>CM055266.1:64975971-66240737 GCA_029237695.1 Conchocele bisecta
GAAAATTTTGTCAACTTTTAGCTTAATGTATGAAAAATATTGTAAATTTTGTTAACCCTTTCCCTGTTTTGCGATATTTCGACTCATCCAAATCGAAAACATCTGAATAAAAGAATGAAATGCTGGGTCAAATGATGGTTAAATTATCTGATAGAGTAGAAAACATTGTGGGAAAAGGAGAAATTGCTTGTTACAAGCAATTTCTCCTTTTCCCACAATGTTTTTTAAAAGACATCTT
Organism: Conchocele bisecta; assembly: GCA_029237695.1. Classification (NCBI taxonomy): domain Eukaryota; kingdom Metazoa; phylum Mollusca; class Bivalvia; order Lucinida; family Thyasiridae; genus Conchocele; species Conchocele bisecta. Next base: position 64,976,210 of record CM055266.1, read on the forward strand.
CTGCAGAGGCGTGAAAAGTCGTCTCTATCAGGGAAAGGGTTAATGTATTTATTGAAATTACACAGATGTCTGAAAGTACAAAATCCAATGGCCTGTCTCATGTGGCTGTGACTGGAGAAATGGGGTTGATGGAATTTGTGACCAGTGTAGCTCCAGTAGCCTATTTCACCAACATTGCAAAGTATGCTTTTCTAGCAAAGTATACTTTGAGGGAGAAATTTTCAATTTTGGGAGAAATTTATTAATTTTTATTATACTGAATTACATTATCACAGCCATTTTGGCATAATTCAGTATAATAATTCTGCATACTTTTAATCATCAAATATATGCAGTCGTTAGTTCTATATAAAAAAATGCATTTCGGGAAAAATAAATGATTTCTCCCTCAAAGTATACTTTGCTGGAAAAGTATACTTTGCAATGATGATGAAATAGGCTACTGATCAAATAACACGCTCATGTAGCGTGTTAATGATCTGTATTGCTTGTTCGAAGCACCAAAGCATGACTGGTGTTTCATTGATGTAATGGTCAACAGTACAGATCCTCATCAGACTGTACTGATGCACAGGCTGATCTGAATATACACTGCTCGGATAACACATAAGCGCCATTTCTCCAGTCACACCTACATGTTTCAGGATAGGATTTTACAATGATTACAAATATGTGCGAGAACTTATACAGATGCTAGGAATAGACTCAAAATGATCTATTGTGTCTTTACCTGCATTGTTTCTTGTTTGATGGTCTCTGGAATAAAAACACAATCAATCTAGCAGTTGGTCATTATTTTTATTTGACAAAATTTCGTCTAATATTGATTAAATAGGAAAAAATCAATTTTCTATGGGAATTTAACATAGAAGTTAAACGTACATTTTTTCACCCGTATATGTAAAACCTTTGTACATAAATTCTGTTATATTTGTTCTCTTGTATTCCCTTCATATGCTTTAAATCAGGAAGTGTGATAGGTCGAGGCTGAGCTGTGCTGTGCCCGACATTGAATAAAAAAAATGAAAACATGCTCAGAAAGCTATACAAGCTCCAGCCCCAGATTTTGTCAGAGACCCAGATTTATAAATACTAGTCTATACTATAATCCCGCCCGTGTGTTACAGTGGCAAGGGAAAGCAATCCCAGTTCAAGATTAAGGCCCTGGAGCAGCGAGATGACTCGGGCGATTCCTCGTACTGGGCCAGCTATGCCCAGGTCCTCTCGCAGAAGAAGGAGCGACTCTGGGACGCCCTGTTGGAAGGATTTGAAAAATACAGGTACGCCAGTAATGTGTGGTTTCAATTATGCTTTCACCAGGGCCCAACAGTTCATTGATTCTGTGATGCCATGTTGGATTTGAAAAATACAGTTGGGTGTTTAATGTCGGGTTTTAGTTATACATTTACCAGGGCCCAACATTTGAATAACTTAATGGCTGGGACGCCCTGTTCGAGGGATTTGAAAAATACAGGTAGGCCAGTAATGTGGGGTTTTAATTATGCTATCACCCGGGCCTAACAGTTGAATATTTCTGGGATACCCTTTTGGATTTGAAAAATACAGGTAGGTCTGTAAATATGGTGTATTAATTATTCATTTGAATGTGAACAATGACTCTGGGATGCCCTGTTGGAGGGATTAGGCCTGTAAATTGTGGGTTTACTTATGCATTCACCAGGGCACAACATTGGAATAATGGCTCTGGGAAGTCCTATTGGAGGCAAATACAGGTATGTTAATAATGTGGGGTTTTAGTTATACATTCACCAGGGCCCAACATTATAATGAAGCTCTGTTGGAGGAATTCAAAATATACAGGTAGGCCAGTAATGTGGGGTTTTAGTTATACATTCACAAATTTATAATGATGCCCTGTTGGAGGAATTTGAAATATATATATACAGGTACGTCAGTAATGTGGGGTTTTAGTTATGTGCCATCTGGTCAGGGTCTGCACTGTTCGCAATTCACATGAGGCAAACGGCCATTATGCTTTCAGGTGGCACTGGGGCGCTTGTAGATCAGAAGATTGACATAAGCCCCATTTCTCCAGTCACAATGACTGACATATAAGTGAACTTGTATTGTAGTGAGGTGCTGAATGGGAGAGCCAGTCATATCACGGAGACCGATGCCTTGAGACAACAGAACGCCGAACTCCGAATGCTCCTACACCAGTATGTCAATTCAAAGGTATGTACCACCGGGTTGAATATCAGCCAGGAATTCTCCTGTTTAGTCTTGTTTCTTTGTTTAATGCCATTTAAAAATTCAGTCTGTGCTCAGAAACCTTTGTAATCAAGGACCAAAGTACTCTCTCACTTCATCACCTCTGAGGATGGGAGGGTATGTGTATATTAATAATGAATACATAATTTCATACCTTAATGATGAGTTACTGGGATTCACAACTTGGGTGCTAAGTGATCTGGTGTATTAAGGGTGCCTAGCACCAGATCAGGACACTATGCTTCAGTTCTAATTGTCATTTCTGTTCTGAATATACAGAGCTCCCCCATTCAGGTGAATTCTGTCTATATGACCGCGCTGTTTAACGGACATAAAATCCCAATCAATCAACTGACCTTGTCCTACTCTGTTGTATTCCGCAGGTGAATGCCGAGCTGGAGGTGCCGCCCACGCGAGTGCTGCAGCTCGAGATGAACCCGCCCCGTTGATGTGCCCCCTCACCCCCCACACACAGTACATACACTGCCCACCCTCAACTCCCACCCCTGGCTGAAATATCACGTCATGTCACAGTAGTTGTGTATGGGTAACGGTATATTTGGTAAATGTTTTAATATGAGTATCGAGTTAATTTTTGAAATAGTGTTCTCTGAAATATTTTTTATATTATACATGAGATTTGATATAAACAAATATATTCTAAATGGTGTTATATTTCAGTCGTATGCTGTTATGGTTTATTTCAAAAATGGTTAAGATATATTGGGTTTGAAAATTTGTACAGAAAGTTTCAAATGTTTTGATGATATAACATCAATTTTGCAGCTGTTTACAAATGTTCACATATTTTTTTGAACACCTTGTATGTAACTGTTATATTGAAGCGTGATATTTTAGTCAGGGGTGGCCTATTTAATGTATTGTGTATGGTGGGTGAGGTATATTTAGGGCGGGGTTAAATATAAATTATAATTATTTTATAAATCTGACAATTTGCACACATTAAATTATACATTCATGTGCATTTTAAAAAATGACTTGGAATTGCACGAAAGCATTTACTATGAATTCAAATGACAATATAATACTTGTAAGAACTACCTTGGTGTTTTATTTTGTGCCTATTGATTTTATTCTAATTTAAGTCTAATAGGAGCACGTTCTGACACATGAGATGTGATGTGATTATACATGTAATAATCTTACTCTTTCTCAAAACCATGCAATTAGACGAGCTGAAGCTGAACTTGGCTCAGTCTCGGACAATCAAATATCTCAATTTTTACTCCAAATTTCCTGTCAGAATAATAACTACTTGAATTTGTATAGTAGCTGAAATATTTAATTTATCTGGATTAGCAATTATAAAATCTTTAGCAGTTTAAGTGGTTGAAGCTGAGATCGACTCTTGCTCAGATAATGAAATGACTTGATTCTGAAAACATGATTGTTTTACTGCTGGTGGCATCAACCCATCAAATTTCCTGATTTTGAGTATAAGAACCAAAATACATGCTCAGAATGTTTTTAGAATCTTGTTCATTTGGTAGACTCGTAACTGTGACAAGCGTACAGGGCCCGGTTGCTCCAAACCTCTGTTAGCTTAAGAGACTGTTAAATCCTTAGCAATGCTAAGGCTTTAACAGTCTGTTAAGCTAACAGAAGCTTTGAGCAACCGGGCCCAGGAGATTTGTTTTCTGATCACAGGACAAGACAGAATTTGTGAACAGCTATGGTTGATTGTAAGGAAGCAGAATTGAAGAGGTCAGTGGAATAAGGGGGATAATTAGGACTTAGCCCCCTTATTCCACTGACCCCATCAATTTGTATCCTACTGTACTACGTGTATATTACCAGTTAGCTGTGTTACATTGCCCAGTCGGCCAGAGGAAATTAATTTAGAGGTTCTAATCCCCACCAAACTCCGATCAAGTTTCAAACTATGTTTATTAGTTTATATTTTTAATATGGAAATTGTTCTTAATGATTTTGTTTTACATCAGTTTCCATACAAAAAAGTAAACAAATAAATAAAAACCTCCTACATGCTCTAGTTATTTGGCCGAGAATCTAAAAATAAATTTTCTTAGGCCTTGTAAGATTTCTTGGAGAAAATACTTGAAACTCCCGAGATCTATATAGGGCGGCTGAAAAAACCGTACTTTATGTTAGCGACCAGCATAGTCCCAGATCAGCCTGCGCAGTCTGATCAGGGACTACGCTGGTCGCCATTAGTCCGTGAAATATCCTGGGGCCCGTTTCACTAAACTTCATAGAATTAAGAAGTTTGTAAGTGCAAAATTAAAATAACATTTACACCGACAGGCGATGTTGTAATTTTTAGCTCACCTGAGCGAAGCTCATGTGAGCTATTGTTACCGCAATGTGTCCATCGTCGTCCGTCGTCGTCGTCCGTGAACATTTTCAAACGTCTTCTCGGTAACCATTGGGCCTATAGTCGTCAAACTTCATGGTAGGAGGATTACAAAATTGTTAAAATGACGTCATTACGTAATCCAAGATGGCCACCGTCTAAAAATAGTACAAATTCTTCAAAAATCTTCTTCTCAAGAACCGCCAACCGGATTTCGACAAAACTTGGTAGGAATGATCGATGTACAATGCTCTTTCAAAAGTGTTAAAATGGGGTCAAATTTTATTTTTGACCGAATATGGTCATGTCATAAATCAAATTGAAGGTATCAATGAGGCGATTGCTCTGGTGCAATATTTGTCGGAATCTGATGATTATGTCATCCATGATGGCCTCTAAAAGGTCCATTTATTCGAGATTTTGAACGTCTTTTTCTCAGGAACCACATGGCCGATGCTGGCCAAACTTCATAGTAAGTTAAGATCCTTGGGTAAAGCATTTTCAGATTTGGTAAAATGAGAGTCATCGCTTAATCCAAGATGACCGCCATCTAAAAATAGCACAATTTTTTTAAAACACATATGAACGCAATGTCACATTCTCCTCTGGTGTTCATGGAGTCAGGTGAGCGAATTAGGGCCATCATGACCCTCTTGTTTAGTGGATGTGTTCACGCGTAATGATGTGCTCACGTAGGCGAGAACTGGTAGTACAGTAGAACCTCGCTAAACCGGACACCCTGGGGACATCCCACTGTACTGGGGACATCCCAGGGTGTCCGGTTTAGAGAGGTTCCACTGTACTGGGGACATCCCAGGGTGTCTGGTTTAGAGAGGTTCCACTGTACTGGGGACATCCCAGGGTGTCTGGTTTAGAGAGGTTCCACTGTACTGGGAACATCCCAAGGTGTTAGGTTTAGAGAGGTTCCACTGTACTGGGGACATCCCAAGGTGTTAGGTTTAGAGAGGTTCCACTGTGGGACATCCCAGGGTGTCCAGTTTAGAGAGGTTCCACTGTGAAACATGCATATAACTATTTCAAGACACGCGTGGGTGCTTTGCGATCATGAACAGACATTATCATCGGAGGTAAATGGAAACAAAATATATCAAAATTAAGCACAACTAACTTGTCTCTGTGTTCATGGAGTCAGGTGAGCGAATTAGGGCCATCATGACCCTCTTGTTTAGTGGATGTGTTCACGCGTAATGATGTGCTCACGTAGGCGAGAACTGGTAGTACAGTAGAACCTCGCTAAACCGGACACCCTGGGGACATCCCACTGTACTGGGGACATCCCAGGGTGTCCGGTTTAGAGAGGTTCCACTGTACTGGGGACATCCCAGGGTGTCTGGTTTAGAGAGGTTCCACTGTACTGGGGACATCCCAGGGTGTCTGGTTTAGAGAGGTTCCACTGTACTGGGGACATCCCAGGGTGTCTGGTTTAGAGAGGTTCCACCGTATTAGTTAGCCATGTTAATGTGAAAAGCAAATGAATAAAAATCTTTGTACAAACATTTTTATCGTACGAAGTTTAGCGAAACGGGCCCTTGATTATCATCAGTCAATGTATTAGACCCTAATCCAATTTTGTGATGTTATTACATGATCAGGATTCACTTTGTTGCAAATGCTGTAAGGCCCATTTTGTCGGCCTGTGTCCCAAATATTCCACATGGGAAATTCTGTTACATTAAACTGTATGTAAGTCCTAAAATAAAGTTGTAATTTCTAACTCTGTTCTATGGTTTATATTACACAGACAACTCATTTTGCAGCAACTCATTTTGCAGATATTTCTGTATTTACAATGGATTCATAATGAGAATGTACTGTATTAACCCTACATATTCGGATACAATTTGCTTTGGGAAACCCTTTATATCCAAATACATTGTTATTGTGACAACTACTGCCATACTAACCCTAAACATTGGCAGCTCACTGTTGTGGAGAAATTATATATTTTAAAATGTTTCCCCAAGTAAATGGTGTCTGAATATTTATGGTTATTACGGTAGTTCATGTACGACCTATTTCTGTTGACAAATGTGATATTATGACGCGTGTGACCAGTGCAGAGTGGTAGATTGGCCTGGGAGCAGGATTCACACTCGTTATCCAGAGACAACAAACCGGATGATCACAACAAACTCGGAGGCAGTAATTTGGCGCGATATTCAAACCATTGACAATGGTATCATTTAATTGTCATGCTGCAACAAGCTGACATGCTGTAATAAAACATAATGCCTTACATGTCTGTGAAATACTGGTTATGAAAACTGTTACTGAAATTGTGTTTACAAAGAGATGTCAAATCCAGTATTTCACAGATCACAGATTTGTAGGTATAAAATTTTATTCAAGTGTTTCTGTTGCTTTCTGTTGTTTGTTTTGACACATAGAGGATATTCCATCGTACATTTTGAATAGCGGGAAATAATACACGAGTGTGTACGTCGGCTTCCGCATAAGCAACGAGTGAGTGTAGCGAACGAGCTGCTTGCACGGACGCCAACGGACACGAGTGTATTACTTCCGCTATTCAAACATGTACGATGGAATATCCTATTTATTACCCTTCCACGTCGGATACACATGCACATTTAGTCTATTTTTGAGATTATAATCAATGAATTGTGATATGCGCATGAATAGTTATACAATGACGTGTTTTCCCGCGTTTTGACGTTACGTTGTGTGACGTCAAATGTGACGTCATTTAAACTTTTTGAAATTCAAATTACTCAGCTGTTTCTATGAACCAGATATATTTGAGTGCATGTTTGGAATGTGTTCAATCTCATTAACAGTCTAGATTAGTCGAGACCCTTTCCAAATTTTCAAATAACTTTATTTTGACTGAAATTATTTTGAATTAAGCATTTTGCATGGTAGCTTGTGGTTAACAAGAAAAGAGGCGCGCAATTGCGGGTGTTCTCTTCACGGTGTATTATTTGTAAGGAGTTGATTACGCGAAACCCGTGCAAATAATTTGCAAGAGTGTAATAAAAGTACATAATAATATTTCACCAACGTGCCTCCTCTGGATTTGTTGCGGCCATCTTGGGTCCGTTTCACTAAACTTCGTACAATTGAAATGTTTGTAAGTGCAAAATTATGATAGTCTGTAAATATCACATTAACAATGTTTTGTATTGGATTTACATTTATTGAGTATAGGCTGCATATGCCAATTGAAATTTACAGAATTTGCACTTTAATACAAACATTTTAGTTGTACGAAGTTTAGTGAAAGGGCCCCTGATTTGTTGTCTCTGGTAGGCTGTGATAATTGTCCTTACTGTAATATATACAAACAGAATATGCAATGATCAGGTTTTACCCTCATCACAAACGTCCTAAGATCGGTTTTGTCTACCATTGACCTATATGGATATTCGAATATACTGCAAAAAATAGATGATAAAATGTGGCTGTGATTGGAGAAATGGAGCTTATGGGTTTTGTAACCAGTGTCAATCAGGATCTGCCCTGTTCGCTATTCCATCTACATGTGTGTTTCACCAGGGGCCCGTTTCACTAAACTTCATAAAATTATGACTAAAATGTTTGTAAGTGCAAAATAATGATAGTCTGTAAATTTCACATTAACAATGTTTTCTTGTAAACAATTATTGGATTTACATTTATGAGCATATGCAGCCTATGCTCAATAAATGTAAATCCATTAATTGAAATTTCCAGACGATCCTAAATTTGCACTTACGAACATTTGAGTCGTATAAAGTCTAGTGAAACAGGGCCCCTGTTGTCTAGGTTGGTGCTAGTGGTAGCCGCAGTAGCCATTTTGGCTACTAATATTTCAGAAATTGACATTTTGGCTACTAATAATTAAAAAAATTACTTGAAAAAGTACTATCTTTTTACAAATATTGCAGCAAATGTGAAATAGTATTATCTTTTTTAACTTTATCTGTAAATTTTGGCTAATAATTTCAAAATCCTAGCGCCAACCTAGATTCCCCTTCTAACAACTTGTCAATGAATATAGATCATTTATCATGCTACACGACTCTGCTATTTGATCAGGAGCCACACTGGTTACAAGTCCCATAAGCCCTATTTCTCCAGTCACATCCACAAATAAGTAAATATGAATAATGAGGGCCTTGCATATCGAAAGCGGCAATATCGTTGTCACAGCCTCCTCCTTTTGGCGGCGGCCATGATGGGCCTCACTACAGCAATTGGCTTCTCGCTCAATCTCGTGCAACTCTCGCCGCAGTCGGGTGCCTTGCGTTTCCTCCCTTGCCTGGCATTGTCCTGGTCACTGAGGGTCGTGTTGGCGACGTTGCCCCACACCCGGGTCCTCTCCTCCATGCCGGCTAGCCAGGTCTGGATAATCTGGCTATTGTCATCTCCACGGGCCGCGGCAGGTTGTCATCAGGCTGGGACGGTCCCGCCACGTCACTCGGGGCGTCTCTGTATGCTGCCGTGGAGTCGACGCTCGACAGGGAGGATGTTGACATCGAGTAGATGAGATCGTGTCGAATCCGACCCGCATAGTCGTCGCTGTGGTCGCCGGCAGCCCCGTCACTCCGAGAGGAGACATTCGAATATAGACTGATGCTGGAATACACGAAGGCGTTGGCGTTTATGTCGCCGACTGGTTCCCCGATGTCGGAGCCGATACCGTCATCCGTGGGCATCACGTGACTGACCAGCGACGTGGAGGATGACACGTGCACGGTGGAATGGGAACTCGTTGATCGGCGGACAATCACCGGCCGGCTTAACCGTCCCACTACAAGTAGACAGTAGGGAAAATATAATTATATGTTAACATAATAATAACGTTTGGTTTTAAAGAAAGGTACATGCCCACTCAGCAAACACAAAATGTTATTTATACCAGAGACGTCATCCGAGACATTTTCTGGAAAAATAAACATTCATTCACCGTTACACCACGTACTGATTGGAATTATTATACATTTTATCCCAGACATAAATTTCCACACTGATATCGGGGGCTATAATCGTGTTTAATGTGCAATGATCATACTTTATATTCTGTCAAAAATATTATTTTTTCAGGAGACGCATTTAATTAGTATAAATAATTAAAAAATATCATGCCTCATTTGCATATGAAAATAGCCTGATACCACCGCGTGTCACTATCAGTAAAATAAACATTACTAAATGATTATATCTGTATAGCGGGTACTCGTAATTTTATAACTGGTGGAATAGTGACACAATTATACACTTATTTAATTCCTATCAAGAACATTTCTTGCCTACTGAGTGGGACTGAGTGTGATCAGTTTAGCTCCCTACCTTCTAGCACACTACTGCAGTGATACGCCACAATAAAATGTGGCTTGTTGGGTTTTTGACTTGCACAGATCCAGATAAATTCACACAACCATTCAGCCCGACAAATCTGAATGTTTCTATATTAAAACTACTAAACATGAAGGTCCTAATTTGCAATAACCTCGCCGGAAGGAAAGCACGTACCCGAACTGGTTCGCTGATTAACCCTTTCAACACCACAGGCCTGTATAGTGGTATTGGCAAAAAGTGTAGATCCAGATGAGCCGGCTCGTGACGAGCCGTCTCATCAGGATCTACACTTTTTGCAAGTAATTTTCATATTTTTGAGAACAAAAACACCCCCTTATCATAAATGGACTAGTCTGAACATTATTTTATGATGATTGTATTGGTCGGAAAATTAACGTATCATTCCAGTTACTTACTCCATTTGATAAACGTTTTCTTATCATAACGAGTGACATGTGTGATGCTGCTAGATGTGGTTACACCAAATGATCAGGCTCAACGTGCGAATTCATGCAATATACTGGTACATGGGTGGGTGTAAGGTGGGAGCACGCGATGGGTAATTTAACGATCGGGGTTCATCCTTACCGTAATTCCGACTGAAGACCTGGTTTGGCCCTCACATACGTCTTTGGCATTATATTGTATGTGACAGTAGAATCTGGTTATACCCCTTATGAAAGTATTACGATTATTCGTAATCCTATTTGAGGGGAAGGGCCAAGTGACTTTGGTGTGGTATGGACCTGGCACCAGGTCAGGTTATTAATTTCAGGGCTGAATATATTTTTCTTCGATGAAACTATTCCGTTCTGATTTTAGGATTTTCTCCTCAATGCAGCAGGTTGCATATGGGATCGAACCCGTTGGCCTGGTCTTACATGACCTTAGCTGTTGGTAGCCGTTAAACACCAATAAACAAACAAACAAAGTACATGGTGTCTGATAATCCACAGTGTCTGTGGCATATCCATCGGTAACTGGCAGGTCCCAATCTTAACCCTTTGAACCCGAAAGCCCGCAGTTACTTAGTTAAATGTAAACACACCACAAGTGAGACATACCCCGTCTGGCACGAGAACCCACATATCCAGGAGACCACGGGATAGCGGAGCCCGGTGTATGTGGCCCCGTGTAGTTGTCCAACGACTCAATCAACAATCCCTGCTGGTATATCCAGTCCCGGCCTGGCCCCAGTTGTATGGGTTCAGCCCCTGCAAGGGTAAACATTAACTATATTGACAATACTACCGGTAGTTGTGCCATGACAATACTAGTTGATCGATGTATCTGTTTATTCCATACCAGAGGCCCGTTTCGCTAAACTTCGTACAAACATTTTTATGAATTTGTTTCTCGCATTAACCCTTACACCACTATCTTATTTTATTTTGTCATCTGTTTATGTTATATTTTTCATTTTATCATCAAAAACATGCTTTGACAGCACATTAGAATAATTTACAACATGCTTTGACAGCACTTCAGAATAATTTCCATTGGAAATGATTCTGTAGTGCTGTCAAACCATGTTTTTATTGAGAAATAAGGCAAGATATAAAAGCAACAGCAGATGACAATTGTTGTGTGTAGCGGTCTAATGGTTAACGTGGTTCACTAATATCACCATTTCCCACCTGTACAAATGTACAAATAATTAAATGAACATATCCACAAAAGATTTGCCAAAGTTAGCTGTCTGTGCAAATGTTATTGTTAATTACAGTGTCGCACTTACAAACTTCATAGTCGTACACAGTTTAGTGAAATGGGCCCCATTTTCTCCAATATTCTTAGATATTCAATATGGGTGGTGTCGCTTAATGGGTGGCAACTGGCATATACTGTCCATTTAAATGCAAGGGTGTTCGGTATAGAAAGGTTCCATTGGAGACCCCAGGGTATCCGGTATAGACAGGTTCAATTGGGTACCCCAGGGTATCCGGTATAGACAGGTTTCATTGGGGACCCCAGGGTGTCCGGTATTGACAGGTTCAATTGGGTACCCCAGGGTATCCGGTATAGACAGGTTCCATTGGGGACCCCAGGGTGTCGGGTATTGACAGGTTCCATTGGAGACCCCAGGGTATCCGGTATAGAAAGGTTCCATTGGAGACCCCAGGGTATCTGGTATAGACAGGTTCAGTATAGAAAGGTTCCATTGGAGACCCCAGGGTATCTGGTATAGACAGGTTCAATTGGGTACCCCAGGGTATCCGGTATAGACAGGTTTCATTGGGGACCCCAGGGTGTCCGGTATTGACAGGTTCAATTGGGTACCCCAGGGTATCTGGTATAGACAGGTTCCATTGGGGACCCCAGGGTGTCGGGTATTGACAGGTTCCATTGGAGACCCCAGGGTATCCGGTATAGAAAGGTTCCATTGGAGACCCCAGGGTATCCGGTATAGACAGGTTCAGTATAGAAAGGTTCCATTGGAGACCCCAGGGTATCCGGTATAGACAGGTTCAATTGGGTATCCTAGGGTATCCGGTATAGACAGGTTTCATTGGGGACCCCAGGGTGTCCGGTATTGACAGGTTCAATTGGGTACCCCAGGGTATCCGGTATAGACAGGTTCCATTGGGGACCCCAGGGTGTCGGGTATTGACAGGTTCCATTGGAGACCCCAGGGTATCCGGTATAGAAAGGTTCCATTGGAGACCCCAGGGTATCCGGTATAGACAGGTTCAATTGGGTACCCCAGGGTATCCGGTATAGACAGGATCCATTGGGGACCCCAGGGTGTCCGGTATTGACAGGTTCCATTGGGGACCCCAGGGTATCCGGTATAGAGATGTTTGACTGGGAACCCCCAGGGTGTCCGGTATAGAGATGTTCCACTGGGACCCCACTGGTTTACGGTATAGAGATGTTCCACTGGGAACCCCCAGGGTGTCCGGTATACAGATGTTCCACTGGGACCCCACTGGTTTATGGTATAGAGATGTTCCACTGGGACCCACCGGGTGTCTTGTATAGAGAGGTTCCACTGGTGACCCCCATCGTGTCTGGTATACAGAGGTTCCACTGTGGACCCCCAGGGTGTCCAGTATAAAGATGTTCCACTGAGGATCCCCAGGGTGTCCGGTATAGAGATGTTCGTGTCGGGTATAGAGAGGTTCCACTGAGGACCCCCAGGGTGTCCGGTATAGAGAGGTTCGTGTCCGGTATAGAGAGGTTGCACTGAGGACCCTCAGGGTGTCCGGTATAGAGAGGTTCCACTGGGGACCGGTAGGGTGTCCGGTATAGAAATGTTCCAATGGGGACCCCCAGGGTGTCCGGTATAGAGAGGTTCGTGTCCGGTATAGAGAGGTTGCACTGAGGACCCTCAGGGTGTCCGGTATAGAGAGGTTCCACTGGGGACCGGTAGGGTGTCTGGTATAGAAATGTTCCACTGAGGACCCCCAGGGTGTCGGGTATAGAGAGGTTCCACTGAGGACCCCCAGGGTGTCGGGTATAGAGAGGTTCCACTGAGGATCCCTAGGGTGTCGGGTATAGAGAGGTTCCACTGAGGACCCCCAGGGTGTCGGGTATAGAGAGATTCCACTGAGGACCCCCAGGGTGTCCGGTATAGACAGGTTCATGTCCGGTATAGAGAGGTTGCACTGAGGACCCTCAGGGTGTCCGGTATAGAGAGGTTCCACTGGGGACCGGTAGGGTGTCCGGTATAGAAATGTTCCACTGGGGACCCCCAGGGTGTCCGGTATAGAGAGGTTCGTGTCCGGTATAGAGAGGTTGCACTGAGGACCCTCAGGGTGTGTCCGGTATAGAGAGGTTCCACTGGGGACCGGTAGGGTGTCCGGTATAGAAATGTTCCAATGGGGACCCCCAGGGTGTCCGGTATAGAGGTTCGTGTCCGGTATAGAGAGGTTGCACTGAGGACCCTCAGGGTGTCCGGTATAGAGAGGTTCCACTGGGGACCAGTAGGGTGTCCGGTATAGAAATGTTCCACTGGGGACCCCAGGGTGTCGGGTATAGAGAGGTTCCACTGAGGACCCCCAGGGTGTCGGGTACAGAGAGGTTCCACTGAGGACCCCCAGGGTGTCCGGTATAGAGAGGTTCCACTGGGGACCCCCAGGGTGTCCGGTATAGAGAGGTTCCACTGAGGACCCCCAGGGTGTCCGGTATAGAGAGGTCCCACTGGGGACCCCCAGGGTGTCCGGTATAGAGAGGTTCCACTGAGGACCCCCAGGGTGTCGGGTATAGAGAGGTTCCACTGAGGACCCCCAGGGTGTCCGGTATAGAGAGGTTCGTGTCCGGTATAGAGAGGTTGCACTGAGGACCCTCAGGGTGTCCGGTATAGAGAGGTTCCACTGGGGACCGGTAGGGTGTCCGGTATAGAAATGTTCCACTGGGGACCCCCAGGGTGTCCGGTATAGAGAGGTTCGTGTCCGGTATAGAAAGGTTGCACTGAGGACCCCCCAGGGTGTCCGGTATAGAGAGGTTCGTGTTCGGTATAGAAAGGTTGCACTGAGGACCCCCAGGGTGTCCGGTATAGAGAGGTTCCACTGGGGACCCCCAGGGTGTCCGGTATAGAGAGGTTCTGCTGAGGACCCCCCAGGGTGTCCGGTATAGAGGTTCCACTGGGGACCGCCAGGGTGTCCGGTATAGAGAGGTTCCACTGGGGACCACCAGGGTGTCCGGTATAGAGAGTTTCCACTGGGGACTACCAGGGTGTCCGGTATAGAGAGGTTCCAATGTACCTGTGGCCGTGCTCCACACGTGGTGAGCCTGCTCCGACTGCGGGATCGACTCCATGAGCCGGCTCGCCTGCTGGACGCTCCTCCACTCGCCCGCCCTCCATGTGATCCACCAACATCCAGTGGGCCCGCAGACCTGTGGGACAGCGATAGAACAAGGTTGGTTAGGCCTGTTCAACAAGGTCATATACAGGCAGGAATGAAACTGTGTGAGGGATGGAGCACTTAATAACATTGCAATATCTATTCCATCGCTGAAATGGTATCATCCATTTTACAATCTACACGAACTATTGCTTTGGAGAAAAATTTAAGTCATGCAAGTTTAACCCTTTATGACAGTACATGTACATTACAATTATTGTAATTTATTTGCTCGTATACATGTGTGGATGGCAGGTGGGAGCATGCGAATGGTAATTTAACGATCGGGGTTTATACTGACTGGAATCCCGACCAGAGACCTGGTTTGACTCACATACGTAGTTGGAATTTTGTATGCGACAGTTGAATCTGGTTATACCCGATGTAAATTTAAATATTCCGTTCTGATTTTGGTATCTCCACCCCCCCCCACCCACCAATGCAGCAGGTTAATTATAGGGGATCAAACCCGTCGGCCCGGCCTTAAATGACCGTAGATGTTGATAGGCCGTTAAACACCAATACTTCAATCAACAATCGTATATATGTGTGCTATATGTGTATAATTAGCATCACAGCGTTCACTGTAAAAACTGACCTGTCTCCTTTTGTAACACAAATTATAATGATGATTTGAAAAGAAAACCCAGATGTGTGGCAAATGCTGATTGTATACATTGTATTGGTTCCCAGTTTTGACGGACAAGCTGAGCTAGTCAGCGAGAATGGGTTTATATTGAATGTACAGCAAGACACAACACGGGTGTTGTTAGTCTTACCGCTGTGTCCAGGACGCCGCTGGGTCAGGTCAAAGTGGAACACGGTGGTTAGCTGTAGACCCCGCTGACAGAATATGAAGCTGTGAAAGCTGCCGGTTGATGGTTCCATTCTGAAAGACAAATATTTATGTATAACACCATTATATAATTTATAGCAAAACACATTATTCCTATACTTATGGAGATGATATGTATAATGATATATATAATGATGTTACATGTTATGACCAGCCTAACCCTGATGTACTACTGTCTGTTCCACGTTTTGCTGCCGACAAATTTTTGGCTATTAAACACAATAAATCTAAAAAATATTTAAAAGTAAGTAATTTTTTATCAATAACAAAAGTCACCCTCCCCAAAAAAAGTTATTTGATGAAATTCAAATATGAATTTAGCATGGGGGCTAAAAATAGATTTTTTTAAAAATAGATTTTTTATTTTTGGACCGATTTTCAAAATATAACTTGTTTTCTTAGTTACATAATTTTCAAGCTATCTCGCCAGGTTTCGGAGTCAAATTCCAAAATTTTTCGTTTTTTGATCCTGAAGGATCAAACAAAGAAAAGTTTTGGAAATTTACTCCCCATGTTAAATTCCCATAGGAAAATCGGTTTTTCGCAACAAAATCAATATTTGATGGAATTTCATCAAATAAATGTTTTTGGGGAGGGTGACTTGTTATTGATGAAAAAGTACTTACTTTTAAATATATTTTAGATTTAATGTGTTTAATCGCCAAAAGTTCGTCGGCAGCAAAACGTGGAACAGACAGTAGTACACCCATGATCAGGATGTATGCTGTTAAACGGGCGTTTTGTTGATTGAATGCTGACCCTGATCAGACTGCATGGTCCGCACACATTGTATCTGTCTTTTGTCGGTATTTTTGGAAGGATTGTGTGGGTGTGGGTAGGTTGGGTACAGGCGATTGAACTCCCCACCCACATACCACCATTAGATAAATCCATCTGGTCCGACTACGTCTGTTATAGACTAAAATAAATATGTAATAGTATTCTATATTGGGAGGGGGGTGGGGGGGGGGGGCGAGTGTCTGGATGTGGAGAGGGGGCTTCAATCGCCTGTGGTTGGGGCGACCATAAATTGATGTTCTTATAAAACTGTCTGGGCACTGTCTCCAAATTCAAATTCGTTCTCGACACTACAGTTTGAATGGCCGAGACTGATTCCGAGCATGAGAATCGAGTGTCCGAAAGTTTTATAACCGCGGCCCTAGCTCAATGCTTTCCTCGTGGCAACGTATCATCGTAAGGCCTAAACAAAAAAGTATTGTGGTGCGGGGAAGGTGGCCTAATGTACGTGCAATTTATTCAAACTCCGGGCTAATAAATTATACTTGAAACTAGTCATCACATTGTTCATGTTTAAGACATATTTAGACACCTAAACTGAACAAATATAGTCCACTTACCTGTGTTTTTTTCTTGAAAATACGCTTTTTGCTGAGAGCTTGAAATTGCACGTTGTGTGTCGCTGTAGTTAACGTTGTAACTACGGAAGTGACGTCACAGACCGACGTCGTTATGCAACGTAACATCATCTTTCCACCAATCACAGACCGTCTGCTGTTTTTTCAAATTTGTTGTTTCCAGTATAAATCTTCTTTGTCGCTTCCACGTGCACCTTTTCACTTGTATGCTATATCCTTTTCTTCTCCACTTGAAAATCCCTATCGTCACAGCGTTCGAAGTGGTGCAGGGAAAAGACTACTGAAAGTCCAATTCGATAGAGATGCGTCTCTTTAAAACAGTGCCTGCATGCAATCGGATTTTCAGTAAACTTTTCTCAACACAACTTCGGATCACTGTCAATTTAATAATTTCCTCTCAGTGAAACAAAGTGGCTGATGATACATCTTGGGGCCCAAAGTTGAACTCCGAACCGTTGGATGATACGCTTCATCAATACGAAATTATCATTGCCGGTTGTTGTTGTTGTTGTTGTAATTGTAGACTGGGGGACCGTCAGTCGCATGTGTTCCAAGCGGTAATCCGTCGGCGAGGAGCACAAATGCACTGTTCTGGTTGAATTTGCCCTTAGCTGTCTTGTTTCTTGTTTTGACCGTTGTAATTCTGTAATTTTGACGTTTATCGTGGAACAGAGAACGTTGAAATTTCAATGTAGGTAACCGTCTTGACGTCATATATGCTTCATAACGTCTTTTTTAGTTAATTATGGTGAACTTTTCTCTCAATTATCGAAGTATTGTCCGCTGAACCAGCGTTTTGAAATTAAATCATTCAGGGGTGGATCTGGAGGGTGGGGGGATTCCGGGGTTGCATCCCCCCCCCCTTTCAGCCACGGAGTTTACATAGATCACAGTTTACCACCAGTTGAAGTCTGAATTTAAATGCCGTAAAACACAGGGGGGTGGGGGGGGTGGGATGGGGGGTGCATGACCCCGGATCCCCTAGCATACTAGCATACTAGCACACTAGCACACTAGCATACTCCAAAATAGGACAACCCACCTATCCCCACATAGAGTACATAATAATAACTGTTTATAGCACCGAACCGAGGAATACGCAAACTCTTGATTCCGACACCGAAGCAAGTGACTCCCACTGGTGGCCCGTCTGGCAACGGGACCATCAACTCTACTGCCGAGGAGACGCCAGCAGATACGCCAGGTGGACGGATGAGTGCCCCAGTCAACACAGGGCCGATTGTCTATGTCGAGAAAGTACTCCCTGATAGTAGGACATAATTATTGACACGTGGAGACAAGGAACTCGTCACTTGTACAAGGACGTTCCGCATTATATAAATCCATAGTACATAGCGGGGCCGCCACTAAGATGAATTCACCAACAAAGAAAATGTCACAGCAGCTGAAAAGTTGAAACCAGAAACAAACGCTGTCAGTATAATTAAACCACTTTAAGGATTGTTTTTGGTATGAAAAATAAATCTACAAACTCATTCCAAAAAAACTCCATTTTTTCCCGAATTAATAATAATCCCCTGCCCATTTGTTTTTATTTTATGAAAGCAATGACGTAATCAAATATAGGATATGAAACCACTCGAAATCTGGCGAATCCCGGTGTGTACTGTTTACCACACGAGTCATGCAGACTGTTATATAGAATGGATACACCATCAGAACTTAATATCTAAATATCAGAAGAAATATTAAAAAATATAATTTCAAATTGTTTCAGTTCATTCAATATATGTGGCTGTGACTGGAGAAATGGAATCTACTCAGGATCTGCAGTGTTTACCATTTCACCAATGAAACACCCGTCGTGCTTCTAACAAGCAATATACATCGTTACCAGGATACAGGGGTGTATTATTTGATCAGGAGCTACACTGATCACAAATACCATAAGCCCAATTCTCTAGTTACAGTCACATATATTTCTCTATAATAACGTGATTGTTTTTGGAAGTAAGACACTATACAGTATAGAGAATAGTAGGTTAGTGCCGTGAATGGGAAATATTATTTGGCAAGGCTTAGTAAACGGGATGGACGAGGCTCTGCCGAGCCCATCCCGTTTCCGTGCCGCGCCAGCTATTTGTCCCATTCACGGAACTAACCTATTATTCTATGTATTCCGTCAACATTACAAATATCTTTAAAATTCTAAAAAAAAATAACCCCAGCCGCATCCTCAAAATCTGAGAATCGACTAGTATGGCAACCGCACATATTCATATGCAGTGATTAGGTCATATTGACAGGATATCAAAAATGTGTCACAGCACCGTGTTGTGTTTCACGGCACATACGCACGGTGTTGACGGGATATAATGCAATGAGGGGTTAGATGTTCACTGTAGGCTCACTGGCCGTTTGTAGTTTATTCAATGTTTATAAAGAGAGCTTCCAATCTGCCATGTGTGTATACATCTATGATGAAAGTTCGTCTAATTTTGATGTTATTGAGACATATATAAATTCAATGTGGCGCTTAAAGGTACATGCCCACTCAGTACAGGCGCGGATCTAGGTTTCTGAGAACGGGGGAGGGGGGAGTGGGGGGGGGGGGGGTTGTCGAGGTGCACGCAGTGGACCGAGTTTGCTAGGGGGGTCCGGGTGCATGCCCCCCGGGAAAAAAATTGAAATACAGATGTCCTGAAATGCATTTTCCTGTGTTTTACGGGATTTAAAATCTGACTCGAGCTGGTAATAAACTGTTATATTTTGTACCGCTATGATGATATTCTTTTGTAAGTTAACTGATTATCAAAACCACATACCTGTAATCAGCTGACGTAAAATATAAGTACATGTAATGACATTGACTATACGTCAACGGACACTCGTACCGTAGTATATACACTGCAACTCACCTTTATATCGTGATCGCGTATCGCGATCTCAATTATAATGCGATTCGCCCGTACCTCAAAAATAAAGGGAAAAAAAAAAAAAAAAAAACGGTCGTAATGGTCCGCGTTATTCGGCTACAGTACAGTCACCAAAACCTTCCAGTGAACTATAAGCAAACAGCAAAGCAACAGCCTCGGTTTCACCCGACACCAGCGATGAACCTTGTCCATTTCCATTGGAAAGGATTCTCAAAGACTGACGAACATGATGAACCATCATTATGATGAACGATCATTAGACATTGGAGTAAGTAATTGAACACATGCAAAGTCTGTTAAATGATAATCAATATCAGGGTACACTAAGGTCAGACCTTGGGAATGTTTTGAAACACGATCGGCATTACATGTACACGCGGAATCTGGGTCACTTCTGTCGCCAGACAGCCGCCGACAGGATAGGCTACATGTACACAGGTCAGCGCCATGTAGGATACTCAGTGGGTCCTGGATATTATACTACCAATGAGGACAGCCTCAGGTGGTGGACAGTGGGGGCCGGGAGGTGGGAGGTAGGGGCTGGAGATGAGAGGTAGGGGGTGGGAGGTGGGAGGACAGGGGGCCGGGAGGTGGGAGGTAGGGGCGGGAGATGGGTGGTAGGGGCGGGAGGTGGGAGACTAGACTGATCCCTCCTATCCACCCCCTCACCAATATGAGCCATGTATGTATCGTCGAACTGCCAGAAATCGGTCACTGCCTGTTTCCGGTCGGCCCCGGAGATTTAAAAAAAAATGCTTATTTTTTACGACAACACTGGTTGCGTGCGCACCACATTGTTTACTCTGACTACCGAGCTGTCAAAGTTGTTTGCTGCATGAAAATAGGAGATTAGAAAGGTAATAACTGTTATAAAATCATGCCAAGTCCTAATTTAATGCATTTTCACTATAACCGAAAGTTCCCATTCATAAAATACCAAAAAAATCCTCAAAATAACAAGTTTATCAAATTTTTCATTCACCGTCTGCTAAAATGGATATTTTCCAGGGCCCACGCACTTGCCAAGCGGTGTCAATGTACAGGTGTTGGCCAAAAGTGAGAGACAATTTATGCAGTTGAGTTATCAAATTATTTTTTTTCACCGATGATTTAGGCATATGTGTGAATGAGATATGCTTTTATGCATAGGTAAGAGGCACAGTCCGGACAAACAAAAGAGGCCATACATCATTTTAGTCACTTGGGGTGAATGTGAAAAATGCAAACGGTGGGTCCATTTGGCATTTTGTACACCAGTGAGAGTAATTAGGCGTGGCGACACATTTTTGTGCCCACACTGTGATGCTGCCATCACTCCAACCCAGGACCAAGTACATGAGTATACATTGTAAATAAGTTAAATCAGTTATTTGAAGTTAATTTGAGTTACATTTACAATAATTTTACTTTTCCAAAGACTTAATAAAGTTTCATTGTGAATGTGTGTTATTTTGGGCATATCCTGTAGATGTCCCAAAATTGACCGAAAACCGGTTGTGAATTTCTGCAGTATTGGAAAGTGGGTCACCGGTGTTCACAGATGATTACTGGACATATTTCAAGGTAATCTTTGTTAAAGTTACAGTTTTATAACAATGAAATGTTGTATTATAAGTGTGTATAACATTAATTTCATGACATGTCTTTTAATTAAGAATTATGTTGATAAACATGCTAGGTGACCGATTTCTGGCAGTTCCAGGCTACAGCTGCTGAAGCCCGTCACATAGGTAGCACCTATTATGTGTTTGACGCCGACAAGTTTAAGCAAGGAAATTATTGGGCACCGGTCTGTGGAGATTGCCATAAATAAGTATACACATTTTGACTATACATATCAGTGAAAAATGATTTCATGCTGGTCTGTCGCATCTTTTTCGCGACAGGCTCCATCGTGCAAATCTAGAGCAGTCAGGTTATTGTTGTTGTTGTTTCTGCTGCGTGCACATGTTTCCCGCGTTTACTTTTCATGGCACCGTAAATGATCAACGCTCTATGATCAATCATGAATCATGCGAATACAATGTAATAAAGTAGCTACAGTAACAAACACAATACATATACATATTCAATCGTTTACTTGTGTATGGTTCACGTTTTTAACCATATATCGAGCATGATTGTCCATCATGAATGTCACCGGGTGGGTGGTTGGGTCTACACGAACAAACAAGCCTGGTTTCGAAGTCTTGTATGTATTGGATTTATGGTGAATATCTGGAATATATATAGAATATATTTGTAACACAAAATACAATCGGAATAGAGACGATCTACATCCAATAACTATCATATGGCGAGTGCAATCCTGTGTTTACCATGCGATCGCGTAAGAATACACGATCGCAGGGCAAACACAGGGTTGCACAATGCATATACACGACACGATAAACAATAATGGCGGCCAGACAATGGCCTCACGAACAAATGAACATAAGAAAACCTCCTAAAAGCATATGCATGATATGTTGTAGTCCCAATTAGTCATTACAGAAGAAACATAGCATAACCATATTATTAATGATACAAAACGAACGTACCTGCAATATATATAGAATATATTTGTAACACAAAATACAATCGGAATAGAGACGATCTACATCCAATAACTATCATATGGCGAGTGCAATGGGGCATAGCGGTGAGCATGCAATTGTGTATTAGTGATACGCGCTACTAAACCGCCGCGTAATGACAAGCTATCGGCCATACGAAGTACATGTATTAAGAGTATACAGAACGTTTTGGAGAAACATGGAAACTACAACACATTATGTTTAACATTTATTGATAATTTGAAATACATTTAAATGAAAACACTCACATGAAAGACACAAATTCAATGATCCTATGACATAAATATCATCATGACAATTTCATATCAGTTCATATTTGCGTAACCTCCGTGGCTGAACGGGGGCGGGGGGGGGGGGGGGGGGGGGTGGGGGGTTGTGCAACCCCCACAACCCAGTGCTAGATCCACGCCTGCAGTAGGTACAAAATGTTCTTTATAGGACTTAAATAAGTGTATAATTATGTCACCATTCCACCAGTTCTAAAAATCATCCCACGTATTGATTGGCATTATTATACATTTGATATCATTTGATTTCCACACTGATATCAGGGGCGATAACCGTTTTTCCTTAAAATGTTAACGGACATTATCATTTATTCTCTGTATTTAATTTTGGACGTGCAATGATCATACTTTATAATATGGCAAAAATATTAATTTGTTCAGGTGACGTGTTTAATTGGTATCAATAATTAAAAAATATCATGCCTCATTTGCATATGAAAATAGCCTGATAACACCGTGGGTCACTATCAGTAAAATAAATATTACTAAATTATTATATCTGTATAACGGGCACTTTTAATTTTTTGAACTGGTGGAATGGGTGGGTCTTTCTTATGCGAGTTGTTCTGGAGCGAGTTGTTCTAGGCCGAGTTGAAAGGTGCGAATATGTCCCCACAGTGTATTATCGTTTTAACCGTGTGGATAGTCGTAATTTTGCGAACTTCCTTTTCCGGTGTAACAAAGATGGGGGTCAGTAATGAAATTCACATTGCTGTTACGAATCTTTTTTAATCCTCCTTGTTTTGCATTTATCATGCTATGTTTTCCCATTTACTACAACATTAAATGAACATGTTTCACGACTCTGCCTTAATTTTACTATACTAATGCTTACTTATCTATATTATGGTTATTTCCATAATTGTACTTACCGTGTGTAGAAACAAATAGCGAATACACGTTTCAAATCAAAATGATGTTTGTCTTTAGGTGAAGATTTCATGGTGTAGATTGTCCCCAAATTACATGCATTTACGGAATAATCATACAAAGTATTTCCTGATCCAACAATTTTATAGTGATTTTTTCTTTATTTTCTTGGAAGTTTTTTTTTATTGTTGAAATGTGATTCAGATCCGATTCACTGCTGTGCAGGAGAATGCTATGGATGTCAACCTAGCTAGAGGAATTTTGTAGAGAGTTACTGCCCCGCATCTAGTTGCGGGGAAGTAACTGCAGAATAGTTACGGTGCCATCCATAGGTTTCCCCTGCAGAGTAGCGAATCCCATCTGATTCACACTTTAGCTGTTCATTATGGTACATTTTCTATGTGTCACTGTTATGAAATGAACATATTTCAATAGTTCTCGTTATTTCAGTTCTGTCATAAATTTACAGATGTAGATGGCATGCAGGCCTTTTTCTATAGGTCCCATATTCGGACCCATTACAGGGCTTAAAAAATTCACTGGCCCAATTTGGCGAGTGACAAATCGGGAAAGGACATTCTGTATTTTCCAAAAAATTACGGAACTGACACAATTTGCATTTGAGTTTTATTCTTTTATTGGTTTTCCTAACGCTTTCTGCGATTTCAAAACCGGAAATGATGTTTTTAATGTTTACATTAAAAACCGAGATATTGATCAATTACAGCATCCCTGTACTAGACAATTGGATGTCTAGACAGTGGCTATCCGCACGGCGGATAGTTTTTACTCACTCCTAAAACAGACCACGGTCTCGTTCTGCTGACATTGTGCCTCATGTTTTTAGCGCGCCTTCCGAAGGAAGAAGTGCTTATGGCATACCCTCGACGTCATAGGCGTCCGTCTGTCCATCTTCAAAAATTATAATGGCCTATATTTCTGTTTCCTTGCTTGGATTTGCTTCATGTTTTACACACACATTGCTCCAGGGGTCCTCTACTGTGCTGTGGCAAATGAACGTCCGTGTCGCCCCTTCTAAGCCCAGGGTCAAGGTCACATACTTTATGCATCTCAAAACCTTAACGCTCGGGTAAATGGCCTATATTTTCTGTTTCCTTGCTTGGATTTGCTTCATATTTCACACACGCATTGCTCCAATGGTCCTCTATTGCGTTGTGGCAATTCCACGTCTGTGCCGCCCCTTCTAAGCCCAGGGTCAAGGTCACATACTTTGTGCATCTCGAAACCTTAACACTCGGGTAAATGGCCTATATTTTCTGTTTCCTTTCTTGGATTTGCTTCATATTTCACACACGCATTGCTCCAATGGTCCTCTACTGTGCTGTGGCAAATGCACGTCCGTGCCGCCCCTTCTAAGCCCAGGGTCAAGGTCACATACTTTATGCATCTCGAAACCTTAATGCTCGGGTAAATGGCCTATATTTTCTGTTTCCTTGCTTGGATTTGCTTCATATTTCACACACGCATTGCTCCAACGGTCCTCTACTGCGCTGTGGCAAATCCACGTCCGTCCCGCCCCTTCTAAGCCCAGGGTCAAGGTCACATACTTTGTGCATCCCAAAACCTTAACACTGGTAAATGGCCTATATTTTATTTTCTGTTTCGTTGCTTGGATTTGCTTCATATTTCACACATGCATTGCTCCAAGGGTCCTCTACCTCTGCTAAGCCCAGGGTCAAGGTCAAATACTTTGTATGCTCGAAACCTTAACACGCTCTGGTAAATGGCTCATAAATTTTGTTTCCCTTATCCAGCACATTGTGTTTTCAAATGTGCCCTCGGTTCCTTTGCTGCCACCGGGCGCGCTTCGTTGTCCTCTGACAACTCTTGTTCAGTAAGGGCACTATCTCTAAATGCAATTTGTGCAGGGTGTGTCGCTGGATGTGTACTGTGTTGACTACAAACTTTTTACGACGGGTCACAGGCATGAGAATCTTCAGCTGATTTCAGAGGATTTTGTCATAAATTTGCGTTTTCAAAATGATTCAGAATCAAATTTGATACGTTTACAAGTGGGGTGCGTGGGTTTCAGTGGATTTTCAGATGTTTTCAGCAACAGCCATTCTCATTCACACTTGCGCTAATAATAATCAGCAAATATACTGAATTAAAATAGTTTCCAAGATGCTGCATACATAGCCACTGCAAAATGAATCTGTGTATTGGAAATGCTTAATAAAGTTACAAAGCATCTGGACAATTGATGTGTAGATCGTCTTCTAATGATACACCCGTGTTTTAATTAAAATTACGATCTCCAGTTAAGCAGCATAATTTGTAGTGATTGTGTCCCAATCTGAAAAATAAATAACAATCAAAAGCATCTTCAAAAATTTGTCTACCAGATAAACACATACTGCACTCGGGTACACTCTGATTTCATCAGTTATTATTGATTTACAGTCGGAAATTCCTGGCGCATTTTCTGGTTCTGATACCGTTTACAGCACGTATGCGCCGTGAACCAGTTCTTCCAATCGGCGACTTGCGGTTTCAATGTGGTTCCCGATTTCTGCATCGATGTGTATGCGTACATCGAATGTGGGAACCATAGCAAAATAATGTCTGATAACAGTAAATATTACCGTGGAAAAATCAGAAAACAAGATGCGAAAGGCAAGGAAATCTTTGATCTTTGTCAATTTTTGACAATGTGGAAAAAAATAAAAAATTTAATTTCTGATTTTTTTTTGGATTTTTTTACCTATGATCCAAATAATAATAAAAAAAAAAAAAAAAAAAAATATTTGCATGTATACTACACCTGCCTTACCATACTACATATGACCTTCACCCTTCGACTTAACACTTTTGGTTCACCCGTTTGTCACAGTTTCTTCAATATGCCGCTGGTGGCATCCGCATTTGACACTCTTTTTTTTTTCCCCCGACCGACCCAACCCTGTGCCAAAAAGAATAAAAAAATTGAAAAAACGTTTTTATTTTTTTTTATTTTTCCGACCGACCGACCGACCAGATATTGCGGGAAAAAAATCCGTAAACCAACAATAGCTACAACCAAAATCTGAATGTAAAATTTATGTTTGGGTCCCCTTACTGGAAAGGCTATATTGAATTTTCTAGTACTATGATCAATTTTATTTCAGAATTACAATTTTGTTTTATTTTTTACAATGCAGACATTTCTCTAGAAAAATACAGAAAATATGTGACAATTAACATCTAAGATCTGATTCACGTCTCCACAGGGGAAACATACATATCATGGCATCGTAACTCTGGGTACGGACGATACTCTATAGACTATAGACGATATTCGGCAGTGACTTGCCACAACTAGCCTTTCCGATGCTAGTTTTGTCGAGCCCGCTTGCGGAAAGCAAGACATAGTGATCACAATGACGTTCGTGCGTCCGTCTGAAATCTGCGTTAAAGTTTTTAAATACCTTATATCTCTGCAGTCCTAAGTCATATTGACTTGAAATTTCATATACTTATTAGTCATAATCCATATATTCATGCTGTATCCCACTCATGCGGCCCCTGTGCCCAAGGTCAAGGTCAAATGACTTAGAAGTTTGTGTTCCGAAATCAGCATTCACGTTTTTAAATACCTTCTATCTCTGCAGTCCTATGTCACATTGACTTGAAACTTCATATGCTTATTAGTCATCATCCATATATTCATTCTGTGTCCCACTCATGCGGCCCCTGTGCCCCTATGTCATGGTCAAATGACTTAGAAGTTTGCGTTAAAGTTTCTGTCAAAATTTGCGTTAAAGTTTTCACATACCTACTATCTCTGTAACCATAAGTCAGATTTGCTTGAAACTTTGTATACTTATTGGGCATCAAGCTTCAAATAAATACACTCTGAGACCATCAAATGCCTCGACGGGCTCGACATGCGGGCCGCGGCCATCTGGTTAATGATTTGATCCAACCCGGATGTATTCGAGTTGACACCCAGAGTCTGTCAGTGAATTTAATTGGTCGATGACATTTGTAGAAATATATACCCAGCTCTCATATATTTGTTTCTTTGAATTAAATCCATGCTCTCTACTTTAAATTCAATGGGGGTCCCCGATTATCATTTTTAATTTGTCTCTGAATTCCATATTTATACCCCCGGCATACGAAGTATGTCGAGGGGTATATAGTTTTCGTAATTCTGTTTGTTCGCGTTAAAAGTTTATAGGTACCCATTATCTCTGTAACGGTAAGTCCGATTTACTTCACATACTTCCTTATCTTCATCCATATTTTCATTCCATACCACTCATCGGCCTTCATGTCCAAGGTCAAATTACTTGAGAGAAATTTGTGCCCGTAAGATTGGATAATATTCATCAGTCACGGTCCTTCGTTGTGAGCGAATGTCACAGAACGAGAAAGATGTGCACCGGGCTGGAATCGAAGCTGGGATCTTTGGTTTACCATGCCATCGCTGTAACCGACTGAGCTAACCGTAATGCGTACCGTGTTTCATTGATGGAATGGCGAACAGTGCTAGACTGAGGATGCACAGGTTATGTCTGTATCTACACTGGCCGTTCCAAAATCCATTCCATAAGCCCCATTTCTCATGGCCACGTTTCAGGACGACAAAGAAAAGAACAACCCTATGCGGGATCTGCGCATCATCAAACTATGTCTGAACATCTGCGTCGGGGAGTCTGGCGACAGACTGGCACGTGCGGCCAAGGTGCTTGAACAGCTCACAGGGCAGCAGCCGGTCTACTCCAAAGGTAAACTGCTGCACACCAACCAGATATTGCTGGCTGCCAATATATGCATTTGAAGCGTTCTTTGCTTTACTTTCTACTTCGTGGAGATTGACCTCGAAAATTTGCTAATACGCAGTTTATGATAATATTTTTTTCCCGTATTGTAGACGTCTCTCAATAAAAATATAGCGAAAGTATAAACGTCGACACCCTGCAAATTAATGATATATTTTAGTATGTGAAATGCAAACGTTATTTCGCAAATTTTTACCGTTGACTGGTGTTGCGATACAGTGCAACCTATTGCCTATAAAGCGGAAAACATGTAGCTAACGATCAGCCTGCTAATGTTGCATGCAAGAGATATTGGATTTTGTACTTATGGAGTTACTTCCTTTTGACAATGATCAGGATGATGCCACAACAAATTCTTAATTTTCCACTCGTCCAGATTGGATATCAATTTATGCATTACTATATGTTTATGCTGTGCTGTCTCTTCAAATTACCGCAGGGCCTGAAAATAGCACTGGTCCGAGATCCTGGACGTGCAAATATTAATATCGGACTTTTGTATTTTCAGGGCTCCAGATAAGGAATTAGTAATTGAGTATTATCACTCCATCATTTCTGAAGCAATTGGGTATTTCAAAATTTTTATTGGGTAAAATAAAATCGCACTAATGTTTACACATGAACAGACAGCAATTATTGAATATTTTGCTTTGAAATGAAAACATGTATTGGCATTTTATTAGAATTGTCTCCTTGGAGACAATTGTAATGAAACACCAATATGTGTTTCCATTGAAAATAAGAAAAATATGCTATTTTTGTGGTATTGTTTTCTGCAGCATGATAAAGGTACCACAAAATTGTTACTGCTTTTTGATACTGACTACTTCTGATTTCAATTGGGGTTTTGGCAATTTTAATTGGGTATTTAAGCAAATACGCAGCTTATCTGGAGCACTGGTATTTTACAAGCAAAACGTCCGCCAGACCTGTGATGAAATTGCGATCATCATTCACTGTGCTCCTCAATCCGTTCTGATTATCGTCTTGTAAGATCATTTTTGGTGACACAGTCGAGTATTTACACATAGTGTATCAAGTCATTTAGTATGAAACAGGCCATTTTTCTTGCGATTATCCTCTCAGACCTTTCACTTTTTTCCTTGTTAGGTCCCGGACCTACTGGTAAAAGCTGCTATTTTCAGGCCAATACTAGTGGATTTGTGGGTATAGATTCTTGTTTGGAACCTGTATAATGCTTGGGATATATTCTGGCTGTGATTGGAGAAATGGGGCTTTTGGGTTTTGCAACCAATGCCTGTGCAATCTGATTAGGCTACAGTAGTGCTATTTGATCAGAAGTTAACTGGTCACAACTCCCATAAGCCCCATTTCTCCAGTCACTGCCACTATTCATATGATACTTCCCAAGTGTACAGCTATTGTCTCCCGATCATAACCTAATGAGCTGGCGGCCAGCTATTGTCCAGCAATTGTTATATAGCTTACATCAAGTAAGGGCATCTGTGTCGTGGACACGTGTAGTTTTTTTGTTGACATCCTTTGTACATTGTACATGTCCAGGGCTCCAGATAAGAAATTAGTAATTGAGTATTGTCACATCATTTCTGAAGCCATTGGGTATTTCAAAATTCTATTGCGTAAAATAAAATCACACTACTGTTTACACATTATTATACCCCCCGCAACGAGTTGTGGGGGGGGGGGGGGCGGGTATACTGGAGTCAGGTTGTCTGTGCGTCTGTAAACTTAACATCAGAGAAATATTGTTATAACTTCTATTTCCTTCATCTAAAATGCTTAATATTTCACACATGCATTCCTGTAAGGCTCTACTACCATGCTGTGCCAAATCCACGACCGTCCAACTCCCGCTGATCCCAAGGTCAAGGTCAAAGTCTCTTTACAAAACTTAACATCAGAGAAATATTGTTATAACTTCTATTTCCTTCATCTAAAATGCTTAATATTTCACACATGCATTCCTGTAAGGCTCTACTACCATGCTGTGCCAAATCCACGACCGTCCAACCCCCGCTGATCCCAAGCTCAAGGTCAAATACTTTGTCTCTTTACAAAACTAAACATCAGAGAAATATTGTTCTAACTTCTATTTCCTTCATCTAAAATGCTTAATATTTCACACATGCATTCCCGTAAGGCTCTACTACCATGCTGTGCCAAATCCACGACCCCCGCTGATCCCAATGTCAAGGTGAAATACTTAGTCTCTTTACAAAACTTAACATCAGCTTAACATCAGCGAGATATGTTATAACTTCTATTTCCTTCATTGAAAATTCTTATTATTTCTTTCACTTGTGCATTCCTCTAAGGTTGTACTATCATGCTGTGACAAATCTACGACTGTCCAACCCCCGCTGATCCCAAGGTCAAGGTCACATACTTAGTCTCTTTACAAAACTTAAAGGTACATGCCCACGCAGCAGGTTACACTGTACTACTACTTTTCATTTTCTGTCATAACTTATATGAGCCATTTGTCTACTCACTAACGAGTTATTTTTAATTACGGCGCATGTTAATTGGTGTTAAATCGCTTTTTATATGCCGCGACCAGAAAGGGTATTTTCCGACCTCGTGCTATTTTTACCAATACACTTCACGTGACACGGTCAATCATATCACATCTTTGACATGCGCAGTGAAGTATCGGAAGTTAAGAGGAAAAATCTCTGTTAGAGTCCAAATCTAAATCTCCACGTAACTCTTTCCATTTGGTGATCTGGTCGCCAATATTAACCACTCTCTCTCTGTACTGCCTGTCCCTCGGACATTTCGCCTTTTTTTGTGGCCGATGCCGTTTCATACAATTTCCATCTTGGACGTTTCGACATGTTGATATTCTTGTTTACATATTGGGAAGCCTACTGGCGCGCGTAGTATACTGCGCATGCGCACCGCAAGCCGTGATGTGAATGTTGTCGTCCCCGCACATTATCAAAATAGACTGTTACCGCCGTGCGTCGCTAAGAGTAAATTGATAATTAATAAATGATTATATTTGTATAGCGGTCACTCGTAATTTTTAGAACTGGTGGAATAGTGACATAATTATACACTTATTTAATTCCTATAAAGAACATTTTGTGCCTACTGCGTGGGCATGTACCTTTAACATCAGAGAAATATGTTATATTTCTTTCATTGAAAATTCTTAATATTTCATATGCTGTGACAAATCCCCGCTGATCTCGAGGTCAACGTCACATACTTATCGTATAACCTTGAATTAACAAATTTCTTTTATTGCTTTTTGATACTCGCTACTTCTGATTTCAATTGGGTTTTTGGAAATTTTATTTGGGTATTTAAGCAAATACGCAGCTTATCTGGAGCTCTGCATGTCAGTCACATTTGTGTTTTATTACCGTACTTCCCCGGACAGAAATGACCATAGCTATTGCTGGGACGTTAAACCATTCATTTTCACTTATTACCCTAGTTCATTAATTTTCAGCCCGATACACAGTGCGATCTTTTGGGATCAGAAGAAATGAAAAGATTGCTGTTCACTGCACAGTCAGGGGTGCAAAGGCAGAAGAAATTTTAGAGAGAGGATTGAAAGTAAGACATAGTCTGACATACAGGTGTCCCAAGAATATAGGATATGTATGTTGAACCTGCCAAGACAATGCAGGAATTTTGCCAATATTTCAAAGTGGAACTTGGTTAGGGAAAATATTTTGTACTTGTCCAGTAGCTGATTTCATCAAAATTGCAAAGTATACTTTTCTAGCAAAGTATACTTTGAGGGAGTACCGGTAATCATTTATTTTTCCTGAAATGCATTATTTCATATAGAACTAACGACTGCATATATTTGATGATTAAAACTATGCAGAATTATTAAACTGAATTTATTACATTATCACAGCCAAATTGGCTGTGATAATGTAATAAATTCAGTATAATAAAAATTAATAAATTTCTCCTTAAATTGAAAATTTCTCCCTCAAAGTATACTTTGCTAAAAAAGTATACTTTGCAATGTTGGTGAAATAGGCTACAGAGACAACGTTACAATGTCAATTGGGAATTAATTCAAACAACGGATTCCTTGGTAGATCAATGTTCTGTGTCGGGGATGATGGTAGGGTATGATCTTGCAATTAATCCATTTAGATCTGCTTACCGGTGAAATTTACTGGGATTCACTCCTGGTGCAGTAAGGGTGCCTGGCGGCAGACACGAAATATTCAAACTCATTCATGGCTGAAACTTTTTTTTGTATTTCCGAGCTGATTGTACAGTATTCTCCAAATTCCGGTACATTCCCATCTGAATATGACCTTGTTGAATGGCCGTAACCCCCAATGAATCATCTACAGTGGAACCCTTCTAAACCGGACACCATGCGAGGTCCTAAGGGTGTTCGGTTTAGAGGGGTTCCACCGTTATAAGCAGTCCATGACCAATTTTTGTAATTTTCAGTCATTAACAGACTGTACAATGAAATAAATTGTATTGAACTCCATCTAAAGTAAGCAGAATGGGGACCCCAGGGTGTTCAGTTTAGAGGGGTTCCACTGTACTTTGTCATTACCACTGAGGTGGCGACAATAGTCGTTCAATATTTGGCAAACACTTTCATCCAAGTCATCTTTTTCCAGAACTGCCTGGCCTATGGTAACTGCTTGGTGCCACCACCCTAAAACTGCACACAGGCTTGGGATACAGACCTGACATTGTGTTTGTATGTCCACGCCACTCTGTGCTATATAGACTCGGGCTAGCAACACCTGTCCACTCGTTATAGCGGACTTGGTTACTCAATGTCAAGGACACGCTTTTATTATTTCTCGTCAAATGTTTTTATTGTCACCACTCATTTGAAACGTCTCTTCGAATGAATTTCGATCTCAACACAAATGCACAATCCTAAACTGCACACCGGTTGGGGTACATACCTGACATTGTGTCTGTACGTCCACTTCACGCCACTCTGTGCTACATTGACTCGGGCTAGCAACACTGATCCACTCGTTACATAGTGGACTTGGTTACTCAACGTCAAGGACACGCTGAACTGACCATATTTAACCCTTTTAACATCACAGGCCGGTGTAGTGGTATTGGCAAACAGTGTAGATCCAGTTGAGCCGGCTCACTCGTGACGAGCTGTCCCATCACGATCTGCACTTTAGCAAATAATTTTCATATTTTTGAGAACAAAAAAAAACTTTTCATAAATGTGCTAGTCTGAAAATCATTGTATGACCATTGGATTAGTTTTAAAATTAAATTCATTTAATTAAATAATCAAATTCCATTCCAGTTACTGAGGGGTGAAACGGTCAACTTCTTAACTGTTGACCATGCTGATGATACATGACTTTCTTGACACCTAATTCATAACATTTTTCTTATTTCTGCAGTCGTGTATACGATACATGTACATATGGGCCGCGTCATGCGAAAACCAGGCTTAATGACAAAAAATCATTTTTCACTTTTTTGCATATTCTGAATACCGCATCTTTTAAAAGTCGTATACCACAAAAAAATATCAATGTATCTCAATTATTTTTCATGTTATATGTATTTTTGTAACACGTGGTAGAAGTGCAAACGACGTTTTAGCTCAATGACGTCGCAATTACGACGTTAACATTAACGGGCGACTTCAACGTCAATAAGAACGTTTAAGCGTAATGGAGTAGTAAACTAATAGGCCTGCCATGTAGGTTGATTTTAAGTAGTGTATGTATAATTGTATACTATTAGTGAATAATTGACAAACGACACGTAACCTTGGGCAAAGTCAACATTATCTTGTGTGTACTTTTTGCACAACTACGAACGCCGAAAATATATGAGCCGCGCCGTGCGAAACCCCGGGCTTAATGACATTTTCAATTTTAGGCCAAGACAAAGTATGAAAATAATGTTTATGGCTCGTGTTGCAGTTGCTAATGTAACGTTATGTTTTGGATTGCGGCCGAAGTAACGTAATTTCGTATGAATAATTTTCAAATAAGGCAGAGTGAGGCGTTTCCCTGTTGTTTGCTGCTGTCTGAAATATTTTGGGGAATAATAGCGACATCATTTAACATTTCGTATGCGACGACATATTTTAAAGTAGACAGTAGGCCGCTTATAACATTAACTTTGTGACAAAACACGATACCGGGCAGATTTGGTAGCGTGATACCTTATAATTGTCGCCGTGTGTCTTTCTTGAGGATCGCCTGATCTACATTATTATGCAGTCAAGTGATAAACTGATGATTTGATACTACACAAGCACTTTCGACTACAAAAGCAAGTTTATGGCCATCACATTTCCAATTAATGTGTTTTAAATTTTAAATTCAATACAAACCCCGGATATTTATGTCATTATATAGCTGCCTGTCTACCTCCATTTATGATAAAATGAGTGGCATTAAATGGCATATCATTCGCTAAGTACTGGATATAATTGTTCAAAAGTCTCAATTTACCAAGATAATAATAGATGGTAATATCGTTGGCATACACTAGCTTGTTCATATTTAAGATTATTTAGGAATCAAAGTGCAGTGTAAGCGAAGACTTTGCTGACATGTAGCCAGTTAAATTATGCGTTCACCATTTTGAATTAATAAGGACAACCGACGAAAAAGAGTAAAAATGTCAAAGAACGACAGTTAGGCGACAATGTACAGCGCCTAAAGCATTTCTAAGTCATTGATGCTGCGAGGAACTCGTGCAAGTATCCTTGCTATAATATTTTGTCACGACACCATGGCCATAACGTCAAACATGTATTCACGTTCAGTGACGTCACAAGTACGTGACGTCAAGTCATGACGTCCTAATATGTGTACCGAGGTACAAGGTATCGCGTCTCATATTAGTGAAAGTTTCAGTAAGTTATCATTTTCCGTTTTCTGTTCACACTTAATGTTAACTGACACCAGTACACGTAAATGGGAGGGCAAACTGTGAACTTTTACGGCGACGCTAGACAATTTGAAACGTCGTTTTTCCGACGTCGTTTACCGCTTTTCATGACGACGTCATTAAGCCCGGTTTTCGTATGGCGCGGCCCATATATATTGTGACGTCTCCTTTGAACCGTCTTGGCAAAGCGGTTCAAATGAGTTTTTGCAATATGTAACATCTAAATGAATATCCCACATGAAAGAATTGTCATTCCACTTCTAAATGCACATCAGAAAACTAGAGAATTGTTTTTTCTGTCTGAATCAACTCCACAGCTGCACTGCACACAGGCTTTGTGTACAGACCTGACATTGTGTCTGTATGTCCATGCCACTCT
Source organism: Conchocele bisecta (assembly GCA_029237695.1). Taxonomy (NCBI): domain Eukaryota; kingdom Metazoa; phylum Mollusca; class Bivalvia; order Lucinida; family Thyasiridae; genus Conchocele; species Conchocele bisecta. The sequence continues at coordinate 65,011,841 of CM055266.1, forward strand.
GTGCTATATAGACTCGGGCTAGCAACACCTGTCCACTCGTTATAGCGGACTTGGTTACTCAATGTCAAGGACACGCACCATTTTACTTCCAGCAGACCACTTTATTATCCCCTCTCCGGTAGGTAGGCAGGGATTCCGCTGGGGAAAATAAAACAATCGCCACATAGAAAAAAGGAATAACCAATGGGATAAAAATAAACAATTGGCGATAAAAAATTACAATTTTCGAGAAAAAAAAAGATTTTTTTTCTTGAAAATTTTAATTTTTTATTGTCAATTGTCTATTTTTATCGCCAATTGCGAAAGTGGCGATCGCCAGCGGAATCCCTAGGTAGGCAAGAGGGATTTAGCGTTAGAGCTTCTATACCTCGGACTTTCAAATTTCGACGTCATAAATTTACGGAATAATTATGTGCGAAAGATAATTCCACAGCCAAATCTTACTAAATAAACTTCTATTTTATTCCACGTGTGATGGCATCGCAAAATGAATAATTATGTGTCGAGTAATTGATTGTAAATGTGTGTCTCTGTTTACATCGCCTCGGCGTCGGTCCAAGCACTAATCGTACTGGCTCCTTCGGGCCGACAATTGCGTCTGGACCGATTGACATTTTGAAATTTTAGATACCCTAGCGTTAGTTCATGTACGTACGTGTGTGCGTGTGTTTGGCAACACCTTTCATTTGTCTTCACCGATTTTGATAATATTTGGCCACAATCTGTTGTCTAGGGATGGTACTTTGTTTTGCAATTTCGTTGAGAAATTAGAAAAATAGAAAAGAATATTTAAATAGTTTACATGTCCGTGAATACGAGTTGAGGATGAACAACTTCTCCAACACTGGCAACTTCGGCTTCATGTCTTCGACAACATGTTTTTAAAATTCTATGTATTTCCTTTATTTCTCAACAAAAGTATATGTTGTCACCACTCATTTGAATCGTCAAGTCGATACTGTTCAACTGAGTGGTAACAACATATACCTTTCTTGAGAAATAATAAAAAACAGAAATGGAAATATTTCAATATTTCACCCGTTACAGGTCCGTGAATACGAGTTGAGGAAGAACAACTTCTCCAACACAGGCAACTTCGGCTTCGGCATCCAGGAACACATCGACCTGGGTATCAAGTACGACCCGAGTATCGGCATCTACGGCATGGACTTCTATGTCGTGCTCGGCCGGCCCGGTAAGTCCGCAGCACGGTCTCTGAGACTGCAAATGTGTTTCACCCTTTCAACACCACAGGCCTGTACAGTGGTGTAGACAAACAGGGCAGATCTAAATGAGTGAGCAATCGTCAGGATCTGCACTTTTGCAAGTAATTCTCTTTACACCCCCTTTTCATAAATTGACTAGTTATTTAGGGGTGAAAGGGTTAAAAAATGATGAACAAATCAGCTTACAAATAACCGATTTCAGCATTATTAATTGCAACTTCAAAATTGAAAGTGTATGACGTAGGGAGAAATGACTCGTTACCTATCTAGTTTAGGAGTCTTTATTTTAAAAACAAATCTTGAGTGGCTCATTGTAATAATTTCTCCTAAGCATTATATGACTATTCATTTTGAACTGTCAACACAAGATGGTAGTGTAGAAGCATTTATATTGTCTACCACATGAATGCATGTGACAGTTTGTGGTGTGATTGTAGGCTTCAATGTGTCGCACCGACGGAGATCGAAGAGCACGATCGGTGCCAAACACAGAATCGGCAAGGAGACCTCGATGAAATGGTTCCAACAGAAGGTAAGGAGCACATCTAGAATCTAGCCTTAAATATTCATACCTTAACGGTTAATTATCCCCTCGACAACAGGCAAGAGGGGATATAGAGAATAGTAGGTTAGTGCCGTGAATGGGAAAAAATATCTGGCAAGGCTCAGGAAACGGGATGAGCGAGGCTCTGCCGAGCACATCCCGTTTCCGTGCCGCGCCAGATATGTTTTCCCATTCACGGCACTAACCTACTATTCTATTTATCCCATTAACACCTTCAAATAGTTGTAAAATGCAAAAATTGTTTTGACTGGATATCAAAAATGTTTCACGGCACATACGTACTGTATTGACGGGATAAATAGCGTTAGTCCATGAACGTACGTGTGTAAGTTAGTAACATCCATCATTTTTCAATAACTCGTGAACCGTTTCACCGATTTTGATAATATTTGATCAAAATGTGTATTTAGTGATGGTGCTTTGTTTTGCATACGACCTACGCCCATTCCCCCGTCGCTGAGGACCAATGTTCACCTCGTTTGTAAGGCAAAAATGTCCACGGCTGTCGGTGCAGGGATTAGCGTAGCGATAACATTACGAAGCCCTTGTATTACTGGTATTCACATCTGTGCCTAATGATAACAGTTTAGTAAGGGAGCCTGTTACTAGGTCAGGAAACTGTCTTTCAGTACTGAAAGATTTTACATGTATTGTAATTTTATTGCTGATTCAGCAATAAAATTACAATACATGTAAAATCTTTCAGCAATGCTGAATGTACAGTGCTCCCCATCAGAGCTCCAGATAAGGTGCGTATTGGCGTATTTTGCGCACTTATTTTAGCAGAATACGCATTGATTATCAAAAGTGGGAGTACAAAATACTCGCAGCAATGTGAAATACGTATTGATTTTCAAATTGAGTAGTGAAAATGTGGTAATAAAGTTGAACATTTACTTGGTTGAGCTGCAAAAATCAAAAAGTTAATTTTTAAATTTGATGTATGTTTTATTAGATACAAAACTTATCTGGAGCTCTGCTCCCCATTATTCAGGTGCATTCCTGTCTGTATATGACAAGACTGTTGAATACCCGTAAAACCAAAATCACTGAACACATCGAATTTGAGAGGTGCCCCATTAACCTTCAGGCGCAACAGTTGATAACAACTGCAGCGAGTTTGATTGGCTGGCCACATGGCCATGGTTTCATGTAATTAACATCCTGAAGAGTTCCTAGTGGCTCAACAGTCCATTGTCGTTTCAATGTTGATGACATCGCGTTACAAGTGTCATTTAACAGAAGTGACTTGTAAACATTTATCCTGCATGCAATCATTTTGATGTGTTCCCCTGTTTAGAAATATATTATAAACCTATTTTAAGAACAGTATCCAATAATACAGCCTATTTTTAAATATTTTTTTGTCGAGCCCACTTGCTTAAAGCGATATTAATGTATAGAGATCACAATGACGCATGTCCGTTCAAAGTTAGCTTGTCTATGCAACCAATATGTTCGTTTATCATCGTCTTAGTGGAACAAGTGGTTACAACATGTTTTAGTGGAAAAATAACGAAACATGCAAAACAAACTTTAATTTGTTTGCTTCATTTGACCTTAGCTGTTGCTGGGACGTTAAACCCCATTATTTCATTTTTGCTTCACTTGAATCGATATCCAGACCACCTGACTTCCAATCCAGAGGTTGTTGGTTCAAACCTCTCATTGGGCATCAAAATACTTTCATAGTATTTCCATCCCACTTGTCTGTCGGATGAAACTTTAAACTGTGGTCCCGTCTCTGTACGACTGTATAGCTGTTGGTGGGATGTTAAATCTTTCCAATTTCTATAGCTGGAGAAATATGGCTTATGGGATTTGTGGACAGTTTAATTCCTGATCAAATAGCGCACTCCTTTAGCCTGATAACGATCTATGTTGTTTGTTCGAAGCATGATAGGCCTTTCATTGAATGAATGGCAAACAGTACATATCCTGATCAGGCTGTGCGGATGCACATGATCTGGATCTACACTGGTTGCAGAGCCCATAAGCCCCATTTCTCCAGTGACAGCGGCATATTTCTGTTTCAGTACGACGGTATCATCCTGCCGGGCAAGTGAACAGACTGCACTGTGCTGCTTTGTATTTACACGCAATAAATACGAGCGACCAACAATCCTGCGTAGTCTTGTACTTATTTGGGGAGCAGTGACCAAGGATTATATCATGGAGAAGCCACATGATTTTTTGTTGCGCCCGCTTGCGGAAAGCGCGATATAGTCGGCCGTTTGGCGTACGTACGTACGTACGTGTGTCCGGTTAAGGTTTTTGGTTAAGTTTTTTGGTTAAAGTTTTTGGTTAAGTTCTTTGGTTAAAGTTTTTGGTTAAGTTTTTTGGTTAAAGTTTTTGGTTAAGTTCTTTGGTTAAAGTTCTTTAGTTTAAGTTTTTCGGTTAAGTTTTTTGGTTTAAAGTTTTTGGTTAAAGTTTTTCGTTATACTATATCTCTGCAACTGCTTAGCCCATTACCTTGAAACTTCACATGGGTGTTTATCATCATCTATATTTTCATTCTACCCCCCTCCCATGCGGCCCCTGTGCTCAATGTCAAATTATTTTGAAGTTTTTGGTTAGTTTTTTGCTTAAATTTTTTGGTTAAAGTTTTTCGTTATACTACATCTCTGCAACTGCTTTGCCCATTACCTTGAAACTTCATATCGGTGTTTATCATCATCTATATTTTCATTCTACCCCCTCCTGTGCGGCCCCTGTGCCCAATGTCAAGGTCAAATTACTTTGAAGTTTTTGGTTAAGTTCTTTGGTTAAAGTTTTTGGTTAAGTTTTTTGGTTAAGTTTTTTGGTTAAAGTTTTTCGTTATACTCTATCTCTGCAACTGCTTTGCCCATTACCTTGAAACTTCACATGGGTGTTTATCATCATCTATATTTTCATTCTACCCCCCTCCCGTGCTGCCCCTGTGCCCAATGTCAAGGTCAAATTACTTTGAAGTTTTTGGTTAAGTTTTTTGGTTAAAGTTTTTCGTTATACTATATCTTTTTTTTTAATGTCCATGCCTCGCCACAAGGCGCGACATGCAGGCTGCGGCCATCTAGTTTTCCTAAGACGATCTAGTGAAAGCATTTACAAAATTTAACATATTTTCAAAAAATAATGTAAAACGTTGACGAAATATAATTTCGCATTTGCAATGAACATTTTGTCAACTTTCAATATTATTTACAGAAAATATCAAGTTTCTGTAAACAGAAATTGCATAGCTTCTTAGATGCAATATGGGAATGAATGGCCTTTCGAAAATTGTAATTTTTTAAGGCCTCGTCCAGTATTCCCGCGACTTTTCCAAGTTTATATTCCCGATAAATTCCACAGAAAGGCCATTCATTGCTTATGATTCCAACATTTGAAATAAATTCATCAGGAAAATGTGTTTATCTTCCGTTTTCTTAAGAATTATTTTAACTGCGCCTCACGGTTACGGAAAGTAGTTTGCGTGGGAGTTTACTGGGATATAATTTTTGTACATAGACTTGCTACGGGCCAATAAAATGTTAAGGAATTGTGTAAATATTTTTGTGCTGGAATTATAAGCACGTGGCTAGTCTCCTATTGGCTTAAATGCCGCTTTTTGTGTTGGCGAGTTGCCTGCCAGTTCTACCGGTTCTGCATTCCTCGCCGGTTCTGCATTCCTCGCCGGTGTAAAGTAAAGTAGGTGCTGAATTCCCATATCCAAGATACTGCATAACACATGGCTTTAAAGGTACATGCCCACTCAGTAGGCACAACATGTTCTTTATATGAATTAAATAAGTGTATAATTGTGTCACTATTCCATAAGTTCTAAAAATGACAAGTGCCTGCTATACAGATATAATCATTTAATAATGTGTACTTTACTGACAGTGACTTGCGGTGGTATCGGGCTATTTTCATATGCAAATGAGGCGTGGTATTTTTAGCTCACCTGAGCGAAGCTCATGTGAGCTATTGTTACCGCAATGTGTCTGTCGTCCGTCGTCGTCCGTGAACATTTTCAAACGTCTTCTCCTCGGTAACCATTGGGTCTATAGTCACCAAACTTCATGGACATGGTCCTTAGGTAGGGGGATTACAAAATTGTTAAAATGACGTCATTACGTAATCCAAGATGGCCGCCATCTAAAAATAGCACAAATTCTTAAAAAATCTTAAGAACTGCCAACCGGATTTCGACAAATCTTGGTAGGAATGATCGATGTACATTGCTCTTTCAAAGTTGTTAAAATGGCCCGTGGGGTCAAATTTGGGTCAAGTTTTATTTTTGACTGAATATGGTCATTTCATATATCAAATTGAAGGTATCAATGAGGCGATCACTCTGGTGCATTTTTTGTCGAAATCTGTTATGTCATCCAAGATGGCTGCCGAAAGGTCAAATGGTCATTCTTTTATTAGAGATTTCAAAATTCTTCTTCACATGAACCGCTTGGCCCATGGTAGCCAAACTTAAAAGTTATGGTCCATGGGTGAAGCCTTTTCAGATTTGTTAAAATGGAGGTCATCGCTAATCCAAGATGGCCGCCATCTAAAAATAGCATAAATTCTTAAAAAATCTTCTTCTCATGAACGCTTGACCGGATTTCGACGAAACTTGGTAGGAATGATCGATGTACATTGCTCTTTCAAAGTTGTTAAAATGGTGACCCCTGGGTCAAAAATGGGCGTGGCGTGGGTCAAATTGGGGTCAAATTTTATTTTTGACCGAATATGGTCATGTCATATATCAAATTGAAGGTATCAATGAGGCGATCACTCTGGTGCATTTTCTGTCGAAATCGGATTGTTATGTCATCCAAGATGGCCGCCGAAGGTCAAAAGGTTCTTTTATTAGAGATTTCAAAATTCTTCTTCACATGAACCGCTTGGCCCATGTTAGCCAAACTTAAAAGTTATGGTCCATGGGTGAAGCCTTTTCAGATTTGTTAAGATGGAGGTCATCGCTAATCCAAGATGGCCGCCGTCTAAAAATAGCATAAATTCTTAAAAAATCTTCTTCTCATGAACCGCATGCCGGATTTCAACAAAACTTGGTAGGAATGATCGCTGTACATTGCTCTTTCAAAGTTGTTAAAATGGTGACCCCGGGATCAAAAATGGGCGTGGCCCGTGGGGTCAAATTTTATTTTTGACCGAATATGGTCATGTCATATATCAAATTGAAGGTATCAATGAGGCGATCACTCTGGTGCATTTTCTGTCGAAATCGGACTGTTATGTCATCCAAGATGGCCGCCGAAAGGTCAAAGGTCGTTCTTTTATTAGAGATTTCAAAATTCTTCTTCACATGAACCGCTTGGCCCATGATAGCCAATCCCTACTCCAAGATGGCCGCCGTCTAAAAATAACATAAATTCTTAAAAAATCTTCTTCCCATGAACCGCTAGCCGGATTTTGACGAAACTTGGTAGGAATGATCGATGTACATTGCTCTTTGAAATTGTTAAAATGGTGACCCCGGGGTCAAAAATGGGCGTGGCCCGTGGGGTCTAAATTTTATTTTTGACTGAATATGGTCATGTCATACATCAAATTGAAGGTATCAATGAGGCGATCACTCTGGTGCAATATTTGTCGGAATCGGATGATTATGTCATCTATGATGGCCACCAAAAGGTCCATTTATTCAAGATTTTTTACATCTTTTTCTCAGGAACCACATGGCCGATGCTGGGTGAAGCATTTTCAGATTTTGTAAAATGAGTCCTCGCTTAATCCAAGATGACCGCCATCTAAAAATAGCACAATTTTTTTAAAACACATGAACTCAATGTCACATTCTCCTCTGGTGTTCATAGTCAGGTGAGCGAATTAGGGCCATCATGGCCCTCTTGTTTAATTATTTATACTAATTAAATGCGTTGCTTGAAAAAAATTATAAATAGTAATGTCTCTTAACGTTTTAAAGAAACACGGTTATCGCCCCTGATGTCGGTGTAGAAATTTATGTCTGGTATAATAATGCCAATCAATATGTGGGGTGATTTTGAATTAATGTTTATTTTGTCAGAAAATGTGATGATGCACAATTGGAGCTGAAAAAAGCAATTTAAATAAAATAAAACCACCTAGTCTAAACCAGTTGTTCATTAATAGTACAGCTTAACAAAATAAGCTGGCATACAAAGAAAATGAGGGCACATTTGATAACATACTGAGGATTGTGGATTTGTCGGGAGGACCATCAGAGGAATGCATGTGTGAAATACAACGGAAATTATAAGAAATTTGTCGATGTTTGAGAGCTATGGACGCCGGTACTGCTATATGCCATGTTCGCCATTCGGTAACTGGGCATACATATGTGTTGTCTCCCAAGAAGGCAAGAAAGGAATGAGGTGGATACAGAGGAAGCCAGCCCATGGGGCCTAGCTCTTATTAGAATAGTCCCCTCTGGTTCTTTAACGTGCCCAGAATCCTTCAAATCTGATAAACGGTACCGCTTTTTAAAGTACCAATCCGAAAGGACTAGTAGAACAGCAAATACAAAGTATCTCGGAAATACCGACACCCTGGAACCAGGGTGGCCAGCGTGGCAGTCCGACAGTGTTACCCCTCGGGCCATGGTCTGCTCCTGTATTGTTTTAATACTACTGTTTCATCATTTTATTCTCACAAATGAGACTCGCCATGTGATTTTGTACCTTCGGACATGTGCTGTAATTTCATTAAATACGTTTACATTTACAATATTTTCCGTAAATGACGTCGACAGTTGACCACCTTCAGAATACGTGCGGAATTATATTCATGCACTCTGAAAAGTTTTGTCAAACTTTTGACTTTATGAACAAATATTTTAAATTTTGTAAACGTATTTAATCGAGGTGTATGATCACGTGGTACTAACAACAACAAGTACTGAAACTTCCAGAATCCATCCGATTCAAAGTACGTATTCTTTGATATTGTCGTTATTATGTAACGGATTTTGATGAAATGTGGCGCATTAAACGCGACTTGTTAAGCTGCATTTGGTGGTCTCTGTACTTTGACCCAAACTTTTGTCGTTTTTGCGAAGAATCGATTTCCATGTCTAACAACAAGGAAATCGATTCTTTGCAAAAAACATGCGTCTGTGCCGAACTCACTGGATGACCAAATGCAGCTCATGAAGACGCATTTGCTGCGCCATATTTCAACACTTTCAGCCACTGTTGTTATAACCACGTGACCATGCACCTTGTTAATGAAATTACACAGATGTTCGAAGGCACATCACCTGGAGTGTCTCGAATGTGTTTGGGCATTATGTTTTACCAATGTCCGTTTGCAGCTGAAGTCTGAATTCGTAATAATTTCACTACAAAATGTGTACACCACATCCTTGAGAGTAGGAAGACAAACTCGAGTTTGCACTTTTTACATTATCGGACCACAAACCATATACGGCTTTGCATAACACATGTGAAAGACTGGTGATTTTGTGCTTTTGAACTTGTCACGCCCCGATGTCATTGTCCGGAGCATAAGTCCTATACTGCTTGAAATGTATTCGCGATACTCGACACATGTATATAATGACCTTGAGGATGTGTGCAAGAACGATGAATCTGGGGTTTTGGGATTTATCTCCCTTTTGATGCAATTCACACATATTTATCTGGATACAAGTGGCATACCGCTTGAAATATTTTTGTGAAGCTTCATAGATGTCCCAATAACTAACAACACAACAGTATTCATGAATATATGGAGGGGGGGGGGGGGATTATCTGTGTCCCATGGAGTCTATCTAGTTCCAATAATGGAATGTCGACTAGGATGTCTTAACCAGAGTTTTGGCAATGATAGCTAGAACATTCGGGTTTAGGAAGAGTGCCAAATACTTGACTGTGAAAGTGCTGATCCAGTTGTGCACAGTGTAGCTCCTGATCTGTGACTGCATAAATTGTTGCCAGTCTAGCTCCTGATATGCAAATAGAGAACTGGGGCGTCATTCGGCGGAATTCATATAGTCATATACGCATCCCAGCAAGCAGTAAGCAGAAAGACACATGGCAGAACATGGCATGTAACAATGTCAAATAGCCAATCGAGGTATGCAATATGCAATGTAATAATGCAAGATGGAGTTGTCATTAAGCAGTATTGTATAGCCAAGATGCAGGATGACATGTAACAATGTCAAATAGCCAATCGAGGTATGCAATGTGAAATGTAATAATGCACGGTGGAGTTGTCATAAGCAGTAACGAGTAGCCGCAGTGCAGGATGACATGTAACAATGTCAAATAGCCAATCGAGGTATGCAATGTGAAATGTAATAATGCACGGTGGAGTTGTCATTAAGCAGTAACGAGTAGCCGCAGTGCAGGATGACATGTAACAATGGTCGACGGAATTGTCATGAAGCAGCATGCAATGAAATGGCGGATATCCCCTTCCATACAGTATAGCTCGTAATCTGTGACTGGAGAAATGGACTTCTGCCATTTTGTCCATTCACCAACTGGCAGTGAGTGAATATCGCCAAATGACAGTGAAAATTTAGAATGCCTCCAATTAACATTTGGGGAAATAAATGTACTTCTAGTGCGACTGGGTGGACTGGCGTTCCTAGTTGGTAGTCGCATCGTCGTGAGACGAGATTTTGGGTAATAAGACAAAACAAATATGTACTCTACTGAGATAATCACGCAATCAAAACAAATTGGCAGTATACTCTTTATTTTATTGAAACTTAACCTGGCAACGTAATGATAAATACTCACATAACGACCCGTGTTACCTCTGTAGCATATTTCACCAAAATTGCAAGTACACTTATCTGGCTAAGTACACTGAGGGAGAAATTTTCAATTTAACTTGAGGATATTATTAATTTTTATTATACTGAATTTATTACATTATCACAGCCATTTTGGCTATGATAATGTATTAAATTCAGTATAATAAACAGAGGATATTCCATCGTACATTTTGAATAGCGGGAAATAATACACGAGTGTGCGTCGGCTTACGCGTAAGCAACAAGTGAGCGTAGCGAACGAGTTGCTTGCACGGACGACGACGGACACGAGTGTATTGTTTCCGCTATTCAAATATGTACGATGGAATATCCTATTTATTACACTTCCACGGCGGATATATATGCACATTTAGTCTATTTTTGAGATTATAATCAATGAATTGTGATGTTCGCATGGATAGTTATACAATGACGTGTTTTCCCGCGTTTTGACGTTACGTTATGTGACGTCATGTAAACTTTTTGAAATCCAAATTACGCAACTGTTTCTATGAACCAGATATATTTGAGTGCATGTTTGGAATGTGTTGAATCACATTAACATTCTAGATTAGTCGAGACCCTTTCCAAATTTTCAAATAGCTTTATTTTGACTGTAATAACAATTAAACCTTTTGCATGGTAGCTCATGGTTTCCAAGAAAAGAGGCGCGCAATTACGGGTGTTCTCTTCCCGGTGTATTATTTGTAAGCAGTTGAGTACGGGTTTTCTCTCCCTGCGAAACCCGTGCAAATAATTTATATAATTCTGCATAATTTTAATCATCAAATATATGCAGTCATTAGTTCTATATGAAATGATGCATTTCCAGAAAAAATAATAATTACTCTCTCAAAGTAAACGTAGCTAGATAAGTATGCTGAGCAATGTTGGTGAAATCGGCTACAGATCATCATTCGATTCAAACATAATTAGTTCCTAACTGTGATGAGATATAATATGTATATCGCCTATGCGAGTAAATACGACTTTACCTATGTAAAATAAGCTGTTCATCAGATTGAAAAGTTTACACATTGAACTTTATTTTGAGATTGATTGCAGAAATACTCTGATCTCTCGTCAGTTGAAAATTTTGGTCATATTATTTGCTGTATGTGTCAAACGCTCAGAGTGGTGAAACTTTACGATGTACATACACAGATGGCGGAGATGGAAACTCAATGCACCATATAGTATACAGTAATAAGACAATATTTACATATCTTCTATTCATATATCACATCACTGTTACGAAGCAATTATCATTTAAGCCAAGTGTATCTTTCTATGACCTATGTCCTATATAACAAATTAATGATCTGTGTGCAGCCCATTCCGACCACATTACCACCATGCATTGTCATTCACCCTTACTACGCTGAATTAAATGTTGTCGTCTGCTGGAAATGTTTTATTTTCAATATTTCTCGACAAAAACCTGGTTTTGACAGCACATGAGAATCGTCTCCAGTGGAGACGATTCTCATGTGCTGTCAAAACCAGTTTTTTGTTAAGAATTAAAGCAAAAATGAAAAACAGCAGACCGCAATTTTCGTCAACAGCGTAGGAAGGGTTAACAATTACAGTCGCCAATAAGGTCAAAAACAATACATACTTGGGTTCTCAGATATCTATGCGCCTCGAGCAGTTTATCGTCATGGAGAAATAAAATTGTACTATGTATTTATAAATTCGCCACATGTTCAATATTAACGAACGGTACAATGCAAAAATGTGTGACATCCAATCGTGTCTGACGAAAATCTTGTGATTATTCAGTAGCCTATTTCATCAACATTGCAAAGTATTCTTTACTAGCAAAGTATACTTTGAGGGAGTAATCATTTATTTTTCCTGAAATGCATTATTTCATATAGAACTAACAAATGCATATATTTCATGATTAAAAGTATGCAGAATTATTATACTGAATTTATTACATTATCACAGCCAAATTGGCTGTGATAATGTAATAAATTCAGTATAATAAAAATTTATAAATTTATCATAAAAATGAAAATTTCTCCCTCAAAGTATACTTTGCTACTAAAGTATACTTTGCAATGTTGATGAAATAGGCTACTGGTCTAAAGAGGTTATAGTAACATATTCATTTTGAAAGATGCATCTGGCAACTTGAAACAAAATCTAGAGACGAACATCTCAAACGAAAACAAAATATTAAAAAAAATCCGCCCTCCCGCTTCACATTCCTCAAACGCCGTGTCTGAGAACCAACATACTTATTTGTATGGCCTAAACTTCCAGTCAATGAACCTCAACCCTTTCCCTGTTTTGCGATATTTCGACTCATCCAAATCCAAAACATCTGAATAAAAGAATCAAATGCTGGGTCAAATGATGGTTAAATTATCTGATAGAGTAGAAAACATTGTGGGAAAAGGAGAAATTGCTTGTTACAAGCAATTTCTCCTTTTCCCACAATGTTTTCTAAAAGACATCTTCTGCAGAGGCGTGAAAAGTCGTTTCTATCAGGGAAAGGGTTAAGTGACAATAATCTACAATGTTCGCCAAACTCTTAGTTTTGACAAAGACCAGCTTCAGATATCGGCGAAAAACGGCGATACAATAAGAGAAATAATTCATAGCCGTGCTATATATATAAATATGAGACACGCCATGCGATTTTGGTCCTTAGAACATGTGCGACTTTTCATGAAAATTATTTACAAAATTTACGATATTCTGCGTAAATGACGTCGAAAGTTGATGAAATGTTCACAGCAAATGCGGAATAGAAATACATTTTGTTAGCTTTTGACGTCATTTGCGAACATTGTCATAGTTTCTGTGAATGGTTTTCATGAAAAATCTCATATCTTCTTAGGTACAAAAGCACATGGCTTGTCTCAAAACAAACAAGTTGGTTCAACGTATAACATAATTATTGTATACTAAAGGTACGAAAGCAATGGCAACTAAGTATTCTAATTATTTTGCATTATTACCCTGTGAATTGCCAGTCATTCATTGTGGACATTTAAATATATATATATAGCTTTTATCTTTCATGGCCACGTATGTTATACACAATGGTGGTTAATTACAATACAAGGACTAACGACGGGACAAAGATTATTGTTTTTTTTAGCAGGGTAGGCACGGGTTACTGGGCCCCGGTAAACGTATGTATCCGTACAATTGGAACATGATTCCAAATTGTTTAAATTTACAATGCATTTATATTTGGTGTATACAGTGAAACCTCTCTAAACCGGACACCTGTGGGTGGCAGGTGGGAGCACGCGATGGGAAATTTAACGATCGGGGTTCATCCTTACCGGAATCCCGACTGGATACCTGGTTTGGCCCTCACATACGTCTTTGGCATTTTGTATGTGACAGTTGAATCTGGTTATACCCCTTATAAGAGTAATCCTACCGGTATTACTTTTAAATAGGGGAAGGGGCCAAGTGACTTTGGTGCGGTATTAACCTGGCACCAGGTCAGGTTATTCTAATTTCAGGGCTGAATATGTTGTATCTCGATGTAAATATTCCGTTCTGATTTTGGAATTTCCCTCCCAAAGGTTAAAACGGGATCGAACCTGTTTGCCCGGCCTTACATGACCTTAGCTGTTGATAGGCCGTTAAACACCAATAAACAAACAAACAAACAAACAAACAAACTAAACCGGACACCCCAGGGTGTCCGGCTTAGAGAGGTTTCACTGATAATTCTGGGTCATACTTGTGTGCCATGCGATATCGAACAGACATTATCACCTGAGATAAATGACAAAGAAACTCGTCAACAATAAGATCACGGGTGTGTTCTTGGTGTCCGGTTTAGAGACGTTCCACTGTATGCATACATGAGAAAATTGCAACGGAACCATGACCTGGTGTTTAGAATTGCCCAATCATGAGAATAATTACGAGGTGAAATACAGAAACTTATTGCCATTTGACCAATGTAGACGCAAGTCATAATAATTCCATCACAAAAATATATACACAATTCCCTAACATTTGATTGGTCCGTAGCAAGTCTCTGTCCAAAATTTAGATCCCAGTAAACTCCAATGCCGAACTACTTTCCGTAACCGTCAGGTGCAGTTAAAATAATTCTTAAGAAAACGGAAAATAAACACATTTTCTTGATGAATTTATTTAAAATGCTGGAATTATAAGGAATAAATGGCATTTTTGTTGAATTTATCGGGGATATAAACTTGGAAAAGTCGCGGGAATACTGGACGAGGTCTTCCGGCCTTCGTCCAGTATTCCCGCGACTTTTCCAAGTTTATACCCCGATAAATTCCACAAAAAGGCCATACATTCCTATAGTGTGCATCCGTGCAATTTGAAAATGATTCCATATTTATAATTAGGTCATGCCATTGTTTTTCTCTGTTAAGGCTAAGCGTCCACCTGGATAGCCAAAACCTACTTACGTATCCGGTAAAAACAAACGAGGCTTTGAAAAAAAACGAATGTAAATTTATGTTAAAAATTTCCTCATCCCTGATGAAGTTTTTAACATAAATTTAAATTGCCGCTAAATAATAAGAAAACACTTTTATCACACTTACTAAGTGTAAATTCATGAACGGATTTAAAACTTAGACAAGTCCCAAATCAATTTTCATATTGCTTCACCAGTAAATAATGTAAGATAGCATACACATTTTGTTTTTTCATAGAACCACTCTCAAAACCTACCCGCAGGCGGACGCTTAACAGAGGAAGCACTTCCTATGGCCTTATTTTATAGCTTAATTGTCTATACCAGACCATTAGTAGATATAATATACGCTGGATCATGGTCTACTGGTTAGAATCGGCCATTTGAACATGATTCCAGATTTATGGTTTATAATTTAATTTACTATAACAGATTACTTGTATGTATGAACATGGTGTCCGGTTTAGAGAGGTTCCACTGTAATTAAGAACACCACGAACAATTTCTATCTTTGTCATTCATGTACAGGAACGACATTGAAATAAATTACATTGAATACCCATCTAAATTGAACACAATGGTGCTCCTTGGTGTCCAATTTAGAGAGGTTTCACTGTGCATGTACGTGCATATGAAATTACGTTTCTAAAGATACATCGAAGCCATGGCCTGCCGTTTGGAATAGATAGATGAAACATGTCTAAACGAATCTATGTATCGTGCCAAGTGATCGTTCAAAACACGCCAATTCATCAACGATGGAACTTTAATCAATACAGCAGAGTTTATTATACAGTGGGGTCAGCGTATAAGTGCACACACGAACGAACACGACAGGTTGGAACCAACCTGTCGTGTTCGTTCGTGTGTGCACTTACACGCTGACCCCACTGTATACACAGACGTGTAGATATTTCTTTCTCCACCAGCGGAATGCATTGTCCTTCTAATTCCGTCATCTGGGCTTTTTTGGCGGCAAGAATTCCCCGCCGACGTGTATGCCCCACCCGCCTCCCCGGACAGCATGCCTGGCCAATCAACTTGATGTTGATATGATCATAGTATGCATGATTCCATGTTGGGTGCGATCACAGGTGCAAGACTCGGACCTGTGACACAAAAGAAAATGCCAATTATAAAAAATCCATTACCTCACCCATTCTCATCATCCAGTATTATGTTCCATTAATATAACATATTACTGTGTGATAACCAGTGGGTGGGGTAATGGGCATTTCTTTTTGTGTCACAGGTCGGAGACTTCCACCTGCAGTTGCGATCTGAGAAGGCTATGGGAGTTGTATAAATTGAATACCATATTTTACGTAATTGACGTCGAAAGTGGACGAAATGTTCAGATCAAATGCCGCATTCAACTTGTTAGGTATTTTAATATGGAAGTGTCCTAGGATCAATGTTAACACATATTTATCTCCTAATTAGGAGTTACTATCTCCTAATTAGTATCTCCTAATTAGGACTTACTATCTCCTAATTAGAGATAATTTATGTTCGCATTGTCACATATAGTACGTCCTAATTAGGAGAGAGTAAGTCCTAATTAGGAGATACGAACTCCTAATTAGGACATAGTAAGTCATAATTATGAGATACTATCTTCTAAGTCCTAATTAGGAGAGAGTATGGATGGGTTGTGACCTAGGGCTTAGAACACATGATTTCCAATCCGCAGATTGTGGGTTCAAACCTCGTCCTAGGCGTGAATAATACTAACATAGTATTTCCATCCCACTGGTCTGTCGGATGAGACTTTAAACCGTGGCCCCGTCTCTATATGACCTGAGCTGTTGCTGGGACGTTAAACCCATTCACTTTCACTTTAGGAGATACATAATATGTCCTAATTAGGAGATACTAACTCATAATTAGGAGATACTATCTCCTAATTAGGAGTGTTACTAACTCTTAATTAGGACTTAGTATCTCCTAATTAGGAGATACAAACTATTTTAGCATTGGCACCAGGATGCTTCTATAATTAAAACTGCCGACGTCATTTACAGAAAATATCACAGTTTCTGTAAATATGTTTCATGGTGCATGTACAAAATCACATTGCTGGACTCATAATCGTATAATTCCAGAACAAAAATATTTACACAATTCCCTAACATTTGATTGGCTCGTAGCAAGTGTCTGTCCAGTAAACTCCCACGCCGAACTACTTTCCGTAACCGTGAGGCGCAGTTAAAATAATTCTTAAAAAACGGAAAATAAACACATTTTCTTGATGAATTTATTTCAAATGCTGGAATTATAAGGAATGAATGGCCTTTTTGTGGACTTTATCAGGGATATAAACTTGGAAAAGTCGCGGGAATACTGGACGAGGCCTTCCGGCCTTCGTCCAAAAGACCATTCATTCCTATAATACTAGTATATTGTGGAAACATTTGTCTACTCAAGAAACTAGAAATCTTATTGAAATCAATAATATAAGATAACAATGCTGAGTTGTACGGTTTGGAGCGGTAAGTGTGAGGTTTAATGGTCTAATAATCAGTTGTACGGCGACTTTATGTGGGTTACATGTGTGGGCTACAGAATACAATTAAGGATAAGGCCATACCATATCTTTTCTATGTTAAGCGTCCACCCAGTTGACCTACCTACGTATCCGGGTAAAAACAAACAAGGCCCTGAAAAAAACGAAGATAAATTCGTTCCCACGAAATAACAATTCGTTCCCTCAATTTAACAATTCGTTCCCACGAAATATCAATTACTTCCCACGGGAACGAATTGTTAATTCGTGGGAACGAGTTGTTAAATTGAGGGAACGAATTGTCATATCGTGGAAACGAATTGTTAATTCGAGGGAACGAATTGTTTATTTGAGGGAACGAATTGTTATATCGTGGGAGCGAATTGTAAATTCGAGCGAACGAATTGTTAAATTTAGGGAACGAATTGTTATTTCGTGGGAACGAATTAATAAAAAAAATCCATGTCCCCTGCGGGGCTCCGTAGAACTGAATGTCAAGTGTTAGTGAATGCCACAATGGAACGAAAGCCATCAATAGTTTTCCATAACGACGTTCGGAAGTTCATGTTGATCAGTGCCGGAACTCGTAAATTAGTTCCTTCTAAATCCTAACTAATTTATTTATTTTATTTATATTTCGTATATGAGGCGCATAGAAACTGTGAGTGATGCACGTATATAATAAAATTCTTATTTTATTTGTATGTGTATAGATGCCACTCGTTCCGCAGCGCAACAATATTGCGCGACTTTAACCCTTCCTACGCTGTTGACGGGAATTGCCGTCTGCTGTTTTTTCATTTTTGTTTTAATTCTTAACAAAAACCTGGTTTTGACAGCACATGAAAATCGTCTCCAGTTTTCATGTGTTGTCAAAACCAGGTTTTTGTCGAGAAATATTGAAAATAAAACATTTCCAGCAGACGACAACATTTAATTCAGCGTAGTAAGGGTTAAGGGCACAGTATCGTTGCACGGCGGAACGAGTTGCATATATCAAATACACTGTAACCTATAATTACTGATGTTCAGCACTATCATTTTATATTTTACCTAACAGTGTTTTCTGTTGACATAGAGTGCATCAATGCGGACATTTTCTTGATCTTGGGGCGAGTAATGTTTGTCCCCAGCTCCAGCTTAATCACATTGGTTCCCCTACTCGTGGACATTTGCGGTGATGTCCGTTCTCTGGAACGCCGAGTTGATTTGAACGGAAACTCCTTTCTTTCTATTGACCTAGAATACGAGTTCATTTCGAAAGATTCGAACGGCTTTTTGTTCTGCAGTACATTTATATTCCGTCCAATGGGCCAAATGCTTTTAAAGCCATGGTGGCAAGCAGTTAGTTCCGTTTTTCTAGGGTACAGTTTGTCAGAATTAGCAAACGGTTTTGTTGCTGTAACCGAAATATCATCGTTGGTACCTAGATTCTCGTAAGAGCACATGACCCGTCTGGAGGTTGAATATGGAATATTGGCCGTTTGTGGTCGTTGAAGGCGATGTATCGGTGCTGGTACACTTTGTGCCCGTGGGGAACGCGCGGACTGAACCCTGGCCGGCTTGTTTTCTATACCCTTTGTTGGAGTAACTCGCCTCCGTGGGGATATTGGCCTACTTACAGACCGCAATGGCCACCGTTCTTCCGATTGGTTGTGCGCACATATATCTAGGTTAGGTCCGGAAATATCCACTATGCTCATTTTGGTACCGTCAAGCGCAGGGTCGCGGCATATTCCTTCTTGTCGCGCACCTTGGATTATTTCTTTGAATTGTCTGTATGATTTCACACCTGCCTTTGGCGGAGTATTGCCCGTCAGGTCGATGTCAATGTTAACATGGGCACACTGAATGTCATCAGCAGCCGGCATAGCGACGGTCGGCAGCGGATTTGACGTGAATCTAAGTGGCAGCGCGGGGGCTGTGAACGATCGTTTGAAAATGGCCTTTTGTAAATGTTTGACGCGTTGTATACGGTTATTGGTATCACTGTCCTTCTCCGTGGTCACCTGGCTCTTTACACCTGTAACCTCTGTGTACATGTGCTCATTCACAAAGTTCCGCGTCCTCTCCTCGGCATACGTGTTTGTTTTAATAAATAATGGTTCTTCTTTAGCTACGCACTCTGTTGGTTTGACAGTTCTAGCGGAAGAGACACGTGACAGCGATTCCACCACGTACTTCTCATCTATCATATCCTCATCACCGTCATCTGCCGTGTACATCACCCTGGGACTGTTTATAGGCGTACATGTGATGGAAGGTTTATTGTCCCTGCTGTATTCATCTTCACAGTCAACATCTGATATGCCAGGCTCCTCTCTCAAATCTGACGTGTCTGTTATACTAGTAACACTGATTCCAGAATCGGCTACAACACTCTCTGAGGTCGTTACGGCAGAATTAGGACGCAGTTTCAAAGACGTGGACGAACCTTGTCGCGACAACAAATGTTTCTTGTTTTCTTCTGATGATGATGTTTTTGAGTCGGTTTTAGAATTCCGAGAAACTTCAGTATCACAGTGTTCTATGCTATAGTTGGAGTGTTCGTCTTCTTCTCGTATAGCATCTAGCTGGGTTTCATGTGGATCTGCCAGTGTGTTCTGTGTTAACTCCCCCGGCTCCTCTGTGACCAGAACTACCACTGTCTGTTCGGGCTGCGGCGTCTCCGTTACTGCAGGCTCGGTTGTTTCTGCTTCGTCTTCTACCTCGTCCACCGTGATGTTTTCACCGACCTATAACAATGGAGAATCCGTGTGGTTATCCAATGTTCACACACTATGATAGCGTATACATTTACAGCGAAACCTCTCTAAACACGACACCCTGTGAAGTCCCCCAGGGTGTCCGGCTTAGATATGTTTCACTGTAAATCAGGCATTTGATCTCTCTGTGCCATAGCTGTGTTCTATGCGATCACAAACAGACATTATCACCTGAGATAAGTGAACACGAAACTCATCAAAAATAAGGTCACATGTGTTTTCTTAGTTTCCGGATTAGAGAGGTTCCACTGTACATGCATATTTTGCTATGGAAAATTATAGCTTACGTATTGTATTTATCCCGTCAACACAGTGCGTATGTGCCATGAAACACGGTGCCGTGAAACATTTTTGATATCCAGTCAATACTATTTTTGCATTTTACAGCAATTTGTAGGTGTTGACGGGATAAATAGAATAGTAGGTTAGTGCCGTGAATGGGAAAAAATATCTGGCGCGGCACAGAAACGGGATGTGCTCGGCAGAGCCTCGCCCATCCCGTTTCCTGAGCCTTGCCAGATATGTTTTCCCATTCACGGCACTAACCTACTATTCTCTATATCTAATACTGCGTTACACCAACGGCGGGTACGAACTATCTGTTCCAAATGAATTTAGCAACAATGTCGTTGTGAGACGAGCGTGGTAATTATCGTACACACAAAAGCAAACAGTACCTTATAATTATTTTCTTGTAATAATGAATATGTAAATTTGCTAACACACTTCAAATAAAGTGCATACATACACATAGTGCGACAATGAAATAATGTGCTCGTATCTGCGTTAATGGATTTCCGTTAACCCTTACATTTAGTTCTTATTTTTTTGTTGTCTGCTGTTTATTTTATATTTTCATAAATTTATCATCAAAAACATGCTTTGACAGCACTTTAGAATAATTTACAACATGCTTTGACAGCACATCAGAATCATTTCCATTGGAAATGATTCTGAAGTGCTGTCAAAACATGTTTTTTATTGATAAATAAGGCAAGATATAAAAGCAACAGCAGACGACAATTGTTGTGTGTAGCGGTCTTATGGTTAACACTAGTTTACCTTAGTACATATACCTGTTCGACTTACAAAGAAGACAATACCGTGGACCACATAATATAGTCCATGGTCCGTGATTATATAAGCTACTGAGCCTCATGTTTATACATGTAAAGACACTGTGTCTGGGATGATGACTCAGATATTGAATCGTAGAGTCGTAGAATAGTATTACAGTGAGGTCAGCGTGTAAGTGCACACACGAACGAACACGACAGGTTGGTTCCAACCTGTCGTGTTTGTTCGTGTGTGCACTTACACGCTGACCCCACTGTACATTGTGTATATATATCTATTCTGGCTGGAAGTACAGTTAATGGTGTACGTTTGCTCAGACTCAAGACAAATACTTAAATCACCCATGAGTTTTAACTGAAAAAAGTACTCAGAAAATACACATTGTGGCGTGTTCGACCAGATCAGCCTGCGTATCAGCGCAGTCCGAGAGGGACTACGCTGGTCGCTATTTCGTCAATCCAATTGTGTTTGTACTACAGAGTAAGTTTCAACCAATATCTGATTGCATGTGCACACATAGGTGTATTACGATTAGGATCTACACAGGTAAGAGTATCTAAGGTGCATATTTCCCCCACGCAGGCCATATACATGTAGTTACCTTTTTAACCGCGGACGTCATGTATCCGTACAACAAACTCTGTTTCCGGCGTTTTCGTATCGCTTCCTGTTCCTGTGTGAGTGCGTCAGGCTCGACAGGGAGGATACTCTGCACAACTTCCGGTTTTTCCAATTTTGCACTCGTGAAAGACTCGGGTTCTATGTCTCTGGTGGCATCGGTAACGTCGGTTTGTTGATCGGCAGTGTTTTCGTTATCAGTTCCTGGAATACTTTCGGCTGCTTCCTTTGGCATTAGGAACTTTTTAAAATCTGGAACAAGCAATCATTGAAATCCTATTCATTAGATCTACATTAGCGGAGTGAATATTGCAATAACCACGCCGTCAATGTGGATCTAATGAATATTGTACAATCCGCGTTTAACCTTTACACTGCCGAATTAAATTTTCTCGTCTGCTGTTTATTTTTTATTTTCGATTTTTTTCGTCAAAAACATGATTTGACAGCAGTTTAGAATCATTTCCAATGGAAATGATTCTAAAGTGCTGTCAAACCATGTTTTTATTGAGAATGAAGGCAAAATATAAAGCAACAGCAGACGACAATTTTCGTGCTTGGCAGTCTAAGGGTTAACTTAATTTCTCGATGTCCGTTATTATAAAGCGCCATGATCATCTGCTCCATCTGTGAACTCGTATTCAAATAGCATAGTCCTTACAGCGCCGGATGGCGGTTTGTCTTCCGCTGTAATATTTCCAATTTCCTAGGTGAAAAATTGTTTCACGTTTTAAAAAAAGTTAATATTATTACGAAATAAAAAACAAAACAACAGGGGCCCGTTTCACTAAACTTCTTACGACTAAAATGTTCGTAAGTGCAACTTTAGGATCATCTGAAAATTTCAATTGATGGATTTACATTTATTGAGCATAGGCTGCATATGCAGCCTATGCTCAATAAATTTAAATCCAATAATTGTTTACAAGAAAACATTTGTTAATGTGAAATTATAGACCATCACAAGTTTGCACTTACGAACATTTTAGTCGTACGAAGTTTAGTGAAACGGGCCCCAGACGTCTTGTTACGAAATTTGAAAAAAGCAGGCCTTTTCAGATTTCGTAACAACATTGTTTTGAGAGTTTTTGAAAACGTGAAACAATACACCTAGGAAATTTTCAAACGCGGGAAACGAATATTGTCGCGACGACAATATTCGTTTTACTGAAACCGTTTTTATAAACAACGTCCTATACTGGCAATAGTTGATTGGTTGAAAGTTGGATAGCCACCGTCCTCTATTGGCACTGTTGACTTGTAGTGTCTGGATGAACAGACAGTGGCCATCCGGGTCATAAAGCTGATCAATGGATGAGTTCAGACACCCAGCGCCCGATCAATGTCCTTCAGTCAGAAGATAATTGACAATCGAAGAGTCAGTGGAAAAAGGGGACTAAGTCCATAATGACGTAGCTACCTTATTCCACTGGCAGCTTCAATTTTGCTACCATGATGCAGCTTCCTAAGGACGAGAGGTTACGTGGACGATGAATCCATCCTTAAGGATTTGTATCTTAGCGATGAATCTTACTGAGAGTCACACCTGGGTGATTATTATAAGTTATTGTGCACATATTGGATCCAATATGTTAACAATAACATACTTATATTTCAGCCCAGTCTACAATGCAATTTCCCATCCGAGTATTGATTTTCCATTTCTTTCATGTGGAACAGTCAATGATTCAATCTGGTAATATGTAACTTGTTGGTGTTAGCCGTTGGAATATGCGAAATGAGTGAAGCACAATGCTGCCCAGCGATTGGCTTATAAAGTAGGGCGAACTTTAAGGCGCCATATAGTTCGCCCTACTTTCTAAGCCAATCGCTCGCCAGTATCGAGCTACACTTATTTCACATATTGCAAAATCTGACCCCAAATAAGTTACATATTACCAGATTTAATCATTAATTGTTCGACAGCAATTGGAAAATGAATACTCGGGTGGGAGATGGATAGTAACATGTTGCTGAACTATAAATATGTTATCATTCACATATTGGACTTTTAAGGAAATAAATGCTGCGATCGTTAGCGTTACATGGCATTTAATTCCTTAAAAGTCCATTATGTGAACACTAACTTAGACGTGTCTGACAGAGGAGAGAGGAGTAGGATACTGTCTTTTGTAAATGCATTCCTGAATGTACAGTACTCCCCCGTGCATTACCGTCTGTATATGATATACGACCGACCGACCGACCGACCGACCCGACCGACCGACCGACAATATGAATTCCTAAACAAACATCGTGAGACTCAACTAATCGCGATATCAAGCATGATAATTAAATCGAATATATGTTTAGAATGTTTAGAATAATTATGTAGTTATTTACATATTCACGCATGCCAACTGTGTTTTTGTTACATGTTAACCCTTAGAGTTAGAATGCGGGAACCGAAAATAGTCGTCTGCTGTTAATTCATATTTTGTCTTTTCTCTCAGTAAAAACATGGTTTGGCAGCATTTTAGAATCATTTCCATTGGAAATGATTATAAAGTGCTGCCAAACCAAGTTTTTGATGAGAAAAATGGAAAATAAAAAATATTCAGCAGACGACACAAATTAATTCAGCATTGTAAGGGTTAAAGTGAATACATTAGCACAACATATTTGTATTTGCATTTTAATAAGACGTTTCTGAAAATGTGCACATTGATTATCGCGTCAAATAATAATTATGCTCGGTTTATCGGCGTATTTATGCGAACAAGACGAACATGATGCCGATCGTTGCACTGACATCCGCCAAATTAGAACAATATCCGTCAATTATCGAAGCACGATTACCATATCCACTAAATTATCAATATCGTTAACAAGAAGATGGTTGTGTCGATATCCGGCGCACTTTAACACTGGAATGGCGGTAACTGATATATGTCGTCTGTATCTCCAAGTTACTTCATTGCTTCTCGGTATAACCATGCTTTGGAAGTGCAGGAGACGATTCTCAAGAGCTGCCTATGCATTTTCTTTCGAAAAAGAAATACGAAAAATAATAGAGGAAAACAATATACAGACGTCAATTATTTCATTGTTTCATTTATAAACATGCCTTGGGAGCACATGAGAATCGTCTTCTTAGAAGACGATTCTCAAGTGCTGCCAATGCATGTTTATGTCGAGAAAAAAATACAAAGAAAAAAATGAACATACGACAAATATTTCACCGCATGACACGACTATCCGTTCTAGACACGAGTGTATGTAACTATATCGAGACGATCGATTGCTAGCCCACTGACCTCTTCAATCGTTGTGTCACCAACACGTATTGATATACCTAATCTGGCAGATATCCGCCATTGTATCATGCCTGTTGCCCTGTAAATGTGGTACGGCGGGACGTGTCATATGTAAGGGTGTGAATCGACAAGTTTGAATGCGCATGTTTGTGGGTTTTATCAGTAGCCGATTTCATCAAAATTGCAAAGTATACTTATCTACTATATCTAGTATATACTTATATACTAGCAAGTATACTTTGAGGGAATCATCATTTATTTTTTCTGAAATGCATTATTTCATATAGAACTAACAACTGCATATATTTACGGAAGCATGGAGGGGACATGTGTGTTTTTTTATTTATCTCGTGGCCACGACTTATTATGTCGTGGCCACGAGATAAATAAAAAAAACACACCTAAAGATCTCGTGGCCATGACATAATTCAGGTGTGTTTTTTTTTATTTATCTCGTGGCCACGACTTATTATGTACGTGGCCACGAGATAAATAAAAAAAAAAAACACACTAAAGATCTCGTGGCCACGACATTAATTCAGGTGTGTGTTTTTTTTTATCTCGTGGCCACGACTTATTATGTGTGGCCACGAGATAAAAAAAAAAAACACCTGAATTATGTCGTGGCCACGAGATCTTTTAGGTGTGTTTTTTTTTATTATTTCTCGTGGCCACGAGATAAATAAAAAAAATGACACACCGAATTATGTCGTGGCTACGGAAGCATGGAGGGGACATGTGTGTTTTTTTATTTATCTCGTGGCCACGAGATAAATAAAAAAAAAACACCTAAAGATCTCGTGGCACGACATAATTCAGGTGTGTGTTTTTTTTTATCTCGTGGCCACGACGTATGTTATGTCGATATCTGTTGTGTTGTATCTCGTGCTACGACTTATTATGTCAGTGGCCACAAGATAAATTTTATAAAAAAAAACACACCTAAATATCTCGTGGCCACGACATAATTCAGGTGTGTGTTTTTTTTTATCTCGTGGCCACGACTTATTATGTCGTGGCCACGAGATAAATATAAATAAAAAAAAAACACACCTAAAGATCTCGTGGCCACGACATAATTCAGGTGTGTTTTTTTTATTTATATCGTGGCCACGAGATAAATAAAAAAAACACACCTAAAGATCTCGTGGCCACGACATAATTTGGGTGTGTTTTTTTTTTATCTCGTGGCCACGACATTATAAGTCGTGGCCACGAGATAAAAAAAACACATACCTGAATTATGTCGTGGCCACGAGATCTTTTGGTGTGTTTTTTTTTATTTATCTCGTGGCCACGACATAATAAGTCGTGGCCACGAGATAAAAAAAAACACACACCTGAATTATGTCGTGGCCACGAGATCTTTAGGTGTGTTTTTTTTATTTATCTCGTGGCCACGAGATAAATAAAAAAACACACATGTCCCCTCCATGCTTCCGTATATATTTGATGATTAAAAGTATGAAGAATTATTGTACTGAATTTATTACATTATCACAGCCAAAATGGCTGTGATAATGTAATAAATTCAGTAAAATAAAAATTAATAAATTTATTTTTAAATTGAAAATTTCTTCCTCAAAGTGAAATAGGCTACAGGTAACCGCTATGTACTATGGGCACCGGGGCACCTACAACATTTTACAGGTCAACCTGGAAATCTTACAGGTGACCTGTGACTACCTGTACATTTAACAATTATACAGGTTCAGCTGTATACTTTAATGATGTACCTAAAGATTTACAAGTCCACCTGTACAATTTACAGATGCACCTGTAATTTTAGTTTTTACACCATTCGTACACCATGGGGCCGTTTCACTAAACTTCTTACGACTAAAATGTTCGTAAGTGCAAATTTAGAATCGTCTGGAAATTTCAATTGATGGATTTACATTTATTGAGCATAGGCTGCATATGCAGCCTATGCTCAATAAATGTAAATTCAACAATTCTTTACAAGAAAACATCGTTAAAGTGAATTTTACAGACTATCATAATTTTGCACTTACGAATATTTTAGTCGTACCGAGTTTAGTGTAACGGCCCCCATATTCGTACACCATAATGAGTGAATACACACTGACTGATCACAAAGTGTCGTATATATATCGCATTGACCTGATACACGATGGTGTAAACGTCACGGACATTCATTGATCGAACGGCGTCACATGACGTTACCGAATAATATTAGTGAAATGACGCAACGTAAACAAGCCCAGGGTGTCCGGTTTGGAAAGGTTTCACTGAATGTATTTACATATACTATTGTGTTACCATACCCGTATATGAACATTTTTTGTCACTTTAATAAAACCAAACTGTATACATATTGTTCCTGCCATTAAATATTACCGGTCGGTCACAACATTGAGATGCGTATTGATTATGCGACCACCGTGTCATCTGATCATCCATCATACACACTTATACAACATGATGTTATTGTTAAATGCAGTTCCAGTCATCAGTGATCTTCCCCAAACTCAACATTTCTCTGATCGCCGACTCAGTCATTTTAGCCACCAGACATCATTCCGGGTTCCATTCCTCTAAAACATTTACACAACTAGGTAGCTAGGGAGCTAACCTAGTAAAAAATCGTCCCGCGAAGTACAAACCGTCAAAATGGCGCCCGCACTATTCTTCATTTGCGGTACGGTCCGCGGGCTCCCGAGTACGATTCAATTGCAATAAACTCTGCTTTTGTCATGGCGGGTCACCCACGGTTAATGCGTATCTATGGTTATCACTGGGCCATATAATCCGCGACATGTAACCTAATGCATGTTCGGTGTCAAACACACCGCGCTGACGTCACCGCGCATTTTTCACATTTCATTTGAGAAGCCAATCCATTCATTCAAAGTCTAAAATTTCAGGATTTTGAGAATACAAAACTATTTTTTACCGCAAGTGTTTGTCACCAAGTCCCTCTGTTATGTCTACCTGACTGTCCGTTTAGCTTTTTGGGATGTTCGTTCGTCCGTCCGTCACTACATGACGTATGTAAGTCTGTCTGTCACAAATATACGACTTACTTTAACCGGAATACAGCAAAACCTATCTAAGTCGGACATCCTGGGATGTCCCCAGGTAACCAATCCACTGTATTCCATTGTAACCCATGCATTCGCGCACTACACCATCGACAGGCCATTGTTATTTGCAATCATGAACATATATTGACAGAATCTCTTCCTGAAGCGGCAATATAACCAGATCACGATATTTAGAATTTCCCTGCTGGAAAGAAATTGTCAATGCAGTGTCTCCGATTTCTTTATTTTGGCGAACGTTGAACCGAAGTTTGATACTTTTCCAAATATTTTGATCGCGACTGGTCACGTGAATAAAAGCAATTTGCGGAACAAAAGCAGCATGAATTAATGCTGTATCGGGTTCATATGTGACACAGACACAGGGCTAATGACATTTGCGAGCAGTGTAGATCCAGATCAGACTGCGCATTCTGGATCTGCACTGATCGCAGTTCAATCATTGATACATCCTCACAAATATCCGTATATTGTTACAGGAATAAGGCTGGCATTCCAAGAGCTAAATTGGCCAATCCATAAATCACATAAGCCCCGTTTCTCCTGTCACAGCCACATATTCCTGCCCACGGTACGGGCCCATTAGCTTTGTTCTAAGGCTCTGCTGTTTGGCAATTAACGATTATAAATTAGATCGTATCATACAAAACTGTCACAATTCTAATGGAAATATACTTTTGGTGTCTATTGTGGTAATGATGCACGGGTTTTTGTGACTGTACTTGGAGAAAGTGGGCTTATGACATTTTGTTGCCGGTTTAGTTCCTGTTTTGTTAGCTCAATTCTACAGCCTGATACAAGTAGACGCACGACATAATCACGGCCGTAGACACCACCACGAAAGCCACGGCGCGCCGTGACACTAGTTTGGCTGTAGAACGCAGGAAACACTATTTTCAGGGTCTATGTGGAATTTTTTTCTAGGGGAAGCCCCCAGAACCCCCGAGCCCCCCCCCCCCACCCCGCTCAATAATCCTCCGTGGCATTACTTTATTCACCGTTACGGACCTGCTAATGGCATTCGTGGCCAGTTCAGCTACTGTTTTTATTGCACATCCCTACAGCCTGACGAGCAGCTATACTAGATATAGGTCGGGTCTTCCTCGGAGTGGCAAACAGTGAAGACCCTGATCAGGCTGGTGTGGGTCTACACTGCTGGTAAAGGCCATACGCATGTTGTCCCCAGTTACAGCCAAAATCTAGTCATAAATTGGGGGCAAAACGCACTGTGAACATATATGTATATGGGATTGCGGGGATTTGAAGGGGTGCGGCGGGGTGGGTAATTTTTTAACAGTAAACATAATAATAAAGAAAATATCTTTGACCGTAAGTATTAAATTTACAAAACAAAAAATAACAGTTGAAATGAAATAATTGCCAATAATACGATAACAGTTAACTCGTGCTCACCACCCCGTCACATTGTCAGACGTTTGATCGATTTTTGGTACAATAACGACCACATACAGAGAGTTATATAAATATGGACAAAAAGGAATTTCGACAGTGACAGTTGTGATATATATTGTTGTGTAATACCAGATAGACAGCGCGGGAGAAGAATGATAAAGCGATAGACGAGTCCTGGGTCAACAATGTGTACCCCCACCCCCCTGGGGATTGTTCTGTAGCCTATTTCACAAAAATTGCAAAGTATACTTTTCTTCCTAAGTATTCTTTGAGGGAGAAATTTTCAAATTAAGGATACATTTATTAATTTTAATATACTGGATTTATTACATAATGTAATACATTCAGTATAATAATTCTGCATACTTTTAATCATCAAATATATGCAGTCGTTAGTTCTATATGAAATAATGCATTTCGAGAAACTAAATGATTTATCCCTCAAAGTACACTTAGCTAGATACGTACGCTTTGCAATTTTGGTGAAATAGGCTACTGGTGATATGCCGATTATAAAATGCAAAAGGTCCATTTCGTTCGCAAGCTACCAAATGACGTTGGAATTTAATGAAACTTAGTTCCTTTGTTCGGAAAGGTTAATGTTTGGTCGGCGCCTGCCTGTATGTAATCGTATCGGCATTTAATTTCAAAATAACGACACGTGACACCATTTCGGGCTCGTACTGTAATTGCTAGTCCAGTGTAGGTAGAAATTGATAGGCCAGTATAGTTCCTGTGACCGTGCCTGTCAGGTCAAACTGACTGTCATTTAATGCTGACGTCACAAACACTGATATATATATGTGACCCGTCAAGGGAAAAGGGACCAAAAAGGCGGTAGACGTTTAATACAGGAAGCATACAAATGTGGAATTTCGCAGAAAATACCATAATTTGAGATCTTTCATTTTCTTCCCATCCTAATTGTGTATCACGAGACAATTTCAATTCAATCTAATTGTGTATCACGAGACAATTTCACTTCAATCTCGTGCTTAGTTATGAAATTATAAAACATTTTTGCAAGGTGTATTAATTTGTTCCCACGAAATAACAATTCGTTCCCACGAAATAACAATTCGTTCCCATGAAATAACAATTCGTTCCCTCAATTTAACAATTCGTTCCCACGAATTAACAATTCGTTCCCCCAATTTAACAATTCGTTGCCACGAAATAACAATTCGTACCAACGATATAACAATTCGTTCTCACGATATAGCAATTAATTCCCTCGAATTAACAATTCGTTCCCACGATACGTGGGAACGAATTGTTAATTTGTGGGAACGAATTGACAATTTGAGGGAACGAATTCACAATTTGAGGGAACGAATTGTTATTTCGTGAGAACTTTGTTAATTTGTGGGAACGAATTGTTATATCGTGGAAACGAATGGTTATTTCGTGGGAACTAATTAATAAAAAAAAAATCCATGTCCCCTGCGGGGCTCCATAGTAGTATGATTTAGCATGTAGTCAACGTCAGTTTTAGACGTGTCGTGTTCTCAAACTGACGTCACGTATACAATAATCCCCGATTCTCCGAGCTCATGTGATAACGGCTGAAGTGTAGTCCATGTACTAATCATTTGAATAGAACATGCACTATTAACCACTTCGGCACCCCATGATGTCATGTTTGGAGAGGTTCCACTGTAATTAATTTGTTGACGTTGTCAAGTTTACTTATTTGAATGGAACATGTCCTTTTAACCAATTTGTTTTACGCTACTGAATGGCAATTAATTAACATAACGACATAACTCGGTCATGAGCTGGCAAACCTACACATGTAGATCCGGTCAATCATGCATAGCAGTCACACAGTCTGATCTGGGCCTACACTGATATCATAGTCAAGGTGTATGCTCACGTGATCACAACAACAACACGTACTGAAACTTCCAGAAGCCCACTGATTCAAAGTACGTATTCCTTTATCGTGTCCTTATTATGTAACGGATTTTGATGAAATATGGCGCATCAAACGCGACTTGTTAAGCTGCATCTGGTGGCCTCTGTACTTTGGCCCAGACTTCTGTCGTTTTTGCGAATAATCGATTTCCGTGTCTACCGACACGGAAATCAATTCTTCACAACAACGACATAAGTCTGTGCCGAACTCTCCGTTACATATTAAGGAACATATCAAACAATAGTTTCTTTGGAGTGCGCGAGCTTTCAACACTTTCAGTCATTGTTGTTGTTGTTGTAACCATCTGGCCATGTACCTTGATAGTGCATGATGTACATATTCATCAGCTGTCGTAATGCTGTGGAAGCATTCTGAAGGGAACACCCTGGCGAAGCATTCTGAAGGGAACACCCTGGGAGGTCCCAAAATGGTTGAAAGTACACGTTTTATTCAAATGAGTTAACTATGTGTTACGTCATAAAGTGATTTACAGTGGAACCTCTCTAAAACGGACACACCGAGAGGTCCCTGGTTAAAAGTACATGTTCTGTTCAAATGAGTAAAGACTACGTCATAAAAACGAATGACGGTGGAGCCTACCTAAAAGTAACACCACGGGAGATCCCTATGGTGTCTGGTTTTGAGAGGTTCCACTGTAGGTAAGGTATTCGAGTACTCCGATACATCGTGTGTGCTTTGCAATCATGAACACACATTATTATTAGAGATACAGGCAGCGGTACTCATTTAAATGAAACACACTGAAACGTCAAGTGTGCCCGGTTAGATTTGTTTCACTGTACATGATAAATTGTAATAAAATAATAATACTCACTGGAGACGAGTTAGGTCACATTATCCATTTAATTTACCAATATGTCACAGGTTTTGAAGTAGTCGGTAA
Organism: Conchocele bisecta; assembly: GCA_029237695.1. NCBI lineage: Eukaryota > Metazoa > Mollusca > Bivalvia > Lucinida > Thyasiridae > Conchocele > Conchocele bisecta. Next base: position 65,044,315 of record CM055266.1, read on the forward strand.
ACATGAATTAAGCAATGAGCGTCAGTATATACAACACTAGCATTGGTCTGACATAGATATGTCAATAAATCAATAAGAGCTAAGTTCTGACAAAACCGGGCTTATTGCCTTTGCGATTAATGTAGACCCAGATCAGCATGTGCATCCGCGCAGTCTGATCAGGGTATACACTGTTCGTAAATCGGGTGATAATAATTGTCCGGTTCTAGTAATTGGTAACGTGTGCGATTGTCACCAATGCGGCCCGGGTTCGATCCTGGTCAGTGGCAGTATGCGAGATGATATGGGGTTCGCCAGATCCGGCACGTGGGTTTTCTCCGGGTACTCCGGTTTCCTCCCACATTAATGACCGCCGCCCTTACGACTTCATCTGTGCCAACGAAAGCATTTGTATAAGTGCTCTCGTGCAAGTTTAAATACATCAGGTGAACAGTGTGTAACTTCACCGGGCTACTTTTGTGATATGTCTGATCATGATTTACAATATTTCCCGTAAATGGTGTCAAAAGTACATACTCTGAACGAAAATTTTGTCAACTTTTAACTTTATTTATGAAAAAATGTTGTAAATTTTGTAAACGTATTTCATGAAATTACGCAGATGTCCGAAGGTACAAAACCACATGGCGTGTCTCATATGAAATAAGATCGGTTTTTTCAGATCGAGTCAAGCATTATTGGACCCGTCTCTGGGAATATCTAAATATTTGTGTCCCATGTTCGTAGTTTTCCGATAATGATTTCGAAAAAGAAATTAAATAGTTTACGCAAACGACACCGACGTTTGCGAGATTTTCAAAGCCGCTGCCGATTTGACATACAATTACGATTTATTTTATGCACGTTCGTCATTTGAAAGTAGTCTGGTAAACATTAAGCCATGTGTATTAGGCCACATATACACTCTGTTTGCAGAACATGTTTAATTGGTGTACCTGTCTGCTCAAGAAACATGTTAATCTATTGCCCACACCGTCTTCATTTACGACGTTTCACCAACAAAGTACTTAAATAACATGTTGTCACGTGACCAGAGGAGATTAAATTTGTGAACGTAAAGTAGATTCTGTGCAGTTTATTGAAAAGTAAATTCTACTGTAAACATTTCTATATTTTGGTTACTTTACATCAACATGATCAATGTTTAATGACTTAAAGAAAACTATCATCTTATTCAAACCCGGAACAAACTGAGTGACAACACATGGCTTATTTTCTTTGTAACCAGTGTAGACAGACAAGTAGCCTGATCAGTGTCCCCATTATCGCCATTGTTTCAGCTAAACATTCATTATGAATCCAACAAACAATGCTACTATGAAATATCAAATAACAATACGGTTTAAACTAGCGCGAACACGTCGCAGAATATATATATATGTTGTTCAGGATTACACTGATTGAAAATGGAATACGCCCGCTTTTTTAGTCAGACCGTTTTTCAATTATCCGTGCACCGCGATACCTCTATTAAAATTCCATGCAGTATACAACGATCTGATAATACTCCAAATAGTTTATTCTCGACCGCACGTCAATCGTATCTTTAAAATCCTTAAAATAGAAAATGCCCAACTGAGTTGTGATATATAATAGAAAGTGATATCGATCTGTGAGACGGTTCAGTGTCCCGACTATTGATACAGTGAAACCTCGCTAAAGTGGACACCATGGGAGGTCACCAGGGTGTCCGGTTTAGAGAGGTTTCACTGTAATTCATGTATATGAGCCCCCAGGTCATGATTGTGTGCGTATAACCTCTCTAAACCGGACATATTGGGAGGTCCCCAGGGTGTCCCGCGGAAACTCTCTAAACCGGACATCCTGGGAGGTCCCCAGGGTGTCCGGTGTAGAGAGGTTCCACTGTAATTCAGGTATATGATAACTATCCTATATGTATGTGTGTGTTTCCGTCATGGGCAGTCGTTATAATTACTGTTGACTACAACTTAAATGTGGCTGTGACTGGAAACATGGGGCTTATGGGTTGTGCGACCAGTGTAGATCCAGATCAACCTGTGCATCCGCACAGTCTGATCAGGATCTGCACTATTCGCCATTCCATCAATGAAACACCCGCCATGCTTCTAACATGTAGATCATTAGTATGCTACAGGAGTGTGCTATTTGATCAGGAGCTCCGCTAGTTACAAATCCCATAAGCCCCATTTCTCCAATCGCAACCACAAATTACAGCAACACCCGTCACTATGAAGCACACCGATGCGTTTTTGCATGTTCGGTTCATAGAGGGTTTACTGTATTTCCACAATTAGGCATCTGGGGCCCGTTTCACTAAACTTCGTACTACTAAAATGTTCGTAAGTGCAAAATTATAATAGTCTGTAAACTTCACATTAATACTGTTTTCAGCCTATGTTCAATACATGTTAATCCATCAATTGAAATTTCCAGACGATCTTACATTTGCACTTACGAACATTTTAGTCAACTAAAACGCTGAAAACAGTGTTAATGTGAAATTTACAGACTATCATAATTTTGCACTTACGAACATTTTAGTCGTACGAAGTTTAATGAAACGGCCACCTGACGCACACAGTGTCTGTAATTTGGTCAAGTTGACACAATGTGTGCCCCAAACCAATTTACTAATCAGTATAATGTAATAAAATAATAAGTTCTATATAAATAGCATGAATCTTTATAATAGATGAGAGTATAGATATAGAAGACAAGCGGTGCACAACACATTAATAAATTTAGGTTCTAACCCAAAACCCACACCTGCAAATTGTACTAAACTAGCCATACTCTATCGTCAGAGGTGTTTGTGCACAGTTCACGTGAATACACGTAAAACACCCATGCAATATATTTATAATTATTAGATATTCTATAAATGTGAACTGAACATAAAACATTTTTTCCCGATCGTGGCACGTCTCGAGCCGGGACGTAAACCAATTAGACCAATTAGACCAATTAGCAGCACTCAGATATGTGGCTGTGTCTTGAGAAATGGGGCTTATTGTTCTAACCCAAAACCCACACCTGCAAATTGTACTAAACTAGCCATACTATATCGTCAGAGGTATTTGTGCACAGTTCACGTGAATTCACGTAAAACACCCATGCAATATATTTATAATTATTAGATATTCTATAAATGAAGCATGAACTGATAAAAACATTCTTTTCCCGATCGTGGCACGTCTCGAGCCGGGACGTAAACCAATTAGACCAATTAGACCAATTAGCAGCACTCAGATATGTGGCTGTGTCTTGAGAAATGGGGCTTATTGTTCTAACCCAAAACCCACACCTGCAAATTGTACTAAACTAGCCATACTATATCGTCAGAGGTATTTGTGCACAGTTCACGTGAATTCAAGTAAAACACCCATGCAATATATTTATAATTATTAGATATTCTATAAATGTGAACTGAACATAAAACATTCTTTTCCCGATCGTGGCACGTCTCGAGCCGGGAGGTAAACCAATTAGACCAATTAGACTAATTAGACCAATTAGCAGCACTCAGATATGTGGCTGTGTCTTGAGAAATGGGGCTTATTGTTCAACACAACACATTAATAAATTTAGGTTCTAACCCAAAAACCCATTCTGATATCGCTTGTTAGAAGCATGACAGGTATTTCAGTGATTGAATGGCGAACAGTGCAGATCCTGATCAGACTGTGCGGATGCACAGGCTGATCTGGATATACACTGGTCGCGAAACCCATGAGCCCCATTTTTCCAATCGCAGCCACGTATATGGACACTGATGGCGTGGATCGATCGGAGCCGCAATAAAGGCAGAAACAACCGATGCAATATTAAAGAGATAAGTAGTACGTTTCTTGTGCTTCTTTCTATAATTAGTGTTCGGCATGTTGCCAAGAATCGCCCGTATATAGCAATAAGCGGCCATATCCACGACACTTTCTTTCATAAGGCATATACTAATACTACTAGACAGCTGAATGTGACAATATGGTGGAATCGGTTCACTAGTTGGTACGTATAGTTGCTATTGCTACAGGCAAATGGAAGACAAGCGCATAAAGTACACAAAGGACACCAAGGATGGAAAATGAACATGTTTATTAGCCGATCTATTTATAGATCGGCTAATATATTGGTCATCCATCGAATTCTGAAAAAGTTTGTAGCAACCCTTTTCTCCGCTATTCGGTAATCTACGAACGCGAATTTTGCTGTATCACATCCAAATTGCATCAACCGATAAAGTTTGCATTTTTGGCAATTATCTCCGTTTAAAACTTTAAATATAGCCAAATAACACAATTTTGAATACGTAATGAGCTAAACGCCGGAAGAGATTGAACCCGGAAGTTGTTGTTGTTGAAGTCCATAGTTGGCTCTAATGGCCATATACGCCAACTTACGCCGATTATTGGGCTAGTTTAAAGCTTTTATTTATTAAACAGAACAAGTTTCAGCCACGTATAATCGCGTAAAATGTGTTTATTCGGCTAATTTATCGAGTCGATTTAAACCATTTAAATCGATAAACAAGGTATAAACAAGTGACAACGTTAACCTGTTATGCTTCATTAAGAAGTAATAAGCTTATGGCAAATCATATTACTTTGGGGCCGAGCTACTAAAGTGACTGGTGTGGCATGGAAATATTGAGTTCTGATTTTGGGAATTTTCCTCATCGTGGACCCGTTTAATGCGGGATAGTACAACCCGTTGGCCTGGCCTTAAATGACCTTAGCTGTTGATAGGCCGTTAAACACCAATACTCACTCGCTCATTCACCCCCCCCCCGAGACTCAGTAACTACTAAAATGCGGACATATATTGAACCCTGATTTGATCGGCTAATAACACCATGCTCTGCATGACTTTTCATTTTATTTATTTATTTTTTAAACGGCCAATAAAGTAATAAAGTCTAGGGTCGGCGTCATATTCATAGGTAGGGTCGGGTTGCCCGCACCACAATACTTTTTTAGGCCTAAATAAAAACTAGAAGGAAGTAGATGGGGCGCCATCGCATTTTTTATACCCACTTTTTAAGTCCGAATAATCCATGACCTGGGTTTCAAATAAGAATATTGAAATGGCTTTGCTCATCTGCACACCATAAGGAACCCAGCTACTAAATATGAACATTTCAGCTATTAGCGTTGAAAATACGACGTACAAGGCAAAATTGCGAAATTCTAAGTCCAAAAGGGGAGGTAATCCATGACCCGGGGCTTCAAATAAAACATCAAAATCATAAGAAGCTATGCATGTACATACACACTATATAATCTCCAGCTATTACCGTTTACAAGGTGTATGATCACGTGGTATTAACAACAACAACAAGTACTGAACTTTCCAGAATCCATCTGATTCAAAGCACGTATTCTTTTATAGTGTCCTTATTACGTAACGGATTTTGATGACATATGGCGCATCAAACGCGTCTTGTTAAGCTGCATTTGGTGGTCTCTGTATTTTCGCCCAAACTTCTGTCGTTTTTGCGAAGAATCGATTTCCGTGTCTCGGACACGGACATCGATTCTTTGCAAAAACGACATAAGTCTGTGCCAAACTCCATGGACGACCAAATGCAGCTCTTGAAGACGCGTTTGCTGCGCCATATTTAATCAAAATCCGTTGCATATTAAGGACAATATCAAATAATACTTACTTTGGAGTGGGCGACATTGTTGTTGTTGTAACCACGTGATCATGCACCTTGGTTTAAAATGTTTACTTCTTACAAGGACACATTGGGAAATTCTACGTCCAGAAGGAGGAGATAATCAACGATCCGGGGGTTAAATCAAACATTGAAATTTATTTTTGCACACCATAAGTAAGCTACAATCCAAGTATCAAGTCTCCAGATATTACGGTATAAAAATGTTGCTTCATGCAAGAAACGTGACGTACGGACAAAGGATGGACAAGCGGACGGACACCCGTGACGAAAACAATATACCCATTTTCCAAAAGTGGGTGTAAAAAAGGCTGCATGTATTGTCGCATAACATGGACAATAGATACAATATGTCACTTGCATGCTGTCGATAATATAAGGATACGATACATTTACAGGCGACATACTGGTGTAGGATACATTTACCCCAACCTTGTTATTTTTTTCTTAACATATTAACAGCATTTGTTTAGAAGTTGGTGGGTGAGGTAATTTGATATGTTTCGAATGGACACCGTTTTGGGTGACTGGTACGCGATGCTCAGTGTTGGTACGTTTGCACACCTACAATCGCAATTAACTAGTAACTAGTACACAGGTTGAAGTAACGGACCGAGGTCTATAAATACATTAAATATGCCTAAAAGCATCAATAAATGGAAAAAAATATAAGCTAAAAAAAGTAAAAGTGTATTTTGAACCCGATGTTTACTCCTTTATATAGCAGTATCGGCCTCGGAAATGTGTCCGTTCTTTCCCGACCTAGCAATGATGATAATTTTTTAAAAACAAAACAATCGATAGCTCGAAAACGCATTGACATAGCACATGGGGGAATATATCGTTGCGGAATACTAGTCCAGTCAGCCTGTATGATCACCTCAACATAAAAGCAACATAATATATTTCTTTACACATGTGTCGAAGATAGCATTATAAAGAACATATCAAAAGTCTAGAAAAATCTAAATAAGGAAATCCCATAAAAATAACTTTTAAAACTGGTCTATTCGACATATGGACGAATGGCCGTTGCATGTCAAATTTACCGTGTGATGACGTGTATTGGTGACGTTGTCTGCACGTAGTTTATCAAGGGTTTTAATGAGAGTATCATGCATTTCTAAAGATGAGTGTTTATTTTAGATTCTTTATCATGTTTACGGATACTATCACGTTTATATAATACTAATGTTGCTTTCATACAAGTGTAATTCCCGTGTTTTACAAGTTTATTGGCGTTGTCATGGATTTTCATGGATTTTCGCAGTTGTCAACAATCATCAAGAAACATAAACAATGTAAAATATTTATTATATATCTAATCTACCTACTCTGTCATATACAATAATACATGCTGATAACATTATAAACGACACGTGATTTAGCAAATAATGCTAAAAATAACTTGCACACTGCTACTTTTTTCTCAACGTATGGTGGTCAATTTCGGACATAAGCCAGTTGTTTTTAATATATATTATATATATATTCATTGTTTATCAATATTTTACATATTCACTTATGTTTTGAAGTATTTACCCCCCCCCCACCCCTCCGCCCCTGCACCAACACACGGCAGGGGGCATTATAATTTGCAACTGTCGGTCCGTCCGCCCGTCTGTATGTCCGTTATATATAGTTTGACAGACGAACCAATTATACAGTTTGATTTCGATTAACTTCATACTTCGTATACATGAACATCATCAAGCGTCATAAGTTTGTAATGTAAACATTGTTGTATTAGCTCCAATATAGCTGGAGTAATGTTTATCCCGTCGCATAGCGAAAACGGGACACAGGGATGCAAAAGTCATACGTCCGTTCGTCCGTCTGTCTGACTGTCCCATGTTTTCCATTCTGCTATCACTTCTTTACCGTATGACAGATTGGCTTGAAATTTCATGTGCATGTTTCTCATTCATCATCCCAGACGTGCTCACCTGTGCCCAAGGTCATGATAAAAAATGTAATATAATTTTTTGACACTTCGTGTGCATGTCTGTCATCATCCATAGTTTCATTTCCCACCCCAAAGTCAAGGTCAAAATAACTTTGAAACTTCCACTTCAGTAGACTCGAGGCAAATCATCAGTATTTGTATGCCAATGATCGATGTGAACTTCAGTGACATGTCGTGTATACACACACACTTTTGAAAGCTGTCTGTGATCATGCATTGACATATGGTCACACCATATGTCAATGCATGATCATAGACAAATTAAAAAATCCGGTAATTACCATTGGAAAAGGCCAGCAGCTGTTTGCGTGATATCGTATTATGATTAGGCTGATTTCACACAATCATGAGCTTCCTCGGATGTATTGTTCAGCTGGTGCAGGGATCTGGTCTTTCGGAACTGCTGCCAAATGCTGAACGGAAAAGCAGTAGCACGAGCGGTCAAGGGTCATTTGCTAGTATACAACGCTTTGAATTCAAGCCTCGTCTCACGGAGCTTTGGTGTGCCAGGACATATGACAGAAATGGCATGATAATTGAACCCGTCGTAAATGAGGGACCTGCTCGAAGTGAAAAAGAGATTGGACATATCACGCTAGATAATTATAGTGCTGAAGCACATGGCGACATTACTGAAGTTAGCAAAATATACGACGTTCTTCTGTCCGTTAATCTTACTATTCAGTCTATTGTTGAAAGTAATCTTCTTCACGTCAATACACGTTTCTCTGAAGGAAAATAGTCATTGAAAGAATACCGAACAGCAGCACTCTGACTTCAGTATATGGAAATGATAGACATATTTAAGAACATTTATAAAAGCAGAGCGAACATGTGATAGGGAACTTAATTTTACACACACTATCTCTTATAATGCTTCTGTTCTTCGCTGCCGCAGGCCACAATCAAAATCTGAAATCAGCGCATACATGTGTATTTGCAAATGATGCAAGACCGAGACTACCAACAACAAACTACATCAAACTGTCAAAGCAGGACATCATGCTGTTTGTAGGAGCGCCAGGTAATGGGCAGGCTTATGCGCTAATCACGTCATTGAACACGTATTAATAAGAAGTGTAAAAGGCAAAGACATGACAAAATCACAGCAAGGAGAATGGTTATTATCATTATTTTCATGCGCAGAAATATACAGTGGTATGCAGGAGTTCTGTTGAAGCCAGTATCACACAAGTGGCCAACACATTGAATGTGTTCAAGCAAACCAAAGAGAGAGACTACAAAGACACGCACACGTTCTCATTATTTCTTCTTGAAAGAAATCCGTTCAACGAAGATCATTTGTTGCGAAATATAGAAACAGGCGTGTCATCTGATTCCTCAACAAATGTCGACAGGGCAAAAGAAATTGTGTCGAATGTACTAAACAAACTCATTAGCAAGACTGTAATGGATTATTCGTTCAAACGATCACACAAAGCAGTGACACGTAACACAAAATCTTCAGTAAAAGTAGACAGTGAATCAATTAATGTCTATCCACAGCTGCTTTTCCAACGACCTACAGTAGTTTCCAGCAGATCGGATGTGACATGTCACACGTATTTAAATACGAACTGTGCAGTATCCCGTCATCGTGTTTTCTAAGACAGACACAAAAAAAAAACAGCGTTAGCAGATGCAATATGGGCCATGGAAAACTGTTGCAACATTGAGATGGAAAACGAGAACGTGAATCATGTGATTGATTGTGGATCTCTATTACGCCGTATCCCATGGCAACAGGGTTCTAGATGCAGAGTACAGGGTGTGACACTGCATCACGGCTCTTCGGTATATATAAGGGGCCTGCACTGACGAAAGTAATGAATGACAAACATTTAAAGGAATGTGCAGAAGTGTTCGTCGATAGCAGCGCAAAGGATGATATAGTGCGAGCTGGTGAGAGTGTACTTAGTGGGATTTTACGGTGGGGTTATATCAGAAGGACTAGATACACTTCGCTCAAGAAAATTGACTATCAAAGTCTCGGCAGGTACAACGTGCAGTGCCGTAGCCACGTTGAGGCCAGACGAGGCCATGGCCTCGTCCGTTTTTTCACGATTTTTTTTTTTTTTTTTTTTTTATTCCAATATAGGAAAAATGGGAGTCATAGTATGTGCTCAGACTTTGCTGAGAATGCAGGAAATGGCGTTTCAGACCACTTTGATTTCAAAATTTTCAGGGTGGGCATGCCCCTGGACCCGCCTAGCAAACTCGGGCCCTTCGGGCCCTCCACACTTCCACCACCAATAATTATCGTCTTCCGCCGCTTATGTTGGCCTCGGCTATTTCGAACCTCTGGCTACGGCACTGACGTGTGTACATGTGCATGCACTGCCAGCCACATCAGCAGCAGCGAAATACCACAGTATGATGGTGTACCTTCAGGTACATAACTGGATTGATTCAGAGATGAACTGACACCACAGGAATGGGGATGGTTTGTTGTAAAATAAGATACTTCCTAGAAAGACATATTTTCCACCTGCTTCCGAAAGTCTTCTGAAGATTATCAGGTGTAGCTGTAAACTGAATTGCGATACAAAACGTTGTACATCCAGTAAACATGGACTTGAATGTTCCACAGGATGCGGCGAATGCAGAGGTGTGCTATGCACTAACGTTACAAACCTCAGTTTGTCCGACCTATTGAGTAGACTTATAACCCAACTGACATATTAATACAAATGGACAATCATACTGAGGTGAGTGAATTGATTTGAAGACCTAATTATCTCTATTTCAAACTACTTGTATCATAGTTTACGTAGGAAATCTGTGATATTACACATTGAGATAACGAGTCTCCATCTGATATGTTATGTTTGCAATTTGTTGTGAATGAGCGAGCTTTTCGTGCACATGCTATTTTGGCGGCCATTTTGAATTTTAATGCCAATGAAAGAACAATTCAATTCATATATAGTATCATTAACAGAGGTTTTTACCTTTAGCTATGCATTTGAGCACTGTAAATTGCACCAACAATATTTACAAATGATAATATGACAAAAGTAGCGTGATATATCTGTATACGACGGCTATCTTGGATATATGCAAATTAAGCTTGTTTCCCCTGCTTCGATTTGTCTAGACTTTTAGTATGTTATCGTAAACACTTCACAGACACGTATGCAAGTAAAATAGTTTCTGTTGCAATTTTGTTAAGGTTGGGCTACAAATTGATATAGACTGACTGGACTATAACATTGTCCCAACTTCTGCAATAGGCGACAATGATATAACTCGGTTGACGTTTCGCGAGAGTCCGTTGTCTCGAGGCCGTCCGGGTTCGGCCTATTAACAACTAAGCAACCTTGTAATATGGAGTATATAGGAGGGAGCAAAAAAAAAAATGTTTAGCTTATTTTCTTCTTCATTTGTTGATGCTTTTAGGCATATTTAATGTATTTATAGACCTCGGTCCGTTACTTCAAACTGTGGATCAAATCACATCCTGATTGTTTCCCCTCCCGTTACCTAAGCCAGTTTTTGAGATCCGCTTCCGGGCCAGCCTCTTAGAGCTATACCTAGGTAGGAACATACTTGTGGATGTGACAGGAGAATGGGGCCTATGTGATTTGTGGCCAGTGTAGCTCTTGATCAAATAGCACACTCATGTAGGCTGCTACCGATCTACATGTATATTGCTTGTTAGAATCATGACGGGTGTTTCATTGATTGAATGGTGAACAGTTTAGATCCTGATCAGACTGTGCGGATGCACAGGCTGATCTGGATTTACACTGGTCGTAAAACCCAAACATAGTTTACACTTGGCGTGAGCCAGTGTTTATAAAACTTTATGAGCTCGTTCCTCGAGTTCATACTCAAGACGACATAGCCTCAAGCAATCAAACTGTATGACTTCGAGCATGCCCTTGAAGTTATCTACTGTCTGTTTCACGTTTTGCTGCCGACGAACTTTTGACTATTAAGCACATTAAATCTAAACAATATTTAAATGTAAGTACATTTTCATCATTAACAAAAATGTCACCCTCCCCACTGTTTTTGATTTAATGAAATTCCATCAAATATTGCTTTTATAGGAATACAATTTTTATATGGGAAAATTGTTTTTCGCAATTAAATTAATATTTGATGGAATTTCATCAAATAAAACAAATTAGCGAAGGTGATCTTTTTGTTATTGATGAAAAAGGACTTACATTTAAATATATTTTAAATTTAATATGTTTAATAGCCAAAAGTTCGTCGGCAGCAAAACGTGGAACAGAAAATACGTATTTAGACGTACCGTCGAATGTAAGTTTGCCGTCACAGTCGATGTCGGCGACGGAAAACATGCCGAACAGTTCATCGTCGGTCAACATCTCTCCCAGACCCATCATTAGGTTGTAGATGTCGCCCACAGTTATCAGCCCGTCCTCGTCCACGTCTATGAACCTGGAATAGAGTGTCCCACGGAGTGTCCGAACTTATCAAGCCGTAACAGACTGAGCCCCGCAGGTGACGTAGCATTCTTTTTTGTTATTAGTTCGTTCCCACGAAATAACAATTCGTTCCCTCGATTTAACAATTCGTTACTACGAATTAAGAATTCGTTCCCTCAATTTAACAATTCGTTGCCTCGATTTAACAATTCGTACCCACGAATTAACAATTCGTTCCCACGGGACGAATTGTATTCAATTCGTTCCCACGGGAACGAATTGTTTATTCGTGGGAACGAATTGTTATATCATGGGAACTAATTGTTATATTGTGGGGACGAATTATTTAATTGAGGGAACGAATTGTCATTTCGTGGGAACGAATTTTTAATTCGAGGGAACGAATTGTTATATCGTGGGAACGAATTGTAAATTCGCTAGAACGAATTGTTAAATTGAGGGAACGAATTGTCATTTCGTGGGAACGAATTGTTAATTTGAGGGAACGAATTGTTAAGTTGAGGGAACTAATTGTTATTTCGTGGGAACAAATTAATAAAACAAATCCATGTCCCCTGCGAGGCTCCGTAGTAACAGACTGAGAGTGTCAGAATATTTCAACATATGACATCACTAACATGGTGTCCGAATATACAGGGTGGTTTAAAATATCTGTCCCAACTATGGAACCTATCTGTTACAAGTAGATAATAATAATCAGTGTGACCTATATATCGAAATTAAATATAATTATTCACCATTTTTTCCAGTATATACTATTCAGAAAACACATATATTATCTACTTTACATTGTCTTGAATATATAATGAGTAAAATGCTACACTATATTACTTTGTAATTAACTTAAATTTGAATGATTATCTTTCTTAGAACACTAGTTATGTCTATTTAGAGTGGGGTCATATATGTTGAACCACCCTGTATTTAGCACAGTGTCCGAGACTAGAACTATGTAACATAGTTTCCGAATCTATGAACATGTACAATAGTGTCGGAGGTTATAACATCAATGTGCATGATCACGTGGTTACAACAACAACAACGTCGCACACTCCAAAGTATGTATTCTTTGATGTTTTCCTTAATATGCAACGGATTTTCATGAAATATGGCACAGCAAACGCGTCGTCATGAGCTGCATTTGGTGGTCTAGTGAGTTTGGCACAAACTTCTGCTGTGGTTTTTGCGAAGAAGTTTGGTCGAACATACAGAGACCACCAAATGCAGCTTAACAAGACGCGTTTGATGCGCCATATTTCATCAAAATCCGTTACATAATAAGGACATTATAAAAGAATACGTACTTTGAATCGATACTTGTTGTTGTTGTTAGTACCACGTGATCATACACCTTGAACATAGTGTCCAAATCTATCAACCTGCAACATATCACCAACCCCCATCAACATATAACATAGTCTCTAAGTCAATGTTCACATAGTGTCCAAATCTGTTATATTTCAGTTTATGTTTAATCATGTTCATCTACGACGTGTTATAGCAGACATGAGGGTCATAACTGTGGCAATAATGAGGAATCGTAGCTAGTTATTTCCCTTTGCAAATCTAGTTAAGTCCCAGTCACACATAACAAGGATGAACTACGGAGGGTCCGGGGTTCATCACCGGGGCCGTCCGGGAAGCTGATCAAATATGTTGCGAGGAACAAGGTGCCATGGGCCAGTACGGTTCTACTCGGTTAGACCACACAAAATAGTTTTACTATATAATTTAACCGAATGCCATCCAATAAGGCCAGTCTCTCATACTTTCACAATTCGTATGGATCCTGTGGGACCTACTTGTACATGACATGCAGCCAGTCTTTACTGGTTCTGCATAAATTAAACAATAGGTTCACTTACTCATAAGAAAGAAAAATCCAACCTCGTCATATCCCACACTATTGTTTACATTTTCAGTTCAGTTTTTTCTTTTAAATGCTACAAATATGCTGCCAACTGGTGTTAAAGGCACCCCAAAATGTTCCTCAAGTGAAACTGGGTAGTAATAGATCAAGATTTGCAAGCAAACTGTACCTGTGACCTGAAAATGCCCACACAATTTGTTTTATACAGGACTACTTCTGCGATTTCGCGCCATTTGGTATCCTCTAACCTACTACGGTGAGACTACGGTGTGACTACGGATAGCCAAGGTAGGACTACGGATGACTACGGTGGTCCGGGGTAGACCGTAGTAGGTCCGTAGTGTATTCGGGAAACATGCCGGATTTAACACGGTGTCACTACGGATGATCAAGGTTCGCTCCGGACGGCCCCGGCGGCGCTACAGACGCACTACGGTGCTGTCGTAGTGATACCGTACTATCACCGGGACAAACCGTGTTGTCACCGTCTTCCACAAACACTCCCGATCCACCCCGGATCGCCACGGAAGTACTAGGATAGTACTACGGACCCACTACATCCATCCCGTTGCTACTACGGATTCACTACGGTACCAGAGAGTTCCAAGTATCATCCCGGATGGCCACGGATGTTGATAACAGTTCTAAACCTCCGGGCCGACCTACGGACGATGCCGGATCACCACGGTTCGTCACGGTATCACTACGGTCTGCTTACGGACTGACCAAGGTTCTCCACGGATCGCCACGGACCGAGCTCCGGGGTGATCCGGGACCATCCATAGCCCTGGTGTGACTGGGCCTTTACAGAGATCCGGTCCTATGCTGTATTTTCAGCGTTTATTTCTTACTGGATAGCACAAACAATGAGTTTTGTGAACAGAGTAGACCCAGATGTGCAGTCTGATGTGAGTTTACACTGATTGCAATTACATTAATAAGTGTGAAACTATGAATCTGGATATGAATAATGCAGTCACGGATCAGATTGCGTAGATATGTAGGATAATCTGGATCGACACTAGTCGAAATCACTATAATTGCTCATTTTTATAAGAAATCATGCAACATTCGCCCTTTTTACAAGCAATAAGGCCCTAAATTACACAATTTCGACTGGATTTCTATAAATAAATTCAACGGGAGATAACTACTGTCTGTTCCACGTTTTGATGCCGACGAACGTTTGTCTATTCAACACATACAACTTGAAAACTATTTAAATGCAAGTACTCTTTTATCAATAACGAAAAAGTCACACTTCACATATTTTTTTATTTCATGAAATTCCATCAAATATTGATTTTATAGCGAAAAAACTATTTTTCTATGGGAATTTAACATGGGAGCTAGTAATTTTGTTTGTGGACCGATTTTCAAAATCTAACTTTTGTTTTCTTAGTTACATCATTTCAAAGATATCTAAAAATACAAGGTTTCGGAGTCAATTTCCAAAATATTTCGTGTTTTGACTCCTCCCCAGCTCCTCCACCTCCTTTACCCCCATGTTAAATTCCCATAGGAAACAAATAATTTTTTTCGCAATAAAATCAATATTTGACGGAATTTTTTAAAATGAATTAATTTGGGGAGAGTGACTTTTTTTGTTATTGATGAAAAAGTACTTACATTTAAATATGTTTTAATTCAATGTGTTTAATAGCCAAAACTTCGTCGGCAGCAAAACGTGGAACAGAAAGTAGCTACGATCACAGGTGGAAGACTCGGACCTAGGACCCAATAAATGGCTCATTTGAAAAACGTTACCCCACCCACCCATGTCCTTACAATATACAGTAGTGCCTTTCAAGGTGGGCAAGAGCTTGGGATAATGCCCTAGACAGGCTTAGTTTCGGGCTCGCTCAAACACCACACGTTTCAAATTTTCTGCTGACTTACGCCTTTGGCAAATAATAAATGCCTTAGGTCCCCAAATATATTCACTTTAAACATCTGAGTTTAGTATATTGTTAGTTACACATGTTTTAGCTACCAACGTTACAGAGAAATATCTCTTTCCGAAAGAATCCCACACACACATCACCACCTGATTGGCTTTAGTATTTGTAACGCTCCAGTTTAGGTTTTCCCGTGACGTCATTATTGATCATTCTGCGAATATAACAAAGGAAATCCGAAAGTAAAGTTCACGGAAGGTTATGTCGAAATGTTGGGACGCACATCAAAATAAACGCACGTTTTAGTTCATTCAAGGTTAGTGAATGACACTTATTATAAAATCGAATTTACTGATGTTTATTTCAGTGATTCACGTCAATATGTTGAGACTGTAATGGGATTTCAGCCAGATTTTGCACAGCCCACAAAAATGTGTGACATTCTTTCGTACACACAATTATCGCCTTGGTTGTGGTAGCTAATTTGTCCGTAACTAACGAAATGTTTAAAGCAGATGATTGAAGTGAATATATTTGAAGCCCTAAGACATTTATGGATTACCAGAGTCATAAGTAAGCAGAAAAATTGAAATGTGTGGTGTTTGAGCGAGTCCGAAACTACGACATTTTCACAAGCTCTTTCCTACCTTGAAAACGCTATAGTGTCTATTGTACGGAAATTGGTGAGTGTGGTAACGGTTTACAAATGAGCCATTTATCAGGTCCTAGGTCCGAGTCTTCCACCTGTGGCTACGATCCCTCACTGGAACACAGGGGCTAACTCCAACCGTGTTCCACAGACCCTTCAATTCTGTACCTGAATGCCATTTTGAGGTTGTCGTAGAGCTCGTCTTGCTGTATGTCCTTCTGGCGTTCTCCTCTCTCCTTCTCACTCTGTCTCTCCAACTGATCACGTTCCTCGTCTTCTTCCTTATCGAACCCCGCCTTCTCTCGCTCTGTGACACAAACACACATGGTAACGGAATCACTGGTGCTGCAATCCGCGCCAGCTTAAAATGGTTCACGTGGAAAATGCACCGCTTTCCTGACGAGATGCTACTCAGCTCAAAGCAGAGATATCGCATAAACGCATACAAAATTACCGTCCGCACGATACTTTTTTGCACTTTATTAACCCTTACTATGCTGAATTAAATTTTGTCGTCAGCTGGAAATGTTTTATTTTCAATATTTCTCGATAAAAACCTGTTTTGGCAGCGCATGAGAATCGTCTAAACTGGAGACGATTCTCATATGCTGTCAAAACAGGTTTTTTGTTAAGAATTAAGGCAAAAATGAAAAACAGCAGACGACAATTTTCGTCTCCCGCGTAGCGAGGGTTAATGTTTACCATACTGTTATTCAGAATCCGATTGATGCCACCTTGGCAGCCTTGGGGAAATTGAAAAATTCCAAGATGGCCGCCACATATGTTCCAAAAACACAATACATTGATGCCAGGGTGGCATCATGCAGTTTCATAATATGTAGACATACAAGTTATCAAAACCATATAAAAATTTCGTGCGGACGATCATTTTAGGGTTAGGGTCAACTCGCTGTTTGGCAACTGCACTATATGTATGTCATGCTCTGTGTAAATTTAAATATACACAACGACCCTCATTTACATTTGTCAGCTTTGATCAGTGTTATATTTTGGTACACGAATTATATGTAAAACAGCCGTTCTTGAGATGAGAGGATTAAAACTGTGTTACCATAAAATGCTAAGCAAAATAGTTCGCCTGTGTTGAAAAAGCATCTGGAGTGACTCGTACCTTCTTCCAGTCGTCTCTGCTCGGCCTCGGCATGGGCGGCTTCATCCCTCCTCGTGTTCGCGACCTCCTCCTTTTCCTCGAGTCGCCGTCGCCACAACTCATCGTCCTTCTCCTTAATCAGGGACAGTATGACCTCGTCGAAATCCTTGACGTCAATGTCACCGGACGCTTCAATACACAATTTCAAGAAAAGTTAAACTTCATGTTAGCTCGTCTGTACGATGAGATAATCCACGAGATTTAACCCATGGAAACAGTGCGGATCCAGATGAGCCGGCTGGTAACGAGCCGTCTCATCAGGATCTGCACTTTTTGAAAGTAATTTTCATATTTTTGAGAACAACAACACCGCCTTTTCATAAATGGACTAGTCTGAACATCATTTGTGTTGATTGGATTGGTTGCAAAATTAACATATCAAACTCCATTACAGTTACTTAGGGGTGATAGGGTTAAATAACCATTATAGTATCGACAGTACAGGCGGACAGTGATGCTTATTTAGTAATTAATCCATCTTTGGATATTTACATCTAATGCACATCGCACTGTGCTGTATTTATTTATCCCACATTCTCTGGCGTAGATATCTCTAGACGTTTTACTACAACTTTACAAGAAGCATTGCGAAAAGCACCATCGGTCCGACAGTCCGAAACTTTAGGCATCACGGGACAGTTGAAAGCGCGGTATCTTTGGGCGGATTGCGGTGCAAACCACCCACACATTCCAGGTGGCTCTCATGATAAATGTTTAAAATCACTGACAATAGAAACACAAAACACACGAGACAATACAATTTCAGCAAGCTCCTTATTTACATTTTTTTTAATTACCTCATCAATCACCTTTTCAGAGTGAATTGTCTCGCGAGCAACATTCTGCGAGCAATTTTCTGAAACTAGCGAATCAGTAAGCTCGTTTAATAAATATTATATAAAATCATCACCCATGTACGATTTTGCTTGAACTAGATTTAATTGACTTACATTCCATGCACGCGTCCCGCACCAGATCCATAACGCTCTCATTCTGCAGACTGAGACCAAGGGTCTTAAGCAATGGGTAGATATTGTCCACATTGATCCGGAGTTGTCCTTCGTCACCGTACGCCAGACTGAAGCCATTCTTGATCACTGCAACAGAAAACACGAACCGATACTATTATATTGGCGCGTGTATAAAAGCACTATATTAAAGGCACTATATGCGCTTCTTAATGCAATTGTAGGGACTAGTTGAAAAGGGTGGCTAAGTCCACTAACCAAGTCAATTTTCAAGTACAAAACGTGTTTGACAAAATAATTCGCAACGTGGTATAATAAACCGAACACTATACATGCACTGTACGGTGGCATAGAGGGGACATGGAAATAGTTTTTATTACCGCGTGCGCACGTGACCTATACGTTGCGTGCGCACGCGGTTCTCGAAATTGCAAGTGTTAAGCTACCGCATACGCAAGCCGAGTGTACCAGCAGTATTTCCATGTCCCCTAGATGTCAAACATTATCAAATAAAGATGTAGGCCTATGCAGCCTCAGGAAATTTATTGACAACGCGAATAGTATTTAATTTCATAAAATGCTTAGGCTTTCTTTGGTATGATACATAGCAATACCAAAGAAAGCCGAAGCCTGCCGAATCCATGTGAAATTAATGGCTGACAGCTGAGCTTACCTGCTAACGGATATACGACTGCTGGAGTACATGCTAAGAACGCTTCATGGACTGACGTACCTTGGAATATGTGATTCTTGAGAAGAACCTTCGGATCGACGTCTTCAATCTGTAGCGGCTCCTGAAACACAGACAGAGGCAATCTCCGGTAATACCGTGGGTTTACAGTTCTCGGTGTCACTCCCGGCTTCCGCCACTTAGCCACTTTCTGTTTGTTACGGCGCATGCTCACGAGTGACAGACAGAACTGTCCATTTCATCTATCGGCACTCGCTAATGTATAATTTCCAGCGAAAACACGACATATTGCCTTAATTATTAGTATAGACACGGGTACGTTAGTAATTTACACGAACTAACAGCGGGTCTACATGGTTATGCATTCATGACGAACTGTTCACTGAGAAAATGGCGACAGTGTATGCCCTGATCAGACTGCGTCGATGCGCAATTCAATATTGAACTGCACTGGTTGCAAAGGCAAGAGACCCAAATAGCTTGTGTCTAAAAATACGTCGCACGTACATACATATACATATTCTTTCATGACGTCTTGCTATATTTGAAATTTACATTTAAACGTATGTGCTTTGCGCACACAAACGAGCAGATACGTATTTTAAAAGCTGTAGGTATATATATAAGTAATGCAATTAATCGAAATTAAATTAAAAAGTGATCGGATGATCGCTTTATTCTTTTTGTAAACCGACCCTCAACGGGTGACGTCATAGAGTCAAAATTACTACAGTGACACCAGATAATTGTTCGCACAGGGGTTATTATTACTATGCACTATTCTGAAATCATCGTCGCTATATTAAAATATTGTATGCAAAGGAAATAGAAATCGTTCTCATCCACGATATAGAAGGCTGGAATGAAATACGAAAACTTAGGCTATGAAGGTTCGTTATATATAAATGCCGGCGATACCTACGGAAATATCGCATCCCCGAACACTATTGTGAAACTTACATTCATTTGCGACAAGCCATGTGATTTTGTAGCTAAGATATTGTGCGATAACGCAATACAAATATTGACAGAATTTACGGTATCTTCCGTAAATGACGTGGAAAGTTGACAAATTGTTCAGAGCAATTGAATAGCATTCCGCGTTTGCTATGAAACTTTCGTAAACGTTCGACATTTGCATGCAAGAGGCTCACATGAGCCTGTATCGCTCACCTGAAATAATATCCTTACTATAAAGTATATATTTATATTATATATATATAGTATCCTTATTATAAAGATATATATATATATATATATACTGTACATATTTTGAGACAACCTGAACAATTATTAAAATTATGTTTTATGTACTTGCAGACGACTTTTGATTGAAGAATTTTAATAATTGTTCACGTTGTCTCAAAATATGTACAGTAGTAATGTATATGGGAAGGAGGGACGGATAACAGTGGATAGCGATTCAGTTTGGCATGTCATGCCCCGAAAGGGAAAACAAAAGCAATGTATAAAACATATTCGATAAATCATAAGATGTACCACCTCTGAACGACTGACCAGATATTTTGAAATTAAGCGTCTTACTGATATGACAATGTATGGACCTTTCAACCTTTCGGCCTTTCGACGTAATCAACTGTAAGCATTCTTTGCAATTTTGATGAAATCGGCTACTGGTTTCGACATAAAAAATGTTCCAGTGCGATCGTCTCCTCGATATCTTTGATTTGATATATAACATGTCCATATTTGGTCAACTGTGAAATTTGACATACCAGGACCACAGCCATTTGTTTATCCTAGGGTCATCATTTTAACAAATCTAAAAGTGCATTTACTATCGATTATTCCTGACAACTTTCGTCGAAATCGGTCTGGCAGTTCATTAGAAGAATATGTTTGAGCTAGTTTCTATGGCGGCCATCTTATATTATGTGACAACCTCCATTTTAGCAATGTGAACAGGCTTCACCCACTGACCATAACTGTGGAATTTGACCAGCATTGGCCAAGCGATTCACGAGAAGAAGACGTTTGAAATATATAATAAAAGGATGACCTCTCGATCTTTTGTTGGCCATATTGGATGACTTAATCATACGATTTCGCCAGAGTGATCGTTTCCTCGATACCGTCGATTTGATATGTAACACGACCATAGTTTGTCAAATGGGAAATTTCCCCGGGGCCCGCCCATTTCTAATTGCGGAGTCATCATTTTAACAAATCTGAAAGTGCATTGACTATCGATGATTCGTGCCAAGTTTCGTCGAAATTGATCTGAACTTGACCTAATTTTCTATGGCGGCCATCTTGTACTGTGCGACGACCTCCATTTTAACATATATGAAAATGCTTCAATCACGAATCATAGCTGTGGAGTTTGACCTGCAATGGTCAAGCGGTTCACAAGAAAATGTTTGAAATCTATGATAACACGATGACCTTTCGGCGACCATATTGATGACGTAATCATCCGATTTAGACAAAAAATATGCTCCAGAATGATCGTCTTGTCGATACCTTCGATTTGATATATAACGTGACCATATTTAGTCACTTATGACATTTGACCCCTACTTGACTACCGGGCCTCGCCCATTTTTTGATCCCGGGAACCTGAAAGAGCATTGACTATCGATCATTCCTCCCATGTTTCGTCGAAATCGGTTCGTGAGAAGATTTTTAGACTTTTTAAGAACTTTCATTCGGCGGCCATCTTGGATATGCGTATTAACAAATCTGAAAAGTAGTAACGCATAGACCACCCCATGAAGTTTGGTCAACATCGGCCCGGCGGTTCAGAAGAAGAAGATGTGGGAACAGTATTGACGGACGGACGGACGGACGGACGGGGGACGGACGGACGGACGGACGGACGAAAAGCGGTAACAGTAGATCACTATAGCCTACGACTCGGGTGAGCTAAAAATATCACAGTTTCTGTAAATAGTTTTCATGAAAAATAACACATCTTCGTAGGAACAAAATCACATGGCTGGTCTCATATATATAGGCTAATAATTCCAGCACAAAAATATTTACACAATTCCCTAACATTTGATTGGCTCGTAGCAAGTCTCTGTCCAAAATTTATATCCCAATAACCTCCCACGCCGAACTACTTTCCGTAACCGTGAGGCGCAGTTAAATAATTCTTAAGAAAACGTAAAATAAACACATTTTCTTGATGAATTTATTTCAAATGCTGGAATTATAAGGAATGAATGGCCTTTTTGTGGAATTTATCGGGGATATAAATTTGGAAAAGTCGCGGGAATACTGGACGAGGCCTTCCGGCCTTCGTCCAGTATTCCCGCGACTTTTCCAAGTTTATACCCCGATAAATTCCACAAAAAGGCCATTCATTCCTATAATATATTTCTCCTGATGATGTACAAGAAGTATCATCGGAAATTATATTTTCACTATGCATGTGTGTACATCGGAACATTTATTGGCCTGTACAGTCGAACCTCCCCGAACGGCCACCTCTCTACAACAACACCCTCTCTATAACGGCCGCTATTTTATATCCCAAATGGATGATTTCCTCTGTATCTAACTCTTAGACTGCTGAGCACGAAAATTGTCGTCGCTTTTGCCTTCTTTCTCAATAAAAACATGTTTTGACAGCATTTTAGAATCATTTCCATTGGAAATGATTCTAAAATGTTGCCAAAGCATGTTTTGATGATAATTATCAAAGAAAACAAATAAACAGCGGACGACAAAATTTAATTCAGCATTAACCTCCCTACAACATCCACCTCTCTACAACAGCCAGTTTTGCGTCTTCCCATGGGTGGCTGTTGTAGAGAGGTTGCACTGTACATCCAATGGTGGGTCACAGTTATGGCCACCATGTAGTAGGCCCAGTCAGATACCTTCAGTTCAGTAAGATGCCATAGAGAAGACAGTATGGGCCCATTTGTGCACCGTATGCAAGCCGATTCTAGAAACACGAATATTCGTGTTTCTAGTATCGGGTTGTATACGGTTAACGAAGACAGCGATTGACGTTGCCACTGATTCCTTTCACTGGACACTACGCAACCTGATACACGAAACATGTAATTAATATACGAGTTTCTAGTATCTTGCATACGGTAAACCAGGATAACACTCGTCGGCTACTGATTGGTTTAACTACTCAATATGCCGTCCGATACTAGAAACACGAGTATTCGTGTTTCTAATATGAGACACGCCATGCGAATTTTTACCTTAGGACATATGCGTAATTTTATTAAATACGTTTACAAAATTTACGATTGTTTCCGTAAATTGCGTCAGAAGTTGACAACATTTTATATGCCGCATGTACTCTGAAAATGTTATGAAAGATATTGTATTGTTGTATTTGGTGCTGATGACACAAGAGGAATTGTTTGTTTGTCTAATTTCTGAAGATTTTTATTTTCATATTTTCGAGTGCCCACGCCTCTCTGCCCCACCCCAACTCCACCCCACGTCATGCTGTGCTCTAAGATATAGAGAAGACATTGGAATATGTATATGCATATTCCACGTCATGCTGTGCTCTAAGATATAGAGAAGACATTGGAATATGTATATGCATACCGGGGGCGTGTTTCACTAAACTTCGTACGACTAAAATGTGCAAAATCATGATAGTCTGTAAATTTCACATTAACCACGTTTTCTTGAAAACAATTATTGGATTTACCTTTATTGAGCATAGGCTGCATATGCAGCCTATGCTCAATAAATGTAAATCCATCAATTGAAATTTCAAGACGATCCTAAATTTGCTCTTACGAACATTTTAGTCGTGCGAACGTTAGTGAAACGGGCCCCATAGAACTATGTTATACACGTACCACGTGATACTCTCTCTCTCGGACACAGCCATGAATTACTGAGATATATGTATGTAATACCACCGATTATTTCAGAATAGGCACCGATAGTTTCAAACGGTAACAGGCACGCACGAGTACTGCTCCAACTGATGACATAGACGATAAGACGAAAGGACACGGCGTTTTATCGGTCTAGTTTTTCTGACAAAGAAGAAGAATGGGCCTTATCTTTAAATCTTCCATTCATGAAACGAAGAATAATATAAGATTTTATATCAGACATACGTTCTATTCATTTCTTTCATTTAATAGAAACGTATCCAATTGATTCTATTGAAATTAACGTAATATTTGTTGATATAATTATATTGTCGTTGACGAATAACCGACGGTTGGCAAAAATGGAATATTCGACGTTTTCGACCAGCATAGCCCCATATCAGACTGCGCGCAGTCTGATTTGGGGCTATGTTGTTCGCCTTTAACCACTAACAATCGATTCACATAGTCTTATTAGTAAAATTATTAGATTAAAATGTACAATAGGACCTATGTCTGCATCGTTGCAAATTCCATAAGCTTCATTTTGAAAGAATCCTCATGTTGACTTTTGGAAGCCGTGACCTTTTATGGCATTTTATACAGATACGAGAATACAAGGCGAACGTTAAATGACGATTTTGTGAATATTCTCGTTAAAGTATAATTGGGACAAGTTTACTTAAATATGATCAGACAAGGGCAAAGCAAGTACATTGGAACCTCTCTAAATCGGACACCAAGAACACAGCTGTGATCTTATTTTGTATGACTTTCTTGGTCCTTTATCTCGGGTGATAATGTCACAGCACACAATTATGGCTCAGAATGATGAAATGCCTGATGTACAGTGAAACCTCTCTAAGCCGGACACCCTGGGGACCTCGGGGACCTCCCAGGGTGTCCGGTTTAGAGAGGTTTCGCTGTAGTAGATAGTTTACTTGGAGAGCACCGAGAACAGGAAACACACGAACACAAGAGCTAACACATATCACCATAGCAACATGGTAGATGTATCAGAAGAGTTGACAGTCGTTCTAAGCTTGAAAGCATTTGCAGATCAGGAAGTGTAAAGAAAAAAAAACACTAATACATTTCGCCAAAGCCATATGAGACACGTCATGTGATTTCGTACATACGGACATCTGCGATATTTCATGAAATATATTTACATAAAATGTGATATTTTCCGTGAATGACTTCAGAAGTTGACACAAATATAATTCCGCATGTACTCTGAAATGTTTGTAAACTTTTGACTTCATGTATGGAAATTTGTTAAATATTGTAAATGTATTTCATGAAATAACGCAGTTGTCCGAAGGTACACAATCGCGTAGCATGTCTCATATGGTATGCGTAGTAGATGTGTTAGTAGTCTTCAAAAATAAAATAAAAATTGCAACGGAAGCCATACGCCATAGATTAAATGATGGATTTGATGGTAGTTCACGTCCGTTCAACAACGACCATATGTGACACGCCATGTGATTTCGGACATCTACGTAATTTCATTAAATACGTTGACAATATTTTTCATAAATAAAGTCAAAAGTTGACAAAGTTTTCAGAGTACATGCGGAATATTCTCACTCGTCATATATCACAATTCATCAGGTAACTAGCTATCTCTGCATTGGGCGAATCCTCCTCCTTGTTCGTCCTTCGTAGTGGAAGATGACCTTGATCGATTACAGTATGAATAAGCACTCCATGAACAGGTTTTGTCATTTTCAACCATGAAAAAGACGCGACAATGAAAGAAATAACAGCTAAACCTGTCTAAATTGAAGACACCGGGGGCCCGTTTCACTAAACTTCGTACGACTAATATGTTCGTAACTGCAAATTTAGAATCGTCTGGAAATTTAAATTGATGGATTTACATTTATTGAGCATAGGCTGCATATGCAGCCTATGCTCAATAAATGTAAATCCAATAATTGTTTACATTGTTAATGTGAAATTTACAGGCTATCATAATTTTGCACTTACGAACATTTTAGTCTTACGAAGTTTAGTGAAACGGCCCCGGGGTCCCCAGGGTGTCCGGTCTAGAAAGGTTCTATTGTACGTAATTACTGATAACATAATATCGCATCAGACATTGACACCGAATTGAAAACTGACGTTTCATTGGTCGAACGGCGTCACATGACGCGTCCTTTTCAACGAAAATTATTTCATGTTTGACCATCGCCTAGCAGAAAACGTTACCTGATAAACAGATTACCGGATTAGTGTGTTTAATATCAAGTTGATCAGGCTCGACTCGGAATTCCTACGCGTTTCATAGCCTTGCTAGATAAACTTTATATCAAACGACACTACACTGTGCAAAAAATTATCATAGTCTGTAAATATCACATTAGCAATGTTTTCTTGTAAACAATTATTTAATTTACATTTATTGAGCATAGGCTGCATATGCAGCCTATGCTCAATAAATGTAAATGCATCAATTGAAAATTCCAGACGATTCTAAATTTGCACTTACGAACATTTTAGTCGTACGAAGTTTAGTGAAACGGGCCCCAGCAGCCTAGTGTCGTTTTGATATCAAGTTTAGCAGGCTTGGGAACGTGTAGGAAATCCCTATCCTGCTAAAAAAAAATTATCAAAAGACACTCGCATTGTATTATATTATCAGGTAACGTTTTATGCTACGGGATTAGCAAATATATAAGGTCGTTTTCGTTGAGGAGAACGTTCGACCAATGAAACGGTATTGAAATTACTATATTACACGCTGCCCAGTGATTTACCGTGATTCTGGAGGTATTTATTTCCTTGAAGGAAATATTTCCTCCTTGACGTTCGCGAGACGTAATTGACGTCACGTGTTGACGTCATTACCGGCGAAGAAACAATGCATAAGCTAACGTCAAAATTGTCAAAGCTGGTCTGAAAGCAAATTTCACATTTTTCAAAGAGCTAGTAATATACAATTTATTCCACTACCATTTTGAAATACCGGATTTATTTCCCTTGACATCTGTAAATCCGACAATGAAACGAGTGCTCCCCGCACTCGTTTCTTTGTCGGATTTCCAGATGTCTGAGGAAATAAATACGGTATTTCAAAATGGTAGTTGAATAAAGTCTATTTTAAATCCATTGTAACTGGTATACGCGTGTCTATTCAATAAAATATACGACAGTTTGCGATGATCAGCCAGTATGTATTCGGCCAATGCAGAGCTCGTTACCTGGCAAAAAAAACCGCTTTTTATACGTACATGATGAATATCCGATGTCATTATGTAGCTGCGGATGTTATTAACATACTGTAACCATCCGTATCACCGCCTTCCAGATAATACACAAAGCTGTAGTGTTGCAATATGTTTTTGTACCTAATGCGATGTGCCATTATTCACGAAAAATAGTTACAAAAACTGTTATATTTTTCTTAAATGACATCGAATTTTGACGAAATTTTCACATTTGCTCTGAGAATTTCGTCAACATTTGCTCTAAGAATTTCGTAATTTTAACGTCATTTATAGAACATATCAGTTTCTGTAAATATTTTTCTTGAAAAATCTCACATCTTCTTAGGTACACACTTACATGGCTTGTCTAGTAAGTCACTGCACACATTAAAATCGACCATATTATTGATATACGATGTATGGCCCTAGTACGGTCGGAGTTAATACCTAAATGGCGGACCAGGGGCCGAGCAAACACGCCCTGTGCCGGGAACATCATGAATGTGTCTATCGATCATACACCTACCAAAGCCAACAGTGCATATGTGGCCGTGACTGGAGAAATGGGTCTTATGGGCTTTGCGACCCGTGTAGATCCAGATCAGCCTGTGCATCCGCACAGTCTGATCAGGATCTGCACTGTTCGCCATTACATCAATGAAGCACATGCCAATCTTCTAACAAATATTATAGATCGTTATCAAGCTATACACGAGCGTGCTATTGGACCAGGAGATACACTGGTCACACATCCCATAAGCCCATTTCTCCAGTCACTGCCACATATAAGTACACATATACGTTCACCCGGCTCTGTAATAATCCCATCTATCGCAGGTTTCCGCCGATATATATTTCGAAAATCGAACATAGTTTGCTTAAGTGCAGATTTATACTTGAGTAATATAAGGCCATACAAAAGTACGTTGGTTCTCCGATATCGACGCGTCTGAATATTTCCTGAATATTTCCTGAATATTTCCTGAGCATTTTATCGCCATGGAGAACTAAAATTGTACTATAAATACGCCACGTGATACCAAGCAATATATGTTAAATACAATCATGTCTGACGAAAACATAGTGATTTTCCACGTCTAAAGAGGTTATAGCAACTTTATAGAACATCTTATTTTTATTTCAAATGTACGTCTCATTTTTTTGCCAGATGCATATATTTAGAACATTCGCCCTGGCACTTCACATTCTGCAAACCTCGAGTCTGAGAGCCAAAGTACTTATTTTTGTATGGCCTAAAATCCACCAATATCCGTTGCTATTTTTGCATTTTGAGGTTATTCTCCATATATACATATTACATCGACGCAAAAGAAAGATAAGGTACGGGCGATAAGTCAATGACAGCCTATATTAGACAAGCCATGTGATTTTATACGTAAGAAAATGTGAGGTTTTTCATGAACAAATATTTAGCTGTAAAATCTCGCGTAAATAACGTCGAAATATGATGACGAAAATTTCATAGCAAATATTTCACATTTGCTCTGAACAATTCATAAACCTTCGACATGATTTACGGAAAATATTGTAAATGTTGTAAATATCGCACATCTTAGGTAAAAACGCACATAACGTGTCCCATATGTGGCTGTGACCGGAGAAATGAGGCTTACGGGTTTTGCGACCAGTGTAGATCCAGATCAGCCTGTGCATCCGCACAGTCTGACCAGGATATGCACTGTTCACTATTCCATCAATGAATTCTGACAAGCTATATAGATCGACATCAGGCTATAGGAGTGTGATGTTTAATCAGGAGCGACACTGCAAATCGCAAATCCCATAAGCCCCATTTCTCCAGTCACAGACACATATAAGATATGGCCGCAGTTCTGCTATCACATCGATTATCTCGTCGTCAATTGTCGACGTCATTTATGGAAGCTATGACTGAATTTCCAAACCAATATCGTCGAAATACAGCGATACGACGATGGAGGAAATTCCAATCTGTGCCTGTATTTTTCATGCCGATCACATGGATTGTCTTTTCAAGAAATTGAGTTGTAACATAAACTGTACCGACAGGTAAACGTGGATTGTGGCTTCGGAAGTGTGGCTTATTCATGGCCAGTGTCGAATAGTGTAGACCCTGAAAAGACTGCTTAAATGCGCATGCGGGTCTGGGTATACAACGATTGCAATTGCCGTTTAAAAGGAAACATCCGGCCACAGGCAAAAATGGCTTCGAATGTTGGCGTAATTTTCAAACGTATTTTCAAACATGCCCATACATATGATATTGAAAGGAAAGGTGATTTTACAAGTAGCATATATATACACCACACTGGTCGCTACGTCAATTCGTGTATATATAATATACTATGGTACTTTTATAGACCAGTCACTGTTCTCTAGAGACAAACTGGTTAACACATAGTATCGTCATGCCATTTATTTAGTCTTTTGAACATACCCTGCCCAGGGTTTTTTTTCTATTATATTCTGAGTACCAATATATTACCGTATAGTTTTTTCCTTTCTTATATGTCCAAAATCAATTGCACATTCATTGTGAGCGATCACTTTTGTCCACGAAATACAGATTCAGCTTGGAAACGACCACAAATGTAGTCGTTTGACCGCAGATCAAGAGCTACACTACATTACAATGTACTATGTAAGCGGCATATTTCTACGATGTATGTCAAACGCAGTACTGTCAAGTACCTAACATTATAACAATCAGCCAATGATACGATATTGAATTAGCTGTTTTCTGCGAAAATGAAGTAGCCACCGATACGTCGTTTGCAGACTTTCGTGCTAATCAGGGGCCCGTTTCACTAAACTTCGTACGACTAAAATTTGCGTAAATGCAAAACTATGATAGTCTGTAAAGTTGACATTAACAATGTTTTCTTGTAAACAATTATTGGATTTACATTTATTGAACATAGGCTGCATATGCAGCCTATGTTCAATAAATGTAAACCCATCAATTGAAATTTCCAGACTATCCTAAATTTGCACTGGTCGTTAAGTCAATACAGTCGATTTTGTCAGAAGCTGGCCTATATACAACAGTCAATACATACTTTGGTATTTGTGATATTTACTATCTCCGTGTTTCTACAGACGGATACTATCACATAATGATATTACCCTTAAAGGTACATGCCCACTTAGTATGCACAACATGTTCTTCAGTTCTAAAGATTACGAGTGGCCGCTATACATGTATAATAATTTTATAATATTTATTTTACTGATAGTGACGCGCGTTGGTATCAGGCTATTTTCATATGCAAATGAGGCATGGTATTTTTTTATAATTTATACTAATTAAATGCGTCACCTGATAAAAACAATATTTTCGACAGATTATAAAGTATAATAATTGCACATCAAAAAATAAATACAGAGTATAACTATTAATGTCCGTTAACATTTTAAAGAAACACGGTTATTGCCCCTGATATCAGTGTGGAAAGTTACATCTGATATAAAATGTATAATAATGCCAATCATTACGTGTGGTAATGGTGAATTAATGTTTATTTTGCCAGAACAGTGTGTGCCTAATGAGTGGGCATGTACCTTTAACACTGCTGGAAACAAAATATTCCGTTTTATTTTGTTCACATATGAGGCAAGTCGCGTGATTGTGTATCTTAGAACGAAAGAGATATAGCGATATAGGGAGATGGAGGGAAAAACCTAAAAGAGAGAGAGAGAGAGAGAGAGAGAGAGAGAGAGAGAGAGAGGGAGGGGGAGAGAGAGAGAGAGAGAGAGGCGGGGAGAGAGAGAGAGAGAGAGAGAGAGAGAGAGAGTGTGGGCAAGAGCGGGGGTGGTGCGGGTTGGGGAGGGGCCCCATGTGACACTTTTAACTACCTGTCTCTTCTCGACGAGCGGAGCCACGTGCCACGGAATACACTTCTGTAGTCTATGTATAGCCTCGATGGCACGAACTGTCGACTTCGCCTTGAACACGCTGCGCTTCAAGTTCTTCTTCACCATCACGTCAATATGTATAGGGTTCTCTGATCGGTTTACAATATGTGTGGTTCATACTTTATCATTGTACGTCTGATCATATTCTAGTCCATTCATAGAGAAAGCAAGATATAGAGAATAGTAGGTTAGTGCCGTGAATGGGAACAAATATCTGGCAAGGCTTGGGAAACGGGATGGGTGAGGCTCTGTCGAGCACATCCCGTTTTCGTGCCGCGCCAGATATTTTTCCCATTCACGGCACTAACCTACTATTCTATTTATCAAAAGAAATAACCCAGTCACCGCACATATTCATGCGCAGTGATTAGGTCGTATTGACAGGATATTACAAATGTTTCACGGCACTGTGTTTCACGGCACATACGCACTGTGTTGACGGGATAAAGTGTGTTTTGATATCAATATTATCCGGCAAGGTTAGGAAACGTGTAGGAATTCCGAGGCTCGCCTCGGAATTCCTACCGTTTCCTAGCCGAGCTTGGTATTCTGTAACGTTTTATGTGGCAGACAGAGCAAGCGGTGCGATTTTCGTTAAAAAGAACGCTGACTGGTTTACATTGCATCATTACACTAACGTCATTCGGTAACGTCATGTGACGTTGTTCGGTCAATGAAATGTAGTTTGGGATGAAGAACAACGATCAATATCACGAATTAAACGATTTGTTATAGTATTCTATTGGCGAACACTGTATATTCATACGAATTAGCTGTCGAGAATTGTGATATGCTAATTTTGCAACCAATATAACCGTCACAAAATGATAATCAGACTAGTCCATTTATGAAAGGGGGTGTTTTTGTTCTAAAATAAATATGAAAATTACACGTTTTACCAATACGACTATACGTTGAAAGGGTTAATACTTAAAAATTCCAGCACACAAATATTTACACAATTCCCTAACATTTGATTGACCCTTAGCAAGTCTCTGTCCAAAATTTATATCCCAGTAAACTATCACGCCGAACTATTTTCCGTAACCGTGAGGCGCAGTTAAATTAATTCTTAAGAAAACGGAAAATAAACACACATTTTCTTGATGAATTTATTTCAAATGCTGGAATTATAAAGAATGAATGGCCTTTTTGTGGAATTTATCGGGGATATAAACTTAGAAAAGTCGCAGGAATATTGGACGAGACCTTCCGGCCTTCGTCCAGTATTCCAGCGACTTTTCCAAGTTTATACCCCGATAAATTCCACAAAAAGGCCATTCATTCCTATATTGAACATGAAACGAATGCATGTATCACCAATGGTATATATCCGGAATGCATATTTGCACTTAAATCCCATGCATATGTTCACACAAATGTTTGTACCATTTTCTCTTATTCGTTTCTATGTAAAACACGTTTATCCCGATGCATTATGTCATACATAAACCGTCGAAAGTAGTAAAATACAAGTGCATCTACAAACAACTAAGTCTATTTACGACATCGCGCATACTGTACAAGTTATTTTTCTTCACATAGATTAGTTGTATAACTAAAATAAACTAAAATAACATGGTCTGTATTTCATTAACTAGTAATTAAAAGCATACCTATTCAAAATGTAACTAATTGCGTAAGTTCACGACCGTTGTACCTACATCACAGATGTTAAGACTAACGAAAGACGCAACCGAATATCATAATTACATATTGCCTAACATGAACATTAAATTCCACACTAAATAAACATCAAACTAATTGTATAACCCCACATGTGTGTTCCATTACAATGTGTTACGTTGCCCATTTTTTATTTAAATGTTTGTTATAATTTACAGTGCAGCTTTGTCCCCTGCGTCGACTATCATTTATTGTAATGCGCCATAAAAAAATAGTCCCAACCGGATTCCGACCAGTATAGTCACAAGCAATGCTGCGCGGATGATCAGAAAATACATAATATTATTTAGAATCATAGACGGCGCTACTAACAATACGTTACTATTCAAATTTGGTTGATATATCTGATCAGGTGTTATTCTGGTCAAAACCGAATGTGGCCCTTTTTTACATTGCTCATTGTGTGTCTAAGCACCAGGTAAGTCTGGTTTTTACAAGTAGTTCCATTATAGCATTATATCATTCCGATCATATAAATACATGCATGTTGGGCGTTGTTTAGAATCGTCTCCGAGAGACGATTCTAAACAACACCCGACATGCATGCGTGCGTATAAATTGGGGAACAAATGATAAGTTATACTATACATATCTGGTGTCTTGTTAACAAATTGTTGGTAGTTACAATTAATAGTGTATTGAAGCGGTTCACAGGATAAACACCAATACCATATACTAGTTACGTAAAATGCATCAGCAAATCATGGATTATCATATGTTAGATGTCGCGAATTTCATACATAACAGCGCATGCGTGGTAACCATCGAGAAATTGTATTATTTTGAACAGAAAACAACTGTAAATATTCATAGGATTACTCGGGTGAAACTGTACAAGTAAATGCCCGGTTTCCCATGCGATTGGTTATTTATCCAGCGGATCAAAAGCAGGTCTTGCAGATTGACATAATCTTGTCCTATAGTAGAATAATTAATTTGCACTTTCTGTTACACAACGGCCCAGCAAGGCGACCGTATCAGAATTACAATTTCGATTTTGGGCAAAGCTGGCCGTTCCAGAGTGGCACCTCGTGATTCCAGACATAACGTTTTAGTTAAAAAATGGTACTAAAATTGAGATTGCGAACAGAGAAGACACATATCAGACTGCACACTTGTGCAGTCTGATATGAGTCTAATCTGTTCGCAATAACTTAATAATAAGTGTGAAAATATGAACGTGACAAATATCACAGTCCCGGATCATATTGCGCACATATGTAGGATGATCTGGATCAACGCTAGTGGAAAACACTATAGTCAAGGTGCATGATCACGTGGTTACAACAACAACAACGTCACCCACTCCAAAGTAAGTATTATTTGATATTTTCCTTAATATGCAACGGATTTTGATGAAATATGGCGCAGCAAACGCGTCTTCATGAGCTGTATTTGGTGGTCTAGGGTGTTTGGCACAGAATTATGTCGTTTTTGCGATCGATTCTTCGCAAAAACGACAGAAGTTTGGGCGAAAATACAGAGACCACCAAATGCAGCTTAACAAGACGCGTTTGATGCGCCATATTTCATAAAAATCTCTAAACCGGTCACCAAGAAAACACATGTGATCTTATTGTTGATGAGTTTCTTGGTCATTAATCTCAGGTGGTAATGTCTGTTCGTGATCGCATAGCACACACATAAGGCTCAGATTCATCAAATGCCTAATTTACAGTGAAATCTCTCTAAGCCGGACAACCTGGGGAGGACCAAAAAAACTGATACAAAATAAGATCAAATGTGTTTTTTTTCTGCCCGGTTTAGAGAGGTCCCACTGTAGTAGCTCAGACACCAAACCTTACACCCCGGTTTAAGAACTCAAACACAGATTTGAGGATGTGTTGAAACATTTCTTAAAACCTGTGTTTAAACTTCTCAAACTCCGGTTTGAAGAGTACGGAGCCCCGCAGGGGCATGCATGGATTTTTTTTTATTAATTCGTTCCCACGAAATGACAATTCGTTCCCTCAATTTAACAATTCGTTCCCTCGAATTAACAATTCGTTCCCATGTTCCCGTTCGAATTTAACCAATTCGTTCCCACGATATAATAATTCTTTCCCTCGAATTAACAATTCGTTCCCTCAATTTAACAATTCGTTCCTTGGAATTAACAATTCGTTCCCACGCTACAACAATTCGTTCCGTCGAATTAACAATTCGTCCCCATGAAATGACAATTCGTTCCCTCAATTTAACAATTCGTTCCCTCGAATTAACAATTCGTTCCCACGATATAATAATTCGTTCCCACGAATTAACAATTCGTTCCCGTGGAACGAATTGTTAAATTGAGGGAACGAATTGTTAAATTGAGGAAACGAATTGTTATTTCGTGGGAATGAATTAATAACAAAAATAATTATACGTCCTCCGTGGGGCTCCGTAGAAGAGCAACGATCAATATCACGATCGCAAGAGATAAGTTTTCTGATATATATCATGTCTCGATTTGGAAACATTAGACATACCGGGGCGATCATCGGAAATTCCTCCGTATTAACCCGTTGAACCCGAATTCCCGCTATAGCTATATATAATCAAAGTACTGAAAGTACTGAGCTGCGAGCCCAACTGAAATTGGTGGTAAACAGTGTTTTAGTATATTCTCCTTTAAATATTTCGTTATGGGAAACTGTATAACACTCGACATATTTTGTATGTGGAGAGGGGAAGAAGCTGTATAGGAAACAGGAAGAATCCAGTAAGGCTTAGCATTTGTTGTTTATGCATTACATACACATCCGCATGAGCTCTCAAATTGTTATCAATTTTCGACATCATTTAAGGAAAATATGACTGATTTTCGAAATCCATATACGGCGATGCGATAAGGGTGGTAATCCCATATCCGGGCTCAATTATTGTAAGTGAAAGTGTACGCTATTACCACTCATTCGAAACATGCCGACGCGACGATTCAAATGAGTGAACCATCTAGACGACACGGTTCAAATGAGTGGTAACAGTATTCGACATTATCAATTTTCGACATCATTTAAGAGCTGATTTTCGAAATCAATATCGGCGAAATACGGCGATGCGATAAGGGTGTTAATTCCATATCCGGATTCACTCTTCAAACACATGTGGTTATAGTGTTGTTTTATGCAAATGTACACGCCGTAGTTGTGAATGAAAACATCCAGACAGGTGTGATTCGGGTTTACACACCAATCCAGACAGGTGTGATTCGGGTTTACACACCATTAATGCGCTACCAAAATAGACCGTTTTATTTGTGGAAAATGAACGGCTAAATCTGAGGTTCCATTGGTTTTTCTTCAATTACTTATGTACCAAAGATATACATTCCAATAAATGTGTAATGTAAAATTAACAATGACCTAGATACAAGATGTATACATACGCGCCACAAAAATAGCGGCGTGATATCTGACTGTATTTTGAGAACCGGTTACATAAGCTGCGAGAGGCTCGCAGCTAAAACCAGTGCAGATCCAGATGAGCCGGCTCGTAACGAGCCGTCTCTTCAGGATCTGCACTTGTTGAAAGCAATGTTTCATATGTTTGAGAACAAAAATACCCCCTTTTCATAAATGGACTAGTCTGAGACCCAGTTTGGGATGATCGGATTGGTTGCAAAATTAAAATATAAAAAATCCATTCCATTTGAAAAGAGTTCAACAACGACAGTCAACTGATCATGGTGGCATACTTCTGCCATCCACATACTATTTTCGACAGATTATAAAGTATGATCATTGCTCATCAAAACAATAAATACGGAGAATAAATTGTAATGTCCGTTAACATTTCAAGGAAACACGGTTATCGCCCCTGATATCAGTGTGGGCATTTACGTCTGATATAAAATGTATAATACTGTCAATCAATACGTGGGGTAATGGTGAATGAATGTTTATTTTGCCAGAACATGTCTCAGATGATGTATCTGATATAAAGAACAGTTTGCGTCTGCTGGGTGGGCATGTACCTTTAATTGATGGCAGAGATATTCCACGGTACCTGATAGATATAATAATACAAATTTACTAACCATTTATTCTCAATATCGATATAACAGGGCCTCAACAATTATGTTGTCATTTAGGTTCTATAGACGCTTTGTAAACTAGTAATGCCCTTCAATGGTGTAGAATGTGTCATGCGAGTGTTCTTATTTTTTTTTGGAAATGCGTGGGTATTTTCATAAGAGCCTTAACAGGACACTTGTCTGTGTTTATTGGCTAATTTGAGATTGTGGCCATAGAACGTACACACTGAACGGAATATTCTTACGCAATTTATAGTGAAGCCATAGGGTCTCTACGGAGGCCCACAGGGGACATGGATTTTTTATTAATTCGTTCCCACGAAATAACAGTTCGTTCCCTCAATTTAACAATTCGTTCCCTCGAATTAACAATTCGTTCCCACGATATAACAATTGGATACCTCGAATTAACAATTCGTTCTCACGAAATGACAATTCGTTCCCTCAATTTAACAATTCGTTCCCACGGTATAGCAATTAGTTCCCACGAATTGGGAACGAATTGTTATTTCGTGGGAACGAATTGTTCATTCGAGGGAACGAATTGTTATATCGTGGGAATGAATTGTTAATTCGAGGGAACGAATTGTGAAATTGAGGGGACGAATTGTTATTTCGTGGGAACGAATTAATAAAAATATCCATGTCCCCTGCGGGCCTCCGTAGAGACCCTATGTCTTTACTATAAATTGCGTAAGAATATTCCGTTTTATCCCGTCAACACAGTGCGTATGTGCAGTGAAACACGGTGCCGTGAAACATTTTTGATATCCAGTCAATACTATTTTTGCATTTTCCAGCCATTTGTAGGTGTTGACGGGATAAATAGAATAGTAGGTTGGTGCCGTGAATGGGAAAACATATCTGGCGCGGCACGGAAACGGGATGTGCTCGGTAGAGCCTCGCCCATCCCGTTTCCTGAGCCTTGCCAGATATTTTTTCCCATTCACGGCACTAACCTACTATTCTCTATCCATTTTCCTTATTTATGAACCAAAGTATATGTTGTGACCACTCATTTGAACATGAGTGGTCACAACATATACTTCTGATGAGAAATAAAGAAATTCTTGGGCCTTGCCGGATATTTTTTCCCATTCACGGCACTAACCTACTATTCTCTATCAGTAGTAAAGACACTGGGTCTCAGATATTCGTAGAAGGTAATGAAACAAATGTGTAATGTCCACTCAGTATGCACAAACTGTTCTTTATAGGAATTAATAAGTATATGTACTTGTGTCACTATTCCACCAGTTCTAAAAATTACGAGTGCCCGCTATACAGATATAATCATTTAGTAATATGTATTTTACTGGCAGTGACTCGCGGTGGTATCAGTCTATTTTCATGTGCTAATGATGCATGATATTTTTTAATTATTTATACTAATTAAATGCGTCACCAGAATATTTTTTATATTTTCGACAGGTTATAAAGTATGATCATTGCGCATCCAAAAATAAATACAGATAATAAATACATGTAGTAATGTCCGTTAATATTTGAATTAAACACGGTTATCGCCCCTGATATCAGTGTGCAAATTGACATTTGATATAAAATGTATAACAATGCCAATCAAGACGCGGGGTAATGGTGAATGAATGTTTATTTTGCCAGAACATGCCTCAGATGATATCTCTGATATAAAGAACAGTTTGTGCCTACTGAGTGGGCATGTACCTTTAACTCTAGATTCGCATCGTATTCAAAACAGGGTAATAGTAAAACGAAACATGTTATGATACAAACAAATAACAAGATTATGGGATTTGTGACCAGCGTATATCCAGGTCATATAGCACACTCATGTAGCCTGATAACGATATATATACATTACTTGTTAGAAGCATGGCGGGTGTTCAATTGATGGCATGCGCAGACTGATCTGGATATATACTGGTCTCAAACCACATAAGCCCCATTTCTCCAGTCACACCCACATTTCTATTCAGGTGATATTTTATTATAAAATTATAACTAAAATGTGTCACAAATTACTCAACCGAATTACGTGGTCTGGTTGTCTCACGAAATATGAGATTATGTTGTATCTTCAGACATTTGCGTATTTTCATGAAATACGTTTACAAAATTTACAATATTTTCCGTAAATGGCTTAAAAAGTTGACACAATTTTCAGAGTACATGTGGAATTAAATTCCGCATAATTAAATTCCGCATGTACTCTGAAAATTTCGTCAACTGTTGACTTTCGTTACGAAAAATATGATAAATTTTGTAAACAAATTTAATGAAATTACGCAGATGTCCGAAGGTACAAAATCAGATGGCGTGTCTCATATATTCTATATCCAAAATAGACTAGTACCCGGTAGTTATACTCTATTTATAATTAGGCCTAAATATAGCTGTGGTGTGGGCAACAGTTTGTTAAAAAAATAGTACTACATGTACTAGTTAGACATGTGTACATGTCAATGTGGCATAATTCTTGCTTGCCAACTTAATTGGAGGGATATAGCAAATAGCAAACTAGTTTAAGCATCGCCTCATGGCGAAAATGACTCAAGTTGAGACGTTTTTTTTTTCTGAAGCGTTTAAAATAGGCGGATCGACATCCTATCACTAGCCACAATAATGATTAACCCTTAGTCATACCGAGACCTGGAACTATGATGTACATTTAGTAAAGCAACCTTATAATTCATCCAATTTCTACAGCTAAGATACCTCGAAGAAATATCCTACATTTAAATTCCATACAACGCCCACTCAGTAGGCACAAAATGGTGTTTATATCAGAGACATAATCTGAGACATTTTCTCGCAAAATAACCGTTTACCCCACGTATTGATTAGCAGTATTATACAATTTATATCAGACGTAAATTTCCACACTGATATCAGGGGCGATAACTGTGTTTCCTTAATACATATAATATGCATTGTTTTACGTTTTAAGATTGTATTTAAATTTCAACAGCATTCATCTCATTTGGGGTGCTCGTTGACAAAATGGACCTTACGACGTTTGCGCCCAGCTTAGCTCGGTCTCAGCCTGCGCGTCTGCGCAGGCTGATCCTGAGCTACGCTGTTCGCATACTGAGTCACTCAAATAGACAAACTGCTATCACATTCTTAACCGATGAAAGCGAAATATATGTAGAATCATTTTCTGATATTTCCAGTCAGTTTCTCAAACAACACTTGGGAACTATGTTGATAACTTTATCGCGTCAATTTCTGACTTTCTTCACAACTGTTCCGAAGTGTTCGGGGGAACTGGTTTGAAAGATTGGGATACGACAAGAGCCACGGACGCTACACAATTTTCCGCCTTTATCACAGGTTCTTGAAGAGCGGTTCATATTTCGGTGTTTTATGGGTTAGTTCGGTATATTTGGTGGTTTGGTTACATAACTAGAAATACATGTTTTTTTGTGGGTATTTTGACAATATAAAAGGTGTCCGAAAGTTCGGATGGGTGAATGTGTAGATAATTGTCGATTTCTGTCGTGTGTAATGATTGAGCCTTAGTAGTTGCACAAAAGTGTAAATTACCCAAAACCAACGACATCCACCCAAATCTACCCAACCTACCCATATGACACCATCATACTGACCATCTGTTCAAACACATGTGCACTTTATCTCATAAAAAATAGGTGAAACAATAAGACAATTATAATAACAATAATATCCGAGTCGAGCCGAAATTGGCATATATTGCCTGCTCACGTATCAAAAACGAGTACCTTAATTCGGGCTAACGTTGATTCCCCTCTGTGCACCTGTAGCCTATTTCACCAACATTGCAAAGTATACTTTTCTAGCAAAGTCTACTTTGAGGGAGAAATTTTCAATTTTAGGATAAATTTATTAATTTTTATTATACTGAATTTATTACATTATCACAATAATGTAATAAATTCAGTATAATAATTCTGCATACTTTTAATCATCAAATATATGCAGTCGTTAGTTCTATATGAAATAATGCATTTCCGGAAAAATAAATGATTACTCCCTCAAAGTATACTTTGCTAGAAAATTATACTTTGCAATGTTGGTGAAATCGGCTACAGGGGACCGTTTCACTAAACTTCATATGACTAAAATGTTCGTAAGTGCAAAGTTTCAATTGTTTCATTTACATTTACATAACCCAATATGTGTTTACGGGAAAACATTGTTAATATTAAATGTACAGACGATCATAATTTTGCACTTACGAACATTTTAGTCGTACGAAGTTTAGTGAAACGGCCCTAGTCCGGTAATTAAAGCAGGAAAAATGGTTGAGGTTGGACAAAATTGTTGAAAAAGGTTTCTCAACTGATATCACCTCCTTGGTAACTATACGTTAAGAAAAAAAATAGTTTACCAAAATTTTCTCTGGGTAACTGTTTGATAGTAGGTCAAATCCAAGATGGCCGCCGTCAAAATAGCAGAAAATATCCATGAAGCAAACGAGACATTTGATATGTCAATTTACATTGGCTCAAAGAGACGAATTCAATCGACTACTATTTTGGCCATATAAGGTCACAACAAATTCAAAATGGCCGCCAAAAGCCAAAATGGCTGCCAAAGTATGAATAAAATTGTGATATTTATTAACGAATTACAATGAAAAGCTTGTCAGATGTCATTTTCACAAACTAGTTAAACACTTGTGGTTTATTAAACACATATAACACACATGCACACAAATGGTGGACACAACCATATTGTTTTAATATGAAATATAAGAAACTAATAATTACACTTGAATATAATGAGATACCACTGAACTCAGTTCGTGGTGCAATTTACATATGTTTGTTTTTCAAAATCAGCCCATAACATAATTTGTCCACTCCATCAGGGCCTGTGTTTAGATATTCCATATTCCAGTCATCACTCATTCTGCTTGTTGTGATTTGGAAGCTGAATCTGGTAGGTACTTTCCCTGCAGTGGCTGCTATTTTAAATAGACTCTACCTGTCAGCACTACATAGCTGGAATTATGCCTGTGTAATCATATCAGTGATACTCACTAGTGTAGGCTCTGGGGGAGTTTGTGTATTTTTCTTTTAGAGCAAAACTTTTGCATGTTCATGTTCTGTACGCCAAGACCTTCAAAAAAGTTTGGGTAGGATTTCCAAATCAAGTACGTTTTCTCGGCCATTTTGGATTTTAGCCTGGGTGCCAAATGGCTAAATTTACGATATTGTAGTTTCACAGTGTAAACTATTATTAGGTACCCATATATTGTTCATTTGGATTTGTTATCATTATTTAGATGTTACTGATATTATTTTAGCATGATTTAATACTTTAATCATTGATTTAATGTTCAATACGGACATTTTTTACTCAAATGTAGCTGAAAATTCCACTCATTTGGAAAGCATCCCTATGTCTGTTGGCGTATCACTCACCAAATATTGTATGTAGACTATTTGTTGTCCGTCGTAGTGATAATTATTGGACAGGAATATTTAGTGACCTGTACATTGAACAAGTCCTGATGAGCAGTTTGAAGTCGGTTGGTGGGCTAACTAGAGGTCGTGGTTTTGATGCGTCAACCAGTCTGGTCTGGCTACTATCAATGCCTGTATGCGGTGAAGTACACTAGGCTATGCAGGAAGTGGCGGGCCTCTCGACCACCAGTGCAATAGAGACACATAAAGATCTGAAACAGGCAAAATTCAAACGTGACGCCAAAGATCTTCAGTCTGTCATGGATTATCTCGAAGAGAGAAAGCCGTTCATAAAGGAATCCAAGGATCTGCGCAGCCTGTCATCAGGAGTCATATCTGAAGGTTCGATAAATGTGGATTCAGCTGAAACTGTCGGTACTGCCTCCTGATATCAATGGAAGGAATGTCGGTTTCGAAACATAAATCTTCCAAAACCAAACAGGTAAATACTCTAGCATCATCAGTGTATGTGTCAGTGGATGGCGATAAAATTGAGATCGATCCTCAACAATAATACCAGCGCCTATACTTGTCGCCGGCATCGGCAGCATTGATACGAAAACACTGTTCCAGTATGAACTGTGCTCATATCCGACATCATTATTCGATAAGAAGCTCCTTATGCGACTTGCGGACAAGGCCGATCTCCTGAATGGGTTAGTCAAACAGGTCACACTGTGTGTTATCAGTGAGTGTCCTATTGACGTTGCCTACGTCATTGATGGAGGGGCGATGTTACAGTGCTTTCCATGGTCGAAGTCCACATCATAATTAAACATTTGTCAACTTTATATACAGTTTGTACGCAGCCACTTCCGCAATGCTCTTATTGTGTTTGATGGCTATGAGTCTGGTCCTTCTACAAAAGATGAAACCCATCAGAGGCGTACTGGCAATGATATGGGTGTGAATGTGGATTTCACACCAGACATGCTGCTAAAGATGAAGAAACAACCGTTCCTGGCAAATACAAGAAACAAGCAGAAGTTCATTTATTTGCTGGGATCTGAGATGGAGAAGGAAGGAATTCGACTCAACAACTCACCTGGTGATGCCGACTATGACATTGCAATATCTGCCTGTGAGCTCGCTCGGACAAAACCGGTGGTTGTTGTAGGGGATGATACTGACCTTCTGATTCTGTTGCAACATCACTTCAAGACAACTGTACACGAACCAATCTATCTTCAGACTAGCACAAAGTTAATTGATGTACCCGTCTTGCAAGAGACTTTAGATCCTGAACTTAGCCACTCCCTACTCTTTATCCATGCATTGTCGGGATGTGACACTACATCAAGACCCTATGGCATAGGAAAACTCTCGGCTATGACCAGATACCGTGGTCTGCAAGAAATCGCAAAATCATTCTCGGTGGCAGCAGTTAGTCACAAAGACATTGAGAGAGCTGGGAATCAGGCCCTTCTGACACTCTATGGCAGTAAGCCTGATTCGGACTTGAATCATGAACGTGTATCTAAATTCTCGGAGAAGGTTGTTTCAAGTGCCAGCTATTTGCCACCTGACCGACCTCAGATGCTGCTAGGTTCCACAGCCAGCGGGTTTATCACCAGTTACAGGTCTGGCAGGGTAACACCATGGAGGCAACCGAATGGGGTTGGGACCTCCGTACAACACCACATGTGCCAAGTTTGAAGCCACATAGAATGGACCAAGTTGCCGCTCCTACATCTCTACTTCTGATTATTAGATGTAATTGTAGTGGAAAGTGTGACAAAAACACATGTTCGTGTAGGAAAAATGGACTTTTGTGTTCTTTGGCTTGTGGCCACTGTAAGGGAATAGCGTGTACAAATGGATAATGTCATGATTCAAATGACACAACTGATTAATTATGCCTGGTATTCTCATTTATATTCTCCATGGACATACTAATACCAAATCAGTGGCGTTCGTTGTAGACATACATACATGTGTATTGTGATGACTGACACATTGTTGGTGACCTAGACAAGTCATGGGGCATGTTACCACGGTCAGTCTTAGTTTGATCCAACAGATATGTAAGTCAGATTGAATGTGGTTGTCACAGTCAATCTTGTTACAAACAGACAAAGATCTGACAGATTGATGGTCTACTTTGACAAAATGTTTTCAGTTCAACTTACTTCCAATCTTGGTTTCGTGAAACCGTTTGATCAAACTAAGATTGACCGTGACATATATCGTGATTTGTATGTGCACTATCAGTTAAGTATAGTAAGAGCATACATAACATGTGCTTAATTGTTAAGTTTTGAAACACA
Source organism: Conchocele bisecta (assembly GCA_029237695.1). NCBI lineage: Eukaryota > Metazoa > Mollusca > Bivalvia > Lucinida > Thyasiridae > Conchocele > Conchocele bisecta. Next base: position 65,088,967 of record CM055266.1, read on the forward strand.
GCCATTTGTACACCTGCATTAAGTTCTTACATGTCACTATATTCCTAGAAAATAGTAGTTATATACACACTAAGTGTATTACTGATGCTTAGTATATGACATCTGCCACCCCATTGTCATTATACAATCATTCAGCAATATTTATTTTCATTAGTGACCTTAATGGGACATAACTGTCATAATTTTGTTCATTTTAGCTCTTTTTGGCGGCCATTTTGAATTTTAGGTGACATTATTTGATTGTATTTGTAGTCTATTGAATTCCGCTCTTTGAGCTAATGTAAATCGACATATTCTATGTGTAGTTTCCATCACGTGTTCCATACTTACAACAATTTCCTATATTCGGCAATTTTGACGGCGGCCATCTTGGATTTGACCTACTTTCAAACAGTTGCCCAGAGAAAATTATGGTAAACTATTTTTTTTCTTAACCTATAGTTATCAATGATGTGATATCAGTTGAGAAACCTTTTTCAACAATTTTGTCCAACCTCAACTGTTTAATGCCTGGACTACCCCCAGGAAACCAATGTGGGATCGTAGCTAGTTATCTCCCTTTTAATTTATTTATAGAAATCCGGTTCAAATTGTATATTTTAGGGTCTTATTGCTTGATAATTCCAGCACAAACATATTTACACAATTCCCTAACATTTGATTGGCCCGTAGCAAGTCTCTGTCCAAAATTTATATCCCAGTAAACTCCCACGCCGAACTACTTTCCGTAACCGTGAGGCGCAGTTAAAATAATTCTTAAGAAATGAATGGTATTTTTGTTGAATTTATCGGGGATATAAACTTGGAAAAGTCGCGGGAATACTGGACGAAGAGATAAAAAATTACAATTTTCGAAAAAAAAAAAAATAATTTTTTTTTTTTTTTTCCGAAAATTGTAATTTTTAAGGCCTCGTCCGGTATTCCCGCGACCTTTCCAAGTTTATACCCCGATAATTTCCACAAAAAGACCATTCATTCCTATGTAAAAAATGGCGAATGTCGCACGATTTTTTGTATAAAGGAGCCATTATAGTGTTTTGCATCAGTGTTGATCCAGGTTATCCTACATATCTGCACAATCTGATCAGGGACTGTATTATTTGTCAGATTCATATGGTTTACACTTATTAATGTTATTGCAAACAGTGTAGACTCAGATCAGACTGCACAGATGTGCAGTCTGGTCTGGGTCTACACTATTCGCAGTCTATCTGTTTGGCTCTACTCAGCAATAAATAAATGCTAAAATAAACCACAGGAATCGATTTATAAATCTATTTGCAAAGGGAAATAACTAGCTATGATCCCCCATTATACTCTGGTCTTAGCGAGTGACTGTAAACAGAGGACGACTATCTGCAATGTTTGATAGTGACACAAGCTATATTTTCTCAGCAACGGCGTGTTTATATTATTGAATGTTTTATGTGTCGTTATTGTAAATAAATAGGAGGAGCGACAACAGTGCTTTATCAAAGCCGATTTATTTCGTGTGATTAGACACGATCAGACGATCTAGTTACACATCCTTAAAACCAACATTGAACAAGGAAATGGGAGAATGTATGGAGAATGTGTCTGAAACATTCCTTGCCACATAATTATGGGCTCCCGGTTGAGAAAATTTACCTTATATACATTGCCATATCAGTTGTTTCAAATTTCAATAACAAATGTTTTTTTCTTCACGATTGTGAAAAGTCTGAGGGTGATATAGTTTAAAATGGTGTTAAATACTCAGCAAGTGGGTTACAGAGCGCAGACATACGGCAACGGAATTGAATGGCGTTTTAGAATATATATAAAAAATACCCACGATGGGGCGGGGTCCATTTCTTGCTGACGGCCTATATACTATTTGCAACACTTGAAGATCTTGGGCCTCTTATTTTATACAGTCTCCCCGTAGGAGTAGCAGCTGATGATTTTGTGACTGGCTATTATCCTATGTGTGGCTGTGATTGGATAAATGGGGCTTATGAATGTTGCGTCCACTGTAGATCCAGATCAGCCTGTGCATCCGCACACTCTGATCAGGATCGGCAGTGTTGGCAATTACATCAATGAAAAAACCTTCATCCTTCTAACAAGCAATATAGATCGTCATCGGGTTACATCCGTGTGCTATTGATCAAGAGATACACTGGTCATATATGTACAGTTGAACCTCCCCAAACGGCCACCTCTCTACAACAACACCCTCTCTATAACAGCCGCTATTTTATATCCCAAATGGATGATTTCCTCTGTATCTAACCCTTAGATTGCTGAGCACGAAAATTGCCATCTGATGTTGCTTTTGCCTTCTTTCTCAATAAAAACATGTTTTGACAGCATTTTAGAATCATTTCCATTGGAAATGATTCTAAAATGTTGCCAAAGCATATTTTTGATGAGAATTATCGAACAAAATAAATAAACAGCGGACGACAAATTTAATTCAGCATTAACCTCCCTACAACAGCCACCTCTCTACAACAGCCACTTTTGCGTCTTCCCATGGGTGGCTGTTGTAGAGAGGTTGCACTGTATATAGTATTGGAGGTATTGATCATTCTGAGCCATAGTTGTGTGCTATGCGATCACGAACAGACATTATTACCTGAGATAAATGACCAAGAAACTCAACTAAAATACGATCAAATGTGACATGTGTTTTCTTGGTGTCCGGTTTAGAGAGGCTCCACTGTATCTGGCAATGCGATCGCTACAGCAAGTATGTTAAGTGATCAGTAAAGCTTCAATATATAGATAATGCTGTGGTTATTTCATCATTGATATAGCCTCGTTTCTTATGAAACCAGTAAACTCGTTTAATAAATGTCATATTAAATCATCACACATGTAAGATCCGCTATAAAGCACGGTAGTCGATAATTCAGCGTCCAAAAGAAAAGACAATATACTAACCTCTTCGTACTGAATAAGAGTCCACTTCCCAAAATATAACACAAGCTTTTCCAGCATCTTTATGTCTCTCGGATGTTCAAAGACTTATACATTTAATATTTCTTAATTTTAAATATATTGTTAAATATCCATGGTAGGAAAACAGTTCCAAAACAACAGTATGGTTAGCCAAAATAGTTTATCTTCACGAACTCTAAAATATTGAATTTCTACGTATTGGACCTTATTGTATACGATGAAATAATAAGATATATAATCCAGCACAAAACTATTTACACAATTCCCTAACATTTGATTGGTCCGTAGCAAGTCTCTGTCCAAAATTTATATCCCAGTAAACTCCCACGCCGAACTACTTTCCGTACCCGTGAGGCGCAGTTAAAATAATTCTTAAGAAAACGGAAAATAAACACGTTTTCTTGATGAATTTATTTCAAATGCTGGAATTATAAGGAATGAATGGCCTTTTTGTGGACTTTATCGGGGATATAAACTTGGAAAAGTCGCGGGAATACTGGACGAGGCCTTCCGGCCTTCGTCCAGTATTCCCGCGACTTTTCCAAGTTTATACCCTGATAAATTCCAAAAAAAGGCCATTCATTCCTATAATACATTTAATATCTCTTAATTTTAAATATATTGTTAAATAGTTAAATATTCATGGTAGGAAAACAATTCCAAAACAACAGTACGGTTAGCCAAAATAGTTTCAAATAACTCTCAAATATTGAATTTCTATATATTGATCTTATTGTATACGATGAAATCGAAATCCCCGCCCATATACTAGTAGTGCGGTGAGAGCTCCAGTTAAGGTGCGTAATTTGACCAACTTGGTGTGAAATTTTGTCATTTCTTCATCAAAAATGGCAAGTTGGGAGTCCTTTAGAATCGTCTCATTGAGACGATTCTAAAGGACACCCAACTTGCCATTTTTGATGGAGAAATAAGAAATTTACCTCCAAATTACGCAACTTAACTGGAGCTCTGTGAGATCATCGGTCCCATATCCCGCACATATTGTTTCTACCTTGATGACACGTGACCCTCAATATCCACGTGTCGTTCTTTTATCCAATCCTTGACATGCAGAAGGGGACACAGCAATATTCTTGTACGACCGTGTATGTGATTGTGACTGGGTTTTGCGACCATGGAGTGTAGATCCAGATCAGCCTGTGTATCCGCGCTAGTACAAATAAGCAAAGTTGCATCAAACTAACAAACTCCGTCTGTTCAGTAGCCTATTTCACCAACATTGCAAAGCATACTTACCTAGCAAAGTATACTTTGAGGGACAAATTTTCAATTTAAGATTAAATTTATTAATTTTTATTTTACTGAATTTATTACATTATCACAGCCATTTTGGCTGTGATAATGTAATAAATTCAGTATAATAATTCTGCATACTTTTAGTCATCAAATATATGCAGTGGTTAGTTCTGTATTTTGGGGAATACTTTGCAATTTTGATAATATCGGCTACTGATCTAACACCACGGACGCCCCAAAGGTACTTGTAAGGGAAGCTATCGGCGGTGTTCTTCCAGGTTCGGTAACCTATTTATGAGACTGACTACGTGTAACAGACAATCAGTATTCAGCAAGGGAAACAAGCTTCCCCAATACCCCTACACCCTCCTCTAGCATTTAACATAATAATGGGAGCGAGCAGGCATTAGCTATACTATAATATAAGCGACGTTTAGATATTAATTGTCAATTGATGGTGCCCGTCTATCTTAGGCCACGGCAGTAAAAACAAAATGGTTCACAGTTCCCCAACAGTTACACTTCATGAATAAACATAAAACTGAAGGGAAGTAGATGGCGCGCCATCGCAATATACAGTGGAGTCCCACTAAATCGGAAACCAAAAAGCTGCATGTGATGTTATTTTTTTATGAGTTTCTTGGTCATTTATCTCAGGTGATAATGTCTGTTCGTGATCGCATAGCACACAACTATGGCTCAGAATTACCAAATGGCTGATTTACAGTGAAACCTATCTAAGCCGGACACCCTGGGCCCAGGGTGTCCGGTTTAGAGAGGTTCCACTGTACCCACTTTTTCAAAATGTCTAAGTCCGAAAGGGGGAGATAATCCTTGACCTAGGTGTCGAATAAAAAAATGTAAATTAACTTTGCGCATCTGCACACCATAAGGACGCTACATACCAAATATGAAGTCTCTAGATATTACGGTTATAACGTTTTACTTCTTACAAGAAACGTGACATACGGACAGACGGGCGGCGGACAGACGGACGACCGGACATCCGTGACGAAAACAATATACATATCACATAAACTGGCTGGTGTATTGAACAGGCGGGGTTCACGAGATTTCCCATTGTCTCATATCCTTTACATTCTGACATCATATATAGTACAATCAAACCTCTCTAAACCGGACACCCTGGGAAGTCCACAGGGTGTCCGGCTTAGAGAGGTTTCACTGTAAATCAGGCATTTGCTCAATCTGAGCCATATAGTTGTGTGCTATGCGGCACGAACAGACATTATCACCTGAGATAAATTACCAAGGAACTCATCAAACGTAAGATCACATGTGTTTTCTTGGTGTCCGGTTTAGAGAGGTTCCACTGTATAAACCAAACGATGTTATTTCACGGCCTTGGAGCCATTTAGCGGTTCCGGCTTTGTGGTAATTGGACAAAAACGATTTCACCGATAATACATTTCGGAATGATATAAACGCTTTATCTAAGCCAATACATAATGGGGAATACCATTCAATTTTTATGATGTCAAATACAATAAGCGCGTAAAATAACTATTATATTCGTATGAATTTGTGAAGAAGCATGGCATAACGGACTTGTTATTGTTTCAGACCAGTGTCGTCCATCGACGCAGATTGATCATGGTCTACATTGATTGAAAGTTATCCAGTCGAAATTCACCATGCTTTAAAAATCAACTTGGATATATGTTTCATGTTTAAGAAGCGAGACACTTCAATTTAATATCACCTGTTTAGTATCAATGCGTTCATATCTATGGTTGTAATTGACAACGGTGTCCTATAAATCAAATGTAAGTAAACCTTGTTGTCTGCTGGACATAAATACATCTCAAACAAAACAAGAGGCCCAAATGAGCCTGTATCGCTCATCTGAAATTATTATCCCCATTATAAAATAATTCCAGCACAACAATATTTACACAATTCCCTAACATTTGATTGGCCCGTAGCAAGTCTCTGTCCATAATTTATATCCCAGTAAACTCCCACGCCGAACTACTTTCCGTAACCGTGAGGCGCAGTTACAATAATTCTTAAGAAAACGGAAAATAAACACATTTTCTTGATGAATTTATTTCAAATGCTGGAATTATAAGGAATGGCTAGCCTTTTGTGGCATCTATCGTGGATATAAACTTTGAAAAGTCGCGGGAATACTGGACGAGGCCTTCCGGCCTTCGTCCAGTATTCCCGCGACTTTTCCAAGTTTATACCCCGATAAATTCCACAAAAAGGCCATTCATTCCTATAGCAAATAAAAAACGGCATGGACTGTCAATTATATATACCAAGTTCCATCAAAATTCATCTGCAAGTTCATAACAAGAAATGCACCACATCGATCGTCTCGTCAATACCTTCGGTTTGGCATATGACATGACCTTATTAGGTCAAACATGAAATTGGACCCCTATTTGAGCCACGCCCATTGGCGACGCCCATTTTTGACCCTGGGGTCACCATTTTAACAACTGTGAAAGAGCATTGTACATCGATCATTTCTGCCAAGTTTCGTCGAAATCCGTCCGGCTTATTTTTAGCCGGTGGCCATCTTGGATTAGCTACGAGAACTCCATTTTAACAAATCTGACACGACACGACCAAAGACCATACTTGTGAAGTTTGGCTACCATTGGCCAACCAGTTCGTGTAAAGAAGACGTTTGAAATATCCAATAAAAGGGTGAGGTTTTACATTTCGGCAGCCATCTTGGATGACGTAATCATCCGTTTCGCTGAAAACTGGAGCGATCGTCTCGTCGATATCTTTGATTTGATATATGATGCGACCATATCAAAACTAAAATTTGACCCCTATTAGACCCCGAGGCCACGCCAATTGTTGACCCCGGAGTCATCATTTTAACATTGATGAAAGTGCACTGTACATCGGACATTTCTGCCAAGCTTGGTCGAAATCTGACACGGCTTCACCAAAAGGACCATAATTGTGAATTTGACTAGCATTGGACAACCGTTCTTGTGAAGAAGACGTTTGAAATCTCATATAAAAGGATGACATTTTGACCTTTCGGCGACAATCTTGTATGATGTAATCATCCGATTTAGATGGAAACTGCACCGGAGCCATCGTCTCGTCGATACCTTCGATTTGATATATGATTTGACCATATTCGGTCAAATATTTGACCTCCCGGGCCACGCCCATTTTTGACCCCAGGGTCACGATTTTAACAACTTTGAAAGATCATTGTATATCGATCATTCATGTAAAGTTTCGTCGAAATCCGTCCGGCGGTTTGGGAGAAGATTTTTTAAGAATGTGTAGTATTTTTAGACGGCGGCCATCTTGGATTGGCGACTACCTCCATTTTAACAAATTTGTAATCCCCCCTACCTATGTAACATGTGCGTTAAGTTTGACCAACATCGGCCTAGCGGTTCCAGAGAAGAAGACGTTTGAAATTGTGAACGGACGACGACGGACGACGGACGAAAAGTGGCAACAATAGCTTTTGGTCTTTGGCTCATGTGAGCTAAAATAACAAATATTAAAATAATTCGCGCTCCCACTTCACATTCCGCAAAACCCGAATCTGAGAATATAGCCTTAATTTTCGTATTTTCGAAAGAAAAAATGAGAACCATGAGAGCATGAGAACCGTCTCCAATGAAACTGAGAAGATTCTCAGGCGCTGTCAAAACATGTTTTTAAAAGAACTACGATAAAAAGTTAATTCAGCGGACGACATTATTATTTTCCCGCGTTTTAACGGTCACTCCACCGTTTATCTGGGATAAAATACGGCTTCGTCCTTCTCAAGGCTTTGCTCTGTTGATTTAAATTCGATACGACTGATCCTCGTGATCAATCCTCGTCACTCGGGAAAGCTTGGAATAGTGCATTTACTACGGCGTTTCGTTAATGCCATCGTAATATCATCTGATCGATACTACGATAGCACAATACGACGGTTGCGCTACCACGATGACGATAGTGCGAGGGAACAATCACAGGTGGAAGTAACGTACCAAGGTCTATAAATACATTAAATATACCTAACAGTATCAATAAGTGGAAACAAATCAGCTCGAAAACGCGTTGACATAGCGCATGGGAGAATGTTACATCATTGCGGTGGGCTAACATTTGCCTAACTTCTGCAATAGGCGAACATCTTTTTCTTATGTTCCCGAACATAAGAAAACATCTGTGATAAACATCATTCTCTCGCGGAATGGCGTGTCGCAAGTTTTGATATTTCCGCGGAACAGAATCCGGAACGATGGCTGTGTGGACAGCATGGATCCTCATACTTGAGACAAGCCATATGAGACATGCCGTTTGATTTTGTACCTTCGGACATCTGCGTAATATCATTAAATACGTTTACAAAATTTACAATATTTTTCATAAATGACGGAAAATGTTGTAAACTTATTTCATGAAATTACGCAGATGTCCGAAGGTACACAATCACATGGCGTGTTGTATGATGTGCGATTTTTCATGAAAAGCAGTATCCGAAACTGATATTTTCTGACAACGTCTGAAGTTTTCATTTGCTTTGAACACGTTTTCGACGTCATATACGGAAAGTATAAAAAATTTGCATGAGAAAAGCCATGTGATTCTGTACCTACGCAAATGTGCGGCGCACATTTGCGCAGGTACAAAATCACATGGCTTCTCGCATAATATGTAATTGTAAAAACAGAAGAATCCGTAATAAGGGAACTAACTCCGTCAGGTTATATTTGTATCAGTTGATACTATCGACATTAGGGTTGTCCTTGATTTACTGAAAACTATTTACAACATTCTATAAATTCATAATGGAAACGACAATTCAACGTATTGTGTTTATATCCCGATATTTAAATTAGCCCCACGTGATTACGCGCGACGTTGTTGATTGGTTAAAGTTTGTTTTACGTCATTATATCTCCACGACGTTGTCCATAACGGCACGCTGTATCTTGAAACGTCGCTGTTCAATGGTTATTATGTTCATTGTAACGCCATAGTGTGTTATTTGCAGTTATATAATGCAAAAATAGGTAATAAAATTACCGTGGTTGCAAAACATTTTGTCTGTTTAACCGTTTGAACCCGAAATCCCGCTATAGCGGTTTATGCAAAAAGTGCAGATCCAGATGAGCCGGCTCGTAACGAGCCGTCTCATCAGGATCTGCACTTTTTGAAAGTAATCTTAATATTTCTTAGAACAAAAACACCCCCTTTTCATAAATGGACGAATCTGAAAATCATTTTGTGACCATTGGATTGGTCGGAACATTAGCATATCACAGTCCATTCCAGTTCCTTAGGGTTGAAAGGGTTAAAGTCTGCGATCCTTCGTACTCAACGTACTTTGGACAGACCAAATGTTTTGCGAACCACTGTAAACGCCACAGCCCGTGGATTTGTTCCACAAACGACATATAACCAGCCCGGTACTTACAGTATACGAACGTCTCCTTGCCTCCAGACCACTTGATTTCTTCCTAAACGTCGAGCGCTTGGTTGGACTTGAAGTCGTCTCAAATGATTGCTCCTCTCTGATCGGGATCGATAACGGCTCGCCGGAAGTATCACTGTTTATGTTATGCGGCCTGCTTCCCAGCGGCTCACCAGAACTCTTGCTGTTTCCTTTGCGGCGTTTGGCTCCCGGCTTCTCATGGCTCCTTCTCGGCGAATCAAAGCGAACGACGGCGTCTGCAGCGACAGCCACTTGCTTCCATTCCTTGGCCAATTTCTTCTTCTTGTTATGTTTGTCCGGTTTTCCGTCTTTCCAGTTCGTCATGTTAGCAACGATTAACCTCACTTTATGTACATCATGCTACTGACCATTTATGTACACACTTGCGTTTTGGCACAAGGAACAGCATCTGCACACGGTGACTGGAATATATCACTTGACGTACATCCGTATATATAGAATCGAAGTTTCAAACTTTATATCCTAAAACGCAGCGGCATAATTTGCTGATACATACATTAACCATTTGATTGTATATCTTAAACTCATTAAAAAAACAATCTGGCAAGGCCTAGGAAACCAGATATTTTTTTCCCATTCACGGCACTAACCTATTATTGTATTTATCCCGTCAACACCTACAAATGGCTTTAAAATACAAAACATAACCCCAGCCGCATCCTCAAAATCGGAAAATCGACTAGTATGACAAACGCACATATTCATACGCAGTGAATAGGTCGTATTGACATGATATCAAAAATGTTTCACGGCACCGCGTTTCACGGCACATACGCCCTGTGTTGACGGGATAAATTAACATAATCCGTGACCACCCATGGCGCTTCATTTTAGTGTCGCTAATACGTACGTGCAACAATAACGTAATATTGAGTCATTTAGTCTTTTCACAGTAGTCCACGATTCACAAACGCCGTTAACGAGCGGACAAGTGAAAGTGTCGAAAATGCCCCAAGCTAATGCGCTGTTTCCAACAGTTGCATATTTAAATTTGCTTACGGGTCAGGCAGTGATATTGCTTCCCTTATCGCATAACCGTTTTACGCCGATATTGATATCGAACAAATGAAATACTTTCCGCAAATGACAACGAAAGTTGACACAAAAATCGGAGCTCATGCGGAATTGCATTCCGCATGAGCTCTGATTTTTGTGTCAACTTTCAACATCATCTATGGAAAATATGACATGATTTCGAAATCAGTATCGGCGGCGTAAGTCCATGCGATAAGGGAGGTAATTCCAGAGCCGGGTCATGTATTGCGTCACGTTTTCCTGTGAACGCATTATCAGATCATAATCAGATTGCGCGAATAAGCTCTTTTATGGAGCTAAGACGAGACGGTGATATAATAATGCGTACATGTGTATTGGGACCATTCAACGCTTACACCCCTAAATATCCGATATTCATCCATTCCATCCTAATTTGCGGACTATTCTATTGATGAGAAAATGCGTTTTTGTAATTGAATAATAATAACAAATGCTGCAGATCCTGATGAGCCGGCGCTTTAGGAGCGGGCTCACATGGGGCCCGTTTCACTAAACTTCGTACGACTAAAATGTTCGTAAGTGCAAACATACGATAGTCTGTAAATTTAACATTAACACTGTTTTCTTGTAAACAATTACTGGATTTACATTTATTGAGCATAGGCTGCATTTGCAGCCTATGCTCAATACATGTAAATCCATCAATTGAAATTTTCAGACGATCCTAAATTTGCACTTACAAACATTTTAGTCGTACGAAGTTTAGTGAAACGGCCCCTGATCTACAGTATTTGCACGTGTTGGCGTTACGGTGTATAGGGTTGATAGAGAATAGTAGGTTACGCCGTGAAAGGGAAAACATATCTTGCAGGGCTTAGGAAACGGGATGGGCGAGGCTCTTTTTATTGTTTACCAAATTGTTTCATCATTTTCTTTGCATATCTGAGACCCGGTGCCTTTAATCTATAGTTTGTCCATACCACATACCGGTCACCTTCAGCTTGGGCGTCACCAGCAATTTTGAAAAGGGGGTTCGATTTTCAGCTGTGAAGTAACTAAAATCTGTAAGGGGTTCAGGGGTTGCCCCTGGACCCCTTACATATTTTTGTTGCTTCACAGTCCAAGAACATTTTTGATTTACAGAAGCAAACCGCTTCATTCGGGTATGTTTGTACAAAAACTAGCTCCTGAGAAAATAGTTTTATCTCAATATAAGAAGCGTATTTCTGAAAATTGGCATATTGCAATATGTTGACGTCGCTTGACTGTGTCAAGTAGGGTATTTGAATATAATGTTTGCTCATTCATGCACTGAAAATTGCTACCTCATTGGTACATGTATAACGTAAATTCAGCTGGCTCCAAAAAGGGGGTTCGTACGAAACCAGCGAACCTCCCCTGACAACGCCCTTGCCTTCATAACATTTTACTTTAATCAGTGTTAATTGGATTATCCTTTACGGTACATGTAACCATAGCTGTAATACATATTTATATGAAACCAATGACTTTAGTTTATTTCAGCATTGTTAATTGGATTATCATTAAGACCACCGCCTGATATGATTACATTATCACGTTTGCGACCAGTATAACCACAGATCAGCCTGCGCATCCGCGCAGTCTGATCTGTGTTTATACTGTTCGCCATTCAGTACTAACAGGCTTGTTACCAGCCGTCAACAAATGTATTCGATCTTGAGACGTGTACATACAAGAATGAATAGTACGTATATGTGACTGTGACTGGAGAAATGGGGCTTTTGGGATTTGTGACCAGTGTAACTCCTGATCAAATATCACACTATTGTGACCTGATAACGAGCTATATTGCTTGTTAGAAGCATGTCGGGTATTTCATTGATGGAATGGCGAACAGTGCAGATCCTGATCAGGCTGTGCGGATGCACAGCCTGATCTGGATCAACACTGGTCGAAACACTCATAAGCCCCATTTCTTCAGTCACAGCCACATATGTGGGTGTAACTGGAGAAACCGGCTTATGGGATTTGTTTAGCTCCCGTAGCCTATTTCACCAACACTGCAAAGTATACTTATCTAGCGAAGTATACTTTGAGGGAGAAATTTTCAATTTAAGGATACATTTATTAATTGTTATTATACTGAAGTTATTACATTATCACAGCCATTTTGGCTGTGATAATGTAATAAATTCAGTATAATAATTCTGCATACTTTTAATCATAAAATATATGCAGTCGGTAGTACTACAAGAAATAATGCATTTCTGGGAAAAATAAATGAGTACTCCCTCAAAGTATACTTTGCTAGATATTTGCAAGTTTGATGAAATCGGCTACTGGTCCAATAGCACAGTGCCGTAACCTGATAACGTGCTGTATTATTTGTTACAAGCATGACGACTGTTTCGTTGATGGTTTTGCGAACAGTGCATATCTTGATCAGACTGTGCGGGTGCACATGCTGATCTACATCAACACTGGTCACAAAACACATAAGCCCTATTTTTTCCGGTCACAGCCACACATATACAGGCGCGGATCCAGGTTAGGGGGGGGGGGCGTATCTATTTTGCAATAATTGACTATTTTATATATAGTCAAGTATTGCAAAATAGTCGTCCGAGCAGAATCTACATCGCATTTCCTGTGTTCTGGCACATTTTGGAGCAAAAATATTGACACTGTCACAGTATGTTTAGACATGATTTTTGACTGAAAACGTTTAAATTTTGAAACAATAAGAAAACGACCGAAAAATGCATGGAATACATGGCACTTGGCATGAAACGTGCCTTATAACTTGTAAACAATCTTTACTCCGCGAAATTTAGGGGGGGGGGGGCGCACGCCGGGTCCCCCCCCTGAATCCGCCCATGCATATATATAGTCCATACATGTCCTAAATATATAACCTTCACTAAGTCGGTGGCCTATTTAAAATGCATTAAACCGTAAAAGTACATACTTATGATACACATGACATTCGGTTTAGCCGTCAGCAAACGTGTCCTATTACATGTTTCTCATCTAGCAAATGTTACGTGTATTGCATAACAAAGGGGTATGGTGTATCCCAGTGGCGGATCCAGGATTTATGCCTAAAGGGGCGTGGATTTAAAATGAGACACATTTGATCGTCAGCTTTCATAAAATTCAGATTATTTCCTGCATTTTTTTCTTATTTCTCATCAAAAGTATATGTTGTTACCACTCAGTTTAACCGTCTCTACGAGACGGTTCAACTGAGTGGTAACAACATATACGAGATACACATGTACTAACATTTGCGACTTTTCATTTTGAGGGTCATCATGCATAACCACTCCATATGCACCCATTTATTGACATATCGTTATGACAGTTTGGTATCTCATGTGTAAAGGAATTGTTTAAACACACCGACATGTGTGTACCATTGCGACAACTAGTGTTTTAATAAAATCATCATTAGCCCCCTGTAACGTTTCTTTTCCACTTCAGTATATATTTAGTGTATCAATCATAGTGTGAGTTGTCTGTGTCAAGCGCTACAAGAAGTGAAACTGACTGGTGGCGGGTACGTATAAAGATGGACGAGATGGCAAACAAATTACAGTGAATTAAAAAGCTGTGTTTTCTACTCGTTTAACCTTATGTTGTGAAGCTAACTAGTACTGCAAACGACGGTAGCTGTTACTTACAAAAGAATGTGTTTATATAAAAAGGTATAATTGTTTAGAAATATTAAACAATTGCAGAAACAACAAGAAACGAGGCAAAGCCACGAAGGCCAGGTTTTTTCCAACGTATGCCAAAATGCCGATGATATCGTGCTTTCTGCAAGCGGGTGCGACAATGATGATAAACACCCATGTGAAGTAGCAAGGTAATGGGTGAAGCAGTTGCAGAGATATAGTACACGAAAAAACTTTAACAAACTATTTCAAAGTAATTTGACCTTGACATTGGGCACAGGGGCCGCACGGTTGGGGGTAGAATGAAAATATGGATGATGATAAACACCCATGTGAAATTTCAAGGTAATGGGCGAAGCAGTTGCAGAGATATAGTATAACGAAAATCTTTTAACCAAAAACTTTAACCAGACGTACGTTAAAAAGTTAACGTTGAAAATGGCTAAGTCAATTACGTAGAAATAATAGGTGAAGGTAAAAAAAATGGTCACATGTTGGATAGTTTTATGTGGTAGGCACCCATTAGTTATGAAGCTGTGAAAGTTTGGTGGTCCTAGGTGGTACAGTACCAAATAAATGGACTTAAACACGAAAACTTAACATTGTAAACGAAAAACTTAACATTGAAAATGGCTAAGTCGACTGCGCGGAAAAAATGGGTCAAGTTAAAAAAAAAGTAACATGTTGGATAGTAATATGTGGTGGGCACCCCTTGAGTATGAAGCTGTGAAAGTTTGGTGGTCCTAGGTGGTACAGTAACAAAGAAATGAACTAAAACACGAAAACTTAACATTGATTGTGGACGCCGCCCGCCCGCCGCCCGCCCGCCCGCCGCCCGCCCGGCTTTCGCCAATCCAATAGCCTGGATTTTTTTTCAAAAAACCTGGCTAAAAACAATCATGAATTCTATATGTTGACATAGGGTTTACAAATGTGAGCAGAAAGATGAAAATATACATATATAATAGACGCGTTGATAACAAGATTCATATAGCATAACGACTGTAAGTAAAATCTTCATATCAGAGTGGGCAGGTGGACGAAATCATTTACATTGCTTACAAGTCCAATTTTTTTCAAACTAACGAATTCAATTTGCTCATGTCCATACACTTGTACCAGTATATGAGAGTCCAACGTTATCGCATATGAAGAAGACAGTGGAAAACGGTAATCCAGTAGTTTTCTGTCAGTAGTTAGTTTGCCTCACGGATTTGGACCTACTGTCTGTCCCACGTTTTGCTGCCGACGAACTTTTGGCTATTAAACACATTACATATAAAACATATTTAAAAGTAAGTACTTTTTCATCAATAACAAAAAGTCACCCTCCTCACCCTTTATTGTGAAAAAACGATTTTCCTATGGGAATTTAACATGAGGAGTCAAGTTAAGTGCAAATTGACTCCGAAACCTGACGGGATAGCTTGAAAATGATGTAACTAAGAAAACAAAAGTTATATTTTGAAAATCGGTCCACAAATAAAAAAAATATTTAAAAAAATCTAGTTTAAGCCCCCATGTTAAATTCACATAGGATAATCGTTTTTTGCCAATAAAATCAATATTTGATTGAATTTCATCAAATAAATGTTTTTGGGGATGGTGACTTTTTTGTTATTGATGAAAATGTGCTTTTAAATATTTTTTAGATTTAATGTGTTTAACCCTTTCCCTGATAGAGACGACTTTTCACGCCTCTGCAGAAGATGTCTTTTGAAAACATTGTGGGAAAAGGAGAAATTGCTTGTAACAAGCAATTTCTCCTTTTCCCACAATGTTTTCTACTCTATCAGATAATTTAACCATCATTTAACCCAGCATTTGATTCTTTTATTCAGATGTTTTGGATTTGGATGAGTCGAAATATCGCAAAACAGGGAAAGGGTTAATAGCCAAAAGTTCGTCGGTAACAAAACGTGGAACATACAGTAGTTGCACTGGGTGCTGGGTATGTGACGGCTAGCGAAAGCCATCTTTAATATAGGAATGAATGGCCTTTTTGGAAAAGTCGCGGGAATACTGGACGAAGGCCGGAAGGCCTCGTCCAGTATTCCCGCGACTTTTCAAAGTTTATATCCCCGATAAATTCCACAAAAAGGTCATTCATTCCTTATAATTCCAGCATTTGAAATAAATTCATCAAGAAAATATGTTTATTTTCCGTTTTCTTAAGAATTGTTTTAACTGCGCCTCACGGTTACGGAAAGTAGTTCGGCGTGGGAGTTTACTGGGATATAAACTTTGGACAGAATCTTGCTACGGGCCAATCAAATGTTAGGGAATCGTGTAAATATTTTTGTTCTGGAATTATTACTAAGTACGTATTGATTTATTGAAGTGGTTGATTAACCTTTTTTGAGCTGCTGAAGACGTCTGACATGCAGTTGGAAGCAGAGTTTTCTTGACCGTTTTTCGACCTCCCTCAGTAGACCAGGGGGTCGTTTCACTAAACTTCGTACGACTAATACGTTCGTAAGTGCAAACTTATGATAGTCTGTACATTTCACGTTAACATGGTTTCTTGTAAACGCCTGTGCTCAATAAATGTAAATCAATCAATTGAAATTTCCAGACGATCCTAAATTTGCACCTTTGTGGAAGAATATCCTTTGTCACAAGAAGTGTACAGTCCATAATAAAAGACGCCATACTCTGTCTTGAAGTGATTGGATGAGTTAATGTCGCGGTACTAGAGGTTGGTCACCCGCGAATTGGTGAACTTTGTAGAGCGGAATTTGTTGTTGGCGATCTGGGAAGATTCTACGTCTGGCAGAGCTACAAAATAGAAATACATGTGTACGTTCAGGAGACTTAAGCATGTCACTGTCTGTCACTGTAAAATCAGCATGTGTACATGTGAAACCTCTCTAAACTGGACACCCTGGGAAGTCCCCAGGGTGTCCGGTCTAGAGAGGTTTCACTGTAAATCGTACATTTGATCATTCTGAGCCATAGAAGTATGAACAGCCATTATTCCCGAGATAAATGACCACGAAACTCATCAAAAATAAGATCACATATGTTTTATTGTGTTCAGTTTAGAGTGGTTCCACATGTATTTCAAAAATTAACATAAGTTTGTTGTTAAAGATTTGCCAACATATTTCAGCAGTAACCACGATTAGTGTCCAGGAGGCGTATACTAGCGCGGCGAAGGAATGGAGAAACGAAGTTTAATAATTTTAAAAACGTCATCTCTTCGCCACGCTAATTATCGTTTCTTCGCCGCGAGTGAAGGGACGATACTTATCGCCCTATACGATGCATTTCATTAATATAGAACAATTAAAAGTTTAAAACTAAACAATTGTAAAGATCGTAACCCTTTGAACCCGAAAGCTCGCTATAGCGGTTTATACAAACAGTGTAGATCCAGATGAGCCGGCTCGTAACGAGCCGTCTCATCAGGATCTACATTTTTTTACAGTAATTTTCATATTTTTGAGAACAGAAAATACCCCCTTTTCCTAAATGGATTAGTCTGAACACCATTTTGTGACGGTTGGATTGGTTGCAAAATCCATTCCAGTTACTTAGGGGTGAAAGGGTTAAGCATAATATGAGAACAAGTCAAAATGAGAACTATAACTGACCTTTTGTATTGAATATCAGCTCTGGTTTTATCACCGCCGAGTTCAGCCTGCCGTTGCTGCTCCTGTCAAATATGATATGCAGTTTGTAATAATAAAAACAATTAATTACTCAACTCCCTATATAAGTTGATATTCCATAGTTTTGACTAATTCCCTGGGGTTTGGCGTGTCTGTGCAATAGTTCCGCGTGTCCGGTCAATAGTTCATCGGGTCGTCCACAACATCTCGGGGCAATAGTTTTGACTGTTCCCCGAATGGCAATGAAATAGTTGTATATTATTACCCAACCTCCTATATAAATTGTAATTCGTTAGTTTGGACTGTGTTCCTCATTGTTTTACATTCGGCCGCTTGACTATGAAACAGTTTCACGCGCAGGCGATAGTACTTTCATTTCTTCATGTGACTTGCTTTGCCTCGGATCGAATCACATGATAAATCGAGCCAATGAAAACGCATTTGAGCACGCGAATCGTCATTTCCGTTTCATGGAACGCGGACAGATGTAGCCTTTTAGAACTTTGTTGGGTAATAAAACAACTATTTCATTGCCATTCGGGGAACAGTCAAAACTATTGCCCCTCGATGCTGTGGACGACCCGATGAACTATTGCCCGAGGCCGCAGGCAATAGTTCATCGGGTCGTCCACAGCATCGAGGGGCAATAGTTTTGACTGTTTCCCGAATGGCAATGAAATAGTTGTATCACCCCCTGAAAATCATGATTTTTATCGAAGATTACGTCATAAAATTCAACGTAGATCGGTCAGTCGACGCGCCTCACGCCAACGTTACGTTCATTGTGTGACATACATGTACACTGTTTACAGTTTGAGTAATAAAACAGTTAGTGTATGGTCATTAGGGGAACAGTCAAAAAACACATTGCTCATCGGTGCTGTGGACGACCCGAAGCACTATTGTCCTCGGCCTTCGGCCTATGGGCAATAGTGCCTCGGGTCGTCCATAGCACCTCGGGGCAATAGTTTTGACTGTTCCCCGAATTACCCTGAAATAACTGTATACTTTTCATACAGAGTTTCAATATTATTGTTACTGTACAGCCCCATGGCATCATTCGCCTGCTGTGCCCGTACTAGCGTCATTAACAATCATTAACTGGCATTGCAAAGTGTCCATGTATAGCAGGAGCACCGGAAGCAAATACATATTGGGGAGGCGAATGTCGACCCGAGCGATGCGAAGGAGTGGTAGGGGGTCTGGGGACATGCCCCCTCAGATTATTTTTGAATTATAGATCTATGCCATTTCCTGCATTCTGCTGCATTTAAGATACAACTTTAATAGGTATCTCATACACATTTTAGTAGTTTTTTGTGTGTTTTTTTTTGCTAAAATATTGGGACGGCGGCCGCGGCCCCTGCCACCCCAGCTCCGGCGCCTCTGTACAGTGAAGCCTCTCTAAACCGGATACCATGGGAGGTCTCCAGGGTGTCTGGCTTAGGGAGGTTTCACTGTAAATCAGACATTTGATGATTCTGAGCCACAGATGTGTGCTATGCGATCACGAACGGAAGGTATCACCTGAGCTAAAGGACTAAGAACTCGTCAAGAATAAGATCACAGGTGTTTTCTTGGTGTCCGCTATAGAGAGGTTCCACTGTATAGTGTTTCTGTAGCCTGGTATATAGTCAGTTTGAGAAAATAGTTACATCATAGTGTAGCCATAAATGTCTGGGACGTATGGCACCAACTTGCATTAGGTTATTGGCACATTATTTACTGTCTGCGGCAAACGCTCCCAATGGTGAAACTGGCTGATGGCAGGTACATATACATAGTATACATAGTAACATAGTAACATGGCGAAGATGGCAACTTCATGTGCCGTACAATAGACTGTAACAAAGGAGTATTCACATGTATTAGACACGCCATGATATGTTGTACCTTCGGACATCTGCGTAATTTTATGAAATACATTTGCAAAATTTACAATATTTTCCGTAAATGGCGTCCAAAGTTGACATAATTTTCAGAGTACATGCGGACTTTATTTGCGAACAATATTGTAAATTTTGTAAACGTATTTACTGAAATTACGCAGATATCCGAAGGCACAAAATCACATGGCGTGTCTCATATTATATTACGTATATCTCGTCTCTCAAATTATCGTTGAAAACATATTTCTATGGCCTTAACGGAACAGTCTAAAATTAAAATACAATTATTGTTGAAAACACGGATATCTTCTATGACATACATGTATATAATATCATTAACGGAACTGTCCGAACATGAAAATGGAACATTCCATTCCAGCTACGTAGTAGGGAGAATTGTTAAACTGAACGTACCGGTCGTCGGGGTATCCGACACAGCATCGCTTCAAGTCCTGCGACGTGGGACATTTGGTCGGCATACACTCGCCGAACGTGTTCCACCGCCAACACAATACTAGGCAGTAACCCAGCAGCAAAGCTACAAAAATGGAACATCAGAAATCGTTTATAACAGTTCACAACACCAGCTGATTTCACCAAAATTGCAAAGTATACTTATCTTGCTAAGTAAATTTTGAGGGAGAAATTTTAAATTTAAGGATAAATTTATTAATTTTTTTATACTGAAGTTATTACATTATCACAGCGGTTTCAGATATATAGTGTTCTTAAAAACTTTAACCTAAATCCAAAAAACGCTAGGGTAAATTTCAAAGTAATTTGACCTTGTCATTGGACACAGGGGCCGCACGGGTTTGGCATCATATACTAGTGAATAAACCCGTCATACCCACTCTGACTCATTATTCATCATATTTATTATAGGAATGAATGGCCTCTTTGTTGAATTTTATCGGGGTATAAACTTGGAAAAGTCGCGGGAATACTGGACGAAGGCCGGAAGGCCTCGTCCAGTATTCCCGCGACTTTTCCAAGTTCATATCCCCGATAAATTCAACAAAAAGGCCATTCATTCCTTATAATTCCAGCATTTGAAATAAATTCATCAAGAAAATGTGTTTATTTTCGGTTTTCTTAAGAATTATTTTAACTGCGCCTCACGGTTACGGAAAGTAGTTCGGCGTGGGAGTTTACTGGGATATACATTTTGGACAGAGACTTGCTACGGGCCAATCAAATGTTAGGGAATTGTGTAAATATTTTTGTGCTGGAATTATATGATTACATTTACATATATTGTGCTCGACTCGTTTCATAAATCTCATATCAAATGGAAACCCGTTTGAGATCCTCTATGTATCCCGCATTTCAAAATTAAATGAGAGAACTTAGAGAAAACATATTCCATTACTTACCCACCATGAATGTAGCCCCGGCTAGCAGCAGTATATTATTTGCTTCATTAAACCAATCATATCCCGCCTGCGGAACACTCGTCGTCGTTGGCGTCGTTGACGTCGACGTTGGCGTCGTCACGGTGATAGTCGCCGTCGCCGTCAGTACCGGAGTCCCGCCGTCGACGGCATAAACGTGAAAAACGTTCGAAACTTGTCCGTAATCGACATCGAACGTTTGATTTAACGTCAAATCACCGCCTACCATTATAAAATACCCCGCCAGTCCTTGCGGTCCCATGCTGTACGCAACTGCGTTATTCGGAGACGTTGCGTCGGCGTCGTTAGCATTGAGCGTTGCGTAGACGGTGCCCACGGGCGACGTCTGCTCAGCTGATATGGAGAAGGCTGATTGCGTAAGAGTGGGCGTGTTGTCATTGACGTCCGATATAACGACGCTGTACGTTGTAGTAGCCGCTGTAACGGAGAATTATGGAACTTTAGCAGGTAATAACCTGCCCTGTATTGGCCGAATACATACTGACTGATAACATATTGTTGTATCAGGCAATGACCTGATACAAACATCCGGATTATAACGAAGTGACAACTGACGTTCCATTGGTCGGATGATGTCACGTGAAGTTACCGAATGACGTCAGTGTAATGACACAACGTAAACATGTCAGCGTTTTGTCCATAGATAACGACGTCATCTGTGGTGGTCATTTTCGAGCATAAAACGTTACCTGATAAATAGAATACCGGGCTAGTGTCTTTTGATATCAATTTTATCAGGCGCGGCTTGGAAACGGTAGGAATTCCTCTGCAAGCCTCGGAATTCTTATGCGTTTCCTAGCCTTGCCTGATAAACTTGATATGTATAATACGCACTCAGCTGAAATGTGGCTGTGAATGGGGAAATGGGGCTTATGGGACCTGTGACTAGTGTAGCTCCTGTAGCCTATTTCACCACAACAGAAAAGTATACTTATCTTGCACTTTGAGGGAGAAAATTTCAATGTAAGGATAAATTTATTAATTTTTGTTATACTGAATGTATTACAGTATCTTGGCTGTGATAATGTAATACATTCAGTATTATAATTCTGCATACTTTTAACCATCAAATATATGCAGTCGTTAGTTCGATATGAAATAATGTATTTTGGATAAATAAATGATTACTCCCGCAAAGTATAGTAAGTTAGATAAGTATGCTTAGCAATCTTGGTGAAATCGGCTCCTGGTCAAATAGCACCCTCCTGTAGACTGATAACGATAGACAAGACTTGGAAGAAGCATGACGGGTGTTTCATTGGTGGAATGGCGAACAGTGCAGATCATGATCAGACTGTGCGTATGCACAGGCTGATCGGGATATACACTGGTCGCAAAATATATAAGCCAAATTTCTCCAGCCACAGCCAAACATATGTCCATATAATTATATGGTGTACATTTTTGCCAAATTAACATACCAACGCGTCATTAAGACGTCGCGCGCAGTGTTGCCTGCATGACATGTGCGTTTCTTGTAAAATGTTGCCAATTCTTCTACGTTGAATTTAGAATTCGAAATTCATGTGCTTTTTTACATGTACATGTAATAAGTAGAAATTAAATATAAAACACTCAGACCAGATAAAGTTCCAAACCATGGTTTATGTTAAGGACTTATTGTGCATTTGGCTTGCCATACGTTGCAGATATTACGGATGGTACTGGGGGCCATTTCACTAAACTTCGTAATAACATGTTCGTAAGTGCAGATTTAGAATAGTCTGTAAATTTAAATTGATGGATTTACATTTATAGCCTATGCTCAATACATGTATATGTAAATCCAAAAATTGTTTACAAGAACACATTGTTAATGTGAAATTTACAGACGATCATAATTTTGCACTTACGAACATTTTAGTCTTGCGAAGTTTAGTGAAACGGCCCCTTGGTTTATAAATAGAGGATATCAAACGAATTCTGGCTGAAATTTAATATAAATATACTGTTTACAGAGTCCGTATTTGTCGGTAATGTTGACGTCGATGTAGATTGTGGACAGTGCCGCCGCAGCCTCAAGGTCATAGTCCACGAGGAAGGTCACGCTCCCGTCCCCTGGGTTAAGGTTCAGGTAAGATGACCCCGTGCCCCCGCCGATCGCCCACGTGTGAGTGTCGTCAATGTCAAGGTCGACTATCGTGAAACTTGGCGTTCCAATCACCGCGCCCAGCTATAGGGGAGAATGGCATTAACCATTAGAAAGGCGGGAAGTGGATGTAATTTCAATTTAAGGATAAATTTATTAATTGTTATTATACTGAATTTATTACATTATCACAGCCATTTTGGCTGTGATAATGTAATAAATTCAGTATAATAATTTTGTATACTTTTAATCATCAACTATATGCAGTGGTTAGTTCTATATGAAATAATACATTTGCTGTTTTTTTTGTTTACATTTTCTTTTCTCAATAAACACCATAGTTCGACAGCACTTTAGAATCCTTTTGTAGCCGATTTCATCAAAATTGCAAAGTATACTTATCTAGAAAAGTATACTTTGAGGGAGTAATAATTTATTTTTCCCGAAATGCATTATTTCATATAGAACTAAGCACTGCATATATTTGATGATTAAAAGTATGCAGAATTATTATACTGAATTTATTACATTATCACATCCAAAATGGCTACAGAAGTGCTGTCAAACCATGTTCAGTTTGATAAGAAACAAACCGGAAAATATTACAAAAACTGCAGACTAAAGAGGTTAAATCTTCGAGGGAGTTAGTCTCTTTATGCCACTGACCTCTTTAATTGAGACACGCCGTGTGATTATGTACCTTCGGACATCTGCGTAATTTCATGAAATACGTTTACAACAAAACTTACAATAATATTTCCCGTAAATGGCGTCAAAAGTTGACATAAATGTCCGAGTAAATGCGGAATTACATCTTCTTAGGTACACCATGTGGCTAGTCGCATAATATTGTGTGGCGGGACTGGAGACATGTGGCTTATGAAATTTACGACCAGTGTAGATCCAGATTAGCCTGTCCATCAGCACATTCTGATCAGGATCTGCATTGTCGGCCATTCCATCATGAAACACCCGCCATGCATTTAACACGCACTATAAATCGTTATCAGACTAAAGTGCATTTACATTTATTTCATCTGGAGCTACACTGGTCACAAATCACCGAAGCCACGTGTCTCCAGAAACACAGCCACATATTCGCATGTATACACTCCCGCCTGTGCAACCTCGCCGATATTTGTCCCATTCCTCTATGTCAAAATACTTGAATATTGTTTTTTGAAATCAAGCAGCTTGATTGTCTGAGCCTGAGCTGTGCTACAGCTCAGGCTCAGGCAATCAAACTGCTTGATTGCGAGATGAGATTGCCAATATATGTTCAATAGCCGATTTCATCAAAATTGCAAAGTATACGTATCTAGCTTACTATACTTTGAGGGAGTAATCATTTATTTTTCCCGAAATGCATTATGTCATATAGAACTAACGGCTGCATATATTTGATGATTAACAGTATGCAGAATTATTATACTGAATTTATTACATTATCACAGCCATAATGGCTGTGATAATGTAATAAATTCAGTATAATAAAAATTATTAAAGTTATCCTTAAATTGAATATTTCTCCCTCAAAGTATACTTTGCTAGATAAGTATGCTTTGCCAAGTTGATGAAATAGGCTACAGAAACGGTGATATCTTGGAAAGATTAACACAGGCAGCTGTGTAACCGTATTGTTACCGGTCCTTCGTTAGCGTTGAATGTCTGCTGTAGTGTGGGCGGGTTTAACGTGGGCGCCTCCCCAACATCCAACACGGTAATGGTCAACTGTTTGTTGGACTCCGTCAACGTGCCGTCTGACGCCGACGCCGTAATCTTGTACGAAGCCTGAGTCTCGTAGTTGAATACCTGCCCGACGGTCAATGTCACTTCCGCTGTGAGCGTGCCCGCTGCGCCGTTGGTTGCTATGGTAACAGGCGGATATTGAATTAATTCTTGCAATGCTGAATTATATTTTTTCGTCTGCTGTTTTATTTTTGTCTCCTAAAAAACAATGTTTGACAGTACTTTAGAATCATTTCCAAATAACAGCAGACGATATTCGAAATGGAAATGCATATGTTCGTTGGGTTATGGTAATATTAATTGGAATAATTCTTATTCCACTAGAATACCAGTCATTTTTATTCGAGTGCTAACGAAGAATTATACAACCAACATCCAAATTTGAGGTCTTGCAGCTTTTATGCAAATGCCGAAATGGAGTAATGTCGGTCGCAAGCCCATAGTTTGCGATTTGAACTTTTGAAAAACAGGGGTCTTACGCCATAAAAAAATAGTTTAACAACTTAGCTTGATAGTGTGATAAATGTTTTGTTTGCTTTTTTGTGCTAAAGTTATGTTATTGCAAATGTTTCCGTTGTCTAAGGGTGTGACTATTAACAGCCATACTCGATTGCTGCTGTCAAATTGCCAGGATCAATTTCAGGAAGTTCGGTCGTTTCATTTATTTCGGCTCCTGTAGCAGGAGCCAACATTAAAAACTTGGTTGAACATTCGCAGGTAGAGAATGTTCTAGTCGTTAGTTAGGCCACAATTTAATTGTGACCATTTGATCTACATTGTTCGCAATGCATAAATTGCCCGTTTTGTACTATATATGAACAACATATATTAGAGGCAAAGGCTAGCCAAAAATGTATACAATTTTATATAAATATATTCTATATACAGGGATTATGGCAAAGTCGTTTTTCATACATAATGCACATATTAAACAACAACAGGTAAGCCCTTTATGATGGTAGTGTGTACATTAGATATAATATATTTTATTACAAAATATATACATATTTAGAGAGTTATTAATTACTGATTTACGTCCCTTAGTCCACAACAAAAAGCCACACGTTTACATATTTCTGATTATCTCCCATACACTATATTAGACTCATAATGTTTACGAAATACTGTAAATGCGGGATCGTAGCTAGTTATTTCCCTTTGAATTTATTTATAGAAATCCGGTCCAAATTGTATATTTTAGGATATTGTTGCTTGTAGAAAAGGGCGACTGTTGCACGATTTGTTGTGTTACCGTAAAGGAGCCAGTATAGTGTTTTAGACTAGTGTTGATCCAGGTTACCCTACATTTCTGCGCAATCTGAGTAGACGAGAAACTGTATAGTTTAAGTCTCAATGAAATTATATTCTGTTCTGATCCGGAACTGCATAGTTTGTCAGATTAATATTTTGCCACTTATTAATGTTATTGCAAACAGTGTAGACTCAGATCAGACTGCACATCTGTGCAGTCTGATCTGGGTCTACACTGTTCGCAGTCTTAATGTTTGCACTATTCAGTACGAAATAAACGCTCAAATAAACGATAGGACCGGATTTCTATAAATAGATTAGCAAAGGGAAATAACTAACTACGATCCCTAATTGGAACAGAGATTTAGGGTTTAAAGGTGCATGCCCACTCAGTAGACACACAATGTTCTGTATATCAGAGACATTTTCTGGCAAAATAAACATCCATTCACCATTACCCCACGTATTGATTGGCATTATTATACATTTTATATCAGACGCAAATTTCCACACTGATATCAGGGGCGATAACCGTGTTTCCTTAAAATGTTAACGGACATTACTATTTATTCTCTGTATTTATTGTTTGATGTGCAATGATCATACTTTATAATCTGTCAATAAATATTAATTTTTAAGGTGACACATTTAATTGGTATAAATAATTAAAAAACATCATGCTTCATTTGCATATGAAAATAGCCTGATACCACCGCGCGTCACTATTAGTAAAATAAATATTACTAAATGATTATATCATTATAGCGAGCACTAGTAATTTTTAGAACTGGTGGAAAAGTGACACAATTATACACTTATTTGATTCCAATAAAGAACATTTTGTGCATACTGAGTGGGCATGTACCTTCAATGGGAGACCAATACTGTCACACCCTACATCAGTACAGGGGTCCGAAATGCACAAACAAAAAATCACAGGCAAAAGACTCGGATCGCTGACCCAGAAAATGCCCACTCAAAAACGTTACACCACCCACCTCCATGGACTGTACATCTTATGGAGGTGCATGGGGTGGATAGGCGGTAACCTTGCTGAACGGGCCATTTTCTCGGATCTCAGTCTCGGATCTCTGATCCATAAATCCCACTCAAAAACGTTACACCACCCACCTCCATGGACTATACATCTATATGAGGTGGGTGGGTAGGGTAACCTTGCTGAACGGGCCATTTTCTGGGTTCTATGTCCGAGTATTTTACCTGTGTTGACAACGCGGGCAAGTTTTAAACACTAGTGAACTATACACATATTAATATTAAAATATTACAATTACAAACAAATGGCGTGATCTTACTCTCAGGGGAAGTAATCAGTGTCATTTATACAGTACATTGGAACCTCTCTAAACCGGACACCTAATCAACACATGTGAATTTATTTTTGATGAATTTATTGGTCATTTATCTCAGGTGATACTGTCTGTTCGTGATAACACACATCTATGGCTCAGAATGTTCAAATGCCTGATTTACAGTGAAACCTCTCTAAGCCGGACACCCTGGGGACCTCCCAGGGTGTCCGGTTTAGAGAGGTTTCACTGTATTACCGCGCCTAACACCTACACTGGTCAAACGTCAGAAATAAGCCCCTGTTTATCATGACGAGTCGCGGTTACCTGAAATCGTGAACATGCCCTCTCCGACGGCCGGGTCGAACGTATAGCTCATATGTGGCGTCACGCCCTCGACGTCAATGACGGTAAACGTATGAAGGACGCCAGCTGGAGAGACATCGTCGTTCACATTAATGGATACTGGGTAAATCCCGGAAAACACGGGTTTCGTGACCGCTGAAATGATCATTATAATATGAGACAAGCCATGCGATTGTGTACCTTCTGAAATATATTTACATAAGTTAACACATTTTCTATAAATGAAGTCACAGTTGAAAAAACTTTCCAAAAATATCCCATTTTCTGTAAATATACAGTGGGGTCAGCGGGTAAGTGCACACACGAACGAACACGACAGGTTGGTTCCAACCTGTTCTGTTCGTTCGTGTGTGCACTTACACGCTGACCCCACTGTATTTCATGAAATAACGCAGGTACAAAATCGCATGGATTGTCTCATAATGTATGGTGTAACCGTATAAGGCGGCATAAAAACACGTTGCAACCTATCAAAAACAGTCACGCATCGGAAGACTGAAAACTGGCTGTTGTGGAGAGGTGGATGTTGTAGGGAGGTTAAATATAGAGGCAATTGTCCATTTGCGATAAAAAAAATATGGGCTGTTACACAGGGTGTTTTTGTAGAGAGGTGGATGTTGTATGGAGGTTAACTATAGAGGCAATTGTCCATTTGTGATAAAATATGGGTTGTTACAGAGAGGGTGGTGTTGTAGAGAGGTGGCTGTTCGCAGAGGTTCGAATGTAACTCCATAAGTTCATTTCTAATTGAGCTAAACCGGTCACGAATGTCATAAGCACCATTTCTCATTTTCACAGTCATCACTGATACGTTTGGACAAATATATAGAGAATAGTAGGTTAGCCTGAGTGCCGTGAATGGGGAAAATATATGGCAAGGCTTAGGAAACGGGATGGGCGAGGCTCTACCGAGCACATCCCGTTTCCGTGCCGCGCCAGATATTTTTTCCATTCACAGTAACTAACCTACTATTCTATTTATCCCGTCAACACAAACAAATGGCTTTAAAATGCAAAAATATAACCCCAGCCACCGCACATGTTCATACGCAGTGATTAGGTAGTATTGACAGGATGTCAATGTTTCACGGCACCGTGTTTCACGGCACATACGCACTGTGTTGACGGGATAAAGTCCACACATGTATGGTTAGCTGTGAATCTGATCAGAGGGCCGTTTCACGAAACTTCGTACGACTAGTATGTTCGTAAGTGCCAAATTATGATAGTCTGTAAATTCCACATTAACAATGTGTTCTTGTAAACAATGATTGGATTTACATTTATTGAGCATAGGCTGCATATGTCAATAAATGTAAATCCATCAATTGAAATTTACAGACGATTCTAAATTTGCACTTACGAACTTTTTAGTTTTAGTCGTACGAAGTTTAGTGAAACGGCCCCCAGACCGTCAGAGCATAGTATGTAACAGTATAAACGTATGTACTGTTGATCTGGGGGCCGTTTCACTAAACTTCGTACGACTAAAATGTTCGTAAGGCCTAAAAAAAAGTCTTGCGGTGCAGGGAACAGTCCAGAAAAAGCTAGGTAGGGAGGGTAGGAAAATCTTTTTTTTTTATTTTATTTTTTTTAAATATTAGCGCTCAAAAAGTACGCAAAATACTGTCACAAAGCCCGTTTTTAAGCATTATAAAAAACGGCCAAGAAAGTATAGGGTCGGGGGTGTTTTGCTAGGTAGGGTCGGGTTCCCCGCACAACAAAACTTTTTAGGCCTAAGTGCAAAATTATGATAGTCTGTAAATTTCACATTAACAATGTTTTGTTGTACACAATTGATGGATTTACATTTATTGAGCATAGGCTGCATATGCAGCCTATTCTCAATAAATGTAAATCCATCTATTTAAATTTTTAGACGATCATACATTTGCACTTACGAACATTTTATTCGTACGAAGCTTAGTGAAACGGGCCCCGGAACCCGTATCGCCTACTCATGTATACAGTGAAACATCTCTAAACTGAACACCATGGGGACACCACAGGGTGCATGGTTTACAGATACACCACTGACATTCTTAAATATAAGCACTACAAAAGATAGATCACGTGTGTTAAATTGCAATCTCAAACATATACGATCGCTGAAGATAAATTACAGGAAAAAACAACATCAAAATTAATAGTTCTGACTATACATAACTCTAATTACATTTCATTACACCTATGTAAAGCGTTATGATGGAGTAGTCTTTTCAAACGTGCGTTTGAAGCCTTCTTTGTTCTACTTCGTGGAGAGTGACCTAATCATTTTGCTAATACAAATTTTATTAGGTAAGTTTATGGTAATCGTTTTCTGTCTTATTTTAGAATTGTCTCTCATTAACAATATAGAGAAGTATGAACGTCAACGCTCTGCCTATTTGTGTCTATATATTATTGCGCGAAGTTAAATTCTATTACGCACAATTTTACTGTTGATCGTGGTGTAGCGATACAGTGCGGCCTGTTGCCTATAAAGCGGAAAACGTGCAGCTATACATTTAATAATAACGAGTTGTCGGGAGCTTTTTAGCATTTAAGTTGATATAGTACAGTTTGATGGTACATGTACATACTTACCCTCAATGTCAGGTAATGACACAGCGATCAGAGCGATCAAACATGGAAACGGTTTTCGGAATAAATATCCCATGATTCGCCATGCAATAACAGAATTGTTACACCTGGTATATTTTCCGAATTTCTATTTATCCGTGCATAACGCGCATCGGTTATTGCCAAGTATGCAAGCACTGAAAACACCCGCAAATGCAATTCACATGTAATTCCGATATTTTACAATCACTGAATTTAAACTTTGCAATATTCTGTATACTTTTGTCCAGTTTAATTCTTTTGCAAATTAATAAAATAAGTGTTCTAGTTGTTAAAATAAAAGTGTCATTTCTATCAAATGTGTTGAATTGGAAATCAATTTGAAAGTAATTAACGTTTTCCGTATTTGCTTCTATTTATAGATTGTTTGCTTAAACTGCCAAAATCAGAGTCTAGATAATGCAAAACGTGTTCCAATAATAATAAAAACATGACATTTTAAGAGACAACGTTGAAAATCACGCAATTACTTTAATTCGTTGATGTGCAAATGAGGAATAGGCATGCATAAATAAATTGTCAAGTATTACAGTATGCTGCAGTAAATGAATATATTCTGCTGTTTTTGTTTGTTTGAGCTGGACATTTCATGGCACAAAACGTGTTGTGCGTATATTTTGGTGACAGGACTTATTTGTGTTTAATGTTTCAGATCACCGCATTCGTGTTGCATGTTGTCACAATCAGTTCTCGTCCGGGTTGTATTACACAACAATTTATTCGCATGCTTTGTTTTCCGTCAGTCTTGCATTGAAATACTTTGATTTAACGACGGCACTGGCTCGATGACCTTGTATGTCGAGACCGACTATGTAAGTCCCCATCTTATAGGACAAGGCTAGCACGAAGTTGTCTTGCCCAAGGACACGCCGAATCGACCATTCACAGCGGGTGGAGGTGGGAATCGAACCCGGGGTCTCCCGCAGTCCGACGCTCTACCTACTGAGCTAATCCGGCCACCTTTGTGTCTTGCATTGATGGTGCCTGCCATATTTACACACATGAAGAGTACAGTGAAACCTCTCTAAACCGGACATCCTGGGAGGGCCCCAGGGTGTCCGGCTTAGAGAGGTTCCTGTGAGGGCCCCAGGGTGTCCGAGGTTCCTGGGAGGGCCCCAGGGTGTCCGAGGTTCCTGGGAGGGCCCCAGTGTGTCCGGCTTAGAGAGGTTTCACTGTAAATCAGGCATTTAATCATGCTGAGCCATAGTTGTGAGCTATGCGATCACGAACAGACATTATCACCCGAGATATAGGACCAAGAAACTCATACAAACTAAGATCACAGGTGTTTTCTTGGTGTCCAGTTTAGGGAGGTTCCACTCTACTTAAAATACAGGTATTACATAAAATAGGCCTTCGCAGTGCGATAAAGCAGTATATTACATATACTATTACGCTAGTGTCATAAAATGACCGCTTAGGTAAATAAGGCTGCTACAGAAAGCGCTTGCGTGGTCATTACCGTTTTAGTGTATGATGCTGTGCTTATGCAATAAACATAATCTAACATTTGTCTTGATTTAATGTGATATTTGTTAAACACGCTTATTAAGTTCATGAGAAACGAGGCACAGGTTCGTTTCTGACTGCATAGCGAGCATGTCACACTCTAATATATGGCTGTAACTGGAGTAATGGGCCACAGTCTGATCAGGATCTGCACTGAATGAAATAAAACACCCGGCATGCTTATAACAAGAAATATAGATCGGTATCGGGCTACCGGAGTGCTCTGTTTGATCTGGAGCTACACTAAATTTTCAGAGTATATGCGGAATTATATTATATAATGTTGTCAACTTTTGACGCAATTTGCGGAATATATTGTAAATTTTGTAAACGTATTTCATGAAATTACGCAGATGTACGAAGGTACAAAATCACGTGACGTGTCTGATATGTGGTTCTTCTCTGGTTCCCTTCAGCCATACAGAAATAAACCACCAAACATGTACAAACACTGTATATCCAGATGAGCCGTCTCATAGCGATCCGTCGCATCAGGATCTGCAGAATGTGTCAGTATTGTTCAGTTCTAACAAACAATCCGTATTTTCGCATTAACCCTTACACCGCTATCTTATTTTTGTGTCGTCTGTCGCTGTTTGTTTTCTATTTTCCATTTTTATCATCAAAAACATGCTTTGACAGCACTTTAGAATAATTTACAACATGCTTTGACTGCACTTCAAAATCATTTCCATTGAAAATGATTCTGAAGGGCTGTCAAAACATGTTTTTTATTGAGAAATAAGGCAATATATAAAAGCAACAGCAAACGACAATTGTGTGTAAGGGTTAATGACATTTTCCAAATGGAAAATGACACTGAAATGCCAATAATGGATGTTAATGGTGAAAGGGCTAATGGTGGCCTCATTTGAATGTAGCTGGTAAGTACAGAATGGTCACAACGATTCGTCACAATTGCATAATTTCACTGAACGGGTATGCAACGAGTATCGTGTTTCATTTAACGATATGTGTTCAAAACACGGAAAGCGAGGGTCAAGTGTATGTCTTTGATATTTGCTGGTTTAATACAATGCCATTAGTCAAGGTATAAAAGCAATAAGAATTAATAATATACCTGTATATAGCTTAACCTAGTTTTGGGTGACACGATTTGTTTGTTTTGACAGACATAATCAGGCGACTACTGTTTATTACGGGGTTTGTTATTTCTAGTATTAACGTTGGGGCCCAATGAGGGATCGTAGCTAGTTATCTCCCGTTGAATTTTTTCTATACATTCGGTCCAAATTGTGTAGTTTAGGGCCTTATTGCTTGTAAAAAGCGTGAATGTAGAATGATGTGATTTTAAAAGGAGCACGTATAGTAATTTCGACTGGTGTTGATCCAGATCATCCTACTTATAGGCCCTGGGCGCGTTAGGGTTGTCGGTACCATCCGAGCGCACCAAAGATTGTTGGTGCCAATGTGTTTAGACACACATACTGTATATATTTCCGCATTATAGACTTTTCAAAGTAGTAGCTTAAGCCCACAAATTTGCATAAACAAGACGGCCGCCAGTGAAAAAAGCATCGGCTACCGTAGGATATATATTACATTGTAGAATCAATATTAGAAGGGTCATATTGGCGCATCTTCATGTATTTAATAGCTAATACATTAGCGAATATATAACAATATATATAAGCTTGAACCGAGCTTGTGAAAATCCAAGATGGCCGCCATTTTACAGGAATTTCCTAAAATATGTAAATAAATTGACAAAAACGTGCTATCAATGTGGGTACCAACCACTAGTTATGAAGTAATACGGCCATCAGTCGTTCAGATATATGTATTCTGAACATTACATGTGTTAGAAGCATCATGGCAGTCGTGCACACTTGTTATTAAAGTTCCACAAACAAGATGGCAGTAATTGTTGAAAATTACATTATTTTATAGAATCTCTGTCTCTAGATGTATCGTACATGCATAAACGAAGGGAATTTGCCAACAAACTTAGGATAATTAATAAATATAATGCATCCACCGGTTTACCAGGCTATTTTGTGATATCTACATGTTCAATAAATCAAAGATGGCCGCCAATTTATACAAATTATGTTGCTTATGCTGATCAGTTGGCACACACTGCCTGTCATGAACAGCTTCGATACAAGGCAAAATAGACGGGCTCACAAGATGAGTATACACAATCGTGGTAACAATGGCATATGTCAGAAGATAATTAACGATTTAATATATATGAAAAAGGGTGGCGGCCAGTGTTAATCTGCAAACAGAAATTGCATCATGTTGTACCAGTAATACCAGAAGGGAAATGATAACAATTTCTGACACATATGAGGTGACACATTGCAAAAGATTTACTTCTCATATTTTAAAGGAATATAATTATAATTTGTATAAATCAAAGAGGGCCGCCATTGTACAGGCATTTTGTCATGTATGTACATGTACATAAATTGGCATACTATATCTGTGTCGACTATTAACTGTTAATTGATAGGCCCTGACTATATCAATGAGTACGTCATGTTCCAGTCCGAAATTAAACGTTGCAATGCTGTTTAGACTGATATGTCCTAATCATATACGTTGGAAGTATTAGTTGCATGTATATTACATTACTCTCCGCCCGTCTTTAAAATAATTGTAAAAATATTAGTCAATAATTATACACCCAGAAAGGTCAGATTTTTAATACAACATTTGTTAATCGAGTTTATCTGTTGGACACATCTACTGTTTGTATTGGTAATATATGTCTGCACAAAATACGATTGCTACCTACGTATTGTATTTTTTAATATTTAAGATATATGTACAGCCGTTGTGTTGTTACAAGTACACTATGTACGTATACATGTGTAGACTAATGATGCTTATATGGAGCCCGACCCACACATTTGGATATTAATATTTTGCCGAAAATAATATTTAATGCAAATTTCATGGAATCAGTATCTGCTATATATGCATGCACAGCGGTCCGGTTATTTAAAGTGTTGATGTAATAGTGTTAATACTCTATATTTAGTATCAGTAATTAAATTAAGTACTAATTTGAATTTTCCTATCAAAAGAATACCAGCCATCCTCGTTTAACGGCAATTGCTCGTTCAGCCAATGTTACTAGTATGCGGTCGTAATAGGAATACAGTAGATATCAACTTGGTGTATGCGTTGTAAGGTACTTTACAAATAAACAATATAAAACTAATATTCTGACATCAATGGATAACCACGGCCGCCAATTCGATTGACGGATAGTATATTAACACAAATTTTGCCAGAAGCTTTAGCGCAAACGTCATTTGACTTTTACTATTGGCCTTGGGGCAGCTATAGAATAAAATCATGTATCGCAAATATGCAAACAGTATGCAATGGTTAACAGAAAATACAACACATTTACGAAATATTACAATTTATTATGTTTATGTTATCGGCGGAATTATGAAAATAAACAAAGAAACAAAGAAACGAAAAGGAGATTGTTTTACCCCTTGGCATGCTGCACATACTGGGCGGATATTATATTGTAATAAAATAGTTTTGTTTTGGTCTTAGTAGTATTAATGCGCACTGACAGTACTTGCTGCATCCTGGTTGGGGCATCAAACCTAGAGCTGAAAATATAATACTTCTACTTTGTACCTGTCCAAAGTTAGCTGCTGTACTGTTTGTTTTATTCAGAATATTGAAAATATACCGAAATGAGACCACATATAATAGACCACTGTACATTGGTAATAACAGAAAAGAGGTGCACTGTATGACAAGCTGTGTGTAGAAAACCAAAGCATGGTGATACATTCTATCTACCACATGTCAGCATCCACCATAATGTGTCACGAGAAATTAGTCTAAACATATACGTCAACATAGTGGTTTGTACAGCATCATTATTCATTTTGCCTATAAGTCTTCATGTTTCATGATACAAGTTCATACATGTATTCCTAGTTCTGTTTGTTATCTTTCCAGATATTATAAACAACCCATGTGGATAAATTATTTCTATGGCCGTTTCATAAATGTTTCGTTGTTGTCATAGCTCATTATCTTTGTGCATGCTATACTATGGACAATATATAACACGATACTCAAAGGAGACACATGAACCTATGTATACTAGAAACGCAATACATCAGGTTAAACACATAACACGCACATAGCGGCGGAGCTTTGAACGTGGCACAAACATGCATTCCACGACCAGCAGTTGGAGTGTTGATTTATTTTATATTGGTTTACATGCAATATTTAACATTGTTATATTATTAAATGTACTTATAGTTCTGAATCATACTCTGCTGGCTATGGAATTCATGCATATGAAAAACATATACCATTCCAGAATGTGTTTGTCTAGTTACAACTAGAGGAACTTCTTATAGTGCACTTTTTTTTTGGAATTTGTATCATTGTACGCGACATGCAAGTCAAACAATTAACATACATATGGTTGATTAGTCAGAAACTCGTCTGTGTATACAACTAGTATATGTCAATGAATGTGCAACATGAGCGAATGGCATATCATATGGTTGATTAGTCAGAAACTCGTCTGTGTATACAACTAGTATATGTCAATGAATGTGCAACATGAACGAATGGCATATCCATTCCATATTGGGTTGTACTTATTAATAGCCCATCTGCACTAAAACTAAGACATATATTGATCCACTTAAGTTCGGTTAAGCATGCATGTGCATGGAACATAAAATATAATACATCCGATAGACTGAACACCATTTCCTGGCCTGGAAAATAAGTATAATGTGCCAAATACGTGCATATTGGTCGAGTATTGAATTGGCACTAACATAGATTCCATGATTAGCGGTACACGGTCCCACAAATAGACACTTACAATCAGCTAGAAATAGAACGTGAACCGCTTAGTATGCGTGGTTTCGATAGACGTGTTCGGCGATAGTCGTGTTATCTTGATATTGTTTGTAATGTTACTGACCAAAACACACATGCTACCCCTAAACATAAAGTAAGCAATGAGTAAGGACAAACTATTAAATGAATGAAGTGATATATAATGTTCGCTACGTATTCAAACAGGTATGTCAGCCTCATATACTCATGATATTCATATCACATGTTGGTTGAATGGATTGTCATCTATATTACATGTTTACGTACACACAGTAGTAATGAACAATATACAACAGTAGTGTAATTTCGAAACTTCTAACTTTTGTTTAGTCTAAGTTTTGCGCATAGATTAAATTACCGCTGAAAGTGCATGCATGATGTATGTTATATTATATTAATTGGCTATATTACACAATTTCGCTTAATTTTGATTTTGTCATATGAATTGTGTACAATTTGTTACTCATATAAACGTTTCTTCTTGCACAGTATGCAGTACATGGTAATGCATGAGACAAAATACAAAATGGAATAACACATGATACAATATGTTCCAATCTTAAGACATATATATCATTACTAATGAGCGTTGGTAGTGGATATTACACTTCTAATAAAAAGAACACCTGTACAATGATAAGCACACAGTACACTATATTGTAAATGTAAAAACAGGTATGTAGTACAACTTCTAGTCATAATAAAGCAGATATGTAATACATAATTATCATTTTTATTCAGCTGCTACCGATACAATATATATGGGGGTTTAGTTTCATTGCTACACATATTGTACGAAATTATGCACATTATATTTGCCTCAAACAGGTATAGAGAAACTTCTTTAGGCATGCCAATGGTTTAATCGAAGCTGATCGGTTTGCTCTTGTCTGATATGTTATGTGTACTACGTGAAATACATTCCAGAAATTGCTGTTCCAATTTTACAGTAATGGATATCTTAACTATGCGAATTAATATGTGTATGTTCCTTTTCATGCTTTTAGGAAGCTGTAGATCAACGAATGTGTATAAAATGCGTGTGGTCTTTGCAGTTTTGAACGGGTATGTGGTACCGACATTGACATCAAAGTTATAAGTATAATTTACGAAATTCGTATAAAATGGCGGCCATTTTGGATTTACACACTTCTCTTTTTATCGTGAAATTGGTTTATAAGCATTGTATAACATGTCATTTATCACATCATATCAGAATTGCGTTTGCATTAACCATTATGTGGCTGCTGAAACAACGACGTTGCATATAAATATACCAGAAAATGGATATACCTTTCAAAAAGGTCGGCCATATTGTATATGCAATAGTACACCTTTATACCACAAATGTTATGTTTTTGTTTTATTATTAATACCAATATGCTAAACACATTGCCGCTATGTTAGTTCTATATATGTGTGTGGTGTCAACATATGATTGCTCGTGCGTGTCTGTTTCTTTAAATACTTCATAGAATTCGTGTAAAATGGCGGCCATGTTGGTTTCTGTACATCATATTCC
Organism: Conchocele bisecta; assembly: GCA_029237695.1. Taxonomy (NCBI): domain Eukaryota; kingdom Metazoa; phylum Mollusca; class Bivalvia; order Lucinida; family Thyasiridae; genus Conchocele; species Conchocele bisecta. The sequence continues at coordinate 65,127,473 of CM055266.1, forward strand.
TAATAAAATGGATTGATAAACATTTAGACGTCTATGAAGCATTCAATGCCTGAAGTTTATGGGTATTTGTGCTTTTAAAACTGCTTCCACAACACGATATGCCCCTACATGTAGTAACGTACTTGTTCTTGTTTATGCAAATTACTAGGCTTAAGCTACTACTTCTGGAGGTCTATCATGCGGGAATATATAGAGTAGATATGTATAGTCACTTTAGCAACACAAATCTTTGGTGCGCAGAGATGGTACTAAAAACCTATTTTATGCCGGTACGCCCAAGGCCTAATATCTGCACAATCTGATCCGGGACTGCATTATTTGCCAGATTCATATTTTCACTCTTATTATTGTTAATTGAAATCAGTGTAGACTCGGACCAGGCTGCACATGTGTGCATTCTGATCTGGGTCTGCTATGTTATAAAACTTTTTGAGTTATTTAGTAACAAATAAACGCTGAAATACAGCATAGGACCGGATTTCTATAAATATATTTGCAAAGGGAGATAACTAGCTACGATCTCTCATTATTTTTTATCAGACACATATTTTTCTTTATAGGAACAGTTGTGTCCGTTAATCTTTTCAGAAAGCATTTGTATCGAGGGTCCAATGCACGTTTGCTATACACGTTGGCTGTGATAATGTAATACATTCAGCATAATAAAAATCAATAAATGTATCCTTAAATCCTTAACTTTCTCCCTCAAAATATACTTTGCTAGATAAGCATACTTTGCAATGTTGGTGAAATAGGGTCAGCCGCAATAGCTCAGTGGTAAAGCATCGGACTACGGATCGTATCCCGACACTGGCCCATTCTGCGTGTGCTTGGGCAAGACACCTTCGTGACAGCCTAGTCCTATCGGATGGGGACTTAAATAGTCGGTCCCGACATACAAGGTCATCGAACCAATGCCGTCGTTAAATCAAATCAAAGCATTTACATTTACATTTTTGGTGAAATAGGCTACAGATCAGCATGTGTAATCACACAGTCTGATTAGGATCTGCACTGCTCGCCATTTCATCAATGTCGAACCCGTCACGGTGCTAAAAAGCTGGTCACAAATCCCATAAGCCCCATTTCTCCAGTTACAACCACAAACAGCAACTTGTTCTAGCATATTGTCATAGAACGATGTTACTATTCAAAATCATATCCGGAATGATAGTAATGGATACAAGAATGCACAGGTTGCGTTAAGACCATTGTAATATCGCTGTCGGGTCGATGCTAAATGGTAATAGAACGAGAATGCGATGGCGAATTCACGATAGCAATATGACGATACTACGATATAATTGTATTGATAATATCGGAGAGAGAGAGTGAGAGAGAGAAAGAGAAATGTGGGAGGGGTGGAGGGGGTTGAAGAGAGAGATGGGTGGGGGGCATGGCCGGAGAGGGGGGGGGGGAGACAGGGGAGGTGAATAGAGGGCGTTGGAGAAGAGAGATACAGGAGAGAGAGAGAGAGAGAGAGAGAGAGAGAGAGAGAGGGGGGGGGGGGGGGGGGGCGGGAGGGGATGGAGGGGGAGGGATGCGGTGGGGGAGATATACAGTGTATCAACACAAATACAAATGGTGGCCATTTTTACGACGTTGTAGGGTATTCCACCAGTAAATGGACCATATATATACTTGTACGGTTCAAATGTGTGGTTGTATAGTTGGTTGTTGCCTGCTCCATATTATATAGAGAGATATACAGTAGAACCTATTTAAACCGGACACCCTGGGGACCCCGTTGTTCAATTTAGACAGGTTTCACTGTTATTTATTTCATTGTCGTGTCTGTGGAGTGCTTATTTACAGTGAAACCTCTATAAACCGGACACCCTGGGGACTCTCAGGGTGTTCGGTTTAGAGAGGTTCGACTGTAAAACGTTTCATAATGTTACAGTATCGTGGTGATTATCGAGTCCGTCTCGATTTCGCTTTTGGATTTTTGAAAGCGCAAATACAAGAAATTGAGGAATTTTTCTCTTTACGATATTCGACTTTGTAAAAGACGAAGTTGTGGGGAAATAATACATACTTACGTGTCGAATGTCGTGATTTCGACGTTTCGCCATGTCCCCTGCGGGGCTCTGTAATAGTTCGTAGTGAAAAGGTGAACACTATTTAACTAAAGTTTAACTTCGAAGCCGTCGTTGGTATTTAAACATAGTAGTGTGCGTTTTCGACTCACGGTGTGCACTCTTTCGTTTGACTGTATGTATTCACTAAGAAACTCGATATCACTTTAAAGGTACTGTACGAGATTTATACGCTAAATACCGCTATGTATATTGTTATATACATGTACATGTAATATCAAATAATAAACCCAGTAAGCAGTCGCTTATAGAGAGAGAGAGAGAGAGAGAGAGAGAGAGAGAGAGAGAGAGAGAGAGAGAGAGCATTTATATAATTTATATAAATGGTTTCATTGGCACAGATGGGGGCATTAGGGCGATCTTTTGTAGGAGGAAACCGGAATACCCGGAGAAAGTCGAGTGACCACCATACCATCTCACAGAAATATGTCATCTTCACGACACATTCGATTGTTTTGCAATCATGAACAGGCATCACCATAATAAATAAATGGCAGGGATGCCAAGCTAATCAAATGAGGCACATGAGGTTTTATTGGTGTCCAATGTGGAGAGGTTCTATTGTAAATATCAAATAAAGATTAAACCCGTTAGTGCACCTTTAAAACAACATTTTACAACATAGTGTATTTGAGCCACCACACGAGAAATGAATCCTTCCAACATTTGCAAAAAAATCCCAATCGTTACACTGTTGCACGGTCAAACAGTTTAGTTAGGATGAAACCAGTTAGTTGACGGCATAGATACTACTTCAATGACTGAATGACGCACAGCGTAGACCCTGATCAGACTGCGCGGTTGCGCAGTCTGATCAGGGTCTACGCTTTCGCATACATCGTAAGGTAGCTTTTCTCAGACTGCGGAGAATTTATTAACAATATTGTATACACATGTACATGCTAAGACAATACGATTGGCATACGAAAACACTATAAAGTTCTGTAATCAAGAATACTGGAATGATGTTTTTAACAGCAATTGCTTGTTTATTTCTAGTGATTTCGCCTGCTTTGGGTAAGTTTTCGGAATTATTAAGCAAAGTAATAGTCAGTACTATTAAGTAATATAATCAGTCTTGGTTTCACACATGTACACCTAACCCGAATGTTCTGGCTGTAACGCAGACATGACAATTCGGGTTAATGGACACCGAGACGAAGCATTTAGATATGAGACAAGTCATGTGATCTGCGATATCTCATGAAATATATTTACAGAAAATGTGATATTTTCCGTAAATGACTCAGAAGTTGACACAAATTTCAGAGTACTTCATTTATGGAAAGTTTGTTAAATTTTGTAAATCATGTATTTCATGAAATAACGTAGTTTTCAGAAGGTACAAAAACATTGTCTCATTATAGAAACATCAGAATGCTTTCTTTCTGAAAGATAATGCGTGTTAACTGGTCATGCACTTTTTTATTTGTGGTTGTGACTGGATACATGGGGCGCATGGTAGTTGTGACCAGTGTAGCTCCTGGTCGACCGCTGATTCCTGTAGCTTGATAAAAACAAATTGCTTGTTAGAAGCATGACAGGTGTTTCATTGATGGAATGGCGAACAGTGCATATCCAAGGTGTATGCTCACGTGGTACTAACAACAACAACACGTACTGAAACTTCCAGAATCCATCTGATTCAAAGTACGTATTCTTTTATATTGTCCTTATTACGTAACGGATTTTTCATGAAATATGGCGCATCAAACGCGTCTTGTTAAAGCTGCATTTGGTGGTCTCTGTACTTTGGCCCAAACTTCTGTCGTTTTTGCGAAGACTCCGAAATAGATTCTTCGCAAAAAAGACCTAAGTCTGTGCCGAACTCCCTGGACCACCAAATGCAGCTCATGAAGACGCGTTTGCTGCGCCATAATTAATAAAAATCCGTTGCATATTAAGGAAAATATCAAATAATACTTACTTTGGAGTGGGCGACGTTGTTGTTGTTGTAACCACGTGATCATGCACCTGGATATCGTAAGAGACTGGTACATGCTGATCTGTATATGTACATGTCGCAAAACCCATAAGCCCCATATTTACAGTCACGGCCACAAATAAGTAACGTTATTTCCGTCGGCAACCAACATGCCTCGTTATTATACAGGCGCTACACCATCATTCTCGCCGGCAACATACGCCATCACCGTCGGCATCAACACGACCGTTGGCACCACACTCACCACAGTGGCCTATACCGACAGCGACGGGCACACGGTCACGCTATCGACCGACGGGTCCGACGGGGCGTCATACTTTGGCTTCAGGTACGTGACGTGGGGGGGGGGGGCTGGCTGCGGGGTAGGTGGTGATGATCGGACATCAGGGTAACAGAAAAATAAAAGTGGGAAATACAGTGGAACCTCTCTAAACCGGGCACCAAGAAAACACAGTGATAAGGTATCCCACATCCCATGTTGTAATATAGGCAGACAAACATTTTCGTCAGTTCTTTAGATACGATATTTTTGGGGCAAAGTAAGCATTAATTTACCATTACGGGTCGTGTTAATTGGCATCAGTATGCTTTGTACGTTTAACGTGAAATGTTACATTTGATATCAGGGGCGATAATCGTGTTTCCTTAAAAGGTTAACGGAACCAACTGACTGTTTATTCTCCCTATTTATTTGTGTATGTGCAATGATCATACTTTATAATATGTCGACACAATATTTATGCAGGTGACGCGTTTAATTAATATATGAATAATTTAAACAGGCCCTGCCTCATTTGCATCAAAATAGCGTGATACAACCGCGCGTCTCTACCAGTAAATTCAATATTACTAAATAATTATATATGTGAGCGAGCACTCGTAATTTTTAAAACTAGTGGAATAGTTGCACACTTGTACACTTATTTAATTCCAATAAAGAACAGTTGGGCCTAATCAATGGGACCCCAGCTTTAACGCGCCGTGTCGACTATGTGTTTGTATGTCGTCATACGTGACCTTTATCTTTCCAGCGGAGATAACCTCGTTCTGGTGAACCGGCTGGACGTGGAGTATGGCGGGATCACGTGGTCATTCGATATTCGGGGAACGGACCCTGGTGGAAATACAGGTACAGTGACCATGGTAACATTAGCCAGGTATCTAAATGTTCAACAAATTCTTAACTAATTTCTTTATTTCTTCAATAAAGTATGTATACGTTGTTACCACTCATTCGAACCGTAGACGGTTCGAATGAGTGGTAACAACATACACCTTAGAGTGGAAATAAAATAAATTATTTCTATTTTTCGTCACGTCATAAAAATGGCGAATTTTCAGCATAAAAAAAGATGTAATATAATTCGTATATTGTAGTGTAGAGCCGTAGAAGAGGATAACTTGTATGGTCCAGTGCTAGCTAGAGAACTCTCAATAAGTCACCCAAAATATGTTAATTTTGTCTTTATCTATCATTCAAAAGTGTTCCTATTAATTTCGGTAAATGTGCTTCCGTCTAGTAAAATGAGGACAATTATTTAGACGATGTCGATTGTATCCAAATAGTGCTCGAGTTTTGAATTGATGCTCTCAAGATCTTGTCTGGTACCATTGACGTCATTTTCAGAAAATGCTGTTTCCTGTTAAAGGAATATACAGGACATTTTCTCAATCAACCCAATTCATACGACTGGAGATCAGGGGCCCGTTTCACTAAACTTCGTAAGACTAAAATGTTCGTAAGTGCAAATTTAAGATCGTCTGGAAATTGCAATTGATGGATTTACATTTATTGAGCATATGCAACCGATGCTCAATAAATGTAAATCCAATAATTGTTTGCAAGAAAACTTTGTTAATGTGAAATTTACAGACTATCATAATTTTGCACTTACGAACGATTTTCTGTCAACTATGGAAATATTTCACTTAGTTTGTTTTACTTTGAAGTCAACTGCGGCGACCATTCACTGATGCTATACTCCGCGCCGGCGTAAAATGTTTCACGTCGAAATAGGCGCCTGCTTCCTGATGAATTCACATTCATCTACATGCATAATATACAGAATAGTACACATTTTCGTCTAGTAACCGACGCAAGACATTTTGCAATAACTCTAAGTAGAACTGAATAGAATATTGTCAGGAAACCGGTGCATTTTTCAACGTGAAACAGTTTACGGCGGCGCGGAATACAGCTCCAGTGCTACTGACGAGATTAACCCTTTCAACCCTAAGGAACTGGAATGGACTGTGATATGCTAATGTTCCGACCAATCCAATGGTCACAAAATGATTTTCAAATTCGTCTATTTATGAAAAGGGGGTGTTTTTGTTCTCAAAAATATTAAAATTGCTTTCAAAAAGTGCAGATCCTGATGAGACGGCTCGCTACGAGCCGGCTCATCTGGATTTGCACTTTTTGCATAAACCGATATAGCGGGATTTCGGGTTCAAAGGGTTAATGTACAGTGGAACCCCTCTAAACCGGACACCAAGAACATACAATGTACATGTGAAACCTCTCTAAGCCGGACACCCTGGGAACCTCCCAGGAAGTTCGGTTTAGGGTGGTTTCACTGTAGCTTGTAGTCTAGCTACTTGGATGATGCTATTAATAACCGCCAAATTACGCATGCGCGTATCTACCCCAGGCACTGCTACTGTCGGAGTGACGACGTTCCAGTCGACGACAACGACGACGACGACGCCGGTGCCGCCAGGTTACGAATGGTTCGACAAGACCGAGAATAAAATCCTGTTTGGCGGATTCGCCGGCATCGCTGCTATACTTACTGGTAGGAAGAACTGCACAACTGTATAAACAAATGTGCTACCCCGCTCCATACCTCTCGCGAGGGTAGCAATTTAACCCCATCTCTTTAATGTAACGCATGGAAGAGTGTTTTGTTTTTTGCAATCGGTTATCCGGCGTGTTTGATATGTTAGCGATATAACAATGTCAAAGCTGTATCAATAAAGAAATTAATAAAGAACATACACATGCAGAAATTGGTTATTTTACCGTGTCAAGGTGTTTATCTGACATTTACATGGAAATCTTGTAAATGTGAAATCTTCATTTCGTTATGTTGAATGTTGAACAACAAGAGAAAAGATTACTTCCATGGAAAAACGATTTCCCTGATCTATTATGTTGGGAAATTTACCAGCTCTACATCAAAGAGTATTTGTTTAAAGGTATACAAAATACACTTTACTAAATTTGGACCTACATACAACAGGTTTGTGTATTCGTACACTTCAGTTGCTCGCATTTTTTGAATGGGTCAAAATGTAGCCGTAGATAACATATCGGAGGCGAATTATTGTAGCTAACACAACTCGTGTACGCCAGTACACAAGGTGATGATCACGTGGTACTAACAACAAGTACTGAAACTTCCAGAATCCATCTTATTCAAAGTACGTATTCTTTTATATTGTCCTCATTACGTAACGGATTTTGATGAAATATGTCGCACCAAGCGCGTCTTGTTAAGCTGCATGTGGTGGTCTTTGTATTTTCGCCCAAACTTCTGTCGTTTTTGCGTTTTTTACCGACACGGAAATCGATTCCTCGCAAAACGACATAAGTGTGTGCCGAACCCTGGACCACCAAATGCAGCTCATGAAGACGCGTTAGCTGCGCCATATTTCATCAACATCCGTTGCATATTAAGGAAAATATCAAATAATACTTACTTTGGAGTGGGCGACGGTTGTTGTTGTTGTAACCACGTGATCATGCACCTTGGTACAGTGACCATACATACATCCTGCGTCCCAGGCCAGTGCAACTGTTTTCCATGCAGGATAGCCGTTGGAATTTGACGGGAAACTGTCGGTACAGTCATGGCAAGCGAACTAGCACAATGAGGGATCGTAGCTAGTTATGTCCCTTTGTAAATCTATTTTATAGAGATCCGGTCCTATATTGTATTTCATAGTTTAAATCTTACTGAATAGCACAAAATGTGAGTTTTGCGAACAGTATAAACCCAGATCAGACTGCACATATGTGCAGTCTGATCTGAGTCTACACTGTTTGCAATAACATTAATTGATTACATGTGTGAACATTTGAAGCTGGCAAATACTGTAGTCCCAGATCAGATTGCGTAAATATACATGTAGTATGATCTGGATCAACACTAGTCGAAATCACGATACTTGCTCCTTTTCATAACAAATCATTCTACTTTCGCCCTTTTTACAAGCAATAAGGACCTAAACTACACAATTTGGACCGGATTTCTATAAATAAATTCAACGGGAGATAACTAGCTACGATCCCTCATTGCTTGCATTCTCTGGATTTGTACTTTACAGTCACCTCCAAATGCAAGTGAAAACACGTGTTTGATATGTGCACTACCGCGATGCACCCACTAACACTACGGAGCCCCGCAGGGAACATGGATTTTTGTTATGGATTCGTTCCCTAAATTTAGCAATTCGTTCCCTCGAATTAACAATTCGTTCCCTCGATTTAACAATTCGTTCCCTCGAATTAACAATTCGTTCCCTCAAATTAACAAATCGTTCCCTCGAATTAACAATTCGTTCCCACGAATTAACAATTCGTTCCCACGATATAACAATTCGTTCCCACGAATTAACAATTCGTTCCCGTGGGAACGAATTGTTAATTCGTGGGAACGAATAGTTAATTCGTGGGAACGAATTGTTAAATTGAGTGAACGAATTGTTATTTCGTGGGAACGAATTAATAACAAAAAAGAATTCGACGTCCCCTGCGGGGCTCCGTTCTAACACAATACCGACTTTGGCCAATACAGTACATGGGTTGGAAAATTGCAAAATTCGATTTAAAACAAATGTGTACAAATACACGATTAAAAGATATTTAATTCTTTCAAATTATATTTAGGATTGTAAACAATAACATTGCACAATCTAGTGTTCAGTGGCAACGCTAGTTATTTGTCAGTGAGTATAGACTTAATCCAGGCGACTCAAAGGTGTAAATGGAAATACAATATAAATCTACAATTATTGTTTTTTACTGATCTGTTTCGTCACTTTCCATGCATATCTGAGATCTGTAGCCTATTTGATCAACATTGCAAAGTATACTTATCTAGCAAAGTATACTTGGAGGGAGAAATTTTCAATTTAAGGATAAATTTATTATTTTTTATTATACTGAATTTATTACATTATCACAGCCATTTTGGCTGTGATAATGTAATAAATTCAGTATAATAATTCTGCATACTTTTAATCATCAAATATATGCAGTCGTTAGTTCTATATGAAATAATGCATTTCGGGAAAAATATATGATTACTCCTCAAAGTATACTTTGCTAGAAAAGTATACTTTGCAATGTTGGTGAAATCAGCTACTGGTGTTTTTAACCCTCACTACGGACCTGTGACACAAAAATATGCACATTAAAAAAATTACATTACCCCACCCACTTGGTCTCGTACAGTAATATGCTCTATATATAGATCATAGTACTGTACGAGACCATGTGGGTGGGGTAATGAAATTGTTTTAATGGACTTTTTTTGTGTCACATGTCCGAGTCTTCCACCTGTGGGAAGACATTGATAGGTATTTAATACACGGGAAAATATATTTCTGTTGGTGTTCGGCCAGTAATAGCAGTCAGCCGTAGCATAATATCACATATAATGTTGTACATGTTATGAACAATTTAACGTCAATACGTAGGAAATTGGATTCCCATTTTTCAAAAAATATTCAGGGGGAGCATGCCCCCGAACCCACCTAGCTTAATTACTATTTCGCTTCGCTCATTCGACGAACGAGCTTTGCGCGTTCGAACATCGAGTTATATATAGTAGAACCGTTCTAAACCAGACACCAAGAACACACATGTGATCTTATTTCTGATGAGATTCCTGGTCATTTATCTCAGGTGTTAATGTCTGTTCGTGATCGCAACAACCATGGCTCATAATTATCAACTGCCTGATTTACAGTGAATACTCTATAAGCCGGCCTCCCAGGGTGTCCGGTTTAGAGAGGTGCCACTGTATCATGACCATAATAGCCCTGGCTACAACTGTAGCCCATTCAGTCACCAACATTGCAAAGTATACTTCTCTAGCAAAGTATACTTTGAGGGAGAAATTTTCAATTTAAGGATAAATTTATTAATTTTTATTACACTGAATTTATTACATTATCACAGCCATTTTGGCTGTGATAATGTAATAAATTCAGTATAATAATTCTGCATACTTTTAATCCTCAAATATATGCAGTCGTTAGTTCTATATGAAATAATACATTTTGGGAAAAATTAATGATTGGTCCCTCAAAGTATACTTTGCTAGATAAGTATACTTTGCAATTTTGATGAAACCGGCTACTGATGTATGCGACTGAAACTGCTAGGCCTGTTGGTCATTTTGAAAATTATTGACATTTGTTAATTCAAATTAAAAATGAGTTTGTGAATATTCATAAAATAAAATCACCATTGATATAGTCATAGGCGACAACAAGTCGCAGAAGTTGAACATTCATAATTATTGTTCGGCGGCTAATGGAATATCCAAATCAAAGATGGCCGCCTAAATGGTGTCGAAAAATGTCACAATTGTTTTGATTGCTCAACATGTCATGTACAACAAAGCTCGTCAAATGATCATCATGAAATATCAAACAAAACAATCGAGCTGGAACAGTAGCCGATTTCACCAACATTATAGGAATGAATGGCCTTTTTGTGGAATTTATCGGGGTATAAACTTGGAAAAGTCGCGGGAATACTGGACGAAGGTCGGAAGGCCTCGTCCAGTATTCCCGCGACTTTTCCAAGTTTATATTCCCGATAAATTCCACAAAAAGGCCATTCATTCCTTATAATTCCAGCATTTTAAATAAATTCATCAAGAAAATGTGTTTATTTTCCGTTTTCTTAAGAATTATTTTAACTGCGCCTGACGGTTACGGAAAGTAGTTTGGCATGGAGTTTACTGGGATATAAATTCTGGACAGAGACTTGCTACGGACCAATCAAATGTTAGGTAAGTGTGTAAATATTTTTTGTGCTGGAATTATTGCAAAGTATACTTTTCTAGCAAAGTATACTTTGAGGGAGTAATCATTTATTTTTTCTGAAATGCATTATTTCATATAGAACTAACTACTGCATATATTTGATGATTAAAAGCATGCAGAATTATTATACTGAATTTATTACATTATCACAGCCAAAATGGCTGTGATAATGTAATAAATTCAGTATAATAGACAATTAATAAATTTATCCGAAAATTGAAAATTTCTCCCTCAAAGTATAATTTGCTAGAAAAGTATACTTTGCAATGTTGGTGAAATATGCTACAGAAGTTCATCGTATTATAATCTGTAGTCGATTTCACCAAAATTGCAAAGTATACTTATTTTGGTAAGTACTGTTTGAGGGAGAAATTTTCAATTTAGGATAAATTTATTAATTTTGATTTTATTAAATTGATTACATTATCCTGGGACGAAGGATGGTCCCTGCATTATCAAAGACATTTTGGCTGTACTGTGATAATTTAATAAATTCAGTATGGTCGTGACGCCAGTTTTCGGGGTAGTCGTATTCGGGGTATTCACATATTTTGTAATTTGTAGACCTGTGTGCAGCCGCGATGTGCTTTTCGTCAGGTGATTAAAATAAGCATGACATTACCTATAGGAAGTTTTTAAAAATGCCACCAAATCCAGTGTTTGGACTAAATACTGGTAATTTTTGCCATTTAGGTCATTTTGTTCACGAACCTACCGTGATGTTCGTGATTTTCTGCGTCCGCCATTAATCTGCTCTTTAATATTGTTAAAATCATAATCAATAGAAACGTTTCAAGTTTTACTTCACTGTGCCTCATTCATCTGCGAGATTATCTTATAGCCAATGAAAACTCGGGACGAATTAGCAAATTTATTGACACTTTCGGGACATACCCCGAAAACTCCAACCATAAGTCAATATTCAAGATGGCCGACGCATGTGTTGTTAAACGCGCTTACGCGAATTTTAATCTAACAACAATCTTATTTTGAAGGCAAGAAACATTGAAAGAAATGTTTATCATTCTATTGAACTGACAATTTAGCTCATATGTTATGTTTTATGTATTAAACCCGCTAGTTGATGAACTTGTTAATACCCCGAAAACTAGACCCACCATCATATACTAATTATGCATACTTTTAATCATCAAATATATGCAGTCATTAATTCTATATGAAATAATGCATTTCGGGAAAAATCAATAATTACTCCCTCAAATACGCTTTGCTAGATAAGTATGCTTTGCAATTTTGATGAAATCGTCTTCTGATAGTAGCGATCCAAAGTCCATTGATATATGTACAAGGCAGAGAACTCTGCAACTTACCATTACTAGGGGCGATAATCCCGTGTTAAATATGGGAACCTAGAAGTGTGTTCTAAACATTTTTAAGTATATACGATCAATTTATGCATTTATTTATAAGTAATTATCATATAGTATTACAATTGAAATAAGAATGACTCGTTGCAAAATAATTCATAAAGTTTTAGTTGTAATTAGAAATAAACATTACGTGTGCGTGCCTTACTCACCAATCTGAGAATATTTGTTGTTCGGATATGTACCTCAAGATACCGTTACTCGTCCTAACAAACAATTTAGATCAAATGGTCACAGCAAAATGTGGCCTAACTAACGGTCAGGGCGTTCTCTACCTGTGAGCGTCCGACCAAATGTTTAGTATTGGTTCCTGCAATGCAGGAGCTAAATAATAAAATATATAATTTATAAAAGCAACAAGGCCGTATTAAATTCGATCGCCTGCCGTTTGTCGCATACTAGTTTAATTTTTCTTGATGAAAACATGTTTTGATAATGAGCGTGCATCGAGACGGACAAACATGAAAAGAATAAGAGATTAAAACGTTCTGTTCCAACACTGGAAACAAAAAGAAAAAGGATAAAACATATTTATACAATTGTAGATTTGTATCGTACTTCTGAACCCGATTTGTATCATACTTCTGAACCCAATTTGTACATATGTACGTCGCCTGGACAAAATCGGGGATTGGAAAAATACGTTAATGCGCAAAAACAACCAACCCGAATGTTCTGTCTGTAATGCAGGAACCCTACGTTATAGACAGAACATTCGGGTTAAAGGTACATGCCCACTCAGTAGGCACATGTTCTTTATAAGAATTACATAAGTGTATACTTGTGTCACTATTCCACCAGTTCTACACAGTACGACTGCCCGCTACACAGATATAATAATTTAGAAATTTAATTTAATCATATACATTTTACTGATAGTGACTCGCGGTGGTATCAGGCTATTTCCATATGCAAATCAGGTATGATATTTTTTTTAAATTGTTTAAACTAATTAAATGCGTCACCTGAAACAAATATATTGTTGACAGATGATAAATGCACATCAAAAATAAATACAGAGAATGAATAGTTATTTCCGTCAACATTGTAATGAAACACGGTTATCGCCCCTGATATCAGTGTGGAAATTTACGTCTGATATAAAATGTATAATTGCCAATTAATACGCGGGATAATGGTGAATGTTTATTTTGCCAGAAAATGTCTCAGATGATGTCTCGGATATCAAGAACATGTGCCTACTGAGTAAATCAGGCATTTGACCATTCTGAGCCTTAGTCGTGTGCTATATGTGATCATGAACAGGCAATAAGACACCCATGAAACATAAGATCACATGTTTCCTTGGTGTCCGGTTTAGAGAGGTGCCACTGTAATTGAATTACAGGGTTCTGCCTCATGATGTGCCTGAGGTTCCACCGGCTGGGAACCTGCTTGCCGAACGGATGCCCCGCCTACTCCCAGTGTCGCGCCAGCTTCAAGCGGCAGTGCACGTGCTGTCCAATGTAAGTAAGCGAAACGACTAAAATTAACCGAAATGTACTATACTCATACTGACGTTACGAACGGTGTTGCTACCGATGAATGTAACGTCATTTTCAGGTTTACGATACATACGTCGTCGGTAATTTGCCCACGTTTGGCGCGCGTTATTCTGTATTTCATATAAATGTATAGTTGAGAGAAATTTTACTTAATATAATATACAAAATGTATTGCTGATATCATATATCTGGATGCACAGCTATGTCGATGTGCATGTCTTAGCCGACACTATGGCAACACATTACCTTTATTTTTAATTACCTAGTCGCAGGCGACAGGGACCATAATCGAAAATAACAATTTTCATCCCCCTTTTTAGATTCCGAAATTACCATTTTTGACTTGTAAGACGAACTAGTCCTACATTTTTACACCGATCCAATTCATACTTCGAATACCCGACTACCATCAAGTACCGCAGTGTGTAGCACAAAACATGTGCTCTCCACCTGAAACATTTACGCAGTTATCACCATTTTCCAATTCCGAAATTCCCAATTGTGACTTGTACGGCGAACTAGTCCTACATTTATTCAACCGATCCAATTCATACTTGGTACATGTGACAACGATCAAGTGCCGGAGTGAGTAACCTGAACATATATATCCCCCCACCCCGATCCCTATGGAGCTATGCCCATTTTACGTCAAATGCAACTTTTTGCTCGTCTTCTACCATTCCTAGTTTTCAGCCAATTTATTTCATACTCCGTATACACGCACAGCAAACAGATAATGGTATGCACATACGTCAGAGACATACAATTTGACCTACCTACCTTTTTTCGCTTCACTGACCATGTAATGCCTCGATTGGCTATATTGTGACCTCTTACGCGCTTGTTTTGATATGCCGTCGAGTATACGTTTCAAAATAATAAAATTGGAAACGATGTTACTATGGGTTATTTTCTCTGATACAGTGAAGCCTCTCTAAACCGGACACCCTGGGAGGTCCCCGGCTTAGAGAGGTTTCACTGTATATCAGGCATTTGATAATTCTGAGCCATAGGTGTGTGCTATGCGATCACGAACATACATTATCACCCGAGATAAAGGACCAAGAAACTCATAAAAATAAGATCAAAGGCGTTTTCTTGATGTCCGGTTTGGAGAGGTTCCAATGTATTAAAAGTCGTGAACTTGGAAAACTAGTGTATTCGGAATGAATGTTGTAAGAACGTAGTTTATTTTGCCCATTGCAGACCTTGTGACTTCCGTCCTAAGAAGCCGAAAAAAGTACCACTACCCGAGCCGCCGCCCCCACCCACGCCACTGCCAGAACCGCTGTAAGTCTCGTGTGGCGGGCAATCTTGCCGGTATAGCTGAAAACTCCCATAGACTAAACAAGAATTCCGCTGAATCAAATGTCTCGCCTTGTTCCGCCTTGACCTTGACGCTGGGGCATTGACCTTGACCTTGGGGCCCCGAGAATAGTCATATATTCATCTACATATCATAGTAAAGGTATGTATAAAGTTTGATGACTGTAGCTGATAAGGTGTTGAAGTAATGACCTAACACGAAAACTTAACATTGAATGATGACGCCGCCGCCGCCGCCGCCGCCGCCGCCGCCGACTCCGGAAAAGCAAAACCTGTCTCGCTTTCCGCTTTCGCGGGAGAGACAAAAACCTTGTATGATAACTGATTTACACATATATATAAATAGACACATAAGTATAATTACTCAGTATGAAAATCATGACGGGTCATGAACGCATTTGCATAGGTATGTACATTTACATATGGAGTAAACTTACAGGAGTCTGGAGATCGTGCATAAGTAAATTTGCATGCCACTCAAATGTGGGTCATGAACGCACACAGTAGTCAATACATGGTAGTAATTTAAGTGTTGTATATTTTGTTTTAGAAATCAATTTAAAGGCGTTATTTCTACGAACCAACCGCCTATGTTCCCTTAAAAGGAAAAACAAAATCTTAATGGCATTCAAAATTTGGATGACAAGGCTTTGTAGGAAACAGCGAGACAATAAAGCACAATATTTTGCAGGAAATATTGACAACAATATTGACAAGGTGATATATAGAAACAAGAATATACAAGACTATGCGTGTTTCTAGTACCGGGTTGCATAGGAAGACTACGTATCTGGGGAAAGTTTCACTAAACTTCGTACGACTAAAAGGTTCGTAAGTGCAAATTTAGGATCGTCTGGAAATTTCAATGGATGGATTTACATTTATTGAACATAGGCTGCATATAATGTTTTACAAGAAAACATTGTTGATGTGAAATTTACAGACTATCATAAGTTTGCACTGACGAACATTTTAGTCGTATGTACGAAGTTTAGTGAAACGGGCCTCTGATCGGGAAAAAATGGACACTTTTCAATGACTTCACCACCCGGATGGAGGATGGGTACACTCAAAGAATTAGACATTTCTAAACATTTTAACTTCCTGGGAGGTGTATTATGAAAAATAGTTCTTCGTTTGGTTACACATTTGGTTGATTGCTTAAGGACTGACTTTAGAGAATATGACCTTTTGTTTCAAATGTAGTAGCATCATGCATGTGACTGAATATATTTTAAGTATGTCCGACTGAGTGTATATTACACAGAGCATTGAGTTGCCATTACAACCATTTTAGTTTTACTTGCTATCGGACAGTTTCACCACTTGGAGCACATACAGCAAATAATATGACAGAAAATATAATACAACTTGGTGCAATACGTCCCAATTATGACGACAACGTCATATATATATTATTTCAGCAGACTACACAAAACGCTAGATATCTGAGCGTTTCTACCATCGCTCACAACATGAACAATGGACATTTTTTCAATGTATAAAATATCCAACTGATGCACCAGCTATTATAAGAAGTATATCTGCAGCAAGAAAAGCGTTATTACGGTACTCGCATATTAGGCAAGTAGACACTATTGGCAATACACTCAAAAGCCACTGGATTCGATACAGTAGGTATGCTAATACAGGTATATATGCACTACACTATGTGTTGTTCTTACTTTTACACAGTCGTTACTGAATTCTCAAACATTCTAACAAAGGGTCACAACCCCTTCAGATGTCAGACTTTGCATATACAGTTGATGAAACAACGTACATCACGCTTTTCTCTGATGTCGTCCGATCTTTTGCACTAAATTTTATTCATGTGTTTGTTATAATATAATTATTAGTGGTATGTTTGAAACGCCAAAAGAGGTAAAATGGCTTGTGCACACTAAGATGGCCGACATGGCAACTCCATGCAACGTGTATGATATAGTAAGACTATAATGTTCACATGTATGTTTATCCCGTTTGCGAAGCAATTATGCATGTATAATAGAATGATCCGGGGTCCCACGGGTCCTTAATGTAATATGGTTGTCAAATGATTTTGATAATAACAATGGTAATGTAATACTGATATCGGTCTCCACGCGAGTGCTTATCCAATCTCGACATGAACTGTTAACTGCCAACTGTATATAGTTCATAAGCCGTCATTACCATCGTGGTTACTACTAATATATATGCAAAATGTTTCTTTCTTAACAGACCACCAGAATTCTATAGTTTGAAGAAGGAAGATGAAACATTGGAGACGTTTATGACGTCATACCAAGGTATGTCACGGACGAAACAGAGCATGTACCTGTACTTTCACCATTTCATCCCTAAACAACTGGCATTGGTTTGTTCATGCAAATTGTTCGGGTAGTTAATTATATGAGGAACATGTTATAAAATCTGAAGAAAAAAATCAGAACGTTGAATTGTGTATTTTGTGTGTATTTAAAATCTAAAAGCGGCATATTGTATAGCCGGCGTGCAGCGGACACGCCCCGTAGGGATCCACGCCTAATATTGACATTATTTCTTTACAGACAAAACGGCTCCCTTGGATGACCTAACGCCCTTCGACACCGACGAATCGGACGTCATCGCGTCCAGAATCAACGCGCCGGTCGCCACCGGATATGGCGGATATAGCAGAAGGAAACGCTGGAAGGTTTCCGGTACAGTTCCGGCTCCTGCGCCACTTGTCCACGGCAGTAGTAAGTTGCGGACGAACAAGCTTACAAAGATGGCAGCGGGCGGGAGACGCACAGCCGGACTGGTGGTACCGCGAACTGCGAGCAGTAGCGGCTCGTACAGCCACTTTGATATGGGGCTGGATGAAATCCGCTCTCTCGGCGTTAGGTCGTCTGCCAATGGCAGCACGACGCCGCAGAGTGGCGCTGTTCTGTATCCGTCCATGCTTCCGCCTCGTAGATATTAATGTACCCGCCACAAGTACATTGGCTTACAATTGTGACTGTAGGTCCATATTCTAGTGATAATCGATGTGGTGTAAACCCTTAGAACGCGGGAAACGAAAATGGTCGTCTTCTAATAATTCCAGCACAAAAATATTTACACAATTCCCTAACATTTGATTGACCCGTAGCAAGTCTCTGTCCCAAAATTTATATCCCAGAAAACTCCCACGCCGAACTACTTTCCGTAACCGTGAGGCGCAGTTAAAATAATTCTTAAGAAAACGGAAAATAAACAAATTTTATTTCAAATGCTGGAATTATAAGGAATGAATGGCCTTTTTGTTGAATTTATCGGGGATATAAACTTGGAAAAGTCGCGGGAATACTGGACAAGGCTTCCGGCCTTCGTCCAGTATTCCCGTGACTTGTCCTAGTTTATACCCCGATAAATTCCACAAAAAGGCCATTAATTCCTATATTGTTTCATATTGTGTTGTTCTTCTCAATAAACACATGGTTTAGTAGCATCGAAAATACTGTGAAGTGCTGCTGAACCATGTGGGTTTTTTTTGCCAATGACTTTAATCTGGAACTTGTTGCCAATGATCCTGTAATCTGGGACTTGCATAGCCAATGGTCGTTTAATCTGGGTGTAGCCAATGGTTCCTTTAATCTGGGATGTGCATAGCGAATTATTCTTTAATCTACCACTTGTATAGTAATTGCTCTTTTAATGTGGGATGCGTATAGCCAATGATCCTTTAATGTGGGAGTTGTTCGCCAGTAATCATTTACCCTGACACTTGCATAGTCAATGCTCCTTTGCTCATTTAATCTGGTACTTGAAGAGCCAATGATCCTTTAATCTGGCACTTGCATAGGCACTGCTCCTTTGCACATTTAATCTGGTACTTGTAGAGCCAATGATCCTTTAATGTGGGAGTTGTTAGCCAGTAATCATTTACCCTGACACTTGCATAGTCAATGCTCCTTTGCACATTTAATCTGGTACTTGAAGAGCCAATGATCCTTTAATCTGGCACTTGCATAGGCACTGCTCCTTTGCACATTTAATCTGGTACTTGTAGAGCCAATGATCCTTTAATATGCCTTACCCCGAGACGTGCAGTCAATCATCCTTTCATATGGGACTTGTAGAATCACTGGTCCTTCAATCTGGGACGTGCATAGTCAATGGTCCTTTAATCTGGGACTCGTATGTACAGCCAATGATCCTTTAATATGGGACTTGAAGAGCCAACGGTCCTTTACTCTGGGTGTGTACAGCCAATCATCCTTTAATCTGGGACTTGAACAATCATCCTTCAATATGACATAATAATTACACATACATGTTTATTGGGATCGACTTGTTTTTGTACATTTCCTGTCATGCCCCACATTAGAAGACTATGTTAAGAGTTCATATAGAGGCAGGTCCTGTGTTGCAAGTATCATCCAAAAGACAAATGGGACAGAATTATTATACTGAATTTATTACATTATGACAGCCAAAATGGCTGTGATAATGTAATAAATTCAGTATAATAAAAATTAATAAATTTATCCTTAAATTGAAAATTTCTCCCTCAAAGTATACTTTGCTAGAAAAGTATACTTTGCAATGTTGGTGAAATAGGCTACTGGTAAACCAGTATAGAATCAGATCAGTCTGATATGCACTGATCGCTTTTCCATCAATGAAACATCTGTCATGCTTCTAACAAGAAATGTAGATCATTATCTGGCTACATGAGTGCTATTTGATCAGGATAAACACTGGTGACACATCCCATAAGCCCCATTTCTCCAGTCAGACACATACAATGTATATAGAGACGGTTCTCTGTTCCAAGAATCAGGGGGGGGGGGGGGGGGTGGGGGGGCAGGGGCCTGTTTCACTAAACATGGAGAACAAAGTTGGCATTAGAAGCCAATTTTGAGAAATCTTTGGCGGATTTGTTCACATTTAAAGCTCACTGCAAATACATGTAGGTGGAAAATGGTAGTATCACTGAATCACATTAATGTGTTTAGTAAATTGATAAAAATCTTCGTAAGAACATTTTTATGGTACAAAGTTTAGTGAAATGGGTCCCAGTTGGATAAAATATAATGAAACTAACTGCCTAGTCGGAGATCGAGCCACACCAGTATTGAAGTCCAATGCACTACCATTAGACTATAAATACATCCCGAGAACAGAGATGTACACAGAGCACGATACATCCGAAAACAACCGAAAACAACGTCATAATTGATCATTATGTAGCCAAAAATGTTACCTGATAAATAGAATACCATGCTAATGTCTTTTGATATCAAGTTCATCAGGCCTCAGAATTCCGCGTTTCCTAGCCTTGCCTGATAAACTTGATATCAAGAGACACTAGCCTGGTATTCTCAAAGTATACCTTCTACTACTTTCGATAGTCTAGCACAAGGTGGCTGTAGATAGTCTAGCACAAGGTGGCTGTAGATAGTCTAGCACAAGGTGGCTGTAGATAAGACAGATAGGGTGAAAACACCAAAGTTGTAACTAACATTTTGAGGATGGACAAAGGAAGTGACAGACAACGACAGCATGAAGGGTAATTGCCATCGACTCATAAAAAGGACCTCAGAAGATGTGTGACCACCAGTGTAGATCTGATATGTGGCTGTGCTTGTTTCTTTGTTTGTTTAATGGTGTTCAACGTCCTATCAACAGCTAAGGTCATTTAAAGTTTGGCCAACGGGTTTGATCCTGCATTCAACCTGCTGCATCTGCAGGGAAATCACAAAATCTGAACAGAATATTTAATCAAAATAAATACATATTCAGCCCTGAAATTAGAATAGCCTGACCTGGTGCCAGGTCCATACCACACAAACGTCACTTCCCCACATTCCCCTAAAAGTAATAGGATTACGAATAATCATATTAGCTCATGTAAGGGGTATAATCAAATTCAACTCTCACATACAAGAATGCCAAAGACGTATTTGAGGGCGAAACCAATTGCCACAGGTCTCTGGTCGGAATTCCGGTAAGGATGAATACTGATATTAAATTACCCATCAATCCGACCTACCATCCACAAAGAAATGGGGCTTATGTGATTTGTGGCCAGTCTAGCTCGCGATCTGCTAGAGTACGCCTGTAGCCTAACAACTATCTATATTGTGTGTTAGAAGCACAACATTTCTTTCATTGATGGAATGGCGACCAGTGCAGATCCTGCTCAGACTGTGCGGATGCACAGGCTGATCTGGATCTACACTGGTCGCAAAACCAATAATCCCAATTTCTCCAGTTACAGTCACAGACATGTTTGTTTGTTTGTTTGTTTATTGGTGTTTAACGGCCTATCAACAGCTAAGGTCATGTAAGGCCAGGCAAACGGGTTCGATCCCATTTTAACCTGCTGCATTGGGGGGAAAATTCCAAAATCAGAACTGAATATTTACATCGAGAAACAATATATTCAGCCCTGAAATTAGAATAACCCGACCTGGTGGCAGGTCCATACCACACCAAAGTCACTTGGCCCCTTCCCCTAAAATAGGATTACGAATATCGTAATACTCACATAAGGGGTATAACCAAATTCAACTGTCACATACAAAATGCCAAAGACGTATGTGAGGGCCAAACCAGGTCTCCAGTCGGAATTCCGGTAAGGATGAACCCCGATCGCGTACTCCCACCTGCCACCCACGTCAGACATGTATCATTCTATTCTTATAGTCGACAGAATGAGCAACAAATGTTTAATAATTTTGCACATTAACGCTAGATTGACTGAATGAGGACCAGTATAGTCCCTGATCAGACTGTGTGGATACACTCACTGTACACATGCTCATCTGGGCTTATGCTGGTTGCACAAGTGTAAGGTACATTTTCTCAGCCAGTGGCCCATATTAACAATTGTAACAAGAAAGTGTGTAGATAAAACATGGATGACCCACCTACAGCTTTGATAGTCGAACCTCCCCAAACGGCCACCTCTCTACAACAACACCCTCTGTATAACAGCCGCTATTTTATCCCAAATGGATGATTTCCTCTGTATCTAACCCTTAGACTGCTGAACACAAAAATAGTCGTCTGCCGTTGTTTTGCCTTCTTTCTCAATAAATACATGCTTTGGCAACATTTTAGAATCATTTCCATGATTTGGCAACATTTTAGAATCATTTCCATTGGAAATGATTCTAAAATGTTGCCAAAGCATGTTCTTGATGAGAATTATCGAAGAAAATAAATAAACAGCGGACGACAAAATTTAATTCAGTATTAACCTCCCTACAAAAGCCACCTCTCTACAACATGGATGGCTGTTGTAGAGGTTGCCCTGTAGTAAAAAAACAAGAAATGCGTCTGTCGAACGCGGATGCCACCTGCAGCATATTTGAGAAACTGTGACAAAGTGGTTAACCGAAAAGTGTGATGGACGGACGGACAGACGGACAGACGGATGGACGGACGGTCCAAACACTATATGCCACCCGTTTCTTCGAAACCCGGTGGCATAACAAGGCAAAATTGCAAAATACTATGTTCAAAAGGGTGAGATAACCCATGACACTCTGTGCATCTTCACACTATAAAGAAGCTACATGCCAAGTTTTATGTCTATCTATCCCGGTTTAAATGTTTTACAATTACAAGGTTTGTGACGGACAGACAAGGGTGATACTGAATTCCCCCTCCACTATCATGTTTAAATTTTTACAAAATGTTTCTGGAGGTAAAGGAATAATGTTTGCATTTCTGGAGATGAAATACTTTATTGTATATGTACACTATTCTGCAAATATAGCATGTACATAAAATGTAACACTTGCGTCTATCAATAACGGATGGAGTTAGCCCCCTTATACACGGATGCCTTCAATTATATTAGAATTAACTCTTTGCATGCTGGGAAATTTCAAGACGTATTTACAGAGAAATAAAACATATATTCCTAATTTGTTTGGCGGATATTTTCGCCGCTAGCATGCAAAGAGTTAAGAAAAGGGTGTCATTTTGTAAAAAAATTAAAAATGTCCACAACTGGCATAAATCCTGAGGAGTCGGCTAGTTACAAGTCGGCTCAACAGGATCTACACCATTTGTAAATATTAGGAAAGATGTATCGAATGTTGAAAGGGGTAACCGCAAGAAATTAATAATCAGTTTGCAGAAATAACCAGAATTGTACATGAATTAGCTAAAACTGTGAACTTGATAAATACAACTAAAACATGCATGTGACCAATGAACTTAGACTACAACCATTTACCCAGTCTTATAAATTAGTCTGGGTTAACATTGTAGTTGTCCAAACATAAAGCACAGTTGCTCCCACATATGTAACCAACAATGCATCAATCAACTAGAGCAAGTACGTTACAAAGTGAGATAACCCCAGCCGCCGCCTGCACCGACAAAAAAACAAAACGCAAATCATACAGATGGACAAAAAAACAACATGAAAACTATAAACCTTCAAATATTTTAAGCTCCTGTTATTATGGCAGATCAGAATTGGTTATGTCAATATTCGGTTTGTTCCAGTATGTAGTAATATTCAATGAAATTTGAGCAAATGGGTGTAGACAACTTTCTACCAGGGCAGCTCTCAACTTGATCAACATTGCTGTACATATGAGACACACCATGTGATTTTGTACCCAAGAACGTGTTCAATTTTTCATAAAATATATTTACAGTAACTGTGATATTACTTTTATGTAAATAACGATGAAAAATTACAAAATTTTCATAGCAATTTGCTATATGATTTAATGGTGTTTAACAGCCTGTCAACAGCTAAGGTCATTTTAAGCCAGGTTAATAGCGTCGAATCCCATGTTACCTGTTGTAATGGGGGTAAATCCCAATATCAGAACCAAATATTTACAGAAAAAATATATATTCAGTCCTGAAATTAGAATAACCAAACTGATGTCAGGTCCTCAACACACCAGACATTTGCTATGAAAATGTTGTCATCTTTTGACGTCATTTACGGAATATATTTTAAATATTTTAAATATTTTTCATTATTATTGCACATCTTCTTAGGTACAAAATCACATGGTGCGTCTCATGTGTGGCTGTGACTGGAGATTTCGGGCTCACAGGATTTGTGACCAGTGTAGCTCCTGATCAAATAGTACACTCCTATCGCCTGTAGCCGATTTCATCAACATTGCAAAGTATACTTATCTAGCAAAGTATACTTTGAGGGAGAAATTTTCAATTTTAGGATAAATTTATTATTTTTTATTATACTGAATTTTTTACATTATCATAGTCAAAATGGCTGTGATAATGTAAAAAAATCAGTATAATAATTCTGCATACTTTTAATCATCAAATATATGCAGTAGTTAGTTCTATATGAAATAATGCATTTCATGAAAAAGAAATGATTACTCCCTACAGATAATGATCTACATGTCTATTGTTTGTTAGCATGGCGGGTGTTTCATTGATGGAATGGCGAACAGTGCAGATCCTGATCAGACTCTGGATGTTCCAATTCTCCAGTCACAGCTACATATAACAACGAAAAGTGCTTGTTGAAGCCATCGGAAAAGCTTATATTATTTTCATAATTTTTAAGACTTTTCAGAAATGGACTAGTTTGAAAATCATTTTGTGACCATTGGATTGGTAAAAAAATTAACATATCTCAGTCCATTCCAGTTATGTAGGAGTGAAAGGGTTAAAAGACATATTTATTCAGTCACAAAAAGCCACACCTCCCCCAATTGAGAAAAGGGACATTACGATGCGTGTGACTAGCATAATCCCAGTAGCCTATTTCACCAACATTGCAAAGTATACTTATCTAGCAAAGTATACTTTGAGAGAGAAATTTTCAATTTTAGGATAAATTTATTAATTTTTATTATACTGAATTTATTACATTATCACAGCCATTTTGGCTGTGATAATGTAATAACTTCAGTATAATAATTCTGCATACGTTTAATCATCAAATATATGCAGTTGTTAGTTTTATATGAAATAATGCATTTCAGGAAAAATAAATGATTACTCCCTCAAAGTATACGCTAGAAAAGTATACTTTGCAATGTAGGTGAAATCGGCTACAAATCTGTGCATACGCTTTTCGCCAACCAGTAACTGAAGCAGACTTAACTGTCATCGACAAAATGACTGGATTAAAATCCAAATTTGCGATTGTGCATAATGTATAAAATCCAAAATAAAGTTTCTATTTGAACTTTTAAAACCATCTCTTTTACACATAGCTCTATGGGAAGACATGTTTATTGGTTCACATGTGAAACAAGCATGACGATGTCACAAGATACAGTGAATGGAACATGAATATTTGCATAAGTTTATTTCTGACACACAACAACGGAAATGGATTTGCCGAGTCTGTGGCCAGTGTAGCCCCCAGCTCAGTAGCCTATTTCACCAAAATTGCAAAGTATACTTATCTAGCTAAGTATACTTTGAGGGAGTAATCATTTATTTTTCCCAAAATGCATTATTGCATATAGAACTAATGACTGCATATATATGATGATTAAAAGTATGCAGAATTATTATACTGAATTTATTACATTATCAATGGCTGTGATAATGAAATAAATTCAGTATAATAAAAATTAATAAATTTCTCAAAATGTACTTAGCAAGATAACTATACATGTACTTCGTAATTTTGGTGAAATAGGCTACAGATCACAAATTCAGCCCGTTCATGGTCTACTCCGTTATTGTCTTTGCCGAACAGTCTGAGGAAAATGTGTTTTAGATCCATCTGGCTACAGGTACCTTACCACCCCATCAGATGCTACACTGGTCATACACTCAATTGTGGCTTCCACTGGAGAAATAAGGTTTATGGGATTTGTGACCAGTGTGGCTCCAAATCAAATAGCACACTCCTGTCGTCTGATAACGTTCTATATTTGTTAGAAGCATCACGGATGGCTCAATGCTGAACAGTGAAAATCCTGATCTGGATCTACACTGGTTGCAAAACCCATAAGCCCTATTTCTCCCGTCACAGCCACAATTAGCCCTTTTTTGTCATGGTCTGTCGGATTCGATCAAATTAAATGAAAACTGGGAATTTGGTAGAAAACTTGCGGTACTGGGGACCCGTGTAGATCCTGCTCATTCTACAATTTCAGTTGTCCTGCTCACCCCTGAATATTTGATAATTGATCATACCATAAATAATCAGAGAACAGGTATCATTCACACCGCATGATGCTGCAGATCCCGACAAGATAGCA
Source organism: Conchocele bisecta (assembly GCA_029237695.1). NCBI lineage: Eukaryota > Metazoa > Mollusca > Bivalvia > Lucinida > Thyasiridae > Conchocele > Conchocele bisecta. The sequence continues at coordinate 65,153,987 of CM055266.1, forward strand.
CATTACGATAAAATGTAGGACGTGAAATAAGACGCTTTAGTGGGAAAAAACAACGACCATGGTATTGCTTGATCAAACTAAAAACCCATTGGTGAGCCAGTAACCCAGACATTTCAGACAACACTTAGTGAATGGGTCAGTGGAAGAAGAGGGCTAAGTCCCAAGGGACTTAGCCCCTTCTCCCACTAACCCCTTCCATTGAACATTATTATTTAGTTCCGTATTTCTTGGAACATACAGCTTTTGAGATCAGTGTAGCTCCTGCCGAAATCGTGCAGTCTAATCCGTGTTTACATTTTTTGAAAGTTCATCACGATTTAAATGTAACCTGAACATGCAGATTGCTAAAAAGTATGGCGATTTTATCTGATGCTAGCCCATTTTTCTCCCTAACTAATTGACACTTCCTCTTTTATTTCGAGTTTCGAAAGATCATCACTGTGCTTACCTTCTATGGAACCAATCGGTTCGGAACTAGCCCATACATCCTTACTAGATTCCTTTTCATTCTTTCTAGCGGATTTTTCTTTATGTTTTGTTTTTTCCTTCTTTTGTTCCTTGTGCTTTTTATCTTTCTTAACCTTTTTATCTTTACCATTTATAGAGGAGTCAGATTTTCTTTTCAAATCACCCGATTTACTTTTTGTACTTTTATGATGACCTTTCTCAGTTTCCTCAAAATCTTTATCTTTTCCCAATTCCTCGTCCATGCTGTTAGGTTCGTCTTCCTTTTCCAAGTCGACATATTTGTCGTGCTTCCACTCATCGTTAGAATAGCGGCGATCAAATGAGCCTCGAAGTGATGTGTTGCTACCACGATACGAGGTGTTGCCACGTTGATAGTTAAAGCGAGAAAATCCTGAAAGTGGAAAAGTGATGTGTTGCTACCACGATACGAGGTGTTGCCACGTTGATAGTTAAAGCGAGAAAATCCTGAAAGTGGAAAATCATCCTTCATTGGTTTGCATTCCAGCCATGAATTTGCAAAGCGGTAATGAAAATGACAGAGATATGTGGCTGTGGGAAATTGAACATTTGGGTTTTGCGACCAGTTGAGTTTAGATCAGGATCAGGATCTGCGCTGTATGCCATTCTATTAATGAAACACCAGTCAGGCTTCAATACAAGCAAAATATAGATCATCATCAATTATCAGGTTACAGGAGAGTGCTATTTGATCAGCAGTGACAGTGGTCACAGGTCCCATAAGCCCATTATCCAGTCACAAGCCACATATTATATAGGAATGAATGGCCTTTTTGTGGAATTTATCGGGGTATAAACTTGGAAAAGTCGAGGGAATACTGGACAAAGGCCGGAAGGCCTCGTCCAGTATTCCCGCGACTTTTCCAAGTTTATATCCCCGATAAATTCAACAAAAAGGCCATTCATTCCTTATAATTCCAGCATTTGAAATAAATTCATCAAGAAAATGTGTTTATTTTCCGTTTTCTTAAGAATTATTTTAACTGCGCCTCACGGTTACGGAAAGTAGTTCGGCGTTAGAGTTTATTGGGATATAAATTTTGGACAGAGACTTGCTACAGGCCAATCAAATGGTAGGGAATTGTGTAAATATTTTTGTGCTGGAATTATTGAACAATAAACAGAAAGTACAGCTCGCTACCATGTGCGCTCGTAATAAACTGGCCAAGATCCAAAGACACATTTGCCTAAATATCCTAGAGGGTCAAGGTATGAATTCCAGGGATTACGTGTATACCATCCCATACTTTTAAGACAACTAAACAAAATAGAGATCTTTTTTTTTCAATAAAGTTCCACACTACTATAATTGTATTCCGTAAAGATCGATTTATCTATTTTCTCATAAACACACTCTGGGTTGCAATTATGAAACTTGCCAAGTACATTCTCACAGCCACATATTTGCACTCACCGCGCCCTCGCCCTCGCTCCCCAGGAATGAACCCGGCGCGTCCACGGCCCCTCATGGTAAAACCTCTCGGCCTGAACCCCGTCCTGCCCCTATAGGAGTCACGGGATCGAGGAAATCTGTGACCCGTCGACTGGAACAGCTGCTTCCTTTCCCAGTACGTCATGTCGTCCCTTTCTCGATTATCATGCTGAAATAAAATAAGGGGTGAAATACATACATAATGTATGAAATACAGGTTTCCTTTCGCAACAAGTCATGGCATCCGTTTCTTAGATTATCATGCCGAAATAAAATACATAAATATGAACATTTAACCTGTTGATGTATGAAATTACATGACAAAGCCAAATGACATTTCTATTTTTTAGAGCCAGCAATATGACAGAGACTATGGAAAACTATACATTGTGAAACGCATTTTATTCCGTGTGACGGGGTACAGGGGCGGATCCAGCATTTGGGGGGGGGGGGGGTGTGTTCTAGTTGCAAACGTTAACTCTTGCAATCTACTCCCGTACCGTCCGTAGTTAGCAAGTTACCGTTCGCAACTAGGGGGTTGTCCTATTTTCGAGCTCTTCGAAATGCACTTTCCTGTGTTTTACGTGATTTAAATTCAGACTATAGAGGGTTGGTGGGGTGCGGGACGGTATCGCAAATCAGAACATTTACACTGCAAATTTAGAACCCGTTATAATGCAAATCACTACCACTACAGATCAAAATTAATTCCAGTTATTTAGGGGTGAAAGGGTTAACACAATTGTCATGGATGTCAACTTATCATACGGTACCTCATAGTAGTTTTCGCCTTTCGGTATCGACTCCGGATCATCCTGCCAGTCCTCGTAGGTGGAAAACTTCTCTGAAACAGAAATGCTGAATACAGAATCTATGCTTTGTAATGTTTTTATAGTAAAACTTAACTTTGAATTCTGAAGTTCACAACTGAAGATACTCATTTTGGTTGCATTTCACTGTTGATTGTTCTATTTAAAATGCATACCTACCATAAAACATAAATGAGGCAAATGTCTAGATGCTTAACTCTTTGCATGCTAGCGGCGAAAATATCCGCCAAACGAATTAGGAGTATATGTTTTATTTCTCTCTGTAAATATGTCTTGAAATTTCATTAGAATTGTGTCCTCTGGACACAATTCTAATGAAATTCCAAGACATATTCATGACATTTATAAGGAGAAATAAAAGAAAATATAATGAATGGTCATCTGCTATTTTTGAACTATTTATAGCCCACAAATTTCCCAGCATGCAAGGAGTTAATGAAAGTTATATCTTTTAAAACAATACACCAGGCTTGATGGATTTTATTCAGTCAATTCTTTAATTTCTCTACATACCGGCATTGTCGATGAATAAAATTACCCTGAAATAGAATAGATAGTTTTCTAGTTGTATGAATGTTCCATGTCCATACAAGAGACGCTGATGAAGGAATTAGTCATTAGGATTTTTACACCAATGTACTCTACATAAGAGAAAAAGATGAAGTCTTAAACTTCATGTATAGAACAACTCACAGACCCCTTGATAAACAAATTCCTTCAGTGTACGATGCCTTGTTCTGGCAAAAGGAAAACACGGCCCACATGACTCCATATACCGTGTATCATATATGGCTGCGACTGGATTATGGACTTCATGAGCAGTGTATAACCTGTAGACGATTTCACCAACATTGCAAAGTATACTTATCTAGCAAAGTATACTTTGAGGTAGTAATCATTTATTTCCCTCAAATGCATTAGATCATATAGAACTAACCACTGCATATATTTGATGATTAAAAGTATGCAGAATTATTATACTGAATTTATTACATTTATAATGTAATACATTCAGTATAATACAAATTAATACATTTATCTTAAAATTGAAAATTTCTCCTTGAAAGTATACTTTGCTAGGAAAGTATACTTTGCAATGTTGGTGAAATAGGCTACATATCAGATCAGTCTCCATTCAGTCAGATCAGGCCGTGCATAGTTTGCTATCAAGTCTATGAAACATCCACAATGCTTAGAATAAAACTGAAGGTTTGATGTGATTTATTTGTGCTTAACGGCCTATCAACAGCTAAGGTCATTTAAGGCCGGATACCGGGTTTGATCCTACATTTAACCTGTTGCTTTTGGGGGGTAAATTCCAAAATCAGAACAGAATATTTACAACCCAGATATTGAGCCCTGAAATTAGAATAACCCAACCAAAGGTGCGGACTGAAGGAGCTAGAGAATCAATCCTAGACTGGCCACAACTGCCATCAGCCAAATTTCAAAAGCCACAGCCACAATGTCATAACCAGATATAATTCTAGTAGTACATCTACTAAAATACAGTCGCATTAAAGTTTGAATTGTGATTTAAGTGGTCAGTTGGCGGAACTTTATTTTGTGACTGGATCGGGTGGTAGATTGGCCACAAACGCCATAAGAATCATTTCTCAAGTTACAAAACAAGTTTCTGACAATCAACTATTAATGAAATCACAACTCAAGTTGTTAATGTGGTCAAGTATCTACCCTCCCGAACTCCGGGGCAATAATACAAAGCATTTTTTCATGCCTAGGGCAGGGATTGATTTGATTTAAATGTCAGTTTAGGCCGGGTTAACGGGGTAAATCCCAAAATCAGAACTGAATATTTACAGCAAAAATATATATTTAGCCCTGAAATTAGAAGGTCCTCACCACACCAGTCACTTAGCAACACTCTTCCAAAGTAATAGGATTAGTACTAATCATACTACTTTTGTAATGGGTATAACCAGATTCAACTGTCAAGTACCAGAAACCAAAAAATGTACCCGAGGGTCAAACCATGGATATCGGGGTTCCGTTAAGGATGAAACCCATCATTAAATGTACCCTGCTCCCAACCAACCACCCATGGGCAGGGATTGAACCTACAACCTTCAGTAGGAAAATCTAATACTTGATCCATCAGACTAATAAGTGATCCCAAGGTAAAAAATAAATAATTTGATAGCAGTAATATTGATGGAATTGTGAATTAACCCAATAAAGTCACGCCAGCTTGATCATTTATTTACATAAAAACAACATACTACATTTGCCCTAAAGAGCGCATACTGTTGCAATTATCTCGGTTAAGTGTGTTCATGGAAACGAAGTAGAGAAATCGGGATTATTCACTTTGCATCCAGTGTAGACCCAGTTCAGCCTGCACAGAAGTGCAAATCTGATCAGGGTCTGCACTTTGCGTAAGTGAATTTTAAACACTTATCAGGCTTGAACAAACATAGATCCTTATCAGGCTATAAGACGGTGCCAACATGCCAGGAGGTGGACTGAACACAAACATGATAAGTCCCATTTCTCCATATATAGACTGTGAAATAAAACTTCATGTTGTACACAATAGAACACTGTTGAAAACACAGTAATTGTTGTACCGACATTTCACAGTAAGCACTGACAGAAGGCATCTTACAATTTTAGTGACTATTGTTCCAAATGTGCATTGGCATTCACACTGATTAGGGTCTATGCTGGTAGCCATTTGATACTAGATGGCCGCGGCCCGCAATTCGCGCCCGGCGAGGCTTTGATTGTATATCGAAAAACTTTAAAAAAATAAATAAAAATTAACAAAAAATTTAACCCGGATGCACGTACGTATGTACATCAATGTGCCGACTATATCACACCCATCCACCAACGGGCGCGACTAAAATCCATGTTTATTATTTTCTAATCACAACAAAATTGGGGTCATCATGCTGCTTTATGAAGTATCTACTCTCCAAATGTTGACGATATTAATCAAAGATATTTGCAAATGATGTTTAAAGTCAATATTCAATACCATTTTCCAGACAATATTCCATATTTTGATCTTTGACCAGTTGTGCAGGATGATCTTGAGCTATGCTGGTCACAAATGATGCAAGGTCCACTTTGCCAGACTTAGGCTGGTCACAACAGATGCAAGGTCCATTTTGCCAGACTTAGGCTGGTCACAAATGATGCAAGGTCCATTTTGCCAGACTTAGGCTGGTCACAAAAGATGCAAGGTCCATTTTGCCAGACTTAGGCTGGTCACAAATGATGCAAGGTCCATTTTGCCAGTCAGGCAAAATGGACCTTGCATCATTTGTAACCACACAATACACTTGGGGGTAGGAGGGATCATGGTACAATGGTTACCATTACCCGAGGTTTAGAAACCATTAGAAATGAGAAATAAAAAGTGCAATGAAAGCGAAAAATTGCCACTACATGCAGTGCTTATGGCACTAGGTAAGTACATGTGTGTTGAAAGCCAAACTAACAAATATACTGTCAACACAAATATTGTAATGTGAAAAAGCTTTAATGTGAAACGGCTTTTAATACATTATATTTGGTGGTAACAAATACAGATACAGAATTATCAGCGACAATTGCTTTTGCATCTAAATCGACTTTAAAACAAAAATTCAGACTAAATGATTGATACAACAAACCCTTTGTTATCAGTCAGCGTGAATCATGTACATGGGAATTACGCCTAAACACTCAATTAAACTCGTATATACTAGTATATACACACTGTAAATGTTCTAAATGCATGTAAAACTATAAACAAGCATATGCAGCTTATGCCGTATTAAATACATACCACGCGCACATGTAAACATATATTGAACATGTAGAAGCTAACATAATGAAACCTGAACAAAAATGTAGCATGTCTGATACTTACTACAAATGATCGTTACATGTGCCATTTCATTTGGTAGAAGCAGATTAAGCATCAAGTTTTGAAGGCTATACAATATCTGGGTGGGTGAAGTAATCTCTCTGGGTATTCCATCGTAGATATCATCTTTTGCAATGCAATCAGCTGCTTAGGATACACGACGATCAAGTGCAAATGCATAATTATTCCAATGGTCTACTTTTATCTTCTGGTTATGTTTGTAGTATACGTGTTCACACTGAATTCAAACGTTGATCGAAGGCATATGATACATACATGTTTGTAGTATACGTGTTATGATACATATTCCCAAAGTGAATCTGGTATCTAAATCTAGGCAATTCCAATCTCGGTCAATGGCATATAATCTTCCAGTCATCCACGGCTATTCTCCGATACATTGTACACCAGTATCATCGCCAGACGTAATTTGTATGCCAATGGTCGATCAGCCCATGTACATTTATAAGTCAGCTGGATAATTCAGTTTAAATATGCCGTCTGCCATCTGCCATCTGATACAATGCAACTTTCCTAATGTTGATCCACACTGGATCTGCATCATCTCACTTAACCCTTAGACCGCTACTCACAACAATTGTCGTCTGCTGCTGCTTTTATATCTTGCCTTATTTCTCAATAAAAACATGTTTTGACAGCACTTCAGAGTCATTTCCAATGGAAATTATTCTAAAGTGCTGTCAAAGCATGTTTTTGATGATAAAATTGGAAAATAGAAAATAAACAGCAGACGACAAAAAAAATAAGATAGCGGTCTCAGGGTTAATCGACGTCTGTGCATGGAATAGCATCTGGTGTTCTGCAAATGTTTGAAATTTGTTCTGTTTCATTGTTACAAATGCAAAGTGCAAAATAAAAGGTATACGACAGTGCTATATCATCTCCTCTTTTGCAACTGTTTGGTGCATCAACTTCAGGTTCTGTGCTAGAATTCTACAATTGCTAATGCCTGGTAAATCATTGGCCATGTAAAGATATTTGCATGGTAATGTGAATCATCCATCATCCTTGATCACTAGTGGTCCATGGTGTATCATCTTGTATTCAAAGTATTGCTGTTGGTGAATTATTTGCAGTTTCCTTGGCTGTAATCTCCATATAATGATGGCATGGCATATTGCAAACATCTGGCATTCATCAAGTTGCAAATCTGGCACAGTTGGCGTGGAAGTCATCTGAATGTGTGCAACTAACTGTTTGTAGAAAACGTACATGTAACACGGTGGCATAGCAGCAGCTTTTGTTATTGTGCAACAAAAGACACATACATGTACATCATAAAAGTGGGCATTCACAGTACAAAAATGAGACTGTTACAGCTTCAATGAATGATGATGTGCTTAATGCAATAAATAGAAACTTACATTTGTGTTGATTTAATATGTTTTTGTAACACATTGATTGATTTCACAGGAAACTCAGCAGTCTTGTCTCTTATGAAATCAGTAGACTTATTTAACTCTTTGCATGCTGGGAAACTTGTGGGCTATAAATATTTCAAAATTTGCGGCCAAAATATTCATCATATTTTCTTGTATTTCTCCCTGTAAATATCATGAATATGTCTTAGAATTTCATTAGAATTGAGTCCTGAGGACTCAATTCTAATGAAATTCAAAGACATATTTACAGAGAAATAAAAAATATACTCCTAATTTGTTTGGCAGATATTTTCACCGCTAGCATGCAAAGAGTTAATAATCATCACTGTTGTAAGATGCTCTATTTACACAGCATCATTATCTGTGACTTGAGAAATGGGGCTTGTGGGATTTGTGACCAGTACAGCTCCTGATCAAGCACACTTCTGTAACCCGACTACGATCTATATGGCTTGTTAGAAGCACACAGGTCCTTCATTCATGTAAAGGTGAACAGTGCAGATCCTGATCAGACAACAGATGCTACTTTGCGACCAGTGAAGCATATACGGTCTGATCAGGATCTACACTGTTCACCTTTGCATGAATGAAAGACCATGTGTGCTTCTAACAAGCAATATAGATCGTTGTCATAAGCCCCATTTCTCCAGTCACATATAACCCATTGCATTCTGAGGAGACATTATTATGCGCATGGAAAATTGTAAATATGTTTTTCTTATTTCTTCGCAAAAACGTAGCCCGGCTTTGACATAAGCTCCCTAATTGCATCATCGCTATTCGCTACATACCATCTGTGAAAGAGCTCGAAAGTTGGCAAAGAAAATTTAATTGAGACTCAAGCGAAATACAATTGCAATGTTATGCACGGAAAATATTGTAAATTTCAATCAGTGAAAAACAGCTATACCAGAGCTCCAATAAGGTGCATATTGACGTATTTTACACTTATTTTAGCAGAACACGCATTGATTATCAAAAGTGAGAGTACAAAATACTGACAGCAACGTGAAAATACGCATTGATTTTCAAATTGAATAATGAAAATTGAATAGTGAACTGTAACAAAGTTGAAAATATACTTAGTGGAGCTGCAAAAAGCAAACAGTGCAGCTCAAATAAGTGAATTTTAAAATTTGTTTTATTTTTTATAATTTTTCCCTATTTTATAAGGAAGAAAATCAATAATACATTTGTAAAAGTAAAATACGAATTGAATTTGAAATCTGGGGATACAATACCCTTTAGATACAAAACTTATCTGGAGCTCTGGCTATACAATGAGGGGATGATGTAATTACAGAGCGCGGCTCAAGTCTATGTTCTAGATCTACAGGTACATGTACAGTGGGGTCAGTGTTAAGTGCACACACGAACGAACACGACAGGTTGGTTCCACTGTGTATTATACATTATTAGAAATAAAACAAAAATGTTTCTCGAAATTGTCATATATCAAAACCGTTAGACCAAATGTAATGGCTTTTCAGTGTAAATACTCTAAAATGCAATTACATTGTAAACAGCATTGCTATTCACTCTAGTACAGGTAGGGCTGTGTCATAGTGAACCAAATACGTTTGAAACTGGAGTAGCCCAGATCAACTTAGTCCGAGCAAGGCATCATCCGTTTTGTTGTCTGTGAATCAAAATGCTTCAGAAAATTAGTTTTTTATGGTACCGCTATTAACCCATAGACCGCTATCTTAACTTTTTTTTTGTCGTCTGCTGTTTATTTTCTATTTTCTATTTTTATCATCAAAAATATGAATTGACAGCACCTTAGAATAATTTACAACATGCTTGGACGGCACTTCAGAATCATTTCCATTGGAAATGATTCTGAAGTGCGGTCAAAACATGTTTTTATTGAGAAATAAGGCAAGATATAAAAGCAAGAGCAGACGACAATTGTTGTGAGTAGCGATCTAAGGGTCAAGTTGTAGGAAAACAGAACTTGAACAAGCGGTACACTGGTCAAACCCTCAATGTGATGCAGGATTGATAGGTTAGCACGATATCGATCCATAATTGAAGGGGTCAGTAGAAAAAGGGGGGTAAGTCCCTCTGACCCCTTCGATTTTAACTGTAGGAATTATACATGTTTTACCGGCTAAATGCGGTAAGGGTAATACCTATTATGACTATCTACATGAATGAATTAAATGGTCAGCAATGTGTTTCATGGCCAGGCTACATAAGTGAGTAAATTCAATAGTGTCTACACTGGTTAGGCATATTTGGTTCAGGTTCCTTGTGGATACCGCTCACATACAGTACATTTGTTCTGAAAAACACAACCATACAAAATCCTTGACAAATGTAACCTAATTCCCACACTAGTACACTTTGATCAGGGCCCGAAATATAATACACACATGTCCAGAGGGCTCCAGATAAGGAATTAGTAATTGAGTAATGTCACTCCATCATTTCTGAAGAAATTGGGTATTTCAAAATTTTAATTGGGTAAAATAAAATCACACTATTGTTTACACATCAACAGACAGCAATTATTGAAGTTTGCTTCGAAATGAAAACATGTCTTGGCATTTCATTAGAATTGTCTCCTTGGACTTGGAGACAATTCTAATGAAATACCAAGATATGTTTTCATGGAAAATATGCTATATTTGTGGTCTGTTTATTGTTTTCTGCAGCATGGTAAAGGTGCAACAAAATATTAATTGCTTTTTGATGCTCGCTACTTCTGATTTCAATTGGGTTTTTGGCAATTTTAGTTGGGTATTTAAGCAAATACGCAGCTTATCTGGAGCTCCGTGTCCACATATCATACAAATGTCCACACACCCCTCTTGTCAACAGGCTCCAATAACCTTCACAAATATCTTTGTCTACAAGATAGACAACTAGGCAATTGAATTAAGTTCAACATGATTTGGGTGAAAGCGTCCAACATGTGTTAGGCGAGAACAAGAAATAATGTAGAGTATGATGAATACGCCATAATGGGACAAGTTTGACCAGCATAATCCCAGATCAGCTTGCACATCTGGGGGCCGTTTCAGCGGTTTCGCTAAACTTTGCACGACTAAAATGTTCGTAAATGCAAACTTATGATAGTCTGTAAATTTGACATTAACAATGTTTTCTTGTAAACAATTATTGGATTTACATTTATTGAGCATAGGCTGCATGTGCAGCCTATGCTCAATAAATGTAAATCCATTAATTGAAATTTCCAGACGATCCTAAATTTGCATCTACGAACATTTTAGTCGTATAAAGTTTAGTGAAACGGCCCCTGCACATGATCAGGGCTTACAATGGTGAGAATATACTAGTAAATGTGGCTGTGACTGAAGAAATGGGGCTTTTGGGTTTTGCGACTAGTGTAGATCCAGATCAGCCTGTGAATCTGATCTGCACTGTTTACTAGTCAATGAATGAAACACAAGTTTTGCTTCTAACTATCCAGCTACAGGAGTGAGCTATTTGATCAGGAGCTACACTGGTCGCAAATCCCACAAGGCCCATTTCTCGAGTCACAGCCACACATGATCATGATCTATCATTGTCTATAATGGTTAGACATGTCCTGATGGTCTTTTCATCAGCCAGTGGTTGTATAGAGATGGATTGACTAAATTAAGTTTAACCCCCAAGTAACTGGAATGGATTTTGATATGTTCATATTCCGACCAATCCAATCATCATGAAATAATTTTCCATTTATGATAAGGGGGTGTTTTTGTTCTCCAAAATATGAAAATTACTTGCAAAAAGTGTAGATCCTGATGAGACGGCTCGTCACGAGCCGGCTCATCTGGATCTACACTTTTTGCCAATACCACTATACAGGCCTGTGGTGTTGAACGGGTTAATGTCAGATTTTGCAACAACAACATAGATTGGTGGCTAGTCTCCACTGTATTGAGGGTGCTGGCTATACGACAGCAGATTGATTGTGCTTTAATGTCCGTTCAACGGCTCGGTCATAATATATGCACAAATATCGAGGGCGAGCATTGCTGGTTCATTCTTTCCAACAGTGAACTCACAATATCCTGATCTGGTGTCAGACACCCCTACATGAGATAATTTGGCACCCGGAGTAAAGGTGCAAGTTTCTCAGGCCTTCACTTGCTATTCTACAAGCTATATTTTAATACGGCCTGAACTTTGTATATCTATTCTGTCCTTTGTAGCCATATATTTTTTTAATAGGCATGAATTTCTTGCCCGTTGTGAGGTTCTGTTTGACAAAATCACTGACTAGTGGCTCTAGTTCTCGGAGACTCGGGTGAATTGTGATCTTTCTGAACAGAATGGACTTGATCCCTCCCTGGAGAATCAGGAATATCTCCTCGAGACCTTTCTGGGTCAAGCTCAGGTCACCATCTATGGACTTCTTGAAGAGATTTCGAACGCGAAGACTGATCTCGGGGTATTTCATGTAACAGCCACCGTTGTCGAGAACATAGCGTGCCCAGGCCTCATTGAGATCATTCCGTGGACCATTCGCCGTCTTCGCATCACACGTCCCTAACCATCGTGGCAACATCTGCGACCAGACGAGCTTCACGTTTCTGAATTCCGACAAAATTGCATCGATTACTTCCCTAGCTGTTGTTTCAAATTCCGTCAGGTATTTCGACTGTAAATCATTGCCACCGACATGCAGTATGATCATCTGAGGTACGGGGCTTGTGTCGAGCAGAGATTGCACGGCTGGAATCACGTCGACCAGATGCAGGTTCCGCACACAATGCCAAGTCACATTGACGGTGCCAAGGTCAAGGTCGCTGCCGTAGTTATTCCTCACGGCCCAGTCAAACGTGTCCTTCATTTCCCCAGTGCCAATAATCCAAACTCGAGGTTTGCTCACAGACAGATCATCTGCAACAGAGAACAAATAGAAAATTTACTATAAGAATTACCTGTCATGTTAGTTGCGAACAGTATCTATGGATGGTACGGGAGCGTGTTAAATTTCAAGTTGCTGTTCGCAACTATGGTCATGTGTAATTGTAAATCAAATAACGTAATATACAACTCATGAGTGCCACATCGAAGAATAGAGAAAGCTAACGAGTGATGGAGTCTTCTAGGTTGTTAAGGTTGCCTAGCTATACTGGATACAAAGTGAAAGTGAATGGGTTTAACCGTCCCAGAAACAGCTAAGGTCATATAGAGATTGGACCGCAGTTTAGATGGAAATACTATGCAAGTCAATTTTTAATAAGGACGAGGATTGAACTCACAACCTCCGATATTGAAGTCTAATGCCATATTCCCTAGGCCATGGCCCACCCCTGTACTGGATACAAAAGACTTCTCCAAGTGACCTGGACTATGATGAACATGTCTTGCCGGCCAGTGGACCGTGGTGTCCGATTCAAATGCAATTCAGGTAAATAAGCATCCCAAGACATGATTGCAAGCTACTCAAATTTGAGACACGCCATGTGACTCTGTACCCAAACAACGTGCAATTTTTCATGAAATACATTTACAGAAACTGTGATATTTTCTGGAAATGGCGTAATTTTCATAGCAAATGTGGAATTGAATTCCGCATGTGTGTGCTATGAAAATTTTACCAACTTTCGAGTCAAAATCTGAACAGCGAACATCCTGATCAGACACAACGGATTGCTCACACGAGGGGTTAAAATCAAATTGTTTCACGAGATAATACTTCAGTAACTGAAGGATAAACAGTGTAGGCCTTGAACAGGGCACACACCGTTGGCTCACATATTGCTATCAGAATAACAAGGTATTGCTAGGTTAATTCCAGTCAAAATGGATGAAACATTTGGAATGTCATGATTTGGATATAATTTTCTTTGTAAATAAGGTCCCTAAAAACCAGGAGCACAAATGAAACGAGAAATGTGGCCTGTCGGCACACGAATGCCCCCGCTGGCAGCCAAAGAAAACGAGGCATATATAAATTATAAGCCATTTACCCTGAGCGTTAAGGTTTCGAACGCACCAAGTCTGTGACCTTGACCCTGAGCTTAACAGGGGCGGGACGAATGTGGATTTGTCACAGGGAGGTAGAGGAGCAATGCGTGTGTGAAACAGATCCGAACAAGGAAACAGAAATTATAAGCCATTTACCCGAGCGTCAAGGTTTCAGGACGGACGTACGGACGCCGGTAACACTATATGCCCCCCTCACTATTTGGTGGCGGGGGCATAAAAAACTTGTTATGTAGAGATATAAATGGTATATGTCTTACCAGAGTAGGCGCTGTTTCTATTGCTAGGTTCACCGCCAAGCCTGTCGAGGTAGGGCACTGTAACAAAGGCTTATATTTACAAACAATTCCATTCTTTGGACACACACGGTCAACCATTTTATATACAAATGGATAGTGCCATAAATATAGCACATCAATTAAAACTGCAAAAAAGATAATTGTATTTAAAAATTAGAATGCATACCAAACATATAAACATTGACATAAAAGCTAATAAACCATCAGCAAATATTACACAAGATGGCACATCGGGATATAGCTTGCGAGCATGATTCGGACTCATTCCTACATTAGACAAGTCTAAGTACTTTTGTACCCAAGAAGATGTACGATATATCATGAAAAATATTTACAAAATTTATATTTTCTGTAAATAACGTCGAAAGTTGACGATATATTCAGAGCAAATGCTAAATACTTGCTATAAAAATGTTGTCAACTTTCATTTACAGAAAATATCAGTTTCTGTTTTAGACTATTCAAGTGATCAAGGACTAAATAGCAGGCAAACTGTAAATGTGTAAATAATGTAAAACAGTGCGACTTCCGATTAGATAATAAGCAGTTTTCAAATACAGTAAATGTACCGTGTTATGATCAGATTTGGTCAGTTAAAATTACTATCCAGTAACCGATTTCATCAAATTGTAAAGTATACTTATCTAGCAAAGTATACTTGGAGTGAGTAATCATTTATTTTTCCCGAAATGCATTATTTCATATAGAACTAATCACTGCATATATTTGATGATTAAAAGTATGCAGAATTACTATACTGAATTTATTACATTATCACAGCCAAATGGCTGTGATAATGTAATAAATTCAGTATAATAATTTCTCCCTCAAAGTATACTTTGTATTTTATCAGGTATTTGTGAAGTAAGTGTAAATGAAGGAGTACCATGTCATTGGGATTACTATTGAGCATGTAGAAATTGATATAGGATTATTTACCGTTCTCGGTCTTACCTGCGGAGCTATCCAGGTTTTCGTCCATACGGTCTGAATAGAGTGCTGAAAAAAGGCATTTGTCAACCATGATTGATGAAGCAGTCATTTCCAGAGGTAACATGAATCAGTCATTTTCAAAACTAGCCTATCTATGTGAATGACCTATAATTTGATCATTAGATTTTCCACAAGGACCAACATTAAATGTGATTGTGTTGAAATAGTTAAATGGCATCATGCAAAGACGGTACGGTACCAGTTCCGAGATTTGTTAGACCCGTGTAGATACTAGTATTCATGCTTACACCTGGATGGAACCATCATCGCAACACTGTAGCCGAGCACATTACGGTAGGTTTTGGCATTTGATCCATTTAATCCCTAATAACTCTTCCATGTCACCCCCACCCCTCCCGCACAACTTAATGAATGAATCATTTATCTCTAGTTACCTACGTTGGGCGCTGCTAACGATGTGGGTCGTTTTCCTTTCAAACAAATAACACGTTTAGATTGTTTGTTTGTTTGTTTGTTTGTTGGGGTTTAATGGCCTATCAACAGCTAAGTAAGGTCACTTAAGACCGGGTCAATGGGTTTAGTACTAAATCCCATATATTACCTGTACAAGTACATGTACATGTTCAAGTACATGTACAAATGGGGGGGGGGGGGAAATCCCAATATCAGAACTGAATATTTACAATAACAAAACTATATATTCAGCCCTGAAATCAGAATAATCCTGATCCGATGCCAATTCCTCGCCACACCAGAATCACTTGGCCCCTCCCAAAAGTAGTAGGATCAGTAATAATCTTACTACTTTTATAATGGGCAATAACCCAATTCAACTCCCAGGTAATTAAAGAGCCAAAGATAAAAACGTACCTGAGGGCCAAACCAGGCAAATCGTGATTCCTATAAAGAGGAACCCATACCATTAATTTACGCCGTCTCAATCACCCGACCACCACCCACTCGTTTAGATTGTAAAGCACTCCATCAGATTAAGACCCTGCAGACTGGGCTATAATGAATAGCTTGTCTATTAGCTAGCTATGACCAGGCAAGTCCTTCGTATGACTAAAATGTTCGCAAGTGCAAAATTATGACTGTCTGTAAATTTCACATTAACAAATTTTTCTTGTAAACAATTATTGGATTTACATTTATTGAGCATAGGCTGGCAGCCTATGCTCAATAAATGTAAATCCATCAATTGAAATTGCCAGACGATCCTAAATTTGCACATACAAACATTTTAGTCGTACAAAGTTTAGTGAAACGGGCCCCTGGTGATGATGGATTGACCATTGAGATAAGCATGTTTTTGATGATAAAAATGGAAAATAGAAAACAAACAGCAGATGACAAAAAAGAATAAGATCTAAGGGTTAAAGGTGCATATTCTCATTTACAGCTATTAACACTAAGTCCTATAAAGGACTAGATTGAGGTGATTTTATTTGATTTATTGGTGTTTACCGGCCTATCAACAGCTAAGGTCATTTAAGGCCGGAGATTGAGGTGAACAAACATGTCTTGGACAAACATTGACCAGTGGGTCTTGGGAGAACAAAGCTGAGACTGTCGGGTCTTCAGTTATCATGGTTATAATGCCGCAACCACCGAGTCACACGACTCGTCAGTGTATTGTAGCCGTAGCCGTGGCGTTATAATGTATTTTTGATTCCCCAAAATTGCATAGTCCTTGGTCATTTATTAGAATAAATACGGTAGTTGCAATCTTGCTGATTGATTCAGTTTAGAGGGACTGTGTCTCAGATTATGTCTCGGATATCCATTGTGTGTAACTAGCTACTTGCACAGCAAATGATCTATATTAATGAATCACACCGTTTTACTTCATAACTTTTTTGTTAAAAAAGTGTTATATTCAAGTACATACCATCAGAAACTGTGAGAAACAGGGAAAATTATTTGGTTATGGATTTTCGCTATACACATTCCAGCAAGGTAAATTTGTGAAAGGATCATACAGTACACATTTATAAATAAGTTGACATTTGAGAGTCAGTTACACAACATAAATAATATACCAAATACAATGCAATGCAATGCAGAACCCAATGATTGCAAAAATTCTGAAAAACTCGCATTTCCAATGCGTTATTTTTCAGTATTATAAATATTTTTGTCACTCGTACAAAAATTATTCATGCGACTCGTATCATATGTACAATTTGGTTCAGAAATATGATATAAATCAATAATAATCTTGAATCACTTTCTGCACATATCTGAGACCGAGTGCCTTTAACATCCTTTCAACAGCAAGGTCATACAGACGGGAATGCACTGATTGCACTGGTAGGGTGGAACACTGAACATTCAGAAATAAGTTTACAACAGAAAGATTCAGAACTCAATGCAACCCATCATGTCCTCCTATACATTGATCCAAATACGATAGATTCACTGTTAACTCTTTGCATGCTGGGAACTTGTGGGCTATAATAAATTAGAATAACCCCGACCTCGTGCCAGGTCCTCACCACACCCAAATCACTTAGCGCCACTCCCTAAAAGATTAGTACTAATCTCATTACTTATATAATGGGTATAACCAGATTCAACTATCATGTGCCAGAAAGCAAAAAATGTACCTGAAGGTCAAATAAAGGATATTGGGAGTCCGTTAAGGATTAAACCCATCGTTAAATGTACCCTTCGCATGATCCCAACCTGTTCAGCTGGGAATCGTGGAAAGGTTTGAACATAAAACCATGCACACCGAGTCCCCCATCCCACCCCTGGACACAAGGCAGAGCATTTACATAGTGGAAGCAACACTGTATTTTCAGATAGTAAAATTGCACTATTTCACAGAGTCATTTGGTTTCCGAATTTTCAGCCGAAAATTCAGAAACCAAGTGACGCAGTGAAATAGTACTATATTTGCACATACAGAAGAATCTACAAGAAGGAATCAGGAATAAGACTACGGATTACTGATCTCCCGTCTCAGTTTTTATTATTTTACAAGTTTACAAACATACAAGGACAAAAATACTTTTCTCAAGTCAATGAAGAGACACTGTATTTTTCTGGGCATATTACTATAAAACATTCAGTTCTCAGACTCTAAAATTGCAGGATTTAGAGTATAAACTTTGGTCGGAAAGTTTTATTATCGTAGGCCCTAGAATAGTGACAATAACTCACAATCTCCAGTAGTGAAGTGCCCTAGACCCACCTCCATTATGATCAACTGCCAGTTACAGTGCCCTAGACCCACCTCCATTATGATCAACTACCAGTTACGGTGCTCTCCATAGGTTTCCCCTGCAGAGCAGCGAATCAGATCCGATTTACGCTTCGGCTGTTGATTAGGTTACATTTTCTATACTTATTCCACAGAAATGTAGGTCAGTATTATGAAATGTACATATTTCAGTATTATGAAATGAACATATTTCAATATATAATAGCTGCCATAAATTTACAGATGTAGATTGCATGTTGCGTAAATTTCACCTAGAATCTAAAAATGACCCAGTCAATGGCAACCAAAACATGAATGTAAAATTAATGTTTGGGTCCATTTACTCGAAAGGCAAAATTTAATTTTATAGTCCTACAACAATGATATAATTTATTTCAGACTTACAAGTTAGTTTTACTTATACAATACTGACATTTCTTTGTAAAATACAGTAAGGTATGTCACAATTAACTTCTAAAGTGTGAATCAGATCTGATTCGCTACTCTGCAGGAGAACCTATGGAGGGCAACGCAACTCTGGGTACAGATGATACGGGAGTATTCTGCAGAGTTACTTCTCGCAACTACATATCGGTATGCGCACTATCTCTGATAGCAGTGCTTACAATAGTCACATTCAAGCGATAAAGCGGCAAAACATTTTTCATACAATATCAGATAAACTAAATTAGGGCTCCAGATAAGGAATTAGTAATTGAGTATTTTTACTCCATCATTTCTGAAGCAATTGAGTATTTCAAAATTTTAATTGGGTAAAATAAAATCACACTACTGTTTACACAACAGACGGCAATTATTGAATAGGTTGAAATGAAAACATGTCTTGGCATTTCATTCGAATTGTTGCCTTGGAGACAATTCTAATGAAATACCAAGATGTGTTTTTATGGAAAATAAGAAAAATATGCTATATTTGTGGCCTGTTATTGCTTTTTGATACTCGCTACTTCCGCCTTCAATTGGGTTTTTGGCAATTTTAATTGGGTATTTAAGCAAATACGCAGCTTATCTGGAGCTCTGCTGTAACTATTGTTGGATCAAGCTGGGTAAACCCAGATCACGGAGGAAATGTGAACACATTGGTCAGGATTTACAGTTTACCAAATGTCTTAATTTATCAGGTAACTAAGAGAGATCCAGATATGTTTTGTGTCTAAAGAGTATTGTACCCCCTGATTAAATAGGGAATAAATTATCAAAACATAAAACAAATTTAACCATTCACATATTTGAGTGTACATGTATGATTACTTATTCACTTATTTATACTGTAAAGTAGCTTAACTAAGTAAATGTTCAACTTTATAACAGTATTTCCACTACTCAATTTGAAAATCAATGCATAGTTTCACATTGCTGTGAGTATACTCCCACTGTTGATAATCAATGCGTATTCTGCAAATATAAGTGCGTAAAATACGCCAATACGCACCTTATCTGGAGCCCTGAACTAAATGCATTGAGCCAATACGTGCTGACTTATAACAAACTGTAGTACCATGCATTGACTAGATACGCATATCCGGGTCACAACTGCTTCTCATTGGCCAAACAGTGTCACATGTTACAGAATCACGTCAGTGTAATGATGCAACATGAACAAGTCGACATTCTTTTCAGGAAACCACGTTATATTTGCCCATCCTCCATACCAAAACACTACCTGATAAATAAATACTATATTAGGTTAAAAAAATGGTAGGAATTCTTCAGAAAGCCTCAGAATTCCTACGCGTTTCCTAGCCTTGCCTCGACTTCAAAAAGACAATAGCAAGATGTTTTCTATTTAATAGACAATATCATTCTAGTGTGTTTTTTAAATCAAGTTATATGTGGTAACTATCTTTATCTACACTTGACTATGTGTAAGCTATATGGGGATATTTGAGCAACTGGGGCGTGTTGCGTTGTACTGGCTGATGGCCAGGTGGAGGGATCATCTGTGTTGGAGGGGTGGGTAGTGTGCCCGGAGGGGGAGGCCCGAGTGGGGGAGGTCCAACAAGGAGAGGCCCGACATTGGGAGGCCCGACAGGGGCCAGTTGGTTATGCGGGGGCCATGCCGGAGGGGCTCCATACGGGGCCGGAGGAAGACCAGGAGGCAAAGGTAGGATAGCGCCACCTGGTGGATGGGGGAATGGTGGTACTGGGGGAGGAAATGGAGGCCGGGCATACGCCGGGTCTGCGTGTGGAGGGTACTGGTAAGCCACAGGAACTGGGGGCCCCGGGAATGGGGCCATGTGTGGGCTGGGGTATGAGAACGGATGCTGTGGACCTCTATGTTGTGGCGATCTATGCCTACTGCAGCTTCTACTGGAGTCATAGCTGGAGCTACTGCTAGAGTACCGTCTAGAGCGCCGTCTACGCCGTCTACCCCGCCTACGGTTCCCCCGTTCCACGGAACTACTACTCCGCCTCCTCTGTCTACTCATTCGACCATCATCTCGCACACGCCTGGGCCTCGGACTACGAGACCTCTTTCGCTTTCCTCTACCTGATTCTCCCTCACCAGGTGGTTCAACATTCTCGGCTTGCTTCCATTCTTTTTCCCTACTTTCATCCTGTAGTCGCTTTACCTCAGACATGTCTAGTCCCTTAATAGCCTCTTTCTGTTGCTTAGTAAACCAATCAACTTGCTCAGGTTTGAAATACTGAAACTGTTTGGCTGATATTCCCTGTAACTGCCCTGAAGTGAGACTGGTGACCTGTTTGCGTGTCAGACTAACAAAGAACTGCATGCTGAGGTTGGAAATCTGTTCCAATGAGAACATAGCAATTTGCTCACATGTAAATTCCTGGATCTGATTTGCAGAAAGTTTGTGAACTTGTTTCCGTTTCATATTATTAATATGGTCAGAATTTAGCATTGGAATAGAGGTTTTGCTTAGCTCAGTTATATCTTCAAGTGGCCATTTTATGTATGGGAATACAGTTCCATGACCTTCAATGAAGTACTTAATCCCTGTCTGAAGCCTACTAATGAACAATTTCATTCCATCTTCATTCAAATGAAATCCACCATCGCTACCTTCATGGAAGTATTTATTCTTAAGTTCACCTCTAAATTCTGGGTGACGTAGCAAGCAACCATTTAATTCAATAACATCCTTTCCTATAAACCGATTAATTCTGCGCCGTGACTTGCTTAATGAAGAAGACTGTACATTACGTTTATTCCATGCGGGCAAAATCTGTGACCACACAATTCTGACACCAGGAAATTCCTCTTTGATAACTTTTAAATCCCTCTCCATTGTGACATGATTATCAACATTCCTGCCTTCACAGACATTGTTATCACCACAGTGGATGACGATCATTTGTGGTGGCGGCCGAGACTTTTTCATAAAGTGCACAGCAGCAACAACGTCTTCTATCTTCATGTCCATTTCACCGTGCCAATGGATCGCCGCTAATTGTTCATGCAGACCAAGGTCAGTGCCGATACAGTGGTCCTGGACGTACTTGTGAGTGTCCTTTATCAACGAAGATCCGACAATCCAGATGTGTGGTAGCCTCAATGGGGACACTGAAACAGGCAAATACAATGAAAAAACAAAACTACTATATACCAAAAGGAGATTGAGGAGTCCAGGTAAACTAAACAACTATTTAAGACAGAGCTCCAGTTAAGGTGCATAATTTGGAGGTAAATTTCTTATTTCTCCATCAAAAATGGCAAGTTGGGAGTGCTTTAGAATCGTCTCAATGAGACGATTCTAAAGCACTCCCAACTTGCCATTTTTGATGAAGAAATAAAAGAAAATTCACCCTAAGTTAGTCAAATTACGCACCTTAACTGGAGCTCTGTAAGACCATGTAAAACGTCATGGTCTTCAATAGGCACTGGAGTATATTCTAGGACGAGCGATGTTCAATGCAAATGTAAAGTAATTTTGCTTCGACATTGAGCATGTGGACCACATGAGTGGTCTATGAAATGAAAGTAGTGATAAACAAGCAAATGAAATTTTGAGTAATTCATAGGCTTGCAGCGGTATGTACCACAGAGAACTTTGACTGACTCTGGCTAGGTATGAAATAGTATCCATTTTGTCAGATCGTGACCCACGTGTATTTTTCCACAATGAAAATCAGGCACAGAGGCAATTACAAGGGAGAGTAAAGGGAGAATTGAGACCCGGCTCAAAAAAAATGGAAGATGTCCAAAGTGTAAGCTTTAACTGGTTCTCAATACGCAAATACATTAGATCATGGTGATGGAACTAAATTGAAAATCAAAATTAACTTTGTGCATGTACACAGCATAAGGCCGCACACCAAGTACACTACAGCCCTCTATAGCGGTGTTTGCAAACAAGTGTAAATCCAGATGAGCTGGCTCGTAAAAATTTGATTTATTGGTGTTTAACGGCCTATAAAAAGCTAAGGTCATGTAAGGCCGGCCAACAGGTTTGATCCCGTATATAATATCACACCAAAGTCACTTGGCTCCTTCCCATAAAACTGTCACATACCAGAATGCAAACGACGTACGAGAGTTGCTCGAGAGGAGCCGTCTCCACAGGATCTGCACTTTTTGAAAGTAATTTTCATATTTTTTACACCGGGCCAACCGGTTTGTTTTAGATTGATTGATGATGGAGTATTGGTGTTCAATGGCCTATCAACAGCCGAGGTCATTTAAGGCCGGGCCAACACGTTTGATTATCCTGTATTTAAGCCGTCCATAATGAGGGAAATTCCCAAAATCAGAACTACATATTTTTAGAAATTTATATACTTTCAGCCCTGAATTTGAATATCACGACCTGGTGCCAGCTCCAACCCAAAATTAATATGATCAGCAATACTCTTATTACTTTTTAATGGGGCAATTCAGCGCATTCAATAAGTTTCAAAGTAACAGGCTGTTTTGAAAATGTAGGTGGCAATTTCCTATGGACTGCAGCGGGAGGGTCCGAGAGGGAGGTTTGGTCCACTTCTGTTAGGTGAAGGGTACGAGGGTTCATGCGGTATAGATAGATATATAATCAAGCCGTCAGAAAAATAATTGAACCCAGCAGCCTAATATTGTACATTGTGTACTACGTGTCAACGGTGTCCATTAATGGTGAAAATGAAGTTTCTATCAAGTTTGGCTTCTCGGGGTTACCGACGACTAATAATTTAGCCGGATTTGTTAAAAAAATTAATTTAACTGGACGAAATATAGACGGCGACTTGTTAGAATATGCGGCGGAAAACCGCCAGACTTTGGTGTGGTATGGATCTGGCAGCAGGTCAGGTTATTCTAATTTTAGGGTTGAATATATTTTTCCGATGTAAATATTCCGTTCTGATTTTGGGATTTTGTCCCCAATGCAGCAGGTTAAATATGGGATTGAACCCGTTGGCCCAGCCTTAAATAACCTTAGCTGTTGATAGGCCGTTAAACATCAATAAATAAATTGTTACGTACTGCTCATCTGGATCTACAAACACAGTTAAAGAGGTATGTAGTGTTGAAAGAGTGAAGGTGGAAGTCGGTTAACCAAGATACAAACAGATGGAAACAAGAAATCAGTAACCCCTCAAAGCATTAACACAAAAATAGCCTTAGCGCAAGTTTGAATTTGACCTTGAGCACATCAATAAATAAATTGGTACATTCTGCTCATCTGGATCTACACTGTTTGCAAACACAGTTAAAGAGGTATGTAGTGTTGAAGGAGTGATGGTGGAAGTCGGTTAACCAAGATACAAACAGATGGAAACAAGAAATCAGTAACCCTTCAAGCATTAACACAAAAATAGCCTTAGCACAAATTTGAACTTGACCTTGAGCACATGGGCCACATGGGTGGGCTATAGAACAGATGGACAGGGTAGTGACTATGTATCCTAAATTTCTTCTTTGGGAACACAAAAAGGACTACACCCAGGCATCATTGATGTACCTATGCATGCCTCTAGTGAACAAAGCCACACTGCAACTGCATAAATATATAGTATGAGCAAGGACATCGTTATCACTAAACTAATCCTCGCTGGCAGCCTTGATACAAAAAAAAAACAAAAAAACAATAACACAGTCCTCAGTCACCTTGACCTTGGGCAGTCGGAAGTTGGTTGTATGCAAAACAAAGCACCATCCCAGGCCCGTAGCCAGACCTGTTTGAAGGGGGGGTCGTTTCGAAGGCCGAAGGGGCCCCCCGAGATATCTAGGGGGTCTAAAAAAAGTGGACCTCGAGGCTGGGCGGGGGGGTCGTCCGACCGCTCCGACCCCCCTGGCTACGGGCCTGCATCCCTAGACACACATTGTGGCCAAATATTATCAAAATTGGTGAAGCGGGGAATAGTTATTGAAAAATGAAAGGTGTTACTAACGTATGCACATACGTACATGAACTAACACTATATCCCGTCTCTCTTATTGCCAAGGGGATAATAACGCTTTATCCCCTCTTGCCTATCGGCGAGGGAATAATCAAGTGTCAACAACATATGAAATACTTGCCTTAAACTTCTGTGAAGATGCTTTCCCGACAAAACAGTAATTAAAACTCCATCAGCACTAATGGAGTTTACAACGTCAACACATACACAAATGTAAAACCGAAAGCTTGATCAGGTTTACATACATGTACCAGTAATATAAATTAAAGCATGCAATTTTTCTACATGGACTATCAGCTGAGAAACGCAGGCTTCACAATAAACCACTGGCCCTATGCCCCAGGCCAGTAAAATTTGATTCTGGCCAGTAGAAATCAACAGCCAGCTGGCCCAGTAGAACAGGGGTTTTTTTTCACCAATTTTTAACAAATTCTAAATATCATTGTTTTTGGGCCAGCAAAATATATTTCATGACAAATGTGAAACGTTTGTTGTGAAGACGACTGGAAAGATGCCGTACAATATTTGCAACAATTGAAGAAATTTGTCCTCTTGCACATTCACGAAGTAAGAATAGAATCTACCAAAATATTCAGGGATTCCGCTGGCGATCGCCACTTTCGCAATTGGCGATAAAAATAAACAATTGGCGATAAAAAATTACAATTGGCGATAAAATTTTTTTTTTTTTTTTTTTTTATTTTTTTTTTTTTTTTTTTTTGAAGTGGCGATTTTGTTATTTTCCCCAGCGGAATCCCTGAATATTGTGCTTTTGGCCGTTGTGAACAGTGTCGGCCCTTATCAGACTGTGTTGATGATGCACAGGCTGATCTGGAACAATCTTGGTCCCAATAGCACAAGGTTACTTTTCTCAGCGGCAGGTCCAAATTCAAACACAGGAACCGGGAATCCATATCTACAAACTGTAACGATATGTAGCCTATTTCACCAACATGGCAAAGTATACTTTATATCTAGCAAAGTAAACTTTGAAAGAGACATTTTCCATTTAAGGATAAATTTATTATTTTTTATTATACTGAATTTATTACATTATCACAGCCAAATTCTATTATACTGAATTTATTACATTATCACAGTCAATTTGGCTGTGATAATGTAATAAATTCAGTATAAGAAATTCTGTATACTTTTAATCATCAAATATATGCAGTTAGTTCTATATTAAATAATGCATTTTGGGAAAAATAAATGATTACTCCCTCAAAGTATACTTTGCTAGATAAGTATACTTTGAATTTTTATGAAAAAGGCTACTAGATTGTCTAAATATTTCTTTAAACATTTAAGTCACAATACATACATGGACGCAGGTTCATACATATATATAATTTAGGTAACGTGTAATGTTAATAAAGCATGTTAAAGAAATAAAATTTTCCACAGAATAAAATTGAATTTCTAAACTTCTAAGAAGAAATATAGATTCCCAGTAATACAAGCATGACTGAACAATATACACAGGGCATCTGTTGAAACATCAAGGTAGTAGTTAGACAGGCAATCACATGAAAATATGAAGGAATTTTAATTTCCATAGAACATAATGCAAGGCGACCGTGTCAATGAGCAAGATGCCACTTGCCATTGACACAGCCACGCCTAGATCGCTGTCTTCTGTATCGCTGGAACACAACTGTCATGATGGTACAATGCTACACATACATGGTTGTTGAGAAGTATGACAGGTGGCTGCATGACGCAATGCTGAAGAACACACGAGACAAGCCATGTATGTGATTTTGTACCTATTAAGATGTGCGATATTTCATGAAAAATATTTACAGAAACTAATATTTTCAGTAAATGACATTGAAAGATGACCATGTTTATTGAAAATACTAAGTTGAATCCGCAATTGCTATGAAAGGTTCGTCAACTTTCAACGTCTTTTACGTGTGAACTTGGCAGCGGCTGCCACGGCAGTCACCAATTGTCACAGTAGCTCTGCTGCGACAATAGGCAGACCGCCTCCAGTCGACATCATCATGTACACACTGCAACAGTGTGCTTGTAGAAGCAACATTCGGCAAACAGCATCCATCTTTTGCTTCATACCCACAGTCAATGTGCATGTCGTATGTTGTACATTCTTGTTTCTGTTATATCAATATCTGCAGCTGCATGGATATACCTCTTTGTACGTATGGCTTGCAGCTTTATCGGTGATCTGTCAGGCTTTGACGTGCGTGTCCAAGCCAAGCAATATTCTTGGAAAATACATCATGGAAAATGCTTGTCACAGTGACCTCTGCAGAATCTATAAACTTTAGTTTTCTTTTGCTATACCCTGGTGCTCAAGTCAGTACTCAAGAGCAATGAAAAATGCTTCTTTACATCAAACAGATAGGGCATGTTATTTATTCTTTCTTCTCGATGTGAAAAAGCTGTAAACATTGTTGTCGGATGCAAACATCCACGGTACATGCATGTAATTGCCGTTTTCTTTCTCCAAACAGAATGGGCAGGTGCATGGAAATACACCTTTGATCTAATGGTGACTATCCCTTGAGGCTGTAGCTTCGCTTGTCCTTCTTAACATGCTTTCGCTCATTATTGGTCTTAGATGTATACGTTGTGTATCATACATCTATGTACATATAGACTACTACTTTAATGCTTTGTAAGCCATACTTTTAATCTGGTTCAACCTTGGACAGTAAAATAAACATGAAAGTTACAAACATGCATGGTAGGGATGAAATTAGCTACAAAATATAAGACAAGCCATGTGATTTTGTACCTATAAAGAAGATGTGCGATATTTCATGAAAAATATTTGCAGAAACTGACATTTTCGGTAGAATTCTGCAATTCCTATAAAATTTTGTCAACTGTTGGCATCGTTTACAGAAAATATCATTTTCAGTAAATATTTTTCATGACATGTTCTTCGGTACAAAAGCACATAGCTTGTCTCATATTATTACAAGACCTTAGATGACAAACTCTTTGTTCTTATAAAATGTGTCTGACATGACAGCAAATACTCCAGATGCACAATGTATTAAACTCATGAACATAAACCATGGACATTTGATAGTTACAGAGTGTATTGATGATACTGAAGTATATGTATGTGATTTGAGACGCAAGGTACCATACTTAAATGTTAACGTAATTTGAACAGGACCTCTTTTACATGGGTTACATTAGTGAGCTACAGAATGAAAGGATGGATGATAACCAAGAAATATATGAAGCGTCGAGTCAATTTGACTTATGATTGAAGAGATATAAGGTATTCAAAAATGTTTACGTAAATTTTGCACAAAAAAGAGGGTAATTTGCCTATGATTGAAGAGATATAAGGTATTCAAAAATGTTTACGCAAATTTTGCACACACAAAAAGAAGAGGGTAATTTGGCTGTTTTGTGCAAAATTTGCATAAACATTTTTGAATACCTTATATCTCTTCAATCATAAGTCAAATTGGGGCCACATGGCTCGGCTACAGAATGAATGCATCAATGATGACAAAGGCGCATATGAAGTTTAAATCAATGCTATTTTGAATTGCAGAGATATAAGGTACGTAGAAACTTACCACAGATTATGCACAGACGCCTGCTCGTCAATGAGATCATTTTGTAAAACTCTCCACAGGCTCTTGGGCCGGTGATTATATAACTTTCCGAGCTTGTTCTTTAATCTTTTCAAATAAGGTGGTTAGATTGGGGTGCCACAGCGAGTGCTTAGCGGTATCTAAGCAAAATGCTTAGTTCAGATTTATACCACAAGCTCAAGTCAGACAGTAATATAATCATGGATTCTTGTTTTTTTGTTTTTTTTCTCGAAAATTATAATTTTTTATCGCCAATTGTTTTATTTTTTTTGAAGTGGCAATTTTTTTTTTTCCCCAGCGGAATCCCTGATAGACCCATTGCCTACCGACAGGATTATCAATCACCGGTGGAGAAAAGTATCAATACAAAATATCAGAGCATATGCCAATTTGATTCAATAGTAAAACGTGTTCGAGTAAACTAGTAATACAGCATAATTCAGTGCAAAAGTACAGTGTAATCTATATAAATATACAGGGCTTTTCCAAAAATTGCATGACGCAAGTTGATTTTGAAGCATATACCAAAATATTCAGAATATGTATAAGTAATGCACCACATGGTCCGACATAGCAAAATACAGTCCGACAAAGCAAAATACAAATGCAAAAACTAAAGCATGCATGTTCAGCTAAAATGAAAATGGGACCAATTGGCTTTGATCTGTAGCTCTTCATAAGCCTTCAGCAGCCTGGTAGTTGATCACAACCCATATTGGTCAACACTCCACGAGCCCCTTTCACTCCAGGAATATCACAGATGAAAATAGAGAATACCAGGCTAGTGTCTTTCGTTACCAAGTTTATCAGGCAATGCTAGGAAACACGTAGGGATTCCGAGGCTCCCCTAGAAATCCATAAGGAATCCCTACCGTTTCCAAGTCGAGCCTGATAACTAAATATCAACAGACACTAGGCTGGCATTTTATTTATCAGGTAACGTTTTATGCTAGCCGATGATCAACTATAAAATAGCTTTCGTTGAATAGAATGCAGACTTATTTACATTCCGTCATTTACACCGACATCATTCGGTAACGTCATGTGATGCCGTTCGACCAACGAAACGTCACTTTTCAATTCTTTGTACCTGGATATTTGTATCAGGTCAATGTCTGATATGACACTAGGTTATCAGTCAGTATGTATTCGGCCAATACAGAGTTTGTTACCTGATAAAAATGGAGCTTATGACATGTCGCCAGGCCAGCTTCTGGGGCTCATTTCACTAAACTTCGTACGACTAAAATGTTTGTAAGTGCAAATTTATGATTGTCTGGAAATTTTAATTTATGAATTTACATTTATTGAACATAGGCAGCCTATTCTCAATAAATGTAAATCCAATAATTGTTTACAAGAAAACATTGTTAGTGTGAAATTTACAGACTATTAGACCCAATTCTCATGGATTCATGCCTTCCCATTGATTCATGCCCCTAGAAAACAAGTGAATAAGTATATTCTAAGAATAGTGTGCACTCATAGTCAAGTGTTTGAACTTTATGTTGATGTATACATTTTCAGGAATTAATCAGAATATAACACACAATATGAATTTATGTGCTTAGGGGCACAAATCCATGAGAACAGCGACTATAATTTTGCACGTACGGACATTTTAGTCGTACAAAGTTTAGTGAAATGGGCCCCATGATTGCAAATGCATTCATGCAGCCTGTTTCTATTCTGTTAGAAACATGACTGCCAACCATAAAGATCAGACAAGGCACCAGTCGCAAATGTCATAGGATTCATCTGTCCAGTCGCAGCCACATATACTAATGTTCATAATAAGCACAGTGACATCTGACAGCCAATTGACTATGTTGACACACTAAGTAAGTGAATAGCTCTTATGATGGACAGTGCAAAAAGCTAGCGCTTGCGACAGGGATCAATTAATTGTCTGGCTGCCTGAGATTCTTGTTTCGATGCAATTTTAAAATAAATTTTCCTAAAAAAATACTACTGTTAGAACTATAGTTATGCCCCAATTTCATGGTGTCATGGGTGGGAGGGGGGGGGGGACTGAAGCTGCATCTTGAAATACAAATCTTTCTATTGTGTCTAACCTGGTCTGTTCTTGAAGTCTGGCAACTCGGTCCTCACTGCTGGTGTTCTCTTTTCTGAAAGTAATTGTTATAATGCAATAATTCCAGCACAAAAATATTTACACAATTCCCTAACATTTGATTGGCCCATAGCAAAAAGGCCATTCATTCCTATAATACATAATCAGTAAAAGTAATACATCATATTTGGTGCATAGAGCGTTTCTGCAAAAGTTATGACACATTGATCAATGTAGTTTGGAAAACCTGGTTTCAAACAATCAACTTGTTTGAATTATAAAAACATTGCCTGATTTGACAATTGTGGTTAATACTCATTTGGGTCACAATCCGACATATCCCGGTTATGACTGTAGGGCTCCAGATAAGGAATTAGTAATTGAGTATTGTTACTCCATCATTTCTTGAGCAATTGGGTATTTCAAAATTTTAATTGGGTAAAATAAAATCACACTACTGTTTACACATCAACAGACAGCAATTATTGAATAGCTTTGCTTCGAAATAGAAATGAAAACATGTCTTGGCATTTTATTAGAATTGTCTCGGAGACAATTGTAATGAAATACCAATATGTGTTTTCTTAGAAAATAAGAAATTATGCTCTATTTGGGGTCTGTTTATTTTTTTCAGCAGCATGATAAAGGTACCATAAAATTTGAATTGTTTTTTGATACTCGCTACTTGTAATTTCAATTGGGTTTTTGGCAATTTTAATTGGGTATTTAAGCAAATACGCAGCTTATCTGGAGTTCTGTGACTGTCAGGCTGCTCAAGTGTGTAAAGAAGTGTCGAGAAGTAAACTTCTCAGCAACAGATTAATAATTGCAAATCGGACTGTAGAAATGGAGCTAATGCGACCAGTGTAGACGCAGACCAGCCTGCGCATACAGTCTGATCAGGATATGCACTGTTTGACCTTCAGTATGAAACACTTGTCAAGTCGTCATACATTTAACAAACAGAGATCCTTATCGGGCTGTAGAAGTTCGCTAGCAGATGGAGAACAGGACTGGCCAATAATGTCATAAGCCCCACACCAGTCACAGCTGGTGTTCATAATGACCACAGTGACAACTAGAGAAAGTGAGCAGGCACTCATGTATACCCCCGGCCGCCGCCTGGACCGACAAATAAAAACTCAAACATTAAAAAAACAAGAACTGCGTCTGTCGAACGCGGATGCCACCTGCAGCATATTTGAGAAACTGTGACAAAGTGGTTAAGTCATTTAAGTAACCTGGTGAAGGTGAAAAGGCGAAGGTCATATAAATTATGAAAAGGTAGGTGTGGCACACATACCAATGAATGAAGTGTTGAAGTATTGAAGCAATTAAGCAACTTATGTAGATGATATGGCCAGTTTGAGAAACTGTGACGAACTGGTTAACCAAAATTATTAAGTCATTTAAGTAACCTGGTGAAGGTCAAAAGGCAAAGGTCATATAAATTATGAAAAGGCAGGTGTGGCACACATACCAATGAATGAAATGTTCAAGTATTGAAGCGATTAAGCAAGTTATGTAGATGATATGGCCAGTTTGAGAAACTGTGACGAACTGGTTAATCAAAATTGTTAAGTCATTTAAGTAACCTGGTGAAGGTCAAAAAGCGAAGGTCATATAAATTATGAAAAGGCAGGTGTGGCACACATACCAATGAATGAAGTGTTGAAGTATTGAAGCGATTAAGCAACTTATGTAGATGATATGGCCATTTTGAGAAACTGTGACGAACTGGTTAATCAAAATTGTTAAGTCATTTAAGTAACCTGGTGAAGGTCAAAAGGCGAAGGTCATATAAATTATGAAAAGGCAGGTGTGGCACACATACCAATGAATGAAGTGTTGAAGTATTGAAACGATTAAGCAACTTATGTAGATGATATGGCCATTTTGAGAAACTGTGACAAACTGGTTAACCAAAATTGTTAAGTCATTTAAGTAACCTGGTGAAGGTCAAAAGGCGAAGGTCATATAAATTATAAAAAGGCAGGTGTGGCACACATACCAATGAATGAAGTGTTGAAGTATTGAAGCGATTAAGCAACTTATGTAGATGCTATGGCCAGTTTGAGAAACTGACAAAGTGGTTGACCAAAAAGTGTGACGGACGGACGGACAGACAGACAGACGGACGGTCCAAAAACAATATGCCACCCGGCTCTTTGAGACCGGTGGCATAACAAGAGGCCCAAATGGGCCTGTATCGCTCACCTAAAAGCCTCCATAGTGGTCACCTTGATTTCACAAAGACTCTTCACTTACAACTTCAAATGTTCAACAGAATTTGTTGGTACCTTCTGATCTAACACAAGTTTTGTCGAAATCGGCCTGGCGGTTTGCGAGAAGATTTTTGACAATTTGACCTACTTTTCAACGGCGGACATCTTGGATTTGGTGATGACCTCCATTTTGACAAAAATGAACAGGCTTCACCAACAAACCATTTCAGTTAAGTTTGGTCAATATCGGCCAAGCAAATATAATTTGACCCCTAGTTGACCCCTCGGGCCACGCCCATTTTTAACCCAGGTGCCACCATATGAACAAATCTGAAACAGCGTTAAATATCAATCATTCACACCAAGTTTCGTCGAAATCAGCCTGGAGGTTTGTGAGAAGAAGATTTTTTGACAATTTGACCTACTTTTCAACGGCGGACATCTTGGATTTGGTGATGACCTCCATTTTAACAAAAATGGACAGGCTTCACCCACAGACCATTACAGTTAAGTTTGGCCAATATCGGCCAAGCAGTTCACAAGAAGAATACGTTTGAAATCTTTAGTAAAAGAACAACTTTTTTTTTTTTACCTTTCGGTGGCCATCTTGGATGACAAAATCATCTGATTTAGACAAAAAATGCTCCAGAGTGATCGACTAGTCGATACCTTCGATTTGATATATTATATGACCATATTCGGGCAAAAATATAATTTGACCCCTAGTTGACCCCTCGGGCCACGCCCATTTTTGACCCAGGAGCAACCATATGAACAAATCTGAAACAGCGTTAACTATCAATC
Source organism: Conchocele bisecta (assembly GCA_029237695.1). Lineage (NCBI taxonomy): Eukaryota > Metazoa > Mollusca > Bivalvia > Lucinida > Thyasiridae > Conchocele > Conchocele bisecta. The sequence continues at coordinate 65,187,475 of CM055266.1, forward strand.
ATTCACACCAAGTTTCGTCGAAATCGGCCTGGAGGTTTGTGAGAAGAAGATTTTTTGACAATTTGACCTACTTTTCAACGGTGGACATCTTGGATTTGGTGATGACCTTCATTTTAACAAATCTGAAATGGCATCACCCATATATCATCCCTGTAAAGTTTGACCAACATCGGCTCAGCAGTTCGGGAGAAGTAGATGATTGAAAATGTTCACGGACGACGGACAACGGACACTTTGCCATAAGAATAGGTGAGCTAAAAATGTTAACACAAAAAAAGAAGTAATTTGACCTTGGACATGAAGACTGTGGTATGGAATGAAACGTTGGATGATGATAAGGAAGTATATGAAGTTTGAGGTCTTACCGTTACAGAGATAATGGATACCCAAAAACATTAACGAGGATGGACGGACAAACGGACGGAATTACGAAAACTATATACCGCTCAACATACTTTGTATGCCGGGGGTATAATAATCGTGTAACGTATGTCATACCAGGTTGTCTTGGTGGAGACTTGTTGTCGCGGTATTTGTCTGGTTGGTGGTCTCCACTGCGGCTGCCTGTACCACGGCGACTTTCAATACGGTGCCTGCATGCAGATGTGATTGTTAACCCTTTCATTCCCACAGGCCTGTATAGTGGTATTGACAAAAAAGTGTAATCCAGATGAGCTGGCTCGTCACCGTCTAATTAGGATGAAAAGGTTAAATCCTTTCACCCCTAATCCATAAATAACCGACACAGACTGGTTCAGGTTAATGTTTGGATTACTTTTAAAATCTTTTTTTTAAAATCTGAAAAATACTGTCAAAAACTATAGATCTTGATGAGATGGCTCGCTATGATTTACAGTTTGCACATGTTGGCTGTATGGTCCGAATGGTTGAAAGGGCTATTAACCCTTAAGACTTCTACTCGCAACAATAGTCGTCTGCTGTTGCTTTTATATATTGCCTTATTTATAAAAAAACATGCTTTGACAGCACTTCAGAATCATTTCCAATGAATACAGAATATAAACAAGAATTCCGCGGAATCAAACGTCTCGCCTAGTTCCGCCTTGACCGTGACCCTGGGGCCCCCGAGAAATTTAATAGTCCTATATTCATCTACATATCATAGTAAAGGGATGTATAAAGTTTGATGACTGTAGCTGATAAGGTGTTGAAGTAATGACTGTAACAAGAAAACTTAACATTGAATGATGATGACGCCGCCGCCGACAACGCCGCCGACTCCGGAAAAGCAAATCCTATGTCTCGCTTTCCCTATGTCCTACTGAGTGGGCATGTACCTTTAATGAGGATATTCAGTATTCAAGTTTAATAGATTGAATGGGACAGTGGAAGGGGACTAACTCTATATTAAGTGCCAAGTTAATGTGTATCACGTAAAATTACATGTACCGGTATAAGGGTTATGAATTTGAGTTTGTATATTTCTCAAATCACACATGCAAATCGGAACACGCCTGTATGATACCTTGCATCGTGCATATTCCCCTCTCGGTCACGGTCTGATCGGTACTCTCTACCATCATCAGACTGATCGTGGTGACGTCTCTCCAAATTGTGTCGTAGATCATTGGGATTCCTCTGCACTTTTGAGTGCATGTCATCATCTTTCTGGGAATCGCGATACAACCTTTCATACCGCGGGTCAGGCCTTGGATCCAACCTGTCGGAACGTAGGATTAACAGCTATCTAGTTTTAAATGTTGTGTAGGTGAACAAAATACATGGCCGCAACGGCACTATTTTCGCATAAAATTTTCTTTATTAACCCTTTCCCTGATAGAAACGACTTTTCACGCCTCTGCAGAAGATGTCTTTAGAAAACATTGTGGGAAAAGGAGAAATTGCTTGTATTGTGGGAAAAGGAGAAATTGCTTGTATTGTGGGAAAAGGAGAAATTGCTTGTAACAAGCAATTTCTCCTTTTCCCACTATGTTTTCTACTCTATCAGATAATTTAACCATCATTTGACCCAGCATTTCATTCTTTTATTCAGATGTTTTCGATTTGGAAGAGTCGAAATATCGCAAAACAGGGAAAGGGTTAAGGAAATATGCATACAAATATGCCATGGACAGTGATTTATTTACCAGCGTCAAATACTAACATTTTTTGGAGTTCACACTAAAATTCAGAAATTTTATTATTTTGCTTAGGATTGATTACACACCATTTTTCCAGAAGATACCAATTTGACACCATCTAAAAAAGGTAGATAAAACACTGCCTGGATTTGGGGTGCCACAACAGACCTTGATTGATTTGCAAAATATTGAGATTTATTTGCAAATGGATACCATCCTTATCATGCTAATAGGTCAGCTGGTCAGTCTGACAGAACAAGTGGAACGAATGTGAAAATGGTTAAAATACCTTCAGTCATTTAATTTAATTACAAATGTGCCAGTAACGTAATAGTACTATGTTATCACGTTACGAGACAAGTTATGGTTATACACGACAAATTTTGCAGGTTACTGTAACAAAATGTCACACAGTTAACACTTGCATATACAATCACAGCAGGACGGGTCATAATAGAGCTCAAGTGAGGAAGGAATCGATGGTCCACAACGTTGACTTACTTTACAGTTACATCTGGCTCGTGCCAACTTGGTCTGAAACAGAAAATGACACAACTGCTTGTGATCAGAGCTCCAGATAAGCTGCGTATTTGCTTAAATATCACCTAATTATAAAAATACCAAAAAGCAATACAATTTTTGTGGTACCTTTAAACTGCTGCAGAAAATGATAAACAAACCACAAATATAGCATATTTTTATTATTTTCCATGAAAACACATCTTGGTATTTCATTACAATTGTCTCCAAGGAGACAATTCTAATGAAATGCCAAGAATTGTTTTCATTTCGAAGCAAACTATTCAATAACTAGATTGGTCAGTAAGCGAGGCTTACGGAATACCCCCCGCGTGGGCCCAGGTACCCCTAAATATGTAAAATTTTCCAAGTGTGTGGGCTTGTGACCTTGACTCTGGGCTTAGCGGGGGCAGCACAAACGGGAATGTGAAGCAGATCCGAGCAATGAAATAGAAGTTATAACCAATTTCTCTGATGTTAAGTTTTGTAAAGAGACCAAGTATGTGATATTGACCTTGGGATCAGCGGGGATATGTCACAGCATGATAGTAGAGCCTTAGAGGAATGCATGCATGAAATATTAAGAATTTTAGATGAAGTTATAACATATTTCTCTTGATGTTAAGCTTTGTAAAGAGACCATGTATTTGACCTTGACCTTGGGATCAGCGGGGGTTGGACTGTCGTGGATTTGGCACAGCATGGTAGTAGAGCCTTACAGGAATGCATGTGTGAAATATTAAGCACTTTAGATGAAGGAAATAGAAGTTACAACAATATTTCTCTGATGTTAAGTTTTGTGATGAGTTTATGTATTTGACCTTGAGCTTGGGATCAGCGGAGGTTGGACGGTCGTGGATTTGGCACAGCATGGTAGTAGAGCCTTACAGGAATGCATGTGTGAAATATTAAGCACTTTAGATGAAGGAAATAGAAGTTACAACAATATTTCTCTGATGTTAAGTTTTGTAAAGAGACTAAAGTATTTGACCTTGACCATGGGATCAGCGGGGCTTGGACGGTCGTAGATTTGGCACAGCATGGTAGTAGAGCCTTACAGCAATGCATGTGTGAAATATTAAGCACTTTAGATGAAGGAAATAGAAGTTACAACAATATTTCTCTGATGTTAAGTTTTGTGATGAGTTTATGTATTTGACCTTGACCTTGGGATCAGCGGAGGTTGGACGGTCGTAGATTTTGGCACAGCATGGTAGTAGAGCCTTACAGGAATGCATGTGTGAAATATTAAGCATTTTAGATGAAGGAAATAGAAGTTATAACAATATATCTCTGATGTTAAGTTTTGTAAAGAGACTAAGTATTTTACCTTGACCTTGGGATCAGCGGTGGTTGGACGGTCGATGTAATTTTCAGTAGCTGATTTTACCAAAATTGATATTAAGTATACTTATCTAGCCAAGTATACTTTGAGGGAGTAATCATTAATTATGCCGAAATGCAGTATTTAATATAGAACTAACGACTGCATATATTTGATGATTAAAAGTATGCAGAATAATTATACTGAATTTATTGGCTGTGATAATGTAATAAATTCAGTACATTGTATAATAAAAATTAATAAATTTACCCTTTAATTGAAAATTTCTCCTTCAAAATGTACTTAGCACGATAAGCATAATTTGCAATTTTGATGAAATGAATGTGCCTCTTTTCAAAGTTTGATGTGCCCTTGCTTGTACTGACCTGACTGCTTCTGTATGTCCCACATCACGCACCATCCTGCGATCTGAACCGTAGTCCCGAGTCGAGGACGAATGTCCAACGGTTATCTTGTAGTCCATGTCCGCATATTTCTTCTGTTGTTTCTCTGATGGCCGTATTGTGATTGTCCTTTTCTCAACATACGCCTCTTCATCAAGAATATCATCGTGACGAAATGCTCGAATTTCATCACGGTCGAAAATCCGTCCAGAGTAGTCCTTTTTAGGGAAAAGCATTACAAACAGTCTGAAGTCAATATCGTAATTAACGGGCACATCTTGGTCAAGCTCGATGTGCTGAGGGCCGCGGTGTATCCCTATCGTAATATTTTCCTCAAAATCAAATGGACCTTGTGATAACTGTTCCAATGTGCGGAAACGTTTATCCAATTTTTCCCGTTTCTGTTTGTCAATAATCTTCACTGACTGGATTTCCGTTTTTTCCCTTACATTCATTACTGGTTTCTTTGACGACGATGGCTTATCTGCGTACATTTTCCCTTCGAACGATTCGCGCCTGGATTGGTGTCGAGGGGAATGGGATCTCTCGCGGGACCAACGCCTCGTCTCGGGAGAATATCTCATTGATCGTCGCCTCTCAGATTGATCTTCCTTGACTTCCTTAAAAACTCTGAAAATAGAGAATATCAGGTGAGTGTCTTATGATATCATGTTTAATAGGGAAGGCTAGGTAATGATAGAAATTCCGAGGCTTGGGGAGGAATTTGTACACTTTTCGAACCATGCCTAATAAGAATGTCAGCGAAAATAGTTGTGACCCAGATATGCATATCTAGTCATTGTAGGATACGATATAGCGAATACCATGCTAGTGCCATTTGCTACATGTATCAGGTTTATCAGGCAAGGCTAGGAAACTTCAGGAATTCCGAGGCTCACCAAGAAATTCCAACAATTGCCAAGCTTTATATCAAAAGACACTAGCACAGTATTCTAATTATCAGGTAACTTTTTATGTAGATGATCAATAAATATACATGGTTTAGTTGAAGCATAGGCGCAGATCAGCATGCCTAGGATGGCACTACTGGCAGTCCAGTAGACGCAGCAGCCATTTGGCTACTAAAAATTTCAGAAATTGAGATATAATAACTTCTAAAATTTCAAAAATTCTTTGAATATGTTGTATGCTGAGAGTAGAGATTCTAAGCCAGGTTAGCAGGTTGCAAGAGTGTGGTAGCTAGATCAGGAGCTAGATTGGCCACAAATGCAATGCATCCTAATTCCGAGTCTAGAAAATGTGGTGTGTCAACGCACTTAGGGCCCCTATAGGTGATTTGAAAATAAAGACAGACGGATGTACGATCAGTAGCGAGGGTAGTTGTTTTAATGTGGAAGTATGCATCATTATTCAAGTAAGGCGTGTGTGCAATATGAAGATATTAGCTGTCAGAAGGCAAAGAGAAATTATAGGTGATTTGCCTTACAAACAAGGTGAACGTAAGTCCTCAGTGACCACGTGGGTCATATGCAAAACAAAGCACCATCCCTACAGTTTAAAAGTGTGGCCAAATATTCTCAAAATATGTAAAGCGGTTCGTAGGTTATTGAAACATGAATGATGTAATTAACGTACGCACGCACATACTGGACCAATGATATATCCCCTCTTGCCTATCGGCGAGGGGATAATCATAGAGCCAGATCACAACCGCCTACCTCTTTGCTGGCCGCGGACTAGGTGATCGAGGGCGGTACCCCATGTGCTTCCCCGATAAATCTCCAGGCTCTCTTTTCATAGCGCGACCCCTTTCCATAGACAATGACATATGCTTTGGTGACCTGAAATAGCATGGAATTAGAGGGGATATCAGATAATTAACGAAGCATGTTTTTTACATTGGTGAAGTGTATTCACATAATCATGGTAAATACGAATTGTATGACCTGCGAAACTGGCCCATTGATAACTTCAGAACCACGTGGATTTGACGTTTGGACTTGAAGTAACTTTCACTGGAGCGTGGCCAATATCCAACAATTTTATTTTAAAAGTTGCTTAAAATATGGTGGTTTGATATTTTGAATATTCAACTGTATACATGTGACCTTCCTTTAATAATAAGCCTTTACTGGTATTGTTTAGTGTGCATGGCAATACTGTATTTATTTCTCGGAATTACTGCTGCGCTCCAAACACAATTAGGGACCATTAAAAAATGTTTGCCTTGCCATCCCTGCGACATGTTATTCACATGATTTTATTTACAGGGATCCACTCAGTAGGCACATGTTCTTTATCGGAATGAAATAAGTGTACAATTATGTCACTATTCCACCAGTTCTAAAAATTACGAGTGCCCGTTATACAGATATCTATGGAAGGTAATATCCGCCATAATTATATTTGGCTTGATGCTTGCTGGCTGATGACATTTTAAGTTCTATCTGTCTTATTACAATTATATGTGGCTTGATGCTGGCTGGCTGATGACATTCTAAGTTCTATCCGTCTTATTACATTTCTATGTATGTGGCTTGATGCTTTATTCATTTGTTTGTTCATTTGTTTATTAGTGTTTAACGGCCTATCAACAGCTAAGGTCATGTAAGGCCGGGCAAACGGGTTCGATCCCATTTTAACCTGCTGCATTGGGGGGAAAATCCCAAAATCAGAACGGAATATTTACATCGAGATAAATATATATTCAGCCCTGAAATTAGAATAACCTGACCTGGTGCCAGGTCCATACCACACCAAAGTCACGTGGCCCCTTCCCTTAAAATAGGATTACGAATATCGTAATACTCACATAAGGGGTATAACCAGATTCAACTGTCACATACAAAATGCCAAAGACGTATGTGAGGGCCAAACCAGGTCTCCAGTCGGGATTCCGGTAATGATGAACCCCGATCGTTAAATTACCCATCGCATGCTCCCACCTGCCACCCACTTATTCATTTGTACTGTTTCAATGCGTTTGTGTTGATTACAAGTGGCTTGATGCTTAATTGTTAGTGACATCCGGAGTTCCATTATTGATTAATGCATCGCTGTTTTGCTATGCGCTTTGTTAGCTTGTTAAGCCACGCCCCTTGACAACAATAATTGCAACAGTAATTTGGGAACAACCATTATGACGCCAGGTGCGCTGCTAAAACTTAAATTAGTTCTCCCTAAAATTATTTAATATGCTGGTACCTGTCCTACAATGCGTTGCTCTCTAAATTGGTTCCATGTCCCTAACGGGTGTTGATGTAGATTGATGCCGCCTTTTCTGTTGCGCCATGTTTAGATTAAAAGACACCAAATAGTTTTACTGTATAATTTAACCGAATCCCAGCCAGTCTTTCCTACTTTCACTATTCGTATGGATTTTGTGGGACCAACCTAGTCATGTCCCCCAATATTGTTTACATTATTTGGCCACGGAAACTCTGTTTACATCTCGTGACCAACATATTCAGTGTTTTCTTTTAAATGCTTCAAATATGCTGAAAACTGGTGTTAAAAACACCCCAACATGTTCCTCAAGTGAAACTGGGTAGTAATGGATCAAGATTTGCAAGCAAACTGTGCCTGTGACCTTAAAACACCCGGACTATTTTTTATGTCGGACTACTTTTGCATACTCAATTTCTCTAACCTTAAACCTAGAGTGCTACATGCCAGGTTATAATATAGGGAGACATGTTTTTCTTTCTTCTTTCGATCTGACATTTTTCTGGCAAAATGAACATTGATTTACCATTACCAGATGTACTAATTGACATAATTATACTTTTTATATCAAACGTGAAATGCCAGTTTGATATCAGGGGCGATTACCGTGTTCCTTAAAATGATAATGGAAGCAACTATTTATTCCATTTATTTATTTTTTGATGTGCAATATCATACTTTATGATATGTCGATAAAAATATTTATTCAGCATTTAGTTGATATAAATAATTTAAAAATACTGCATCATATCATTTGCATATGGAACTACAATGTAGCTTGATACAACCGCGAGTCTCTATGAGTACATTAAAGATTACTAAATAATTATACAGTCAAACCTGCTCGGACGGTCACCTTTAATCAGCGGTCACCGCCGTTAAGCGGCCACTTCAAATTCCCCCCCCGCGCATTTTTGCTACATAAAACGCTTTCATTCAACGGTCACTCGTCTAACGCGGCCAGCGGTCATTAATTATCGTCCCAAACTAGTGATCCAATTTCATTAAACGGTCACCGCTAATCTTGATTTCAATATACCCTGCGGCGGTCGTTACCGAAGCGCGAATTAACAATGATGTCAGCAGTCAATGCGGGTAATTAAAACACTAAACACGTCGCCGTGTCGGCGATGTTGAGAGGGATATGTTTCACAGGTGCAAATTGTGTTGCCCGAACTGTCGGCGCATTATTGAAAGAACAGCCTATCGCATCCGGGTTCTTGCACCCTTGTCCGTCGATTCGTAATTTTTATAGGTTACCGACACAAATGTTGTAAAAAGGAACAGCCCATTGCCAATTACCAAATTGACAATTGAAAACACGAATAGCTGATATAATTGGTGTTGCCCAGGACCGAGTGTAACCGGCTGAAAAATAATTTAAGCAAATGGCCTCATATGTCGAATATGAGCCGAATGTCGCACTTATTGACTGCTTTTGCTGACATCGCCTATGTATTATTTACATACACAATTGGAAATGAATCCAAATTCGACTTGACCAATACCTGACCAAAAAAAAAAAAAAAAAAAAAAAAAAAAATAAATTGCATAACTTATCCCCAGGCGCGGATACAGAAATAATTGCCTGGGGGGTGGGGTGGTCTGTAATTACAAGTTCGGCTCCGCGAGCGCGAAATTAAAATTGTAAAGATGGGGGGGTGGGTGGGGGGGGGGGTGGAGGGGGCCAGGAAATTTTTAAATGCCAGATCAATATGGTACTCTAAATTGATCATCAATATTATTTATTACATTTGTATTATCAAGTCAACATACATGTCTGTTATCTTTATCTTCATTTCAATTTTCAAAAATTACCTGAAATGTACCTGAAAACACAACCCTCTATTAAGAGGTCACCTCTGTTAAGCAGCCAGTTTTGTCACTTCCCTTGGGTGGCTGCTTAAGACAGGTTTGACTGTACATGTATCTGTGTAGCTGGCACTCGTAATTTTTAAAAGTGGTGGACTAGTTGCAATTATATACTTATTTAATTTACATAAAGAAAAATTTGTACCTACTAGATGGGACCCCAGCTTCAACAATAATTAAATATATATTTTAATTAGTCAAGATCCAGAGCAGAATAAGTGCAGGTTATTGGAAAATAGGTCCCACAACATCTATAAGTAGCACAGAATAGCAAAATGTGTGGTAACGGGTTAGTGCTTTAGGGAAAATCAATGGTGGTGGGCCAACTTAGTCTGGTCCCGGATGGTTATTGGTTTGCATCGGTAACGGGCCAGTTTGACAGTCAACCTGTGCAAGTTATCATATGTGTAACTTATTATAAAAATGTGATTGTTTTCAATTACGTACATATGTAATTTAATGTGGGGTGTTGGTCATGTGATGTAAACAGAGTTTCCGCGGCCAAAAAAAAATGTAAACAATATTGGGGGACATGACGAGGTTGGATTTTTCTTTCTTAGGAGTAAGTGAACCTATTGTTTAATTCATGCAGAACCAGTACAGACTGGCTGCAGGTCATGTACAAGTAAGTCCCACAACATCCATACAAATAGTGAAAGTAGGAGAGACTGGCCTTATTGGATTCGGTTACAGTATATAGTCAAACTATTTGGTGTCTTCTAACCTATACTGTGATAATTTGTGGGTGAAATCTTACAATACAATACAAAATTAGTTTATTAAAGTGTCGTATACTAGCAAACATGTACATCGATATTTACTTAACACATTAATGCTAGTATCCAGCCGTATTCGACTTATAGGACACTATAAAATAGACAGTTATATACATCTAATATATACCAGTAATGATCAGTGAATCACAATTGGCATGTCCACATAGCCATGTTGAAAAGCAAATGCTGTATATGTTTAAGACACATAATTATGTTCCCCCAGCTGCAACCCTGGACACTGGACAGTGACAATGATTTCAGCCGATGTGTTCATAGTAATCTAGTTTTAATATCAGTCCCATAGTATCATCAGTTCCAACCCAACATGTACATGTACACATAGCAAATGAGATTCACCATAATACATCGATCCTCACATGTTAATTTAATAAAAAATATATCATTAATTTCATATTTAAAACACATTATTTACATGCATTTTAGATGCGGATAGTAACATATATACATGTATATCACATACAGTATTGTTGAGGCACCTAAATATAATATTTTCTTCGATAAAACACATTTTTGACAGAACGTTGCATAAAACATGTTGCACATTTTTACATTGCATTAAGAAAATTATCTTTTGGCTCGATGTTAAAGACATAAAAAGTTCATTATTATCACAGGCTTTCTGGAATAGGGCGTCTCTAATATCTGAGTAAAAATCACACTCGACTAAAAAGTGCGTTTCGTCTTCTACCGAATTTGTGTTGCACATTTTACATATTCTCTGTTGAATTGGTATTTTAGGTTTAGAGTATCTACCGGTTTCTATACATATCGGCAAACTGCATGAACGTAATTTGAATAGAATGCGTCGGTGGTCTCTAGGTAGGGCCAATTTACAATACCATTCCTTACTCAAGTCTTGTTTATATGTTCTATACGTTCTTAGTTTTTCGGAGTTCATTAAATCCATATGCCATTTCTGGAAGTCTTTATCACACAGTGTCACCTTAATTGTCTTCAATATGTTTTTTATTGATTTCGATTGGTCGTTAAGGATTCTCGTCACATTCAGTTCATTTGCCAGTTTGGTAATTCTACTTTCCCACCCGCGACAGTTTTGTTTAGACCATATATTTACACGTTTCACTATGCGGTCATCGTCTGTACGCTCCAGTTTAAGCCACAATCTAAATGTTTCAAGCTTGGCGTTCACATAACATGAATTCCATCCCATGTCCCCACGCAATGAAATATTGGCAGCGTGTTTGCCGCCTCCTAGGAAATATCGACACGCCTTATGTTGTACAACTTGTATGCTCTTTTGGTCTGTAGTACCCCATACTCCTGCAGCATAAAACATTACTGGCTCAACCAGCGATTTATACAACTTTTCAAAAACTGTTAGTGTCATTCCGCCCGCACGTAGACACTTCGTATATAACGCAGATAATGCTCGACTGGAAGATTTTGATAATTCATTTACACTTTTTGTCATGTTCAAGTGTTCATTTAGCCACAATCCAAGATACTTATAATTGTTAGTGCTTTCTATTATATGATCTCCACATGTGTATATATATGCATTCAGTGGTGATGATGGTGGCCTGAATTGAACAACTTTCGTCTTGTCCGTATTCACCGTCAGTCTCCACTTATTACACCATTTGTTTACAGTATTTAACATAGTTTGCAGTTTATCCGCACTCGGTGCTATCAGTGCAATGCCATCGGCATACAGCAATAATGATACTATAATGTCATTAACATTTATACCACACTCTAGTACGTTGATTTCCACAGCAAGATCGTTCACATAGATAGAAAACAATGTCGCGGACACTTTACAGCCTTGCTTGAGTCCAGTTGTTACAGGAAACCATGGCGAGAACATGTCATTTATTTTCACAGTGCACGTTATGTCTGTATATATTGATTTAATTGCCTCAAACATCTTGCCTGTGATCCCGATCGAGAGTAGTTTAAACCAGAGGCATTTCCGGTCGACAGTATCAAATGCCTTTTTGAGATCGACGAAACACACATACGTAGATAATTTTCTATTGTTAAGTATAGTATACAGTGTGTAAATGTGATCTAAGCAGCTTCGTCCTTTCTTGAAACCATTTTGTTCGTCAACGAGTATTTCATTGTTTTCCAGCCACTTGTTTAATCGCTGATTCAATACATCGGCATAAACTTTATATGGCACAGATAGAAGTGACAGGCCGCGGTAGTTCATTGGATCTCTGGGGTCTTTTCCGTCAGATTTGGGTATCGGGTTTATAATTGCTTTTGTCCATTCCGATGGTATTTCTCCCGTTTTGAAACAGTGCGATACTATTTTATGCAGTAAATCAACACATACACTATTGCGTAATACCTCCGATGGAATATTATCGAATCCCGTGGCTTTATGTAACTTTGCACGATAAACGGAGGCTTGTACCTCTTGATACGTAATGTCCGCATTGAGTGCCGAAATGTTAACATTCCACTGTGTAGGTACGTTGTTTTGGCTTAGTGTATTGTCAATATAATTGTAGTGTGTTTGATCAAAGTCGGCAGATGGTTCAGGGTTATATAGTTGCTCATACTTCGATTTCCACGTATTTAGTATAGTGTCACTGTCACATGTTGTCGAGCCATCGTCCTTAATAACTTCCATGGGAATTTTCTGTTTCCGTTCATTTGCTTGAGATAGTTTTCCGATTTCCTATCAGAAATCATGTGTCACGTTAGAGTTGAGTAGATCTGAGAATCTGTCCTGTTCATGCATTTGCTGCTTCCGTTTGTATTTTCTATTTAGTTTGTCAAACTTTCTGCGTTCAGCACAGTATACGGATTTCAGATATGTCTTATTCGGTGTTTCGCTTCTAAGCCACGTGCGTTCTTTTTCACACACAATGTTCCATTGAAGCTGTAACTCGTCATTCCAGTATGGTTTGTACTTTGTTCTGTGTCCTTTGGGTCTCTTATGAGAACTATGTGTATATGTCTTTAACTTACTGTTCATTTCAGTTTGTAAGAGGGTCGCGAATTCATCGTACGCGTCATTAGCGCTGCTGCGTCTTACATCAACACCGGCATTGGAGGTGTGCCTCAAACAGCCAATCACATCTCGTACTATTATTTAGTAGTCGGAGGATTCCCAACATTGACAGCAGTGCCATCTGGCGTCTTAATGAGGCACTATATCACCAATATTGCTTGCGTCATTCGGCTTGTGGCTTTATGCTTACTGCATGTGCCTGTGTGCTTACTGCCTGTGGCTTGATGCTTACTTCCTGTGTACTTCCTTGCTGCTATCGGCCTTATGCTAAGTGCGAAGAGCTTTATTCTTACTTTTGCTTCACATTAGGACGTAACAATACTCGCAATGTAAATAAGACAAATGATGTCGTAATGAAGACAAATATCACAAAAATCAAGCGGATTTCAAGTATCATAATACAAATCATGAATGAATAACAAGGATAGAAGTAGCAATGGCATATACACACAAGCACCAGGACACATAGCATTGTCATCAATACAAAGTACGAATGCAATAACACACATGGAAGTTGTATTATCATCAGCAAGAATGCATCAAGACAAATAGAATTATGGCGGATATTACCTTCCATAGATATAATCATTTATTTATTTCAATGATAGTGACGCGCGGTGTATCAGGCTATTTTCATATGCAAATGAGGCATAATATTTTTTAATTATTTATACTAATTAAATGCGTCACCTGAAAAAATAAATACAGAGGATAAATAGTAATGTCCGTTAACATTTTAAGGAAACACGGTTATCGCACCTCTACAGTGCAATGACTGCAATCTATACTACAGCCACCAAAGGGAAGAAAAAAATGAGCTTACTTTTATCTGCTCAAACAATTGAATTTTCATATTTTTTAGACTTTTTAATCTTCAGTTTGAAAGTCAATGAGAATTTCCAAACTGCTGTGAGTATTTTCTACTCCCACTTATGAAAATCAATACATACATTGTGTATTCACCTAAAAAATATATATATATATATACAAAATGTATGTACATAAAATACATCATTATATGCCTTATCTGGACCTATGAATTCCGATATACTTCCAGCACGAAAATATTTACACAATTCCATAACATTTGATTGGTCCGTAGCAAGTCTCTGTCCAAAATTTATATCCCAGTAAACTCCTACGCCAAATTACTTTTCGTAACCGTGAGGCGCAGTTAAAATAATTCTTAAGAAAACGGAAAATAAACACATTTTCTTGATGAATTTATTTCAAATGCTGGAATTATAAGGAATGAATGGCCTTTTTGTGGAATTTATCGGGGATATAAACTTGGAAAAATCGCGGGAATACTGGACGAGGCCTTCCGGCCTTCGTCCAGTATTCCCGCGACTTTTCCAGAGACTTGTTACGGACCAATCAAATTCATTCCTATAATATGCCTTATCTGGACCTATGAATTCCGATATAAAGTCGCAGCTCATAAAGATACCGCTGGTGCTGCACTCCGCACCGGCATAAAATATTGCAAATTTCTTTCGCCAGTTACTAGACGAAAATGTACCGTAGTATCTTCTCAAGTTCTGTATGTAGCTGAACCCATCAGAAATCTGGCGTCTATTTCGACGTCACACATTTTATGCTGGCGAGAGTGCAGCAGTAGTGGGTACAAGTTGATCAATTCAAATGATTTGTGGAGTGTAAAACACTAAATACCCACCTATTTCTGGGTGGTGACCGTCTGTCTTCCTGTGGTGCTCGACTGCTATATGACTGCCTTGGAGAGTATGATCTTGACCTTGATCTATTTATATACATGTGCATTATCAAATATGAAACCGACACGAACATGAATTGCACCACAATACTGATAGGTATGTTACAATAGCATGCAATACTCTATATGGTCTCTCTTCACATTTTGACCAGGGTCATGATCGCCTAGCCAGACCTCCAGATAAGGTGCGTATTCGTTTAATTACCCAATTAAAATTGCGAAAAAAAACAACAATTGAAATCAGAAGTAGTGAGTATCAAAAGCAATGAAAAAGTTGTGGTATCTTTATCATGCTACAGAAAGCAATAAACAGACCACAAAATTTAAAATGAAATATATCATATTTTTTCCATGAAAACACATCTTGATATTTCATTAGAATTTTCTAATGAAATGCCAAGACATGTTTTCAGTTAGAAACAAATTATACAATACGGTAATTGCGGTCTGCTGATGTGTAAACAATAGTGTGATTTCCCCAATTAAAATTTTGAAATACCCAATTGCTTCAGAAATGGAGTGACAATACTCAATTATTAATTCCTTATCTGGAGCACTGCCTAGCACACTCTAGTTACTATGAAAGATGACAGGGAAACCCAGAAAGAACTAGATGGTTTTTTTTTTTTAAAAAAACAAAAACATATGTCTCCCCCACACCACCACTGCCTGTTGTCATACTTGGGAAAAAAAATTTTGGGATCCACGAGAGACCCGTGTTATAATGGAGATCGCGCTATACGCGATCGCGTTATAATGGAGCTGCAGTGTAATTAGCGAATTAACAGCTGTTGCCAACAAAAAAAAAATGAAATTTCAAAAAGTTTATTATTTACCGTTCCGCGAACATACTGATAGACATTAAATATTGTAAATATAGACGTGATTTCATTTTCGAGACGGTCAAATGAGTAGACTCCGTAATTTAATTCACAAAACGTCAATGTTTTTATACACCGAAAATTCTGGAATATACGCTCGAAATTATAGATAGACCATTAAACACCAATCAATCGATCTTTCCTGATTGCCAGGGTTCCCGTTACTAGTAATATATGTTATTGCCAACATTTTTATAGCAACTAAAGTGCACACATGGATTATAATTTCCAGGACAAGTCGGGGCAAGTCACTTTTGTCAAGTCACTTGTCCGGGACAAGTGGCTAAAAAATCAATTTGTACAGCCCTGAACACAAATACTTTTAGAGTTATCGGCGACACAATCTCTATGCTCTATGAATCTGCATCAAAATCACAAGATGCACAACTCCACATGTTGATAAACATTCCTATAAGGTTTAATGACTATAGCTGAAACAGTTATTCAGTTATGTGTGACACAAGTTGAAAATCGCCACAAGTTAAGGGTCACAACTCTGTGAATACAGGATGAATCCGCATATAAAAGCCCAGGTGCGCAACTTCACATGAAGACAAATATTTCTGTAAAATTTTGCTACTCTAACCAGGGATTCCGCTGGCGATCGCCACTTTCGCAATTGGCGATAAAAAAATTACAATTTTCGAAAAAAAATATTAAAAAAATCGAAAATTGTAATTTTTTATCGCCAATTGTTTATTTTTATCCTGGTTATTCCTTCTTTTTTTTGGATTTTTTTGTTTTTTGAAGTGGCGATTTTTTTATTTTCCCCAGCGGAATCCCTGTCTAAATCAAATACTTCGGAGAAACGTGCAACACAAAGTTTGTGAAGGAAGAACCACGCCAAAAACAATATGGGGAAAACAAAATTAGCTGATTTATTTACATTATGGAAGACCAAATTCAACATACCGGTAAGTGATCTCTGTGACGGTATTGGTGTCATGCAAAGCATAAAAAAAAAACACCAAAAATGTGGCCCGTCGGCGCACAAATACCCCCGGTGGTAGATTGGAGAAACTGTGGCCAAATTAAGTATTTATAAACACAGAGATGTGAAGGTCAAAGTCATATTAAGGACAGCATGGACGGGTGACATTTGTGCACAAGTCTTATGTAAATTCTGATAAATGTGTGAAAAAGTTCAAACTTGTGAAGGTCATATTAAATGCAGCATGGATGTGTGGCATTTGTGCACAAGTATGATTATATGGAATATTAAAGTAATCCTACAAGGGATATAGAAGTTAAGACAGAATTGAGAAACTTTGGCAACTTATTGTGAAAAAGCTCAAAGTTTTGAAGGTTAAAAGGTGGTCATATTAAATGCAGCATGGCATTTGTTCAGAAGTATGATGTATTTAAATAGTAAAGTAATCCAAAATTATATGTGATTTGAAAAACTCTTACAAAAAGTTTAAAAACAAGAAAATGTGGCCAGTCGGCACACGAATGCACCCCCCACCCCAGTGGCAGATTGAAGAAACTGTGACAAAGTTAATAATACATTTTAATTTGAGAAAAAGTTCAAGTTGTGATGTGATATTAAGGACAGCATGGAGGTGTGGTATTTGTGCACAAGTGATGGATTGAAACATTACAGTGATCCTTCAAGAGATAAAGAACATATGACAGATTTGTGAAACTCTCGCAAACCTAATGTCACTAGGCTCAGGTGAGCTAAACCAGATGGCCGCGGCCCGCATGTCGAGCCCGCCGAGGCATTTGATGGTATTTTAAAAACTTTAATACAGATTTCTGATGGACGGACGCACGGACACCCAGACGTCATTGTGATCACTATGTCTCGCTTTCCGCAAGCGGGCTGGACAAAACAATTGCGTCTTAATAATGGCAGACATATTGATGATTATCTTCTGTCCAGATCTCTCCACAGGCACTTTGTGGTATGAACGACAAAACGCTCTTTAAAGCATACCCAATTTTACTCTCGATATTAAATATCTAGAAGGTACGACACTCGTCATTTGGCGTGACATATACTAGTCACATGACCCAATATGTTTCGGTGTAAATCGATACATTTTGCTTTAAAATACATCATTTTTATGGCAGAATTTGTCACATATAGAACTACAAAATAATAAATGGTGATATTTTTTAATGACCATTCACCATTATAGATTCGCATCTAAATAAGATTTAGCAACTGGAATTTAGTTATTTGAAGCATTCAAAAATGATTAAATTTTTAGGAAACAGGTCGGATTTTCCCTTGCGCTCCTTGACAGGGGAGATAATTATAACGTGCAGGTCGTGATAGCTGCTATTTGTTTATTGGCATTTTATATTTTTCAATAAAATTGAATATATACAGCATCTAACTGTATAAACACTTGGATTGAACCCTAGTTTACATTTACAAACATACACCAGCATTATATTGTTCATTTCAATACAATTTTTTACCCCAAATTATTTTTTCTCACATATTCATGAATTTTATCAATAACAAGAAACGAGGCAAAGCCACGAAGGCCAGGTTTTTTCCAAGCATAGACACTTGGATAACATAATTATACCCACTTTTTGTAGACTAGATGGCCGTGGCCTGCATGTCGCGCCTTGGGGCGAGGCATGGACACTAAAAAAATAGATATAGTAGATGGAAAAACATTAACAAAAAAAACACTTTAACCAGACACACGGACGGACATATGCCAAAATGCCGACGATATCGCGCTTTCCGCAAGCGGGTGCGACAATGATGATAAACACCCATGTGAAGTATCAAGGTAATGGGTGAAGCAGTTGCAGAGATATAGTAGATGAAAAAACTTTAACAAAAAAATTCAAAGTAATTTGACCTTGACATTGGGGACAGCGGCCGCACAGTTGGGGGTTAGAATGAAAATATGGATGATGATAAACACCCATGTGAAGTTTCAAGGTAATGGGCGAAGCAGTTGCAGAGATATAGTATAACGAAAAACTTTTAACCAAACAAGAAACGAGGCAAAGCCACGAAGGCCAGGTTTTTTCCAAGTATGGACACTTGAATAACATAATTATACCCACTTTTTGT
The DNA here is from genome assembly GCA_029237695.1 of Conchocele bisecta. Lineage (NCBI taxonomy): Eukaryota > Metazoa > Mollusca > Bivalvia > Lucinida > Thyasiridae > Conchocele > Conchocele bisecta. Next base: position 65,206,327 of record CM055266.1, read on the forward strand.
AGACTAGATGGCCGTGGCCTGCATGTCGCGCCTTGGACACTAAAAAAATAGATATATACTGAGCAAAACTAGAAACGTCCCTCCATGTTTAAGGAAAGATTCATCAAAAACCAAAAGGGTTACTTTTAAAAATCAAAATGGAAAAACAAGTTCATTCATTTCTGTATCAAAGCCAATAAATTGCATTTGGATATCTTGTTAAATATTCGAGAGATAACCGGCCAAGGGCGGTAGGGGTCAAAATCAAAAATCACAAAAACTCAGAAATGTGTTACTTAATGTTTAGAGATGGAATTTCAATAAGTAATGTGGCAAATTCAGTAAATCGTTTTAGTACCGAGTGTGGCCACCATTTGCATGAATGCATGCAATGATCCTACGCCGCATCGACGTGACGTAACGCAATACCAGTGCGTTGGGCAAATTCCTCCATTCCCGTTGTAACGCCCGTGTAAGATCGCGAACATTGTCAATCTGATGGTTTAGCTCGTGCTTTGCGGCCCAGCTCATCCCATATGTGCTCAATGGGATTGAGATCCGGGGAGACCGCGGGCCATGGCATGACGTCGACGTTGTTTTGCTGTAAGTATTGAGTGGTGACCCTGGCTACGTGAGGGCGGGCATTGTCGTGCATCAATGTCACACCAGGACCATGCTGACGGATAAATGGTAAGGCATGTGCATTTAGCACATCTGCAACATAACGTTGTGCATTGATGTTGCCCTGTACAACAACCAAATCTGTCTTCCGGTTTCCCATGATCCCACCCCAGACCATTACGCTCCCTCCCCCAAACCTGTTCTTCTCAACAATGCAACAATCGGTGAATCTTTCATTTTTACGCCTGTATACCCGTAATCTTCCGTCAGCATGACTAACTGTGAACCGAGATTCATCGGTGAACAAAACTCGGTTCCAGTCAGCCCTTCTCCAGTTCAGATGACGTCGCGCCCATAACAGTCTGGCAGCACGGTGACGTTGGGTCATTATCTGGCCAGTGTGGGACGGGCGCGTGGTTGGGCGTTACGACGTAACCGGTTGCGAATGGTCTGCCCTGAGACACCGTATCGCCTAGCAGTGACTGGCTGCCAATCGACGTTGACGTAAGTGCGTCAACGTAATGTAACGATCGGCTCTAGCCGTCGTTACACGAGGCCTACCAGGTCGCTGCCGGTCGTGAACAGCCCCAGTCTGCTGGTACCGGGCTGCAAGACGATCAATCGTCTTCCGACAGCAACCAAACCGAGGCGCGACCGCCCTGGCGGCCATCCCACCCGCAAGCATCCCAATTGCCTGATTTCGCTCGTTTTCGGAAAGCCGGGGCATATCGAAAACAGTGAAAAATTAAAAAAGTTTTTTAATTTTCCGAATAGCCCCTATCGCATGAATGGTACGACATGAACTGAATCACCTTATCGATGACAAGTACAGCGTGCACGTGCAAAAGTGGAAATCAACGTTCCGGTCACTGGCCGCTATGTAAACCGTGTGTATCGGCTAAACTCTACACGATCGTATTCTGAACATCGCCACGGTTTAAAATACATGTACTTTGAACATGTGGTACATACATAGACAGAGCTACACCGGCTATAAAACAGGGACGTTTCTAGTTTTGTTGAGTATAGTAGATGGAAAAACTTTAACGAAAAAACTTTAACCGGACACTCGGACGTACGGACGTATGCCAAAATGCTGACGATATCGCACTTTCCGCAAGTGGGTGCGACAATGATGAAAAAAACACATGTGAAGTATCAAGGTAATGGGTGAAGCAGTTGAACAGATATGGTACACGAAAAAACTTAACAAATAAATTCAAAGTAATTTGACCTCGACATTGAAGTCGACTGCGCGGAAAAAATGGGTCAAGTTAAAAACAAGAAACGAGGCAAAGCCACGAAGGCCAGGTTTTTTCCAAGCATAGACACTTGGATAACATAATTATACCCACTTGTTGTAGACTAGATGGCCGTGGCCTGCATGTCGCGCCTTGGGGCGAGGCATGGACACTAAAAAAATAGATATAGTAGATGGAAAAACTTTAACGAAAAAACTTTAACCGGACACGGACGGACGTATGCCAAAATGCATAAAATGCGCTTTCCGCAAGCGGGTGCGACAATGATGATAAACACCCATGTGAAGTATCAAGGTAATGGGTGAAGCAGTTGCAGAGATATAGTACACTAAAAAACTTTAACAAAAAAATTCAAAATCAAAGTAATTTGACCTTGACATTGTGCACAGGGGCCACACGGTTGGGGGTTAGAATGAAAATATGGATGATGATAAACACCCATGTGAAGTTTCAAGGTAATGGGCGAAGCAGTTGCAGAGATATAGTATAACAAAAAAGTTTTAACCAAAAAACTTTAACCAGACGTACGTTAAAAAGTTAACGTTGAAAATGGCTAAGTCAATTACGTAGAAATAATAGGTGAAGGTAAAAAAATGGTCACATGTTGGATAGTTGTATGTGGTAGGCACCCCTTGGTTATGAAGCTGTGAAAGTTTGGTGGTCCTAGGTGGTACAGTACCAAAGAAATGGACTTAAACACGAAAACTTAACATTGTAAACGCGAAAACTTAACATTGAAAATGGCTAAGTCGACTGCGCGGAAAAAATGGGTGAAGTTAAAAAAAAGTAACATGTTGGATAGTGATATGTGGTGGGCACCCCTTGATTATGAAGCTGTGAAAGTTTGGTGGTCCTAGGTGGTACAGTACCAAAGAAATGGACTTAAACACGAAAACTTAACATTGTAAACGCGAAAACTTAACATTGAAAATGGCTAAGTCGACTGCGCGGAAAAAAAAAAAATGGGTGAAGTTAAAAAAAAAGTAACATGTTGGATAGTGATATGTGGTGGGTACCCTTGATTATGAAGCTGTGAAAGTTTGGTGGTCCTATGTGGTACAGTACCAAAGAAATGGATTTAAACACGAAAACTTAACATTGTAAACGCGAAAACTTAACATTGAAAATGGCTAAGTCGACTACGCGGAAAAAATGGGTCAAGTTAAAAAAAAAAGTAACATGTTGGATAGTGATAAGTGGTGGGCACCCCTTGATTATGAAGCTGTGAAAGTTTGGTGGTCCTAGGTGGTACAGTAACAAAGAAATGGACTCAAACACGAAAACTTAACATTGATTGTGGACGCCGCCCGCCCGGCTTTCGCCAATCCAATAGCCTGGATTTTTTTTAAAAAAACCTGGCTAAAAAAGTAACATGTTGGATAGTGATATGTGGTGGGCACCCCTTGATTATGAAGCTGTGAAAGTTTGGTGGTCCTAGGTGGTACAGTAACAAAGAAATGGACTCAAACACGAAAACTTAACATTGATTGTGGACGCCGCCCGCCCGGCTTTCGCCAATCCAATAGCCTGGATTTTTTTTTAAAAAACCTGGCTAAAAACTCAAAATATTTCACAACCACTATGTACATGCATGTTGAAATAACTTTATCACTGTTTTTGAAAATTCCACAGGGAAATGACTATAAAGTGGCATTTTCCTGTGGAATTTTCAAAAACAGTGATAAAGTATCAAATTTACATATTTTTTAATTAAAAAACTTGCGGTTATGTAAATATTAGTTGTGAAATATTTTAAGCTTTTATTGTTTTAATATAGAATGTTTTGGTTTTTTTTATTGACAAAATTCATAAATATCCGAGAGAAAAAAATATGTTTTTTTTGGTAAAAAGTTGTATTGAAATCAACATTATAATGCTGGTGTATGTTTGTAAATGTAAACTAGGGTTCAATACAAGTCTTTATACAGTTAGATGCTGTATATGTTCAGTTTATTGAAAAATATAAAATGCCAATAAACAAACAGCAGCCATTACGACCAAACTTGATTGGGTCGGTGATGTTTTCGATTAGTCCAAAGGTAAATAATCCACTTCCATTGGTTGAAAAGATGGGAGTGTCATACCTTCTAGATATTCAATATCAGTGCAAAATTGGGTATGATTTAAAGAGGCTTTTCTCGTTCATACCAAATATGATGGTGGGTCTAGTTTTCGGGGTATTAACAAGTTCATCAACTAGCGATTTTATAAAACATAACATATGAGCTAACTTGTCAGTTCAATCCAATGGTAAACATTTCTTTCAATGTTTCCGGCCTTCAAAATAACATTGTAAAGTCGCGTTAGCAACAAAGAAATCTCGACTTATGGTTGGTGTTTTCGGGGTATGTTCCGAAAGTGTCAATAAATTTGCTAATTCGTCCCAAGTTTTCATTGGCTGTTGATCGTCTCGCAGATGAACGAGTCACAGTGAAGGACAACTTGAAAAGTTTTCTATTTTTTATGATTTTAACAATATTATAAATATTAATTAATGGCGGGCGCAGAAAATAACGGTAGGTTCGTGAACAAAATAACCGAAATGGCCAAAATTCCCAGTATTTATAATTAGTCCAAACACTGGATTTGGTTGCGTTTTTAAAGGACTCGATGTATGTAAAGTCATGGTTATTTTAATGACCTGATGTAACATCGCGGCTGCATACATTTCTATAAATTACAAAATATGTGAATACCCCGACTACCCCGAAAACTGGCGTCTCGACCATAGTGCCTGTGGGTCTCTCAAGACACCATCAGCTATCAATTTTAGCCCTGTATAACAATTTCCTAAAAAAAAAAAATACATATATTATACATGCATATAACACTGAATCAATATTATAAAAGGCCAAAACAGTTCACGACCGAAATATCGATAGGCCGACCAGTCCTAGGGACGAAGTATACAGGGACGAAGTGTACGGCGACTCGTGTGCAGTAGGCTAAACGCAGAATTTATGCCAGTGTGCGATGCATGTATAATGTTAATATTCAGCAGCACGGAATATATTTTCTTTTGCACCTTCTTTCCCTCCTCCTTGGTGAACTACGTCTTGGAGGGGGCATGACTGCGCTAAGATGTAGTAAATTGACGTAAAGTTTTCCTAAAAATGTGTCGTCGCCATCAGCCTGGAAATGTCAGATGCGCATGCGCGAAACAGTGTGACTGGAGTACGAAAGTAACTTTTCTTCAGGAAAGGATCTGAAATGACATTTTTCTCTGACAATAGACATGACTTCTTTAGCATATTTGTAGTAACGGTCGTGGATTCGAGCCTAACTAGAAGCAATAGCACTTTATGCACTTCCTTCTTCTTCTTTTTCGTCTTCTAAGCTGCTATTATACTGGCTATAACAGTCGCAAATATAGGTTGACATGTCCCCCCCCCTCTGCTGCCTACGTAATTTAAACGCGAGATTTGCCGATTGTTGTATTGTCTATGGTATGGATATTCCTCCTATTTGTATGAGCACCCAAGTCGTACTGACCTGGTGATTTACATGTTCAGTTATCATGGTTATATATACAAACAATATTAATATTACAATACACAATGGGATAAACACAAAGCATACGTAACAAAGGTGCAGGTATGTATAATAGATAGCTCTTAATGGTAGCCCGATATTTGCCAACCCTCTCTGGCCCACACTAAATCCATGCCAAAAATCAAACAGTCCGACAATAGCTGAGGTTGAGCTTTGCTGAGTCTAAACCATGGAGTCAGACGGTCCAATCCCGAGCACAAAACGCAGTGCATGAACGCTCTAGGAGTGGGACAAACATCGAAGTAATAAACTTACATTTCTAAAGAAATGCCAAAATCAACCGCATCATATACGACATCTATCTATCTATCTTCCGTTAATCTAGAACCCCTGTTGGGGACTTATAGATGCATGTATGCGCGTCAAACTGACAAGAGTGTTAGTAGGAGTAAAAGTTGCAGTAAAAGCCAGAGGCAGTATATATATATACAGGGGAGTGTTATTCTAGATAAAAGTAAAAACAGGGCTGGGATTTAGGCAAATGTGGTGTGTTCAATCCAGCTGACAGCCTGATTGAACTGGTTTAATGTGGGTAGGGTTGGAATACCCATAGGTAGAGAATTCCAGATGGCTACAGTGTATGCGAAGAAGGAGCTAGTACTTATAGTAGTCTGTGTTGGCTGAGATAATTCTGTACTGGAGTGGATGTGAGTATCGTACTGGTCTGGTGTTTTGCGTTAAGTAGTGTTCTGCTGGGATGGCCACAAGATCATTGGTGATCTTGTATAGCATGGATAGCCTGGTATCTATCCGTCTTAATTCTAAGCGACGCCATCCAAGCCTTTGTAAAGTATTTGTTACGCTGGATGTGCGCTGGTATGTACGAGTTGCCCAGAGAGCGGCTCTGCGCTGGACAATTTCGAGTTGATAGATAGAGTTTTGTGTGTGGGGGGGACCAAACTGAGGAGCAGTACTCTAGTTGTGGTCATACCAGGGTTTTGTATGCTGTAGACTTAAGTTGTTCTGAGTGTACCTTGATGTTGCGCTTTAGAAAACCTAGTGTTTTGTTTGCCTGCTTTGAAATCCTGTCTATATGTGTATTCCAGGACATGTCTGATGTGATGTCTACCCTTAGGTATTTCGCTGAGGGGACAGATTCTAGTGTAGTGTTGTGTAGATTGTATGTTGTGGGAATATGGTGTCTTGACTTTGTGAAGTGAATGACTTGGCATTTTGAAGGGTTAAATTCCATATCCCACATGTTTTCCCATTTTTCTAGGTTAGTGAGGTCGTCTTGCAGGGCTTTTGATTGATCTTCAGTGTCTAATGTGATGTATATGGCTGTGTCATCTGCAAAAAGGCGAACTGTGGAGTGTACATTTTCGGGTAAGTCGTTAATGTATGCTAGGAATAGTATTGGTCCAAGAACAGACCCCTGTGGGACGCCAGACGAGACTGGTATGGCACCAGATGTCTTTCCATTTACAACTACTGATTGAGAGCGATTGTCCAGAAATGATTTTATCCATTTTAATACGTTTCCCCTGATTCCATAGTTATGTAATTTAAATAAGAGTTTTTCGTGACTGACTTTATCGAAAGCTTTGCTAAAGTCTAAAAGAATCAGGTCTACTTGTTTTTTGTTGTGTACATATTTCCGTAGGTCATGAGTGAGCATCAGTAGTTGTGTCTCACAGGAGCGCTTTTCTCGGAAACCATGTTGCATGTCATGTAGTATGTTGTTGTTAGTGAAGTGTTTTGTCATGGAAGAGGCCACTATGTGTTCGAGTACTTTGCAGAGAACGCAGGTGAGGGAGATCGGCCTATAGCTGGCAGGATTGGATCTGTCCCCTTTTTTGTATATGGGCGCTACATTGGCACTCTTCCAGATGGCTGATAGTGTACCGCTGTCTAGCGATTTTTGGAAGATGGCTTTTAGGATTGGAGAGAGTTCTAAGTGGAGTTCTTTTAGGATTGTCGGTGTGAGCTGATCCGGGCCTGAGGCTTTGTGTGGGTTGAGATTCCGTAGTAGTTTTTCTATGCCGTTAATTGAAATCTCGATATCTGGTATTTTGTTATATGGGCCTGGATCAGCGGTACTCTGCTGATCGATGTCAACAGAGTCCTGTATGTTCATCTGGCAGAGGGTTTAGAGATAGTGGTGACCTGGAGCTGAAGACGGATTGAAATTGTTTGTTGAGTAGTGTTGCTTTGTTGGTGTCATCCACATGGGGAGTATAGCCTTCTTTGAGGGTAGATACTCCTGCTGCGTCTTGCTTAGCATGTTTAAGCAAAGAGTATAGCTTTTTAGTGTTTGGTCTATGTTGTGAGGAATTTTGTGTGGTGCTGTCTGGTGGTTGAGCTATATTCAGGACGCTTTCTAGGTAGTTGCGGTATGCTTGTTTACGTTTTTGCCTGAATAAGTGTTTTGTTTTGAGGAAGTGTTTTCGGTCTTCAGACAAACCTGTTGACCTTTGTTTTCTATATAATCTGTCTCTCTTCCTGGCTAAACGTTTTAATTCCTGATTTATCCATGGAAGTTTGTTTCTGTTGCATGCGAGTTTGGTGGGTATGTGTATATTTGTTAATATGTTAAGTTCTGTTGTGAAGCTATTCCATAGTTCCTCAACAGTGAGGTTGCTATATTGGTCTGAGTTGATCATGTTCGTGTGGTAGGTATTCAGTGCAAGTTTGATGCCATCCCAGTTGGCTTTCTTATAGAGAGGGATATTTCTCGGTGGCTGTGATTTAATTTATGTAATCATGTCCACTTCGATGTGTGCTATGTCATGGTCACTGATACCAGGTAGTACGTTGACCCTTTTGATCAGTGTGGGGTTGTTTGTGAAGAATAGATCTAGGATGTGTTTGTCTCTTGTTGGTGTGTTTACGACTTGGTGTAGGTTGAGGTCATTTATGACCTCTATGTAGTGGTTTTGTGCCAGTTCCAGAGACTTCCTAAATTCTAGGAGACTCTGGTGATCATGTTCATGTGGTTTGTAGTATACACAGATTAGTAGGGGTTTACAACCTTTCATTTCTAATTTTATCCATAGCCTGTCCCTTCTGTATGGGGTGTATCCAAGGCAAGGGTCAAACACTTCACTGTCATGATGTTTGGGTTTTCAGCCACGATTCGCCCCCAGGACAATATCTGGTTTTACCGAGTCAATGTGCATGGGTGATCATGTGTGTGCGTTTAGACGATATCAGATATACGCACACACAAGTACACACCGCCTACAAGTCTACCGTTTGATTATCACATTTCTACACTGTTAATGCCCGACAGCACACAGCCAGAATCACAACTCAATACCTGGCTCGAAACAACGCCGATGTCCTTCCATGGCCTGCGGTTTCCCCTGATCTCAACCCGATATAGCATATATGGGATGAGCTGGGTCGTAAATCTATGGCCTACCACCAAATTGACAACATTCGAGATCATACACGGCCTTTACAGCAAGAATGGAAATCTACTTAACGCACTAATTCTATGTTACGTCCCGTCCATGTGGTGGTCGCACACGATATTAATTATTCTGAATACAGAGGACTTTTATTTAGAAACTATTAATCTCTAAATACTTTTTTTCTTCAGATTTTTGTGTTTGATCCCTTCCGACTTCGCCATAATCTCACGCTAAAACTGATGCCAACTAATATGGGTCCACAATTAATAAACTTCATTTTCGGTATATGTTTTAGTACCACCAACATAATTATTTCCAGCAATCTTTACTTGAACATGGAGGGACGTTTCTAGTTTTGCTCAGTATAGATAGAAGCTAAACGTGCAATAAGGAAAAAATCAATAACACAAACAACTTACATGTATACCTGAACATATTATTATAAACATCTTACAATGTTCGAATGAGATACGTATTATGTATTTTCCGGCCGTTTTTTTTGCTATCCACAGGCACTCTGTGGTATGAACGACAAAAAGCTCTATACATCATACCCAATTTTACTCCGATATTAAATATCTACATCGCCGAAAAATTGGCAATTTTAATGTTTAGTCAGTGAGCTAGCTATGTTAGTTGGCACACCAGTAGTATGCATTGTGACATACCAGATGCGATGCTATAGGGGCGGGATGTTTACGGTTGCGGGGGGGGGGGGGGGGGGGGGGCTGCGGATGGATCGGGATATCGATGCTGCTTGTCAAAAATAATCACATGGCTCGCATGGTAAAGGGATTCATGAAAATCGTTAAAACGACCACCAGAAAAAAACAGTGCTTCAAGTGTAGTTCATTGCGTTTACTTAGCACACCCCACCCCACCCTACCCATCTACTGCCTAGATCAATAAACGAAAGCTTTAAGACACATTTTATCAAAGCTTGTGCATGCATTGTTTAGAACTTTAATTCACACTTTGTAATTTCAATTTGTTGGGTTTTATTTAATTGCACGAAACATATAGATGATGAACAGGCATATGTCTGTTGCACGGCTAATATATATAGAAATAGCTGGAATGGCTAGGACGGATGTCTGGACTACGATATTATTATCCATTGACGTACAAGTACTATGCGGGCCACATGTAGTTATGAAAAGTGGGAATATTGTCATACTCATAAGGGGCATAATGTGCATAACTGTCATGGCAGAAACTCAAGCTCAACGAACACAAATAATATGGAAAAGTTTAAAATAACTGGCTGAGCGCGTGGCAATACGATTTACATCCGCCACAGCTTTGCCGATGTAGATGCAGCTGAGCTGACCCACTCCTATATATATTGATATTGGACTAAACTTATAAAATACCTCAACATTGATTAGTTGGCTGGATTGCAGAATGCTATAAACCGTGATATGGGCCTACATCTGTGATACAGGTATCACGTTTATATTGTTTCGTATGGCGATAACACATAATTTGATTATGAGTACTTATATATAAGATTATCACAAAACGAGACATTTAAGTTCTTCATGTGGTATAGAAGATGGCCGTAACTGTACAGAGCACCTCCTCCAAAAATAGCATGCGGGCAACCCGACTCTACCAATTCTTCCAAACCTGTGAAATAAACGTTGTTTCATACTTTGTGATTGTCCGTCGTTGTCCACTGTATTTGTTGTAGATTCCTTTCTTTTCTATGGGTTATATCCCTTGAATAAAAAAGGTTAATTGTTTCCTCACGTTGTGACCCATTTATGTTGATTTTCGCTTACGCTTGTTTTAGGGGGCGTTTGGGATAGCAATAGGCCCTAATGTACAGAGGCATTAATATTGCACTCACTATGTATATTTTTCTTGTAGCTTGTCCGGCGATTATTATAGGTCTCACGGGACAGTGGGCAGCTAGCTTTAAAAAGGGGGTGGACGATTTTCTATATACTTCACTACCGACCCTGTAAGTTACACCAGTGTGTCTAGAAAAATAGGTTTATGAATATTACTTGACTTTGGGAGGATTGACTAGGTGTATTTTTTAGAGTATTTCATAATTCTACGAAACTGAATGTTAGCTCCGGTTGATTTTAACATCTTGGAAAATGGCGCATGCTATGCTGTCTTGCCGGTACGGTTTCGCGTCAGAATTTAAGGTATTTTTCGGGCATTTGTAGCGAAAATTTGAGGTGGTTATGACCCCGCTTTGATATCATTTTCAGAAAATGGTGTGGTGTTACAAGTGATAGAACAAGACATAACAAAGTATCTGTGCCTCATATTTTCATGAAAACAATTCTGGCCAAAAATAGGTGGGTGGGGTAACATTGTAAAAAATTAATTGAACACATCTGATGCTGTTACTGCATTTTTATTGTGGGGCGCGATTTGTACTTCATTTGCGAGTATTTTTCAATACCTGTCGCAAGAGCCTCCTTAACTGATTGTGAGAGGTGGTGATTTGTATAAGTCACCCGCCGCCCTCAGAAAAGCAGTCAATTTTGGCTATTTTCAACCGTCCCGTGATGCCTTACAGGCGTTGCCATTTTTATCTCACATTGGTGTAGTTTATTGCCGTAAGATGGCTGTAACATGTAACTCAACAATTATTCCAGATATGTTAGTATTGTTATGTGTGATTGAGCAGTCTGATCACAATCGGCACTGTTAGCCATTATGCCAGTTAAACACACGTGCTGTTGCTAATAAATACTAATTATAACATAGTATCAAGCTCCAGAAATACGTTAGTATCAGCAGCTAGACTGGGCATAGATGACATGCGTCTAGTTGCTAATTAGTACATGGTAGCATGCGCATATTATTTAGACTATCCGTCCATTGTCAACATTAAGCCGTTTGTAATACAAAATGTATTGAGTTACATCATTATGCTGTATTGCACAACTGTTACACATCTTTCACGCCCGGTAATGTGGTGGGATGGGGAGGCATACATGGAGATTACATTGAAAACATCCAGTGTGAATTGCACATCTAAATAATACATCAGGTGGGGATATTATTAAATGTCCATCATATGTCTATGATACCGTCGTGTTCATTGAGAAAAGCTGCTTCCACCAACAGGAAACATACATTGAGCGAATTCCGACAAAATCAGGGATTCGACAGTTGAGTGTCACCTTTGTTTGCCACCCTCCATTGTCATGGTATGGCAAACGACATGAACGAGTGTGTAATACACTATTCACACATGAAACAGCATGAGTAGAGGACAATAGAACAATAGCTAGAGCCGTTTTCGTGTAAATTCAATTAGGAATACAAATTCACTGAATGTTTGTATGTTGTGAAAAGAGTATAGAGAGTTTTAACACATGTAGAATAGCAATATGTTTCATCACAATTACGTATCTGATGATGACTACATGTACTTTGAAACGCAACTAGCATATGCCTGCATGTACATATACTTTATTGTGACCCTTACTGTGGCATTAAACATGTATTCGTAGCAAGTAGTTAAGCTGCACGTACCTGATATGCATGCTTATTATACCCACTTTTTTGTAAAAAAAAACGGGTATATTGTTTTCGTCACGGGTGTCCGTCCGTCCGTACGTCCGTACGTCCGTCCGTACGTCCGTCACGTTTCTTGTAACTCGAAAAACTTTTTCACCTTCATACCTACGCGCCTGATATTTGGTATGTAGCTTCGTTATCATGTGCAGATGCGCAAAGTGAATTTGGATTTTTGATCCGACCCTCCATCATGGATTATCTCCCCCTTTCGGACTCAGAATTTCCCATTTTTTCCTCGTAACTCGAAAAACTTTTTCACCTTCATACCTACGCGCCTGATATTTGGTATGTAGCTTCGTTATCATGTTCAGATGCGCAAAGTGAATTTGGATTTTTGATCCGACCCTCCATCATGGATTATCTCCCCCTTTCGGACTCAGAATTTCCCATTTTTTCCTCGTAACTCGAAAAACTTTTTCACCTTCATACCTACGCGCCTCATATTTGCTATGTAGCTTCGTTATCATGTGCAGATGCGCAAAGTGAATTTGGATTTTTGATCCGACCCTCCATCATGGATTATCTCCCCCTTTCGGACTCACAATTTCCCATTTTTTCCTTGTAACTCGAAAAACTTTTTCACCTTCATACCTACGCGCCTCATATTTGCTATGTAGCTTCGTTATCATGTGCAGATGCGCAAAGTGAATTCGGATTTTTGATCCGACCCTCCATCATGGATTATCTCCCCCTTTCGGACTCACAATTTCCCATTTTTTCCTTGTAACTCGAAAAACTTTTTCACCTTCATACCTACGCTCCTGATATTTGGTATGTAGCTTCGTTATCATGTGCAGATGCGCAAAGTGAATTCGGATTTTGGATCCGACCCTCCATCATGGATTATCTCCCCCTTTCGGACTCACAATTTCCATTTTTTCCTAGTAACTCGAAAAACTTTTTCACCTTCATACCTACGCGCCTGATATTTGGTATGTAGCTTCGTTATCATGTGCAGATGCGCAAAGTGAATTCGGATTTTTGATCCGACCCTCCATCATGGATTATCTCCCCCTTTCGGACTCAGAATTTCCCTATTTTTCATTGTAAGTCGAAAAACTTTCTCACCTTAATACCTACATTTCTGATATTTGATATGTAGCTTCGTTATGATGTGCAAAGTGAATTCCGATTTTTGATCGGACCTTCCATCATGGATTATCTCCCCCTTTCGGACTTAGAATTTCACTATTTTTCCTCGTAGGTCGAAAAACTTTTTCACCTTAATACTGATGCGTAAAGTGAATTCGGATTTTTTATCCGACCCTCCATCATGGATTACCTCCCCCTTTCGGACTTAGCATTTGGGGAAAGTGGGTATATTGCGATGGCGCGCCATCGACTTTTTCTAGTTGTATTTCTAACTGGGCCACCTTCTATATTTCGAATATGAATACTATGCTGTCAAAATGAAGTGTTGAGATAAATGTGTGCCGTATACAGGCTATTTTGCATGGTACATTTGTATTTACATAATATACTTAAAATTAAATGGCAATGGCACAGGACGTAATGTCATTAAATATAGTTTTATATTTAACATAAACATACTATTGGGACTATTAACCTCTTACTATATACAGTGGTCTCATGCACTGCATGTCGAGTATTATGTACTTTCAGCTAAATACTGTTTTGTGACGTACATGCATTCGGAATGCTAAACATTTGCATGCATATCTCTTTAAGTTTTGTGTTTGGTTACCGCAATGGAACGTTCACATACAGCATTTAATGCATTATCAGCACAGTACACTGATATTCTAGCAGTCGGACACTCAAACATTCTTGTGAACACATTGGATCGCAAGCAATCACTGGGAATTGGTAAGTACATATGTTTTTTAGTTACTTTCTAATGCTGCCATTTAAGTCTTAATCCTGCCAAGACCGGTAATTCTCCGCATTGTTATCGTATCCTCGATAATACTGCACTATTTCATTTACCTGAGTTATTTGGACCCATTTCGACCAAATGCTTGGTCAATAAAAGCCGTATGGCATGTATCCGCTGATGTAGATTATCTCCCTTAATCAAATCGAACTGATTCATTAATACGTCGTGTTTACGTGTAAATGATAACGATTACAGGTTTGGCATGTGGGAGCATTCCATGAGTATTGTAATGGCATATTATTCTCATGTGTTTGTTTTGCATGTCACTCCGACTAATTGCAGTAGCAATTTATTCTATTTGTAAACGAAGGGCGAACACGATTGAAATGTTTACTAAAGTTAGCTATGCATTTTGTATTACGATTCAGTCCAATATCAGTTCTGCGCCCTGTACAATACATGAGAATATTGCCAATTTTAACATGTCACAATTGTAACGTGAATTTTCAGGACGACTTTCATTTACTCCAGGGTGGACACATGTAAACTGCAAACCCAGTCGTCTGTACATTCATTTTATTAAGTCCTGTATGTTCACAGTGTATTGTAAATATTGTAAATGCTATTGCGACCAGGATAGACCAGATCAGACAGTTCTGCTCTAAATGCACTGATTTATACGTCAGTAAGCTGCAATAAGGACATGATGTGAAGTATAATTTATTTCATCACTGATGATGTGGGTCAGCCAGTGGAATCCTACAGTCTGATTAGAGTATACAGTGTTTATCATTAGTAATGTAATACTGTGAGTCTGCACATGCAAATACTTGGCACATTTGCTCTTTATTAAGTTAGCGCAGTTGGCCACGGGCAGTCTGATCAAGGTAAGGCCAATCGCAATTAAATGTTTATTTACTAATGGTAAATAACGGTGAATGACGTCTGTATTTACATGTACGGCTGTGAAGATATATATCGTTGGGTACACTGATATAGTGGCTGTTCATTAATGTGTTAAATCACATTCTCCGACTTATGAATTCCATCAGCCTCCTTCTTCAACTATTGAAAATATATTGGTGTACTTTACAATTTATCATGATTCATCATTGTAATTTACGAGGTTGTTTAGTATTGCCATGCAATCATAATAATGATTTCATGTGCACTACTGTGTCTATTATTGAGACTATAACACGTTACATTCTGGTAACAACACCGTTGGTGTTTTGTAATCCCAGTCAGTAAGCCAGCCAGGCAGTCAGCCAGCCAGTCAGCAACCAGCGACGGCACTTCCATCTGGTGTTTACGCGTAAAACCAGTACGCAACACCTATTTATTCTAGAGTCCACAACACGACACCGACACCGTGTACCAGCGAGGACTCTGCTTCGCGTGGACCAAGGGCGTATCGAGTGGGGCATCATGCCGGTGACATCATTCCGTCCAAGGACGAGATGAATCTCGAAGGACGTTCACCCATGTGATATTGGCCCCATCCGCCCAAGTAGTCTGTATATTCTAGTTCCAAGTAACTTTACGGCGTCATAAGAACGTCACTATCATCATGTCGGAAACCAGAGTTGATTAACGGAACTCTAAAATCGGATCTTGAACCTGATGCATAATGTTGAACTATACCTACCTGTTCCAGAATCGTGACGGTGCCTTGGTTGTGCGATTGTATCTGGGGGCTTCATCCAGGGGACGTTGTCCGTACTGACATTACCATCCATTGTTTGTGCATTTTATTATATGTAAATACATCATCATTGTAAATATATACCTTGTTGTCTCTGGCCACAACGTGCTTGGTGTTCCATCCCATCAGTAAACTATCTCGGTGTCACCCTGGCGTGACAATGTTTCAACTAAAAAAACAAATGTAAAAATACTACAATGTCCTGTCTTGGAAAGGTCAGTAACAGCAATTCTCTAATTAGCTGTCAATCCACGCGTTTATATGAACACGTGTCTATTATCGCTGAACATGATTATGATGTATATTATCCAGTGTGGTTATATTTCAAGTCGTAATCTGATACTTGAAGCAAACTGGTGGAACATTTGTATCGCCTGTATGTTTAATGGGTGGGGTATTCAATGTCAAACTTTCAAGGTTAAGCTACCACTTTCAATATGCTATCATGCAGAAATATAAATTAGAGATGTACATCAGTTCAAAAACATATGTCCCCGTTTGTCCCTTTGGGTGGTAACTATGAGTCAAAATTTGGGTCTTAAATCATGGACTAATTATTTAGATTTTTGTGTAAAATTTCGGCGACGTAGATATTTAATATCGGACTAAAAGTGGGTATCATTTAAAAAGCTTGTTGTCGTCTAGACCACACAGTCACGTTCTTGTGTTTCTATCATCTGGTTTCATTATTGTTGTATGTAAACTTATTATAAATAGTTGATGCACAATTATTGATGCTTACTTTCTAAAATGTGTTTTACCACTGTCTGTTTCACAAAACATACTCTAGGCACATTTCTAGGCATTGTATCGTGGTTTATAAATATTGCGAAAAAAACTATTTTAATTTCGTTATTGTTTGAGCACATCTTACTAACGAGCCTCTTTTTTATTTAGTGAATTTGTTTTATTTATTTTTGTTTTGGTACGAAAAAAAACCAGCAATTTATTTATGTGAATTTAACATAAGTGTCTGGCAAATAGAACAATGGGAAGAGGATCTAGGAGTAAATGTGTCAGTAAATGCCCCACGTTGGCAGCCACATGCCACAGAACGAGAACAGTGTGTACCCGGCCGCGAGACACGACCACTGGACCTCTGTAGCCGATTTCACCAACATTGCAAAGTATACTTTACCAGCAATTAAAGTATACTTTGAGGGAGTAATAATTTATTCCTGAAATGCATTATTTCATATAGAACTAACAAATGCATATATTTCATGATTAAAAGTATGCAGAATTATTATACTGAATTTATTACATTATCACAGCCAAAATGGCTGTGATAATGTAATAAATTCAGTACAATAAAAATTAATAAATGTATCCTTAAATTGAAAATTTCTCCCTCAAAGTATACTTTGCTAGAAAAGTATGCTTTGCAATGTTGGTGAAATACTAGGCTACTGGTATATTATACCATCGCTCTACTAACTAACAGGGCACAGATACACACTTCCTTCCCATAGTGAGTACATACCGTGACATGAGGTAACGGTAAGCATTTATGGCTGACATGCTAAACTTGCCTGCAGCTTAAAACGAATGTGAATTCTAATCACGGAATTAGTTGTGTTGTTCGTTTCGCTGCTTTGCGCACTTTACTTTTTCAGTTTCCGAGAGTATTGCGGATACATAGCCACTAAGTCAAAAAACTATTCTCAACACCGGTAAAATAAAGGTACGATTCCACTAATTGCACTATTATATATATTTGTTCTGTATTTCAGCTTCTGTCATATATTGCATGGTCACTAGTGTGAAACTATGTACGTTGATAGATAACTGGAGTATGTGAGCAGGGGCTGACGGATACCAACATTAAGTTTATGTGTTATGGACGGACGAACGGGGGTATATTTTGACAATTGAGTCTTGCTTACTTTTGATTATGCTCGATCTGCTGCTGTGGCTTTTAATTCTCTAGTCCCAGGTGTCCTTCAAATTGATACTTGGTTTCGAAAATATGCGACCTCAGGGTGATGGGATACTATAAACTATATCACATGAAAATCGTCTTCTTCGTGTACCGTATATCTATATGGTGAAGAAGTAGTCATCGCGATGTGTGTACAATTAAGCCATCAATCAGTTTCTCGTCTTGTTGCAATTGACACCGATAGCAAAATATATACAGCAGATATAATTAGTAATAAAAATTGGTGTATCATGATCCAAAGACAAATTTTCACAATGTGCTATCAATTATATCGTGCCAAACATAGCCTATACAAATATTTGATAATATTATGAATACTTATTCTTTTGTCATGTCCAAAGTACACAACATACATGCTATAGCGCATAAATTATACCAGGTCACTCCGCTCATATACTTTTATAATTACAGGTATGACAACGTTAGGTACAACATATTTACTGCTTGCAAACCCTTGGTGATGGCCATACGAACCAATAGTATTAGCTGTATGTATACCAAACGCTACAGGCCGGAGATGAAACTGGCCGATAGTTTGTCCATAAGATGTCTCAGATGGGCATGTTAATATACGTACACTGAGACCAATAAGATCAACTATAATTTACACATATATTCAATTATGGAATAAAATCATGGTCTGTTGCGTTACTGGAGCTACAATACATTTGGTCCGAAGGACTCCTCGCAAACTAGCAACTAGACGTGTTCAGCCCAGTAACCGCAACAGCCCATGGTTTTATTACTTATATTTACACTGCGCTTTCGGATAGTTTCAAAAATGTGAATAACCAACTATGGCGTTAAAATTAATAGTTTACGTCATTTTGTCGCAATTCCTGGAACAGCGACGTTGCGAAATTTAAGCAGTGAGTCAGCAACATCGCGCGACGTCACGTATGTCTAATGTATTGTATTGGGATGTAAAGCAATACGTCGAATGGACGTTTGCATTATCAATTTTTAGAAGGTGTAAATATCCACATGTACGCAGCGATTGACTTGGAAGCAAATTATACTGTTGCATAAAGTCACTCATTATAAGCAAATGTGCTATCTAGGTTAGAAAATACTAAATAATTTTACAAAACAACTTAACGCAATATATGGCCATTCTGTGATACGTGACTTTCATTTTGCATATGGATGTTGCAGTATCTAATATGCATATGGGTGTTTCTGTACCGGAAACATATCAGCGATGGATCTGAACTAAATAAAACATATATTCACTTACTCATAAGAAGCACAAATACAAACTATTATGTGACCATCCTACGTTTATGATTGTTTTGCCGGCTCCAACACTATTTACATCACGTGACCATCATGTTCAAATCCTTTTTTTTTTAAATATGTACACCTTTGCATGCAAGTTGGCATAAAATACATTAATATATTTCTCAAATATATTTGTACATCGGTTGATCAGGTTCTGCTAGCAAACGATGTTTTCAAAGGCCTAATTCAACTGCTGGATATTATTGTTTACCGAACTACTAGTATTATTCGTTTTGGTATATTCCAACAGAGGTAATATATATACATGTATAGCATATAGTCATATTATTATTATAGGCTATATTTTTGTCCAACTACGATTTTCTTGCACCATTTTAACAAAAAGTTCAATGCAGTGAAAGAAAGCGTGACAGCGTTTGTTGTTGAAAATGACTTCTGAAAAAACGCCCTGTAATTGTATCAACATGAGGGATGTCCAAAGGGACAACAAAATAATGGCAATGATCATTCTCTAACACTGGAACAACTACTCTCCGCATGAATCATGTCTGTCAGGATTGTCTTATAGCACTAGCGAACATGCGCGGTGAAGATATGGCTGTTTTAGATGTAATTGGAAAATGAATACTGAGCTCCAGATAAGGAATTAGTAATTGAGTATTGTCACTCTATCATTTCTGAAGTAATTGGGTAAAATAAAATTACAAAACTGTTTACACATCAACAGAGAGCAATTGTTGAATAGCTTGCTTTGAAATGAAAACATGTCTTGGCATTGCAGTAGAATTGTCTCCTTGTAGACAATTCTAATGAAATACCAAGATGTGTTTTCATGGAAAATCAGAACAATATGCTATATTTGTGGTCTGTTCATTGTTGTCTGCAGCATGATAAAGGTATCACAACATTATTATTGCTTTTTGATACTTCTGATTTCTATTGGGTTTTTGGCAATTTTAATTGGGTATTTAAGCAATACGCAGCTTATCTGGAGCGCTGTGGATACACGGATTCCACTAAGCTGAGGAAGTGGGCAAATGTCATATGCCGGAATCGGGTTGTAATGTGTACCATAAATGTAGTGTCAACATTTGCAAACCATAATGTGTTTGCATTTCCGCATCTATGTAGACAATGAGAAGTCCAATGCGTACTAAATTTGTTAAATAACTGGTTTCGTATGTGTGCTACTAAGTACATTGTATCTGAATGGAACTGTTGGTATATTCCGACCTGCAAGTTGTTTATGTTATATAATTTATTAGTAAACACCAAAAATGATAAACATTCATTCTGATCTGCACTTTTGTAGAATGTTGAAAATGTGGCAGTGATATATAGCACAGTGGATAAAGACGCACCTGCTATTGTGCTCAGGTAAGACATTTGGCCACGTCGGACCCCATTTTCATACGACCGTTTTAAAACAAACAGTACGTATTATGTTTTACCGCACGGCGGGCGGCGGACAGAAAAAGTGCAGAGTTTGTGTACTTTACTTCTCTCAAACCGTTCTGTCAATCGATCTGAAACTATACACAAGTCTTCTACACCTATTGAATATGTACACCTTGGTGTTTTTTATGCCGGAAAAAATATTTTTTAACAAAAATATCACATTTTTAACTTAGCCATAGTTTTGTTTACATTTTTGTATGAAATTATATTATACGGTACATAGTTTGTTTATACTACTCCTCTAAAACCTTTCAGTCAATCGATCCGAAACTATACACATGTCTTCTACACATATTGAAGATGTACACCTTTGTGTGTTTATGCCAAAAACATAGTTCATAACAAAAATATCACCTTTTTAACCTAGCCATTGTTTTTGTATGAAATTATATATAGGGTACAGAGTTTGTGTACACTACTCCTCTAAAACCTTTTAGTCAATCGATCTGAAACTATGCACACGTCTTCTACACATATTGAAGATGTGCACCATGGTGTTTTTAGGTCAAAAAATAGTTTTAAAAAATATCACCTTTTTAACGTAGCCCTATTTTCTGCATTTGTGTATGCAATTATATATAGGGTACAGCATTTGTGTACACTAATCCTCCATAATATTTTAGTAAATCGATCTGAAACTATGTACACGTCTTCTACACATATTGAAGATGTGCATATTGGTGTTTTTATCGCGAAAAAATATTTTTAAACAAAAATATCACCTTTTTAACTTGGCCCTATTTTCTGCAATTGTGTATGCAATTCTATATAGGATACATCGTTTGTGTACACTACTCCTCCAAAACCTTTCAGTCAATCGATCTGAAACTATACACACATCATCTACACCTATTGAAGATGTGTACCATGGTGTTTTTAGGTCAAACAGTATTTTTTAACAAAAATATCACCTTTTTAACTTAGCCCTATGTTCTGCATTTTTGTATGCAATTCTATATAGGGTACAGAGTTTGTGTACACTACTCCTCCATGACCTTTTAGTAAATCGATCTGAAACTATTCACATGTCTTCTACACATATTGAAGATGTGCACCTTGGTGTTTTTATGGCGAATACATATTTTTTAACAACAATATCACCTTTTTAACTTAGCCATTTTTTTTCTGCATGTTTGTATGCAATTCTATATAGGGTACAGAGTTTGTGTACACTACACATATTTCTACACATATTGTACATGTGCACCTTGATGTTTTTATGCCGACATTTTTTTTAACAAAAACATAGACATTTTAGCGTAGCAATTTGTTCTACATATTTGTATGTAATTCTTATTTCTACTTTACACGTCTCTACCTAAATTAGTATACCTGTTTATCACAACAAAAGGAAGAAATAATGCTAATGATTGAAAAATTCACATTTATATTTCTTGCCTTGGTGACAGCTTCGCATTTCTGCATCTTCACTGTCTGGCCAATCTTCGACGGGCGTATTTTGTGACGTACGGCACTCTTTTTCTCAATATATCCGCAACTACTTGAGCGGTTTCGATGCTATTTATAAAGTACATACACAATTACGTATTACCCGGAAACTTGCATAACAACACCTATCGATGTCAGCCTTATTGGGGTTGTGTCTAGAAAATCTACACTTGTCATTAAGATGCGGAACACTCCCACCCAAAATTGGACACGGGTCGACGATAATCAGGGCTTTTTCACTTGGGACTATATAGACATATAAGGAGCACTTTTTAGTTGGTTTGATAGGGTGCACTCGACATTGTCTATGTTGGTCGTTATATAGCATTTCATATATTTTGCACGTACCGTGCGATGCATATGAATCTGTTTGTGGTCAGTCTAGTTCTTACTGGATAGATTATCAGATTGTGCAAATGCGGAGTCTGGTCTACACTGGTCGCAGGATGTGTAGATCCCATGTCTTCATATACAGTAACATATGGTCATAACTATTAAGATATTGTGTTACGCAGCTCGATTATTGTGCTAAAACGATATTTTTATTCCACCTTGGTTCTTAAATAATGCTGAGAATAGAAATATTATCAATGTTTTTTTTTCTCATCGCCTTCTTTGATAGTTGGGGACCATTTCAGATTTATTAAATAACATTTAGCACTGTCTTCTTAAGTTTTATGAAAAATTAGACGGACTCTGCTTTCAAACAGTTTAAATTATTGATCATGTTGTAGGATATCTACATGTATGCCGTTATATTCAGAACGGCCGTTAAGTCATTGGGTCAACCGATATGCACCAACAAGTATAAACTATCTAATCTGTATATTTACATTTAATGTAATACTTTCTCTTTGTTGAGGCGTCATATGACATTTCAGTCTGCCTGGGACCTGATAAATGATTATGTTTACGGTCCGGCTGGAATGCGAACCATCGACTCGACAGGCGACAGCGCCTATCACTACTATACAGCCACGGCAACGGAACCATTTCCCATTGGGGTGTTGCTGTGGCATAGTGCGTCGGTTTCGCATGGCACTGTCGCCGTTATAACTTTTGATACAATTATATTTTTGTTTTCATTGCAATTTTTAATTTCACTGTCTTTCTACTGATTTCTATGCACAAGTTTTATTCATATTTTAATCATATCACCATCCCTGTGACGCATTATTGGAGTGTCGCGGAAATTCATCCATACTAAGCGTTTAATTATGTACTGAAGAACTAAACTGGACAACCTGGGGATCGGGGATCTCCCAGGCTGTTATGCTTAAAGCATTTCCACTGTATTATTATTAGTGTATACAAGCTTGCATTCTGCTTTAGGTATACAGATGTGCCCGTGGTTGTGTGCGGTGTTTTCCTTCCTCTTTCATCTGGAACTTACTTCCGGTAAGTAATCTAACACCATGACCATAATAATAGCGTAACCGTCTGATAAAAAAGGGTATTCTGACATTGCTTAGAGAGTGTAAATCCTGGCCATCAGGGTAATAAACCACGCCAGATTGAATAAATGGTTACCAACATAGGATCTTATCTGCAGCTACGCAGGTCGAAAGCGTGGTAAGTCCCTATTTTCAGATGTGTGCCCAGATATATGCTTTTTGCAAATATTACATCGGGTTTAATGATGTTTTGGCCAGTGTTGCTTGTACCGATTTGGACCTTTCGTTAGTGACATTGGAAACGTTTGCGGAACACAATAGTGAATATTTCACCCAACATACTCTGATTAGCTTGGGCGGTCGCGTGGACTAAGCTGGCGCTCAGCTGATCATAACGTAATAGTAGTATATGCCCATCTTTGACGCCAACTAATAATATTAGATTAGAAGGGATGTGCTCTAATTATCAATCTTAAATCTCTAGGGAAACTATTTCACACAATATATGAAAATATCTATTTGAGTACCGGTATCAAGAAAGCTTAAATGTACTGATAGTGTATACATTGAGTTACCATAGTTACCATTATACCCAAAACGAATGATACAGATGCTTACATACCACAGCAAGCGTTGCTAGTAATAATTCTTCCATTTTGCTGCCTTCTTTGGCACGGGCTGTAAACACACAGTACACACCTTTTGTGCGGCATAATTCCGTCAGGTATTATACTCTAGTGAACAACCATATTCATACACTGTCATAAAACGGTTGTAGTTTCGTTGACACTAACCATGGGTGAATTTTTTTTTAATTTAATAAACATGTTCATCCATTGGTGAAAGTAATCTCTCCTATTGTCAATATATCGACCCAATTTAACGGTATGAAAATTTGGCGCCAACTGGGTGTATATATTACTCATACTAAGGTAATTTGTGTTGTCACTATATATTTGAACCCACAGTGATTATAAACTACACATATATTTTATTTCAGGGATAAACATAACGCTGGTTAGTTCAGACAACTGTCGAGATGTCACGATTGACGCATACAATCCGCTGTTTATCTACTACAATGGCTTGGAATTGCACCCAGGCCGGTGTGAGTTCGGTATATATGGCGGTGGCGCTGGGAAACACTTATGTATCGCCACCATTCCATACTCAATGGGCAACTGTAAACGCTATGAGTATCCAAAGTCCACGTTCAGACTGACGTATGGTGCAGGAGTATACAACGATGTCCAACACCAGGTCAATATCTATGCGATGCCACGGTTTAACGGATCAGCCACTCTCGCTTGTGACACCGGCTTCAGGCTGGCTTTTATGTTCACATTGAAACCATAGAATTAGCCAATAAAAAGCTCATCACATTTCTTAATTTCTCAAAATAATGTGTTTATAAGTCTAACCACGCTTGGTCCCATGTCACATTTGTGCATGCTGTTTAACATGGGACCAGTTGCATATTACGTTAAAGTTCGTACAAATAGTCTATGAATTTACTACTCACATGGCTCACTAGTGTAATAATTGCCCACTTTCATCATGTTTGAAATGTAAGTAAATATTTATTCAAGTGAGTTCATTATCTTGAGATAATGCGCTCGTGATCGGATCCAATTGCTAAACAAACTCGTTTGTGTGTGTTTAGCGGAGGGACTCAATCACTCATGTACTCATTATTTCAAGATAATCGTCTCATCTGGTCCTAGATAATCACCTCATCTGGTTGAATAAACAAATATATAATCCACCTTGTATAAATTAATAAGCAGCTGTAATAAACAGGTTTAATTTTCAGAGATTCGAATGTGATGACTTATCCTATTATTCTGGACGAGACTGGTGTACGTCACATGGCGAGGTCTCTATTTCCATACGGGGTCTCCATGTTGGGATAACACGGTTAAAACTGAAGGTCTATATCATAGGTATGTGTCGCCTTCCCTGCCATCATTATTGAACTGTTGTAAAAAAAAAAAAAAAAAGTGATATTACCCACCAGTGACACCGGCTTTAGTATATTGTATTTCCTTTTGACCAGTTAGTAAGTGATATTGGCGCGATAAGTATGGAGTCAGAACAACTTACTAACTGATGAAGAGATGAAATCTAACAAGCAGTCTTGCTGTCTTCATTTGATGATAACAATTGTTGCAGTTCGTCTTATTTAGTCTCGTCGAATATATCTCGCCACGGCCAGTTAGTAAGTCGCATTGACGCGGTTAGTAGCACTGTAGTTAAGACAACTTTATAAGTTTGCCAATATGACTTAGCTATCACGTTATCATCTAAATAGATGGCAGAAATATGTAGCCATATATTGACACACAATTTTCAAAAACATAAATAGAGAACATGACCACCCAATGGAGACCCATAATCGCGCGTAAAGAACAAACTATCGCATCATTATAAACACATGACGTGCGCACAGCAATGGTCGAGAAGAATTGAAACAGCCAACGCTATTAAAAACTGCTAAACATGTTTATCATGTACCACAGTTTCAACTCCAGCCGCTGGTTTTGAGCCACTTTATCTTTCTTAACAATGATTGAACATACATTTACTTTTTAATTTGTGTACATTCAGAGCAAACTGGGTATAGAGTATGGAAGAGTAGTCCCCCACATCATCTAGATACAAAAACGGAAACTGACAGAATGGCAGAATTTGATGTAAATGTTTATATTTGACAGTGAACCGTTAAATCCTTCCTGTAATGTTACATCGCATTCTTACATCAGTTAGCTATTTCAACCAACCATACACACCATAAGCAAACATGTGTAAGCACTGCAGATCCAGATGAGCCGGCTTGTAACAAGCCGTCTCCTCAGGATCTGCAGTGCTTCTCAGTATATGTCAGACTGTTTTTAAAAATACCTGTTTTCTGATAAATGGTTTTATCCAGAAATTGGCATGGAACTATCGGTGTAAGATAGTTATGGGTAATGGTTGAAAACCCGGCCAGTTTCCTAGCATGTTACAACAACAACCCGGTTCACAGGTCGCTATCTCCACATGTGTCCCGGCCGGAGGTAAGGCCAACAGGATTTACATGTGTTTGTTCTTTTTCAGATGACACTGTGACATATAGGGCTACTACTGCATGCTGTGGCGAAACCGAGCGTTTGGCAGACAAAGGCGTGTCCCCCGTACTTATTATCGTGATCAGCAGCGCCGTGTTGGTCATTATTACAATGTTAGTCCTGTTCTGTTATTGCTGGAGACGTCTACAGAACACGGGCGTTATGTTCTACTGGAACCCAATGACCCGACAGGCGGTGCCTTTTTACCCACCGCCCGCGCCCACATGCTCTGCTGGGCAGGGCCCAACACAGCCGACGGGATCAGTAGACATGGCACAGTCCCAGGCGGTAGGATATACGGCACAGCCACAGCAACAAGGCTATCAGGTTCGTCACTGGGAACAATGTTGGTTATGCCTGGGGAAATTGGATGTATGGGATTTGTGACCAGTGTAGCTCCTGATCAAGTAACATACTCATTAGCCTGCTAACGATATATATTCCTTGTTAGAAGCTTTGCGGGGTTTTCATTGATGGAATGGCGAACTGTGCAACTCCTGAGTAGACTGTGTGGATGCACACACTCCTATTGGAGAACAACCAATGCGAACTAAAATAGAACTAATGTGTCGAGTATTCTGATTTATAGTGTTCTCTTTGGATTGTATAGTTCAAACTATTTGAAAAGAATGAACATCGGTTGCTGAATTTGTATAATGTGTATCTGCATTGTATTGCATACATTTAACGACCGACTTTTGTGGTCCCCAAGAGCACGCTTAGCTACTCTCACGAATGCGTACATACGTTACCATGCACAATGCAATGCATAGCTGAAGTACACACAACTGACAATTGCTTTAAATATCGTTTGATCTCACCCAGAAATATATTATACATGTGCGTGTTTATTCACATCTACTATGGGAGGCACCCCATTTAAGGGTTTCGTCCCGTTACATCAAATTCACGGGCCGTATCTGTTTCTAATTATTGGATATCCATACCGAGTATAAGCGTTTTCCATGGAGTTATAAGTCAGTCGGTGTAGTTTTCACCATGCATGCCATGTCATTGGCAAGTGAGCAATCAGCAATGTTTAATACTGTAACAAACGCTAGCGAGCGGTCTTACGATTTGTTGTTGTGGTCAGGATGGCTTATGGAGAGTCAATGGAAGATGTTTATTCAGGTATTTAGTTTATTATATGTGTGTTATTGTACAACAAGACCATGACGGGTACTGGTTACATGCAGGTGACGACTACTGGTCACTGGCGAGAATACGCCACATATATGTTATCAGCTGAACCATTCGATCCTAGCCATTTGGGTTGTATTTATAGGTTCTGAAACTGTACCACATGACGTCACTTGACCAATCATGATGCTTGGGCGTCGGGCAAATCTGTCAAAAATGCCAGCCATCTTGCCAGATTTGTGAGATCGCCAAAAATGACGTCATCACCATGAGACTTTTAACAATTTCACACATTAAAACAGCTCAAAATCTATCTGGCACATCCCAGATATGTAGTTTGTATATTTATCTTGGTATTTACACAGGTAATCAAGAGTGGTTCAGTGAGTTGATAACTTTATGGGACAATTTTGATGCGGAGACGCTGGCGTTTTCGCATTCAAAATTGAGCGCCACTTCAACTTGATTTTATCCTTAGAATCAACCAAAACATGAATTTACAGTCTGAAACTTTGTGTAAATGTTCGTCTTACACATTAATTAGGATTTGCAAACCAAACCTCGTGATTATCTGATTAAATAGCCTTAATTTAGCAATTATAATGTGCTTCTCAGGATCTGTCAGATTTGGCAGATCTGCCAAACATGGCCGCTGTCAGAGAGAAATCATAAACATGTCAACTTGCCAGACATGGAATGTAAACAAATATAGGACACAATAGGCATGCATGATGTGGGTCAAGTCTCTCATCAGATATTCATTTTTGCAAGAAAGAGTGAACTAGTCATTGAAACACTTCCATCATCCTAAGAATAAGACTGCCAGACACTGTCAGCAA
The DNA here is from genome assembly GCA_029237695.1 of Conchocele bisecta. NCBI lineage: Eukaryota > Metazoa > Mollusca > Bivalvia > Lucinida > Thyasiridae > Conchocele > Conchocele bisecta. The sequence goes on from CM055266.1 coordinate 65,234,759, forward strand.
GGTTGCCAGACATGTTTGTCAGTCCTACCACAATTCTGTCAAGTTGCTAGATTTCTTCATGTGGCCATAAAAGATATCAGGCATGTTTGTCTTAGTGAAAATGTGGAAGTATATGCCTGAATTACCATTATATTAGCTACAGAGTGTAGATATGTCAATAATAATACCATATTTAGCTTGTCAAAATGAGTCGTGTACCCCACCCACTCACTTTGCATGAGGGTTATAATTACACTCAGGTTCTATTCTGTTACATTTTCCCCACCTTAAAAGAGATAATTCTTAATTATCTTGAATAAAACCATGTTCAAGATGAAATATCAAAACAGAATAGACCATTAAACTGTCTGTCAAATTTCTTGAATGTTTTGCACTATAAAGTAAGTACATGTACTATATAGATATGATAGCATTGGATAGTATGTGCGTCTCAATAAACTATTTAATCATTGATGGATCATCCATGAGTCATTCTCTTTGTTCGGTCCATTCATTCATTGTACGATGTATGCTGCCAGTATACTAACACTGCATAGTAACGTTATTCGGCTATATCTGCTGCAGACCGAATTGTTGCCAAATAGAGTATGTACTTCAGGAAATTAGACAGTTAGCTTTTACACATTGACTTCTACAATTTGATTCACGAGTACGAACTTCAGCCTCTCTTGAAATATGATTCCTCATCGATACACAGTGTATATGATTTCAAGATTACCGAAGTTACTCATAACCCTGTTTATGGAGTCCTATGTCAATGAAAGGATAATCTAGATCCCGTTGGATACGAATTTCCTAGTTATCAGCTCCCATCAGTACCACACAAACAGATAATCACGATCAGTTGAGCCTATGGTTGATCAGGCCACACCCCTACCGATTTCTAAAATACCACATTGTGCACAATGCTTCACTCCATCCATGATCACCATTGATCAATTAAATCCACCAGTGTAAAACTTCTCCATGTGTCTAGTGTCCTAATGTAAAGTTCTTGTATCTTCATTAGTCCATGTTCTTATTCATTGCCATTTTCAAGACTGCTTCTATAGATTGTTCAAGTCCATTCAGTAACATTTAATACGTCAAAATAAAACAGTATAACAATAAATAACTTGAACACTTGTTCTACTTCAACTTTACATGTCCGCACCCCTTCTATTGGAAATGTCCCCCATCGTAGTGGAATGCAGGCCCGTAGCCAGACCTGTTTGAAGGGGGGGGGGTGTCGTTTCGAAGGCTCAAGGGGTCTGAAGTATCTACCTGTTTGAAGGGGGGGGGGGTCGTTTCGAAGGCTCAAGGGGTCTGAAGTATCTATGGGGGTCAAAAAAAGTGGACCTCAAGGCTAAAAAAGTGAACCTCGAGGCTGGGCGGGGGGGGGGGGGGGGGTCGTCCGACCGCTCCGACCCCCCCTGGCTACGGGCCTGGGAATGATTGGCGTTGTACTCAAATTATTCAGGCAAGTCGTACACAGGTCCTAGGTTGCTTTCTGTTGGATATTCCCATTGATGTGTTTCATCATAAAAGTATCGCTCATTTAGTTGCTGTAGTTCAAGTCTGTCTAGTCGTTCCATGATCATATTTAATGATGATTTTATGTCTGCTTTTCTATCGTTGTCCTCGGGTGGTAATGCTGCAATCATTCTAGTGTTTGGGAAATGTGAATCTGAATGTCCATAAACACTGTCATACGTTTCCACAATTTGAATTACATCATGTACTGTTTGACATTGATTGGTTATACATTTGTATCTGATGTCAGGATCTAAACTCTGGTAGATAGTGCTTAATGCCATAAACTGATGTGTTTTACTGTCAACACTGGGGTTTGCCTTCTTTGACAATTTTAATGTATCATTTGCATATTTTGCTATAGATTTGCCTTGTTGCCGTGTCCTAGTTTCAAGTTGTGTGATGTACTTTGACTGTTGCTTAGTCATACCAAACTCTTCTCTTAGTAGTTGCACTAGCACATTGTAATTGTCCCTCGTTTTCCTGTCCAAGTGTGTGTAGAATTCAGCAGCGTCGCCACGAAGTGATGCTCCCAGAAGTAAAGCTTTTTCAACATCTGTATACTGTCCAAGTTTACAGCAAACTTCAAATTGTGTTATGTATATTTCACATTCTTCTATTCCAGCATATGTGTCTGGTTTTAATGTCATTTCTGCTACTATGTTTGGAGGTGGTGAGTAGGGTCGTCTGTCTTTATAATGGTCGTGGTCACTACGGGTATCCGCAAGTTGTCTCAATTCATGTTCCGATGCAGGTCTACGATTTGCCGTCCTAGGGGTTCTATCTGTGTCGCTGTCTTTTCTATTTGCTGTTAGTTGTTTTCTCTGTTGTCTTATCGGTGTCGTTTCACGATCGCCATCATTGTCACTTTTGTCGTCCGCCCAGTACTCGTCATGTTCTTCTGGTCTTGTGGGTTCAGCTGTGGCCGTATTCTCGCTTTCCATGTCAAGTTCCACTTCAGAATTCGTGTTCGACATAGTTAAGTTGCTTGTGGTTATAGTTGAGTTAAATTACAAAAGCTCAATAAATATATCCACAAAGAAATCCAGAAATTTTCTTGTTGCAACTTTTTCTGGTTTGAACAATCTTCTACTAAAATTTGTGTTGCAATTTGTCCTGGGTTCAGTCAATTATTTGATGTCCATATGAGTAGTCACTAGTCAAATACACTTCTGTTTAATAATAATACTAATTAATTATGCAGTTCCACTCACTTAATTCATTTTCTCCTTTTTTGGTCAGTTTCCAATAATTGCCTTATTTTGTCTGTGGAGCTTTACAATCAAGTCGGGTACTTTTATTGAACTGTAAAAACACAGTCAATTCCACTCTTCTGACGCCAAGTGTAACAAACGCAAGCGAGCGGTCTTACGATTTGTTGTTGTGGTCAGGATGGCTTATGGAGAGTCAATGGAAGATGTTTATTCAGATATTTAGTTTATTATATGTGTGTTATTGTACAACAAGACCATGACGGGTACTGGTTACATGCAGGTGACGACTACTGGTCACTGGCGAGCATACGCCACATATATGTTATCAGCTGAACCATTCGATCCTAGCCATTTGGGTTGTATTTATAGGTTCTGAAACTGTACCACATGACGTCACTTGACCAATCATGATGCTTGGGCGTCGGGCAAATCTGTCAAAAATGTCAGCCATCTTGCCAGATTTGCGAGATCGCCAAAAATGACGTCATCACCATGAGACTTTTAACAATTTCACACATTAAAACGGCTAAAAACCTATCTGGCACATCCCAAATATGTAGTTTGTATATTTATATTGGTATTTACACAGGTAATCAAGAGTGGTTCAGTGATTTGATAACTTTATGGGACAATTTTGATGCGGAGACGCTGGCGTTTTCGCATTCAAAATTGAGCGCCACTTCAACTTGATTTTATCCTTAGAATCAACCAAAACAGGAATTTACAGTCTGAAACTTTGTGTAAATGTTCGTCTTACACATTAATTATGATTTGCAAACCAAACCTCGTGAATATCTGATTAAATAGCCTTAATTTAGCAATTATAATGTGCTTCTCAGGATCTGTCAGATTTGGCAGATCTGCCAAACATTACGGGGCGCCATACAGGACAGGTTAATTATGTGTAACACTAAAATAAAAAATCACAAAATTCAATTCTGTGTCACAAAATTCAATTCTGTGTCACAAAATTCAATTCTGTCAATTCTGTGTCACAAAATTCAATTATGTGTCACAAAATTCAATTCTGCATACGTTTCGTATACAAAATTCATTTTTGTTATAAAGGATTCAATTTTGTAAGACAGAATTGAGTTTTGTGAAGAAAATTCAGTTTTGTGGGACAGAATTCATTTTTGTCCACAAAAATTAGTTTTCGTAGGATAGTCTATGTCATCTCTACGTTGATTGGTTGAGATCGGCCTTAGTCCATTTTACTAGATGGTGGAGTACACTTGCTTGTTTAAATATTTCAATGCGAAAATATAACCCAATATATCAATAGTATACTTCTTTATGGACAGTTATTTTGGTTATATTATGATTACAAATGAGTGGTCACACTCAATTAAGCATATATACTTTGAAGGAGAAATAAGAAAAATATTCAGAATTTTCCCTCAATTATGTAAACAGGGTCAAACATAAAGTAGTCGGGACATAGCTAGACCTGAGAGCATGCCCATATATAGAGAATACCAGGCTAGTGTATTTTGATATCAAGTTTATCAGGCAAGGCTAGGAAACGCGTAGGAATTCCGAGGCTTGCCGAGGAATTCCTACCGTTTCCGAGCCGAGCCTGATAAACTTGATATTAAAATACACTAGCCTGGTATTCTATTTATCAGGTAACGTTTTATGCTCGAAAATGACATTAGATGACGTCGTATTCTAACAGTAGATCTAACCTTGTGAAACAAATGGTATTGGATCTGTGTCTACTAGTTGCTAAGTTACGTGTTCGCAACTATGTGTCTACATGCATTATTTACAGTATACACCATCTTAGTATCCATGGTATCTACGCAAATACTACAAATGGTTTCCTCAAATGGCCCAATACACACATTATGTTTATAAACACAGACAGCAGTCAGAACACAGGCCACAGCGCGTGTATTATTGATTTAACTGGGGCAGATGTACCTTTATACACAATAAATGACGTCAGTACTCGCGGGAGATCTACATGTACATGAATTGTGTGTACAATTATAACGCAAATGAGTTTAAATACGAATGGGTTTGTCAACGTTTGACTGTTTGGAGATAGTTGAAGCAAAATGGCAGAATGAGAAAACACAGAATTGAATTTTGTTACGCAGAATTGAATTTTGTGGCACAAAAGTGAATTTTGTGACACAGAATTGAATTTTGTTTGACACAGAATTGAAATTTGTGACACATAATTTTGTGACACAGAATTGAATTCTGTGGCACAAAATTGAATTTTGTGACACAGAATTGAATTTTGTTACACAGAATTGAATTTTGTGGCACAAAAATGAATTTTGTTGACAAAATTGAGCCATGTCCCACTTGGCGCCCCGTAAACATGGCCGCTGTCAGAGAGAAATCATGAACATGTCAACTTGCCAGACATGGAATGTAAACAAATATAGGACACAATAGGCATGCATGATGTGGGTCAAGACTCTCATCAGATATTCATTTTTGCAAGAAAGAGTGAACTAGTCATTGAAACACTTCCATCATCCTAAGAATAAGACTGCCAGACACTGTCAGCAAGGTTGCCAGACATGTTTGTCAGTCCCACCACAATTCTGTCAAGTTGCTAGATTTTTTCATGTGGCCATACAAGATATCAGGCATGTTTGTCTTAGTGAAAATGTGGAAGTATATGCATGCCTGAATTACCATTATATTAGCTACAGAGTGTAGATATGTCAATAATAATACCATATTTAGCTTGTCAAAATGAGTCGTGTACCCCACCCACTCACTTTGCATGAGGGTTATAATTACACTCAGGTTCTATTCTGTTACAATACCTTTGCAGGCGCCAGGCCACCAACCGTCGCCAACAGGGTATCGCCATCTAGAGCAGGGGTACCAGACAGGACCGGCCCTTCCACCAGCACCAGTAAATAAGACAGCCGGGTTACAGACCACTGAAGATGAAACACTTAAACTAGTTGGTCAGTATTAAGAAGTTAAAGGTGACTTTGCCAAATATACTATACATAGCCATATCCTGCAAGAGCCAGTGGCTTAATTAGACTAGCTGTCCTTCAGCATGCCATGACGTCCTTTATAACATGAATGATTTCTTCGATACTCGGACGTTCAATACATTGTATATATATATATATATATATTTTACCATTGGTTGACAACCCTTTGGTATACTAAGTAAGTTAATTAAGTTTTGTCACAACTTCATTCTTCTACCATGTTGTTTATTTCTAATACAACTTATACTATATACGATACTGACATTGAATTTTTTCAGTAACCTGCGTTCTAAACCGACCTTGTCCACTTAAATGGCTTTTTCTAAAGTGCCTGGTTAACCTTTTTGTTCAAATGATTTTCTCAAAAATTATTTGGCATGTGTTAACTAACCTTGGTCACAAGTTCATTGTTGCATCACTCACAACAATACACCCACCCATCCATTTGCTGGTCCTAAATTTCCACATAAATGACACAAATCCAACTCATTTACAATTTGGATGTAACTGGAGAAATGGGGAGTACACTTTTTTGTAGCCAGTCGATCTATCGATCTGTTTACACAATCAACAGTGTGATAATACGCATACTGAATGTCCAACAGTATCAATACTGGTAAGATTACTAGGATGTACATTTAGTATGGGTCTACACTGGTTGCAATGTCCACACTCCCAGTTTCTCCAGACTCATATATAATTAAGCTATTCTATTGGAATATCTAAATTGTTTCAGCTCCGCCACAAAGAAGTCATCAAGATGATCCACCGCAGTACCCCGGCTACTAGAGTAGCTATTTGAAGAGTCATATTGGGACCTTGGTCAAACGATTGTAATAGTAGGGTAGCGTGGCATTCATATTCCTACCATTACAATTATTTGGACAGAATGGCACGATCCTTTTATGTACCCAGAAAACTTTCATCTAGCTCCACACAGAACAATTCAAGATGGCCGCCAAATGCTAGTATTTTGTTGTGAATTTGCTGTGCATTTGTAATTTAACACCACTGAGTGCGAGTATATGGATACAATTCAACGTATTCATAACCTGAATACAGATTAAGGTCACGAATTGTTGAGACGTGCATAAGTGTTTTAGCAAAGGTTGCTATTGTTCATAAGTATATTTAATTTGGTTTCAATTATATTTTCAATTATATGTAGTCGCCGCTTTTTCCGTCGTCGTTGTCCGCTTGATAGATAGATAGATATATAGATACTTGATAGATGTGAACATTTGGAACACACTCGTGCCGCCATTAACATGACCATGACCTTTTGAACCATCACATTTTTTCACGTCATCGTATAACATTACTATTACTTGATGGGTTGATTCAATGTTTGGAAATTTGATATATGTAAGCATTTAGAACACACTCATGCCGCTATTGACATGACATTGACATGTTTGACCTTCACATGGTTATGGAAACACTTTTATTTTTATGTCAAAAAGTTTCTTCAACCTTGACCTTTTTCGTATTTTAAGCATGCACTTCTCTGACGGTTTTTGTGATGCTTACATTAACATATGCCCATTATCATGTTGCAGTCAAATGCCTCGACAGGCGCGACACCGCTTCCGTGGCGGAATTCTTATGTTAAAACCTTAACCGATTCTGAAAATTATACTATAAATGCATGATGGCTGTCAAGTGATAAAGTACACTAGTATATGTTAGCATATGTTACATTCAGTGATTCTGTCTTGGAATAACGATATAGATATACGAACATGCGTTATGTCCTTGGAAATCTAATTTGATAAACGTATCACGTCCTTCTCCATCCGAAATATCTATTAACATGGAATTCTAACTTGACACGAAACTGTAGGTGTATACATACATAGCTGATTGATCAAGCACACATTTACGAATATTGAGTGCAACTTCGGGACTACTATGAATTCTCAAAGACATGTACTGTTTTTGCAATGTGTTTCAGTGCTGGGACATGTGCTTATAACATTTATTTTATTTTTAGAGTGAGGGTTACGTGCTGTGTAGATAAAAATGACATGTAGCCGATTTCACCAAAATTGCTAAGCATACTTATCTAGCTAAGTATACTTTGACGGAGTAATCATTTATTTTCCCGAAATGCATTATTTCATATACAACTATAATGACTGCATATATTTGATGATTGAAAGTATGCAGAATTATTATACTGAATGTATTACATTATCACAGGCAATAATGTAATAAATTCAGTATAATAAAAAGTAATAAATTTATCCTTAAATTACCCCCCCCCCCCCTGAAAGTGTACTTAGCAAGATAAGTATACTTTGCATTTTTGTGAAATAGGTTAATGATCCACCATCCTCTCATGTTCTGACGCTGGTGTATCAGGACCAAAAGCAATGTCATAATTATAGCATGTTACTATTTTCATACGCCCGTCCAATCATCTGTCAACAATATATTTCCAAACCATTGAGCTAATGCAGCTCACAATGTTATGCATGCAGCGGTTTTGTTCAGTTGAAATGATAGCTGTAGCCGATTTCATCAAAATTACAAAGTATACTTTTCTAGCAAAGTATACTTTGAAGGAGTAATCATTTATGTTTCCCAAAATGCATTATTTCATATATAACTAACCGTTGCATATATTTGATGATTAAAAGTATGCATAATTATTATACTGAATTTATTACATTATCACAGCCATAATGGCTGTGATAATGTAATAAATTCAGTATAATAAAAATTAATAAATTTATCCTAAAATTGAAGATTTCTCCCTCAAAGTAGACTTTGCTAGAAAAGTATACTTTGCAATGTTGGTGAAATAGGCTACTGTTACATAATCCAAGGTTATTAGATTATGTAAAAGTTATTTGTTGACGTCTCGTGACAAGATACTGATAAACTACTATGTTGATGGTGGCATCATGCGTTGCCATTGCCGTGCCATGAACTGGGTACAAGAATATTGCACCGTAGTCATATGGTTGTCAAATGGTGTATGGAATAGATATTTGTTCATATTATTGTATAATGCTTGTCTATTATGGATATAAGATATGTTGTAAAAATTATATACACGTAATGTACATGTATAACGCATTTTATATTTGTTTTTTTTATTGTTTTAATATCTACGTATATTGCCGTAAGTAAAGTATTTGCTTACTCTAATTCACCTGTTTTTGTTGTTGTAGATTATTATTTACATTTTCCCATGACAGTAAACTTTTCACAGAAATAGGATATGCTATATTATGCTTAATAAACCACAAATATACTATTGCACCTTTTCGGCATAGTTGATTTCCAGCAGCTAAATTACATCCATTTCAGGTAATTATCAATGATAAACCTTGGAATAGTGAGTGGATTTGTGGTTTACATGCACTCAAGTTCACATGACAAGCAGTTAATTGCTGTTACTACCAGATGTGACTATGGCTTTGCTGACATTAGTGACTAATGTATGCTCAGATCGGGAATGTAATATTCGTTATTTCGTCAGCGAACTACCAGTAACAGCTGCTGATAAGAAATACAATAATATAGTAGTTATCAGACTGCAAGTGTGTACATACATATACAAATGGCAGCCCATACGTATGATTGACTTCAGCACTAGCTGGCACCAGGGGCCCGTTTCACTAGACTTCTTATGACCAAAATGTTCGTAAGTGCAAATTTAAGATCGTCTGTAAATTTCAATTTATGGATTTACATTTATTGAGCATAGGCTGCATATGCAGCATATGCTCAATAAATGTAAATCCAATAATTATTTACAAGAAAACAGTGTTAATGTGAAATGTACAGACTATCATAATTTTGCACTTACGAACATTTTAGTCGTACGAATTTTAGTGAAACGGCCCCCTGATGCACATGCTGATCTGAATCTACACCGGTCGCATAAACCATAAGCCCCATTTCTTCAGTCATAGCCACGTTTATGTTCATTATAATACCGCATTAGAACTGGTTGCAGACTCGTGGGTCTTTTGTCTACTAATTCCGTTACATATATATACATACTGGATATTCTTATATAGAACACTGTACATATGCCCTGATCAGACTGCGCGGACGTGTACGCTGATTTTGTGCAACACTGCTCGCAAGCTCAATACGCAATTGTGTCGCTGCGGTCTAAAGTAAATGACCGAGCTTCAAGCGGCATCATACAGTCTTGATCACACCGGTGGGCGTGACCTGTCACTAGCATGGAGTATATTACATTATTTCCTGAGTGTATCTTCCTCTATATTTCGATAAATTCCTGAATATGATCAAACGTTGGTGTGCATGACCACATACGTACATGTACAATGTACATGTATTTTAAAGTGGCCGTGTCTCAGATGTGAAAGGAACGTGAACAAAACAGTTGGTAAAAGAGCATTTAATGGTAGATCTGTATCGGTTTTCTGAACATACGTATATGTGACACTACAGGTGACCTGGAAAAAAGAAAGTAAAAATAAAAAATATTTCTTACATTTCAGCCGGTAGTTTACAGAAATCTAACGGTGAATTACACCACTGGGCAGCAGTAGTTTACACCACTCTCGTGTTTTTATGGTGAAATTACGTCAGTAACGTCACAATGACGTGTTTCCTTCGACCATTCAAAGCACGTTCTCAGACACGCCCTCTGAATCGCGAGAAAGTCGTCGTAACTACAGCCCTCCCCCCCCCCCCCCCCCCAGAAATTAATTCGCATAACTCTTGGCCATATTTTAAGCTTGATTCGCTTTGTTTTCATGACAATTCATATGTGAAATGTAAGACAATGTTTATTTAACCAGGTGAACTGATTATCTTGAAATAATTCCCTCGTGATTGGGTCCTACCGCTAAACGTTTGTTTAGCGGAAGGACCCAATCACTCGTGCATTATTTCACGATAATCAGTTCAACTTGTTAAATAAACGGTATAAAATTATATTTTATTATCGAAAAATAACTAGCGTTGCTAAATATAGAAGTCATACTTCCCCTGTGATGAGTTGTGTGGCCTAGGGGTTAGAACACCTGACTTCCAATCCGGAGGTTGTGGTTTCAAACCTCGCCTTAGGCATCAAAAATACTTTCATACTATATCCATCCCACTGGTCTGTCGGATGAGACTTTAAACTGTGGTCCCGTCTCTATATGACCGTGCTGGGACGTTAAACCAATTCACTTTTATATTTCCCGCTGATGCGCTGGCACTTAGCAGCCACGTGCATTGCTTTGACTAGACAATGTATCATCGACTACGTCACGGATAACATTCACTTCTCGCATTTTTAAATTCGGTTATTTGTATGAACATGCTCGTACATCGTGTGTTGAGGTATTACAATGTGTATAGTGGTTATATAGAAGAGTGCAATGCTGACCATATATGGTAATACAGGTTTTGAAGCGTTTCAAACGAGTTTGTATTTGTGTCGTATCTGCAGCAAGCGGAGGTCAGTGGTAACATGAATCGCATAAAGGAATTACGTACGTCACTTGTCGCCGGTTTTTTCGTCACTACTAGTGGGGGTTTCCACATACCGACAAGTTAAATTTAGCATGATGGAATGTTCTCGACTTAATGTTTACGACATCAAATTCTGACATGCAAATGCGATAATTAGCTGACAAATGCATGTTTATGACCAAGAACAAGTTGCTACAGTATTCATACAATTTCCATTGATTATATCTCAACTGTTTTTGTGAAATACTTCTTCGAAGCAGGGACCATACATACATTAATCCCAGTTCGAAGGTACCATCTGAGACAAAGACACTTTAACGTGATCGTTTGTTTTGTTAACTTGACGACAAGGTTACCAACTTGGAACGATCAGTGGGCAGAATTGCGCACTAGTCGGTTAAACCCAGTTCACATGGCGTAAACCTCCAACCGATCCGTTGCCGCCATGTCCCTCCCAGACAAGTAGGTAATAAAAACAAAGACTCGATTTTACAAAAAAAAACAGATTCGTGGAAAGCAAGTCTACTAAGAGAACGAAGCAGCAAGCGCGTAAAGACAAACTGAAACGAAATCAGAGAAGGTGACGTGATAGCATTGAGGATGCGGAAGAGGTTAGAGACTTCTAACTGGTGCGAAATCGCCAAGGGGAAATACAAAAGTAGTCTGATATAAACAAAATAGTTCTGGAGTTTTGAGGTCACATACACAGCTTGGTTGCAAATCTTGAGGACATGTTAGGGTGTTTTGTTTATATAATCTGAGTTAAAGTTTTAATTATGGGATTCCAGACAAAATTATTTCCGTCATCAAGATGCTCTACACCGACTTCAGTGCTCAAATCATTTGCGGCACAGACCTGACACCCAGTTTCAAATCAAAACTGGCTTAAAGCAGGGATGTCTGTTATCTCCTCTACTCTTCATCCTGTGTATTGATTAGCTAATGAAGGAGACTACCAAAGGCGTCAGTAGAGGCTTATAGTGGACCTTCGCAGAACCACTGGAAGTCCTTGACTTTGCTGATGACATTGCTCTCCTTGCACAACGACACAGCGATATACAGGCAAAGACGGACACCCTGGACACACTTGGGAAACAGATTGGACTCGGCATTAATGCCAACAAGACCAAACTCATGAAAGTCAATCCAGGAACAGATCAACCAGTAACGATCAACAACAACAACATTCAAGAAGTAAAAGAATGTGTATACCTCGGCAGCAAACTTTCCACCGACGGAAACTCAGAAAAGGACGTAAACAACAGAATTTCCAAAGCCAGATGAGCTTTTGCGGTGCTAAGGAACATCTGGAAATCCTCTAAGCTCAGTATCAAGACCAAGTTAAGGATTTTCAAGAGCAACATCCTTGGAGTCCTCCTATATGGATCTGAGTCCTGGAAAGTGACACAAGCCACGTCTCGCAAGCTGGACGTCTTCCAAACGAGATGTCTTCGCAGACTTCTCCGGATCTTCTGGTCAAACACCATCTCCAACCAAGAACTCCATCGACGAACAGACACAACTCCGGTATCTTTGGAAATTAAACGCCGACGGTGGCGTTGGATTGGGCATGTTAATCGGATGGATCAAGATGCCATTCCCAGAGTTGCCATGCGGTGGACGAATGAGAAAACGGGGACGGCCAAAAGAGACCTGGCGAAGATCAGTGGAGAAGGAGATGAAAGAGAAAGGGTGGAGCTGGGGCCAGGTGCAGACATGGGCGTATGATAGAATAGAATGGCGGTCTTTGGTGTCGGCCTTATGTGCTACTCAGCACGAAGAGGATTAAGTAAGTAAGTAAAGTTTTAATTACACAATATATCCACACCCATCAATCCGATTTACTTGAAACGTCACATACCTCTTTATCATCATACATATCTTCATTTCATAGCCCACCCATGCGGCTCCCATGTCCATGGTCAAGGGCAAAGTACTTTGAAATGTGCGCTAAAGTTTTTTTGTAGAATCTTAAGTGTTTAAGTACCCAGTATCTCCAGAACCCTAAATCTGATTGACTTGAAACTTCACATACCTCTTTATCACCATCCATATGTTCATAGTGTAGTTCACCAATGCGCCCCCATGCCCATGTGCAAGGTCAAATTACTTTGAAATGTGCTTAAATTTTGTTTGTCAAATCTGCGTTAAAGTTTTTAAGTACCAACTATCTCCACAACCCAAAGTCTGATTGACTTGAAACTTCACATATCTCTTTATCATCATCCATATTTACATTTCATATGCCCCCATGATCCATGTCAAATTACTTTGAAATGTATGTTAATGATGCTTTTGCACAATCTACCTGCGTTAAGGTTTTTAAGTACCCACTATCTCCAACACCCTAAGTCCGATTGACTTCAAACGTCACGTACCTCTTTATCATCATCCATATTTTCATTCGATAGCCCACCCAGAGTCAAAGTGGCAATTTAGAGAAGCCGAGTCACCCGAGCCATTGGATCGTACATAACAAATCAAGAGTCCCGTATTACAAATGTCTTACCAAATATGATGTTATGGTAACTGGTAAACCGATAGAACAATATACCTCACGGTTCGTTATGGAGTGCGATGCCTGTCAGTAACCGGCAACAAAACATATAGGAATATTCGTTAATAAAAAACTTATCAACGACTATCTAGCAATAAGTTGTAACCATAGGCACCACAGTCATCGTATACTCGGTTGACATATTTCCTGACATTGAATCTATTCAAATGTATCAGAAAAAGATACGACTACTATAGATTTTAGGAAAATTAGCTCTATGTCCGCCAGCGCATCCCAAATGCTTGTGAAGGATCTACAATGTTAGTTGCAATGCACTTTACTGAATGGATGGCAAACGGTGCAGACAACGTATCATCGGACTGATCAGATCGGGGTGTTAGCCCTCCAACAGTTATTTTACACGTAAGATTCGGCTACCGTTATATTTGTATGATAATTCAAGTCTTTTGTTTGTATATGTTGAAAGTATACAACACAAGTATGACTATGACTGGTGAAATGGGATGTATGGTCTTTGCGACCAGCTTGAGCATGGCCTGTCCAGCTGTTCGCCATTCAGCCAGTGCAACAAACAGTGTATCAAGAGATAACGAAAGTGCGATAGTTAATCAGGAACTAGATTACTCGTAAACATATCATAACCCCAATTTCTACGCTTCATCGGTTTAGACTATCGCACAAATAGTAGTCAATCAGTCACTACGAGATTACTCATATATGTTCGTAAATACTCGATTTATCATACGCAAAGGAGAGTAGAGAGCACGTGTAAATCAATACAAGATATAACCATTCGAGTCATATGAAACAGACACGCGTACAACGGCAATCACAGTCTTCAACGGGCACCGAGGTTCACACTAAAACTAGTGTACTGTTCCCAAATAAAATAAACACATAGCGTATAATACACATGTATTAACTAACACATAACATGAATGCAACGAACACGTCATAGAACATAACCGCGAATGAAACCATCGACAAACATGTGTCCCAAGAGATCCATTGCAAGGCGACACAAGCAAATATGACAGTAATGGTACCGATTTGCTGGAACGGTCAGTGGGCAAAACTGCCAACTTGCGAATGAATCAGTTTACAGGGCGCCTTAATCTCCCGTTTATCCATCGCCATCATATACTCCGAAACAAGTACATAGTATAACAAGCCATGATTACCAGAACAAACATATACCGGTAGATATTTATTTTCTGATGGCATTCGTACCAAACACTAATCCTCGTTAACGGATGAAACTTTCCTACTATCGATATCTTTATGCGAGATGTGGCAAGGTGAAAGTGCGAAATAAGCTCAGAAGGCGGTTGTTTATCGGCTCTATATCTACATTTAAAAAAGTGCTATATTGTGATATTGCAAATATCAGTTGTCAGTACAATGATTGACGAAGAATCACCGAACACTAATACCTGTACAAACTATGCATAACAGTCAAGTTTCATAGAATTCATGTATTTGTTCATACAAAGGATCACATTTTTAATACCAGAAATCTAAATGGACTCGAACTGACAGGTGATCGTGTTCAAAGACTACCACTTGAAAATACTGTTGCACTGATGAATCAGGTTAATTGCTATACTTGTTACTTACATAGGTTGTCTGCATAAGGTCATGTATGTGTGTTGTACGAACTTTAAAAGGGTCTCTGATTCATACCAGTTTGGCATGCATCACACCTGGTAATGTTAAGAATTCCCACCCTTAAATGTATCTAACTAAATAACATAAGTGATGAAGCCTCTCTGTGGTTCTCAATACCACTACTTTTATCCCTCTGTTTTATGATTGGCACGCTATGGTGACACTGAGATGAGTTTATTGTTAGGTTGGAGCACCAAGCACGTTGTAGAAAGAGACAACAAGGTATACAGTTATATAATATAATAAAAATATATTTACAAATGAATTTCTACACAAAATGAATGTTCAATACAGTATGGGAAACGTCCTCTCGAGGGTAGACAGCAACATAGGCACAGTCACAATTCTGGAACAGGTAAGTATCGTATAGCATAGTATATATAATGTTCAAGATATTAACTAAGATTATCTGACAACTAAATCAGGATTCCGTCATGTTGACTGTGACGTTATAATATGACGTCGTTCAGATTTGTTAGCGATCACTATTAGGTGGAGGGGGTTGTTACGTCTATCTATATATCTATAGATACTGCTTGCACGCCCCTTGCGGGTATTATGAGCAGGATTGTATTCCTTTATTATATATATACATGTACATACAATGTCAAATACAATTTCAAATACAATCGATGTTCCCGGTAATTAGCCGGTACCCATTTACAGCTGGGTGAACTGAAGCAGTGTGGATAAAGTGTCTTGCTCAATGACACAACGCAACGCATCGGGTGAGGCTCGAACCCACGACCTTTGGATCAGCAGTTTGATGCTCTAACCATCACAGCCACTGCGCTCCACGTCATTTCTTATATGGGTGGACGTCCTTCGTGATGCATCTCGTCCTTAGACGGGACGACGTCACCACATAAGTAGCTCCGCACAGTACGCCATAGGTAGTATATAGGTATAGGTATGTAGGTAGGTAGGTAATGTATCAGACGCTGCTTTGCGTAGTTTAGAACCCCCAAGACGGGGAGATAGCCACTAATTTAAAATTTACGTTGACACCGCCTAAACAAGGAACTGAATCCAAAAGAAAAACATAAACAAAAAACATAAAACATAAAAAAACAAACTCATTGCATGTAAACAGAGAAATGAAAACATAGCATTGACCCTGCCATTGACTCATTTTTAAAGAAACCACGACGATCAGGTATTGACTGTGGTTCATAGGTCCTGGGTCGTTTCGCCCTAAATCCCGTTCGCACCCAGACCAGAGGCACGTACTTTTTTATGTGATGAACGAAAAACCGATGTGATGATTGCTATCCAATTGGACTTGGGATCTCTATAATATAATAAGGCCAGACACTCGCAATCTTTTCAACCAATGGAAGTGATGTTCACCTTTTGGATAGCAATCGTCACATCAATTTTTCGTTCATAGTGATAAAGAACATTTTGTGCCTACTGAGTTGGCATGCACCTTTAACCCTTCATACGATGTTGACGGAAATTGCCGTCTGATGTTTTTCATTTTTGCTTTAATTCTTAACAAAAAACTGGTTTTGACAGCACATGAGAATCGGAGACGATTCTCATGTGCCTACTGAGTTGGCATGCACCTTTAACCCTTCATACGATGTTGACGGAAATTGCCGTCTGATGTTTTTCATTTTTGCTTTAATTCTTAACAAAAAACTGGTTTTGACAGCACATGAGAATCGGAGACGATTCTCATGTGCCGTCAAAACCAGGTTTTTGTCGAGAAATATTGAAAATAAAACATTTCCAGCAGACGACAACATTTAATTCAGCATAGTAAGGGTTGAGACTTGAAGAAAATATAAAAACAAATGTTTGTAAATTTAGATACCTGTGAATAGGTATCCCACATGAATATCTCCATGTAGACAATGTCTGCTGACTGGTAACGTCGTTATTCTGTGATTTATTGCTACACTACGGTACAATTTTATCACATACCAATAGTTTGGATCAAAGTTGTTCAGAATATAGTCAAAATGTGTAAAGTCCTAAGACCCTTATTTACTAAATTAATCGTTCCAACTAAGAAACTAATCTGTGCTGGTGGTACTGGAGATTTCTGCTTCAAGTTTAGTACCAATTTTGCTACGCTGATCCAGTATGTTGTTCACCATTTTCGTTTACTCTACGAGATGTCATACATCGTACAATTTACGTCATTTAATGATGTTGGTACGCTATGACATTTAACTTGTACAGATTTCTTTGAACTGCCTTGAATGTTCAGGGAAATTTTGCTAAATATGGGCATGTTAACGACATTTAAATTTGTTTGGAATGCTAGATCACAGGTTGAAGTAACGGACCATCAAATATACATAAAAGCACAAATAAGTGAGAACAAATTGAGCTAACATTTGTTTGGCTCCATCTTATAACACATTACTAATAAGAGGGAGTAAACTAATTTGTTTAGCTTATTTTGTTTACACTTGTTGATGCTTTTTTGTTAGTGATGAAAAAGTACTTGCATTTAAATATTTCTTATATTTAATGTGTTTTATAGCCATATTAAAGATCGTTGGCAGCAAAATGTGGAACAGACAGTATATTGATGTAAATCGTTATTCAATAAAATATGTTTATACTATAGCCTGATAATGATCTATATTGCTTAAATTCACATTGTTTCATTGAATTAATGGCAAACAGTGCATCAGACTGGGGATGCACAGGCTGATCTGGATCAACACTGCTCGCAAAGCCCATAAGCCCCATTTCTCGTTACACCACATATGAGACACGCCATGCGATTTTGTGCTTTCGGACATCTACGTCATTTCATGAAATACGTTTACAAAATTTACAATATTTTCCGTAAATGGCGTCAAAAGTCGATACAATTTTCGGAGTACATAATTCCGCATTATTGTATCAACTTTTGACTATAAGGCCTCGTGTGCAATAGTTGTAGCAGTCAGTTACAAAAGTCAGAGCCAAGATTCGTGGATTATACGAGTCAGTTGAGAGGAGCGGATGCCTAACTTGGAGCCAGAGCTCCAGATAAGGGGCGTATTGGCATATTTTACACATTTAATTTAGCAGAATATGCATTGATTATCAAAAGTGGGGGGTACAGTACTCTTTAGACACAAAGATTATCTGGAGCTCTGCTTGGAGCATCACACACTTTACTCCAAGCAACATGCTATGTGTTCATAATTGCTTGGATATAAATTGTGTCTTGAAGTTACTTACTGTCTTGGTGGTTAAAACACACAGATCCTATTAGGCGGTGGTATTTTTCCATCACACGACACCTAGAGCAACAAATGTTATAATATTCAATTAACCCTACTTCTCCGGTTAAAGGTGCATGCTCACTCAGAAGACACAAACTGTTCTATATATCAGAGACATCATCTGAGACATTTACTGGCAAAATAAACATTCATTCACCATTACCCCACATATTGATTGGCATTATTATACATTTTATATCAGACGTAACTTTCCACACTGATATCAGGGGCGATAATCGTGTTTCCATAAAATGACAACGGACATTACTATTTATTCTCTGTATTTATTTTTTGATGTGCAATGATCATACTTTATATTTATAATCTGTCGAAAATACCGTAATAATTTTTTCAGGTGAAACATTTAATTAGTATAAATAATTAAACAATATCATGCCTCATTTGCATATGAAAATAGCCTCACCCTGATACCACCGCGAGTCACTATCAATAAAATAAATATTACTAAATGATTATATATGTATAGCGGGCACTCGTAATTTTTAGAGCTGGTAGAATAGTGACACAATTATACACTTATTTAATTCCTACAAAGAACATTTTGTGCCTACTGAGTACCTTTAAATCCAAATCCGATAGGCCCCATTTCTCCAGTCAAAGTCACAAATATGAGATAGGCACTTTGTTTCAGACTATATAGACAATTAGCACCAAGATGTACCTGTGGATTTACGCCGTAGCTTGTGTCCTCTGTTTGGAGCTCACTTATGGTATGTATGATTGGGGGAAAGGAGGTAGAGAAGCTATGGGAGGAGTCCGAAAACTTTTTTTTTGGAAATGGACTCCAAAACCTGGCTAGATAGCTTGGAAATGATCTAACTAAGAAAACAAGTTAAATTTTGAAAATCAGTCCAGTATTTCTGAAATTCAAAATATTTCCCCATGTTAAATCCCCATACTGTAGACATCTTCACTGTGAAGATGTCTGGGGATTTAACATGGGGAAATTGTTTTTTCGCAATAAAATCAATATTTGACCAAATTTCATGAAATAAAAAGAAAGGTCACTCTTAATTTTTCCTTTAATTTAATATTATCGAAAAAAATATTGTTTTTTAATTGTTTATATAGCCGTAAAATTTGGGCAGCTTTCGTGAAACAGACAGTAGGACGTCGACTACATTATGGCCCATGTTAAATTCCCATAGACAAATCAATTTTTCGTAATAAAATCAATATTTGACCAATTTTCACCAAATATTTGACCAAAAAGAACATTTTCCCGAAATAAAAAGAAGGCTCATTCTTATATTTTCCTTTAATTTAATATTATCGGAAAAAAATATTGTTTTTGAATTGTTTAAATAACCGTAAAATTTGGGCAGCTTTCGTGAAACAGACAGTAGTACTGGCATTGTCAATCCACTATCACATATGAGACACGCCATGTGATTTTGTACCTTCGGACATCTGCGTAATAAAATATGTTTACAACATTTACAATATTTTTAGCCAGGTTTTTTGAAAAAAATCCAGGCTATTGGATTGGCGAAAGCCGGGCGGGCGGGCGGCATCCACAATCAATGTTAAGTTTTCGTGTTTGAGTCCATTTCTTTGTTACTGTACCACCTAGGACCACCAAACTTTCACAGCTTCATAATCAAGGGGTGCCCACCACATATCACTATCCAACATGTTACTTTTTTTTTAACTTGACCCATTTTTTCCGCGCAGTCAACTTAGCCATTTTCAATGTTAAGTTTTCGCGTTTACAATGTTAAGTTTTCGTGTTTAAGTCCATTTCTTTGGTACTGTACCACCTAGGACCACCAAACTTTCACAGCTTCATAACCAAGGGGTGCCTACCACATACAACTATCCAACATGTGACCATTTTTTTACCTTCACCTATTATTTCTACGTAATTGACTTAGCCATTTTCAACGTTAACTTTTTAACGTACTTCTGGTTAAATTGTTTGCTTAAAACATTTTCGTTATACTATATCTCTGCAACTGCTTCGCCCATTACCTTGAAACTTCACATGGGTGTTTATCATCATCCATATTTTCATTCTAACCCCCAACCGTGCGGCCCCTGTGCCCAATGTCAAGGTCAAATTACTTTGAATTTTTTTGTTAATGTTTTTTCGTGTACTATATCTCTGCAACTGCTTCACCCATTACCTTGATACTTCACATGGGTGTTTATCATCATTGTCGCACCCGCTTGCGGAAAGCGCGATATCGTCGGCATTTTGGCGTCCGTCCGTCCGTCTGTACGTCCGTGTGTCCGGTTAAAGTTTTTTCGTTAAAGTTTTTCCATCTACTATATCTATTTTTTTAGTGTCCATGCCTCACCCCAAGGCGCGACATGCAGGCCACGGCCATCTAGTCTACAAAAAGTGGGTATAATTATGTTATCCAAGTGTCTATGCTTGGAAAAAACCTGGCCTTCGTGGCTTTGCCTCGTTTCTTGTTCATAAATAAAGTAAAAACTTGACAAAATTTTCAGAGTAAACTCTGAAACCTTTGTCAACTGTTGACGCCATTTACGGAAAACATTGTAAATTTTGTAAACGTATGTCATGAAATTACGCAGATGTCTGCAGGTACAAAATCACATGGCGTGTCTCATATGAGACAAGCAATGTGATTTTGTACCTAAGAAAATGTGCGATTTTTCACGAAAATATTTTAAAAAACTTATATTTTCTGTAAATGGCTTCGAAAGTTGACAAATTCTCAGAGCATATCCGCATTTGCTCTGAACCTTTCGTCAACTGTTATACATGTATCAGATTTCGCAAAAACCTTTCAAAATTCCATATTGCTACAATGTGTGTCTAGACATGCTGTTTTGTTGTGCATGTCTCATATGTCCGAAAGCCAAATGTCAAGTACACTGAATTGTCATGTAAGCGTTTCATTTACCAAATTTATGCATTAAAAAATAATTTCAATTTCTCCACCGAATATAATAAAATTTGACAGCAATGTATGTTTGGACATATTGTTTTGCTATGCCTGCCTTGAGATATCATATTACCACAGTCATTGAGTTGTCACGTTCTCTTCGCATGTAGCAAATATATTTAAATGCTTTTAATCTTCAAAATTGGCAAAAAATTTATGTCTACAGAGCTCCAGATAAGGTGCGTATTGGCATATTTTACACACTTATTTTAGCAGAATACGCACTGGTTATCAAAAGTGAGAGTACAAAATATGCACACCAATGTGAAAATATGCATTGATTTTCAAATCAAGTACTGTAAATTCTATAATAAAGTTGAAACAATGTTTGTTTCTTGCAGCTCAAATAAATGAATTTTTTATTATTATTTGTTTCCCATTTAATAAGGAAGAAAATCAATAATACATTGTGTAAAAGTAAAATATGCATTGAATTTGAAATCTGGGAGTATTATACTCTTTAGATACAAAAATTATCTGGAGCTCTGTGTCTACTAGACATTATGTTTTTTTGTGCATGCCACCACCGCCCTCATCCCACCTGGCCCCATATCGCAATACCCAGGGTCAATGTCAATTTTACATGTTTGTTCTATGATTGAGACATCCAATAAGGGGATTTGCAACTAATAGCAGGACATATGCACTGTTGCACATAGCAAATTTTGCTATGTGCAACAGTGCCTATGTCCTGCTATTAGTTGCTAAAATGTGGCTGTGACTGGTGAAATGTGATTTGTGACCAGTGTAGCTTCTGATCAAATAGCACACTCCCGTAGACTGATAATGATCTATATTGCTTGTTAGAAGCATGATAGGTGTTTCGTTGATGGAATGGCGGACAGTACAGATCTTGATCAGAGTGCGGATGCATGGGCTGATCTGGAGCTACACTGGTCATAAAGTCCTTAAGTTCATTTCTCCATATTTGGGCACACATCTTAGAATGGTGAAAAGTATCAGACTGCGGATGCAGATCTACACTGGTTGCAAAACCCGTAATCCCTATTTCTCCAGTCGCAGCCACAAATAAGAACTTGAGGCTACAGACATGTCCATATATTTGACTACATATACAGGGATTTCGCTGGCGATCGCCACTTTCGCAATTGGCGATAAAAATAAACAATTGGCGATAAAAAATAACAATTTTCGAAAAAAAAAAAAAAATCTTTTTTTTCGAAATTGTAATTTTTTATCGCCCATTGTTTATTTTTATCCTATTGGTTGTTCCTTTTTTTTTGAAGTGGCGATTTTTTTATTTTCACTAGCGGATTCCCTGTATATATCCATGTATATTTTTTCCAGGGAAAACTATAAATGTGCCCAGTACTGGCAGCTGTCGTAGTTATTCGATTGATGAGTATAATCCACTTAATATCAACTACAACAATGGCATCTTTCACTCAACTTGTAAGATCAGCATATTTGGAGGAACCGTAGGCAAAAAGATCTGCATCACAACGAGGTCAGCCGTACAGGGCAACTGTGATTGTGGTGATTACTGCGGTATTAATGGAAGGTCGACTATCAAAGTAAAATACTTCGAAGGGTCATTTGCCACTTTCCCAGAAAAGGTTAGAATCTTCGTGTTCATCGTGTGATATGTGAACATATTCATGGCCTGTAGCCTATTTCACTAAAATTGCAAAGTATACTAATCTTGCTAAGTACACTTTGAGAGAGAAATCTTCAATTTAAAGATACATTTAGTAATTTTTATTACAATGAATGTATTACATGTACATTATCACAGCCATTTTGGCTGTGATAATGTAATACATTCAGTATATAATTCTGCATACTTTTAATCATCAAATATATGCAGTTGTTAGTTCTATATCAAATAATGCATTTTGTGAAAATTAAATGATTAGGTATTCCCTCAAAGCCCAATAGATAAATATCCTAGCTATTTTGGTGAAATCGGCTACTGGGTCTATACAACTTTCTGAGCATGTTCTGAAAAGTAATACTGAAAATCAAGCAGTTTGTTCAAACTGCCTGATATTCAGTTCCAATGAGACTCTGACTGGAGAAATGGGTCTTTGTGACCAATTTGTGACCAGTGTAGCTTGTGATCAAATAGCATACTCCTGTTGCATGATAACGATCTCTATTGCTTGTTAGAAGTATGACTGGTGTTTCATTGATGGAATGGCGAACAGTGCAGATCCTGATCAGACTGTGCGGATCTGGATCTACACTGGTCGCAAAACCCATAAGCCCCATTTCTCCAGTCATGGCCACATTTTAGAAGATCATGCTTCGAATATGTTATGAACATAACCCCTACTATCCTTTGCTACAGTTAACTCGTTAACATTACAGTTAATTCATTAATTCGTTTGACCATGTCCAGTTGTGGGTTAAAGTTTGCCTTGGCACTCTGGAACTGTTTGAAACCACGGCCTACGGCCTTGGGGTTCGAACAGTTGCCTCGTGCCACGGCAAACGTTTACCCATGGCTGCACATGTACATGCTGAGGCTAAACATACTTTTCACATAAAATATAATTATATCCCCGGCATACAAAGTATGATGAGGGGTATATACCGGTAGTGTTGGTAATTTTGTCTGTTTGTCCGTCCGTCCCACTTTAAAGCTTTTGGTTACCCATTACCTCTATAACGGTAAGTCGGATTGACTTCAAACTTCATATACATCCTTATTATCATCCTTATTTTCATTCCATACCACACCCATGTCGCCTTCCTGTCCAAGGTCAAGGTCAAATTACTTAAGTTGCGTTAAAGTTTTTTAAATATTTGCGTTAAAGTTTTTATTTGTCCATCCAGGCGGCGGCCGGGGGTATACGTGAGCCCCTGCTCACTTTCTCTAGTTATTTCTTGATGGAAGTAACCACTTATTGTTACATGACTGCCATTGTTTGACACTGGTCACAGCCGTGTTCAAACGTACGTGCTGTTTGACCATGGCTGTAGACAATGCTCATTCCGGGGCCAAGCCAACACCTACGTAATGCATGTGTCTCATGGCTTTACTAGAATGCGGCTGCATCATGCGATATGCACTGTGGCCCCGGAATGTGTATACGCAAATCAGCTATTTGAATGAAACGGGTTATCAAAGTAGCGAAAGTAACTGCATACATGTTCAAATTACACGCTATTTCCGACGGAAATGTAACACTAATGTTCGACCTTGTCCAGTTGTGGGTAAAAGTGCGCCGTGGCACTCGGGAATTGTTTGAACCCGCGGCCTACGGCTTCAAACGGTTCAAACAGACCGTATTGACAACATATACTTCCTTGCAGAAATAAGAGAAATAATTATGATGTTTTGTGGTGTGCATATGTCCTAATGCCCAAGGTCACGGTCACTGTGGACTTAACCCTTTCACCCCTAAGTAACTGGAATGGATTTTGATACATTAATTTTGCAACCAATCTAACCTTCACAAAATGATTTTAAGACTAGTCTATTTATGAAAAGGGGGTGTTTTTGTTCTCAAAAATATGAAAATTACTTGCAGAAAGTGCAGATCCTGACGAGCCGGCTCATCTGGATCTACACGTTTTGCCAATACGACTATGCACACCTGTGGTGTTGAAAGGGTTAATATACTCACATTGAGCATATAATTTTGTCAATAACATGTTGGATTTTGATAATATTGGGCTACAATGTGTTTCGATGAATGATGCTTTGTTGTGCATGTGCCTGTCGATGTCGTCTGTCGATGCACTTGGGGCCCTTGTAGGTGATTTCAAAATAAGCAAACAGATGGACGGACAAGGGTAGTTGTACAGGGATTCTGCTGTCACTGATATTTGTCCACCATTAACAGTATACCATTGCAGCTGTTTGTTCAGATAACTGACATACTTTATCCAAAATATACGGCAATCCAGGTCAGGTGTTAGTCACCCAAAAGATAGTCCCTCTATATATTTCATGGCCCTCATAAGCAAAACGCCTAAGTTAGCGGGATTCCTGTTTAAAGCAGTTAACTAGTTCTGGCAAACCGAGAGAAAAAATTCTTCTTGACTTCGTTTCTTATGAATAAAATCAGTAATAACTCCACAAATAAATATATTAACCCATTTCAATTATAGGATATGATAATTAGGGCCCCACCGAGAATTGGTGGTGTCCTATATGTTTTGCCATTTCTGTCAGTCCGTCCGTCTGTCTGTCCATTTATTTTTTTAATGTTTTGGTAAGAGTTTCTCAAATCACCTATATATTGTTTGCCTTCAGCTAATATCTTCATATTGCACACATGCATCACTTAGTAACGATACATCCTTCCACATGTATACAATTGCCCTCGCTACTGATCGTGCATCCGTCCATCTGTCTGTTTATTTTTTTTAAAGTTTTTGTAAGAGTTTCTCAAATCACCTATAATTTCTCTTTGCCTTCAGCTAATATCTTCATATTGCACACATGCCTTACTTGAGTAACGATACATCCTTCCACATTCATACAACCAGGGATTCCGCTGGGGGAAATAAAAAAATTGCCACTTCAAAAAAGGAATAACCAATAGGATAAAAATAAAAAATTGGCGATAAAAAAATAAAATTTTCTAAAAAAATAAATAAAAAAAATTGTAATTTTTTATCGCCAATTGTTTATTTTTATCGCCAATTGCGAAAGTGGCGATCGCCAGCAGAATCCCTGTACAACTACCCTTGTCCGTCCATCTGTTTGCTTATTTTGAAATCACCTACAAGGGCCCCAAGTGCATCGACAGACCACATTTTGATAATGTTTATTTCTTCATAAATGTATATGATGCTACCATTCATTTGAACCATCTCAGCGAGACGATTCAAACAAGTGGTAACAACATATAGTTTAGAGATGAAATAAAGAAAATGGGATGTTTTTCCTCAAAAGTTTCATACTACTATAATTGTATCGCATGGGTTAATGGGTTAAATCATCACTCCTGTAAGATCCGCTACTTATTTTCCAGACGTACGGATGCGATGAATCCCGATTTGTCTCCAATGATGAGTGGTGTACGTCGTTCAGTAAGGCCAGCATTACCCTAGAGGGTGACCATGCTAGCTCGACTTATTTAAGTCTAAGAGTTGAACTTAAAGGTGTGTGTCATTTCTGTTTTCATATTTTCACCAGATTTAAGGGTATACACAGTTGAGCCTCCGCAAATAGTCACTCCTCGACAGCAGCATCCTCTCTGTAATAGCCATTATTTCATAGCCTGATTGGGTCATTTTTATCACGTCCGTTTGTGGTGAGCGTGATATAGTCGGCGCTATTGGCATGTGTCTGTACATCCAGAATTTGTGCTGAAGTCTTTCAATACCATCAAAGGGTTGGGTTGTGGCCTAAGGGTTAGAACACCGTACTTCTAATCCAGAGGTTGTGGGTTCAAACCTTGCATTGGGCATCAAAAATACTTTCATAGTATTTCCATCTCACTAGTCTGTCAAATGAGCCTTTAAGCCGTGGTCCCGTCTCTATATGACCTTAGCTGTTGCTGGAACGTTAAACCCATTCACTTTTTATGCCACCGGTCTCGAAGAGCCGGGTGGCATATTGTTTTTTTCAATATTATCAAATAACCTTGGTGGCCATAATATGCTTTCTGGCCATGGCCATCTGATCAGTACATTTGACCTCATATGTGGCTGTGACTGGAGAAATTGGGCTTGTGGGTTTTGCGACCAGTGTAGATCCGGACAGTCTGATCAGGATCTGCACTGTTCGCCGTTCCATCAATAAAACACCTATCCTGTTTCTAACAAGCAATGTAGATCGTTACCAGGCTACAGGAGTGTTCTATTTAATCTGGAACTACACTTGTCACAAATCCCATAAGCCCCATTTTTACCAGTGACAGCCACATATGCTCAACTCACAGCGAGTTATGTGTCTTCCTATGGGTTATTGTTGTAGGGAGCCAGCACCGTACCTACAATTTCTTCTGTAATATAAATTCACATAAATGTCTCGTTATTGTATCGCTATAATATGAAATAATATGAAATAATATAGATTTATTTCAGTGGCGTGGGCATCTAATGTCTAACCTTGTCCACCAGTTTGCTATCAAAACTGTTTTTGTCCCGCCTGCTTTAGCAGAAGCGGGACATAGGCATAGCTTTTCCGTCGGCATGGGCGTCGGCGGCATCAACATTTCACGTTAAGTTTTTGCGTTTAGCTCAGTTTCCAGAAAAGTCCTACAACCTCCATACTTGGTATACATCAACACTGTGGTGTAACCATCTCACACAGAGGGAGCCCATGTGACCTTGACCTAGTTTTCATGGTTCATTGACTTACTTTTCACATGCATTCAACGTTAAGTTTTTGCGTTTAGCTCTGTTTCTAAAACTTAACGGTCAGGTTAATTCATTGTAGCTTCTGTTTGCCTCAATGGAATGCTTTAATATTCCATACATGCATTTGTAGCAACATCCCACATCATTATACAGAAAGCCCATGGTGCCCGCTAACCCCAAAGGTCAAGGTCACTGACTTAGAAATTTCCGGGTTTGGAAAACTTAAAGCTTGGTTTAATTGATTACAGCTTCTGTTTCCCTTGATGGAATGCTTCGGTATACATCAACACTTTGGTGTAACCATCTCACACAGAGGGAGCCCATGTGACCTTGACCTAGTTTTTGTCCCGCCTGCTTTAGCAGAAGCGGGACATAGGCATACCTTTTCCGGCGGCGTGGGCGTGGGCCTCGGTAACATTTCACGTTAAGTTTTTGCGTTTAGCTCAGTTTCCAGAAAACTATAAGTCCTACAACCTCCATATACATCAACACTGTGGTGTAACCATCTCACACAGAGTGAGCCCATGTGACCTTGACCTAGTTTTCATGGTTCATTGACTTTCTTTTCACATGCATTCAACGTCTTTTGCGTTTAGCTCCGTTTCTAAAACTTAACGGTCAGGTTAATTCATTGTAACTTCTGTTTCCCTCAATGGAATGCTTTAATATTCCATTCATGCATTTGTAACAACATCCCGCATAATACTACAGAAAGCTCATGGTGCCCGCTAACCCCAAAGGTCAAGGTCACTGACTTAGAAATTTCCGGGTTTGGAAAACTTAACGCTCGGTTTAATTTATTACAACTTCTGTTTCCCTTGATGGAATACTTCAGTATACAACACTGTGGTGTAACCATCTCACACAGAGGGAGCCCATGTGACCTTGACCTAGTTTTCATGGTTTATTAACCTACTTTTCACATGCATTCAACGTTAAGTTTTTGCATTTAGCTCAGTTTCTGGAAAACTATAAGTCCTACGACCTGCAAACTTGGTATACATCAACACTGGTGTAACCATCTCACACAGAGGGAGCCCATGTGACCTTGGCCTAATTTTCATGGTGCATTGACATACTTTTCACATGCATTCAATGTTAATTTTTTGCGTTTGGCTATGTTTCTAAAACTTAACGCTGAGGTTAATTCGTTGTAACTTCTGTTTCCCTCAATGGAATGCTTTAATATTCCATACATGCATTTGAAACAACATCCTGCATCATTCTACAGAAATCCCATGTTACCCGCTAACCCCAAAGGTCTTAGAAAATTCCAGGTTTGGAAAACTTAATGTTCAGTTTAATTTATTACAACTTCTGTTTCCCTTGATGGAATGCTTTAATACTTCTTAGGTGTAAACTATAGCAACATCCGGCATGATTCTACAGAAAGCCTATGGTGCCCGCTAACCCCAAGGTCAAGGTCAGGGGCTTAGAAAATTCTCAGTTTTGAAAACTTAACGCTTGGGTTAATTTATTGTAACTTCTGTTTCCCTGGATGGAATGTTTTAATATTTCATACATGTATTTGTAAGAACATTCCGCATCATCTGCAGAAAGTTCATGGTGTCCAGTAACCCCAAGGTCAAGGTCACGGACTTCAAAAATATCTAGTATAATTTAGCTTCGGTGCCAGGAGATACATGTCGTTGGTGCCATTCTTGTTTGTGTTCAGCTGTGTTTGTTGGAAAATAAGTGTTTTGTTTTCAGTTTATTATCCCCTCGCGTAGCGAAAAGGGGATATAGGGATGCAAAAGTTGTCTGTTCGTCCGTCGGTCCATCACAAAAATTAACATTGGGGTTAATCTGCAATAACTTCTGTTTCCATTGATGGAATGCTTTAATATTTCATAGGTGCATTTGTGACATCATCCTGCATCATTCTACAGAAAGCGTATGGTGCCTGCTAACCCCAAGGTCAAGGACTTAGAAAATGTTTTGTTTCAAAAACTTTACACTTCATTATAACTTCTCTTTCCCTCAATGAAATGCTTTAATATTTCATCGGTGTATTTTTAACAACATCTCACATCATTCTACAGAAAGCCCATGGTGCTCACTAACCCCAAGGTTATTACAAGCTCCTTATGTACTATCAAACTGCACCAGGCGGGACATTTTGCTCCGCGGAGCTCTTGTTTTTGTCACGCCCGCTTGCGGTCGGCGTGATGTAGTTGTCGCTTTTGGCGTGTGTTCGGCATTTGTGTTAAAGTGTTTCAAGTTGAAAATATCTCCACAACCAATCGACTTGATACTTCACATACCTCTTTATCATCATCCATATTTTTAACTACCCAATATATCCTCAACAATAGGTGGGGCATCTGTGTTTGTAAGCCATGTTTGAATTAACAACTGTTTTTCATGAAATTATCATTCACCAATACTTCTTTATTTTTGACGGGTGTATTTCTTTTTTTACGATTGTCTGGCAAGTCTTTTATAACTGTCAGAAAAGGCGCACCGCCCAAATATACATTACATTGTATAAACTGACACATCCGCAAATCCTAACATCAAGATTACCTCAGAAATTGTTATGAGGTAAGTTACGTGTGATTTTCAAGTTTGGTAACCTATATGTGGCTGTGACTGGAGAAATAGAGCTATGGGTTGTACAACCAGTGTAGATCCAAATCAGCCTTTGCATCCACAAAGTCTCATCAGGATCTCACTGTTCACCATTCCATCAATACAACACCCGTCATGCTTCTAACAAGCAATATATATTGCCCTTCCGAGTGGAGTCTTCTATTTGGTCAGTGTCTCATTTACAGATGACGGATTCTCCAATTATGACAGCGATGTGCACACGGCGGTGACTGGCGCGGTTACGCTTGTCGGCATAATGGTCGGCGCCATCGTGTTAGTGATCATAGTGATCATCGTGGTGACTTGTTATTGCTGTAATCGACGGCGGAGCACAGGCGGGACAGTGTACCGGAGTCCTCAGGCACAACAGACGATAACCGCCGCCCCTCCACCCGCGCCCACATACCCCGCTGGACAGTACCCTGTACAGGCCCAGCCAGGCGGCTACCCAACACAACCAATGCAGCTCGCTTACCAGGTCAGTTCGCCTGTAATAGTTTATAATGGTCTCACCCACCGCTAGTGGAAAGTGAGACATAGCGGTCACAATTCCGGCGTCGGTGTCGTCAACAATTTGGGACATAAATTTTGGAGGCAGCCAAATTTCCCATATCCCTTAATCCATTAGTCGGATCATTACCGAATTTCATCAATAGCTTTCTCGCATTGATGGCTATCCACTCACTATCATTCGAGTGACCTTGACCTTCACATTGGTGACCTTAACTTTTGTAGAACGTAAATATTGGGCGTAGCCAAATTTCCCATATCTATTGATCTGTTATTCGGATCATTACCAATTTCATCAATGGCTTTCTCACATTGATAGCTATCCACCCACTGTCATTTGGGTGACCTTGACATTCACCTTGGTTACTTTAATCTTTGTGTCAATAATTTTGTACATAATGTTGAATACCTGCTTATCCGTTAGTTGGATCCTTTACCAAACTTCATCAATACTTCTTCATGTTGATGGCTATCCACCCAGTGTCTCATTCGGGTGACCGTGACCATGGTGAACTTAACCTTCATGTCAATAATTTTGGACGTACATCCAAATGTTTAATATCTCTTGATTCGTTAGTTGGATCATCTCCAAACATCATCAATAGGTTCTTCACATTGATGGATATCTACCAGTGTAATTCGGCTAACCGTGACGTGACCTTGGTGACTTTCACCTGGGTGTCAACAATTTTAGACATACATCCAAATGTTGAATATCTCCTGATCCGTTAGTGATATCATTACTGAATTTCATAAATAGCTTCCTCACATTGATAGCTATCCACCCAGTGTCACTCCGGTGACCTTGACCATCACCATGGTCACCTTGACTTTTGTCAATAAATTCTGATGTACGTCCAAATATTGAATATCTCTTGATCCGTTAGTTGGATTTCTAAACTTCACCAAATGCTTCCTTCCTCACTTTGATAGCTATTCGCCCAGTGTCATATGTGTGACCTTGTTGACCGTGACCTTGTGTATCAATCATTTTAGACTTTCTCATGTTGTGACCTTGACCTTTGTGGCGATCACCTCGTTTAGTGGGTGAGACACTCCCTGCCGATTGCCTTGTTAACGCCCCCCCCCCATACTGGAGTCAGGTTGTCCGTACCGTCCGTACGTGTGTCCAACTCTCGCTGATCCCAAGGTCAAGGTCAAATACTTAGTCTCTTTACAAAACTTAACATCAGAGAAATATGTTATAACTTCTATTTGCTTCATCTAAAATGCTTAATATTTCACACATGCATTCCTGTAAGGCTCTACTACCATGCTGTGCCAAATCCACGACCGTCCAACTCTCGCTGATCCCAAGGTCAAGGTCAAATACTTAGTCTCTTTACAAAACTTAACATCAGAGAAATAAGTTATAACTGCTATTTCCTTCATTGAAAATTCTTAATATTTCACTTGTGCATTCCTCTAAGGTTGTACTATCATGCGGTGACAAACCTACGACCGTCCAACCCCGGCTGATCCCAAGGTCAAGGTGACATACTTAGTCTCTTTACAAAACTTAACATCAGAGAAATATGTTATAACTTCTATTTCTTTCATCGAAAATTCTTAATATTTCATGCATGCATTCCTGTAAGGCTCTACTATCATGATGTGACAAATCCCCGCTGATTTTGAGGTCAAGGTCACATACTTAGTCCCTTTACAAAACTGAACATGAGTGAAATTGGTTATAACTTCTATTTCCTTCTTCGGATCTGCTTCACATTTCACACACGCATTGCTCCAATGGACCTCTACCACCGTGTCACAAATTCACGTTCAAGTCAAGGTCACAAACCACACACACACACTTCGATTTTTTTTTACATATTTAGGGGTACATGTGCCCACGCGGGGGGGGGGGGGTTTCCATAAGACTTGCTTACTGACCAATCTAGTTTTCACCAGTAGCATGCAAAGAGTTAATATGACATCAATTTATAGGCACAAGGGTACCAGCCCCCACCAACTGGGTACCAACCACCACCAACTGGGTACCAGCCCACACCTGCAGGGTACCAGCCACAACCTGCCTATCCAGCATCATCAGCACAGGGGGCGGCTGGGTACCAGCCCAGTGAAAAACCAATGCCATCAGGTCAGTATCAACATATGGGCTAACATGTCGTAGACTGTACCAGGCAAGCATCTTTTCAAATCGGGCAAGGCGAGGAAACAAATATACAAATATGGCCTCGTCCAGTATTCCCGCGACTTTTCCAAGTTTATATCCCCGATAAATTCCACAAAAAGGCCACTCATTCCTTATAATTCCAGCATTTGAAATAAATTCATCAAGAAAATGTGTTTATTTTCCGTTTTCTTAAGAATTATTTTAACTGCGCCTCACGGTTACGGAAAGTAGTTCGGCGTGGGAGTTTACTGGGATATAAATTTTGGACAGAGACTTTCTACGGGCCAATCAAATGTTAGGGAATTGTGTAAATATTTTTGTGCTGGAATTATATCCATTTGCAAACATAATCAGTTATTGTATGATCATACTTTGTATGTTTCAGCCCCGCCACAGGAAAGTAAGATGGATCAACCTCCACCATACCCAGGCTTCTAGATATGAGAATTCCTGACTAGTGTCTTTTGATATCAAGTTTATCAGGCAAGACTAGGAAACGCGTAGGAATTCCGAGGCTTGCCGAGGAATTCCTACCGTTTCCAAGCCGAGCCTGATAAACTTGATGTCAAAATCTACTAGCTTGGTATCTATTTATCAGGTAACGTTTTACGCTACAGACTGAGCAATTATGACGTGGTTTTCGTTGAAAAGAACGTGGACTTTATTTTGTGTCATAACAATGATGTTATTCGGTAATAGTCATGTGATGTTATTCGACCAATGAAAGGTCTGTTTTCAATATTTTGTAACCCGTTCAGGCGCGGATACAGAAATAAATGCAGGGGGGCAGTCTGTAATTACAAGTCGGCGTAGCTGACCTCCGCAAGCGCGAATCAGCCTATGCTCAATAAATGTAAATCCATCAATTGACATTTCCAGACTATCCTAAATTTGCACTTACGAACATTTTAGTCTTACGAAGTTTAGTGAAACAGGCCCCTGCAATGTCAAATATGATTTTAATACTGTCTGTTCACCATTTCAAAGCAAAAATATAAAGGCCATCAAAGAAGTTTTCATTTGATATGAGATTTAGGAATGAGCATACAATGTTAGCTTAATAAATCTCATATAAAAATGGAACATTGTGTCCTTTTTGTGCCCCCTGTCTCTGTAGAGCCAGCCGGCGTATATTGTTTAGACTGTGTGTCCTTCCGTGTGTCCAATTAAGATATTTGCAGAATTTCTCCATTCTGCCATGGGGTACATTTGTGTACTGACGGGCCATATTATCTTATTTATTACAAAACTTCATCAAATAAACAGTAGAAAACATGCAGATGGCAAACAGTTGATCATGTGCATCAAGTCAAAAGTCACTGCATAGAAAAATAGTTTTATTACTCAGAATAAAACTATAATCCTATCAACACCACAGGCCTGTATAGTGGTATTGGCAAACAGTGTAGATCCAGATGAGCCGGCTCGGCTCGGGATCTGCACTTTTTGCAACTAATTTTCATGTTTGAGAACAAAAACACCCCCTTTTCATAAATGGATGAGTCTGAAAATCATTTTGTGACAGTTGGATTGGTTGTCAAATCCATTACAGTTACTTAATAGGGGTTAAGGGGTTAAAGTAGGGCCTATTATAGGATACATGTATTTGTTTGTTTGGTATACTGTTCATGCAAAATATGATGCAATATGCAGCCAGCCAGTAAAATTTTCTCCACATGTTACTATTGTTCATATATGGCTGTGAATGGAGAGATGGGTTTTGCGACCAGTGTAGATCCAGATCAGCCTGTGCATCCGCACAGTCTGATCAGGATCTGCACTGTTCACCATCCAACAATGAAACTCCTGTCATGGTTCTAACGAGCAATCTAGATCGTTATCAGGCTACAGAAGTGTGCTATTTGATCAGGAGCTACGCTGGTCACACATCCCATAATCCCCATTTCTCCAGGTTAAATACAGGATGGAACGCGTTGGCACGACCTTAAATGACATTAGCTGTTGATAGGTCGTTAAGCAACAATAAACAAACAAACAAACATTTCTCCAGTCACAGTCACATGTTACTTTTATAAAATTGTTTACTTTACAACACCACATACAATGTTTTTAGCCCTTACAATGCTGAATTAAATTGTGTCGTCTGCTGAATATTTTTGATTTTGAAAGACATGGTTTGGCAGCACTTTAGAATCATTTCCAATGGAAATGATTCTAAAATGCTGCCAAACCATATTTTTACTGAGAGAAAAGGCAAAATATGAATTAACAGCAGATGACTATTTTCGGGTCGCGCATTCTAAGGGTTAATGTGATAAAACGTTATGTGTTCGTAACAGTTTGGCTGTCACGTTTTCTGTGGTACTCTCAAAAAACATTTAGTCTGTTTAAAGTGCTTGGAGTCGTTCAATAAAACCATGGGATGTTGTGTTTACTGTGATATTAACAACACATTTAGTCTGTTTAAAGTTTCCAATCTTAAACAGAATGTGGGTGGTGGTCGGGCGAACGTGATGGCGGAAATTAACGGTATGAATTCCTCCTTATAGGAATCACAATTTGCCTGGTTTGACCCTCAGGTACGTTTTTACCTTTGGCTCATTTGTCGGGGCTGAATATATAGTTGTTTTATTGTAAATATTCAGTTCTGATGTTGGATTATTCCCCCACCCCCCCCCCCATTTGTACATGTACTTGTACAGGTAATATATGGGATTTAGTACTAAACCCATTGACTCGGCCTTAAATGACCTGAGCTGTTGACAGGCCGTTAAACCCCAACAAACAAACTTAAAGAGACCAAATATTTTGAGTACCACAGTGAGCACTACGGCTTGGGGTGTATTCCTTAAAAGAAATATGATTTTGATGTTGGAGTATGAGCATTGCCATAAATAGAAATGATCTTAAATTTATGACACCAATAACATTGTGTGATCTTCTAGGAAAAATTATGTCCTCTCTGAAAATACATTCTGAGGAATCGCGCTTTATCATATATTATAATTCGCCTTACTTTCTAAGCCAATCGCTGGTCAGTATCACAGTCCACTTATTTCACATAGTGCAAGAGTTAACCCAAATAAGTTACACATTACCAGATGTAATGACTACCTGTTCAACAGGAAATGGAAAATCAATATTCGGATGGAAGACTGCATTATACACCTGACTAATTATGAATATGTTATTGTTCACATATTGTATTTTTAAGGAAGTAAATGCTGCGGTCGCTAACGCTCCCTCGCATTTAATTCCTTAAAATCCAATATGTGAATAATAATTTGTACATAATTCCAAGTCGAAATATTGTACACTTATAAGTTATATGTTACGATCACTCATTTGAACTCATTATTCACAATAGTGTGGTAATGGAACCTGGCATCAGATAAGGATCTTGTTGTTTCAGTGCTGTAAGAAATTGTAATTACAATACTGAATTTGTATGAGGGGTACTAGAACATTTGAGAACCAATTTTATTTAACCATTTGAAATGATTCTAAAGTGCTGTCAAACCATGTTGTTGATAAGAAAAATGGAGAGAAAAAATAAACAGCAGACGAGAAAATTTTAATTCAACACTGTAAGGGTTAAGGAAAACTACTGGCAATCTGCCATTGAAAACCACTATATGTAGCCGAACCTGCACCAATGGCCACCTGGCTATAACAACCCCCTCTCTGTAACAGCTGATATTTTACATCTGAAATGGGTGGGTGGCAGGTGGGAGTACGTGATGGGTAATTTAACGATCGGGGTTCATCCGTAATCCCAACTGGAGACCTGGTTTGACCTTCACATATGCCTTTGGCATTTTGTATGTGACAGTTGAATCTGGTTATACCCCTTAAGAGAGTATTACGATATTCGTAATCCTATTTTAGGGGAAAGGGACAAGTGACTTTGGTGTGGTATGGACCTGGCACCAGGACAGGTTATTCTAATTTCAGGGCTGAATATATTTGTTCTCGATGTAAATATTCCGTTCTGATTTTGGGATTTTCCCCCCAATGCAGCAGGTTAAAATGGGATTGAACCCGTTTGCCCGGCCTTACATGACCTTAGCTGTTGATAGGCCATTAAACACTAATAAACAAACAAACAAACAAACAAACATCTGAAATGGACAATTGCCTTTTATATTTAACCTCCATACAACGGCCACGTCTACAACAGGCAGTTTTGTGTCTTCCCATGGGTTGCTGTTGTAGTGAGGTTGAACTGTACATTGAACAACCTTTATGCAATTAGTTGATCCCGTTGATGCTATGCTGACCCCACGAAGCCTGTGACATCACGACGTGATCCCATGTCAAAACATTTTGTAGTAATTACTAATGTGTTCACTACATCGTTATTAGTAGAGCATGACAGTCAGCTTGTTCCCAGTACCTGTTGGCCCAGACTTAAATGACCTTAGCTGTTGATAGCCCGTTAAACACCAATCAATCAATCCCAATAAATTATTCTGTGTAAACACATGTACCAGTTTTTATTTGTGACTCAACTGTAGTTTTCCTGTTATAAAATTAGATCTCAAACTTTCTTGTATCCCCACGTATGTTTTACCATCCAGATTTATTCTGTCCATATATGACTTGTGTTCTTGAACCACAGCCATCAGTTACTTCACTGTTGAACTTTCTGCCTACTTTCGGCTCCATTCATGGAATTTTATAAGATTTGTGGATTATTTTAATAATTAATGTTTGTTGTTGTCACATTTTGAGAAAAATGTGTTTTCTGAAATAAGCATCATGACAATCACAGATTTTCAAAATTTATCTGGCTTTGTTCCACTTTATTGTCCACTCGTTGATAGGTGTATATTGTCACCTTCACCACTCTTGTTTGTTAATCTCTTTTACTCTGTGCATGCTGGGAAACTTGTGGGCTATAAATAGTTCAAAACTTGCGGACAAAAAATCATCATATTTTCTTGTATTTCTCCCCGTAAATATCATGAATATGTCTTGGAATTTCATTAGAATTAAGTCCTGAGGACTCGATTCTAATGAAATTTCAAGACATATTTACAGAGAGAAATAAAACATATATGGTCAAACCTGTGAATAAAGGTCAGTCATGGTAACTGAAACATCTGGCCTTTGTTCACAGGTGGTCTTTATTCACAGGGTAATTTATATAGTAATTGGGACATTGGGACAACAAAATTGTGGCCGTTACAGCCAGGTGATTGCTATTCGGAGGTGGTCTTTAGCACAGGTTCAACTGTACTCCTAATTCGTTTGGCGGATATTTTCACCGCTAGCATGCAAAGAGTTAAAGTAGATCTATATTGGCATTTTATATACACAAGTACTTGTATTCTTCTTATTATACTTATTGTCTTTTGAACATTGTGTTTTATTCATTATTGACTCTTTGCATGCTGGGAAACATGTGGGCTATAAATAGTTCAAAACTAGCAGACAAAGAATCATCATATTGTAAATAAATCTTTAGCCACCTGCATGTGCTTTATGACATTTTTGTAGATCTAGATGAACACTCGTTTTTTTACTGTTTGATCTTGATAACATGTGGTTGTGACTGGAGAAATGTGTTTTATGACCAGTGTAGGTCCAGATCAGCATGTGAATCCGCACAGTCTGATCAAGACCTGCACTGTATGTCATTCCATCAATAATTCCAGCACAAAAATATTTACACAATTCCCTAACATTTGATTGGTCCGTAGCAAGTCTGTCCAAAATTTATATGCCAGTAAACTCCCATGCCGAACTACTTTCCGTAACCGTCAGGCGCAGTTAAAATAATTCTTAAGAAAACGGAAAATAAACACATTTTCTTGATGAATTTATTTAAAATGCTGGGCTTATAAGGAATGAATGGCCTTTTTGTTGAATTTATCGGGGATATAAACTTGGAAACTTGGAAAAGTCGCGGGAATACTGGACGAGGCCTTCCGGCCTTCGTCCAGTATTCCCGCGACTTTTCCAAGTTTATACCCCGATAAATTCCACAAAAAGGCCATTCATTCCTATAATGAAAAACCTGTTGTGCTTCTAACAAGCAATATAGATTGTTGTCCCGCTACAGGAGTGTGCTATTTGATCAGGAATTGCATTGATCACAAATTCTATAAGCCATATTCCTCCAGTCACAGCCACATTTGAGACACGCCATGTAATTTTGTACCTTCGGACATCTGTGTAATTTCATTAAATATGTTTACAAAATTTACAATCTTTTTCATAAATAAAGTCAAAAGTTGACAAAAAAATATTGTAACGTATTTCATGAAATTACGCTGATGTCCGAAATCACATAGCGTGTCTCATTTGTGTTAGGTAGTGTCAGTAATCTCGTGTTGTTGACTGTGGTGATCAGTATAGCCCCGATATGATCTGTAGCCGATTTCATCAAAATTGTAAAGTATACTTATCTAGCAAAGTATACTTTGAGGGAGTAATCATTGATTTTTCCGAAATGCATTATTTCATATAGAACTAATGATTGCATATATTTGATGATTAAAACTATGCAGAATTATTATACTGAATGTTTTACATTATCACAGCCAAAATGGCTGTGATAATGTAATAAATTCAGTATAATAAAAATTAATACATTTATCTTAAAATTGAAAATTTCTCCCTCATAGTATACTTTGCTAGGAAAGTATACTTTGCATTGTTGGTGAAATAGGCTACAGGTACGGCTCTGGATGCAATCACTTGCAGGGATTCACAAATATTGCTGAATCCCTCTTTAAATGCATTCACACTTATTGATGAATTCATCTATTGTAAATGTATCATAACCTTGTTTGTTTAACAAAAATGTGAATGTGATTGGAGAAATGGGGGTTATAGGTTTTGCGTCCAGTGTAGATCCAGATCAGTCAGTCTGATCAGGATCTGCACTGTTCGCCATTCCATCAATGAAACACCCACTTTGCTTCTAACAATAGATGATTATTGTGGGTGTTGCAACCAGTGTAGATCCAGATCAGCCTGTGCATCCGCACAGTCTGATCAGGGTCTGCACTGTTCGCAATTCCATCAATAAAGCACCAGTCTTGCTTCTAACTAGCAATATAAATGATTATCAGGCCACAGCAGTGTGTCGGTTGACTAATCTCAGTAGACACATTTCTCCAGTCACAGCTAGAAATCTTCATGTGTCTCGTCACTGCTCTGTTAATACTGTATTTATTCTAACAGGTTGTGAGATCATGTGGTTTTCGAATGTCATGATGTCATGTTAGATGAGTTTACAGCAGATTTTCTTTAATATTTTGATAATGGACAGATATTTATAAAACAGCGCAGCAAGTGCGGAACTGGAGGTTATTTCACCAACATTGCAAAGTATACTTATCTAGCAAAGTATACTTTGAGGGAGAAATTTTCAATTTAAGGATAAATTTATTTATTTTTAGCCAGGTTTTTTGAAAAAAAATCCAGGCTATTGGATTGGCGAAAGCCGGACGGGCGGCGGCGGGCGGGCGGTCGGCGTCCACAATCAATGTTAAGTTTTCGTGTTTGAGTCCATTTCTTTGTTACTGTACCACCTAGGACCACCAAACTTTCACAGCTTCATAATCAAGGGGTGCCCACCACATATCACTATCCAACATGTTACTTTTTTTTTTAACTTGACCCATTTTTTCCGCGCAATCAACTTAGCCATTTTCAATGTTAAGTTTTCGTGTTTAAGTCCATTTCTTTGGTACTGTACCACCTAGGACCACCAAACTTTCACAGCTTCATAATCAAGGGGTGCCCACCACATATCACTATCCAACATGTTACTTTTTTTTTTAACTTGACCCATTTTTTCCGCGCAATCAACTTAGCCATTTTCAATGTTAAGTTTTCGTGTTTAAGTCCATTTCTTTGGTACTGTACCACCTAGGACCACCAAACTTTCACAGCTTCATAATCAAGGGGTGCCCACCACATATCACTATCCAACATGTTACTTTTTTTTGAACTTCACCCATTTTTTCCGCGCAGTCGACTTAGCCATTTTCAATGTTAACTTTTCGCGTTTACAATGTTAAGTTTTCGTGTTTAAGTCCATTTCTTGGTACTGTACCACCTAGGACCACCAAACTTTCACAGCTTCATAACCAAGGGGTGCCTACCACATACAACTATCCAACATGTGACCATTTTTTTACCTTCACCTATTATTTCTACGTAATTGACTTAGCCATTTTCAACGTTAACTTTTTAACGTACGTCTGGTTAGAGTTTTTTGGTTAAAACTTTTTCGTTATACTATATCTCTGCAACTGCTTCGCCCATTACCTTGAAACTTCACATGGGTGTTTATCATCATCCATATTTTCATTCTAACCCCCAACCGTGCGGCCCTGTGATCAATGTCAAGGTCAAATTACTTTGAATTTTTTTGTTAAAGTTTTTTCGTGTACTATATCTCTGCAACTGCTTCACCCAATACCTTGATACTTCACATGGGTGTTTATCTCATTGTCGCACCTGCTTGCGGAAAGCGCGATCCTGTGCCCAATGTCAAGGTCAAATTACTTTGAATTTTTTTGTTAATGTTTTTTCGTGTACTATATCTCTGCAACTGCTTCACCCAATACCTTGATACTTCACATGGGTGTTTATCATCATTGTCGCACCTGCTTGCGGAAAGCGCGATCCTGTGCCCAATGTCAAGGTCAAATTACTTTGAATTTTTTTAAGTTAACGTTTTTTTGTGTACTATATCTCTGCAACTGCTTCACCCAATACCTTGATACTTCACATGGGTGTTTATCATCATTGTCGCACCTGCTTGCGGAAAGCGCGATCCTATGCCCTATGTCAATTCAAATACTTTGAATTTTTTTTGTTATGTTTTTTCGTGTACTATCTCTGCAACTGCTTCACCCAATACCTTAATACTTCACATGGGTGTTTATCATCATTGTCACACCTGCTTGCGGAAAGCGCGATATCGTCAGCATTTTGGCATACGTCCGTCCGTTCGTCCGTGTGTCCGGTTAAAGTTTTTTGGTTAAAGTTTTTCCATCTACTATATCTATTTTTTTAGTGTCCATGCCTCGCCCCAAGGCGCGACATGCAGGCCACGGCCATCTACCGGTAGTCTACATAAAGTGGGTATAATTATGTTATCCAAGTGTCTATGCTTGGAAAAAACCTGGCCTTCGTGGCTTTGCCTCGTTTCTTGTTATTATACTGAATTTATTACATTATCACAGCCATTTTGGCTGTGATAATGTAATAAATTCAGTACAATAATTCTGCATACCTTTAATCATCAAATATATGCAGTCGTTAGTTCTAAATGAAATAGTGCATTTCGGGAAAAATAAATGATCCTTAAATTGAAAATTTCTCCCTCAAAGATTACTTTGCTAGATAAGTATGCTTTGCAATGTTGGTGAAATAGTCTACAGGTGCACAATTGGGTGTTATATGCTCTGGATATATCGCCTAATTGCGTTACTGAAGTGCTCTGATATATTGCCAATATTGGTTTTGAATAAAAAAATATATATGAGCCGCGCCGTGCGAAAACCGGGCTTAATGACAACATTTTCAGTTTTTACTTTTTCGCGTATTCTGAATTTTACATCTTTTAAAAGCTATATGCCGCCAAAATTATCATTGTATCCCAATTATGGTTCATTTTAGAAGTAGTTTTATGACGCGTGGTAAAAACGTATATGACGTTTTAGATCAATGACGTCGAAATTACGACGTTTTTATCAACGGCGTATACAAGGGGTGTTGATCCGGACAAGTCCTATAGATATATACAAATTTGGATATCTCGTAGCCTGGCCAAGTGTCTCCCATTAGGCCAAGACAAAG
This sequence comes from Conchocele bisecta, assembly GCA_029237695.1. Taxonomy (NCBI): domain Eukaryota; kingdom Metazoa; phylum Mollusca; class Bivalvia; order Lucinida; family Thyasiridae; genus Conchocele; species Conchocele bisecta. The sequence continues at coordinate 65,277,573 of CM055266.1, forward strand.
TATGAAAATAATGTTTATGGCTCGTGTTGCAGTTGCTAATGTAACGCCATGTTTTGGATTGCGGCCCAAGTAACGTAATTTCGTATGAATACTTTTCAAATAAGGCAGAGTGAGGCGTTTCCCTGTTGTTTGCTGCTGTCTGAAATAATTTTGGGGAATAATAGCGACATTCTATGATATTTGGCGGCCATATTGGATTTATTTACATACATTCCCAATTGCTACGTATTTATTTATAAACATGTTATCATCTTGTATATTACTCTTAGAACATAGACTTCCTAGCTCGTATTGGCTCGAAGGATAATCTATCCTGGTTCATTGGCACCACTGTAGTAGGAGGGGAATGTGAACCCAGGCCGCCTGTATGAGGGACGAATTATTGGCCTGGTTAAATTTTAACCAGTGGTTAGGCGCTAACCAGTTGTTAATTTAATTGGCTGCTGCAGGTCGCTATAAAAGCCAGCTAGTACCGCAAGGTAGTGCAAGTGGAGCGCCGTGGCGTAATGGTTAGTGTGTCGGACTACTGATCCAAGGGTCGTGGGTTCGAGCCTGACTAGCGGCGTGCGTTGTGTCCTTGAGCAAGACACTTTATCCACACTGCTCCAGTTCACCCAGCTGTAAATGGGTACCGATAATTCGTAATTGCTCTGTAAATACGAATTACCGGCTTCTCTCAAAAAATCTCTACCTCCGTTCTTTCTCCCATTCTTGGGAGACGGCATGCAAGGTCCTAGAGCCAGTGCCGCCGTTAAATATAAGCATAAAAAAAAAAAAAAAAAAAAAATAGCGACATCATTTAACATTTCGTATACATATTTTAAAGTAGGCAGTAGGCCGCTTATAACATTAACTTTGTGACAAAACACGATACCGGGCAGATACTTTATAATTGTCGCCGTGTGTCTTTCTTGAGGATCGCATTACCATCGCCTGATATACATTATTATGCAGTCAAGTGATAAACTGATGATTTTATACTACAAAAGCACTTTCGACTACAAAAGCAAGTGTATGACCATCACATTTCCAATTAATATGTTGATGCATTTATTTGAAATTCAATACAAACCCCGGATATTTATGTCATTATATAGATGCCTGTCTACCTCCATTTATGATAAAATGAGTGGCATTAAATGGCATATCATTCGCTAAGTACTGGATAGAATTGCTCAAAAGTCTCAATTTACCAAGATCATAGATGGTAATATTGTTGGCATACACTAGGTTGTTCATATTTAAGATTATTTAGGAATCAAAGTGCAGTGTAAGCGAAGACTTCTCTGATATGTAGCCAGTTAAATTATGCGTTCACCATTTTGAATTCATAAGGACAACTGACGAAAAATAGCAAAAATGTCAAAGAACGATAGTTAGGCGACAATGTACAGCACCTGAAGCATTTCTAAGTCATTGATGCTGCGAGGAACTCGTCCAAGTATCCTTGCTATAATATTTTGTCACGACACCATGGCCATAACGTCAAACATGTATTCACGTTCAATGACGTCACAAGTACGTGACGTCAAGTCATGACGTCATAATATGTGTACCGAGGTACAAAGTATCGCGTCTCATATTAGTGAAAGTTTCAGTAAGTTATAATTTTCCGTTTTCTGTTCACACTTATTGTTAACTGACACCAGTAAACGTAAATGGGAGGGCAAACTGTGAACTTTTACGGCGACGCTAGACAATTTGAGACGTCTTTTTTCCGACGTCGTTTACCGCTTTTCATGACGTTGTCATTAAGCCCGGTTTTCGTATGGCGCGGCCCATATATACTTGTTTCCACGAAACTGTGTGAAAACTACCGTAGTCAATGGGTTAATCATGTGTTTGAAATTATTACCAAAATTGTGGCAGTGACTCGAGAAATGGAGCTTATTGCCTTTGTGACCAGTGTAGACCCAGACCAGCCTGCACATTCGTACAGTCGCACATTCGTGCAGTCTGATCAGTGTCTGCACTGCTTGCCATTCAGTCAGAAAAATACCCACTATATTTCTAACATGTAAATTGTATATCGCAGACCAGTAGCAATAAATAAATGTTTACTCCCTCAAAGTATACTTTGCAATGTTGGTGAAATAGGCTACAGATCATGGCAGATGGATTTATCTAATGGGGGTATGTGGGTGGGAGTTCAAGCGCCTGTGGAGTAACTGCCATAATTTGTTTCTAAGTCCACTGTGTGAATGTACAAGTGATCAGCATATACCCAGATCAGGCTATGCATCCACGCTGTCTGATCAGGGCATACACTGTTTATTTCAGTCATTGCAGCATGGTACCTGCCATCAGCAACATGCTGAGCATTTAGTCTTACTAAATGACTGTACAAGAGGGCAAAATCTCCAATTGTTGCAATTGTCATATTAAAGGTCCTGGTGACCATTTCACTAAACCTTGTATGACTAAAATATTTGTAAGTGCAAAATTATGAGTCTGTAAATTTCACATTAACAATGGTTTCTTGTAAAGTTATTGGATTTACATTTATTGAGCATAGGCTGCATAGCCTATGCTCAATAAATGTAAATCCATCAATTGAAATTTCCAGACGATTCTAAATTTGCACTTCCGAACATTTTTGTCGTACGAAGTTTAGTGAAACAGGCCTTTGTTTGTCAGCCGTTTAAATACCAGCTTTAGCATTTAGTTGATCCCACTCGTTTGAAGCAGCTAGCTTTACTAATTGGCATTACTCTATGTTTTACTTGTGCAATTATCTTCTATTGTTGTTAATGCTCATTTTACATTATTGTTTATTGATGTTGTCTTTAGAGATTAGTAAAGTAGTGTATTTTGATACCAGTAGCCGATTTCACCAACATTGCAAAGTATGCTTTTCAGGAAAAGTATACTTTGAGGGAGTAATCATTTATTTTTTCCTGAAATGCATTATTTCATATAGAACTAACCACTGCATATATTTGATGATTAAAAGCATGCAGAATTATTATACTGAATTTATTACATTATCACAGCCAAAATGGCTGTGATAATGTAATAAATTCAGTATAATAAAAATTAATAAATTTATCCTAAAATTGAAAATTTCTCCCTCAAAGTATACTTTGCTAGAAAAGTATACTTTGCAATGTTGGTGAAATAGGCTACTGAATACATGTATTCTGTAATTAAAATGCGTGGAGATTCAAACACTGCATATCATAACGAGAATGAATGCAAACACAATCTGGGAAAGCAAGTGACCAAAACATGATGGCGATTTCAAAGTATATAAACAATGTCTAGGTAACTTGTTTTCATGTACCGGTTACCCAATATAGGAATGAATGGCCTTTTTGTGGAATTTATCAGGGTATAAACTTGGAAAAGTCGCGGGAATACTGGACGAAGGCCGGAAGGCCTCGTCCAGTATTCCCGCGACTTTTCCAAGTTTATATCCCCGATAAATTCCACAAAAAGGCCATTCATTCCTTATAATTCCAGCATTTGAAATAAATTCATCAAGAAAATGTGTTTATTTTCCGTTTTCTTAAGAATTATTTTAACCGCGCCTGACGGTTACGGAAAGTAGTTTGGCATGGAGTTTACTGGGATATAAATTCTGGACAGAGACTTGCTACGGACCAATCAAATGTTAGGGAATTGTGTAAATATTTTTGTGCTGGAATTATATAGTCTCCACCTTTTCCATCCATCCATATGTGTGTCTGTTCACCTGTCTGTCCGAGATTTGTGTTAAAGTTTACAGCTACCTACTATCTCTGTGGGTGGCAGGTGGGAGCATGCGATGGGTAATTTAACATGACCCTGATTTTGGAATTTTCCCCCCAATGCAGCAGGTTAAAACGGGATCGAACCTGTTTGCCCGGGGCCCCGTGCAGGCACCGGGGCGGGATCAACTGATCCTGAGAATAGTGCTGCAGTAGCCATTGCTTGTCGTAAAAGGCGACTAAACTGGCTTAACGATTGGGTTCATACTTTCCGGAACCCACTATACCGGATTTGGCCCTCATGTACATTTTTGGCTTTCTTGTATGTGAGAGTTGAGTCAGGCTATGCCCCATATATAAAAGTAAGATTAGCGCTAATCCTATTACTTTTAGGGGATGGGATAAATGATGCTGGTGTGGCGAGGGCCTGGCACCAGATCAGGTTGTTCTAATTTCAGGACTGAATATATATTTTGATTGTAAATATTGAGTTCTGAAGTTGGGATTTACCCCCCTCGGACAGGTGGATACGGGACTCGACCCCGTTGACCCGTCTGCGTGTAGACTCCCTGAGGCTTGTACCTCTATGTCAGAAAAGCGGACGTTAAACCCTATTCACTCACTCACTCACTGTTTGCCCGGCCTTACATGACCTTAGCTGTTGATAGGCCGTTAAACACCAAAAAACAAACAAACCTACTATCTCTGTTACCATAAGTCGTGTAGTGTTGAAACACATACATCTTTGGAATTTTGTATGTGACAGTTGAATCTTGTTATACCGCTTAATGCGAGTATTACGATTATTTGTAATCCTATTTTAGGGGAAGGGGCCAGGTGACTTTGGTGTGGTATGGACCTGGCACCAGGTCGGGTTATTCTAATTTTAGGGCTGAATATATTTTTTCTCGATGTAACTATTCCGTTCTGATTTTGGGATTTCCCCCGAACTGGTTTGCTCGGCCTTACGTCATGACCTTAGCTGTTGATAGGCCGTTAAACACCAATAATTCCAGCACAAAAATATTTACACAATTCCCTAACATTTGATTGGCCCGTACAAAGTCTCTGTCCAAAATTTATATCCCAGTAAACTCCCACGCCAAACTATTTTTCCGTAACCGTCGGGCGCAGTTAAAATAATTCTTAAGAAAATAAACACATTTTCTTGATTAATTTATTTCAAATGCTGGAATTATAAGGAATGAATGGCCTTTTTGTGGAATTTTTCGGGGATATAAACTTGGAAAAGTCGCGGGAATACTGGACGAGGCCTTCCGGCCTTCGTCCAGTATTCCCGCGACTTTTCCAAGTTTATACCTGATAAATTCCACAAAAAGGCCATTCATTCCTATAATAAACAAACCCACTTTTGACGGGCACATGCATCTGTGTTGCTGATTTCTTGTTTTATATGTATTGTATCTGACAGCCTACGGAATGTTGAACACGCTGGTATATTATGTTTGTGGAGACTTCTTATGTGATTTAATATCAAGAAAGAACGACAATGTGCCACATTCTAAGGGTTAAAGTGCACATTCTGTAGGCTAATTAAATAAAACATAAACTATCAAATTATTTGCCATGATTTATCTGAAGATCTTGGCAAATATTTGAAATTGCCTCCTTGTTTTCCCACACTGCAACAGTGTCCAGGCGAACCATTATAATTATCAGGCGGCTGTTTCACTAAACTGTGTACGACTAAAATGTTTGTAAGTGCAAAATTATGATTGTCTGAAAATTTCACATTAACAATGTTTTCTTGTAAACACTTATTGGATTTACATTTATTGAGCAGTGGCTGCAGCCTATGCTCGATAAATGTAAATTCATCAATTGAAATTTTCAGACGATCCTAATTTGAACATTTTAGTCATACAAAGTTTAGTGAAACGGGCCCCTGGATCATATATTTGTGTTTCTAGTACCGGATTGTATAGGGTAAACCATGATAGTGGTTGTCTTGGCCACTGATTCTACTAACCTACCGTGCACTTTTACTGAAATTATATGTATATATGGATCAATAGTAGTGACCAGATTCCACTCTGTTAGGTAGTTTGATGTGGTTTCTAACACATATTTTGTAGCAAAACACTCATTTTTGTTGTGACCATTATAATCAAGAGAAAATGGGTAACATTTGATTTATGGGTAATTTATTGAGAAAAATGACATATTCAGCAGACATTTCTAAATTAGTTACATTTTGTATACCCCCTATGCGATAACAAGGGGGGGGATATTGAGTTACTCTGGAGTTCCATATGTCCGTACGTCCGTCTGTGTACATTTACGTCGAAAAGTCACAAAGTTTGTAAGAGTTTCTCCATCATGTAATATTTACAACATTACTTGATGGGTTGCTTTAATAATTATTTGGACAGTTCATTCACTTGAACATGTATGACACACTGCACCACCAATGACATGACCTTGACCTTTGTGACCTTCAAAATAGTGCTGAAACACTTAGCCATTTTGTTACGTAACAAGTTTGTAAGAGTTTCTCCATCATGTAATATCTTCATTATTACTTGAAGGAAGGCTTTAATGGACACTTCATTCACCTGATCATGTGTGATGCAATCACGCCACCAATGACAAGACCTTTATTTTTGTGACCTTCAAAATGGTGCTGAAACACTTTAGCCATTTTCTTACGTCAAAAGGTTTGTAAGACTTTCTCAAATGACTTGGAAATTTGTGTAAATTTTTAAGTTTTCTTTTATTACACGCAATCCAATATGCCATGGGGGCATATCCATGACATAATGTCTTGTTAATGGTTAAATATCATGTTATTTCTGTACCCTTAACAAAAAGAACTACATTTTTGCAGGTATACCATAAACTACAGATGTATAGCTGTAACCCTTAGACGGCTATCTTAATTTTTTTGTCGTCTGCTGTTTATTTTCCATTTTTATCGTCAAAAACATGCTTTAACAGCACTTTAGAATAATTTACAACATGCTTTGACAGCACCCAGAATCATTTCCATTGGAAATGATTCTGAAGTGCTGTCAAAACATGTTTTTATTGAGAAACATGTCAAAACATGTTTTTATTGAGAAACAGGGCAAGATATAAAAGCAACAGCAGACGACAATTGTTGTGAGTGGCGGTGTAAGGGTTAATCTTGTTTCATTAAGGAAGTTAAATCGGAAGATTTTGTTTCAAATTGCAGATATTTTGTAAAATATGTTGAATCTCTTGATAAAAGTTTGCCAATTACTGTGAAAAATTGTGTTGCAATATTCTAATTTTCAGGAACATTGTGTTTTAACCACTTAACCCTTTCCCTGTCTCTTTCTGCATAAATAATTGCTGTTTTAATGGAAAACTTCAAAAGAAATGCAGTTTTATCCCGTCAACACAGTGCGTATGTGCCGTGAAACACGGTGCCGTGAAACATTTTTGATATCCAGTCAATACTATTTTTGTATTTTACAGCCATTTGTAGTTGTTCACGGGATAAATAGAATAGTAGGTTAGTGCCGTGAATGGGAAAAAATATCTGGCGCGGCACGGAAACGGGATGTGCTCGGCATAACCTCGCCCATCCCGTTTCCTGAGCCTTGCCAGATATTTTTTCCCATTCACGGTACTAACCTACTACCATATTCTCCATTTCCACTTCCTCACAAGTATGAGTATGCCTAACCTTACTGTATGTATATTGAAGCATAATATCATAGGGCATGATAGTTGTATCTAAACTAAAGATAAGTGTGCATGTGTTACTTTGTTTTAGTATTTACGTAGTGGAATTTGTATGTATACACATGTATATGCTACTCTTTATGACCCTTAATGTTTATGTAAAAAGTAAAATATACTATGTGAACTCTCTTGTTATCTATTTACATCTACCCAGACAAGTACAGTGTGATACAAACTGGCTGTTCGTGTTGGCCCAGAGAGAAAGAGGGAATGGTTTATGCAGTGACCTTGTATGGCAAACCCTTCACCCAATTAAGTAACTGGAATGGATTTTGATATGTTAATTTTCCACCCAATGCTATCGTCTCAAAAATATGAAAATTACTTTTAAAAAGTGCAGATCTAATGAGACGGCTCGGTAAGAGCCGACTCATCTGGATCTGCACTGTTTGCATAAACCGCTATGGCGGGCTTTCGGGTTCAAAGGGTTAAAACCATGCCATGCCTAAATGTCTGACATTGTTAGTTCCATAGTCATGTATAGGCTATTCCATTACTCCAGATGCAATGTACATGTATCTGAGACAGTGAAACATACTGAAACACTGCAGTTCCAGACCATATGATCCGACATTTTATACACTTGGTCAAACTCCTGCTACTGATGATCAGCTCCATCTGAATACATCATCAGCATCCAATCTAAGATTAGGGAGCACCAACAATAGCATCCTATGGGGTGGAAGTGGAATGATGCCAGCCTGGAAAGTTGGTAATGGCACCAATTTGAGGTATCCTGGTATAATACATTCTAAAAAGCATGTGGATCAAATTGTTGTTAATATTGAATGTTATGTATGGTGCTGATGGTACAGGGGTTAAATATCACCACACCATGCCATCTCAATCATTCTAGTGCTTATATAGTCAGTAGAGTTGTCACATGTTCAAAAATGTCCATCAAATAAAATTTCCAGCAGCCATAACACGCATTACATAGTTGCACATGTATGGGTAATACATGCTGATGATCTGATGATGGCCACAGTATTTCAGTTTTTCCAGCTGTAAACTCAGTTCTCGAACTATCTTTGTGGTGGCTGGTTGGGAGCATGCGATGGACCGGATCTTACCGGACACCCCATCGGAGACCTGGTTTGGCCCTCATGTATGACTTTTGCATGTCAGAGTTTAATCTGGTTATACCCCTTATAGTGGGTGACAGGTGGGAGCACGCGATGGGTAATTTAACGATCGGTGTTCATCCTTACCTGAATCCCGACTGGAGACCTGGTTTGGCCCTCACATACGTCTTTGGCATTTTGTATGTGACAGTTGAATCTGGTTATACCCCTTATGTGAGTATTACGATATTCGTAATCCTATTTTAGAGGAAGGGGCCAAGTGACTTTGGCTATGGACCTGGCACCAGGTCAGGTTATTCTAATTTCAGGGCTGAATATATTTGTTCTCGATGTAAATATTCTGTTCTGATTTTGGTATTTTCCCCCCAATGCAGCAGGTTAAAATGGGATCGAACCCGTTTGCCCGGCCTTACATGACCTTAGCTGTTGATAGGCTGTTACACACTAATAATAAACAAACATACCCCTTATAACGTAATGCATTTATTCCTAATCCTAATACTTTTAGGGGAAGTGGCCAAATGACTTTGGTGTGGTATATGGACCTGATAACAGATCAGATTATTCTTATTTCAGTCAATGTGTTTGTTTTCCTTTATTTCTCGATAACAATATATAATGTTACCACTCATTGGAACTTGTCCAGTCGAGACGATTCATATTAGTGATAACAATTAATACAACTTTGAGGAGACATATACGGAAAATAGGTACATTTCTATCAAACAGTTCATACTATTGTAATGTTATCCTGTCTGTAAAATCAGGCGCGGATACAGGGGGGGGGGGGGGGGGGTGTTTTGGGGGGGGGGGCGGCGGTCCAGAAAAATTTCCTGGGGGAGGACCCCCAGACCCCCCTTCTTTACGATTTCGCGCTCGCGGAGGTCGGTTATGCCGACTTGTAATTATAGACCCTCCCTTGCAATTATTTTTGTATCCGCGCCTGAAATGGCTAAGGCATGTCACGGCAGGAATTAATTTAGGGGGGGTGCGTTATCGACGGCGCGAAGGGCTAAACATTGTTTAGTGCACATTCACGGACAGACCTCGGCTAGACCCCTAAATAACTGGAATGGATTTTGATATGTTAATTTTGCAACCCATTCCAATCATCACATAATGATTTTCAGACCAGTCCATTTATGAACATGAGGTGTTTTTTGTTCTCAAATTATGAAAATTACTTGCAAAAAGTGCAGATCCTGATGAGCCGGCTCATCTGGATCTACATGTTTTGCCTGTGGTGTTGAACGGGTTAAGGGGATGCGTGCGCACCCGTCGCACCCCCTCTGCGTACCGGCCTGCCACTGACAGGTGAGTTGAAAGCCAAGCCGTGATTCGTTGTTCCATCGTTCTGAATGTGTATGTGAGTTTAAGCTCCTATAAGAAAATCATTTACCAGAGAAGAATTGTGCCATCAGGCCACTAATAACGGGTAACGGAGAATTCATAAAAGAAACAAGCACATGTGTGTCGTTTTCAATGTATAAGCTGCAATAAATAAGAATACGGTTCATCTATACTGAGCAAAAAAATAATGTTTGCTTTATATATTGCGGATATTATAATACATGACTGGCCGCACAACTATAATGGTGACCTTTATGTCGTAATTGACCATTTGGCAGCATATATATATAGTGAACACTTATTTTGTAATTACCTAGTCGCTAGAGAACTGTATAAAAACTAACAATCAAATTTCCAAGGGGCCATAATAGAAAATAACAAGTTTATAATAAAACAATCGATCAATTGGGATTGATAATAAAGATGGCACGTGGCTTTATTAATTTGGGGTGAGTATGAAACGAATATGTTACAATTAATATGATTTTGTGTTGTAATCGGCGTTTCACAGTGCATTACGAAGTCGAATATGTAGAGTTTAATTATTCCACTACCATTTTGAAATACCGGTATTTCAAAATGGTAGTGGAATAAATTATATATTTCATGTTCTTTGAAAAAATATATTTCATGTTCTTTGAAAAACGTGAAATTTGCTCTTCGACCAGCTTATCTTAATTGTTTTTTCGCCGGAAATGACGTAAACACGTGGCGTCAATTACGTCTCGCGAACTTCTAGGAGGAAATGTTTCCTTCAATGAAGTAAATATCCCTCCCGAAGACGGTAAATCACTGGGTAGCATGTAATATAACACGTAAGAAACGGAAGTTAATAATGACTAATGCGTTTGAATGCGTCGATCGGCTCGTCATGTGATTATCGACCACCTTGCCATCCAAGCTTGTCAGTTTCATCTGCATTACTGATACTCTTTGCATGGATTTGAAACACATATGTTTGTTGGCATTTTAACAGAATGAGGTTTCTCAATCAGTGCTTGAAAACTCGATTTGCGAATTAATGAACACGAGCTCGTGTAAATCACTCAAACCCTGTTTTTGCCAATTCAATGGATACACGATTTCCAAAGACATGCAATGCGTCAGAGACTAGGCAGGTACCAGGGGGCCGTTTCACTAAACTTCGTACGACTAAAATGTTCGTAAGTGCAACATTATGATAGTCTGTAAATTTCACATTAACAATGTTTTCTTGTAAACAATTATTGGATTTACATTTTAGTCGTACGAAGTTAAGTGAAACGGGTCCCTGCACACTAGACATACATTCTGACTCATGTATCCAGGATATACGTCAACTAATAAAACAGTTGTTGCAGTTTAATGGGACCACCTGCACACTCAGTATATCAGTGATTCTATATTTTATGTACATCTTGGTGCCGTTTTTCTAGTTTCGAGGTAGAACCAATAATTCATTAGTCTGTGTTTATTCCATTGGATGACAGTCCAGGTGTTACATTTATAATAGTATAGCCAATTGTTCTCGTCATTTTATATATTTTATTTCCACTTCAGGGGACCAGGGGTCTCAGAAATGTCATTTCCGTTACGTAAATTTACATGACGTAAATATAGCTTTACATTTGCAGTTTTTTCTTTTCAACGGCATAAAACATAAAACTGAAGGGGCATCTATTAAGACAAGTGTCAATAATATGGTAAGCTAATTGTATTAGTTTGAAACAGAGCAATTTAGTAGAAAGTCGTGGAATTTCTCATTTATGGTAAATCAACAACATGTATTTAATACGAATCAGTAAAGTTAAACAAAACAAAATAGCTTGGCATGTAACAGAATGCCGTGTTTTACCACATGTACCAAACATCGTTATAAAGCTACATTTAATTAATAGCAGAGCCTCCAAAAATATGGGCGTAACGGAAATGATTTGTGTAACGGTAATGACGAAACGTAACGGTAATGACTCTCCATTTATTTAAAATACTAATACAGCATAAACAGCAAACATATTTATACTTTGCATATGCTGTACAATATAACTTTAAGTTAATGTTTACTTTTAATGTGATTGCCAATAGAAACCCACACTCCTCGAAGCTATGTCTGTTTTTTGTTGTTCCAGAGCTTTTACTAATTAAATCCTGATATATAAATGTTTTAGGTCTGAATAAATGTGCCATTGCTGACCAACAACTGATGGGACATGGTTTATATCTAATTGACGCATGAACTGACTGGTTAGTATGGTAATTTATCATTGCCGTTACACGATCGTCATTACCGTTACACAATTTCGTTACGGAAATGACCGTAACGGTAATGATTTTTCTTTAAAAACTCCCATTGTTCACCCCTCTGTATACAACGCATGATGAAGGTAGAATATGCAAATACAACGTTGTAAGTGTGTCTATCCACCCATTTTGGTTTCATCCGACCTACATACATATGGACGTGTATAAACCCCGAACGGTAATGATGCATGTAATGTGTAACCTTAAAATTATGAATACAGACCGGCCTAGTTCTCGGCAATGACTTAAGTTGTGTTACCACCGTATTTATTTATAAATTGCGCGTGCTTAAACAGTTTTCATTGCATTAGTAGCTGAGAGTAGGAAAGGGAGGTTACTCTGATTTTACATTTTTTGTTCAGCGTAACGGTAATGATTTGATTTCTCGGGACAGATACATTAAAGTCAGTATTTTTCACAACAAAGGGAAATTTTATTGCAGAATAAGTTTAATGTAAATGTTAAACTATTTTAATTCAGATGCAATGTATAGTAAAGTACAAATGGACAATATTTGAGAATTACGGGCTTGTAAACTGTGCTGATTGATGACCGGGACATGCCCATTTGGTGGACCACACGTATGCCAACAACGGAAAATAATAACTAAACATACATAACAAGAATTGTAAATACTGTTTTCTTAATGGATTTGTATTATACATAGTTTATTTACTGAAAAAAAAAGTAATGTTCCTTATAAATTGTGTGATTTGTCAGTAAATTACACTGGGACACCAGATGTACATAAAATATAGAATCACTGATATATGGTATTAAATGGACTTGGGCCGTTTTTGACAGGGGCCGTTTTGACATCAGTTCTTCTATAACGGTACGAAAGTAACCGTGATAATAGTCATTTTAATATTTTCTCGGAAAGAAGCAAAAATTGAGAAGAAATAAGTCAATTTGATTTATTCCCTAATTAATATTGAAATATCAGTCATTAGTCGTAAGTTTAAATAATTTATGAATAAGGTTACTGTATCAGAAACTAATGAACCATCCAATTATGTAATCTACGTGAAATTGTAGTCATCTGTTGATCAGTAACCGGCGTGTACCAGTATCCGTGACAAGGTTTAAGTGAGTGAATCTAACCAAACTGGCCTGTCATACTTTTTTAATCCAATTGTTTTTTAAGCATTTCACATCACATGCATCCTGCGTGTTTCGCTTTCATCGGTACTGCTATAATTGAATGGCGTTGGTAATACTGAATACATTATGTCAATTTATGATTACACCCCGTCTAGGGGCGGATCCATCATTTGGGAAAGGGGGTGGGGGTGTGTTGGGCGTTGTCCTATTTTCGTGCTCCACAGAATGGATTTTTAAATCTAGATGTCCGGAAATGCACTTTCCTGTGTTTTAACTTTTACAGCATTTAAATAGACTCCAGCTTGTGGTCAATCCCTGGGTGTCCAGCTTAGAGAGTGTCCACTGTAACCCAAACTTTATGGCTGTTTCACAGGGCGAGGGTAACTCGCCCTGTAAACTCGCCCTGTGAAACAGCCAGCCAATTTGGGTTACATTTCCACTGTACCTGCCTATATCTGCAGATTGGCGATGGATATCCTAGTGGCCGAGACTCACTCAATGGACCTGATGGCTTACGTGTACAAGTTATACCAGCAACAAAAGGCATGTGATGTGTGCCTCGTGTCGCGGGATGACATTTTCTACAACGCCCACGTCATTGTCCTCACAGCAGCATCCACGTACCTTCACAAACTCTGGTCTGATAATCGGCTCGCTGAGAGTATCAGGTTAGGTAAGACACTAACTTTTGGGCCAGGGATTATGCAGTACAGACATCCCGATTTTTATATTATGTTGAAGGGGATTTTTTTGAAAGTCATTTCACTCCTTAAATGTTCAGATTGTAGGATCCTCGGGATTCCAGGCACACTGCTTGTGTCAACCGCTGGTACATATATATAATGGCTCACCAGGGCTCCAGATAAAGAATTAGTAATTGAGTATTTTCACTCCATCACTTCTGAAACAATTGGATATTTCAAAATATTAATTGGGTAAAATAAAATCAAACTACTGTTTACATATCAACTGACAGCAATTATTGAATAGTCTGCTTCGAAATGAAAACATGTCTTGGTATTTCATTAGAATTATCTCCTTGGAGACAATTCTAATGAAATACCAGAATGTGTCTTCATGGAAAATAAGAAAAATATGCTATATTTGTAATCTGTTTATTGTTTTCTGCAGCATGATAAATGTACCACAAAATTGTAATTGCTTTTTGACACTCGCTACTTCTGATTTCAATTGGGTTTTTGGCAATTTTAATTGGGTATTTACGCAAATACGCAGCTTATCTGGAGCTCTGGCTCACTTTCCACTCCGTTGGCCCAGCTTATAATCACTGGTGCTGCACTACGCGCTGTCGTAAAATGTTTCACGTCGACCAATGCATCATTCAGCTCTACTTAGAGCTATTGCATAGCACATTTTTTGTCAAGTATCCGGCTTAATTTCCACTTTGAAGTGAACATTTTATGCTGGTGTGCGGTGCAGCACCATTGATAATGACTGTCGCTGTTAAGTGGGTAGTGGTCGGGCGAATGAGACGGCGTAAATTAACGGTATTGGTTCCTCCTTATAGGAATCACGATTTGCCTAGTTTGGCCCTCCGGTACGTTTTTAGCTCGACTATTCGAAGAATAAGTAAAGCTTATGTTGTCACCCCGGCGTCGGCGTCACCGTCACGCCTTGGTTAAGGTTTGTAGTCAACCTTGTATATGGAATACTACTGGCCCTACACCCACCATACTTGGACAACTTCATCTCCTAGTGATGTACATCAATGACCCCTGATCTATATCTATATCAAAAACTTGACAGACATCTCCAATCAATCCATCAAATCTATGTTACATTACAGATATTTCTTCGCACGTGCTGCAGGCCCTGATTGAGTTTGCATATACGGGACAGCTGTTTGTAAGTGCTAGTGAACGGAGTGACACGGTCGGTGCGGCTCGCCTTCTACAGATGTACTCCGCCCTCGATCTGCTCAATACAGACAGGTATATGTATATGAGACATGGCATGTGATTTTGTATCTTCGGACATCTGCGTAATTTCATGAAATACGTTTACAACATATACAATATTTTCCGTGAAAGGTGTAAATTTTCAGAGTACATGCGGAATTATATTCCGCATGTGCTCTGAAAACTTAGTCAACTTTTGTCTCAATTTATGAAAAATATTATAAATTTTGTGAACATATTTAATGAAATTACGCAGATGTCCGAAGGTACAAAATCCAATGATGTGTCTCATATGGGCAACGTCACATCTGTGGCTCACAGCGATAATTCACACATTAGGGAATTCAGCAGGTTAAATACGGGATCAAATCTGTTGGCCCGGCCTTAAATGACCTTAGCTGTTGATAGGCTGTTAAACATCAATTAATCAAATCACACATTAGGGATTAACATCGCATCAACAGCTACAATGTATGCTCATGTAGAGACTAGGCCTCCATGTCAAATCTGATTCGAAAAACTAGTGGGTTGGAAACTAGTCAAGTCTGAAATTTTCTATTGTAATTTTTCGGCCGAATGTACACTTCTATCCCGTGGGTGGCAGGTGGGAGCATGTGATGGGTGATTTAACGATCGGGGTTCATCCTTACCGGAATCCCGACTGGAGACCTGGTTTGGCCCTCACAGACGTCTTTGGCATTTTGTATGTGACAGTTGAATCTGGTTATACCCCTTATAAGAGTAATCTTACCGGTATTACTTTTAAATAGGGGAAGGGGCCAAGTGACCTTGGTGCGGTATAGACCTGGCACCAGGTCAGGTTATTCTATTTTCAGGGCTGAATATGTTGTATCTCGATGTAAATATTCCATTCTGATTTTGGGATTTTCCCCCCAATGCAGCAGGTTAAAACGGGATCGAACCTGTTTGCCCGGCCTTACATGACCTTAGCTGTTGATAGGCCGTTAAACACCAATAAACAAACAAACAAACACTTCTATCCCATGTGGGGGGTATACATGTATTCCCTTCTGTGTATGACCTTGCTGTGGAATAGAGTTAAAACCACAACCATCATTTGGAACAACGAGGGATCTTAGCTAGTTATTTCCCTTTGCAAATGTATGTATTTTTAGCTCACCTGAGCAAAGCTCATGTGAGCTATTGTTACCGCAATGTGTCCATCGTCCGCCGTCGTCCGTCGTCGTCCGTGAACATTTTCAAACGTCTTCTCCTCGGTAACCATTGGGCCTATAGTCACCATACTTCATGGTCATGGTCCTTAGGTAGGGGATTACAAAATTGTTAAAATGACGTCATTACGTCATTCAAGATGGCCGCCGTCTAAAAATAGCACAAATTCTTATCTCTTCTCAAGAACCGCCAACCGGATTTTGACAAAACTTGGTAGGAATGATCGATGTACAATGCTCTTTCAAAGTTGTTAAAATGGTGACCCCGGGGTCAAAAATGGGCGTGGCCCGTGGGGTCAAATTGGGGTCAAATTTTATTTTTGACCAAATACGGTCATGTTATATATCAAATCGAAGGTATCAATGAGGCGATCACTCTGGTACATTTTTTGTCGAAATTGGATGCTTATGTCATCCAAGATGGCCGCCGAAAGGTCAAAAGGTCGTTCTTTTATTAGAGATTTCAAAATTCTTCTTCGCATGAACTGCTTGGCCCATGGTAGCCAAACTTAAAAGTTATGGTCCATGGGTGAAGCCTTTTCAGATTTGTTAAAATGGAGGTCATCGCTAATCCAAGATGGCCGCCGTCTAAACATAGCATAAATTCTTAAGAAATCTTCTTCTCATGAACTGCTAGCTGGATTTCGACGAATCTTGGTAGGAATGATCGATGTACAATGCTCTTTCAAAGTTGTTAAAATGGTGACCCCGGGGTCAAAAATGGGCGTGGCCCGTGGGGTCAAATTTGGGTCAAATTTTATTTTTGACCGAATATGGTCATGTTATATATCAAATCGAAGGTATCAATGAGGCAATCACTCTGGTACATTTTTTGTCGAAATCGGATTGTTATGTCCTCCAAGATGATCGCCGAAATGTCAAAAGGTTGTTCTTTTATTAGAGATTTCAAAATTATTGGTAGCCAAACTTAAAAGTTATGGTCCATGGGTGAAGCCTTTTCAGATTTGTTAAAATGGAGGTCATCGCTAATCCAAGATGGCCGCCGTCTAAAAATAGCATACATTCTTAAAAAATCTTTTTCTCATGAACCGCTAGCCGGATTTCGACGAAACTTGGTAGGAATGATCGATTTACAATGCTCTTTCAAAGTTTTTCAAAATGGTGACTCCGGGGTCAAAAATTGGCGTGGCCCGTGGGGTCAAATTGGGGTCAAATTTTATTTTTGACCGAATATGCTCATGTCATATATCAAATTGAAGGTATCGATGAGGCGATTGCTCTGGTGCAATATTTGTCGGAATTGGATAATATTATGTCATCCATGATGGCCACCAAAAGGTCCATTTATTCGAGATTCGAGAACGTCTTTTTCTCAGGAACCACATGGCCGATGCTGGCCAAACTTCATAGGAAGTTAAGATCCTTGGGTGAAGCATTTCCAGATTTGGTAAAATGAGAGTCATCGCTTAATCCAAGATGACCGCCATCTAAAAATAGCACAATTTTTTTAAAACACATGAACTCAATGTCGCATTTTCCTCTGGTGTTCATGGAGTCAGGTGAGCGAATTAGGGCCATCATGGCCCTCTTGTTTCCGGTCCTATGCTGTATTTCAGCATTTATTTCTTACTGAATAGCACAAAAAAATTAGTTGCGAACAGAGTAAACCCAGATCAGACTGCAGTCTGATCTGAGTCTACACTGATTGCAATAACATTAAAAAGTGTGAAAATATGAATCTGGCAAATAATGCAGTCCCTGATCAGATTGCACAGATATGTAGGATGACATGGATCAACGCTAGTAGAAAACACTGAAATGACTAATTTTCACAACAATTCAAGCTACATTCGCACTTTTCACGAACACTAAGGCCCTAAAATATACAAAATTTGGACCGGATTTATAAATAAATTCCTCATTGTATCATGGCATACCACATACCGAACATTTTTTCCTTTCACTGGTTTTCATTTGCAGCTTGAAATTGTCAACACAAACTACTGTAACGGAGGTGGAACAGAAACAAGTGCTCAGTTCCTGCTATGGCGATCTGTCATCATTGCCTGCCGGTGAGCACAGTTCACTCGATTGTGTAATATGAAAATGAAACTTCCATAACTTTCACTATTTACGTAAAATATTCGCAGATTAATAATGTTCTGCAATTGAAATTTAGAGTGTTTGCCGTACATGATGTAAAATATCCAGAATTAAAGCAGAAAAGACATAAGAGATAAAGAATATCAGAGCTCCAGTGAAGGTGCGTAATTTGACCAAGTTGCGGTGAAATTTTGTTATTTCTTCATCAAAAATGGCAAGTTGGGAGTCCTTTAGAATCGTCTCATTGAGACGATTCTAAAGCACTCCCAACTTGCCATTTTTGATGGAGAAATAAGAAATTTACATCCAAATTACGCACCTTAACTGGAGCTCTGAATATTACAGTAATAGTTTCCTCCTGTCATTCTCTAGTTTTGGTAAAACTAGGTTTGGAAACTAGTGATATTTGTAATTGTACCTGATCTGACTGATGATCTGTAGTCTGGTTTGGGAAAAACTTGTTGAACTCGTAATAAGCCTGCTGCACATATTATGTGACTCACTGGAGAAATGGGGCTTATGGGATTTGTGACCAGTGTACCTCCTTATCAAATAGCATACTCCTGTAACTAACCCAAATTCTCTGTAACGCTAGGCGACATGTATGTCGCCCGGCATTACAGAGAATTTGGGTTACCCTGTATCCTGATAATTAGCTATATTGCTTTTTCTAACGAAGCATGACCAATGTTTCATTGATGGAATGGTAAACACTGTATATCCAGACCAGATTGTGCTAATGTATGTACGGGCTGATCTTGATCTACAATTGTCGCAAAAGCCATATTAAAGCGTCATGTCTCCAGTCACAACCACATATGGGTCTTCTGCTGGACTGTGCGACCAGTGTAGCCCCAGATCAGTCTGTGCAGTCTGATCCGGAGCTACACTGGTAGTCAATTCATTATATTATTATATTAACTCTTTCACTGCTGAATTAAATTTTGTCGTCTGCTGTTTAGTTTTTTTTTTGTTTTTTTTTCTCATCAAAAACATGCTTTGACAGCATTGTAAAATCATTTCCAATGAAAATTATTCTGAAGTGCCATCAAACCATGTTTTTATTGAGAAAAAAGGCAAAATATAAAGCAACAGCAGACGACAATTTACGGTTAAACACGTTTCATATTGTTTGAGATGCATGTGTCATAAACTTGGAATATTTTCATATTGTTTATATTTGTAGAAACATGATTCTGGATTTTACTTGTGGAGTTATCTCCCATTGACACCTGCACATTGTTGAAGTTGTAAACTCCTTTGAACATTTTCATGATACTTCACACTTTTTCACAGTTGTGTATATTACGGCCTACTGGGGACCATTTCACTAAACTTCGTATGACTAAAATGTTCGTAAGCTCAACTTTAGGATCGTCTGGAAATTTCAATTGATGGATGCTCAATAAATGTAAATCCATTTATTGTTTACAAGAGAACATTGTTCATGTGAGATTTACATAATTTTGCACTTACAAACATTTTAGTCGTACGAAGTGTAGTGACACGGCCCCCAGGTCAGGTTATTCTAATTTCAGGGCTGAATTTTTTTTTTTTTATGTAAATATTCTGATTTTGGGATTTTCCCTCCAATGCAGCAGGTTAAATGCGAGATCAAACCCGTTGGCCCGACCTTAAATAACTGTAACAGTTGATAGGCCGTTAAACACCAATAAACAAACAAATTAATTTCTTTGTTTTTGTATCAGACAATAAACCACAACGTCGTGTCTCAGCTGTGACAGTTACAGAGCCCGGCAGTACCGCCTTCACAGAGACAAACACAGAGAGGAGGAAGTGTGTGGGGAGACCGCGGCGTGGGCAGAAAGGCAAGGTTGTCCATGATGTAGACCAGCCGCCAGGGGTAACAGTTAAACAGGAGCTGCTAGAGGAACAACCCCTAGTTGATCAGCAGCACTGTGATGATCTGTGTGTCATGTCAGAAGTGTTTGACAGTGACGGTGCTGTTGGAACCGACGACACATCCGGTGATCCGGACTTCTTCCCAGATTTGAATAATATATTTGATCACAGAAAACCTATTAAGCGAAAATCCAAAAGAATATCAACAAGGTTAGAATCACAAAAAACAAAACCCGGTAAAAAATCTCTAAAGAAATCAAAGCAAAGAAGTCAAGGGCCGTATACACAAATTAAGTCTGTAAAGGGAACGGTGAAAATAAAGATATCTGGTTTAGAAATTCCCGGTAAGAAAGCAAGAAAAGAGTTAAAAGCTGCAGTTGTTGAACAAGAGCGACACACACGTGTGTTTGTTTCTACTATGAAAGACCTGTGTAGTTGTGTGACTTGTGGTGCTCGGTTCCCTGCGTTTGCATTGTTGCGGCGGCATGTGATACTAACACACCGGAACAGTTGCATGGATGTAATCCTATCTCGGCTGCTGGTATCCAGGGCTACTCGCTACTCAATCGTGTCCAGCTGCAGTGTAGACAGCAGTAAAAGAATCTTCACATGTAATGTGTGTGCGAAACAATTCTCGTGGTACTCCGGCTTTAGACGACATTTCTGTGACAGCCATCTGAAGTTGGTGAAGCACAATAGAGGAATGTTTTCAACTGTTGGTAAGTCACACTAGCTACCAAGGAAATAAGCCCATTCAATAAATTCACCATTTCATTCTGTTTTGAAAAAATATTTAAAATCCGACCACATAACCAATTATAGTGTTTTACTGTCTGTTTCAATTAACATCCACTTTCAATAGCTTTCAACAACTAAATACATTAAGTTTGAAAATAATCACATTTGAAATGGCAATGTTAATATAGGCAAATACATTTATTATGCCCCTATGCGATAGCAAGGGGGGCATATTGCGTTGCTATTGAGGTTCCGTACGTACGTCTGTTCGTGTACATTTACGTAAAAAAGTGTACTTGAATTTCCTGAACATTTGTCATACACTCGCGGCACCATTAACATGACCTTGACCTTGGTCAACTTTGAAATGTCTCTGAAATATTTAGCATTTTATTGCGTCAAAAAAGTTTGTAAGAGTTTCTACAACATGTGATATCTTCACTATTACGCGAAGGATATTTGGACACTTGAATCACCTGAACATTTCTCACACCACCATTAACATGACCTTGACCGTTGTCACCTTCAAAATCTCGCTGAAACACTTGGCCATTTTGTTAAGTCGAAAAATTTGTAAGAGTTTCTCCAGTTACAGTCCAGTATACCACGGGGGCATATCCATGTTTTACAAACAAAATGTCTAGTTACAAGAAACTCTTATCAAATGTTGATTTTTGTCAAGACCACTTGCATAAAGTGGGACATTGTGTTATAATTGATGTCCGGATGTCTGTACAGGGATCCTCCAAATTATCGGGACAAAAAATGGCATTTTTTTTACGATATTTTTCTTAAAATAGCAGCTACGGGCATAACATTTTCACAGAACAGTCCTCGGTTCTTGCTTTCTCGACGCATGCAAACTATTTAGCAAAATGTCCCGTCTTTCTCACTTAAAGTTGTGTCAGATCATCGGCCGTAATATTGCCCCAAAATTTACATCGACAATCAGTTATTCGGCGGACAAACGTATACTCGTCTTAGAACTTCTGTTCTCGCATTGAGATCATAATTTTATCACCTGTAAACCATTGTGTAGTTCTGCAGAAAAAGCAATGACCCTTCGCTTCTTGGGAAACACCATATTTAGAATTTATTGTATTTATAGAACAACTCTGCAATGACATAATGGGTGCACTCGATTGAGCCACCGCGCGACTTTTGACGTTGCAAAAATCTTGTGGACAGAGTTGGGGAATGTTTTTAGAAAATTTTACCAAAATGTTTACCTTGGCGAATCATTCTTCACACTGGCATGGAAGCATCAAGCATCTGCGTTATTTAGATGTATTTGTTGCAAATTCGGATCAAACGTATGCGCTGAATTAACAGGTACTTTCATTTGTCCGATAAACTGATTGTCCGGATAACTAATATGATCCCTGTATGTATGTGTGCGTTGTGTCTGTCTGGATTCTACGTTAAAGTTTTTAGATACCTTATCCACAACTCTTACTCCGATTTATTTCAAGCTTTGCATACTTCTTTATCATCATCCATATTTTCATTCTGTAACCCACACATACGACCCACATGCCCACTGTCAAGGTCAATTGACTTCGAAATTTGCATTCAAGTTTTACAAAATCTGAGTTAAGTTTTTATATACCTTATATCTCCACAACCATTTACTTCAAATATATACACTCTTGAGACCATCAAATGAGAAATTTAATTTTCTAGCCATATCCTGTGTTCAGTGGAATAAAATGCTACCAAACTATACCTACTATCAGAGCTCCAGTAGCCGATTTCATCAACATTGCAAAGTATACTTTAGTAGCAAAGTATACTTTAGTAGCAAAGTATACTTTGAGGGAGAAATTTTCATTTTTTTTTTAAATTTATTAATTTTTATTATACTGAATTTATTACTTTATCACAGCCATTTAATGGCTGTGATAATGTAATAAATTCAGTATAATAATTCTGCATACTTTTAATCATGAAATATATGCATTTGTTAGTTCTATGTGAAATAATGCATTTCTGGAAAAATAAATGATTACTCCCTCAAAGTATTCTTTGCTAGTAAAGTATACTTTGCAATGTTGATGAAATAGGCACTGATAAGCTGCGTATTTGCTTAAATACCCAATTAAAATTGACAAAAACCCAATTAAAATCAGAAGTTGCGAGTATCAAAAAGCCATAAAAAAATTGTGGTACCTTTACCATGTTGCAGAAAACAAATATAGCATATTTTAATTATTTTCCATTAAAACACATCTTGGTATTTCATTAGAATTGGCTCCAATGAGACAATTCTAATGAAATGCCAAGACATGTTTTCATTTTGAAGTAAACTATTCAATAATTGCTGTCTGTAAACAGTAGCGTGATTTTATTTTACCCAATTAAAATTTTGAAATACCCAATTGCTTCAGAAATGATGGAGTGACAATACTCAATTACTAATTCCTTATCTGGAGCGCTGTACTATCATTCCAGCATGCAAATATGAAACACAGAGAAAGTTCCATATGACAGGCAGGAAGACAGAGAAAATCCTGACCAAACAAACTAGTCCTCGGCCCAAACAGAAACCTTTAACTGAAATAAAGAAACGGAGATTGAAGCAATGCGAGTGTCCAAAGTGCCATAAACTGTTTGTTTCCAAGGCAACCGTGGTTATACATATGAAGAAGATGCACACAGCATCAAATGAGGACTTGGTAACTGTACTTGGGATAAAGATACCGAAACGTACAGTCCTGGTAAGTTTCAAGTTTGCACAAATCTACATGTATCGTGGGTAGTTCTGCACTGAACAGAAGCCAGAGCTCCAGATATGATTTGTGCTTAAAGAGTATTATACGCTCAGATTTCTGATTAACCCTTTCGACATCACAGACCTGTATAGTGGTATTGGCAAACAGTGCAGATCCAGATGAGCCGGCTCGTGACGAGCCGTCTCATCAGGATCTGCACTTTTTGCAAGTATTTTCATATTTTTTAGAACGAAAACACCCCCTTTTCATAAGGACTCATCTGAAAATCAGTTTGTGATGATTGGATTGGTTGCAAAATAAACATATCAATATCTATTCCAGTTATTTAATAGGGGTGAAAGGGTGAAATGCATATTTTATTTTTGCAAATGGATTATTGAATTCATCACGTTTTTCCGATATAACAAAGGGAATAAATGAGAAAAAAAGTAAAGTTGAGAACTGTTTTATTTTTTCTGCTCAAATAAAGCATGTTTAGCAATAAGTATCAAATTGTTGTGAGTACTGAGTACTCCCACTTTTGAAAATTAATGCGAACAGTAAGAATTCCTTAGGGACCAGACCAGACAGTCTGGGTTTGAATCTCACTGGGATCTCTGGTCATAGAGAATACCATGCTAGTGTCTTTGAAATCAAGTTTATCAAGCAGGACTAGAAAACATGTTGGAATTCCGAGGGTTGCCGAGAATTCCTATCCTATCTGAAGCCGGGCTCGTCCGTGAGCTTCAGAAGTTGTATGTCATCAAAACGCACTACAGTCTGTTTTGGTATATACATATTTTATTAAATAATTATTACCTCATTTTCGGTATACAAGCAAAGAGGATTGGAACGAAAGATTTCTATCTTAGAGAGTTCCTTTCCTTAATATAAGGTACAGTCTGTTTTGGCTATTACACACATCAAATCTAAAAAAAGTACTTTTTCATCAAGAACAAGAAAGTCACTCTCCCCCAAAAATGTTTTTTGATGAAATTCCATCAAATATTGCATTCCTATGGCAATATAACATGGGGGCTAAAAATAGATTAAAAAAAATATAATAATTTGTGGACCGATTTTCAAAATCTAACTTTCCAGCCCCTTTTTAATGCCATGTTAAATTCCTATAGGAAAATCGTTTCTTCGCAATAAAATCAATATTTGTTGGAATTTCATCGAATGAAAATTTTTGAGGAGGGTGACATTTTTGTTTTTGATGAAAAAAATACACACATTTAAATATTTTTTAGATTTAATGTGTGTAATAGCCAGAAGTGTGTTGGAACAGACAGAACAGAACGTGTTGGAACAGAACGTGGAACAGACAGTAGGCAGGCATTATCTATATTGATTATGTTTATTTGTAATTTTCAGAAGTGTGAGTTGTTCCAATGTCCAGACTGTGGGAAATACATGTTGTCCCAGGTCGGCCTACATACACATCTTAAGGTACTGACATCTTAAGGTACTGGCGACCGTTTCACTAAACTTCGTACGACTAAAATTTTCGTATGTGCAAATTTAGGATCGTCTGGAAATTTCAATTGATGGATTTACATTTATTGAACATAGGCTGCATATGCAGCCTATATTCAATAAATGTGAATCCAATAATTGTTTACAAGAAAACAGTTTTGCAATTGCGAATATTTTAGTCGCACAAAGTTTAATGAAACGGCCCCCAGATATTGATTGTGTTTCCTAGAATAAATTGTTTCCAAATACATGTAGTTACAGTTATTATGGTACGATTGTTGCAGTGTAAGCTCCTCTTTAACCCAGTTTATGTGGGATACCCATTCACGGGTATATACATTTACAAACATTGTTTTCTACTTTCTTCATTTTTAAATGAAAGTATATGTTGTCACCACTCATTATACCCCCTGGAGTCAGGTTGTCCGTCCGTCCATCCGTCCGTCCGTCCGTCCGTCCCAGAGAAATATTGTTATAACTTCTATTTCCTTCATCTAAAATGCTTAATATTTCACACATGCATTCCTGTAAGGCTCTACTACCATGCTGTGCCAAATCCACGACCATCCAACCCTCGCTGATCCCATGGTCAAGGTCAAATACTTAGTCTCTTTACAAAACTTAACATCAGAGAAATATTGTTATAACTTCTATTTCCTTCATTTAAAATGCTTAATATTTCACACATGCATTCCTGTAACGCTCTACTACCATGCTGTGCCAAATCCACGACCGTCCAACCCCTGCTGATCCCAAGGTCAAGGTCAAATACTTAAACTCTTTACAAAACTTAACATCAGAGAAATATTATAACTTCTATTTCCTTCATCTAAAGTGCTTAATATTTCACACATGCATTCCTGTAAGGCTCTACTACCATGCTGTGCCAAATCCATGACCGTCCAACCCCCACTGATCCCAAGGTCAAGGTCAAATACATGGTCTCTTTACAAAGCTTAACATCAGAGAAATATGTTATAACTTCATCTAAAATTCTTAATATTTCATGCATGCATTCCTCTAAGGCTCTACTATCATGCTGTGACATATCCCCGCTGATCCCAAGGTCAATATCACATACTTAGTCTCTTTACAAAACTTAACATCAGAGAAATTGGTTATAACTTCTATTTCCTTGCTCGGATCTGCTTCACTTACTGACCAATCTAGTTTGAACTGTCTCTGTGAGACTGTTCAAATGACTGATCACAACATGTACATGCACATCTGTGATTTAGCCTATGTTGTATGTTTGTTTACAGACGATACACAACTACGTGGACCAGGAGGCTCGGAGACGTCAGTTCTGTCTGGCCAAGCCCCTGGACTGTGAGGTGGCACTTTGTCCCTTCCAATCGGTGGACCTTACACTGATGAAAGAGCATGTGAGAACCTCTCACCCCTTCATCCAGCACGCATGTTCTGAATGTTCCTCCATGTTCCAGGTAAATATATAGAGTTTATTCAACTACCATTTTGAAATACCGGATTTATTTCCCCTGAGACATCCGGAAATCCGATAAAGACATGAGTGCGGAACACAAGTTTCTTTGTCTGATTTACAGATCGGAAGGGAAATAAATCCGATAAGAAAAAATGGTAGTGTAATAAATTGTATAGTACATGCTCATCAAGGCCTCGTCCAGTATTCCCGCGACTTTTCCAAGTTTATATCCGCGATAAATTCCTCAAAAAGGCCATTCATTCCTTATAATTCCAGCATTTGCAATAAATTCATCAAGAAAATGTGTTTATTTTCCGTTTTCTTAAGAATTATTTTAACTGCGCCTCACGGTTACGGAAAGTAGTTTGGCTTGGGAGTTTACTGGGATATAAATTTTGGACAGAGACTTGCTACGGGCCAATCAAATGTTAGGGAATTGTGTAAATATTTTTGTGCTTGAATTATATCGGTTGAGTCGAGGTGGAAGTCGAGTCCCGATAGTATGTTTCCTTCACATTTGTATTCTGATAAGTCGATGTGAAAATTAAGTGACCGGCACCACCAAGTCTTGATTCAGCAAGATTATCTCGGGTAAGTTTTCACACATCAGAAATTAAAACGCCACTGCTAAAATGTGTTATATTTTGCACAAACATGTTAAAGGAGTTCAATTAAACCATAATTAATCAATGTGATATTGATTAGTTGAACATGACAAATAATTAAACGGCGTGGATTGGTCGCTAAATGTGCCAAATTTTTATCTCGAAGTTCGGATATGTTGATATATTTTGCTCAGTCCGATCAACTTCAGGATAACGAAAATTAGCTGTATATGCTCATCGAGTGGTGTGAACGAGTATCATTAGGCACAAGTGAAAGATGGACATTTCACACCACAAATATGAATATTCTATTTTATATTATACTGTATACCCTACTTAAACAAAAGCAAATTAGTCAGTTGTTTAGACTGTATACAGTATCTGTTAAGAAAGGAAATAAATTTGAAGAAAAAAATTAAACGACACCATCCGTTTGCCCTTCAATCCATCAACCAATCATTGCCCTTCAATCCATCAACCAATCATTGCCCATGCAGCAGAGCTCCAGTTAAGGTGCGTAATTTTATCAATTTGGGTGAAATTTTGTCATTTCTTCTCCAAAAATGGCAAGTTGGGAGTGCTTTAGAATCGTTTCATTGACACGATTCTAAAGCACTCACAACCTGCCATTTTTGATGGAGAAATAAGAAAGTTACCCCCAAATTGCGCACCTTAACTGGAGCTATGCCATGCAGGTGAAGCTAGACCTAGAGCGCCACCACTACAAGCGCCATCTGGTTGCCGGTCCATGTGACCATGTGTGCAATGTCTGCGACAAACGGTTCCCGAAGTCTCACAGGCTCCGCCTTCACCAGTTCAACAAACACGGCATAAAGCATGAAATGCTCAAGGTAGGTACTCCTGAATGTAGTTTGCATGCGGTCATTATTATATGTCCGTTTTGAAAATAAGAATGGATGTATTATGTTGTACCGTTTGGCATGTGGGTGGTAGGGCGGCGGGCAGAAAATTTTTGTTTGGAGCACAAGTCATATACATGTACCGCTTGGAATATCTTCACAGGTCTAATGATTGATATCAATTGGACGAACACATTTGTTGAAGTTGGGCTTCGTCCGCCCAAGATCAAGGTCACCAGTGCTAAAAGTAGATTGATTACTTTCACATTGTACTGCATATTTTGTGCAATCAACTCATTGGACAGGTTTCAGTCAATGAATCTGAAACTTTACACACGTCTTCTGCACATATTGAACATTAGCACCATGGTGTGGTTTTATTTGCCGAAAATATTATTTTTTTCACAAAACTTCGCCCTTTTCAACTTGGCTATTTTCTCACACTTTTCCTTTATAGCATAAACAGTTTGTGTAATCAACTCCTCTGACAGATTTGTGTCAACGGCTAAAAATGAACTCTGTCGGCACTACAGACCTCTATAGCAGTGTTTTCAAACAGTGTAGATCCAGATGAGCCAGCTCATGATTGGTATAGGTCAGTTGTAATCCATAAAACACATTGAATATCTGAAAAATATTGTGAGACACAATAACCCTAAGCAACTGGTCCATTATAATTGATAGACTATACCATTTGTTATACTGCATGTACAAGGGGTCCTGATGAGATTGCATGTTGTTTGGTATTGTTTCCATCTGTATATGACATGTTGAATGGATATACAACACCATTCAGTGAGCCAGTTAGTCGGGCAATGAATGAATGAATCAACTATAGTCTGTTTCACGAAAGCTGCCCAAATTTTACGGCCATATAAACAATTCAAAAACCATATTTTTTTTGATAATATTAAATTAAAGGAAAATTTAAGAATGAGCCTTCTTTTTATTTCGTGAAATTCGGTCAAATATTGATTTTATTACGAAAAATTGATTTGTCTATGGGAATTTAACATGGGCCATGATGGGGGAAAAAGTGGTAAGGAAGTGTGGGAGGAGTAAAAAAACGAAAAAATTTGGAAATTGACTCCGAAACCTGACTAGATAGCTTGGATATGATCTAACTAAGAAAACAAAAGTTAAATTTTAAAAATCGGTCCAGTATTTCTGACATTCTAAAAAAAAATTCCCCATGTTAAATCACTCCGTGAAGATGTCTATGGGGATTTAACATGGGGAAATTTTGTTTTCGCAATAAAATCAATATTTGACCAAATTTCACGAAATAAAAAGAAAGGCTCATTCTTAATTTTTCCTTTAATTTAATATTATCAAAAGAAATCTTGTTTTTGAATTGTTTATATAGCCGTAAAATTTGGGCAGGTTTCGTGAAACAGACTATAACAACCCACAGGTGTACCATTGTGAGCATGATGGGTGTGACTATGCCGCGACCAACCCGACCACCGTGCGCACACACCAGCGGAGGCACAGCAAGGAAAAACCATTCACCTGTGAATTCTGCAAGATGAAGCTGAAAACTGCCATGTAAGTCGTGGGGATTATATTGCTCGTTCCGGCGAAATGGAAGCTAAATATCTGACTGTGGCTGGATAAATTGGGCTTATGGGAGTTGTGACCTGTGTAGATCCAGGTCCGCCTGTGTATCTGTACAATCTGATCAGGATCTGCACTGTTCGCCATACAGTTAATGAAACATCGCGCTGTTACTAGCATGAAACAGATTTGCATCGTATTTCCATCCAACTGGTCTGTCGGATGAGACTTTAAACAGTGGTCCTGTCTCTATATGGCCTTTTGTTGGGATGTTAAACCATAACACTGTCACCTTTCCCAGCCCTACCCACTCTGCTCCCCCGTGCTGAATGTCAAGCTCAGATGACTTTCAGATTTCTAATTCAGTAGATTTTTTAACATTTTGGTTTAACTTTTAATAGTAGATCGTTTCTGCTATCTTTACCGTAGCCTAGGAGCAATTTGTTTGAAACTCCATATGTATGTTTATCATGATCCATATTTTCGTTTTCCCACAACCCATGCTATCTCCTTGTCCAAGGTCATCAAATGACTGAAATTTCTGGTTCAATAGATGAGTGCATGTTTCTCCATTTCCCATAAATTCTCTACCTTATTAACGATTGGCTAGAAAATTTCATTTTTGCTATAAGCACCATAAGCCCAATTTCTCACCACCACATTCTGTATGAACCACATTACAGTTCCCATGACAAGCACGTGAAGAAGATGCACCTGGGTATTCGCCCGTTCATGTGCGAGGTTTGCGGCCAGAGTTTCGGGGAGGACCATGAGCTGAAGTCGCACCACCAGAACCGTCACCAGACCGAACACAAGTTCCACTGCGAGTACTGCCCCTATGCCACCTCTAACAAGGGCACTTTCTACAGTAAGGCTTTCACCACTTATTATCCCCTCGCTGATAGGCAAAAGGGATATAGCGTTAGTCCATGTACATGCGTACGTGCGTTAGTAACACCTTTAATATTTTTCGCCTGTTTGAAAAAAACGTGACGTATTATGTATTCACCTTGTACGGACTGACGAGTGGGCGGATGTACACAGCATGTCCACACAATAACTAGAGTTCTACTTTACCTATCATGGCAAGACAAAGAATCCTATTCATTATCAAAAATTTCGGATGACTTGTCTCCCCTAAGCGGCCAATTTAATTTTCGCACTCTGTATCCCTGTCCACACAATAACTCCCTGTTCTACTTGACCGATTGTAACCAGATTCAGTATACATGTTTATCACAGCAAGATGAAGAATGACTTATCTTCACTTGGCGGTCATTTTTAATTCTCGGTACCAAATTTGTTATACATGTTTATCACGCAAGACGAAGAATCCTATTACTTTTCAAAAAAATCTCCCTTGGCGGGCATTTTTTATTTACACACTCTGTATCCTTGTGCACACGATTACTCCAGTTCTACTTTACCAATCTTAACCAAATTCGGTATACATGTTTATCAAGGCAAGATGAAGAACCCTATTGGTTTTCAGTGGCTTATCTCCTCTTGTTGACTGGCCTTGCCTTCACAGGCATATATTGTGACCTTCGGCACTCTTGTTCAATAACTCATGAACCGCTTCATTGATAATATTTGGCTACAATGTGTGTCTAGGGATGGTACGTTGTTTTGCATATGACCCATTTCCGATTGCCCAAGACCGAAGTCACTGAGGACTCCGGGTGTCCGTGCATCCGTTCGTGCGTCCGTCCATCCGTCCGAAATCTGCGTTAAAGTTTTTAAATACCATCAAATGCCTCGGCGGGCTCGACATGCGTGCCGCGGCCATCTGGTTTTTAGCTCGACTATTCAAAGAATAGTTAGAGCTTATGTTGTCACCCCAGCGTTGGCGTCACCGTCACGTCACGCCTTGGTTAAGGTTTTTAGTCAAGCTTGTATATGCAATACTACTGGCCCTACACCCACCATACTTGGACAACTTCATCTCCTAATGATGTACATCAATAACCCTTGATCTATATTTGACCTTGACCTTGACCTACATTTCCTCTTGAATTATTCAATTACTTCCCCTTGGTTAAGGTTTTTAGTCAAGCTTGTAGATGGAATAATCCTGGCCCTACACCAACCATACTTGGACAACTTCATCTCCTAGTGATGTACATCAACAACCCCTGACCTATATCTGACCTTGACCTGCATTTAACCTTGAATTACTTAGTTAATTCCCCTTGGTTAAGGTTTTTAGTCAACCTTGGTTAAGTTTTTTAGTCAAGCTTGTACATGGAATACTATTGTGCATACTGACACCATACTTGGACAACCTTTTCTCATAGGGATGTACATCAATAACCCCTGATGTATATTTGACCTTGACCTACATTTCCTCTTGAATTACTTAACTTAATTCTCCTTGGTTAAGGTTTTTAGTCAAGCTTGTAGATGGAATACTCCTGGCCCTACACCAACCATACTTGGTCAACTTCATCTCCTAGTGATGTACAACAATAATCCCTGACCTATATTTGACCTTGACCTACTTTTATCCTTGGATTACTTAGTTATTTCCCCTTGGTTAAGGTTTTTAGTCAAGCTTGTATATGGAATACTCCTGGGCCTACAGCAACCATACTTGGAAAACTTCATCTCCTAGTGATGTACATCAATAACCCCCGACATATCTGACATTGACCTACATTTAACCTTGAATTACTTATTTAATTTCCCTTGGTTAAAGTTTTTAGTCAACCTTGGTTAAGGTTTTTATGCAGGCCGCGGCCACCTTGTTTGTCAAGCTATGTATACATCGACAACCCTAGTAGTCGAGCTATGCTGTTCTCCTACAGCTCTTGTTATTATCATGGCTGCCAGCGAGGGAATTAGCTTAGTGATAACGGTGGACTTGTTTCCCTTTCATCACTGAGTGGATGGTGATTTACTGGGAATGGGCCCTTTGTGATTTTACCTGGGTGGTTATGCCACGATGAGGATGTGACAATTTCAATGTCAAATTTGCCATTTTTAAAATAACGAAAAACAGCAGACAACAAAATATTAATTGAGCAATGTCGGTATTAACTATATATTTCTCAAATAATTACCATTGTGTAACCTGTCTATTTTCAGCACATTTGTTCAATGTACACAAGGCCCGCGCCGATGACGACAATCGCAAGGAGTTCTGCTGCCCGCACTGTCCGTTTGTCTCGATCCTGCACCACCGGTACCAGACCCACCTCAATGGACACACGAACACACGCACCTACCACTGTACCCCCTGCCAGAAGTCGTTCATCTCGTCGTCAACACTCCGCGCCCATAACCAGTGGCTGCACTCGGACACCTTATACAGCTGCGTGCACTGCGGCTACCAGACCAAGACGTCACAGAAGCTGAATGAACATGTACGAGTCCAACACCAGCTAAAAGGGTTTAAACCATATAAATGTCCGTATTGTAATTTCCAGTGTGCTACTGGCGGGAATACAAGGAAACACGTTAAGCAGGTGCACCGAGGACAGAAGGTGACATATATACGTGACGATCATTTACTCAAGGTCGCGCGCTATGCGAGGCAGGCCGGAAAGACTGTGCCTCTTATACAGTTTCAGCCACAGGATGTTTATACAGAGACTGTGTCGAATAATATACAATAGAACCTCTTTAAGCCAGATCCAATCATTCTCTAAGCCAGACACAGAGAAAGCTCTGTGTGCTTAATGTTGATGGGTTTCTGTGTGATTTGTGGCCTGGTGAAACGCGGCTTATGACATTTGTGTCCAGTGCAGCTCCTGATCAAATAGCACGCCTCTGTAGCCTGATAACAATCTATATTGTGCATTGGCAGCATGACAGGTGTTTCGTTGATGAAATGGCGAACAGTGCAGATCCTGATCAGACTGTGTGGATGCACAGGCTGATCTGGATCTACACTGGTCGCAACACACATAAGCCCCATTTCTATCCTAGCCCCTACTATCGCCATTCCACGTACATTAACCCTTAGGCCACTACTCACAACAATTGTCGTCTGCTGTTACTTTTATATCTTGCCTTATTTCTCAATAAAAACATGGTTTGACAGCACTTCAGAATCATTTCCAATGGAAGTGATTCTGAAGTGCTGTCAAAGCATGTTGTAAATTATTCTAACGTGCTGTCAAAGCATGTTTTTGATGATAAAAATGGAAAATAGAAAATAAACAGCAGAAGACAAAACAAATAAGATAGCTGTCTAAGGGTTAACATTAACAGTAATCCACTAAAGATTTACCAACATAGGCTGTCGATGTAAATGTGCTTTTTATAATATTTAATTTTTCCCTTACAAACTTCTGCTAGTCTTACAAAGTGTTATGAAACCAGCACATGATGGCTCTAAAAAAAGGAGCTACACTGATCAAAAGTTCAAAAAGCCTCTTATTCCTGTGGTGGTTTACATTTGTCGTACCTCTTTGTGAATAAAGTGAACTCTAGTCATATCTGCCGATGAGTCATGTCTGCCGATGTACATTTACTGTTCTGTTCCATGTCGTGGTATGAATATAACACATTTGAGACGCACCATGTGATTTTGTACCTTCGGACATCTGCGTAATTTCAATATGTTTACAAAATGTACAATATTAGAAGTTGAAGTTGACATAATTTTCAGAGTTTCAGTGTACATGCGGAATTAATTTTCTCAACTTATATGAGACACGCCATGTGATTTTGTACATATTTTCATGAAATACGTTTACAAAATTTACAATATTTTCTGTAAAGGGCATCAAAAGTTGGCTAAATTTTAAGAGTACATGCAGAATTATATTATTAACTTTTGACTTTATTTATGAAAAATATAGTAAATTACGGAGATGTCCACCAAAGGTACAAACTTGCATGGCGTGTCTCATTTGTGACTGACTGCCAGTCGGTCACAAATGAGATACGCCATGCAATTTTCTCCAGTCTGGAGAAATGAAAACTTATGGCTTCTTGCCAGTCTAGCTCCTAAGTAAACTCCTACAGCATGATAAGAACCTATACAGTTTATTAGAAGAACCTATACAGTTTATTAGAAGAACCTATACAGTTTATTAGAAGAACCTATACAGTTTATTAGAAGCATGCCAGATGTACTAGTGACTGAATGGCAAACAGTGGAGCATTGCTCCAGATCAGGTGCATATTGGCATATTTTACGCACTTATCTTAGCAGAACACGCAGTGATTATCAAATGTTGGAGTACAAAACACTCACACCAACCAATGTGAAAAATATGCAGTGATTTTGGGGGGGGGGAAATGTTGGAGTACAAAACAAAACAACTCACCACCAATGTGAAAAATATGCATTGATTTTCAAATGTTGGAGTTATAAAACACACTCACACCAATGGTGAAAATATCCATTGATTTTCAAATGTTGGAAAAGTAGAAAACACTCACACCAATGTGGAAAAATATGCCATTGATTTTTCCAAAAGTTTGTTTGGAGTAGAAAACACTCACACGTACCAATTGGGGAAATATGCATTGATTTTCAAATTTTGGAGTAACAAAAACACTCACACCCAACACAACCAATGTGAAAATATATGACATTGATTTTCAAATGTTGGAGTAGAAAACAAAACTCACACCAATGAATAAGCAATGAAATTTTCCAAATGTTTGAAATAATGAAAACAACACCTTCACACCAATGTTTTGAAATATTGCATTGGATTTTCATGTTGGAGTAAAACAAAACACTCACACAACCATCCAATGTAATATGCCCAACTTGGATTTTCCAAATGTTGGAAAAGTATAAAACACTCACACCAATGTGAATATGCATTGATTTTCAAATGTTGGAGTACAAAACACTCACACCAATGTGAAATATGCATTGATTTTCAAATGTTGGAGTACAAAACACTCACACCAATGTGAAATATGCATTGATTTTCAAATGTTGGAGTACAAAACACTCACACCAATGTGATTTATAGCAAATTGATTTTCAAATGTTGGAGTAGAAAACACTCACACCAATGTGAAATATGCATTGATTTTCAAATGTTGGAGTACAAAACACTCACACCAATGTGAATATGCATTGATTTTCAAATGTTGGAGTACAAAACACTCACACCAATGTGCATATCCAAATGATCAAAATGTGAAGCAGACAAACTCACAACCAATGTGAATATGCATTGATTTTCAAATGTTGGAGTACAAAACACTCACACCAATGTGAATATGCATTGATTTTCAAATTGAGTTTACTTAGTTGAGCTGTACTGTTTGCTTTTTGCAGCTCAAATAAGTGAATTTTTAAATGTTTTTTTAGCTCACCTGAGCGAAGCTCATGTGAGCTATTGTTACCGCAATGTGTCCGTCGTCCGTCGTCGTCGTCCGTGAACATTTTCAAACGTCTTCTCCTCGTTAACCATTGGGCCTATAGTCACCAAACTTCACGATCATGGTCCTTAGGTAGGGGGATTACAAAATTGTTAAAATTACATCATTACGTAATCCAAGATGGCCACCGTCTAAAAATAGCACAAATTCTTAAAAAATCTTCTTCTCAAGAACTGCCAACCGGATTTCGACAAAACTTGGTAGGACTGATCGATGTACAATGCTCTTTCAAAGTTGTTAAAATGGTGACCCCGGGGTCAAAAATTGACGTGGCCCGTGGGGTCAAATTGGGGTCAAATTTTATTTTTGACCGAATATGGTCTTGTCATATATCAAATTGAAGGTATCGCCTCGATCACTCTGGTGCATTTTTTGTCGAAATCGGATGGTTAGGTCATCCAAGATGGCCGCCAAAAGGTCAAAAGGTTGTTCTTTTATTAGAGATTTCAAAATTCTTCTTCACATGAACCGCTTGGCCCATGGTAGCCAAACTTAAAAGTTATGGTCCATGGCTAAAATGGAGGTCATCGCTAATCCAAGATGGCCGCCGTCTAAAAATAGCATAAATTCTTAAAAAATCTTCTTCTCATGAACCGCTAGCTGGATTTCGACAACACTTGGTAGGAATGATCGATGTACAATGCTCTTTGAAAGTTGTTAAATTGGTGACCTCGGGGTCAAAAATGGGTGTGGCCCGTGGGGTCAAATTGGGGTCAAATTTTATTTTTCAACAAATATGGTCATGTCATATATCAAATTGAAGGTATCAACAAGGCGATCACTCTGGTGCATTTTTTGTCGAAATCGGATGGTTAGGTCATCCAAGATAGCCGCCGAAAGGTCCAAAGATCGTTCTTTTATTAGAGATTTCAAAATTCTTCTTCACATGAACCGCTTGGCCCATGGTAGCCAAACTTAAAAGTTATGGTCCATGGCTAAAATGGAGGTCATCGCTAATCCAAGATGGCCGCCGTCTAAAAATAGCATAAATTCTTAAAAAAATTTCTTCTCATGAACCGCTAGCTGGATTTCGACGAAACTTGGTAGGAATGATCGATGTACAATGCTCTTTCAAAGTTGTTAAAATGGTTACCCCGGGGTCAAAAATGGGCGTGGCCCGTGGGGTCAAATTTTATTTTTGACCGAAGATGGTCATGTTATATATCAAATCGAATGTATCAATGAGGCGATCACTCTGGTGCACATTTTTTGTCGAAATTGGATGGTTATGTCATCCAAGATGGCCGCCGATAGGTCAAAATGTTGTTCTTTTATTAGAGATTTCAAAATTCTTCTTCACATGAACCGCTTGGCCCATGGTGGCCAAACTTAAAAGTTATGGCCATGGTGTCTTGACAAAATATTATAGCAAGGATACTTGCACGAGTTCCTCGCAACATCAATGACTTATAAATGCCTCAGGCGCTGTGCATTGTCGCCTAACTGTCGTTCTTTGACATTGTCACTCTTTTTCGTCGGTTATCCTTATGAATTCAAAATGGTGAATGCATAATTTAACTGGCTACATATCAGCGAAGTCCTCGCTTACACTGCACCTTGAATCCTAAATAATCTTAAATATGAACAACCTAGTGTATGCCAACGATATTACCATCTATTATCTTGGTAAATTGAGACACTTTTGAACAATTCAATCCAGTACTTAGCGAATGATATGCCATTTAATGCCACTCATTTTATCATAAACGGAGGTAGACACTCAACTATATTGTAAGGGACCTGCAGTTTGGTTTTTGTCAGGATGATTATCCAGATATCGGGTTTGGTAGCTCCGCACCAACAAGGATCAACTATCAACTAAATATTGGCTGAGAATAGAATACGAGAGCGAATGTCAATTCAACAAGTTTAATAAAGTTTTAACTAACATGTAACAACAATTAAAGTATTTTTTACAGACTGAATATCGGATTATGCGGTGCAGAATATGCATCTTTCCACATTATGGCAGAAATGAACACCTGTCAACAGAGAACAATAATGGAATCTCAACCTCCAAGTAACCTCTGCAACTAATCAACATGTGTCGGTAATCTTGGTTAAATATTCAACATGTTCTCATGTTAGTACATTACAGTTTGCAGTGTTTAAAGAGTGGGTGGGTAACCATGGGCGGATTCAGGGGGGGGTGGACTCGGCGCGCTCTCCCCCCCCCCCCCCCCCCCACCCCCCCCCCCCCCCCCCCCCCCCCCCCCCCCCCCCCCCCCCCCCCCCCCCCCCACCCCCCCCCCCCCCTCCCCCCCCACACCCCCCCCCCCCCCCCCCCCCCCCCCCCCCCCACCCCCCCCCCCCCCCCCCCTAAAATGCCG
Source organism: Conchocele bisecta (assembly GCA_029237695.1). Classification (NCBI taxonomy): domain Eukaryota; kingdom Metazoa; phylum Mollusca; class Bivalvia; order Lucinida; family Thyasiridae; genus Conchocele; species Conchocele bisecta. Next base: position 65,315,933 of record CM055266.1, read on the forward strand.
AGTAAAGATTTTTTACAAGTTACAAGGCACTTTTTTGGCTCCAAAATGTGCCAGAACGCAGGAAATGCGATGTAGATTTAAAAAAAAAAATCCAGGGGAAATTTGTCCCCCAGACCGCCCTAGCCCCCCCCCCCCCCCACCCCCCCCCCCTAACCAGAAATCCTGGATCCGCGCCTCGTAACAAGTGACAAAGGGCACATGGCCACAATCCCTGATCCTTACAGTATAATGACATATATATCCAGGGTTTGTATTGAATTTGGCAAAACAAATGCATCAAAAATCTCTCTAATAGATTCAGAATCAGTGATTTCAATGCAGCTCCTTCATTGTGTGTGTATAAGCAATACATAATGCACAAAACACACTGAGGTCGGTGGATTTTTCGAAAAGTCTTGAAATTAATTGGAAATTTGATGTGTAGTATCAAATCATCAGCTTATCACTTGACTGCATAATAATGTATGTCTGAATCAGGCGATGGTAATGCGATCCTCAAGAAAGACACCTGGCAACAATTATAAGGTATCACGCTACCACATCTGCCCGACGTCTTGTTTTGTCACAAAGTTAATGTTATAAGCCGCCTACTGCAGATGTACACGTGCACTGTCTACAAACAAATACTCCATTTGCAGCAATTCCTTATTTGAAAATTATTCATACGGAATAACGTTACTTGGGCCGCAATCCAAACATTGATAGCAACTGCAATAAACATTATGTTCAAACTTTGTCTTGGCCTAATGGGAAACACTTGGAAAGGCTACGAGATATCCAAATTTGGTGTTGTCATGCGATAAAAGATGACAAATATATAGGACTTGTCCGGGTATTTTATCAACACCCCTTGTATACGCCACTGATAAAAACGTAATTTCAACGTCATTGATCTAAAACATCATATAAGTTTTTACCACGCGTCATAAAAATACTTCTAAAATGAAAAATAATTGGGATACATTGATAATTTTGGCAACATATGGCTTTTAAAAGATGTACAATTCAGAATATGCGAAAAAGTAAAAACTGAAAATGTTGTCATTAAGCCCAGTTTTCGCATGGCGCGGCTCATTTGTAAAAGTAAAATACGCATTGAATTTGAAATCTGGGGGTATAATACTCTTTAGATACAAAACTTATCTGGAGCGCTGGTGTAGGCCTTGATCAAACTGCACAAATGCACAGGCTGATCTGGGTCTACACTGGTCGTAAATACATATAGCCTCGATCCATTAGTTTCGGAACACCTAACGACATGTGCTTCCTTCATTCAGTGGAACAGCAAATTTCAAACAAAATAAATCAATAAAGAAGAAAACTATTCAATTAAGATAAAAATTTACCATAGGAATTACAAATTTCCGATTATTTACATTTTTTTCCAGACGCTCAAGTTATGGACATCACTAACTCATTACGTTACCCATTCTAATGGGTTTCGGAACGATTTGGCTACTCGAGTATTACTCCCGGGTACCAGACCCGATGTCGTTGAAATCATGCTTACTCGTACTGAAGATGTTATTCAACATATCAAATCGCCTTAAACATGTTAATGGGTGTATTTAAATATAACAGTGTATTCTTAAATATGTTTCTATAATTATTTTCATCCATTCCTTTGCTCATTACATTCGTGTCTGCCCTGGTCATGCTGGTTTGTTAATACGGCCGATACACACTCCTCTTTTTAGTTAGTGTTTGTCACATTGTTTCTTACATAAAGAGTTGTATATTGCATATATTATTCAGACAAATTTACTTTAAAACACCATTATGCCATAAACATCGTATGCTCAAATTTTACACATCCCAATTGATTTGTTTTTAAAAACTAACTAACTTGAGTAGCATACAAACCGATCGAATTTAACCCTATCTCGAAACTAGGTCATGTAATGTTTACTGAAGCAGCCGCAATATACAGCTGTGAAAGCTATCAACAGTTTTAATGCGATAAAAGGTAGTTTAGCTGACCTTATAAGGGTGATGACAAAAGGTAATACGTTTTTTCCACATATTTAACCCCCATGAACAAAAACAAAGGATAAATCACATTTTGGATGTTGATTTTCCACGTTTTTTCTGTGGTGAATGAACTTCTGTGTTTTCCAGAGTTACCCCATCAAAAACTGCGGTACAATTCGTGAAATCAAGCGCGCTATGCGTTATATCCGGGGGTGTTCCGAAACACATTGTGTTCCATTTCACATTGATTGACGATACCATATACTCCATTCTCCAGTCACGACATATTTGTTAAAATCCATACCTCTGTATGAGTTGAGGGTAGTTGTCTTGTAAGGTAGTTTGTGGGTGGTAGGTGGGAGCATGCGATGGGTAATTTAACGATTGGGGTTCATCCTTACCGGAATCTCAACTGGAGACCTGGTTTGGCCCTCACATACGTCTTTGGCATTTTGTATGTGACAGTTGAATCTGGTTATACCCTTTATATAAGCGTAATCCTACCGGTATTAATTTTAAATAGGGGAAGGGGCCAAGTGACTTTGGTGCGGTATGGACCTGGCACCAGGTCAGGTTATTCTAATTTCAGGGCTGAATATGTTTGATCTCGATGTAAATATTCTGTTCTGATTTTGGGATTTTCCCCCCCAATGCAGCAGGTTAAAACGGGATCGAACCCGTTTGCCCGGCCTTACATGACCTTAGCTGTTGATAGGCCGTTAAACACCAATAAACAAACAAACAAACTTGTAAGTTGTTTGTAAGAGGTTTGATTCTGAAACCGTACCGTATATTTTAGTCATTATTAAGTTTCGATGTTGATTCCAGAATCGTCTATACAATATAAAGCACAAATGTCACATTCTGACAGGACCTGGGGGCCATTTCACTAACCTTTGTACGACTAAAATGTTCGTAAGTGCAAAATTATGATAGTCTGTAAATTTCACATTAACATTGTTTTCTTGTAAATAATTATTGGATTTACATGTATTGAGCATAGGCTGCATATGCAGCCTATGCTCAATAAATGTAAATCCATAAATTGAAATTTACAGACGATGTTAAATTTGCACTTACGAACATTTTAGTCGTAAGAAGTTTTGTGAAACGGGCCCCGGGTGTATTTAGCTCTGACATATTTATAAACTGGGGCACATTTCAGCATATTTTGTATGACAAAAACAATATCTTTGGGTTTTATTAGCCTGATTATCCAAAGAATATGGAGAGCTTATATCGTCCCCATGGCATTGATGTCGGCATCTGGATTTTGGTCAGCCTTTTATCCTCAATACTGTTAGACATACAACCAACACACTTGCGCAGTAGTGGGTGGCAGGTGGGAGCACGCGATGGGTAATTTAATGATCGGGGTTCATCCTTACCGGAATCCCGACTGGAGACCTGGTTTGGCCCTCACATACGTCTTTGGCATTTTGTATGTGACAGTTGAATCTGGTTATACCCCTTATGTGAGTATTACGATATTCGTAATCTTATTTTAGGGGAAGGGGCCAAGTGACTTTGGTGTGGTATGGACCTGGCACCAGGTCAGGTTATTCTAATTTCAGGGCTGAATATATTTGTTCTCGATGTAAATATTCCGTTCTGATTTTGGGATTTTCCCCCCAATGCAGCAGGTTAAAACAGGATCGAACCCGTTTGCCCGGCCTTACATGGCCTTAGCTGTTGATAGGCCATTAAACACCAATAAACAAACAAACTTGCGCAGTAGCAGTATGTGAACTGGGCCCTTGGAGAATGTATCACTGCCCTCACCACTGATCTACTTATACGGGCATATATTTGTCACAGGGCGAGAAAGAAATTCACCGGCCCGGAATCGAACCGGGGACCTTTGGTTTACCATACCATCGCTCTTACAGACTGAGATAACTGGCCATGATTACACAAATTCCCATAGTGAGTTATGTAACCGTGACATACTTCTCCACTGAATTGAAATTCGTCTCGAACACTATCTTTAATTTGTCTCTGAATTCCATATATTTGGTACATATTTGTGAGTATTTATCATTCACTGTCTCTCGTTGTGTGCCAAATGTCATGGGGCGAGAAAACTGTACCCCGGCCCAGGACTCAAACCAGGGCCGATTTCACCAACATTGCAAAGTAGACTTTTCTAGCAAAGTATACTTTGAGGGAGCAATCATTTATTTTTCCTGAAATGCATTATTTCATATAGAACTAACTACTGCATATATTTGATGATTAAAAGTATGCAGAATTATTATACTGAATTTATTACATTATCACAGCCAAAATGGCTGTGATAATGTAATAAATTCAGTATAATAAAAATTAATAAATTTATCCTAAAATTGAAAATTTCTCCCTCAAAGTATACTTTGTTAGAAAAGTATACTTTGCAATTTTGATGAAATAGGCTACAGGTTTACCATACCATTGCTCTAACCGACTGAGCTAACCGGCCCTGAATATACACCTTCTCCCCATAGTGAGTTACATACCGCGACACGTTAAACATGGCATGCTATGCACACATCATTGTGGATTGTTATATCCAGTTGGCGATGGAGTGGTGATGGAAATCAAATGAATAGAGCAGTGGTTGGTGTTCAGTTAATCATGTATTGGCATGTACAAATATATATTAAACCACACGGGGATAATCTGCCAAATATAGACCGGTGTATATCTGTGTGTATATTGACCTACATGTAGTCGGATGACTCTGTATATGTGTCTGTGACTGGAGAAATGGGACTTATGGGTTCTGTGACCAGTGTAAAAATAGTGTAGATCCAAATCAGCTGGTGCATCTGGACAGGCTTATGATAAGCCTGTCCGGATGCACCAGCTGATCTGGATCAGTTATCAGGATCAGCACTGTTCCTGTTCGCCATTCACAAGAATCACCAACCTAATTTATTTTGGCTTTGCCATGGTTTCTATCTGCTTATTACATATCAAATGAAATTGGCATTTGGTAGTGATTGTTATCTTTAAGCAAATCTAGTTGTTCCAGAATAGTTAACTATGTTGTGTTCAATTAATGTTGAATACAATTATTAAAATAAACAAATGTTTCTGTCAATTATTGTGGGTGGTTGGTCGGGTGAACGTGAAGGCGTAAATTAACGGTAGCGGTTCCTCTTTATAGGAATCACGATTTGTCTGGTTTGGCCCTCCGGTTCGTTTTTATCTTTGACTCTTTTGTTACCTGCGAGTTGAATTGGGTTATTGCCCATTATAAAAGTAGTAAGATTATTACTGATCCCACTGCTTTTGGGAGGGGGCCAAGTGATCCTGGTGTGGTGAGGACCTGACATCAGATCAGGATTATTCTGATTTCAGGGCTGAATGTGTATCTTTTTATTGTAAATATTCAGTTCTGATTTTGGGATTTTCTCCCCATTTGTACATGTACTTGAACATGTACTTGTACAGGTAATATATGGGATTTAGTACTAAACTCATTGACCCGGCCTTAAATGACCTTAGCTGTTGATAGGCCGTTAAACCCCAACAAACAAACAAACAAACAAACTGTCAATTATCATGAAATTTCTTATAACTTCTGTTTCCTTTGATAGAACTTATTGGTATTTGACACACGCATTCCTCTGATGGTCTGCTGTCATGCTGTGGATAAATCCATGAACCTCCCCCGCCCCACACCTGTAATATCAAGGTCAAGATCACGGACTTAATTATTTGCATGCTGGGAAATATATGAGCTATAAATAGTTCAAAATAGCAGACGACAAGTATCGAGTCAACCGCAATAGCTCAGTGGTAGAGCATCGGACTACGGATTGAAAGGTCGTGAGTTCCAATCCCGACATTGGCCGATTCGGCGTGTCCTTGGGTAAGACACCTTCGTGATAGCCTAGTCCTATCGGATGGGGACTTAAATAGTCGGTCCCGACATGTAAGGTCATCGAACCAGTGCCGTTGTTAAATCAAAGCATTTACATTTAGACGACAAGTCATTGTATTTTCTTTTATTTCTCCCTGTAAATATCACGAATATGTCTTGGAATTTCATTAGAATTGACGAAATTCCAAGTCATATTTACAGAGTAAATAAGAAACATACTCGTAATCTGTTATTTTCACCGCTAGCATGCAAATAGTTAACATTCAGGTAAATTTCCTTTAACTTTTGTTTTCTTTCATATAACCTGTTGATATTTCACATGCATTCCTCATGCTGTGACAAATCAATGACCTTCCAACCACCAATAATCAGAAGGTCCAAGGTCACATACTTCAGGGGCGAATCTAGAGTGAGGGTGGGGGGGATGGGGTCCGGGGTTGGAACCCCCCCCCCCCCGTTCGGCCACGGATTTTACATAGATCACAGTTTACCACCAGTCTGAATTAAACACAGGAAAGTGCATTTCGAACAGCTCAAAAATAGGACAACCCCCTAGTTGTGAGCGGTAACTCTTGCAATTACTAGCTAGCTACGGACGGTACGGGAGTAGATTGCAAGAGTTACCTTCGCAACTGGACACCCGCCGCCCCCCCCCCCCCCCATTCCCCAAATGCTGGATCCGCCCCTGTACTTAGCACTTTCAACATTTGTGGCAAATTTCTTATAATTTCTGTTTCCTGCGCTATAATATATCAATATTTCACATGCATTCCTCTGATGGTCCTCTAACATGCTGTGACCAGTCCATGACCCTCCTACCACCAGTAGTCATAACGTCAATGTCACAGACTTGGCACCTTCAGAAACTTAATGTTGGGGTAAATTTCTTATAGCTTCTGTTTCCTTTGATATAACACATGAATTCCTTTGATGGTCCTCTAGCATTATGTTACAAATCCATGACCCACGAACCATCAGTAATCCCAAGGTCAATGTCAAGGACTTAGCGCTGTCTCAAGTGTAACGTTGGGGTAAATTTATTATAAATTCTGTTTCCTTTACGCATTCGTTCCTCGGATGGTCGTCAGTCATGCTGTGAAAAATCCATGACTCCGACCACCAGTAATCCCAAGGTCAAAGACTTAGCACATTTACAAAGCTTTACATTGAGGTAAATTTATTTTAGCTTCTGTTTCCTTTGATATAATGTATTGATATTTCACAATTGCACTCATATGATGACCCTCTCTCATTATGCAACAGATCGTGACCCTATAACCCCTAGTAATCCCAAGATCAAGGTCACAGACTTTGCGCATTCACAAAACTTAATATTGAGGAAATTTCTTATAATTTCTGTTTCTTATCCTTTATCATTCTGTGACAAATCTTTGACCGCAACCACCCATCCACATACCCCCTGTCCCAACAGACATAGAAAATGTGGTGTTATGGACTACCCGGAGGGGGGGGGGGGGTATTCCAAGCTCTTACTTGCTGACAAACCTTGTTGACTGATGTTGGTGTAACATCAGCTCCACCTATGGCTACTGACTGCCTACAGGCGAGCGTCGTTGTCTTCTGACAACTCTTGTTTTAACTACTGATACTTTTACGCACATGTATATTTCAGGGGCGGATCCAGTATTTGGGGAACGGGGGGGGGGGTGTTGTCTAGTTACGAAGGTAACTCTTGCAATCTACTCCCGTATCGTCCGTAGCTAGGGAGTAATTGCAAGAGTTACCGTTCGCAACTAGGGGGTTGTCCTATTTTCGAGCTCTTCGAAATGCACTTTCCTGTGTTTTACGGCATTTAAATTCAGACTCCAACTGGTGGTAAACTATGAACTAAGTAAACTCCGTGGCTGAACGGGAGGGGGGGGGGGGGGTGAAGCCCCGGACCCCGGACCTCCCCCCTCTAGATCCGTCCCTGTATTTAATGCATTTATATACGTTTTACGGCATTTAAATTCAGACTCCAACTGGTGGTAAACTGTGAACTAAGTAAACTCCGTGGCTGAACGGGTGGGGGGGGGGGGGTGAAACCCCGGACCTCCGCCCTCTAGATCCGTCCCTGTATTTAATGCATTTATATACCTTGGTCCCGTTACTTCAACCTGTAATCTCAATAGGATATCGATATATTCCATATACTACACGTTGTGTAGGCGGCAGGGAAGTATGGTGTTCGAACGGGGTCAATCAACACTAAATTTACAGGTGCAGCTATACAAATATACAGGTGCACCTGTAAATATACAGACGCGGCTGTAAAAAATACAGCTGCACCTGTAAATATACAGCTGCACCTGTAAAATATACAGCGGCATCTGTATTTTTTATAACTACTGCTGTAAATGTATAGGTGAACCTGTAAACAATACAGCTGCACTTGTATTTTTTTATAGCTGCACCTGTAAATGTATAGCTACACCTGTAAATGTATAGCTACACCTGTAAATGTATAGCTACACCTGTAAATGTATAGCCTGTAAATGTATAGCTACACCTGTAAATGTATAGCTACACCTGTAAAATGTACAGCTGCAGCTGTAAATGTATAGCTGCACCTGCAAAAAATACAGCTGCACCTATACATTTAATTACATGTGCACCTGTAAAAAATACAGCTGCACCTGTAAAAATACAGCTGCATCTGTAAAAAATACAGCTGCACATGTACAAATACAGCTGCACCTGTAATTATACATCTGATTGGAACGGAATTTTGACCTAGGCAAATCAATATACAGGTGCACCTGCATATACAGCTACAGGTGCAGCTATACTTTTTACAGGTGCAGCTGTATTTTTTACAGGTGTAGCTGTATTTTAACAGGTGCAACTGTAATTATACATCTGATTGGAGCAGAATTTTGACCCAGGCAAATCAATATACAGGTGCACCTGCATATACAGGTGCAGCTGTATATTTACATACAGGTGCACCTGTATATTTTTATAGCTGCACCTGTAAATTTAGTTTTGAACCCGTTTGTACACCATAGGGAAGGAGATGCGAATGATAATCTTACCGGTGTATATGGGTCCCGAAAATGATAAATAGCTATAGTTAAATTGCTTATACTGATTTGTGTCATGGCTTTCTAGTTTCTACACATTTTACAGATCCAGGGCTTATACTACTTTGGATCAGTCTGCCCTGATTAGCCTATTTCATCAACATGGCAAAGTATACTTATCTAGCAAAGTATACTTTGAGGGAGAAATTTTCAATTTAAGGATAAATTTATTAATTTTTATTATACTGAATTTATTACATTATCACAGCCATTTTGGCTGTGATAATGTAATACATTCAGTATAATAATTCTGCATACTTTTAATCATCAAATATATGCAGTCGTTAGTTCTATATGACATATTGCATTTTGGGAAAAATAAATGATTACTCCCTCAAAGTATACTTTGCTAGATAAGTATACTTTGCAATGTTGGTGAAATAGGCTACTGATCTGCCAACACACTCATCTGGCCTAACAAAGATCTTGTATTACACTATTGCGAGTTATTTGCATGGGTTTCGCTGTGATAGAAAATCCGTAATCAACTCCTTACAAATAATACACCGTGAAGAGAACACCCGCAATTGAAGGCCTGTTTTCTTGGAAACCACGAGCTACCGGCGTGCAAAATGTTTACTTTTTATTACCGTCAAAATAAAGTTATTTGAAAACTTGGAAAGGGTCTCGACTAATATAGAATGTTAATGTGATTGAACACATTCCAAACATGCAGTCAAATATATCTGATTCATAGAAACAGCCGAGTAATTTGGATTACGTCACATTGACGTCACACAACGTATCGTCAAAACGCGGGAAAACATGTCATTGTGTAACTATTCATGCGCTCATCACAATTCCTGACTAAATGTGCATATATATCCGCAGCGGAAGTGTAATAAATAGGATATTCCATCGGTACATGTTTGAATAGCGGAAATAATACACTCGTGTCACTCGTTGCTTGCGCCGCGGAAGCCGACGCACACTCGTGTATTATTTCCCGCTATTCAAAATGTACGTTGGAATATCCTCTATATCGCAATCTATTGTTTGTTAGTAGCATAGCAGATATAATGTTTCTCTGACGGAAAGGTGAGGGGTGCAGACCCTCTTCAAACTGCGGATGCACAAGTTGATCTTGGTCAACACAAGTCTAAAGACCATAAGCTCCCGTTTCTCAAGTTGTATTCGGCCTATGTAATATGTAGACTAGCAAATCAGTGTGGAACTCTGCAAAAACAATTGGCGACAATGAATTCATTCAGCTTCCCTGTTAACCATAACATTGACTTGTACAGGGTGTTACTTTCTGCTGAATTATTTATTCCAGGAATATCAGAATATACCCAACGCGTCTTAATTTTCCAATAGTAATTTTCCAAGGATGCAGGCGGTAAACTGGTTCACGTATTGGCTGAAATTATTCTCTAGAGAGTACAATTGCGATGGATCTTACAAGCTTTGTTAATTACGAGCACGGTATGTGAAACATGTACATTTTGACCTGTAAAATGTTACATGACACACCATTTCAGAATGGCTTTTCAGTCTGTGACCCGTGTATGTCCAGATCAGCCTGTGCATCCAGGGAATACAATAGTTGCTATCCAGTCTAGATGGGGAGATAACCGGGCATGTAACTATGCATTTACATCATGTCGGGTATACGAGTGTGATGCCAGTACCGGTCGGTCCTCGAGCTGTGCTCGACAAAACTGAATTTCCTCCATTTGTTACGACAGATCACTTATTATTATGTATCCCGAAAACATAAGTAGTTTATTTTAGGCGCCATCCTGTATGTACGTCTGTATGTCGGCTACCTAATGTTTCGGATTGCCTTGAAACTTCATACATATATCATCCGTATGTTTATTCTATAGCACATGTATGCCGTCACAGTGCATATTTTCATTCGGTCGCCCTCCCACACGGCCTCTAGATGTGTTCCCAATGTTAAAGTCAAATGCGTTAATGTTGTGGTATTTTTAAACACTGAAATAATTTTTATTTAGCATATGTCGTTTCGGGGTACTTCCATCAGTGTAACTGATTTTTTGTGAATGTATAAAATCACATAATAATATATGGAGACTGATGCGAGTGTCCACTGCTGGGTGCTATTGCTAAAGGTTAGACGACACTGAATAGTTTCACTAATGTAACCAAATACGCCATCTATACCACAGTCGCCTTAGGGGGCAGTGACCAGTTAATTTAAAATTATCAATTTCACGCCCTCGGACAGTATGCATTTAATTCAATATTCCAAATAAGTGGGCAGACAGCAATATGAGTTCGACATTTGTGACCTAGACACACTAGAAGCTTTTACATAAACACAAATATGCTGCTGTATTAGTGCTCCTTACCTATGCAGGAATGTGAAATATCTTGGTGCAGCCTCTTTAAAATTGTCCAATTCTGAGGTAAAATATTCACTTTAAAACCATGCCGTGCCACGTCACTTGCGGAACTACAGATTGAATGTTGTATGTGTTCTCAATCATCATCCAGAGGCAAATGCACTATCATGGTGCAAACCAGTTCCCATCCATGAGTTTTCTCTCAAATAAATTCTTGTTTGAAACTCCCAGAAAAATCTGTTGTTTTCATTAGTTTTTGTCACAACATACCCTCAATTCGTATTTGGCCATTTCTGATCAATGGGAACAAGTCAGATGGCCCTGGAATGAGCATTCATCAATTAATACGATGTAAAATCTGAATAAAATACAAAATCAACTACAAAGAATTCATTAAACAATTAAAATGAATTTAATCAGCAGAAAGTGTAATATTTATAAATTTCACCAGTGCCATTATACGAAACTAGCGGCTAACTGGTTACTGCTACCTTAGCTATTCCAATAAGCTACTGGTGGATGTTGCCGGGTTAACCGGCTCGAACCATATTTAATAAATAAATAAAAAGTAAGTTCATTTACTCCTAAGACAAACAATTCCTATCTTCTCTGACCAGCATAGTTTTATGAAATGTTCACGGCTCCAACAATGTTTACACCACGTGACCATCAAGTTCAAGTATTCCTACAAGTGTGCATGAACATGGAGTAAAATTCCTGAACCCTTTCAACACCACAGTTCTGTATAGTGGTAATTGGCAAACAGTGTAGATCCAGAAATGTTTGCCATGATGAGACGATGTTCATATTTTTGAGAGCAAAAACGCACTCTTTTCATAAATGGACTTGTCTGAAAATAAGTTTGTGACAATTGGATTGGTTGCAACATTAACATATCAAAATATATTCCAGATACTTAGGGTGAAAGGGTTAGCATGTTTGTACAGCAATTGATCAGTAGCCTATTTCATCAACATTGCAAAGTATACTTTACTAGCAAAGTATACTTTGAGGGAGAAATAATTTATTTTTCCTGAAATGCGTTATTTCATATAGAACTAACAAATGCATATATGTCATGATTAAAAGTATGCAGAATTATTATACTGAATTTATTACATTATCACAGCCATTTAATGGCTGTGATAATGTAATAAATTCAGTATAATAAAAATTAATAATTAAAAAAAAAAAATGAAAATTTCTCCCTCAAAGTATACTTTGCTACTAAAGTATACTTTGCAATGTTGATGAAATAGGCTACTGGTTCGGCAATCAAACTGTGTCTGTGGTTCAAACTCATAGGGACTATTTTACCGGACTCCTTGCTGTTCCTGTTTCTGTCTCATTTTAGTGTATTAACCATTTCACCCCTAAGTAACTGGAATGGATTATGATATGTTAATTTTGCAACCAATCCAATCGTCACAACATTATTTTCAGACTAACCCATTTATGAAAAGGGTGTGTTTTTGTTCTAAAATTTAAAAAAAATATTTACAAAAAGTGCAGATCCTGATGAGACGGCTCGTAACGAGCCGGCTCATCTGGATATACACTGTTTGTCAATACCACTTTACATGCATGTGGTGTTGAAAGGGTTAACAAAAGTGATCAACCACACCATTGCATTGAGTATTTTCCGCCACTGTATTATGGTGGGATCGAAATGGTAAGATGGGGGCTAAAAAGGAACGGGTACATTAATGGGTCACGTACGTTATTATGTGCCCCGAAAATAATTCAGGGTGCTTATAGTCACCACCTTGTCCGTCTGTTCGTCGGTCCATCTGCCATTTCGAGATTTGCGTCATATTGACATACTATCTCTGTTACCGTAAGTCGGATAGGCTTGGAACGTCATATGCTTATTTGTCATCATCCATATTTTCGTTCTATAGCCCATCCATGTGGCCACTGCGATGAAATTAAAGGTGAAATGAAATTTGTGTTAAAGTACTTTTGCGTTTATGCTTTGAGGGGTACATCCATCAGTGATACAGATTTCTTAAATCACAAGTTGCGAAATGCTCCTATTCCATGGAAAATACATGTACATCGAAATTGTCCATGTAAGTGGAAGAATTCATGGCCATTTCAGGGGCGGATCTGGAGGGGGTTCCGGGGTTGCACACCCCCCCCCCCCCGTTCAGCCACGGAGTTTACATATATCACAGTTTACCACCAGTTGGAGTCTGGATTTAAATGCCGTAAAACACAGGAAAGTGCATTTCGAAGAGCTCGAAAATAGGACAACCCCCTAGTTGCGAACGGTAACTCTTGCAATTACTCCCGTACCGTCCGTAGCTAGCTAAGGACGGTACGGGAGTAATTGCAAGAGTTATCTTCACAACTAGACAACACCCCTCCGTTCCCCAAATGTTGGATCCGCCACTGAGTTTCATAAAAGAATAATCATAATATTGACACTCTAATCAATGTCCTTTGTATATCTCTTGGTTGCGAAATACCCGCGAGCAGCACTCCCGTATATTGGATATTGAATATCTATTTTTATAATGTTTATTCATGGGACATGGAAAGTCTAATTTTACTTCGGATCTTTCACAACCGTCAGTGAACAGGTTAATGTAAGCATACATATCGATAATATCCATCATGAGCCATGACTAGTGTTCTCACCAGGATTAAAAAGGGCATGGTAAACACACAATAGCGTGCGGAAAACTTCGAAAAAGAGGCACATTCGGCGCACGAAACAATATTTTAAATATTACTTGAAAAATACATAATTTTGGTTGAATAATGATAATAATACAGGTCCGTAGCCAGACCTGTTTGAAGGGGGGGGGGGGTCGTTTCGAAGGCCCAATGGGCCTGAGGTATATAGGGGGGTCTAAAAAAGTGGACATCGATGCTAAAAAAGTGTACTTCGAGGCTGGGCGGGGGGGGGGGGGGGGGGGGGGGGTCGACGACCCCCTGGCTACGGGCCTGTAATATAATGCCTGTAACAATGTCTGATCAAATTGTAATAATGTGATGAAAAATAACAAGACGCCACTCAAACCGGGCATGGCGCGCTGCCATGCTACACTAGGTTGGAGCGGGTCGGTGTGGTACTAATGACAACTATCAGGACCTAATCGTTGCTACACGTCACCAGTCGTGACTCCATGTCATAGTTAGATCACGGTTCGTCCGCATGTACGAGGAGATAACCCGCGAGCTTTTGCGAGTGGATTGTCGATCGTACATGCGGACGAACGTGATCTAACTGTGATATTACATCCTCATGTTCGTACATTTCCCATGTACTGTGTAAATGCAGAAACAAAACTCGAAAATGTATCAAAGATGTGATACTATATTATAGTGGATGGGCCAGCCACCGTATTTTCGGGTGATAGGTACCACATACGGGTAGTAAAAAGAGACCATTCTGTATCAGGCAATGCACTGACCGAATACACGCTCACTGATAACATATTGTCATATCTTTGACTATATAGACACGCATATCCGGGTAACAACCATATTGTTACATGGTTGCCGCTGTTTGACACCGCCCATAGCCGTGTTCAAACGTACAGCGCGTGCTGTTTGACCATGGCTGTAGACAGTGCTCATTCCGGGGCCAAGCCAACACCTACGTAATGCATGTGTTCGACCATGTCCAGCCCTGGGTAAACGATTGCCGTGACACTCGGGAACTGTTTGAACCAGCGGCCTACGGCATTAGGGTTCAAACAGTTCCCTCGAGCTCGTGCCAGGGAAAACGTTTACCCACGGCTGGACATGGTCGAATCTTATATTCGCTGACGTTCCGCTGGTCTAACGACGTCACATGTTTCCGAATAACGTCAGTGTAATGACATGTACAAGCAACATAAACCATGTTCTTTTCAACTAAATGTTATTTTTGTACATACTCTAACATAAATAGTATACCACACACGTGTTTATTATTGCAAGTTTATCAAGCTTGACGCGGAAACGGTAGGAACTTGATATCAAAAGTCACTAGCATAGCCTGTTTGTCTTTAATATGTGGATGTGACCTGAAGAAATGGAGCTTATGGGACTCTACCAGTGTAGCACCTGATCAGATAGCACTCTACTGTAGCCTGATAACGAGCCATACTGCGTTAGAAGCAAGAAGGGAGTTTCATTGATGAAATGGCAAACAGTGCAGATCCTGATCAGACTATGCGGATGCACATGTTGATCAGTAGCCGATTTCATCAAAATTCAAATATGTGGCTGTGCCTAGAGAAATGGGGCTTATGAGTCTTGCGACCAGTGTGGATCCAGTAGCCTATTTAACATTGCACAGTATACAAAATCTAGCAAAGTATACTTTGGGGGAGCAATTATTTATTTTTCCCAAAATGCATTATTTCATATAGAACTAACCACTGCACATTTTGATGATTAAAAGTATGCAGACTTATTATACTGAATTTATTACATTATCACAGCCAAAATGGCTGCCATAATGTAATAAATTAAGTATAATAAAAAATCATAAATGTATCCTTAAATTGAAAGTGCCTCCTGAAAGTATACTTTGCTAGATAAGTATACTTTGCAATGTTGATGAAATAGGCTACAGGATCGACACTGGTCGCAAGATCCATACGTCCCATTTATCCAGCCACAGCCACATATTTGAATTGCTGTAGCTGCCCATGAAGTGAGCAGTCTGTGGTCTACACACTGTCTGTATTGAGACACAGGTGGAAGACTCGGACCTATGACACCAAAAAAATGCCTATTAAAAAAAATCCCATTACCCCACCCACTTGGTCTCGTACAGTACATAACGTTAATTCAAGGTGAGCATAAATAGCGCTATTATAGAAAGAGCCCTCTTTTTTCCGGCTCGCACAAACACAATAAACATCGATTAAATGTATGAAATGTGTCTCTGGCAATCGATAAAGGTATTAGGTGTGTGAATATACTCACTTCAAATCGCTGTTTCAAGTATTTATTGAGTTATTCGCGTTTTGATTACCCCATCCAAAGCGAAAGTTGCGTGTACGAAAGAATCTCACACAGAATCGGAGGCCGTCCGGCTGGATTATCGGTCATATTTGGCCGATAGCTGATCGCCAGCTCAAACTAAAGTCGTGCACCATGATCATATACATTAGAGACTCCAACCATACAAAGTTCGTCCAATTGTGATCGTTCGCCGATCTAAAAAACACTTTTTTCTAATTTTATTGACTTTCTTTCATGATTCGCGTACTATCACATTATGTCTTCCGGAAACCCTGAAAAGGGAAAGTCCTCGCGTCTATTTTTAGGTTTAACCAATCAGAGATGTTCTTACATAGACGCTTCTGTGGTTGTATTATGGAAGATGGTGCATTGACCCAGTTCCAGATAATGAACGAAATAGTCGGATCATTACGAAACTTCACCAACAGCTTCCTTCATCACTTTCATGTCTATACACTCGGTGTCATTTGAGTGTATATTGGTGACCGTGACCTTCATATCATTAATTTTTGCAATAACGGCAACATTTGGACATAAAAAATTAATGACACAAAAATCAAGGTCACATGAATGACACTGGATGGATAGATATCGATGTGAGGAAGATATGAATAACAAAATTAAAACCAAAATGTATGTCCAACAATGGTTATTAATTTACTATGAATTGCAATAGTATGTGAAAACTTTTTATTTGTGAAATCTTACCTTGAGCAAACTGCATACGATGTTGGATTCACGAAAGATGCGGGCATCGTGGACGGATCCAGGCCAGCGGATTACTGCATTTGTGATGTAATATCGGTGGTCACACACTGCCTGAATGATAATTAATATGATATTTTTGTTGTGGTATGACAATGTTAAATGACGATGCGATCAATGTGAGAAAGCTATTGATGAAATGTGGTAATGATCCGACTTAATTTTGATGACGTCAGTAATGTGCGACATACATTTTGGCATCGCCATGGCTGTATGGTTATGACATTGAACATTCATTTGGTAATAATTTGTGAACGATCCACAGAACTATGATTAGCACGGAGGCATAGATTCATTTTTATTAATTTGTTCCCACGAAATAACAATTTGTTTCCTCGAATTAAAAATTAATTTCCACGATATAACAATGTTAATTCAAGGGAACAAATTGTTATTTCGTGGAAACGAATTTGTTCCCATGAAATGACAATTCGTTTCATCGAATTAAAAATTAGTTTGCACAATGTTAATTCAAGGGAACAAATTGTTATATCGTGGGAAAGAATTGTTATTTCGTGTGATGGAATTGTTAATTTATGGAAACAAATTGTTAAATTGAGGGAACAAATTGTTACACAAAATGACAATTTGTTCCCTCAATTTAACAATTTGTTCCCACGAAATAACAATTCTTTCCCACAATATAACAATTTGTTTCCTTGAATTAACATCGAGGGAACGAAATGTTAATTTGTTGAAACAAATTGTTAATTTGTGGGAACGAATTGTTAAATGGCGGGAACAAATTGTTATTTTGTGGGAACAAATCGTTATTTCGTGGGAACGAATTGTTAAATTGAGGGAACGAATTGTTAATTTGTGGGAACAAATTGTTATATCGTGGGAAAGAATTGTTATTTTGTGTGATGGAATTGTTAAATTGAGGGAACGAATTGTTATTTTGTGGGAACGAATTGTTAAATTGAGGGAACGAATTGTTAATTTGTGGAAAGAAATTGTTAAATTGAGGGAACAAATTGTTACACAAAATGACAATTCGTTCCCTCAATTTAACAATTTGTTCTCACAAAATAACAATTCTTTCCCACGATATAACAATTTGTTCCTTGAATTAACATCGAGGGAACGAAATTTTAATTTGTTGAAACAAATTGTTAATTTGTGGGAACGAATTGTTAAATTGTGGGAACAAATTGTTATTTTGTGCGAACAAATTGTTATTTCGTGGGAACGAATTGTTAAATTGAGGGAACAAATTGTTATTTTGTGGGAACAAATCGTTATTTCGTGGGAACGAATTGTTAAATTGAGGGAACGAATTGTTATTTCGTGGGGACGAATTGTTAAATTGAGGGAACAAATTGTTATTTTGTGGGAACAAATCGTTATTTCGTGGGAACGAATTGTTAAATTGAGGGAACGAATTGTTAATTTGTGGAAACAATTTGTTAAATTGAGGGAACAAATTGTTACACAAAATGACAATTCGTTCCCTCCATTTAACAATTTGTAATGAAATGCGTTTTTTCCGTTAGTCGACTAACGGCCTGAAGTTTAGCAGACTAACCGAGTTTAGTCTACTAACGTGTTCGTGAAATGCGTTTTTCCCGTTAGTCGACTAACGGCCTGAAGTTTAGCAGACTAACCGAGTTTAGTCGACTAACGGAGGTTCGTGAAATAGGCTACAGGTTTCGATTCAACTTATTTACATAACATTTTATGTTTATTATTATGTCTGAATAAATATTAAAACAATTAACAAAACATGTCCACTCAGTAGACACATAATGTTCTATATATCAGAGACATCATCTGGGACATTTTCTGGAAAATAAACATTCATTAACCATTACCCCACGTATTGATTGGCATTATTATACATTTTATTTCAAACATAAATTCCACACTTATATCAGGGGCGATAACTGTGTTTCCTTAAAATGCTAACGGACACTACTATTTATTCTCTGTATTTATTTTTTGATGTGCAATGATCATACTTTATAATCTGTCGAAAATTTTATTTTTTCAGGTGACGCATTTAATTAGTACATGTATAATTAATTACAAAATATCATGCCTCATTTGTATATGAAAATAGCCTGATACCACCGGGAGTCACTATCAGTAAAATAAATATTGCTAAATGATTATATCTGTATAGCGGGCACTCGTAATTTTAAGAACTGGTGGAATAGTAACACACTTATACACTTATTTAATTCCTATAAAGAACAGTTTGTGCCTACTGCATGAGTGGGCATGTACCTTTAATCTGTCACATGTGTTTCCGCCGGAGCCACTCCATATTATATAAAAGCCACATGTCGGATGTAAATTGGATTCGTAAACAGGGGCCCGTTTCACTAAACTTCGTACGACTAAAACGTTCGTAAGTGCAAATTAGGATCGTCTTGAAATTTCAATTGATGGATTTACATTTATTGAGCATAGGCTGCATATGCAGCCTATGCTCAATAAATGTAAATCCAATAATTGTCTACAAGAAAACATTGTTAATGTGCAATTTACAGACTATCATAAAATTGCACTTACGAACATTTTAGTCGTAAGAAGTTTAGTGAAACGGCCCCCAGGATGTTATCGCATGTGTTTCCGCCGGATATGAGTGCAGTCAGCTAGGTATAGACATGTCGCCAACATGGAGGCACGTGCGTGCAAGTTTGATAACTAGATGACCCTTACATGAGTGGTGATTTCATATGCTATTTATTTTTTACTGATTTCATACGAAATTGATTGTATCGTATTAGTTATACAGTGTATTCCAGCGTTAATTTATATCATACACTTTCCCATTTTTATTTTTGATATGCCAGATAAATTACGAGATGCAATTATACTTTTTTATTACACTCTTGCAAATTATTTTCACGGGTTTCGCTGTGAGATAAAACCCGTAATCAACTCCTTACAACCAATACACCGTGACGAGAACACCTGTAATTGCGCGCCTGTTTTCTTGGAAACCACGAGCTACCATGCACAATATTTCAATTTTATTACAGACACAATAAAGTTATTTGAAAATTTGGAAAGGGTCTCGACTAATCTAGAATGGTAATGTGATTGAACACATTCCAAACATGCACTCAAATGTATCTGGTTCACAGAATCAGCTGCGTAATTTGGATTTCAAAAAGTTTACATAACGTCACATTTGACGTCACACAACGTAACGTCAAAACGCGGGAAAACACGTCATTGTATCACAATTCAATAGGTGATATTCCATCGTATATTTTGAATAGCGGGAAATAATACACGAGTTTGCGTCGGCTTCCGCGTAAGCGGACACGAGTGTATTATTTCCGCCATTCAAACATGTACGATGGAATATCCTATGTATTACTCTCCCAAGGCGGATACATATGCACATTTAGTCTATTTTTGAGATTATAATCAATGGATTGTGATGTGCGCATAAATAGTTACATTTTGCATGGTAGCTCGTGGTTTCCAAGAATACAGGCGCGCAATTACGGGTGTTCTTTTCACGGTGTATTATTTGTAAGGAGTTGATTACGGGTTTTCTTTCGCAACGAAACCCGTGCAAATAATTTGCAAGAGTGTAATAATTGATTATAATCTAAAAAATAAACTAAATGTGCATATATATCCGACGTGGACGTGTAATAAATAGGATATTCTATCGTACATGTTTGAATAGCGGAAACAATACACTCGTGTCCGACGGCGTCCGTGCAAGCAACTCGTTCGCTACGCTCACTCGTTGCTTACGCGGAAGCCGACGCACACTCGTGTATTCATGATTTCCCGCTATTCAAAATGTACGATGGAATATCCTCTATCAGAGGTTTCCGTAAAATTGAGAGTAGTCAGCTTTTTCAAAAAAAGTGCCAGTATGAGAGTAGTAGCTTTTTCAAAAAAAATAGCCAGCTATGCTGCGTGGATGAGTCGCGATGAATAGGCGAATAGGCGATGAAGGGGAGGGTATAGGAAGGGTACCCCTCCCGTCAGGGGTGTTTGGGGGGCCTCCCCCAAGACAATTTTGAAATTTATATTCAATTTGGTGGCATCTGGTGAGTTTTATGGTGCATATATTTGTAGTTGTTTAAGACAATTTCTGCATATATTGTTGCAAAAATGTTAAAATGTGTTGATAGCAGGACAAATCTGAAGTTGTTATGCTCCCCGAAAAAAAGTTTCGGGGGAGCATATTGTTGCCGCTTTTTCCGTCCGTCTCATTCGCCCGACCACCACCCACCCTTGTTTTGTAAAAAAATGATGTAAAAGATTTTTTTTTTTTTTTTACGACGTTATGAATTGTAGCCGGCGCCAACTGAGCGAGTAGTCAGTTAAAACAGCCGGCAGCCGGCGCTTACGGAGAGCTCTGCTCTATATATACAGTACGTACGTCCTATTTGTGGTTTGACATTTTTGTGGAATTAGTAATACGTGTTGATTACTTGTTATGAATACATGTTCGCTGAATGTGTCACCTATTTTGTAAGTTATAATAAATCGCCCACGCTCGTAAATACACGAATTTATGTGTCATTTCTTTAATCACCTTGATAAACATATAAGTATTTCAGCTCCGCTAGCGACCAAATTAACTAAGACAATATGCATAATTCAGAAATATTTAACCATTTGAACCCGAAAGCCCGCTATAGCGGCGTTTGCAAACAGTGCAGATCCACATGAGCCGGCGCCGTCTCACCAGAATCTGCTCTTTATGCAATTATTTTTTTTCTTCACATTTTCACATCCCATTTTTAAAAATGGACCAGTCTTAAAATCAGTTTGTGACGATTGGATTGGTCTGGAAAAAAAATAACATGGAAAAGTACAGTGAAAAGTACATGTTATATACATGTATTCATGGGTGAAAGATTTAACAACAACCAACTGCATCGCTTTTGTAACGGTAGGAAAACAAGACAGTTCAGCTGGGGTATTTTGCCCGGGGGCCCGTTTCACTAAACTTCTGACGATTAAAATGTTCGTAAGTGCAACTTTAGGATCATCTGGAAATTTCAGTTGATGGATTTACATTTATTGAGCATAGGCTGCATATTTACAAGAATTTTTTTTGGTTAATGTGAAATTATAGACCATCACAAGTTTGCACTTACGAACATTTTAGTCGTACGAAGTTTAGTGAAACGGGCCCCTGATCCGGGTGACGTTATTATATGAGGCAGGTCATGTGATTTTGTGATGTGCGATGATCTAATTAAAACATTTACACAATTTATGATATCTTCCGCAAATAGAAAATGCAAATTGCTATGATAATTTCCTCAACTTGCGACATCATTTACAGAAAATATTACAGTTTTGTGATAAATGTCATGAACAATCGTGCAGCTTATAGGTACAAAATCACATGGCGTGTTTCATATGTGGATATCTTTCAGGAGGCATGGTGTTTGGCTATGTTATACAACACGAGGGGAATTAGATTATTTTTCTGAAATCGACAGTCAGATTCCGGACTCCAGTATTTTTGTCGTATACTTCCCCGTGTAAGTCTAATTAATACCAAGGGCGGAGAATACATTGATAAATGTAAAATGCAGTGAACATACACGGGGAATTAGACAGCGAGCGATATACAGTTAAACATCTCTAAACCGAACAACATAAAACCCACGTGTGCCTATTTTTATATGAGTGATTATCTTGATTTATCTAGCTGAAAATGTCTGCGTATGATGGCAAACAACAGACAAGTGTCTTGGAGCGCTCATATGCTGTGCTTACAGCGGAACATCTCTAAACCGGACACCTTGGGGATCTCACAGGGTGTCCGGTTTAGAGAGGTCCCATTGTATAATTAGATGATCTTACATTAGAGATGATTATATATGATATTTATTAAATGAGTTTGCTGATTTCATAGGAAACGAGGTTATGCCGAGTTTCTCATGAACTCGGTCAACAAGTATAATAAATATCATATTAAATTATATGTATTGTAAAAAACAGCAGCATTCTGATCATATATAGCATGTATACTGTAGAGGTCGCATTCGCTAGCTGAATTGAATCAACTCTGGTTGCCAACACAACCAAGCTCTCCATTCGCACTCACGCAACGTGTTTACCAGCGGTATAAGCGACAGCAGATTTGCTTTCTAATATGATACTACATTGGTCACAGGCAGAACAATGCGACATTTTTCAACCAGGTGACTATTTATAACAGTGTTATTGTGACCGTGTAGGCGCACAATATAAACATAAAATCAATAAGTCATTGACCTATTTATAATGGAGTTGTACGTACACGTATATTGCTAATACATTATAAATCTTTCTGAATTCGTGTACCTCTATACTACGGAGCCCCACAGGGGACTTAGGATTCTTTTGTTTTATTAATTCTTTTGTTTTATTAATTCGTTCCCACGAAATAACAATTCGTTCCCTCAATTTAACAATTCGTTCCCACGAATTAACAATTCGTTCCCACGAATTAACAATTCGTTCCCTCAATATAACAGTTCGTTCCCACGAAATAACAATTCGTTCCCACGGGAACGAATTGTTATATCGTGGGAACGAATTGTTATATCGTGGGAACGAATTGTTAATTCGAGGGAACAAATTGTTAAATTGAGGGAACGAATTGTCGTTTAATGAGAACGAATTGTTATATCGTGGGAACGAATTGTTAATTCGAGGGAACGAATTGTATTGAGGGAACGAATCGTTATTTCGTGGGAACGAATTAATAAAAAAAATCCATGTCCCCTATAGAAATTAATTGTATAAGTGTATAATTGTGTCACTATTCCACCAGGTCTAAAAATTACAAGTGCCCGATATACAGATATAATCATTTATAGTAATACATATTTTACTGATAGTGACGCTCGGTGGTATCAGGCTATTTTCATATGAAATTAAGGCATGCTATTTTTTTGTTATTTATACTGATTAAATGCGTCACGTGAACAAATAGTAGTATAGACAGATTATAAAGTATGACCATTGCACATCAAACAATAAATACAGAGAATAAATAATAATGTTCGTTAGCATTTTAAGGAAACACGGTTATCGCCCTTGATCACACCCGTTATCCGGAGATACGCAACTAGGGGAGGAGAACATGGAAAGGGGAACGCACAAACTAGTGGGAATTTGGAGGGTTTGTAAAATTAGCTAAAACAATATATTTTATGCATGATCAGAACAATGTGAGCTTGCAACGTTGAGGAAGAATGATTGAAGCACATGTAGCAAAAATATTGAGCTCGAACGCCGTCGTAAAAGTTGAAAATTTATAAATTCAATATAGGATTTTATTTTTTTTTGTCATTTTTGTTTAAAAAATCGTCTTTCCTGCACCAATCGTATGCTTTTCAGCACTATCAGGCATACAGTTATGTTTGCTGATCATTTACACTGATACCTTGAAAGCGACAGCGACCAGGATCTTCTGAGAAAAAAATGGCGGCCGTTTTATGCACCGTGGTATAGCGCAAAATGGTGCACAAAAACTATGGGACTGGAGGACACAAATTGGGGGACGAGTGCACACAAACTGTGGAACGCGCTGCACAGAAAATGCCAATATACGTGGGTTTTAAGTTGCAAATTCACGTATGTATTTACAAAAATATTATATTTGCAGACGAGGATCCACGAATATTTACGCAGGGGCCGGTCCAAATGTGTCTGTAAGGAATTTATGCAAGTTTTTAATTTTTTTAATCAATATTCACCACATATGCATGAGGCATGCTATTTTTTTGTTATTTATACTGATTAAATGCGTCACGTTAACAAATAATATTATAGACAGATTATAAAGTATGATCATTGCACATCAAAAAATAAATACAGAGAATAAATAATAATGTCCGTTAGCATTTTAAGGAAACACGGTTATCGCCCTTGATATTAGTGTGAAAAGTTTACGTCTGATATAAAATGTATAATAATGCCAATCAATGCGTGGGCTAATGGTGACTGAAAGTTTATTTTGTTAGAATATTTCTCAGATGATGTCTCCGATATAAAGAACATATTGTGCCTACCGAGATGGCATGTACCTTTAACATGGGGTTAAAGCCCCTATACGGCTCAAGTTGCCGAATTTGGCCTCCTATTGGGTTTTCCCACACACAAATGAGCCGAAGCCCTTGGGTTACGGAAATGAAATTGTCAATATTGACATTTTGCACTGAGTGGTACACAAAACAAATTTGTGTTGTCTTCACATTGCGATTAAGATGTAAATCTCAAGACTTGAGATGTATCTATTAGGCAGTATATGTTAGTTTTGTGTACTAAATAAGTTGCCAAACATGTTTTTGTGTTTGAAAAAATCGGAAAATTGTAATACTGAGCCGTTCAGGGCCTTTAAACGCTTTTATTTAACGTCTTTTCTTTTATGTATATACCTATTTTCAAAATATTTTCGTATTTTTAAAATGACTTCCGTGGTATTTTGCCAAGTTTACTGTCCATTGTTTCTTGTTTTTCGGTTTTCACACGAATCAGGCTGTTTGCGACATTGTGTAGTTCCAGATCAGCCTGCGAATCCGGGCAGTCTGATTAGGGACTACGATGTTCGCCATTCAATCACAATAATATCTTTACTGTAGTCAGCAACATGTTTAGTATAGTTATGTAATTATACAGTATATACATCACGATATTTGCGACCAGCGTAGCACCAGATTACGTCTTAACCAACCAGCGTAATTGTGCAACACGATCAGGATATACACTTGCTGAAAATGCCGGAAGTCCCCATATTCTCAGCGGGCGGTCAATTATTGCATTCTCATGAGCGACATGGGAGGTTATCCCATATTATCCCGTCAACACAGTGCGTATGTGCCGTGAAACACGGTGCCGTGAAACATTTTTGATATCCAGTCAATACTATTTTTGCATTTTACAGCCATTTGTAGGTGTTGACGGGATAAATAGAATAGTAGGTTAGTGCCGTGAATGGGAAAAAATATCTGGCGCGGCACGGAAACGGGATGTGCTCGGCAGAGCCTCGCCCATCCCGTTTCTGAGCCTTGCCAGATATGTTTTCCCATTCACGGCACTAACATACTATTCTCTATGTCTGGCCATATAGATACATAGGCTTATCTATATTGAATAGCGTATAGAAAACCAGACATGCACTTGTGGTTAGAACGTTATATGCTATATGAATGGGTTGGTTAACTTTCTTTGACAATACTAAAGATTGCACTATAAGTGTGTACATGTATATATATACGTGTTTATATTAGTCGATTACTGGAAAAATAAATCGTTAATTTGGAATTTTTGGCAATCTTTCAAATGAAATTGGTCTTGTTAATTATGAACTATCCGCATTGTCCGATATGATCCGGTGCTACGTTCTGATGTATGTAGTTCAGGTTTCCGATCCATATGTAGCTCCATGAATGCACTGACTGGTCAGCAGCTACACTGGCCACATGTGAATAAGCCATTTTTGACGTGGCGGGTCATATAACGGTCTCATTTACTTGTATATTGAAACGTCGAAACATTCTTTACGGCATACAAATGGACATTCGCAGTGTATTAACACAGTGTTTGTTTGTTTGTTTATTGGTGTTAAACGGCCTATCAAAGCTAAGATCATTTAAGGCCGGGCCAATGCATTCGATCCCGTATTTAACCTGCAGTATTGGGGTGGGGGTGTGGGGGGGGGTTGGGGGAGGGGTACCAAAGACGTACCTGAGGTCAAACCAGGTCTCTGGTCGGGATTCCGGTAAGGATGAATCCCGATTGTTAAATTACCCATCGCATGCTCCAACCTGAAACCCAGTGTAATATATGTGTAAATGTGACTGCTACAGAGAGGGGTCAGTCGTGGAAGGGGGTTAACTCCATGAGGGAGTTAGTCCCCTTCTTCGGCTGTACCCTTCAATCGGATATTGAGTAAACTGTTTTTAATGACCTACCTGATGTTCATTTGTCGCACTCGCGACTTGTGAAGGACGTGTTCAGACTGCGCCCATCTGCGGGCTGATCTGGGGCTATGTTGGTGTAAATGTTGTAAGGCCCCTTTTCACAGCCGATGGCGCAGTCAGATATATAATTATGAGACACGCCATGTGGTTTTGTACATTCAGATATCTGCCTAATTTCATGAAATATGATTACAATATTTTCCGTAAATGGCGTCAAAAGTTGACAAAACTTTCAGAGTACATGCGGAATTAATTATATATTATTTTGACTTTAGTTATGAGCAATATTGTAAATTTCCACACAGTCTGATCAGGATATGCACTGTTCGCCATTGCATCAAGCGGGGATTCTGCAGGGGAAAATAAAAAAATCGCCACTTCAAAAAAACAATTGGCGATAAAAAATTACAATTTTCGAAAAAAAAATCAATTTCTTTTTGGACTTTCTTTCGAAAATTGTAATTTTGTATTGCCAATAGTTTATTTGTATCGCCAATTGCGAAAGTGGCGATCGCCAGCGGAATCCCTGATCAAGAAAACACCCGTCATGCTTCTAAGAAGCAATACAGATCATCAGGTTATCAGGCTACAGTAGTGCGATATTTGATAAGGAACTAGACTGGTCTTAAATACAATAAGCCCCAATTCTCCAGTCACAGCCACATACAGATCAATGTTCAAAAAGTGTAGATCCAGATGAGTCAACTTGCAACGAGACAACACATCAGGATCTGCCCTTATATGGATAGTTTTCGAGTTTGCAAAACAAAATACCTCTTTCTTAATGGAACAGAAATGAACATGGACGATGTTCATTTCTGTTCCATTAAGAAAGAGGTATTTTGTTTTGCAAACTCGAAAACTATCCATATAAGGGCAGATCTATCCATATTGGTCAGTAAGCGAGGCTTATGGAATACCCTCCGCGTGGGCCCAGGTACCCCTAAATATGTAAAAAAAAATCCAAGTGAGTGGGCTTGTAACCTTGAATCTGGTCTTAGCAGGGGCGGCACGAATGTGAATTTGTCACAGGGTGGTAGAGGTCCATTGGAACAATGCGTGTGTGAAATGTGAAGCAGGCCCGAGCAAGGAAATATAAGTTATAACCGATTTCTTTGATGTTAAGTTTTGTAAAGTATGTGACCTTGACCTCGAGATCAGCGGGGATGTGTCACAGCATAATAGTAGAGCCTTAGAGGAATGCATACATGAAATATTAAGAATTTTCGATGAACGAAATAGAAGTTATAACTTATTTCTCTGATGTTAAGTTGTGTAAAGAGACCAAGTATTTGACATTGACCTTGGGATCAGCGGGGGTTGGACGGTCGTGGATTTGGCACAGCATGGTAGTAGAGCCTTACAAGAATGCATGTGTGAACTATTAAGCATTTTAGACGAAGGAAATAGAAGTTATAACACTATTTCTCTGATGTTAAGTTTTGTAAAGAGACTAAGTATTTGACCTTGACCTTGGGATCAGTGGGGGTTGGACGGTCGTGGATTTGGCACAGCATGGTAGTAGAGCCTTACAGGAATGCATGTGTGAAATATTAAGCATTTTAGATGAATGAAATAGAAGTTATAACACTATTTCTCTGATGTTAAGTTTTGCAAAGAGACTAAGTATTTGACCTTGACCTTGGTATCAGCGGGGGCTATACGGTCGTGGATTTGGCACAGCATGGTAGTAGAGCCTGACAGGAATGCATGTGTGAAATATTAAGCATTTTAGATGTAAAGAATAGAAAGTTTAACAAACTATTTAACCACCTATTTCTCTAATGTTAAGTTTTGTAAAGAGACTAAGTATTTTACATTGACCTTGGGATCAGCAGGGTTTGGACGGTCGTGGATTTGGCACAGCATGGTAGTAAAACCTTACAGGAATGCATGTGTGAAAAATTAAGCACTTTAGATGAAGGAAATAGTAGTTATAACAATATTTTTCTGATGTTAAGTTTAGTGACGGACGGACGCACGGACGCACGGACGGACGGACAACCTGACTCCAGTATGCCCCCCCCCCCACCCCCCCCCCACCCACAACTCGTTGCGGGGGGTGGTATAATTACCTGGGGGGAACGGGTGCATGTCCATATTGACGGACCCGTTCACGGTCAATGATATAAACTTCAAACAACATAGTAACATAGTATGCATTTATTGTGAGATAATAATATAATACACAGGCGTCACCAGAATGTTTGAAAAGGGGGTTCGAGTTTCAGCTGTGAAGCAACCGAAATATGTAAGGGGTCCCCCTGGACCCCTTACAGATTTCGGTTGCTTCACAATCCCAGAGATATTTTGATGTCTGTAAAACAAATGCCGCATTCGGATATGTTTCTACAACAATTAGCTCCTGGGAAAATATTTTTGGGTCTGTATTTAAGAAGCGTATTTCTGAAAATGAGCACATTGCAATACGTTTGGCGCCGCTTGACTGCATTGTGTTAGTAGGGCATTTGAATACTATAATGTCTGCTCATTCATGCACTGAACATAGCTATCGCGGACCTAATGTATATAAACAAAATCCTGCTGGTTCCAAAAAAGGGGGTTCGTACGAACCCATCGAACCTCCCCTGACGCCGCCCTTGCAGTATGCAATAACATGTAATGGATATAATGCTTAGCCATTTGAATGGAGGAACAGGCGGTCAAATATAGCAGTAAGTCCTAAACAAACTACATAGGCATACTAGTTTGTTAATGCGTATAATGTGGCTGTAACCGGAGAAATAGGGCTTACGGGTTTTGCGACCAATGTCGATCCAGATCAGCCTGTGCATCCGCACAGTCTGATCAGGATCGACACTGTTCGCGATTCCATCGATGAAACACCCGTCATGCTACTAACCAACAATATAGTTGTCAGGTTACAGGAGTGTACTATTTGATCAGGAGCTACACTGATAATAAATCCCATAAGCCTCAATCCTCTGGTTCCAGCCACAAAAGATGTAGTTCATTATTAAATTAATTTCCATCTTAATAAAACATATTGAACGAAAATAACATGACAAATGTAACCTGTGCTCGGCCGCACGATAGCCGTTCTAAATATTTGGCGGGAAATTGTCAGTGCTGCTATAGCACGTGAACAAGTATTACATGGGTAATATGAATGATAACATATAATCAATTACATGTATTACATATGCTAAATAAAACGTTGGCTCTTGCAGCGCTGGAGAGTGACATTGTCATCTGCGGGTTTATTATAAGTATTACTGTCTTTTTTTAATAACACGTGCAAGTTTTTTATTGAAAATTCAGGTCTCTCATTAATGACGATTCTAATGTACCACTCAACCATGAAGTCTTAATAGAAAGATTGATTTCTACCCAGTACTGCAAGAGCAAAAGAGGGTGAATATCTGTAATTGTATATTTTGTATTTGTATCTGACGCCGCCCTTGCAGTATGCAATAACATGTAATGGATATAGTGCTTAGCCATTTGAATGGAGGAACAGGCGGTCAAATATAGCAGTAAGTCCTAAACAAACTACATAGGCATACTAGTTTGTTAATGCGTATAATGTGGCTGTAACCGGAGAAATAGGGCTTACGGGTTTCGCGAGTTGCGGGTTTTGCGTACATGTATATTATGTACGGTTTGTGGGGGATGTCCCCGACCCACCACAAACCTATTACAGAGAAAATAATTTTTTTCAAACATAAGGGGGGGGGGGGGTGGGGGGGGGGGGGGGGGGGGGGGAGCATAACTATTTTGCAATACTTGACTATATTATCGAACGAGCTAAGCTCGTTCGATAATATAGTCAAGTATTGCAAAATAGTCGACCGAGCGGAGCAGAGCAGAAAAATGCATGGTATACATGGCACTTGGCATGAAACGTGCCTTGTAACTTTTAGGGGGGCGCGCGCCGGGTCCGCCCCCCCCCCCCCAATCCGCCCATGTTTACCCCCTGTTTTACATTAGACTGAGTTGGAATAGTGGTGCCAGACTTTTCGTCGTGTTGTGTAAACTGATATTGTTCTGTCTGTTTTTTGTATAGTAACACATAATTAATATTGCCTGTACACATGGGAAACACTATGACACAACCAGGCGTATCACGTTGCGAAAAGCGTAGATCCAGACCAGCATACAAACGTCCATTAAAAAAACCATCACCATTACCCCACCCACATGTTGTCGTACTGTACGTTACGTTATAACGTAACGTACAGTATGACAACAGGTGGGTACGATTCTTCAACATGTGATGTATCATATTCATCAACCAAACACGTACCATAACCAGGCTGGATTGACGGATCAGGATCTACACGACCTCATCCAGGTTTATCAGATTATCGCCCGTTAGTTCATTGAATATGAATTATTGTGTCGAGTTTAAAAAGTACATAATCCTGGCGAAAGACGTGTAAAAACATAACAGGTTATTGAACTACATATATATAATATCATGACACTAACAAGGTGTATTATCATGTGGTACTTTGTGTGGGCGACATTGTTGTTGTTGTAACCACGTGATCATGCACCTCGATTAATATTTGACACGGAATGGTAAATTGCGGTTTATCACACATATATCTATATATCTATATATCTACAGTAACTGTGCGGTATATCACACTTATATAGCGCCTGCCTGTAGCCTATTTCACCAACATTGCAAAGTATACTTATGTAGCAAAGTATACTTTGAGGGAGAAATTTTCAATTTTAGGATAAATTTATTATTTGTTATTATACTGAATTTATTACTCTGCATGCTTTTAATCATCAAATATATGCAGTCGTTACTTCTATATGACATAATGCATTTCAGGAAAAATAAATGATTAGTCCCTCGAAGTATACTTTGCTAGAAAAGTATACTTTGCAATGTTGGTGAAATAGGCTACTGGTTATCGCACCAGACGTGATAAAACAAAAATATAATTAAAATGGTCAATGTTCTACCAATATCGAAATGTATACATGAAAAATAAAATAAATTTCAGTTCCATGTAGGTTTTTTACATCTGTATATATATTTTAGTTTACTTAATTCATCTAACCGATTTCATTGCTTTTGCAATATATAAAATATATATAAATCTGCAAAACCTACATGGAACAGACTTCTATTTTATTTTTAGTATATATGTACTCGTATATTAAAGTTTACATAAGTTAACTCTGTTGTTTTTAAAAATAATTGATTTATCATTAAACATATCACTTGAAATCCACATCCAGTATATCGACTGTATAATATTTATTTGGACTTGAAGGGCAGTATGTATCGAATATTTTCATTTACATGTAATTCCAAGATTATTTCTGTGAGAAACATGCATAAAATATATGTGAAAATCTTAGTATGTACAAGTAAGTCATCGGTCAGTTTCACCTCCAGGCCAGTACGCATAGGGGGTTCCCTTAACCCTTTCACTCTTAACACCCGCATGCCTGTATAGTGGTATTGGCAAGCAGTGTAGATCCAGATGAGCCGGCTCGTAACGAGCCGTCTCATCAGGATCTACACTTCTTGCAATTAATTTTCATAATTTTGAGAACAAAAACACCCCATGTTCATAAATGGACTGGTCTGAAAATCATTTTGTCATGATTTAGATTGGTTGCAAAATTAACAAATCAAAATCCATTCAAGTTACTTAGGGGTGAACGGGTTAATCTGCCGAGGTCTGTCCGTGGATGTGCAAAAACAATGTTTAACCCTTCGGGCCGTCGATAACGCACCCCCCTAAAGTAATTCCTGCGTACGGGCCTGACCTCTATTAGCAATGCAATGCGCAGTACAACTACTATCACATATACAATAAGCAAATCACGTGATGATGTAGTTTCTAATATAAATTATACACTTATACTGCAAACGATACTGACATACGATTGTTTCCGTCACCTGTGATTCACACTGTCAATAACACGCTGTCTTAGAAACCAATGACAACATTCTATAGTATGTACCTTTAATGGAAATTGGCTACAAGTACTGTGTGTACGCTGACTGGTAGCATACGGATCTAGGGTACCGTACATCACGGTACCCTGGATCAGACGAGTTAGTATATCTGATACCAGCGTATATAGTCAATGCGCATGCTCCTTTGCAAGCTTGTTTCACCAACGCGCCGTTTCCACACCTCCTGGCGAGCTTCGTGGCCCGACTGGCGTGCCGACAATGGACATTACCATCAGAAGCAGCAGCTCCTGCACGGACGATGGTTCACTATCATTTGGACGGCACCTGATGTGATATACTCCTGAACAGCTTATTCCATCGCACTAAAAACTTGGAGTAATTTTCCTCGCACTCTTGTATTTTGTCCAGATAGTAGTTCTCGTTCTCGATGCAGCTAATCAAATCCGCCTGCACCATGCACATATTGTCAAACTGCGCAACTTCCGTCTTTGTCAGGCTCCGAGCGTCTTTCGCACCACGTGATTCAAACAGTCTCAAATCAACAATACTGTCATCTTCAAATGTTCGTATATTGTCATCAAAGAATATATGATGAACGTCCGAATCAAACGGGTCTATAATGTGTGGTTTTGCCGTTCTATGGTGATAGCCGTTATTTAACCAATAGTTCACGTCATCACGAAAACCGGAAATACCCGTTTTGTTGCACAGCATGTCGTAAATCACCCGGTCTCCGGTATATGTCGTACTTTCTGATGGATCGGTGCCACTAAATTCCTCAAAGACGATTGGTTCTTTTTCGCTCCTCTTCACCGTACCCACGTTTTCGTTGACCGTCAAATTCACGGGGCTGGGGTATCCCGGATGGTTTCCCTGAAGTCCGTACGACAAACTTTTGATCACGTTTGGGGCATCCAGGCCATACGTTCTAAACACTATCGTAAAATCTCGATTTGTTTTGATTAAATGGTGAATGCACTTATATACCGAGGGAACGATATAGTTGTACGG
This sequence comes from Conchocele bisecta, assembly GCA_029237695.1. Lineage (NCBI taxonomy): Eukaryota > Metazoa > Mollusca > Bivalvia > Lucinida > Thyasiridae > Conchocele > Conchocele bisecta. The sequence continues at coordinate 65,349,736 of CM055266.1, forward strand.
TTGTCCGTCATTACCCGCCATAGTTAGCGGCTGGTGATCATCCGGGTTATACTCGTGTTTCCACTTGAGAAGTTCCAAGTGGTTCTTGAAGTGCTCGGAGAATATTTCCCCAATGTCACTCTGCGTAAAGTCACCCGTTGCAAGTCTCAACCTGGTGCGGTCATTTGTATTCTGGACGAACTGACCCTCGAGGTATTTATAGAACGTGATTGTGTCGTTCTCGGGTGGGGTGAGCGAGAGTTTGTCCGAGTGCCAGGTCCACTTCCCTTCCGGTCCCTCTTTGCCCCACGTGACCCCTGTGAGGAAGCTGTTGAGCGCCTGTTCCACGGAGACATTCGTCACTGAGTCCGCCACCAGCACGGTGTTCCTAATGTCGAAATGTAACACAAGTTTCCGCTGCTTCGCGTATTGATTGGACTTATTTACCTGGTTACCGAGTGTGTCCAGCAATTCGCTGAACTCGAATCTCAATTCCCGATGTCCATCCAGGTTTTCGCTGTCAGAAATATCCCCATTATTCATCACTATCTCCGGAGTGTGTTTGTCGTCCTTTAGAATGGTTTTCATTTCGGCTTTTGAACGTGTACGTCCATGTACGCCTATATACTGTCTGTACATAATACAATTCGGCTTATATTCGCACTGCGACTTAAATACAAACGCGTGGAAACATGCGTTATCGACCTTTTGTGTTATTGTATTGATCCAATAATAAACTATGACGTTAATTCCAATAGTCCCGATATATCCAGTGCACAGGTAGGCATTGGTTAGTTGGTAAGTTACATTAAGTGCCGACTTGGCAGGTGTTGTATAGAGGTGCGTATTAGGTTCGGCCATACGAGTACGAGTTCTCAATACATTTGTTTCCAATGTTAGACACGTTGTTTGCCAAACATGCGTGTCATGGCTAATTGTGACTGTGACTGGAGAAATGTGGCTTATGGGATTTGTGACCAGTGTAGCTCCTGATCAAATAGCACACTCGTGGAGCCCGATAAAGATCTATAATATTTGTCAGAAACATGACTGGTGTTTCATTGATGGAATGGCGACCAGTGCAGATCCTGATCAGACTGTGCGGATGCACAGGCTGATCTGGATCTACGCTGGTCGCAAAACCCATAAGCTCCATTTCTCCGATCACAGCCAGAATTGTGTTTTATTTGCCGATTCATAGTGGAGCAGTATTAAGCCGTGTGTGTTTTGTATATTGTGTACAACAAACATGTAGATTATGTTGCAATCCAGCAAATCAAGTTGTTATCGTATGCGAATTGTCATGACCAAAAGTAGCTTAAAGGTACATGCCCACTCAGTAGGTTATAATATAGGGACACAAATAGTTTTGTATATTCTGATATGACATTTTCTGGCAAAAAAAAACCCCATTCATTCACCATTACCCCCCGTATTGATTGGCATTATTATACATTTCATATCAGACGTAAGTTTCCACACTGAGTATCAGGGGTGATAACCGTGTTTCCTTAACATGTTAACTATACTTACTATTTAGTCTCTGTATTTATTTTTTGGTGTGCAATGATCATAATCTATGGTCTGTCAAAAACATTTTTTTTCAGGTGACGCATCACTATCAGTAAACAAAATATTACTACTGTCTGTTTCACGAAAGCTGCCCAAATTTTACGGCCATATAAACAATTCAAAAACAATTTTTTTCCGATAATATTAAATTAAAGGAAAATTTAAGAATGAGCCTTCTTTTTATTTCGTGAAATTCGGTCAAATATTGATTTTATTACGAAAAATTTAATTTCTCTATGGGAATTTAACATGGGGTCAAAGTGGAGGAGTCAAAAAACGAAAACAAAAATGGAAATTGACTCCGAAACCTGGCTAGATATCTTGGAAATGATCTAACTAAGAAAACAGAAGTTGAATTTTGAAAATCGGTCCAGTATTTCTGAAATTCTAAAAAATTTCCCCATGTTAAATCCCCATAGACATCTTCACTCTGTGAATATGTCTATGGGGATTTAACATGGGGAAATTGTTTTTTCGCAATAAAATCAATATTTGACCAAATTTCACGAAATAAAAAGAAGGCTCATTCTTATATTTTCCTTTAATTTAATATTATCGAAAAAACATTGATTTTGAATTGTCTATATGGCCGTAAAATTTGGGCAGCTTTCGTGAAACAGACACTAAATGATTATATCTGTATAGCGGGCACTTCAAGTCTTGTAATGTTTAGAACTGGTGGAATAGAGACACAGTTATACACTTATTTAATTCCGATGCATAGCATACTGTGCCTATACTGAGCGGGCACGTATCTTTCACGGCGTGGACACGGAGCAGGTCCTTTCGGAACCCAGCAGGGGACATGGATTTTGTTTTATTAATTCGTTCCCACGAAATAACAATTCGTTCGCTAAATTTAACAATTCGTTCCCTCGATAGAACAATTTGTTCCCACGAATTAACAATTCGTTCCCAGGAAATGACAATTCGTTCCCTCAATTTAACAATTCGTTCCCTCGAATTAACATTAACATTGTGGGAACGAATTGTTAAATTGAGGGAACGAAGTGTTAATTGGTGGGAATGAATTTGTTAATTCGTGGGAACTAATTGTTAAATTGAGGGAACGAATTGTGGGAACGATCGATATATATTCCATATCGAGCTGGGGAAACGTACACACTCCATTACGGTCGCATGTATGAATACGTGTTACCTTCATGGGCCACGTGGCTTAAATATTGCTGAATACGCTACATACATATAATGAAATTGTTGCATTATATGAATGAATGGCCTTTTTGTGGAATTTATCGGGGTATAAACTTGGAAAAGTCGCGGTAATACTGGACGAAGGCCGGAAGGCGTCGTCCAGTATTCCCGCGACTTTTCCAAGTTTATATCCCCGATAAATTCAACAAAAAAGCCATTCATTCCTTATAATTCCAGCATTTGAAATAAATTAATCAAGAAAATGTGTTTATTTTCCGTTTTCTTAAGAATTATTTCAACTGCGCCTCACGGTTACGGAAAGTAGTTCGGCGTGGGAGTTTACTGGGATATACATTTTGGAAAGAGACTTGTTACGGACCAATCAAATGTTAGGGAATTGTGTAAATATTTTTGTGCTGGAATTATCACCAGATACATCGCAAGAGTGTACTGGCTGGTTAGGGAATACACTGGTAAAACAGTCAGTAAGACTTTTTTGTCATGGCCTGTCACAATTAGAATGTACCCGCCACATGGTACGAGTAGTATACTAGATGGTCGCGGCCAGCATATCGCGCCCGTCGAGGTACTTGATGGTCCCAGTATGTATGTATGTAGTATCGTGAGTTGTTCGGCTTATGCAATGAAAGTATGGTGATTATAAAGAGGTTTGTGAAGTTTCAAATCAATCGGTCGTAGGGTTGTGGAGATATTTGGTACTTAAACACTTTTAACGCAGATGCCGGTCGCACGGACACACGGACACACGGACACACGGGCGCTTGTCAGTAGTGTCGACTATATCGCGAGCTACACTGGTCGCAAATCCCATAATCCCCATTTCTCCAGTTACATTAACATATGAGACACGCCATGTGATTTTGCACCTTCGGACATCTGCGTAATTTTATGAAATACGTTTACAAACTTTACAATAGTTTGCGTAAATGACGTCAAAAGTTGACAACATTTTCAGAGTACATGCGGAATTAATATTTAATTCCGCATGTACTCTAAAGATATTTGTCAACTTTGACTTCATTTATGAAAAATAGTGTAAACTTTGCACACGTATTTCATGAAATTACGCAGATGTCCGAAGGTACAAAATCACATGGCGTGTCTCATATGTACCCGTTCTCTAAATACATCCATGCTCCTGGGGTTTGTCCCAGTAGTGCTGGTGCTGCACTCTGTGCCAGCGTAAAATGTTTCACGTCGAAATACTCGCCATTCAGCTACATGCAGAAGATATTGCATAAACCTTTCGTCTAGTAACCGGCGCAAGAACTTGGCGCTGTTTACGAGAGGAAAATTGGTTTATGCGATATCTCTGAGTAGAGCCGAGTGGTAGTTCGTCAGGAAGCCGGTGCATTTTTCGACGTGAAATATATACGCCGGTGCATAAGGCAGCACAAGTGTTATTATGAGAGCCATTCATTGTACGGATATAATTGAGACAAGCCATGCGATGTTGTACCTAAATTAATTTTTTTCCTACAAATGAAGTCAAAAGTCAAATATTCCGCATGAAATTTGTGTCAACTTCTAAAGTCATTTACGAAGGTATCCCATTTTCTGTAAATATATTTCATGAAATATCGCAGATCAAAGTCTGTAGGTACAAAATCGCAACGCTTGTCATCCTTTAAATATCAGTGTCATGTGTCCACCTGTACGTTCGATAATCCACTCGCGGATTATCTCCTCGTACAGGCGGACGAACCGCGTTCTAAGTATTGCCCGTAGAAAGGTCTGCTGTAGCACAGGTTGTAGTAACGGACCAAGGTTCATAAATACATTACATATACATAAAAGCACCAATAAGTGGAGGAAAAAAATAAGCTTAAAGCCCCTATATACGGGGCGCCAAGTGGGACATGGCTCAATTTTGTCAACAAAATTCAATTCTGTGTCACAAAATTCAATTCTGTGCCACAGAATTCAATTCTGTGCGAATTCAATTATGTGTCACAAAATTCAATTCTGTGTGCCACAAAATTCAATTCTGTGTCACAAAATTCAATTCTGTCAATTCTGCACACGCATGTAAGAAGGACTACCATTGGTCAGAAACTGCACTGGAGAAATGGGTCACGGTCGCCGATCTACACATTCAATGTCGATGATTCATTTCTCATTCTGCCGATGATTCATTTCTCATTATGCCATTTTGCTTCCGTCAAATATCTCCAAACAGTCAAACGTTGACAAACCCATTCGTATTTAAACTCATTTGCGTTATAATTGTACACATAATTCATGTACATGTAGATCTCCCGCGAGTACTGACGTCATGTATTGTGTGTATCGCAAGGTACATCTGCCCCAGTTAAATCAATAATACACGCGCTGTGGCCTGTGTTCTGACTGCTGTCTGTGTTTATAAACAGAATGTGTGTATTGGGCCATTTGAGGAAACCATTTGTCTTAACTATACTCCAGTTGGCTCTAAATGAAACACAAACACATACTTATATCTGCTGGTTGCGATCTTTACTGCATGAGTCGAGATGGACAGTACACAACCCACAGTGGTCCCTGCGGTAAAACTAGAGACAAACCTCTAGGGCCAAATCCACTCTAGAAAGCACGGGACTCACAAATCTGTACATGTACAATAACATACATTACATTTACATATCTGATCATATCACTCATATGAGAAAATTGCCTGTTTATGCAGTGACTGCTATCGCAAGAATGACGATACACGCCTTACAGCCCGCACATCACGTGCTAACAACCGAACCTACTCACTGCACGTGCTACACTTCCGTGTATTGAAGACAACAGTTTTCCGCTATGCTTGAGCGCACCGCGGAAAACTATTAGTCTTAACTATACTCCAGTTGGCTCTAAATGAAACACAAACACATACTTATATCTGCTGGTTGCGATCTTTACGCCAAGGATATCAAATCACGAAAAATGAGAAAAGTCCTTTTAGACAGGGTTTGTGTGTCACATTTTCATTCCATAATTCCACACTCAGCAAATATCAAAATTAACAACTTTCTGTTATAACATGATAATATAACAAAACTCATAATTACGCAATAAATATATTTTGAATATACACTCAATTACTTTTACAAATCTAAGGCCTCAACAGTCTTAGGCCTTTTGCCCATCCTTAATTATATCCAACCTCCATCTGCCGTGTCTGCTAGACAACGATTATTGAAACCGGCATGTGCTGACATTAATACAACTCCTGATATAACTATGTGAAAACCACCCTTACCATCAGGATGCACATACATTAATTTTTCAAATTACTTCTCTTGCCCTAGTGTAACTTATCTTTATGTTTCTTTCCAGAAATAAACATAATAATCGACGTGATCGATGCACAAGCCGAAATGAGAAACATTCTGATTTGGCCGTTACACCTGCCACAAAATATACATTTTTAAGCCTGGAATATGTACAAGCCGCTGTGTGACCTTTAGCAATTATGACCTCATTGTCCACCCTGTATCTGCCCGTTTACACTTAATTCTTATTTTAATTAAATGATCGTCAAACATAAATCACGTAGTTCACCAAAATGCAAAACAAAATCAAACCTGAATAGTCAACCAAAAACATAGACAAGTCCCTTAATCTTATCAAATCCATGTCACCAGTGTATTTCTTGAATAAATCAATCAGGATATCAGAGGTGAAAACACCTTTCTTTACACCAGTTGTAGATCTTACATGTAATCGTTTAGCTGCATTGCTCAAACACGTGCCCAGTTAATATCGCAAATGTCCGTCATAATGACACTTATCGGCACCAAGCGCCCTCGTCAAATACAATACACCATGCATTGACTCTTGTCGGAATTGAGTCATACTCAACCACCATTTGGTGAATAATACACACAGTTCATACAGTTTAACCGTATTGTCACTTTCTACTCATCGTGTACGCCCAAATCTTGTCCGCTATCACACTGCCCTTCACGAACGACCGCCCTCAGCTCGCTCCGCCCATTACACGTCCCACCAATCCTGCTCAAATGAAACACCATATACACTCAATAAATGGAATCACATCCACAACCAATAAATGAATTATACATTATATTGTATAGCTTATAACTTATCAGTCACTTTCATGTGACGAAAACTATGCACACTACACTTAAATGGCATTGTACTCATGTAAATGCCACATGTACAGCAGTGATAGTAACATTGTATGTATTCTCCCTGAATATACATCTGCGGCTACTGTCATTGCCACACTTCACTACATCGTTTCGTAGAAAACTCTGATAACACAACACCTTTCTGGCAAATATGCCATGATTATTAGTCAACATGTGCCAACAATGTGCATATATCCGTTGTGACACAATCAATGTACCACATGCATTATATCTTAACATTGTCTTTATTATCACTGGTATCAATGGGGGACAATCCAATGTTTGCATCCAGACAACGACTGATCAAAAGCATTCACAGTCTCTGTGCATTGAAAAACAAAATTTTGAGTTAAATCATTCGATATTTTTACTTAAACTATGATGCAAATCTATCAATATCGTGATTGCCCATGGTTTTCTCAAGCAATCAAATACCCACCTTTCAATCTGTCAACCAACAGTATCAGTACACTTACTGAGAATGTCTGGTCTGTTATTGGCTTGGCCTTGTACAGACAGTATAGGTGCATTGACACTCATAACGTTAACTTCCAAAGCAATCTCTTGCCATTGTTGTTTTCGCTTCCTGTTTGCATAATGCGAACAACATTTTAATTATCAATGTAAAACTTTACCTTTTGTCCATATACGATGCCAACCGAACTACTTACCACCATCCGTACTGCTTCTAGTGCTGAACTCTGAGTTTGTTCAACTTGATCCCATGATCCAGTTACCTCGTTAACGTTACCGCACCATATATGCATGTATACATCTACATATTACGTAAATCCCATCTCTAGGATATCAAAACCGCCCGTCTCAAGGGTATCACACTGCCCGTCTCTAGGGTTACAGACTGCCCATCTCTAGGGTATCACACTGCCATCTCTAGGGTATCAAAACTGCCCGACTCTAGGATTATCGTCCCCTCCCCTGCAGGGGCATACATGTACATGTATTCGCATCACCCTCTGTTTCCAACTCGAGGGGCAGGTCTAACACACTGCTGACACCGGATAGCCGACTCTAGGAAACCTTAAACACTTTGCACTACAACTATTTCAACATCTGACATTAGTATTACGCACATTGCACATAGATCACTGAACACATCACAATGGGTACTCCAGGTTCCTCCCAAAGCGAACAAATGGGTCTCACAGGAATGATACTGCTAACCAGTACGTTCTGTACAAAAACATTTTACGAATGTCTGAAACACAAATATATATACTGATATATATACTGAACTTTAATAAAACCGCCATAACCTGTACCACTTGCATGGGTAAATACATATACCTCTCCCTGCACAGTTTGATTCAAACAACAGCATTCTTTGTTCATGTATCTTACATTTTCCTTCCAAGTTCTGATATATGCCAAAGCCCCTTTTATTGTAAATGCTCAGTTCTGATTTGGGGAGTCCCCCCTCCCCCATTTGTACAGGTAATATGTGGGAGTTAGTACTAAACGCATCGACCCGACCTAAAATAACCTTAGCTGTTGATAGGCCCTTAAACCCCAACAAACAAACAAGCACAACCAACTGGCCCTGCATATAATACACTTGCATATACATGTACATCATGTACATCGTGTCCTTAATATGACGAGATCACACATCACCATTTTCAGGGAGCTAACATTCGGACACCAATCAATGGCAACTGATCAGTACCAACATGTCCTTGTCCCAACACATACTCAATACAATGTTCTACTCGCCTAAGTCATTCGTCCACTACGAATGACATTCAGATATGCATGTACCAAGCATACATGTACCTCAGCCCGGTTGCAACACGTTACGGTGGACACATGCATCTCCTCTGCAATCCAAAAACAACCAATTGCAACATGCATTTCCTGACTTGATTCTCACTGTCAGTAATCGATCTTCCAGGAACGTCACCACCATGTGACCACTGGTCTGCCAGTATTTCACTACATTTCTCAACAAGTTAGATAATATACAACCAGCCTTAGCTAAACCACAAGGGAGACAATCAAATACAAAATAGCGAATTATCTCGCCTTCCAACCACGCAAACCCAAAATATCTGATGTGCTGCTCTTACACCATTGCATGATACAGTATACACCCTTTAAATCGAAATGTATATAAATATTATTCCTTGATTGAACACTTGCCTTGCAACAGATGCATAATCATATTGATGCATGCACGTTGCCAAACAGTTATGTCTGTGTTTGCGATCCAGAACCTGTCTAGGCTTACCGGTGTTCCCCTATATCACCGTAAATGGATTTATAATATGACTTATCGATCGCCCCTTCATAACAGCATTTATATTTCGTCAGTAACACAACTGGGATTGTCTCTAGCATATATCCTATTTTCCATTTATTTTCCACAGGAATAATATTAAAATATAATCTTAGCCTACCTACCGGCGTTACCACTCCGTCTATGGGGCCACCTTTGATCAATCAGAATCCAAGTTTGACCACCAAAGAATCGTCTTCAGCTGACTTACCTCCATCACACCAACACCTCGAGATCACATGATCTCCAATATCAGTACAAGTATATTAACATGTGTCACACACTGAAGTTGTGCTTAACTTAGTGCTGCTAATCTGGGCCCTCCTGATCACGTGACCTCCACTATCAGTACACGTATATGTATATTGACATGCTTCACTCGCTGAGGTTGTACTTAACTTAGTGCTGCTTGTCGGTATAAGTCACAGCTGGCGTCACAGCTGACATACGGCCACGATAAGGACTGCATCGCCCCGTCTATCGTCTAGACATATCCCGCCTGGATCAGCGATCAGCCCGGGTTCTCGCCCGTTGCCCCCCGTGTCATTTTCTGTCGATGTTTGCAGCAAAAATAAACCTGGCAACAAAGACGTCACAATTATACACACCGTAGTATAGCAAATATAATGTGCCTAGCATAAGCTTGAAATAAACACCACCATACAGTAAATGAAATTATAATCATAATTATAATCATCGGTGATGGCACAAACCGATAGACCAGACCAGCGCGTTACCAAACAAGGACGGAATCAAGTAAACCAAATCCTCAAAACTCATCCTTCCAAGAAACATCAACCGGCAGGTCAGCCAATTTACACCATTACCCGATGCTCATTTGAAAACTAGCGAAATATTCTAATTTAAACAATACATGCTCGCTTCAATATTATGATTTTTGCAAACTTAAAACTCGCAATATGTAAAATATGACAATTGATAAATCAATATCGACGAAAAACAAATACAGAGTATGGGAGATAACCGTGTTACCTTGTTCCAAATTTCTCAGAATATCCACAGTCTGATCCGGATCTGCACTGTTCGCAAACGCAAATGGCACATAATTGCGACGCTCACGACTATTTCACAAGATGTACATATACTCAACAAAACTAGAAACGTCCCTGTTTTATAGCCGGTGTAGCTCTGTCTATGTATGTACCACATGTTCAAAGTACATGTATTTTAAACCGTGGCGATGTTCAGAATACGATCGTGTAGAGTTTAGCCGATACACACGGTTTACATAGCGGCCAGTGACCGGAACGTTGATTTCCACTTTTTGCACGTGCACGCTATACTCGTCATCGATAAGGTGATTCAGTTCATGTCGTACCATTCATGCGATAGGGGCTATTCGGAAAATTAAAAAACTTTTTAATTTTTCACTGTTTTCGATATGCCACGGCTTTCCGAAAACGAGCGAAATCAGGCAATTGGGATGCTTGCGGGTGGGATGGCCGCCAGGGCGGTCGCGCCTCGGTTTGGTTGCTGTCGGAAGACGATTGATCGTCTTGCAGCCCGGTACCACAGACTGGGGCTGTTCACGACCGGCAGCGACCTGGTAGGCCTCGTGTAACGACGGCTAGAGCCGATCGTTACATTACGTTGACGCACTTACGTCAACGTCGATTGGCAGCCACAGTCACTGCTAGGCGATACGGTGTCTCAGGGCAGACCATTCGCAACCGGTTACGTCGTAACGCCCAACCAACCTCCGGGCACGCCGCCCGTACACTGGTCAGATAATGACCCAACGTCACCGTGCTGCCAGACTGTTATGGGCGCGACGTCATCTGAACTGGAGAAGGGCTGACTGGAACCGAGTTTTGTTCACCGATGAATCTCGGTTCACAGTTAGTCATGCTGACGGAAGATTACGGGTATACAGGCGTAAAAATGAAAGATTCACCGATTGTTGCATTGTTGAGAAGAACAGGTTTGGTGGAGGGAGCGTAATGGTCTGGGGTGGGATCACGGGAAACCGTAAGACAGATTTGGTTGTTGTACAGGGCAACATCAATGCACAACGTTATGTTGCAGATGTGCTAAATGCACATGCCTTACCATTTATCCGTCAGCATGGTCCTGGTGTGACATTGATGCACGACAATGCCCGCCCTCACATAGCCAGGTCACCACTCAATACTTACAGCAAAACAACGTCGACGTCATGCCATGGCCCGCGGTCTCCCCGGATCTCAATCCCATGAGCACATATGGGATGAGCTGGGCCGCAAAGCACGAGCTAACCATCAGATTGACAATGTTCGCGATCTTACACGGCGTTACAACGGGAATGGAGGAATTTGCCCAACGCACTGGTATTGCGTTACGTCACGTCGATGCGGCGTAGGATCATTGCATGCATTCATGCAAATGGTGGCCACACTCGGTACTAACGAGATTTACTGAATTTGCCACATTACTTATTGAAATTCCATCTCTAAACATTAAGTAACACATTTCTGAGTTTTTGTGATTTTTGATTTTGACCCCTACCACCCTTGGCCGGTTTATCTCTCGAATATTTAACAAGTATCCAAATGCAATTTATTGGCTTTGATACAGAAATGAATGAACTTGTTTTTTTCCATTTTGATTTTTAAAAGTAACCCTTTTGGTTTTTGATGAATCTTTCCTTAAACATGGAGGGACGTTTCTAGTTTTGCTCAGTATACATTTACATGCGCAATAATACAATGCGTCTCAATACAAAAATGCATGTTCATGCATACTCCAACGAACATTCAATTGTACATCCGCGCAGTCTGACCAGGACCTACGCTGTTAGCCACCATGTGTACACTGCAAAACAGTGACACATCAGCTTAACTTCGGGTACATGTTCTGTAGCTTTGTTAAAATTGATCACATTTTGGAGCAATAAAAACTCGGGTCTATGACCCAAAAAATTAGATTTCAGCACTGCATTCAAATTGAATGGTTCCGCACAGTTCTTTTATTGAAATTAATATCATGTATACTCGACATTTTTTCAAGCCTCCCTTCCCACAAAGGTATCTTAAATTATCACTTATCTGTTGTTCCATGCTCTCCATTCTCGCCGAAATCCGCCTATCCGGCATACGGCTCTCATTGTCGGTAACCAGCAACGCTACCTTCCGCGAAATATCTGCATACAGTCCGCCTCTTCATTCAGAAACATGCTGTATACTCGCCCTACTCTGACCGTCCATCTCGAATAAAATTGCCTGTTTATGCAGTGACTGCTATCGCAAGAATGACGATACACGCCTTACAGCCCGCACATCACGTGCTAACAACCGAACCTACTCACTGCACGTGCTACACTTCCGTGTATTGAAGACAACAGTTTTCCGCTATGCTTGAGCGCACCGCGGAAAAAGATGGTGTATACTGTAAATAATGCATGTAGACAAATAGTTGCGAACACGTAACTTCGCAACTAGTAGACACAGATCCAATACCATTTGTTTCACAAGGTTAGATCTACTGTTAGAATACGACGTCATCTAATGTCATTTTCGAGCATAAAACGTTACCTGATAAATAGAATACCAGGCTAGTGTATTTTAATATCAAGTTTTATCAGGCTCGGCTCGAAACGGTAGAATTCCTCGGCAAACCTCGGAATTCCTACGCGTTTCCTAGCCTTGCCTGATAGATAAACTTGATATCAAAATACACTAGCCTGGTATTCTCTATATATGGGCATGCTCTCAGGTCTAGCTATGTCCCGGCTACTTTATGTTTGACCCTGTTTACATAATTGAGGGAAAATTCTGAATATTTTTCTTATTTCTCCTTCAAGGTATATATGCTTATATGGTGTGACCACTCATTTGTAATCATAATATAACCAAAATAACTGTCCATAAAGAAGTATAATATTGATATATTGGGTTATATTTTCGCATTGAAATATTTAAACCTGCAAGTGTACTCCACCATCTAGTAAAATGGACTAAGACCGATCTCAACCAATCAACGTAGAGATGACATAGACTATCCTACGCAAACTAATTTTTGTGGACAAAAATGAATTCTGTCCCACAAAACTGAATTTTCTTCACAAAACTCAATTCTGTCTTACAAAATTGAATCCTTTATAACAAAAATGAATTTTGTATACGAAACGTATGCAGAATTGAATTTTGTGACACAGAATTGAATTTTGTGACACAGAATTGACAGAATTGAATCTTGTGACACAGAATTGAATTTTGTGACACAGAATTGAATTTTGTGATTTTTAGTGTTACAAAACTCAATTTTGTACACATAATTAACCTGTCCTGCATGGCGCCCCGTACGTAGTACCATTGTGATTCAATTTACTAGTGATAATATAATTACCTGCCATCTATGATTGCCGATGCAGTGTGACGGCGACATGACGATCCGTCGATTACTTGTGTAAACGTTTTGGGACCATAGGTAGGGTATCGTCACATTTTGTATTAGCGGCACAGGATGCACTATATGGCTACACCACGGTCAACACTTGCGCAATTGTATTTACGTTTCGCCCACTAAAGTGTAGGGAAAACCTGCGTTGACGTTCATAATTCGCTATATTGTTATTGAGAAACAATTCTACAATATAACACAAAACTATTACCATAAACTTACCTAAGAAAGTGTGTATTAGCAAGATTGTTATGTCACTTTCCACGAAGTAGAAATGAAACAAACGCAAATTTGGAAGGACTACTCCGTCATAAAGCTTATGTAATGCAGTGTAATTAAATTCAATTAGAGTTACGTACTCAGAACTAATATTGTATGCGTGTTACCCCATTACACGTGTCTACATACACGTGTCTTATAGTGAAAAAAACTAAACTTATAATTAACTCTTAAAAGGCCAAAACCGGAGATTATCGTCTGCTTTTTTATTTTTCAGATATGTTTTAACAATGCACATGTTGGACAGCACATGATAATTGTCTACTTGGAGACAATTATCAGGTGCTTACAAACCAGGTTTTCATTACGTACAAGAAAATGTCGGCACACGAATTACGATTCCACAGGGTGGCAGATATATTTTCGAAACTCCAGCGAACTTGTGAAGGACGGACACAAGGATACACAGTCCAAACACGATATGCCACCGGCTCTACCGAGACCGGTGTAAAACTAAAATTAAAAGGCAGACGACAAAGAGGAATTCAGCATTGTAAGGGTTAGTCATGCATCCAGACATGAATACCCGCGCAGCATTTAATCCCGCCCCCATCGTTTTTGCCGCGAATATTATGGAACATCTGATTGGCTGACTGAACGTATGAACCCATTAATTAGATAACCGACCCTGACTGGCACTTTGGTCAGACTGGACCATGCCTATAATTTCGGCGGTATATCTCGCTTTCCGTTTTGACTGCGGAACTCTGGATTTTACTCAGGCATGTATACGTTATTTAGTTTTGCTTAGGGCCAACCCTACATACAAGTGTTATGATAATCGTACCTACATGTATACATACTGTAAGGTGGACGTCACTTGCGCGTGATGAATTCCATATGGGTTCTATATATAACGGGAAATTCCTTTGTTATTTGGGACTTTCTTTCTAGTTTTCACTGTTTCCGATCATGACTTGTGACGTAATGTTTGTCATACATGTATATAGTATGGTCACGTTTTAACTCGGGTCACGTTTTAACTCGTTTGTTTATATTTTCAGAGGATATGACACTACAGGAATACGTTAATCTATTTGATGGAACAAACGTTTTTTCTGATTCCTGATGCGTAAGGAAGACAAATGATAGTTGGTAAAGACACGTGTGCATACATGTGAATTAGAACACCATGTCCGACTGTTTAAGGTCGATTTCACTCAACTGTGTTGCATGTATGTCTAGACAGTCTGCTTTATTGTGCATGCCCCACATGAAAATACAAGGTTTAGTACTTATTAATTGTCTGCGTATAACCACTGTATTTGTGGATGAGACTGGAAAAGCGGGGCTTATGGGGTATGCCACCAGCGTAGTATGCACATCCGTGTAGTCTGATCGGGGTCTACACCGTTCGCTATTCCGTGAATGAAACGCTCGTCATGTTTCTAAAGCAACATACATTGTATATCGTTATTAGCCAAAATAGGTGTCATATTTGATCAGGAACTAAACATTAATCGCATAAACCCAATGTTGCCTGTCACAGTCACATTTATGTTCCTATTTCTGCTTACAATAGCTGTTTCAATCACTAACCAACTAACTAATATTTGACAAGAATGTTTAATACACGTGCCGCAGTTATGGTATAATTCAGAGAGTCCGTTAACTTGACATATATTTGGAACATTAACATTGTGACAATTAACAGTCAATAGGAACAATTAGTAAACCTAACTGCATTTTATGTCCAAGTTCATAGTGATAGTTTCAGAACGATAATATTATGAACCTTTTCATATTGACCTCATTACATGTATGTGTTTTTGCTTTCATAGTGACTTTTATGAACATTTTCATAGCTACTAATGATTGTCAGAGAACGGAAATCTTATGCAAATTTTCATAGCGACTAATGTTTGTCTGAGAACGGGAATGTTAGGAAAATTTTCATAGCGACTTCAATATGTGAAAGTGATAGAACGGTTTATGAAAATTTTCATAGTGAGAGGTATATTACATTTTATGAATTTTTTCATAGTAACAGTGATATTACGCTTTATGAAAATTTGCATAGCGAGAGGTATATTACATTTTATGAAAAATTTAATAGTGAGAGTGATATTGCACTTTCTTAAAATTTTCATAGCGAGAGGTATATTACATTTTAAGAAAATGTTAATAGTGAGAGTGATATTAAGCTTTATGAAATTTTTCATAAGGAGAGGTATATTACGCTTTATGAAAATGTTCATAGTCCGGTTTATGAAAATTTTCATAGCGAGAGCGCTAGTACATTTTATGAAAAATTGTTTATCTCAGAACGGAATGTTATGCAAATTTTCATAGTGATTTCAATATGTGAGTCACATCGGTGGTTGCACTGGGGATTGCTGAGAAATTCTTAAGAACAAGTTCACAACGCTTGAAGGCAAAGGAGATTGCAGAGATAGTATGCTATGTCGTATACTGAATGTCTGTTCCTAATGTCTGTTCTTAGAATCTGGTGAAATATTATGATAATTTTCATAGTGAAGTGCAGTCTGAATTTTTCATAACCCTCCTTATGCATATGGGGTCGCTATTTTGAGCAACTGGATTTGCTCAAACAAAACTGGAGCCTGTTATAAGTACTCGTATGTACGATATCGTGCAATACATAGTTTTGTAGCAAATCGATACGCTATGTAATTAAATACATGTGACAAATGTACACCAAAGGTCTTCGTAAGTACTTCGATTCGGCTTCAAATGCATGTGAGGAATAGAAAGGGGTAATCCACACTCGGTTACATGAGTTATGTCCACTGATGTATACGAACCCTCTATCTTGGCTCATGGGCTAAACTGTTCTTCGGTTCGGCTTCAAATACATGTGAGGCGTGGTAAATGCTATGCCATCGAGTAAACGCGCGATAAATTACAATGGCGTGGAGCCAACGCAGCCGACACACACTTAGCTATAGGTCTACGGCAGCCAAATACACAGATCAAACACTGTGGTATTTGACAATCTACATGTTCAGAATAGCGAATTCAATTTCAAGATAAGAAAACGTACGACATGCAAACTTACACGACGTCCGATTTCTCAGAGCCTGTAACACAATTCGTGTATTGCAAACGTTTTATTGACGGATTTGTCATGCAGAACAGTTTTCTATAAACAATCTAATGTGTTTATATATCAATTTATTTACCAGCACGTCGCGCGTCGCGCGTCGCGCGTCGCGCACACACCATTTATTTCAAAAGAGACCAAGTTAACACACAAACTGGTAGAAAAAACACTGATACATGTTGGAATACTAATTTCGGCAGCCATCTTGATTTTATGTAAGTATCATTATTAAATATTCACATGAAAGCTGGTTTTGATAATGCTTTCAATCTAATATATTTTGCCTAGTTCATCAGTTTGTGATTGCCGTTAATTACAATAAATATAATGTCCTATGACAAGCATGGAGTAAAGTGCAGAAGTGTAGATAATTGACAGCCATCTTGGATTTATATATGACATTTAGGCTATCACAATATGTGTCACTGCTCGTCCAGATAATGGAATAAGGTGATGAAGTTTATATACACTACCATTTATTGCAACGTAACTATAGTTTGATTGTGTTAGCAGTGGGTTGGGTTGGTGGGTGAACTTGTCCTAATTTTGGCGGCCATCTTAAATTTTGGTAGCAGTTCTTGACGAAACTGCATGTTCCGATGTTCTATAAATTGCAACCATTGATTATCATGTTTTCATATCGTTTTACACTGTGTAAATGCGAATTTGCTGTGATGCTACAGGATTTTTAAAAATCACAGAAATTGTCTGGATGGCAACTATGATATTTGGCGGCCATATTGGATTTATTTACATACATTCCCAATTGCTACGTATTTATTTATAAACATGTTATCATCTTGTATATTACTCTTAGAACATAGACTTCCTAGCTCGTATTGGCTCGAAGGATAATCTATCCTGGTTCATTGGCACCACTGTAGTAGGAGGGGAATGTGAACCTAGGCCGCCTGTATGAGGGACGAATTATTGGCCTGGTTAAATTTTAACCAGTGGTTAGGCGCTAACCAGTTGTTAATTTAATTGGCTGCTGCAGGTCGCTATAAAAGCCGGCTAGTACCGCAAAGCAGTGCAAGTGGAGCGCCGTGGCGTAATGGTTAGTGTGTCGGACTACTGATCCAAGGGTCGTGGGTTAGAGCCTGACTAGCGGCGTGCGTTGTGTCCTTGAGCAAGACACTTTATCCACACTGCTCCAGTTCACCCAGCTGTAAATGGGTACCGATAATTCGTAGTTACTCTGTAAATACGAATTACCGGCTTCTCTCAAAAAAAAAAATCTCTACCTCCGTTCTTTCTCCCATTCTTGGGAGACGGCATGCAAGGTCATAGAACCAGTGCCGCCGTTAAATATAAGCTAAACAATAAACAAGGCAGTGCAAATGTTCGATTATCCTACTATGGCCGACTACCACACAATTAATTGGTCAACACAATAGTAATACAATTATTTTGTGTGTTTCTTGTGTGTTAATTCCAAAGTGATCCGCAGATGTCAGTTTCGGTTACCATAACGACCAAAATGAAGGAACTTATGATGGCCTAACATGAAATGCATTTGGAAATGCCAGACTGGTGAACGAACTTTATGACGACACTTCGTATATTTGGACGTGAACTAATACAATATAGAGAATAGTAGGTTAGTGCCGTGAATGGGAAAAAATATCTGGCAAGGCTCAGGAAACGGGATGGGCGAGGCTATGCCGAGTACATCCCGTTTCCGTGCCGCGCCAGATATTTTTTCCCATTCACGGCACTAACCTACTATTCTATTTATCCCGTCAACACCTACAAATGGCTGTAAAATGCAAAAATAGTATTGACTGGATATCAAAAATGTTTCACGGCACCTTGTTTCACGGCACGTACGCACTGTATTGACGGGATAAAATACAGTATTGCAAAACGAATTTCCAACTTGGCACCAAAGGAGTTACTATTAAATAATACGCATTGCATACTATATTATTATTATTACGCGATGGAACCTCTCTAAACCGAACACCAATGGAAGTCTTTAAACTGTTCAGTTTATGTGTCCAGCTTTTCCTTACTGGTACAGTGGAACGTCTCTAAACCGAACACCAAGATAACACATGTTTCTTGGTCTTTTATCTCAGGTAATAATGTCTGTTCGTGATCGCCTAGCACACATCTATGGCTCAGAATTATCAAACAGTGAAATCTCTCTAAGCCCGACACCTTTAACTGTACATATATAGCGAAAATGCCAGGTTATGCCAAGCCAAATTATCTCCCCTGCTTATCACAGTCGCTGATAGCATATGCATTGGAACCTCTCTAAACCGGACACCCTGGGAGGTCCCTAGGGTGTCCGGTTTATATAGGTTCCACTGTAATTAAGCACTCGATGAACAATTTTTGTCATTTTCTGTTATGAACAGACAGGATAATGACATACATTTCATTGAAACCCATCTAACTTCGACACAATTAGGTTCCCATGGTGTTCGGGTTACAGGTGTTCCACTGTGCTAGAATATAGCGCATGCTTTTGGGATAGTAATACAAAATGGTGAAATTTAATTATTTATGCCATTTATTGTTCATGAAACATCAATGTGTATCTCTTGCTACTTTAGCGACCCCGCGCTGGAAATGGGACAATCAATCAGTGCATTAATATTGTTACCGTGTTAGTAACGTCTGTTCGCGATTGTAAAACACAGACACGTGTATTGAAGAGTTCACCTGTAGCCGATTTCACCAACATTGCAAAGTATACTTTTCTAGCAAAGTATACTTTGAGGGAGAAATCATTTATTTTTCCCGAAATGCATTTATTCATATATAACTAACAACTGCATATATTTGATGATTAAAACTATGCAGAAGTATTATACTGAATTTATTACATTACCAAAATGGCTGTGATAATGTAATAAATTCAGTAAAATAAAAATTAATAAATTTATCATTAAATTGAAAATTTCTCCCTCAAAGTATACTTTGCTAGATAAGTATAGTTTGCAATGTTGGTGAAATAGGCTACTGATCAGTAAGTATGTCGATCTACCTGGTTATAAACACACTGGTTGCATATAACAAATTTCCCAGTCAGTCAGAATTAACCCTTTCAGTAACTGGAATGGATTTTGATGTGGTAATTTTGCAACCGATCCAATCGTCACAAAATGATTTTCATACTAGTCCATTTTTGAAAAAGGGGTGTGTTTGTTCTCAAAAATATGAAAATTACTTGCAAAAAGTGCAGATCTTGATGAGACGGCTCGTCACGAGCCGGCTCATCTGGATCTACACTGTTTGCCAATACCACTATACAGGTATGTGGTGTTGAAAATATTAATACACAATAGTTACTTCCTTGCTAATGCATGTTTTACAAACTACAATTTAAAACAACCTTGTTCATAGTTTTGCTAAATCATTTTGAGAACAAGCTGGCAATACATAAAACGTGGATTACGTGATATTTGGCTATAACCGAGTATGGAAGGTGTTCGAGCAATTCATTCATTCATTCATTCGGCTTATATTTAAGGGTGGGGATTGGCTCGAACGCCTTCCATATCCGGATGTTTGAGCCAATTCCCACCCTTACATATAAGCCGAATCGAATATTTGGCTAAAGCATAATTGCGAAAATAGCAATGTGAATAAATGAATAGACTTGATTGTTGTTTGTGCAAGGGGATTATCGCTCGATCTGACACTGAAGGACGTCAGCGCGGATTAAATACGAAACATGGCCGTCGGCACAAGGTTAATGAATGCAAACTACCAGAAACGTCACATTGGAAAATGTACCTTACATTTGCACCACCTGCGCAGTCTGATCAGGGGATAAGCTATGGAACGCCATGTCTGTCTTAACTTTCATCTTTATGGTATGCGCTCTCGTCTTTATCTTATGTGGATTCGTCTTTATGTTATGTGAATTCGTCTTTATCTTAATATAAAGACGAACCAACAGAAGATAATGACGAACCGACATAAGATAAAGACAAACTGACATAAGATAATGACGAACTAATGACGAACTGACATACGATAAAGACGAACTGACCTAAGATAAATAAAAACCGACATAAGATAATGACGAACTGACCTACGATAAAGACGAACTGACCTAAGATAAATACAAACCGACATAAGATAATGACGAACTGACCTACGATAAAGACGAACTGACCTAAGATACAGATGAATTGACATGCGAGTCTACTCATTGGCGTCACCAGCATTTAAAAAAAAGGGGGTTAGCCTTTCAGCAAGGCAACCCCTGGACCCCTTACATATTTCGGTTGCTTCACAGTCCCGGAGATATTTTGATTTCTAGAAGCCAAATGCATTTGTGCATGTTTTTACAACAAATATCTCCTGGGCAACGAGTTTTGGGTCCATGTATTTCTGACAATAAGCATATTGCAATACGTTTGGCGGCGCTTAACTGTATGTTGTTAGTCGGGCATTTGAATACTATAATGTCTACTCATTCATGCACTGAAAATAGCTATCGTGGACCGAATTTCTTTAAACAAAATCCTGCTGGCTCCAAAAAGGGGGTTCGTACGAACCCATATAACCTCCCCTGACGCCGCCCTTCCACAATAGAGATATCCATGATAATCCTCGAACGCGACGACCAAAACTATATATATATATATCGAAGTACAGTTTTATTGCACATTTGTTTGACGGACTGCGCAGTACGTATTGTCAGCCCATGACATCGCGTCATGGGCTGACAATACGTACTGCGCAGTCCGTCAAACAAATGTGCACAACAAACTGTACATTGAGGTTTGCTTAGCCTGGGAGGGGGCAGTATTCGTCTGTTCTTTATAGAAATTAAATGATTGTCTAATTGTGTAACTATTCCACCAGTTTTAAAAATTACGAGTGTCCGCTTTAGTGATATAATTATTCAGTAATCTTTATTTTACTGATAGTGACTCGCGGTGGCATCAGGCTATTTTGTTATGCAAATGAGTCAGGACATTTTTAAATTATTTATCCAAATTAAATGCGTTAGCTGAAAAAAGATTTTTTATCAACATATTATATTGCACATCAACAAACATACAAACAGATAATACATTCTAATTTCCGTTAACATTTTAAGGAGACACGTTTGTGTGGAAATTCACGTTTGATATACGAAGTATATTAATGCCATTTACTTCGTCGGGTAATGGTGAATAAATGTTTACTTTGCCCGAAAAACGTCATATCGAAAGAATGGAGGAAACAAATATGTCTCCCTAAATTTTAACCTGACATGTGGGACCCCAGCTTTAATAACAAATACTGTTTGTACATGACACCAGAGACATACTACCATGAATCCCTGGTCGCATTTACGCCTTGTCTTAACCCGTTGAACAGGAAAGCCCGCTATAGCGGTTTATGCAAACAGTGCAGATCCAGGATCTGCACTTTTTGCAAGTAATTTTCATAATTTTGAGAAGAAAAACCTCACTTTTTCATAAGTGGACTAGTCTGAAAATCATTTTGCCACGATTGGATTGGTTAGAAAATTAACATATCATAATCCATTCGAGCTACTTAGGGGTGAAAAGGTTAAGCTAAGAGTTATGTAAACAAGTACAGATTAAAAGGTACATGCTCACTCAGTAGGGTATAATATAGGGAGACAGATACTTTTGTATATTCTGTAGATATGACATTTCCTGGCAAAATAAGCATTCATTCACCATTACACCACGTATTGATTATCATTAGTATATATTTGATATATCCGACGTAAATTTTCACACTGATATCAGCGGCGATAACCATGTTTCCTTAAAATGTTAACGGACAATACTTATTCTCTGTATTTATTTTTTTATATGCAATGATCATACATTATAATCTGTCGCAAATATTATTTGTTCAGGTGATGCATTTAATTAGTATAAATAATTAAAAAATATCATGCCCCATTTGCATATCAAAATAGCCTGATACCACCACGGGTCAATATCAGTAAAATAAATATTACCAAACGATTATATCTGTATAGCGGGTATTTATAATTTTTAGAACTTGTGAAATAGTGACATAATTATTGAATTCCTATATATAATATAATATAATTTAATTATATATAGAATACAAATTTTAAATTATAATTTCATTATTTATAGGTGGCCATCTTGAAAATGGCAGACATTTCTGTCAGTTTTGCATTTAATATATTATAGGAAGTTTAATATTACATATTTGAAATGTGATAATGTGAATTCTACGTATATTATAATACGTATTGTTTGACAAAAGTGTCAACATTAATTACATCATGGCGGCCATATTGAATATGACGGCCATTTTGATGTTTTTGTTCATGTGGGTCTACATCTAGAATTATTCAGTACACCAAGATTTACCAGTGTGCCATATGTCATGCTTGTATTACGAAATTCGCAATTCATGTGAAATAACTTCACCATACAGTCTAACTAATAAAGCACAGCTGAGTGGGCATGTGTACCTTCAATAACAAAATAAATCAGATTTTGTTCCTCACGTCTCGATTGATATTTAAGGAATATGACACGTAATGACACGTTGACTCGTATGACAGAAATTTCTATTTCCATTCATGATAACAGTAAACAGTGGACATGTGCCAAATACAAAATGTAAATGATTAACCGTTACATGTATACTAGCTCAAACATTACACCAGTTGAATAAATACAACTCCGAGGCACTGGATATATATACTTCCGGAACGATTTTATTCTATATACATATATAGTTATGGTATGAATCGGTAAAGGTTTATGGTTTTCTCAAACTCGTGGTCATATTGATCAGTATAGGAGATTTTCTTCCATATGCAATCTCCGTAATTTGGCTGAAAATATGAATATGTCTCCGTAAATAACATCGAAAGATGACGAAAACATCAGAGCTCATGTGGAATTGAATTCCACATGAGCTCTGAAAGTTTTGTCAACTTTCAACCCTCATTCGCAGATTTTTGAAACCAATAATCGAAAATTTCCCATAGACAAGAAGGTAATAAATCACAAACGTCGTCTCATTTTCTATGAAACTAAACATTCATTCACCATTACTCCACGTAGTGACTCGCATTATTATGCATTGTATATCGGACATAAATTACCACACTGATACCAGGGGCGATAACCGTGTTGCTTTAGAATTTTTCAGGCGACGCATTTAATTAATAGTATAAATAATTAAAAAGTAGCATGCCTCATTTGCATATGAATGTAGCCTGATACCACCGTGAGTCACTGTCAGTAAAATAGATATTACTAAATAGTTATGTCTGTATAGAACAGAACAGAACCGATTTTTTAGAACTGGTGGAATAGTGACACAGTTACACACGTAATTGCTTTAAAGAACATAGTGTGCCTACTGAGTGGGCATGTACCTCAATGTACATGATCACGTGGTTACAACAACAACAACGTCGCCCACTCCAAAGTAAGTATTATTTGATATTGTCCTTCATATGCAACGGATTTTGATGAAATATGGCGCCGCAAACGCGTCTTCATGAGCTGCATTTGGTGGTCTAGGGAGTTTGGCACAGACTTATGTCGTTTGACAGACTTATGACAGAAGTTTGTGCCAAACTAAAGAGACCACCAAATGCAGCTTAACAAGACGCGTTTGATGCGCCATATTACATCAAAATCCGTTACGTAATAAGGACACTATACAAGAATACGTACTTTGAATCGGTATTTGTTGTTGTTGTTAGTACCACGTGATCATACACCTTGTACCTTTACTCATGTTTCGTCGGCATGATCGCGAACAATTCAGACTCTATCGTGGCCGCAAATATAATCAACCTAATTTTCTCACAGCATACCGTATTTATATTCCAATCGACATTGGGGATAAATACACGGCTTGAGAATTAGAAGAACAGCCTACATGTACGTAACAACACCCTATCGGTGCTGACACTACTTTCCAACGCCCAACACTCATATTTATATATTTTGTTTTTAAGTATAATAGATCCTGTACTGACTGCGCTGATGAACCTGACAATCGGGATATCCACTGATTTGATCGAATTACAGGTCATTTCTCACAGTCTCGTTTTCTGGTAGATAATAAAAGATCAATAGCGGAGGGCCTTATTGGGATATGGAGAACTTGAAGTTATACACTAAACCTGTACCGTACAAGCAGACCATTTCTCAATAACAGACCTACTGTCTGTTTCACCAAACCTGCCCAAATTGCATGGCCATATAAACAATGCAAAAACGTTTGTTTTGATAATATTAAATTAAAGCAAAATTTAAGATTGAGCCTTCTTTTTATTTCGTGAAATTCGGTCAAATATTGATTTTATTGCGAAAAAAACAATTTCAATTTCCAATCTTTTTCTTTTTTTGGCTTCTCCGCCAGCTCATCCACCTCGTTTCCCCCCAGGTTAAATTCCCATAGACAAATACATTTTTCATAATAAAATCAATACTTGACCAAATTTCACGAAATAAAAAGAAAGCTAGCTTATTCTTAAATTTTTATAAAATTAAAATATTATCGAAAAGAATATTGTTTTTGCATTGTTAATATGGCTGTACAATTTGGGCAGGTTTTGTGAAACAGACAGTAATTCTGAGTACATAACTATACATAATGACATTTAATTGTATTGCATTATATAAGAGTTTTGACGAAGTTGTATTTCCAATTGTGCGTTTGAAGCGTTCTTTGATTACTTTGAAGTTTCTACTTCGTGATGAGTGACCTAAGAATTTTGCTCATACACACTCTATTAGGTGAGTTTGGGATAATACTTTTGTCTCATATTGTAGAATTGTCTCTCAATAACAATATAGCGAAGTATGAACTGCAGATGCTTTCTATATTTTAGTGTGCGAAATTTAAATGTTATTACGTAAATTTATACCGTTGCGTGTGGTGTAGCGATATAGTGTAACCTATTGCCTTTAAAGCGGAAAACGTGCAGCCATAGCAGACAGGTTGAAGTAACGGACCAAGATCTATCCATACATTAAATATACATAAAAACATCAATAAGTGAGAACAAAATAAGCTAACATTGTTTTACTCCATATTATAACACATTACCAATAGGGAGTAAACAAATAGTTAAAGGCCCTGAACGGCTCAGTATTACAATTTTCCGATTTTTTCAAACACAAAAACATATTTGCCAACTGATTTAGTACACAAAACTAACATATACTGCCAAATAGATACATCTCAAGTCTTGAGATTTACATCTTAATCGCAATGTGAAGACAACAAAAACTTGTTTTGTGTACCACTCAGTGCAAAATGTCAATATTCACAATTTCATTTCCGTAACCCAACGGCTTCGGCTCGGAAGTGAGTCGATAAACTCCGGCTATCGGAATACATCGGCCGCGAATCGAGGAGTTGAGGAGTTCACCCGAGCGTCTATCGGAAAATCGATCGGGCTTTGAAACACGCACCTGATGTTTGTTTATCAACAAATATTGATATTTTCATCGACTACAAACTCATCTTTGTACCAAAATGAATGCAAACAGTTTCAAAGTGTGTGTAAATAGAAACCTGTTGGATTTATGTGTGGGAAAACCCAATAGGAGGCCAAATTCGGCAACTTGAGCAGCATAGTACGGGGCGCCAAGTGGGACATGGCTCAATTTTGTCAACAAAATTCATTTTTGTGCCACAAAATTCAATTTTGTGTCACAAAATTCACTTTAGTGCCACAAAACTCAATTCTGTGTCACAAAATTCAATTCTGTGTCACAAAATTCACTTTTGTGCCACAAAATTCACTTTTGTGTAACAAAATTCAATTCTGTGTCACACAATTCAATTCTGTGTAACAAAATTCAATTCTGTGTCACAAAATTCAATTCTGTCAATTCTGTGTAACAAAATTCAATTCTGTGTCACAAAATTCAATTTGTGTAACAAAATTCAATTCTGTGTCACACAATTCAATTCTGTGTAACAAAATTCAATTCTGTGTCACAAAATTCAATTCTGTGTCACAAAATTCAATTCTGTCAATTCTGTGTAACAAAATTCAATTCTGTGTCACAAAATTCAATTCTGCACACGCATGTAAGAAGGACTACCATTGGTCAGAAACTGCACTGGAGAAATGGGTCACGGTCGCCGATCTACACATTCAATGTCGATGATTCATTTCTCATTCTGCCGATGATTCATTTCTCATTCTGCCATTTTGCTTCAACTATCTCCAAACAGTCAAACGTTGACAAACCCATTCGTATTTAAACTCATTTGCGTTATAATTGTGCACATAATTCATGTACATGTAGATCTCCAGCGAGTACTGACGTCATTTATTGTGTATGCAAGGTACATCTGCCCCAGTTAAATCAATAATACACGCGCTGTGGCCTGTGTTCTGACTGCTGTCTGTGTTTATAAACAGAATGTGTGTATTGGGCCATTTGAGGAAACCATTTGTAGTATTTGTGTAGATACCATGGATACTAAGATGGTGTATACTGTAAATAATGCATGTAGACACATAGTTGCGAACACGTAACTTCGCAACTAGTAGACACAGATCCAATACCATTTGTTTCACAAGGTTAGATCTACTGTTAGAATACGACGTAATCTAATGTCATTTTCGAGCATAAAACGTTACCTGATAAATAGAATACCAGGCTAGCACGTAACTTCGCAACTAGTAGACATAGATCCAATACCATTTGTTTCACAAGGTTAGATCTACTGTTAGAATACGACGCCATCTAATGTCATTTTCGAGCATAAAACGTTACCTGATAAATAGAATACCAGGCTAGTGTATTTTAATATCAAGTTTATCAGGATCGGCTCGGAAACGGTAGGAATTCCTCGACAAGCCTCGGAATTCCTACGCGTTTCCTAGCCTTGCCTGATAAACTTGATATCAAAATACACTAGCCTGGTATTCTCTATATATGGGCATGCTCTCAGTCTAGCTATGTCCCGGCTACTTTATGTTTGACCCTGTTTACATAATTGAGGGAAAATTCTGAATATTTTTCTTATTTCTCCTTCAAAGTATATATGCTTATATGGTGTGACCACTCATTTGTAATCATAATATAACCAATATAACTGTCCATAAAGAAGTATAATATTGATATATTGGGTTATATTTTCGCATTGAAATATTTAAACCTGCAAGTGTACTCCACCATCTAGTAAAATGGACTAAGACCGATCTCAACCAATCAACGTAGAGATGACATAGAATATCCTACGCAAACTAATTTTTGTGGACAAAAATGAATTCTGTCCCACAAAACTGAATTTTCTTCACAAAGCTCAATTCTGTCTTACAAAATTGAATCCTTTAATAACAAAAATGAATTTTGTATATGAAACGTAAGCAGAATTGAATTTTGTGACACAGAATTGAATTTTGTGACACAGAATTGACAGAATTGAATTTTGTGACACAGAATTGAATTTTGTGACACAGAATTGAATTTTGTGATTTTTAGTGTTACAAAACTCAATTGTGTATACATAATTAACCTGTCCTGCATGGCGCCCCGTAGTTACCACATGTGTTATAATTCTCATGAGAAGATTCTAATAAATGCAGTGCACCAGATCACCATATGGAGGCGATTCTCATGAGCAGTACTCAATGACTAAATTTATTAAAAATCGGTGCATTAACTTAGCCGATAAAAAATTATGAAACAGAAATTTTAGCGCTTTCTCGAACTTAACAGTGGGGCAAATTTATTTTAATGTCTGCTTCCTTTCACACAGCTTCTTGATATTCGTTAAACTAAAGCATCACCAGACGCGCTTCGTTGTCTTCTGACAACTCTTGTTACCAAATCCATTGATACGCATTTTCCAAAGATGATGCGCCAGATACGGGGCGCCATGCAGGACAGGTTAATTATGTGTACAAAACCAATTTTGTCCAGACAAAATTGAGTTTTGTAACACTAAAAATCACAAAATTCAATTCTGTGTCACAAAATTCAATTCTGTGTCACAAAATTCAATTTTGTCAATTCTGTGTCACAAAATTCAATTCTGTGTCACAAAATTCAATTCTGCATACGTTTCGTATACAAAATTCATTTTTGTTATAAAGGATTCAATTTTGTAAAGACAGAATTTGAATTTTGTGAAGAAAATTCAGTTTTTGTGGGACAGAATTCATTTTTGTCCACAAAAATTATTTGTTTGCGTAGGATAGTCTATGTCATCTCTACGTTGATTGGTTGAGATCGGTCTTAGTCTATTTTACTAGATGGTGGAGTACACTTGCAGGTTTAATTATTTAAATGCGAAAATATAACCCAATATATCAATATTATACTTCTTTATGGACAGTTATTTTGGTTATATTATGATTACAAATGAGTGGTCACACCATATAAGCATATATACTTTGAAGGAGAAATAAGAAAAATATTCAGAATTTTCCCTCTTAATGTAAACAGGGTCAAACATAAAGTAGCCGGGACATAGCTAGACTGAGAGCATGCCCATATATAGAGAATACCAGGCTAGTGTATTTTGATATCAAGTTTATCAGGCAAGGCTAGGAAACGCGTAGGAATTCCGAGGCTTGCCGAGGAATTCCTACCGTTTCCGAGCCGAGCCTGATAAACTTGATATTACAATACTCTAGTCTGGTATTCTATTTATCAGGTAACGTTTTATGCTCGAAAATGACATTAGATGACGTCGTATTCTAACAGTAGATCTAACCTTGTGAAACAAATGGTATTGGATCTGTGTCTACTAGTTGCGAAGTTACGTGTTCGCAACTATGTGTCTACATGCATTATTTACAGTATACACCATCTTAGTATCCATGGTATCTACACAAATACTACAAATGGTTTCCTCAAATGGCCCAATACACACATTCTGTTTATAAACACAGACAGCAGTCAGAACACAGGTCACAGCGCGTGTATTTGTTTATTTAACTGGGGCAGATGTACCTTGCGATACACAATAAATGAGGTTTGTACTCGCTGGAGATCTACATGTACATGAACTATGTGTACAATTATAACGCAAATGAGTTTAAATACGAATGGGTTTGTCAACGTTTGACTGTTTGGAGATAGTTGAAGCAAAATGGCAGAATGAGAAATGAACCATCGGCAGAATGAGAAATGAATCATCGACATTGAATGTGTAGATCGGCGACCGTGACCCATTTCTCCAGTGCAGTTTCTGACCAATGGTAGTCCTTCTTACATGCGTGTGCAGAATTGAATTGTGTGACACAGAATTGAATTTTGTGGCACAAAAGTGAATTTTGTGACACAGAATTGAATTTTGTGACACAGAATTGAGTTTTGTGGCACAGAATTGAATTTTGTGACACAGAATTGAGTTTTGTGGCACAAAGGTGAATTTTGCGACACAGAATTGAATTTTGTGGCACAGAATTGAATTTTGTGGCACAAAAATGATTTTTTTGGCACAAAATTGAGCCATGTCCCACTTGGCACCCTGTACCAGAGACTATGCAGGTAGCTGCACTCTAGACACATTCTGACATGTGTATCGAGATTAAACATCAAATAATAAAGGTTATTGCAACTTAACGGGTCTCGGAGTAAACTTTTATTTTACTTTTTCCTTCTCAGTATTGTTTACATATATATGGGCTTTTCGGTAACATTTCGGAATGTTATTTCTATTTTGTATAATAACACACTGAAATTACTAGTGGTTCTGGCGAGTTTTGGAACCGGTATGACAACAATTAAGCATTTCAACAGCGATCCTGCATTCATTGTGCAAAACCCAAGCTATTTGACCGGGTCATATCTGGTCTGCACACTGGAGTTACTCAGAGTTCATGACCTCCAACGAATGGTGCAACCAGTCTAGTCCAATATTGGACAATGCATCTGCATGGTTCAGTCAGGGTTTATACTGTTTGCCATTCAGTCCATCAATTCGTACACTATAACAGTAGCCAGACTTGCTAAACTGGCATCAGCATTATTTCCGCAACATGCGGCATGTTTACACTATCCAGTAATAATGTGTGTCACATAAATCGTGCCAACACGTAGCAGGGTTCCCGAATTGCGCGATGGAAATAGGCGTGAGTACTTAACGCAGGTCGATGTGCACCAGCCTGCGAGTGATATTTGGAAATCGGGTGATGATCGGCAAGGAGATAAGAATTTGTAGAAAACTAACTTGATCCCGTTCACTGGATCTACTTGACAGCGATTAAATTACGATTAAATAGAAATATCTTATGTGTGATCGGATGTTGTATGCTAGTTACATTTGGAAGCAGTGTACATAGTTCCTGATCAAAATGTACATGTACAATCAGGGATGCTACGATGGCATAGTACGATGTAATTATGACAATAGTACGCTGCTACGATATCGATATATCGTAATATCGTTATCGTGCTATCGTGATATCGCATCATCGTTATCGTGTTATCGTTGTATCGACCCGATATCGATATTACGATGGCCTAAACGGAACACCATACGTTCATACTGTTAAACTGCCATATAACGGTTTACAATAAGAATGTCGGATAGTAATCACCACCATTGTCCTATATATCGTAGTATCGTCATCGTGCTATCATGATATCGCGTCATCGTCATCATAGTGTCGGGTTATAGTAGTATTGACCCGATAGCGATATTACGATGGTCTAAACGGAACACCGTGTATGCATACTAATGTTAAAACTGCCATATAACGGATTACCATAGGAGAGTCAGATAGTAATCACCATTTTCCTACACTTAAACCCATATATTCTGATAATGTTCGCTAAATATTTCGGGCAGTGTTGTTTATTGCATGAATAATGATTCCCCAAGATATTTGTCTAGTATTTTCAACCGCGGCCTTTGGTATTAGTAGAGACGCATTGTTGTGAACTTTCAGCAACAAACTATAGGACCACCAGAGAAAGGGCTGTTTGAAAGATGATTTGCTGACATATTACTATATTTACGTAAATGCGAAGTCAATGCACATAATTGTGAACTGTATGTGACAATACGAGTATCATGAGAGAAATGCATGTGAAATATGAAGAAGTTCAGTGGAAGGAAACATATTTGATAACAAACATATTCATGAATTGTGGTAAAAGTGACATATAGGCCCATAGGGCCGGTGTATCTGAATATAGACTCTTGAACATTGCGATATATATATATATATTATATATTGTTTACACATGTCACTTTAATAAATAAATTACTTACTTACTTAAGTTACTTACTTACTTACTTACTTACTTACTTACCCCGATTCTGATATTGTAATATGTGTGTCATGCGTACGTGTATGCTTGTATATCGGTTTTCGTTTAACGTGCCGAAAGATGGATATGTTACTCGCAATACATTACAATATGCGTTTTATCAATCCGATGCACATTAGACACATGTTTCAGCAGCACGAAATCCTGGGGCCGTCACATGATGTCCGGTTTATAGAGGTTTACTGAATGTTTGACGCTAGACCTTCACATAAAATATACATGTACATGTATTTACCTCATTATATCCCCGGCATACGGAGTATGACGAGGGGTATATAGATTTCGTTATTCCGTCCGTCCTTTCGTCCGTTCGTTTGTCCGTTTGCTCGTCCGTCCGTCTACGTTAACGTTTTTGGGTACCCATTATCTCTATAACGGTAAGTCGGATTGACCCCAAGCTCCATATACTTCCTTATAAGCATCCATATTTTCATTCCATACCGCACACATGCGGCCTTCATGTCAAAGGTCAAGGTCAAATTACTTAGAAAGTGGCGTCGGTAATTCGCCTTAAAGTTTTCGGGGACCCATTTTCTTTGCAACGGTAAGTCCGATTGACTTCAAACTTTATATACTTCCTTATCATCATCCATATTTTCATTCTATGCCAAACCCAAGGTCAATATCAAATTTCATGTACTTAGAAACTTGAGTTAAAGTTTTGTTTATAAATATTTGCGTTAACGTTTTTATTTGTCGGTCAATGCGGCGGCAGGGGGTATACGTGAGCCGCTGCTCACGTTCTCCAGTTTAATAGTATACTTATACATATCTGAACAATTGACCAAACTGGAGTAACATATTTGAACATGTCGATATAATTATATTTACGTGTATTTAGCATATTATTTGTTCCATGCATAGTCATTGTGTCATAGATATGTTCCTCTGTTGCCATATGTATATGACCTGCGTGAATAAACGAATTTGAAAAATGAAAAAAAAAAATGTGTTCATCTGTTCACATTTTCTTAGCTAAGACAGATTAATTGACAGGTCAGAACATGGTCAGCATTTAACTAGTCAATTTTATGATTTATGCACATTACTGCCTGTGGATATAGACTATGCTGGCTTTCACTACTTTTAATTGGTAAGAACTGGAGCAGTATGGTGGGAACATCCTGCATATTAAATTACCCGACAAACCCAATGCGCTTGAACCGGGATATGTACCATCTGGTACCTCTGCAGTGCAATGTCGGTGTATATGTAATGCGTGGCGAACGATACTATGGTGCGTGTATATAACCCCATGTGGCGGTCAAGTACCAATGTTAATGCAATTACATACACATGTATTGCGACCGTTATGAACGGATAATGATACAACAGGGTCAAATGGATGATGTGTGAAATAAGGTAATGGTGAAATAAGGTTATCAAAAACTTGATCTTATTTGTATCAGCCTGCACATTCACACAGTCTGATCATGGCCTACACAAGTCAAAATTCAGTCAGTATATGTCTCAGAACATTTATTGACATGCGTTATGGAAACAACTATGTTGAGTAGTTTGTGATTTAAAGTTCAGATAATGATAATAGCCTACTTTGATCACACGTGCCGTAATGACATTTTCATCAGCCGGCGGCCGAAATATGATTTTGTCTGGCATCGAATGGTTATCGGATTGATAAAAACGCATAGTGTAATGTATTGCGAGTAACATATACACCGGCACGTTAAACGGAAACCAATATGCAAGCATACACGTAGTACTACGCATGACACATATATTAAAATATCATAATTGGGGTAATACTGTATGTTTCTTATCAAATATGGTTCCTTCCACTGAACTTCTTCATAGTTCACATGCATTTCTCTCATGATACTCATATTGTCACATATAGTTCACAGGTTATGTGCATTGACTTGGCATTTACGTAAATATATTAATATTTCAGCAATTCATCTTTCAAACATGCTTTCTCTGGTGATACTACAATTTGTTGCTGAAAGTTCATAATACTGCGTTTCAACTAATACCAAAGGCCTCGGCTGAAAATACTCGACAAATATCTTGGGGAATCATTATTCATGGAATAAACAACACTGCCCGAAATATTTAGCGAACATTATCAGAATATATGGGTTTAAGTGTAGGAAAATGGTGATTACTATCTGACTCTCCTATGGTAATCCGTTATATGGCAGTTTTAACATTAGTATGCATACATGGTGTTCCGTTTGGGCCATCGTAATATCACTATCGGGTCGATACTACGGTACATGTAAGTCGACACTACGATGACGATGACGCGATATCGCGATAGCACGATGACGATACTACGATATTATAGCGTAGTATCGTCATCGTCGTATGGTAGTATCATGCCATGGTATTCATAGCATCATACTATCGTCGTCGTGTATAATACTATGTCATCGTAGCTTCGAACTATTGTCATCGTAGTATGGTACTATCGTCATCATAGTATCGTACAATAGAGCATAGCAATACTGCCGGGAACCAGTATAAAGCACCGAGAGTATCCGATTGCATGAAAACGTTGCAGATTGTTTGCTCTGCTGGATACCATAGTACGATAGTGATATTACGATGGCATTAACGGAACACCGTGCATGT
This sequence comes from Conchocele bisecta, assembly GCA_029237695.1. Lineage (NCBI taxonomy): Eukaryota > Metazoa > Mollusca > Bivalvia > Lucinida > Thyasiridae > Conchocele > Conchocele bisecta. The sequence goes on from CM055266.1 coordinate 65,384,461, forward strand.
ATATGCCATTTCCTTTGAAATCGATGGATTTGTATGGTGTTCATTACGGTGTGAACAAACTCCAAATGGAGATTGAAATAATAAAATATTCTGATACAGCACAGTACAATTATTTAGAAAAATAGTATTACGCTGATCTGATCAGGGAATGCGCTGGTCGCTATGTTATAAACATAATGCCGCTGAATAACACATTCGAATGTTCTCTGATCGCATGTGCAGGTTAAGTCATATTGACCTGTGTCATTTACTCGCTCGGATAAGCCATCGCGCAATTCGGGAACCCTGCTACGTGTTGGCACGATTTATGTGACACTCTTATGCAAGTTCTTACATTATAGTATAAACATGCCGCGTTTTGCGGAACTACGTGTTGATCATGTCTGGCTACCTCGATTGTGCAGCTGCGATGGCTACATGTAAGTGGTTGATGTAATGGCCATAAGAACCGTCGTACCGGTGTAACAGGAAATCTTCCACCCCTGGAAATCTTCCGGGGGGGGGGGGGTGATAGATTTCCAGGCTTCAGCCTAGGAAATATCCCCCCCCCCCGCCTGGAAATTCTCCCCCCCCCCCCCCCAATCATCACCACCTTCACAGACACTGTCCACAAAACTTTTAATGTATTTTCATATACATTGTTGATATTGTGCTCAGGAGCATACAAAATGCACATGCTAGAACCAGTCTGTTGGTAACAGAGGATGTAATATCCCTACATGTATACTCAACTAACATAGTTATAATGTATGTCTGCTTGTGGAGAAGTATGTGAATAGGCGAGGCAGCATTTTCAATAAAAGAGCTATCAAATTTAGTAGAATATCTATACATAGACGATACAGTGGTGGTGGGGCGGTAGAGATTCTATTTACCGGTATTATGTAATAATTCACCATTACCGTACCATAACTATTATGTATGTTTGCTAGTAGAGAGTTCTCTAGGTAAAATCTGTACCATAGCTGCATATGATTGGTATAAATGTATAGCACATGGTGGGGGTGGGTCTAGAAAATAAAAACAGTATATCTGTAGAACAGCAAGCATTTGGCATGTATTGGAGGGGGTGGGATTTTCCTAGGAAATATCCCCCCCCCCCTCCGCCACAATCTACCATATGCATAGTGGATATGGACGTCTCTTTGTAGACAAGAATAGCCCACGTGTATTTCTGAAGAAACAAAATAATGTATGTTGGTGTAGAACAGACAGCCATGTATTTGGGGGGGGGGGGGGGGGGGGGGGTGGGGGGGGGGGGGGAATTTTCCTAGGAAATATCCCCCCACCATCTACCATATGCAAAGTGGATGTGAATGTCTCTTTGTAGAGAAGGAGAAGAATAGCAGGTGATTGGTGGAGTATTTCTGATGAAATGAAATGAAAGTTGGTGAAGAGATAGCATGTGGCAGTATTGGTGGGGGGGGGGGGGGGGGGGAGATTTTCTTAGGAAATATTATCCCCCCCCCCCCCCCCCCGCCACCATCTACCATATGCATAGTGGACGTGGACGTCTCTTTGCAGACAAGAATAGCCCACGATTGGGGGAGTATTTCTGATGAAACAAAATAATGTATGTTGGTGTAGAACAGACAGCATGTGCCATGTATTGGTGTGGTGGGGGGGGGGGGATTTTCCTAGGACAATCTACCCCCCACCAATACATGCCAAATGCTATCTGTTCTACACCAACATACATTATTTCATCAGAAATACTCCCCCAATCTTGGGTTATTCTTGTCTACAAAGAGACATTCACATCTGCTATGCATATGGTAGATGGTTGGGGGGATATTTCCTAGGAAAATCCCCCCTCCCTCAATACATGCCAAATTATGTCTGTTCTACACCAACATACATTATTTCATCATGACGTGGGGGGTTATTCTTGTCTACAGAAAACATCACATCCGCTATGCATATGGTAGACGGTTGGGGGGGATATTTCCTAGGAACCCCCCCCCCCCCCCTCCCCCCCCCCCCCTCCTCAATACATGCCAAATGCTATCTGTTCTACACCAACATACATTATTTCATCAGAAATACTCCCCCAAATCGTGGGTTATTCTTGTCTACAAAGAGACATTCACATCCGCTATGCATATGGTAGTGGTTGGGGGGGGGGGAATATTTCCTAGGAAAATCCCCCCCACACCCACCAATACATGCCACATGCTATCTGTTCTACACCAACATACATTATTTCATCTGAAATACTCCCCCAATCGTGGGTTATTCTTGTCTACAAAGAGACATCCACATCCGCTATGCATATGGTAGTAGGTTGGGGGGGATATTTCCTAGGAACCCCCCCCCCCCCACTCCCTCAATACATTCCAAATGCTATCTGTTCTGTCACACAATCATACATTATCATCAGAATCTCCCCAATCGTGGGTTATTCTTGTCTACAAAGAGACATTCACATCCGCTATGCATATGTAGATGGTTGTGGAATTGGGGGGGGGGGGGGGGAATCCTAGGAAAATCCCCCCCCCCACCCACCAATACATGCCACATGCTATCTGTTCTACACCAACATACATTATTTCATCTGAAATACTCCCCCAATCGTGGGTTATTCTTGTCTGCAAAGAGACATCCACATCTGCTATGCATATGGTAGATGGTTGGGGGGAGGGGGAAAATATTTCCTAGAAAATCTCCCCCCCACCCTCCCTCAATACATGCCAAATGCTATATGTTCTACACCAACATACATTATTTCATCATGAGGGAGGGTCATGAGGGAGGGGGGGGGAGGGGTATTATTGTCTACATCCACATCCGCTATGCATATAGTTGGTTTGGGGAGGGGGATATTTCCTAGGAAAATCCCCCCTCCCTCAATACATGCCAAATGCTATCTGTTCTACACCAACATACAATATTTCATCAGAAATACTCCCCCAATCGTGGGTTATTCTTGTCTAAGAAGAGACATTCACATCTGCTATGCATATGGTAGATGGTTGGGGGGGGGGGGATATTTCCTAGGAAAATCTCGACCCCCTCCCTCAATACATGCCAAATGCTATCTGTTCTACACCAACATACATGATTTCATCATGAGGGAGTGGGGGTTATTCTTGTCTACAAAGAGACATCCACATCCGCTATGCATATGGTAGATGGTTTAGGGGGGATATTTCCTAGGAATATCCCCACTCCCTCAATACATGCCAAATTCTATCTGTTCTACACCAACATACATTATTTCATCAGAAATACTCCCCCAATCGTGGGTTATTCTTGTCTACAAAGAGACATTCACATCCGCTATGCATATGGTAGATGGTTGGGGGAGGGGGGGGGGAATTTCCTAGGAAAATCCCCACCCCCCCGCCAATATGCGTCACATGCTAACTGTTCTACACAAACTTTTCACTTGGTCAGAAATCTTCCCCAAATCTTGTGATATTCTTGTCTATCAAGGGACTTACACTATGCATATGGTAGATTGGGGTGGGGTGTGAGGGTGGTGATTTTTTATGTTCCGCTTTCTTATACTACGAAATGGCATACATTGTGCCTATGTGCACATGTTTAGTGGGAAATAATTCTGCTTTGTAGCATTCAAACACAAACTTTTGGGTTTTTTGGGTTGGGGGGGGAGAATTTCCAGGGTTGGGGGGGGGGAGATTTCCTAGGGTCGCACCTGGAAATATTTCCTCGGAAATTCTTCCCCGGGGGGGGGGGGGGGGGGGGGGGGGGGGAATATCCAGGCTCGAGATTTCCAGGGGGGGGGGGGGGTGAGAATTTCCTGTGACACCGGTTTCAACACTCGCAGGGTAATTTCAGTGTGTTAATTTGCAAAATAGAAATAGTATTCCCAGATGTTACCGAAAAGACTATATAGATGTAAACTATACTGAGAAGGAAAAAGGAATTTAAAGTTTACTCCCGTTAAGCCGCAACAACTTGTTTATTATTTCATCATTCTCGATACATGCATCGTCTCTGGCGCATCATCTTTGGAAAACGCGTATACATATATTTGGTAACAAGTGTTTGTCAGAAGACAACAAAGCGCGCCTAGTGGTGTTTTTGTTTAACGAATATCAATAAGCTGTGTGAAAGGAAACACAAAATAAAAGGAATTTGCCCCACTGTTAAGGTAAATTGTTACCTTGACATTGGGGTTAGAGGTGGTCTGAGTGTGATGGCTGTTGAAGGGCATGCTAGAGAAACATTAGAGGAAAGGAAGGGTGGGTAAAATATCAAGAAGAAAGCACTAAAAAAAGTATTTTGTCTGGGACAAACAATAAACGTTTCGTTTCTACGTCGCGTAAATACGAAATTAAGAAACATAGTTTCCTCTCTACATGACGTATGCAATGGCGAGGTCTTAATATGTGGCTGCGACTGGATAAATGGGGTTTATGGGAGTTGTGACCAGTACAGCTCTTGATCAATACCACACTCCAGTAGCCTGTTCACGATTTATATTGCTTGCTAGAAGCAGTGCGGGTGTTTCATTGCTGTAATGGCGAATATATCATATCATGACGAGACTGTGCGGGTGCACGGGATGATCTGGGGCAGCACTAGTCGCAAATTTCCCCAATCACATCCATAATAATACGTTACTACGCGGCGTGGAAACAAACTATGTATAGGTCATTTGATTTGTATATGGATATACAAATGTAGCGCGGCGGAACGAGTGGCATATATCCATAAACAAAGCCAATCGCATACAAACATACACATAACATTCACTCATATACACAAACATGTGCAAGCATAAATACATGACATACGTACATAAACAGTGACTGTGTTTCACAAACGAAATGATCTGACAACCGAGGACGCACAGTTTCCATTCATTGGAGCGGGCGGTTTATTACATGTATATGATAATCAAGTAGTGATAATATAGTATTATACCTTGTACATGTATGCAGGTGTAAAACTTTCTAGGTTGATATATATATGTAAAGTACGGAACATTGAGTTAATTAAAGGGTACTGGTGAGGAACATTTCGTTTGTGATAGCTTTGTGAAAAAAAAGGCATATGCTTTGAACAGTGTTCACGAAATGAATAGTTTATGTATTGCTAGTATTTTGATGTGGAGATATGTTCAATACCATAACATGTGATTGTTTTAGACATTTGGTGAGAATAATGTGTGGTGGCTAACTGAAAAGAAGAGTATGTAGATTTTTGGTAGGAGTATGGGTGTACATGTGTGGGTGGGTTGGGTTGTATATGGGGTTGGCACGGTTGAAACATGATATTGATCGATATTAATATGAGATCTTTTAATTCCTTAAAACTATAAAATGGTTTGTGATGTGTTTTTGCACCATGACATTTTAAATAAGACAGAGTATAGGTTCAAATGGTTCAAATTATTGTTTAGACAGTGATCCCATAAAATATAGTTTACACAACCGTACATTCGTGACGTAATATGACACCTATGAATTGTTTGCCCTTGCGTCCAGAGTAGATCCTGAATAGCGTGCACCCCACGCAGTCTCACTATGAACATAGGAAGGACAAACTCAGTTCAGACATATAGGTTTTTACGGACGGCAGAAAATGTTATTAAGTGTCTGGTTAGCAAACAGTGTAGTTCGTAATAACACTGATCGCTGTAAGCTCTGTCAGGTCAGTTTTAAACCAATGGATTGTGAGTCCATCATTTACAATATGACTGACCAACTGACCATTTTGAATTTCTGTAACGATATCATACCGGGGTATAAGTACGTATCTGGTGTATTGAATGCTCCATTGCTTAGAGCTGGATGTTGCTTAGACCGTTGTCGGCAATACATGTACATATCGTTCGTTAGAAGTATGCACCTTGATCAACAACGATTTCCAGCTTTGACAAACTTATGAGAATAAATCCATTCACACACAGGACTCGATACTTGGCTCATTTGGAAAACGTTACCCCACCCACCCATTTACATACACTATACATCATTGTACAACTTTTTTAAAGGCTGTAATATATAGTGTATGGAAATGGGTGGGTGGGGTAACGTTTTCCAAATGAGCCAAGTATTGGGCCCTAGGTCCGAGTCTTCCACCTGTGACACAGGCGATCCCTAAAAGCCGGTACTTCCCGGAAAAGGCCGGTACTACCCGGGACTTACCTGATGAGTTATTGTTCCCGCCGCTGTAGGTGGTTTTAGTAAATAGGTGCGAACCCAGGCTCATCGGATTTAATATGTGCAATGAATCAGCATGTAGTAAAATAACAAAAAATGTACACTGTAGTTGGGTAATTAATGACTGTATACGCCCCTGTGGGCCACACCATTGTACTCAAATTGGAATTCAGTAAACTGATTTATGCTGTGTTAATGAACAAAAAACAATATTCGTATTTCACGGAACCTATCAATTATTTAAATAACATTTATTTATAATATATATATGTTTTCATTTTGAATTAACACATATTGCAACATAAATGCTGTCAGTTTTATAATTACCTATAATAAATATTTGGCTGTGACTGGAGAAATTGGGCTTCTGGCATTTGTGACTAGTGTAGATCTTGATCAAATAGCACACCCATATACCATTAAAATACACATAATGCTTGATAGCAGCATGATGGGTGTTTCATTGATGTAATGCAGATCAGTGCAGATCTTGAACAGACTGTACGGATGCACAGGCTGATCTTGATCTACACTGGTCGCAAAAACACATAAGCCCCATTTCGCAAAACGCATGTATGAGCCCCATACGCCGCATTATAACGTGTATCCTACACGAGTAAAGTAATGGCCACTTGGCAGCTGGTTGACAAAAAGAACCTTATGACAATTGCAATTAATGATCGGGATTCCAGACCACTCTGCAATATTCTCATAGGCTGTAGTAAAATCACTATAATTCACTGACTGAATGACTATCAGTGTCCATGAATATTATGATCGGACTGCGTCAATGAAACGGTTAAAATGTTGACATACAGTAGCGCTTTTCTGCAGGTCAACTATACGTACTATACCAATACTATACGTATACTATACCAATACGATATGTTTTCTATACGATATGCATATAATATAAACGTACGGTATGTTTGTACCGTACATACCAACCAATATCGTATAGATATACCATTCAAATCGTACGTTTATACGATTGTTATACATGTGTATAATTCTGGTACGTTTGTATCGTACAAACATACCAGATTTGTGGACGGTATAAATGTACCAGAATACCGTAAATGTGTACGATATATTAACGGTGAAACCGTGTACTATTAGCCCTAATATTTGGTCCGCACCTAATATTTGGTCCGCCTCGGCAGTTGTTTTTCATAATATTCAGAAGAGACTGACTTCTCAAAATTGCGCCCTCAAAATATATCCATAAAACGAGAAACAAAATCCAATTAAATAATGAAAAACTTGTGATTGTTTACGAGATACGATTCGATATGCCTAGCTAGAGTTTAATCTCTCATCCGGTGCATAGGCACTTTTGGTATATTCATACCATATCCGTACGGATATACCGTATATACAAACGGATATCGTATGTTTGTATAATATTCGTCGAGTACGTTTGCATAATGTAAACAAACTGTACTATACGATGATACGGTACAAACATACCAATATTATATGATCATACGATATGCTCATTGAATATACCAATACTATACGATTACGATATGTATACGATATTAGTATATACAAATAGGTAAGGAGCAAAAAAGCACTACTGTATTCAGTGGTTGCGAATACAGACAGGTAGCTTTTATCAGCAGGCTGCCAATCATATACATGTACATGTGTAGCAGAATAATGCAATGTACTAATATATCACAGTGCTTTGGATTACGTCCTTTGTACTTGTTGGTGTCCTGCTTAGAGATGTTTCACTGTATTATCCTATGATTTTATAGAATGCCTACTGAACTCGCCAAACATAATGTTTTGTTGGGCATACGTTAACAAGACTCGTATATTTCCGAGACTTCATTTCTTTCATCAATTAAATAGTTGTGTTCTCATTTATTTACTACAAAGTATATTCAACAGATACTGTAGTATTGACTTTGATTGGAAGCCGACACATGCGAATAAACGCATAAACACAGAAACACATATCGAATATGCGGTACGTTGTTTGAGACACAGTCAGAAAAATACAGGTTAATCGTAATACAAACGTTTGACTCCATCAGTCAGTTACCAGAGAACACACATTATCAGATGATGTTTAAAATGTTCAATATTTGTTGGTTTTATCACTTTATTGACTACACATGACCTATGTCCACCACATGCACCAGGGTTATTGTTTTCAATATTGCGCCCTGTTTGTTGAGTGATAAATACATATACATACTTGTCACTGTGGTAATGCCAGAAACGGTTAGTGTATGGTTATACACCGTTTTGTAAAATGTTAGAATATATTGTAACCGAGACTCTGAATTATATAAGTTCTTCAACATGAAATGATTCAGGATTCGCTTAACAGTACATGAGCTGATTGGCTCGAATGTCAAACGGACGAGAGCGCGTAGCGTTGCCATTTTCGCAGTTTAGCACCTTGAATAGCCCGAATGGGCGTACTAGGTTTGACCTTTCATTGTATACATAGCTGTTATCAGGCAATACCTAGTGTATCTGAACCTCTCTTCATCGATATCATATGAGCCGCGCCATGCGAAAACCGGGCTTAATGACAAAATTTTCAGTTTTTACTTGTTCGCGTATTCTGAATTGTACATCTTTTAAAAGCCATATGCCGCCAAAATTATCAATGTATCCCAATTATTTTTCATTTTAGAAATATTTTTATGACGTTTTAGATCAATGACGTTGAAATTACGACGTTTTTATCAACGGCGTATGCAAGGGGTGTTGATAAAATACCCGGACAAGTCCTATAGAGTTGTCATCTTTTATCGCATGTCAACCAAATTTGGATATCTCGTAGTCTTTCCAAGTGTTTCCCATTAGGCCAAGACAAAGTATGAACATAATGTTTCTTGCAGTTGCTATTAATGTAACGTTATGTTTTGGATTGCGGCCCAAGTAACGTAATTCCGTATTAATTTTAAATAATTAGGCAGAGTGTTGGCGTTTCCCCTGTTGTTTGCTGCTGCCTGAAACAATTTTGGGAAATAATAGCGACATTATTTAACATTTCGTATGCGACGACATATTTTAAAGTAGGAAGTAGTCCGCTTATAACATTAACTTTGTAACAAAACACGACATCGGGCAGATTTGGTAGCGTGACACCTTATACTTGTCGCCGTGTGTCTTTCTTGAGGATCGCATTACCATCGCCTGATTCAGACATACATTATTATGAAGTCAAGTGATAAGCTGATGATTCGGTACTACAAATCGTGGGGAAAGCAAGTTTATGACCATCAAATTTCCAATTAATTTCAAGACTTTTCGAAAACTCCACCGACCTCACTGCGTGTTTTGTGCATTATGTATTGCTTATACACAAACAATAAAGGATCTGCATTGAAATCACTGATTCTGAATCTGTTACAGAGATATTGATGCATTTGGTTTGCCAAATTCAATACAAACCCTGGATATATATGCCATTATATGAGCCGCGTCGCGAGAAAACCTGTCTTCGGGAAATTCTTGGTCAAATGGTATTTGTATGATGCATTGAATGCTTTTTATTGATCATGATATCTGCAATATTCATTAAGATATTATATTTTATACAACACCATTATTCAGGTCGTTTGAGCAAATGAGACGTCACGTAAAAGCCACGTCAAGCGACGTTACAATATATGGGCCGCGCTCTGTGAAAACCGGCCTTAATGTTAAAATTTCTAATTTGCACTTTTTTACATTTTTGGATGCGGACACCTTTCACCAGCAATATGCTGAAAAGAAAATGCAAATATGTTTCATAGTTTTTGTTTTATCTCACTTTTTGTAGCACCATGTCAATCACGCAAGGAAAAAAAAGTAACGTCATGTTAAATCTATAATTAGCCGACATGTGACCTCGTAATTTGCTACTATCGCCAACTATCACAGATTATGCATATGCATGTACCGTCAGAGAGATACATTGTAATTATTTGAGAATTTAGTTCAGAATCTAATTGACGTTATTTACGTAACAGTTAATTGTGACGTCACTTATTGATGTAGACATTACGTCACTCATCAAGGACCAAACACAAACAACTAAACGACATTCCTGGTGTTTGAAATTGAAAAAATCTGTGACTAATTCTGTAGAAATGAATGGCCTGAATTTGGTTAGAATTTGGATAGGCCTATATGGCTGCACATATCAATGACTTCAGCGCCAGATGGTGTATAGAGGGTAGTCAGAAACCCCCGGGGAGTTTTACACAAATTAAAAATCGACTGTCCATACCCGACTCTCGGAATTAAATTTACCTCGTACTAGCAGGTAGGAGGTCTATGGGAAAATCTTGCCCTGACCCCCTCGGCTGCTCACCGCCGCGCCACTGCCCCCACACCGAGAGGGCAGATATTGTTATATTAGTCGTGTCAGCTTAAAACAATTATTGTGTGGGCTACCCGTCTCGATCATGTCTATGAATTTTCTGCCGGTACTGATTTTTTATATAAGTTTCTTCAAATTTTAAAAATGTACGCATTTATCAACCGTACTTTGTAGATTCCTTCATATGTTTGTATTTGCGTGACTGATGCCCGCGCGACAGCATGCGTATTTATTTAGTAAGTGGAATGTATAGTTGTTAAAATAAAAAGTGGCCAACAGAACATGCAGGGCAAAATTATCCATTACTATGTATTTTTAAATGTGTGTCGGTTTGAATTTTTGATAATGGGTTTACCATTTGAAAACATATATATATATACATGTACATAAACCTGTCAATGTCGGGAAAATGTGTCGATGTGACATACATGATTGTATAATTGTTATAAAATGTTCTGATAAAAATAGCGGCAGTAAGGATAATAGTACTGGTGCATGTATAGTAAGTAAGTAAGTAATTTGTTTATTATAGTGACATGTGTAAACGTACACGAACAAATAATACATTGATAATCATACTAATTACACCCGGCCCATTGGACCTATAAGTAAGTAAGTAAGTAAGTACTGTAATTTGTTTATTATAGTGACATGTGTAAACGTACACGAATAAATATAACATTGATAATCATACTAATTACACCCGGCCCATTGGACCTATAAGTAAGTAAGTAAGTAAGTAATTTGTTTATTATAGTGACATGTGTAAACGTACACGAATAAATATAACATTGATAATCATACTAATTACACCCGGCCCATTGGACCTATAAGTAAGTAAGTAAGTAAGTAATTTGTTTATTATAGTGACATGTGTAAACGTACACGAATAAATATAACATTGATAATCATACTAATTAAGTAAGTAAGTAAGTAAGTAAGTAAGTAAGTAAGTAAGTAAGTAAAAGTAAGTAAGTAAGTAAAAGTAAGTAAGTAAGTAAGTAAGTAAGTAAGTAAGTAAGTAAGTAAGTAAGTAAGTAAGTAAGTAAGTAAGTAAGTAAGTAAGTAAGTAAGTAAAAGTAAGTAAGTAAGTAAGTAAGTAAGTAAGTAAGTAAGTAAGTAAGTAAGTGAAGTAAGTGTAGTAAGTAAGTAAGTAAGTAAGTAAGTAATAAGTAAGTAAGTAAGTAAGTAAGTAAGTAAGTAAGTAAGTAAGTAATTTGTTTATTATAGTGACATGTGTAAACGTACACGAATAAATATAACATTGATAATCATACTAATTACACCTGGCCCATTGGACCTATATGTCACCTTCTTGCAACATAAATGTTTCACTTGATTCAAATAATGTCTGGTGTTTGCAGAACATGAGTTTCTGGTTGTATGCATTTGCCAGACAATGACCGGACCAACGCTCAGCCCCCGACCCACGGTCACAACAGCTTACGGAACATTTTACTCATCAATACTGACAGCATTGATGTCTTAATGCGACCGTATTCTGTACAAATGCTCGGGATTTCCAGCAAATACATGCGACCGAATTATACAATTTGGCTTGTCAGAACAGAACAGAACAAATCGTTTATTTTCGCAATAGAGTTTCAGTCCACACGCAGGTGGAATAAGAAACAAACCAGGCATGTATGTAAAATACTAAGCATGGTGACGTCTATAAAGCTCATGTAGGCAGGCGATGCGCCACAACGAGATGGGGTCCACAGACTACTTAAATGAATTAACATTAATAATTGATAATCAATGAGAAATGTTCAAACAATGATCAATTTACTCAGTCTGGTATATGTGAATGCGGGTTATTACTATTATTATAATAACAATAATCCGACCCAAAACACCTGTCATTCACGTGTTCAATGGTGATACAGTCCGGGCATATGTATACACTGTATCCTCTCGTCGGGAATAATTAATTTGTAAACGAAATTTTCAATTTAATTGTGTTGCGTTTCAGAAAAAGTACATTCAACGCCTTAAGCTTTGTAAACAAAGAAATGAGTGACCAACCAAGCCATGCTAAAAAGCACCGTGGCGTATGTATATGTATTTTGAAGTCATGTCTGCACACTATATAATCAAGTCAGTTATTTACACACTAAATTTGTACCGACCACAAAATTGCGGCATTTGTTTGAAGCGTCTCGTTTGAATTTAGACGCGTTGAATCTGAAAATATAGAAGTTGTGTATTCCAGGGCGGATTCACGTAGGGGAAAACCCGGTGCGCGGCCCCCTAAAAGTTTGGCGAGTAAAGATATGTTTGCTCTAAAATGCGCTATAACGCAGCAAAATGGGGAGTAGACATCAAAAATATTCAGGAGGGCATACCGCCGGACCCACCTAGCAGTCTCCCGAGCTCCGCTTGGTCGACGAACAAACGGTGCTTGTTCGAAAATATAGTAAACTGTTTCAATTAAGAAGTCCCGCCCCTCCCCTAACCTGAAATCCTGGATCCGCTCCTGGTATTTGCTTTATATTATTTACACGCCTCCTACTAGAACGTCCCTTTGATAAAAGAAACAGTAAAGCACGCAGACATCCAATGTTTAGTTGTAAGTAAATTAACAACGATCTAAAGTAGGACTTCTCAAATTTGTAAATGTTGGAGACCTGTGCATCTGCGCAGCCTGATCAGGGTCTGCACTGATTGCAAAAATACTAGTAAATTATATGCCATACATTCATATAACCATATTTACAAGTGGTCAATTAAAATAATATGTAACAGTCATCAAACGACAATCGTACGGCTGATGTAATGTGATATTTTTGAAAGTCGCTAAAAATTACGTGACATTAGAAGGTACATGCAAGTGGTTGCAGATACAGATACAAATCAGTAGGCTACGTCCCTGGGGCCCGTTTCACTAAACTTCGCAAGACTAAGATGTTCGTAAGTACAAAATGAAGATAGTCTGTAAATTCCACATTAACAAAATGTTTCTGTAAACAATTATTTGATTTACATTTATTGAGCAGCCTATGTTCAATAAATGTAAATCAATCAATTGAAATTTCCAGACGATCCAAGATTTGCACTTACGAACATTTTAGTCGTACGAAGTTTTGTAAAACGGGCCCCCGGTGGCTACAATTATGTTCGCACTAAATATGCCTGTGACACAATACCAACACACGAAATACTAAATAATAAAACATGTTTGGCCGAGTGTCAACATGATGCGATATGTCAGGAGCCGCGTAATTATTTTTATTTTTTCTGACAATTTCCCAATTTTATTTTGTGTTGATTTTCGAAACATTCGACGGTGAACTAGTAAATCAAATGAATTAAGACCTAGGCCCAGTTCTATCCGTGGCAAATTTTATCCAGAATACGTGTCACAGTTAATGAGTCAACTGTTTATATTTTCTTTAATAAAAGTAACGGTTGCGGGCACACTTTCACGTACAGCGGGGCCGGGTCCGACCGGCCGTCGGCACTAACCGCCCCCATCAGTAAACACGTTTAAACCTAAGTTGATATCTTATATTGCGCATGTTCATTTCCCCGTGAGTTTTAAAGTTGCGACAAACAGTACAGAAAGTATTGCCATTACGAATTAAATCGTTTTCCATAGAACGACATCTGTAAACCAAGACCTTTTCATAAATATGACCATGCAATATGTAGATCTACGTAGACGCATAATTAAGTCATGAATACATGAATGCAGTGTTACCCGAGTGTGTCTACATATTTCCAAAATCGGTTCAAATTATGAAGGTTAGCGTGACTCATCAAAATGCGTAATGCAGTGTAATCTATAAATAAACCCCAAAATCGGAACTGGCTGTGTACCGCGTGTACGGTTCCGTCTTAGACGGCCGAAAATACCGACCCCGCTCTAATCTGAACGGGACCGTATAGCATAGGCGTAGGAGCGTTTCAATTATTGGGGGGGCCAAGTTGGTAAAAGCGAATTTATTATTGACAAAAAAAAAAAAAAAACGTTCTTCATCTTAATATTGGGGGGGGGGGGCCCCCCCCCCCCACTTTTATATCATCAATATTCGGGGTGGTGGGGGGCAGGCCTCCCACTTATTATCCCGATTGCATCGGGGCCCCAACTTACTTGTGCGCAATGCACAACATTTCAGAGCCAAATCTCCAAAACCAGGTGTGCGAAGGTGGTCGTTCTTGTGCGTGACACACATTTGAGTTGATATGTATGCAAGGGTGAAGTTTTGTTAAAATATTCCATATGGTTGCAACAATTTATTGTGTGGATACATCAACGTTTACTGGTGGATGAACGGGGCGGTTTTAGCCCCCACAGTTTCAACTGATTACTTACAACATGCGGCTGGCTAACTTCAGACTTGTTCTTGTAGAAACAAATCGCGGCCACCAAACTTATTGTTGTTGTTGTTGTTGTTGTATTTTCAAAGTTCCGCCGCTTATCGGCGCACCCCTTCAATGCCACAAGACAGGAAGGGTGACTTGACATTTTATAAGTTCTGTCTGTATTAACGAACATGATTGAAAGCGGTGAAGCCGGGATAAAACTCGTATAATTGATGAACAAAAAGAATAAGTTCTACACAGGAAATTTCATCCACCAATTATTGGGGGGGCCAAAGCATATTCTGCCCCCCCCCCACTCCAAATATTGATGGGCCTGCCCCCCCCGCGGCACCCCGGCTCCTCCCCCCCCCCCCCCCCCCCGGCTTACGCCACTGTATAGTATAATTAGTAAAGAGCCCACACACGCGCCCCGTGGTCGATCTCAAAGTTGTAAGTACATGTACAGCTGATGGTGGTCGCCAGACAGGATACGTTTGTTTTCTGTGAGTATTCCGGTTTCAACCCAAATTAAGAAACATGCAGACGCCTCCATCTACGCCGACTACAATTGTTCTCGCGTTTGTTTGTAATGGTTATATACATATATAAATAAAGTTTAAAAGAAATATTAGCATTATGATTACATAATACTGATATTGTTATGTGTTATCTAAACATACCGGTCGTATGGTTATTTAGTTTCAAATGTCATTTCACAAGTCGTCCATATAATATATTATAAAAACAAGAAACGAGGCAAAGCCACGAAGGCCAGGTTTTTTCCAAGCATAGACACTTGGATAACATAATTATACCCACTTTTTGTAGACTAGCTTCATGTCGCGCCTTGGGGCGAGGCATGGACACTAAACAAATAGATATAGTAGATGGAAAAACTTTAACGACAAAACTTTAACCGGACACACGGACGTACGGACGTACGGACGGACGTATGCCAAAATGCCGACGATATCGCGCTTTCTACAAGCGGGTGCGACAATGATGATAAACACCCATGTGAAGTATCAAGGTAATGGGTGAAGCAGTTGCAGAGATATAGTACACAAAAAAATTAACAAAACAATTCAAAGTAATTTGACCTTGACATTGGGCAAAGGGGCCGCACGGTTGGGGGGTAGAATGAAAATATGGATGATGATAAACACCCATGTGAAGTCAATAACGTAGAAATAATAGGTGAAGGTAAAAAAAATGGTCACATGTTGGATAGTTTTATGTGGTAGGCACCCCTTGGTTATGAAGCTGTGAAAGTTTGGTGGTCCTAGGTGGTACAGTACCAAAGAAATGGACTTAAACACGAAAACTTAACATTGTAAACGCGAAAACTTAACATTCAAAATGGTCGACTGCGCGGAAAAAATGGGTCAAGTTAAATTAAAAAAAAGTAACATGTTGGATAGTAATATGTGGTGGGCACCCCTTGATTATGAAGCTGTGAAAGTTTGGTGGTCCTAGGTGGTACATTAACAAAGAAATGGACTCAAACACGAAAACTTAACATTGATTGTGGACGCCGCCCGCCGCCCGCCGCCCGCCGCCCGCCCGCCCGGCTTTCGCCAATCCAATAGCCTGGATTTTTTTCCAAAAAACCTGGTTAATGATAAATGCAATATGCCCATTTGTATAAAAATAATCGACAAAATTACTACGTATTTCCTTGAAGGAAACCGCGGAAAAAAAGAAAAAAAAAGCAAATCTAATCTGAAAAACAACCACTATGAAAACAACTGTACAATTCTGCCACGCATATCCAACATTACAATTGTGAGCCGTAAAGCGTACGGCTATAAATAGGACAACTTATTGCAATGGCGCAACAATTCCAAGTGTCAAAATCCGACGTGACGTTGGTAAATTTATGCGTAACTTTGTGACGTCATTTTCAGCCTTTCATGACGTTGTCATTAAGGCTGGTTTTCACAGAGCGCGGCCCATATATAGTAAATACATAGTTAGTGCCGTCGAATGTAAAAATTTAATATTTAATATATTCGGTTGGGCCTTAGACAGCTTTATTGGGGCGAGCTTTAGCGAGCCCCTATAAAGTTGTCGAGGCGAAACCAAATATATTTTATATTCTACGGCACTAATCATGTATTTAATTTATACCGCATACTAAACGTAATTGCTTGAACGTGCGTGACGTCATGCTTTGACGTCATTCCCTCGCCATGTGTCAAATTCAAAGCAAAATGGCGGCGTCCACGCTAGGTAGATTCAGTATTGTATCTGATTAAATATCCGATTAAATATCCGATTTATTTACGATGAACATTCAATATTGGCTCGAGTTAGATTACACAGTTGTCATAATAAGCATTGCATACACAATGGACATGTCCGTGTCGTTGGTTACGTCGCATATACTTTTACTGTAAAGATGGACAAAATTCAGCTGCACCGACAGCGACTTCGATTTTAAAATTCGCCGCCATCTTGAATTTGCTGTTGAGACTGACTAATATTAAAGGTACATGCCCATGCAGTAGGCACAAACTGTTCTTTATAGGAATTAAAGAAGTGTATAACTGTGTCACTAGTCCACCAGTTATAAAAATGCAAGTGCCCGCTATACAGATATAATCAATTAGTAATATTGATTTTACTTATAGTGACGCGCGGTGGTATCAGGCTAGTTTCATATGCAAATGAGGCATGATCTTTTTTAATTAGTTATACTAATTAAATGCGTCACCTGAACAAATTATATTTTCGACAGATTATCAAGTATGATCATTGCACATAAAAAATAAATAGAATAAATAGCATACAGAGAATAAATAGTAATTCCCGTTAACATTTTAAGGAAACACGGTTTTCGCCCCTGATATCAGTGTGTAAATTTACGGCTAATATAAAATGTATAATAATGCCAATCAATACGTGGAATAACGGTGAATGAATGTTTATTTTGCCAGAAAATGTGTCAGATGATGTCTCTGATGTAAGTAACATTTTGTGCCTACTGAGTGTACCTTTAAGCTACATCAGGTATAATATATTAGGTTACTTCTGATATACACAGCATTTATTCAAACCCTTTAGTATGCTTTTCAAATAGTAATGGTCGTGAAACTAAGTGTAGTGTTTCTTATTTTCATGTTAATTTCAACTAAAAATAGTTTTATCCATTAATCATGATGATATTCCATCAGACGTTTTGTTATCCGCATCCGGATCTGGATCCTGTAATGCTAGACGATAGTATTCATACAAAAACGTGATCAGGAAGTTTTATATCTTTTTTTTGCTTTCCATAATGCCAATTTTCTATTTATATTATCATAATACACACTATCAAAATCCGAGGACTTTGTATTTTATTTTACTTCATATGTATACTATAATGGACTGTGATACACAGGGGAGATACTTCATAAATTAAATGAGCTGAATGCCAGTAATCACACGTTGTGCATGTGTGGATGCGTCAATCCATCCGTCCGTCTGTGCAAGTCTATGACCAACTGCACAGTTGATCCACCAAGAATTTGACATTCCGAAGATTCCTGTGGATATGATATTAGATTTTTAAAAGTTGTCCATACTGCTATTTTCTCATTGACAATGCTGCTACAACCTTTGATGATTAACACGTAGCCCCCTAAGTAACTGAAATGAACTGTTTCATGTTAAGTTTGAGACTTCCACTATGCAGAAAAGGGGTCATTTTGCAAAAAATAAAACATATCCTCAAGTGGTGCAGATCACTGTCCATGATACTAATGTCTCCAACATGTGTTGCCTTGAAATATCATCCCATCGTATCTATGTCTTATATTAACATGGCACACATGTCAGTGTGCATTCAGATTTAAGCTTTTCATATTCAGACAACATAAATGTAGAATGTTCACGACATCGTCCCGCTCACAGCTGTACTTGGACCACCTGTTGAAAAAAACGGACCTTACAATATCTGCAATAAATGTACGATCGGCGACCCATATCATGTCGGTAATCGAGAAAGGATTCCCTAGTGACTGAATGGCGGACATCCTATGTTCTGATCAGACGGCGCATATGCACAGATGAGACATCGTAACATCCATGGCATTGTTGTTTTTGCAGGTAAATGGTGGGATAAATGTTAATTTTATACATTACATGTATATTAGAAAGAAATAATTGAGCAATAAACTGAAAATTCGGGGCGAGTTAACCAGATCTGAAACATATAGTTGTGCGGGAAACTGGGCCCAGGCTACAACGGTCAACAAATATGCTGCCGACCATCTGTATGTAAAAATGTAGCTTACACAGAGTTTTCACCTGTAAATGGTGGTCGATAGCAGTTAATGTGGACAATTATATGTAAACTGTGTCAAAGAAAATATTATATGTCAAAAGAACGGAACATAAACAAAACATACAATAACAGACATATCAATAACGACAAACATTTTTATATGTGATATCGGCAGAAAAATAATAAAATAAAATTACCCTTACGCCATTATTGCTAATAAAAACATAATATAAATTGTGCCCGTTTCGAATAAAAATGGTGGATTTCGATCGTACGACCGTGCGGCAGTCTAACGTTCATCCAATACATTCTCAGACAGGATCCATGACAGATCGAAGACTGTTTAGCTTTTTTCACACCCATATATGCCAGATTTTAGATATATTCTGTTCGTTAGATAACTTTAACACAACGGAACAAACCTAACACGGCGTTCTGACAAACGTCGATAATTGGAAATCTCGGCTGAAATTACGTCAGCTAAGTTCACGACGTCATATCTTGTGACGTCGTCAGACTCCCGAAGACATGTTTTCTCGCGACGCGGCTCATATAGCTGCGTGTCTACCTCTGTTTATGATAAAATGAGTGGCGTTAAATGGCATATCATTCACTAAGTACTGGATATAATTGTTCAAAAGTGTCTCAATTTACCAAGATAATAGATGGTAATATCGTTGGCATACCCTAGGTTGTTCATATTTAAGATTATTTTTGATTCAAGGTGCAATGTAAGTGAAGACTTCGCTGACATGTAGCCATTTAAATTATGAGTTCACCATTTTAAATTCATAAGGATAACCAACGAAAAAGAGTGACAATGTCAAAGAACGACAGTTAGGCGACAATGCACAGCGCCTGAAGCATTTCTAAGTCATTGATGCTGCGAGGAACTCGTGCAAGTATCCTTGCTATAATATTTTGTCAAGACACCATGGCCATAACGTCAAACATGTATTCACGTTCAGTGACGTCACAAGTACGTGACGTCAAGTAATGACGTCATAATATGTGTACTAAGGTGCAAAGCATCGCGTCTCATATTAGTGACAGTTTCAGTAAGTTATAATTTTCCATTTTTTGTTCACACTTAATGTTAACTGACATCAGTAAACGTAAATGGGAGGGCACAATGTGAACTTTTACAGCGACGCTATAAACGTATTTTTCCGACGTCGTTTACCGCTTTTCATGACGTTGTCATTAAGCCAGGTTTTCGCATGGCGCGGCCCATGTATATTCAAGTTTGTGATGCTATAGCAAATTCAAAGTGGGGAAAGGCCTGTGGATTAGGCGATATATCATCAGACTTTTTTTTTGTGACGATGTAAGTGTATTGTATCTGCATATTTTCTTCAATGTTTGTTTTACCCAGAGTAAAATTCCCACGGAATGAGGTAAACGTATCATTAACCCAATTCCAAAGTCCAGCACGGTTGACTCAAGGGGGGATCCGCTGTCATTTTGTGGTAGTTAATTAACAAGTTGTACAATGGTATGCATTGTTTTATTCTGAACAACAGGCTTCCAAAGTGGACCGAAAATAATGATACAATCGAGTATGAACAGAATGGATTCAGAAAATATCGTAGTACTGCTGACCATTTGTTGTCATTTACAAAATGTCATAGATACTAGGAAAAAGAAGAAACTGTCTACATTCTGTGCATTCATTGATTTTAAGAAAGTATATGACTTGATTGACAGAAGCACACTATGGGCAAGGCTTGCTACTGTTGGTATTAAATAGACAATGTTAGATGCTGTTAAATCATGATATGCTGGTGTATTGTCATGTGTCCGACTTAACGGTCTATGATCCGAGTGGTTTGATATACACCGTGGATTATGTCAGGACTGTTCTCTGTCACCTCTATTATTTAACATATTCATCAATTATTTTCCATACATATTAAGGCTTTCTGAAATGGTGTCCAGTTTGATGACGAGGTATTATGCATTTTACTGTACGCATATGACATAGTGTTGATTGCAGCAAACGAAGCGGATCTACAATGTATGCTTAACATGCTTCATCAATGGTGTGATTTAAACTGCATGGTCGTAAATAATAAAAAAGAAAATATAATTGCGCATTTTCAGCCACCATCTGTGCATCGAACTGTTTTCCAATGTATATGTGAACCCGAAACAATGTGAATTGTTGACAGATACATCTTAGTCTTATTCTGAGTGTAACATTATATTATAATATCACAGAAAAAATGGTTGCGCATAATGCTGGTATAGCACTAGGTTTGATAGGCGGCATGCCTCATGATGTTTTTAAGATATTATTTGACTGGTATGATCAGTAATAAACTTACTACTTATATTTCATTAAAAAAAGATGATGATCAGATATGTTGATGGATGACAAGCCCTTATACATTGTAAACAGAGACAGTAGTGTTAGTGGTGTAGGCGGCAATAAATTGCGCACTTATCATGCTTACAAACACGCATTTGTGTTCGAGAAAATTGTGGAATATTTTTGCCAATTAAACATTGCTCAGCGTTTGCGAAGTTTCTATTTTGCGTCGCACCAATAGGGTTAGAAATGGTCGCCGTCTTTGAAAACAAGAAATCGCTTGATCAGACTGGTCAGAACCTCCGCTGTTTGCAAAGGCTAGGTGGTACATTTCGATTTTTTGTGATCAGTGTATACGTATTGTCTGTGTATTATTGTCTGTTCCGGGACATTGACAAACATGATAAACCCTGATGAGATGCACCCCCAGTGCACCCCCTCCCCCATATTTAGGTGAATTATTTGAAATGCGCCCTAATCACTTGCAAAATACGCGTTTGGTTAAGGTCTGAAACAGATATGAATTATGAAGTTCCCAAACCTGAAAGTAATATATTTACAAACAGCTTTTCATACTCAGGCGTGCTGATCTGGAATGTTATTCCAATCGACATAAGACGTTTCACGTCGTTAAATACATTGTCCAGTAATTGTCTTAACTGGATGAAGGGTCGATAGCAGCTGAAGTAGCGGTATTATCTATTAATATAAAATTGTTAATTGTGCCCCCCGCTAGCGTCACTAATCACGAAATTACGATGTATGGTATATAGTTTAAAATGACCGCGTGTTTGATTTGCCATGATAAAATTGGTCTTGTGGAGCTTAGCGACCGTGTAACCCTGGGACTGTTGGGAAACAGGTACCATTTTTCGTCATGGCTCATCATTATTGTTTCTTCATGTTAAATTCACGTATGCATACACCATGTACTCATTGCAACATGTATTGTATATGTATGTGTGTATATGCACTTCTTAAGAGGGCCTCGGGGAAGATTGGTTCCGACCAACCGAGTCACCCTCTATACAAAAAAATAGCTATCTATCTATCTATCTATCTATCTATCTATCTATCTATCTATCTATCTATCTATCTAGCTATCTATCTATCTATCTATCTATATATCTATATATCTATATATCTATCTATCTATATATCTATATATCTATCTATCTATCTATCTATCTATCTATCTTATCTATCTATCTATCTACTATATATATATATCTATCTATCTATCTATCTATCTATCTATATATCTATATATCTATCTATCTATCTATCTATCTATCTAACCTGATCCAGGGCTACACTGGTTGCAAATGTTGTCTGCTACCTTCTTCCATGAACGGACTGATGTTCGACAGGAACACAGCAGTGAGAAAATGAGATCTACCGTGACAATGATATATCAGCAACAGCATAACCAAGTATACTGTCTGCGCATTTGTTGTATGCGCATAATTGCATTGTGACATTAACGTGTGTTATTGTATTTGTGGATCCAATGAATGTGATGCACATATGATCTGTTTTATCATGTTTTGTTGGCGAAGGGAATGCACCGATTGTAATACTTTTAGTCATGGAGTACTGGAATCGCATCCATGTGGTTATCTGACGCACTGGAATTATTAGAATACTCTCATCATAATTATAATACATGTGGTACCATTGTAATTCAATTTACTAGTGATATTATAATTATCCGTTTGGTATGATTGCCGGTGCAGAGTGACGGTGACATGACGATCCGTTGATTACTTGTATTAACGTTTTGGGACCATATCACGGTAGGTTATCGTCATATTTTGTATTAGCTGCACATGATGCACTATATGGCTACACCACGGTCAACGGTAAACATTTGCGTAATTGTATTTACTTTTCGCGCACTAAAATAAATGGAAAACATGCACGGCGTTGACGTTCATAATTCGCTATTATAGTGTTATTGAGAAACAATTCTACAATATAACACAAAGCTATTACCATAAACTTACATAAACTGTGTATTAGCAAGATTGTTATGTCACTCTCAACGAAGCAGAAATTAAACAAACGCACATTTGGAAGGACTCCTCCGTCATAACGCTTATGTAATGCAGTGTAATTAAATTGAATTATAATTATGTACTCATAAGTAATAGTGTATGTTTGTAAATAGAGTTTAGTACATACATATTTATTCTAAAATGATTTGTGGTTCAATCTGTCATTTCACTCGATCAACAGTTAGGTGAACTAATGTGCGAACATGTTTGGTTCATGATAATCGTCTCCTTTGCATTGCATTCTCAGCATGTTGTTGCATTTATCCGTGAAAGGAAGAGTCCCGAATATTGTGAACTGCAATATTACACTAGGGGTTTGTTGGATCCATGTATTGTGCAATAATGTGTAAACGTTATGTAAATAGAAATGTATGTATGTTTCAGAAATAATCTGTTAATATAACAATTTTACAACCGCAATTCGTGTCCCGTGGTGATGCTTTCCACTACTTGCGTGACGCAAGCATCCCTCATATATGCGCTAGCCGGGAAAGGGTTATCCCATTATACGTGTTTACATACACGTGTCTTATAGTGAAATAGACCGAACTTATAATTATCTCTTAAAAGGCGAAAAACCGGATATTATCGTCTGCTTTTATATTTTTCAGACATGTTTTAACAATGCACATGTTGGACAGCACATGATAATTGTCTACATTAGAGACAATTATCAGGTGCTTTATAAACAGGTTTTCATTACGTAGAAGAAAATGTGGCCTGTGGGCACACGAATTCCACCGGGTGGCAGATTTATTTTCGAAACTCCGTCGAATTTGTGACGGACGGACACACGGACACACAGTCCAAACACGATATGCCACCGGCTCTACCGAGACCGGTGTAAAACTAAAATTAAAAGGCACATCCGCGCAGCATTTAATCCCGCCCCCATCGCCAATATTATGGAACATCTGATTGGATAACCCATTAATTAGATAACCGACTCTGACTGGCACTTAAATTGGGTCAGACTGGACTGACCATGTTTATAATTTCGGCGGTATGTCTCGTTTTCCGTTTTGACTGCGGAACACTAGATTTTACTCATCGTTTTTGCCGCGAATATTATGGAACATCTGATTGGCTGACTGAACGTATGAACCCATTAATTATATAACCGACCCTGACTGGCACTTTGGTCAGACTGGTGCATGCCTATAATTTCGGCGGTATATCTCGCTTTCCGTTTTGACTGCGGAACACTGGATTTTACTCAGGCATGTATACGTTATTTAGTTTTGCTTAGGGCCAACCCTACATACAAGTATTATGATAATCGTACCTACATGTATACATACTGTAAGGTGGACGTCACTTGCGCGTGATGAATTTCATATGGGTTCTATATTTAACGGGAAATTCCTTTGTTATTTAGGACTTTCTTTCTAGTTTTCACTGTTTCCGATCATGACTTGTGGCGTAATGTTTGTCACACATGTATATAGTATGGTCACCTTTTAACTCGTTTGTTTATATTTTCAGAGGATATGACACTACAGGAATACGTTAATCTATTTGATGGAACGAACGTTTTTTCCTGATTCCTGATGCGTAAGGAAGACAATTGATAGTTGGTAACGACACGTGTGCATACATGTGAATTAGAACACCATGTCCGACTGTTTAAGGTCGATTTCACTCAACTGTTTTGCATGTATGTCTAGACAGTCTGCTTTATTGTGTATGCCCTACATGAAAATCCAAGGTTTAGTACTTATTCATTGTTTGCGTATAACCACTGTATTTGTGGATGAGACTGGAAAAACGGGGCTTATGGGGTATGCCACCAGCGTAGTATGCACATCCGTGTAGTCTGATCGGGGTCTACACCGTTCGCTATTCCGTGAATGAAACGCCCGTCATGTTTCTAAAGCAACATACATTGTATATCGTTATTAGCCAAAATAGGTGTCATATTTGATCAGGAACTACACATAAATCGTATAAACCCAATGTTGCCTGTCACAGTCACATTTATGTTCCTATTTCTGCTTACAATAGCTGTTTCAATCACTAACCAACTAACTAATATTTGACAAGAATGTTTAATACACGTGCCGCAGTTATGGTATAATTCAGAGAGTCCGTTAACTTGACATATATTTGGAACATTAACATTGTGACAATTAACCGTCAATAGGAACAATTAGTAAACCTAACTGCATTTTATGTCCAAGTTCATAGTGACAAATGCTTGTTTCAGAACGATAATAGTTTGAACCTTTTCATATTGACCTCATTACATGTATGTGTTTTTGCTTTCATAGTGACTTTTATGAACATTTTCATAGCTACTAATGATTGTCAGAGAACGGAAATCTTATGCAAATTTTCATAGCACTAATGTTTGTCTGAGAACGGGAATGTTAGGAAAATTTTCATAGCGGCTACAATATGTGGGAGCGATGGTACGTTTAATGAAAATTTTCATAACGACTAAAATTTGTCTGAAAGCAGTAATTTTCATAGCGACTTCAATATGTGAGAGTGATAGAACGGTTTATGAAAATTTTCATAGTGAGAGGTATATTACATTTTATGAAAATTTTAATAGTGAGAGTGATATTCATAAGGAGAGGTATATTACGCTTTATGAAAATGTTCATAGTCCGGTTTATGAAAATTTTCATAGCGAGAGCGCTAGTACATTTCATGAAAAATTGTTCGTCTCAAAACGGAATGTTATGACAATTTTCATAATGATTTTAATATGTGAGTCACATCGGTGGTTGCACTGGTGATTGCTGAGTTTCACAACGCTTGAAGGCAAAGGAAATCGCAGAGATAGTATGCTATGTCGTATACTGAATGTCTGTTCCTAATGTCTGTTCTTAGAATCTGGTGAAATATTATGATAATTTGCATAGTCAAGTGCGGTCTGAATTTTTCCTAACCCTCCTTATGCATATGGGGTCGCTATTTTGAGCAACTGGATTTGCTCAAACAAAACTGGAACCTGTTTTATATCATTATATCACTGTAATCGCACAAGTAACTGTAAATTTACGTGCGGTCTCTGTGGTGCAATTGGTTAGAGTGTTCGATTGTTAACCGAAAGGTTGATGGTTCGAGCCCACCCAGGGACGAATATAATTTTGTAGTAGGTTCATACGAAATAAATTATCTATTGGTCTTTTAACGTAGTAGTTTGCCTCCACAATTTTGTTCGCCCTATAATTAACATAAATATTCTTAAGCATTATTCTAAAGCTAAAATGTAAAGAATCCTACACGTTGCTTATATATGAGACCGAGTACAACGATACGTACTATTGTTATACTGTACATTGTATTTACTGTGCTGTTCGCTTTTGTTGGGTAGCCGTTGATTTCTCTTGGTGGGGCGCATGCGGACGGCCTTGATGGTTTTTATTGTGGTTTTATATCTGTAAACATTTGAAAATAAATGTATGAAGAGAATGAAGAAAAATATATTTGTCAGAAGTGGGATTTGAAACCAATTTCAAAATCATAAATCGGGAACTTGCAGAACGTGCAACCGCAAAACAGAGTAGTCAAATAATGAATCACATGGCTCAATCCGATCAAGTCGATACCTGTAGCCTATTTCACCAACATTGCAAAGTATACTTTTCTAGCAAAGTATACTTTGAGGGAGTCATCATTTATTTTTCCTGAAATGCATTATTGCATATAGAACTAACGACTGCATAATTTTGATGATTAAAAGTATGCATAATTATTATACTGAATTGATTACATTATCACAGCCAAAATGGCTGTGATAATGTAATAAATTCAGTATAATAAAAATTAATAAATTTATCATAAAATTGAAAATTTCTCCCTCAAAGTATACATTGCTAGTAAAGTATACTTTGCATTTTTGATGAAATTGGCTACAGGTCTGAACATCTATGTGATGACGTCAATGACGTCGATTTCCAGCAACATGTCAGACGTAAAGCAATGCGTTTCTATGTCGGTGGATTTAAACCATCAATTACTGAAAATAAATTAGCCAGATATATAACTATGAGAGGACCGAAAGTGACGAAGGTTCTAATTACGAGAAGCCGCAAATATGGAAACGTAGTAATCCGCGTCAATGTTGAGAATGACGGCAAAGCGGATGCGTTAACGGACGACCCATACTTCTTCTGGCCTCGGGGCTTTACATGCCGACCGTAGCTCTCGTATACTGCGTACAAAAATAGTAACACAAGAAATACACAATACGTACGGCTCCCTCACAGTGGAATGATAATAATTGGTACTACCAATGTACAAATACACGGCTCACGAACGACAGTTCGATTGAAACTGATAATCCATATTCAGTACTAAATGGCTATACGGCTGATGTAGACTAAACCAACCATGGCCAGTACAACCACTACATGTAATTTGAACATTGCCACGTGGAATGCCACGGGCATAATGTAAAGCGCGAGTTAACTAAACGACTTTCTAGACGAAAACAAAATCTACGTATGCGGCATAAGTGAGCATTGGCTTTACACATACGTCTTACATTTTCTACACCAGATCAACAGTAATTATAACAGTCACTCACAGTCTGATCCAGATCTTGAATTAGACAGCAATAGCAAAGTTGGTAAAGGTGGCCTGGCATAATGACGAGCAGTGTAGGCGCAGATCGGGCTGCGTGAGTGCGCGGATTGGTCTGGGGTGCGCTGGTCGCGGGGGTGCATGGGCCGATTTTGTTGTGTCGCGTCGCATATACACGTATATGTTTGTACATATATATACATATCATTACTATTTCTTCTATTAATTACTCCATGTGTGTTGTGCATTTGGGGTTGGCTACAACAGCTTACCCCACATGAACAATGTACTTGGAGTGAAGTCTTTTGTAAATTTATATATTCCATCACCATATTGCGCACTTTAATTCACGCTTGTTAAAATACACGTAAATGTACCTGTATATGTAGCTCTCCACATGGAGGAAATAATGAATATCTATCTATATATATATATCCTATTTACTATTCAGGTGTTGGTAATTTAGGCAGCCATACTTTAGGAACTAGTTGAATAATGAACAGTTTAGCCCGTAAGCCAAGATAGATGGTTCGCATACATCAGTGTAGATAACTGACGTAACCGAGTGCGGATCACCCCGTTCTTGTATTTGAAGCCGAACCGAAGTACTTACTGAAAACCTTCCGTCAATTGGGGTACATTTGTCACATGTATTTAATTACATAGCGTACCGATTTGCTACAAAACTGCACTTACATCCATAGAGTGTTCATTGAACGATATCGTTCATACGAGTTAGTATGCTTGTTAAGTGAGTTTTGACTTCAAGTCATGATGCAAAGGTCACCTTTGGTATGGACGTACCTAAGGACCATAGAAACTTTTTGTTTATCCAAAGACACACGATATATCTCATTTTCAAGATGACCGCCGGCGGCTATATTGGAAAAAAATAGCCGATGTAAGTTTAGCTAAATTCCATTTAAAGTTAAGTTTCAAATTTATCTGTTGTACGCAAGTTTCTAAGAGTCATAGTGGAATTAATATCAAATATAGATGTCCTATCTCAAATCCAAGATGGCCACCGACGACCATATTTGAAAATGTGGCCGAAAATAAATGGTCTGTTTAGCTAAATTTCAATTCAATATTGATTAATTGCTTTGTTATGTGTTATGCAAGTTTCTCATGGTAACGGAAGACTGTCTATCAAAATATGGAAGTTGTATCTTATATGCAAGATGGCCGCCATCGGCTATATTGGAAAACATGGCCGATGATGTATAAGTTTAGCTAAATTATCTATTTTATGCACATTTCTAAATGTCATGGAAGAATGAATAGCAAAATTCAGAGGCTATATCCAAAATGTAACAATATATTAGAAAAATGTGGCTGAATATATACATGTAAGTTCATTTAAAAGTTATAATTCAAATTTCCTTCAAGGATCATAGAAGAATAAATGTCCAAATATGGAAGTTTTAGTACAAATTTATAAGATGGCTGTTGTCCGTCATTTTTAAATAAATGATCAATTCATAGCTCGCAAAATGTGTGTCGTTCGTACTATTATAATACATGTTATCTAGCTATGTTGAATGCCATAAACTAATTTCTTGAATCATTTTTACAACTGAAATTCATTAAACATGATATGCCGGAATTTATGCTGAGAATAATTGTAACTACATATTAAAAGAAAATAAGAATGAAATGTAAAATGAAAATTGAGAACAGATATGAAACAGAATCATCGAATTAACAAAACCTTGTGGATGACATTCCTTCATGCATCATTTGCTGGAAAATATTATATTCCATGTGCATATTATGTTTCCATTTATACATACAATGCTTTGTATTTCAGATACATGATGGTATTTTTTTTAATGAGTGACATTAAAATAACTGAGCAGTGTGCATCAATCATTAGATAGATATTATTTTAGTATGAGCATTATAATTATATGTATTGCATGCATGGGATACAGACACAGTGTATGTTTTGTGTGAAGGTCGTGTGGATTAATCATGGTTACATACAGTGACCAGGCTAACTGAATTAAGACACTTTTGTAAATGGATAGTATGTGAATTACAGATGTAAAAGAGTGGAGTATATATGTAATGTATGAGGCGTAGGTGTGATAGTTGGGTTGAGATCATGTGCAGATATATAAATAATATGGATGGAGACTATGGCCAGGACGTGCAAGCAGGAGCTTCGTGTGTCTTGAAGTGCATATTGTATTATATAAAGTGCAGCACATGGCAAAATCATTATTGTGTATGTGAATATATATTTTGTTTGAGAGTGGCTCATTGTATTGCAACACGTGTTTTATTGTATGAGCAAGCAGAACAGTACAAAAATGTAGTGCACAGTTTTGTCAGGCTCACTAAATAACGGATGTATACAATATGGTGGTTGAGCGACTTATACATGTATGCATATCGCAAAATAATATATGATCTCGGAAGCTAAATGGTCACTCGCGTGAATTGTGTTGTAGATAATATATATATGGAAACAGGAATAATCCATGTAAATGTATATATTGCACACATTGGATGATATAATAAAAACTAATACTAGACGAAACGGTATTCAGTGCGCAAATACATAATGGTTGGCATACATCACGATATAATGGTCAACTTTATAATTACGTTATTTTAGAATTAGTCTAGCGACAGCGAGATATGATTCATCCGCTACTATGTATAATGGTGACTATAACACTATCCCCTGTTAAGAAACATTGCTACATATCGTGGACTCAGTTTAAACTTTGATGCAATGACGACAATAATATGCAATGACAATGCAAATTTACGAATATAGCTGTGTTGGGTTCATATCGCGATTGGTATTATTAAGTAAGTCTGGGTTTCTCTGAATTAAATTGCCTGTGCGAGACATATACTGAAGATATAGAACAGTACACGAATATGCTTCCATTATGACAAAATGTCATGCATAAAATAATATGCATTGTAAGTAGTACACCATTACAATATGTGCTTATAAATGATTAGTATGTGATGGTTTATATTACCATGGAATGCATACATTGCATCTTCGCATACATTATAAGATTTTATAAGATTATATGTGATTGGTATATGCATATTTTATTATTATACGGTATACATATATTGCTGAACGGTGCAGTGTACTTTATTTTGTCATTCATTCCGGTCGTCTGTTGATCTGTACTGCTGACAGTAACACTTTTGTTAAAGTTAGCATTCACAGTGTCAATTCCAAATGTTTTAAGCTGTATGTGTATGTGCAGTCGGCAGCCCCTTTTCATTTCCTCAAAGGTATTTCGTTTTACAAGTGTCTTGCAATTGTTTTCATCATGCCATCTAATTTGTGTTCATAACTTTTACTCAGTTTTCAAGTTTGTGTGCTACTTTCGAATGGTACTTAAATACATTCTAACAGTGAAAACTGCCTGAAAAAAAGAGTTTGTGGAATCAACCGGATCCAAACAGTCTATGTACAAACTGTAAATATTTATTATTTTATGTTTTATAATAATTATGTTTCTACATATACATGTCTAATCTGTTTCCGAATGATTGATGGCTGTGCCATCCTGGATTTCAGATTCAGGTTTGTTTACATATGTTATTATATACATCAGTTCATTTATTTCCAGTGAAAACTGTCTACAGATGGAAGATAATGTTTATAATAACATCTACGATAAACATTTAGAGAACTCGGATTTAATTGAAAATTGGCTGATGGCGACCATCTTGGATTCGAGATACAACTTACTAATTATGTTGTTCAGTGTTATATGACACATATGTGGTGCTATATCAAAGAGGAGAGTCACATTACAACATCAATTCATTAAATACATACTACTGTCGGCATTGTTTATTACCAATATGGCAACCGGCGGCCATTTTGAATTTAGATAAAGCTTCTGTATTAGATATTCATTCCGCCATGACACTGAGAAACTTGAGTATAACAGAAGACATTTAAATCATTTATTTTATTGCTATTTAGCTACACTTATATATTGTCGGTCACTTGTTTTCAATATAGCTGTCAGCAATATACAAATATGGCCATCGACGGCTTCCTCCATGGCCCTAAGAACATTGTATATAACAGATCGTTACTTTTATTGAAATTTAGCTGAACGTGTATACTGTAGGTCATTTTTCACATAGGGTAAACCTATGTATTGGGATCGCCTCCGACAGTTAGCCACGCCCCAGACCCACCTCGATGCGATGGTCCGTAGTGATATCTTGGAGTAACCATAAAAACAAAACGCACTGTATTACTCAACGTTGAACTGGCATACGCAACCGCTAATTGAAAATAATATTATGAAAAACTACTTGCACTGCACAATATCAACAACGGATGTTCTAAGTACAAAAATATATCGGATTATTTTGTTGTGCGTGATTTGCCCCCATTTGCGGCACAAATCGTGAGGTCATCGCTAAATTTACTAGCAGGCTATAATTTTCGGCAGAGTTAACTCCCCTCCGAATACTCTCCGAAACACGCGACGCGTTTAACACACAAACGACATCAAGTTTGACCTTCCGACAGTCTATTTTTAAACTCACCGACACCTGTGCGAAACAAAACTCGCACGTGTTGGTCTAACTGATGTTTAATCCTCATTCTATCGATGGGCGCATGCGGACGGCCTTCGAGTTGTATCTCGAATCCAAGATGGTCGCCATCAGCCAATTTTCAATTAAATCCGAGTTCTCTAAATGTTTATCGTAGATGTTATTATAAACATTATCTTCCATCTGTAGACAGTTTTCACTGGAAATAAATGAACTGATGTATATAATAACATATGTAAACAAACCTGAATCTGAAATCCAGGATGGCACAGCCATCAATCATTCGGAAACAGATTAGACATGTATATGTAGAAACATAATTATTATAAAACATAAAAATAATAAATATTTACAGTTTGTACATAGACTGTTTGGATCCGGTTGATTCCACAAACTCTTTTTTTCAGGCAGTTTTCACTGTTAGAATGTATTTAAGTACCATTCGAAAGTAGCACACAAACTTGAAAAACTTAGTAAAAGTTATGAACACAAATTAGATGGCATGATGAAAACAATTGCAAGACACTTGTAAAACGAAATACCTTTGAGGAAATGAAAAGGGGCTGCCGACTGCACATACACATACAGCTTAAAACATTTGGAATTGACACTGTGAATGCTAACTTTAACAAAAGTGTTACTGTCAGCAGTACAGATCAACAGACGACCGGAATGAATGACAAAATAAGTACACTGCACCGTTCAGCAATATATGTATACCGTATAATAATAAAATATGCATATACCAATCACATATAATCTTATAAAATCTTATAATGTATGCGAAGATGCAATGTATGCATTCCATGGTAATATAAACCATCACATACTAATCATTTATAAGCACATATTGTAATGGTGTACTACTTACAATGCATATTATTTTATGCATGACATTTTGTCATAATGGAAGCATATTCGTGTACTGT
Source organism: Conchocele bisecta (assembly GCA_029237695.1). NCBI lineage: Eukaryota > Metazoa > Mollusca > Bivalvia > Lucinida > Thyasiridae > Conchocele > Conchocele bisecta. The sequence goes on from CM055266.1 coordinate 65,417,899, forward strand.
TCTATATCTTCAGTATCTGTCTCGCACAGGCAATTTAATTCAGAGAAACCCAGACTTACTTAATAATACCAATCGCCGATATGAACCCAACACAGCTATATTCGTAAATTTGCATTGTCATTGCATATTATTGTCGTCATTGCATCAAAGTTTAAACTGAGTCCACGATATGTAGCAATGTTTCTTAACAGGGGATAGTGTTATAGTCACCATTATACATAGTAGCGGATGAATCATATCTCGCTGTCGCTAGACTAATTCTAAAATAACGTAATTATAAAGTTGACCATTATATCGTGATGTATGCCAACCATTATGTATTTGCGCACTGAATACCGTTTCGTCTAGTATTAGTTTTATTATATCATCCAATGTGTGCAATATATACATTTACATGGATTATTCCTGTTTCCATAATATATATTATCTACAACACAATTCACGCGAGTGACCATTTAGCTTCCGAGATCATATTATATTGCGATATGCATACATGTATAAGTCGCTCAACCACCATATTGTATACATCCGGTTATTTAGTGAGCCTGACAAAACTGTGCACTACATTTTTGTACTGTTCTGCTTGCTCATACAATAAAACACGTGTTGCAATACAATGAGCCACTCTCAAACAAAATATATATTCACATACACAATAATGATTTTGCCATGTGCTGCACTATATAATACAATATGCACTTCAAGACACACGAAGCTCCTGCTTGCACGTCCTGGCCATAGTTCTCCATCCATATTATTTATATATCTGCACATGATCTCAACCCAACTATCACACCTACGCCTCATACATTACATATATACTCCACTCTTTTACATCTGTAATTCACATACTATCCATTTACAAAAGTGTCTTAATTCAGTTAGCCTGGTCACTTGTATGTAACCATGATTAATCCACACGACCTTCACAAAACCAACATACACTGTGTCTGTATCCCATGCATGCAATACATATAATTATAATGCTCATACTAAAATAATATCTATCTAATGATTGATGCACACCGTTCATCTGCTCAGTTATTTTAATGTCACTCATTAAAAAAAATACCATCATGTATCTGAAATACAAAGCATTGTATGTATAAAGGAAACATAATATGCACATGGAATATACTATTTTCCAGCAAATGATGCATGAAGGAATGTCATCCACAAGGTTTTGTTAATTCGGTGATTCTGTTTCATATCTGTTCTCAATTTTCATTTTACATTTCATTCTTTTTCTTTTAATATGTAGTTACAATTATTCTCAGCATAAATTCCGGCATATCATGTTTAATGAATTTCAGTTGTAAAAATGATTCAAGAAATTAGTTTATGGCATTCAACATAGCTAGATAACATGTATTATAATAGTACGAACGACACACATTTTGCGAGCTATGAATTGATCATTTATTTAAAAATGACGGACAACAGCCATCTTATATTTGTACTAAAACTTCCATATTTGGACATTTATTCTTCTATGATCCTTGAAGGAAATTTGAATTATAACTTTTAAATGAACTTACATGTATATATTATCAGCCACATTTTCTAATATATGTTACATTTTGGATATAGCCTCTGAATTTTGCTATTCATTCTTCCATGACATTTAGAAATGTGCATAAAATAGATAATTTAGCTAAACTTATACATCATCGGCCATGTTTTCCAATATAGCCGATGGCGGCCATCTTGCATATGAGATACAACTTCCATATTTTGATAGACAGTCTTCCGTTACCATGAGAAACTTGCATAACACATAACAAAGCAATTAATCAATATTGAATTGAAATTTAGCTAAACGACCATTTATTTTCGGCCACATTTTCAAATATGGTCGTCGGTGGCCATCTTGGATTTGAGATAGGACATCTATATTTGATATTAATTCCACTATGACTCTTAGAAACTTGCGTACAACAGATAAATTTGAAACTTAACTTTAAATGGAATTTAGCTAAACTTACATCGGCTATTTTTTTCCAATATAGCCGCCGGCGGTCATCTTGAAAATGAGATATAGCGTGTGTCTTTGGATAAAAAAAAAGTTTCTATGGTCCTTAGGTACGTCCATACCAAAGGTGACCTTTGCATCATGACTTGAAGTCAAAACTCACTTAACAAGCATACTAACTCGTATGAACGATATCGTTCAATGAACACTCTATGTACGGGGCGCCGTGCAGGACAGGTTAATTATGTGTACAAAATTGAGTTTTGTAACACTAAAAATCACAAAATTCAATTCTGTGTCACAAAATTCAATTCTGTGTCACAAAATTCAATTCTGTCAATTCTGTGTCACAAAATTCAATTCTGTGTCACAAAATTGAATTCTGTGTCACAAAATTCAATTTTGTGAAGACAGAATTCATTTTGTCCACAAAAAATTAGTTTCGTATGTCATATCTACGTTGATTGGTTGAGATCGGTCTTAGGTCCATTTTATTAGATGGTGGTGTACACTTGCAGGTTTAAATATTTCAATGCGAAAATATAGCCCAATATATCAATATTATTCTTCTTTATGGACAGTTATTTTGGTTATATTATGATTACAAATGAGTGGTCACACCATATAAGCATATATACTTTGAAGGAGAAATAAGAAAAAATATTCAGAATTTATTCCCTCAATTATGTAAACAGGGTCAAACATAAAGTAGCCGGGACATAGCTAGACTGAGAGCATGCCCATTATATAGAGAATACCAGGCTAGTGTATTTTGATATCAAGTTTATCAGGCAAGGCTAGGAAACGCGTAGGAATTCCGAGGCTTGCCGAAGAATTCCTACCGTTTCCGATCCGAGCCTGATAAACTTGATATTAAAATACATAGCCTGGAATATTCTAATTTATCAGGTAACGTTTTATGCTCGAAAATGACATTATGATGACGTCGTATTCTAACAGTAGATCTAACCTTGTGAACAAATGGTATTGGATCTGTGTTCTTACTAGTTGCGGAAGTTACGTGTTCGCAACTATGTGTCCTACATGCATTATTACAGTATACCACCATCTTAGTACATGTATCCATGGTATCTACACAAATACTACAAATGGTTTCGTCAAATGGCCCAATACACACATTTCTGTTTATAAACACAGACAGCAGTCAGAACACAGGCACAGCGCGTGTAATTATTGATTTAAACTGGGGCAAATGTACCTTGCGATACACACTAAATGACGTCAGTACTCGCGGGAGATCTACATGTACATGAATTTATGTGTACAATTATAACGCAAATGAGTTTAAATACGATGGGGTTTGTCAACGTTTGACTGTTTGGAGATTGATAGTTGAAGAACAAAAAAATGGCAGAATGAGAAAATGAATCATCGGCAGAATGAGAAATAAATCATCGACATTGAATGTGTAGATCGGGCGACCGTGACCCATTTCTCCAGTGCAGTTTCTGACCAATGGTAGTCCTTCTTACATGCGTGTGCAGAATTGACAGAATTGTTGAATTTTGTGACACAGAATTGAATTCTGTGGCACAGAAGGAATTGAATTTTTGTGACACAGAATTGAATTTTGTGGACAGAATTGAATTTTGTGACACAGAATTGAATTCTGTGACACAAAAGTGAATTTTGTGACACAGAATTGAATTTTGTGGCACAAAAATGAATTTTGTTGACAAAATTGAGCCATGTCCCACTTGGCGCCCCGTACTATGGATGTAAGTGCAGTTTTGTAGCAAATCGGTACGCTATGTAATTAAATACATGTGACAAATGTACCCCAATTGACGGAAGGTTTTCAGTAAGTACTTCGGTTCGGCTTCAAATACAAGAACGGGGTGATCCGCACTCGGTTACGTCAGTTATCTACACTGATGTATGCGAACCATCTATCTTGGCTTACGGGCTAAACTGTTCATTATTTAACTAGTTCCTAAAGTATGGCTGACCTAAATTACCAACAAACCTGAATAGTAAATAGGATATAATATATAGATAGTTATTCATTATTCCTCCATGTGGAGAGCTACTTATACAGGTACATTTACGTGTATTTTAACAAGCGTGAATTAAAGTGCGCAATATGGTGATTGGAATATATAAATTTACAAAAGGACTTCACTCCAAGTACATTGTTCATGTGGGGTAAGCTGTTGTAGCCAACCCCAAATGCACAACACACATGGAGTAATTAATAGAAGAAATAGTAATGATATGTATATATATGTACAAACATATACGTGTATATGCGACGCGACACAACAAAATCGGCCCATGCACCCCCGCGACCAGCGCACCCCAGACCAATCCGCGCACTCACGCAGCCCGATCTGCGCCTACACTGCTCGTCATTATGCCAGGCCACCTTTACCAACTTTGCTATTGCTGTCTAATTCAAGATCTGGATCAGACTGTGAGTGACTGTTATAATTACTGTTGATCTGGTGTAGAAAATGTAAGACGTATGTGTAAAGCCAATGCTCACTTATGCCGCATACGTAGATTTTGTTTTCGTCTAGAAAGTCGTTTAGTTAACCTCGCGCGTTTAACTTATGCCCGTGGCATTCCACGTGGCATGTTCAAATCAAATACATGTAGTGGTTGTACTGGCCATGGTTGGTTTAGTCTACATCAGCCGTATAGCCATTTAGTACTGAATATGGATTATCAGTTTCAATCGAACTGTCGTTCGTGAGACCGATGTATTTGTTTACATTGGTAGTACCAATTATTATCATTCCACTGTGAGGGAGCCGTACGTATTGTGTATTTCTTGTGTTACTATTTTTGTACGAGTATACGAGAGCTACGGTCGGCATGTTAAAGCCCCGAGGCCAGAAGAAGTATGGGTCGTCCTGTTAACGCATCCGCTTTGCCGTCATTCTCAACATTACGACGCCCCCCGGATTACTACGTTTCCATATTTGCGGCTTCTCGTATTAGAACCTTCGTCACTTTCGGTCCCTCATAGTTATATATCTGGCTAATTTATTTTCAGTAATTGATGGTTTAAATCCACCGACATAGAAAACGCATTGCTTTACGTCTGACATGTTGCTGGAAATCGACGTCATTGACGTCATCACATAGATGTTCAGACCTGTAGCCAATTTCATCAAAAATGCAAAGTATACTTTACTAGCAATGTATACTTTGTGGGAGAAATTTTCAATTTTATGATAAATTTATTAATTTTTATTATTACTGAATTTATTACATTATCACAGCCATTTTGGCTGTGATAATGTAATCAATTCAGTATAATAATTATGCATACTTTTAATCATCAAAATTATGCAGTCGTTAGTTCTATATGCAATCATGCATTTCAGGAAAAATAAATGATGACTCCCTCAAAGTATACTTTGCTAGAAAAGTATACTTTGCAATGTTGGTGAAATAGGCTACAGGTATCGACTTGATCGGATTGAGCCATGTGATTCATTATTTGACTACTCTGTTTTGCGGTTGCACGTTCTGCAAGTTCCCGATTTATGATTTTGAAATTGGTTTCAAATCCCACTTCTGACAAATATATTTTTCTTCATTCTCTTCATACATTTATTTTCAAATGTTACAGATATAAAACCACAATAAAAACCATCAAGGCCGTCCGCATGCGCCCCACCAAGAGAAATCAACGGCTACCCAACAAAAGCGAACAGCACAGTAAATACAATGTACAGTATAACAATAGTACGTATCGTTGTACTCGGTCTCATATATAAGCAACGTGTAGGATTCTTTACATTTTAGCTTTAGAATAATGCTTAAGAATATTTATGTTAATTATAGGGCGAACAAAATTGTGGAGGCAAACTACTACGTTAAAAGACCAATAGATAATTTATTTCGTATGAACCTACTACAAAATTATATTCGTCCCTGGGTGGGCTCGAACCATCAACCTTTCGGTTAACAATCGAACACTCTAACCAATTGCACCACAGAGACCGCACGTAAATTTACAGTTACTTGTGCGATTACAGTGATATAATGATATAAAACAGGTTCCAGTTTTGTTTGAGCAAATCCAGTTGCTCAAAATAGCGACCCCATATGCATAAGGAGGGTTAGGAAAAATTCAGACCGCACTTGAAGTATGAAGAGAAAGAAGAAAAATGTATTTCTCAGATGTGGGATCCGAACCCACGCCCACATTCGTGGACCAGAACACTCGTCGTTAAGGTTATTCTTGACTCTGGCGCCTTAGACCACTCGGCTATCCTGACAAGTTCCTATTTACTATTCAATTGTTGGTAGTTTATGCAGTCATTCCTTAGGAACTAGTCGAACTAGTCTGGCGCCTTGTTGAGACTCGGCCATCCTGACAAGTTCAAAATATTTACTATTCAGTTGTTGGCAGTTTAGGCAGACACATTTTAGGAAACTAGTCAAATAATGAACAGTTTATTTCGCCCATGAGCCAAGATACATCAGTGGACATAACTCATGTAACCGAGTGCGAATATTACCCTACCCCAGTTGTTTTCCTCACATGTATTTGAAGCCGAACCGAAGTACTTACTGAAGACCTTCCGTCAATTGGGGTAAATTTGCCACATGTATTTAATTACATAGTGTATCGATTTGCTACAAAAGTGCACGTACATCCATAGAGTGTTTATTTAACGATATCGTACATACGACTACTTATATCATTATATCACTGTAATCGCACAAGTAACTGTCAATTTACGTGTGGTCTCTGTGGCGCAATTGGTTAGCGCGTTCGGCTGTTAACCGAAAGGTTTGTGGTTCGAGCCCACCCAGGGACGAACATAATTTTGCCGTAGGTTCATACGAAATCAATTTCTCTAACGGTTAGCTGTTTTTTAACGTAGTAGTTTGCCTCTCGTCAAGTTTTGATGTTTAGCCCTATAATAACATAAATATTCTTAAGCATTATGTTTTCTAAAGCTAAAATGTTAAGAAGCGTACACGTTGCTTATATATGAGACCTAGTCCAAAGATACATACTGTTGTTATACTGTATATTGTATTTACTGTGCCGTTCACTTTTATTGGGTTGCCGTTGAAATGTCATTGGTGGGGCGCATGCGGACGGCCTTGATGGCTCTTATTGTTGTTTTATATCTGTGTAACATTTGAAAAAAAAAGAAAGGTAATGAAGAGAAAGAAGAAAAAATGTATTTCTCAGATGTGGGATCCGAACCCACGCCCACATTCGTGGACCAGAACACTCGTCGTTAAGGTTATTCTTGAGTCTGGCGCTTAGACCACTCGGCTATCCTGACAAGTTCCTATTTACTATTCAATTGTTGGTGGTAGTTTAGGCAGTCATTTCCTTAGGAACTAAGTCGAACTTAGTTCTGGCGCCTTAGACCCACTCGGCCATCCTGACAAGTTCCTATTTACTATTCAGTGTTGGCAGTTTAGGCAGACACACTTTAGGAACTAGTCAAATAATGAACAGTTTCGCCCATGAGCCAAGATACATCAGTGGACATAACTCATGTAACCGAGTGCGAATATTACCCAGTTGTTTTCCTCACATGTATTTGAAGCCGAACCGAAGTACTTACTGAAGACCTTCCGTCAATTGGGATAAATTTGCCACATGTATTTAATTACATAGCGTATCGATGTGCTACAAAACTGCACGTACATCCATGAGTGTTTATTTAACGATATCGTACATCGACTACTTATATCATTGTATCACAGTAATCGCACAAGTAACTGTCATTTACGTGTAGTCTCTGTGGCGCAATTGGTTAGCGCGTTCGGCTGTTAACCGAAAGGTTGGTGTTCGAGCCCACCCAGGGACGAACATAATTTTGCCGTACGTTCATACGAAATCAATTCTAATAACGGTTAGCTGTTTTTCAACGTAGTAGTTTGCCTCTCGTCAATTTTGATGTTAGCCCTATAATTAACATAAATATTCTTAAGCATTATGATTTCTAAAGCTAAAATGTTAAGAAGCGTACACGTTGCTTATATATGAGACCGAGCCCAAATATACGTACTGTTGTTATATTGTATTTACTGTGCCGTTCACTTTTATTGGGTTGCCGTTGAAATGTCATTGATGGGGCTCATGCGGATGGCCTTGATGGCTCTTATTGTTGTTTTTATATCTGTGTAACATTTAAAAAGAAAGGTATGAAGAGAATGAAGAAAATGAAGAAAAATGTATTTGTCAGAAGTGGGATTCGAACCCACGCCCACATTCGTGGACCAGAACACTCGTCGCAAAGGTTATCCTTGAGTGAGACGCCTTAGACCACTCGGCCATCCTGACAAATTCCTATTTATTAGTCAATTGTTGATAGTTTATGCAGTCTTTCCTTAGGAACTAGTAGAACTAGTCTGGCACCTTAGACCACTCGGCCATCCTTGCAAGTTCCTATTTACTATTCAGTTGTTGGCAGTTTAGGCAGACACTTTAGGAACTAGTCAAATAAATAATGAACAGTTTAGCCCATGAGCCAAGATAGAGGGTTCGTATACATCAGTGGACATAACATGTAACCGAGTGCGAAATATTACCCAGTTGTTTTCCTCACATGTATTTGAAGCCGAACCGAACTACTTACTGAAGACCTTCCGTCAATTGGGGTAAATTTGCCACATGTATTTAATTACATAGTGTATCGATTTGCTACAAAAGTGCACGTACATCCATAGAGTGTTTATTTAACGATATCGTACATACGACTACTTATATCATTATATCACTGTAATCGCACAAGTAACTGTCAATTTAAGTGTGGTCTCTGTGGCGCAATTGGTTAGCGCGTTCGGCTGTTAACCGAAAGGTTGGTGGTTCGAGCCCACCCAGGGACGAACATAATTTTGCCGTAGGTTCATACGAAATCAATTCTCTAACGGTTAGCTGTTTTTTAACGTAGTAGTTTGCCTCTCGTCAATTTTGATGTTAGCCCTATAATAACATAAATATTCTTAAGCATTATGTTTTCTAAAGCTAAAATGTTAAGAAGCGTACACGTTGCTTATATATGAGACCTAGTCCAAAGATACATACTGTTGTTATACTGTATATTGTATTTACTGTGCCGTTCACTTTTATTGGGTTGCCGTTGAAATGTCATTGGTGGGGCGCATGCGGACGGCCTTGATGGCTCTTATTGTTGTTTTATATCTGTGTAACATTTGAAAAGAAAGGTATGAAGAGAAAGAAGAAAAATGTATTTCTCAGATGTGGGATCCGAACCCACGCCCACATTCGTGGACCAGAACACTCGTCGTTAAGGTTATTCTTGAGTCTGGCGCCTTAGACCACTCGGCTATCCTGACAAGTTCCTATTTACTATTCAATTGTTGGTAGTTTAGGCAGTCATTCCTTAGGAACTAGTCGAACTAGTCTGGCGCCTTAGATCACTCGGCCATCCTGACAAGTTCCTATTTACTATTCAGTTGTTGGCAGTTTAGGCAGACACACTTTAGGAACTAGTCAAATAATGAACAGTTTCGCCCATGAGCCAAGATACATCAGTGGACATAACTCATGTAACCGAGTGCGAATATTACCCAGTTGTTTTCCTCACATGTATTTGAAGCCGAACCGAAGTACTTACTGAAGACCTTCCGTCAATTGGGATAAATTTGCCACATGTATTTAATTACATAGCGTATCGATGTGCTACAAAACTGCACGTACATCCATAGAGTGTTTATTTAACGATATCGTACATACGACTACTTATATCATTGTATCACAGTAATCGCACAAGTAACTGTCAATTTACGTGTAGTCTCTGTGGCGCAATTGGTTAGCGCGTTCGGCTGTTAACCGAAAGGTTGGTGGTTCGAGCCCACCCAGGGACGAACATAATTTTGCCGTACGTTCATACGAAATCAATTCTCTAACGGTTAGCTGTTTTTCAACGTAGTAGTTTGCCTCTCGTCAATTTTGATGTTAGCCCTATAATTAACATAAATATTCTTAAGCATTATGATTTCTAAAGCTAAAATGTTAAGAAGCGTACACGTTGCTTATATATGAGACCGAGCCCACCCAAATATACGTACTGTTGTTATTATTGTATTTACTGTGCCGTTCACTTTTATTGGGTTGCCGTTGAAATGTCATTGATGGGGCTTATGCGGATGGCCTTGATGGCTCTTATTGTTGTTTTATATCTGTGTAACATTTAAAAAGAAAGGTATGAAGAGAATGAAGAAAATGAAGAAAAATGTATTTGTCAGAAGTGGGATTCGAACCCACGCCCACATTCGTGGACCAGAACACTCGTCGCAAAGGTTATCCTTGAGTGAGACGCCTTAGACCACTCGGCCATCCTGACAAATTCCTATTTATTAGTCAATTGTTGATAGTTTATGCAGTCTTTCCTTAGGAACTAGTAGAACTAGTCTGGCACCTTAGACCACTCGGCCATCCTTGCAAGTTTCTATTTACTATTCAGTTGTTGGCAGTTTAGGCAGACACACTTTAGGAACTAGTCAAATAATGAACAGTTTAGCCCATGAGCCAAGATAGAGGGTTCGTATACATCAGTGGACATAACTCATGTAACCGAGTGCGAATATTACCCAGTTGTTTTCCTCACATGTATTTGAAGCCGAACCGAACTACTTACTGAAGACCTTCCGTCAATTGGGGTAAATTTGCCACATGTATTTAATTACATAGTGTATCGATTTGCTACAAAAGTGCACGTACATCCATAGAGTGTTTATTTAACGATATCGTACATACGACTACTTATATCATTATATCACTGTAATCGCACAAGTAACTGTCAATTTAAGTGTGGTCTCTGTGGCGTAATTGGTTAGCGCGTTCGGCTGTTAACCGAAAGGTTGGTGGTTCGAGCCCACCCAGGGACGAACATAATTTTGCCGTAGGTTCATACGAAATCAATTCTCTAACGGTTAGCTGTTTTTTAACGTAGTAGTTTGCCTCTCGTCAATTTTGATGTTAGCCCTATAATAACATAAATATTCTTAAGCATTATGTTTTCTAAAGCTAAAATGTTAAGAAGCGTACACGTTGCTTATATATGAGACCTAGTCCAAAGATACATACTGTTGTTATACTGTATATTGTATTTACTGTGCCGTTCACTTTTATTGGGTTGCCGTTGAAATGTCATTGGTGGGGCGCATGCGGACGGCCTTGATGGCTCTTATTGTTGTTTTATATCTGTGTAACATTTGAAAAGAAAGGTATGAAGAGAAAGAAGAAAAATGTATCTCAGATGTGGGATCCGAACCCACGCCCACATTCGTGGACCAGAACACTCGTCGTTAAGGTTATTCTTGAGTCTGGCGCCTTAGACCACTCGGCTATCCTGACAAGTTCCTATTTACTATTCAATTGTTGGTAGTTTAGGCAGTCATTCCTTAGGAACTAGTCGAACTAGTCTGGCGCCTTAGATCACTCGGCCATCCTGACAAGTTCCTATTTACTATTCAGTTGTTGGCAGTTTAGGCAGACACACTTAGGAACTAGTCAAATAATGAACAGTTTCGCCCATGAGCCAAGATACATCAGTGGACATAACTCATGTAACCGAGTGCGAATATTACCCAGTTGTTTTCCTCACATGTATTTGAAGCCGAACCGAAGTACTTACTGAAGACCTTCCGTCAATTGGGATAAATTTGCCACATGTATTTAATTACATAGCGTATCGATGTGCTACAAAACTGCACGTACATCCATAGAGTGTTTATTTAACGATATCGTCAAACTCGACTACTTATATCATTGTATCACAGTAATCGCACAAGTAACTGTCACTTTACGTGTAGTCTCTGTGGCGCAATTGGTTAGCGCGTTCGGCTGTTAACCGAAAGGTTGGTGGTTCGAGCCCACCCAGGGACGAACATAATTTTGCCGTACGTTCATACGAAATCAATTCTCTAACGGTTAGCTGTTTTTCAACGTATAGTTTGCCTCTCGTCAATTTTGATGTTAGCCCTATAATTAACATAAATATTCTTAAGCATTATGATTTCTAAAGCTAAAATGTTAAGAAGCGTACACGTTGCTTATATATGAGACCGAGCCCAAATATACGTACTGTTGTTATATTGTATTTACTGTGCCGTTCACTTTTATGGGTTGCCGTTGAAATGTCATTGATGGGGCTCATGCGGATGGCCTTGATGGCTCTTATTGTTGTTTTATATCTGTGTAACATTTAAAAAGAAAGGTATGAAGAGAATGAAGAAAATGAAGAAAAATGTATTTGTCAGAAAGTGGATTCGAACCCACGCCCACATTCGTGGACCAGACTCTCGTCGCAAAGGTTATCCTTGAGTGAGACGCCTTAGACCACTCGGCCATCCTGACAAATTCCTATTTATTAGTCAATTGTTGATAGTTTATGCAGTCTTTCCTTAGGAACTAGTAGAACTAGTCTGGCACCTTAGACCACTCGGCCATCCTTGCAAGTTCCTATTTACTATTCAGTTGTTGGCAGTTTAGGCAGACACACTTCAGGAACTAGTCAAATAATGAACAGTTTAGCCCATGAGCCAAGATAGAGGGTTCGTATACATCAGTGGACATAACTCATGTAACCGAGTGCGAATATTACCCAGTTGTTTTCCTCACATGTATTTGAAGCCGAACCGAAGTACTTACTGAAGACCTTCCGTCAATTGGGATAAATTTGCCACATGTATTTAATTACATAGCGTATCGATGTGCTACAAAACTGCACGTACATCCATAGAGTGTTTATTTAACGATATCGTACATACGACTACTTATATCATTGTATCACTGTAATCGCACAAGTAACTGTCAATTTACGTGTAGTCTCTGTGGCGCAATTGGTTAGCGCGTTCGGCTGTTAACCGAAAGGTTGGTGGTTCGAGCCCACCCAGGGACGAACATAATTTTGCCGTACGTTCATACGAAATCAATTCTCTAACGGTTAGCTGTTTTTTCAACGTAGTAGTTTGCCTCTCGTCAATTTTGATGTTAGCCCTATAATAACATAAATATTCTTAAGCATTATGTTTTCTAAAGCTAAAATGTTAAGAAGCGTACACGTTGCTTATATATGAGACCTTAGTCCCAAAATATACGTACTGTTGTTATACTTGTATATTGTTTACTGTGCCGTTCACTTTTATTGGGTTGCCGTTGAAATGTCATTGGATGGGGGCTCATGCGGATGGCCTTGATGGCTCTTATTGTTGTTTTATATCTGTGTAACATTTGAAAAAGAAAGTATGAAGAGAAATGAAGAAAAATGTGATTTCTTTGTGATGTGGGATCCGAACCCACGCCCACATTCGTGGACCAGAACACTCGTCGTTAAAGGTTATTCCTTGAGTGAGACGCCTTAGACCACTCGGCCTATCCTGACAAATTCCTATTTATTAGTTCAATTGTTGGATAGTTTATGCAGTCATTCCTTAGGAACTAGTCGAACTAGTCTGGCGCCTTAGACCACTCGGCCATCCTGACAAGTTCCTATTTACTATTCAGTTGTTGGCAGTTTAGGCAGACACACTTAGGAACTATGTCAAATAATGAACAGTTTCGCCCATGAGCCAAGATAGAGGGTTCAGTGGTACATCAGTGGCATAACCCGTAACCGAGTGCGAATATTACCCAGTTGTTTTCCTCACATGTATTTGAGCCGAACCGAAGTACTTACTGAAGACCTTCCGTCAATTGGGATAAATTTGCCACATGTATTTAATTACATAGCGTATCGATGTGCTACAAAACTGCACGTACATCCATAGAGTGTTTATTTAACGATATCGTACATACGACTACTTATATCATTGTATCACAGTAATCGCACAAGTAACTGTCAATTTACGTGTAGTCTCTGTGGCGCAATTGGTTAGCGCGTTCGGCTGTTAACCGAAAGGTTGGTGGTTCGAGCCCACCCCAGGGACGAACATAATTTTGCCGTAGGTTCATACGAAATCAATTCTCTAACGGTTAGCTGTTTTTTAACGTAGTAGTTTGCCTCTCGTCAATTTTGATGTTAGCCCTATAATAACATAAATATTCTTAAGCATTATGTTTTCTAAAGCTAAAATGTTAAGAAGCGTACACGTTGCTTATATATGAGACCTAGTCCAAAGATACATACTGTTGTTATACTGTATATTGTATTTACTGTGCCGTTCACTTTTATTGGGTTGCCGTTGAAATGTCATTGGTGGGGCGCATGCGGACGGCCTTGATGGCTCTTGTTGTTTTATATCTGTGTAACATTTGAAAAGAAAGGTATGAAGAGAAAGAAGAAAAATGTATTTCTCAGATGTGGGATCCGAACCCACGCCCACATTCGTGGACCAGAACACTCGTCGTTAAGGTTATTCTTGAGTCTGGCGCCTTAGACCACTCGGCTATCCTGACAAGTTCCTATTTACTATTCAATTGTTGGTAGTTTAGGCAGTCATTCCTTAGGAACTAGTCGAACTAGTCTGGCGCCTTAGACCACTCGGCCATCCTGACAAGTTCCTATTTACTATTCAGTTGTTGGCAGTTTAGGCAGACACATTTAGGAAACTAGTCAAATAATGAACAGTTTCGCCCATGAGCCAAGATACATCAGTGGACATAATCATGTAACCGAGTGCGTATTACCAGTTGTTTTCCTCACATGTATTTGAAGCCGAACCGAAGTACTTACTGAAGACCTTCCGTCAATTGGGTAAATTTGCCACATGTATTTAATTACATGCGTATCGATGTGCTACAAAACTGCACGTACATCCATAGAGTGTTTATTTAACGATATCGTACATACGACTACTTATATCATTGTATCACAGTAATCGCACAAGTAACTGTCAATTTACGTGTAGTCTCTGTGGCGCAATTGGTTAGCGCGTTCGGCTGTTAACCGAAAGGTTGGTGGTTCGAGCCCACCCAGGGACGAACATAATTTTGCCGTACGTTCATACGAAATCAATTCTCTAACGGTTAGCTGTTTTTCAACGTAGTAGTTTGCCTCTCGTCAATTTTGATGTTAGCCCTATAATTAACATAAATATTCTTAAGCATTATGATTTCTAAAGCTAAAATGTTAAGAAGCGTACACGTTGCTTATATATGAGACCGAGCCCAAATATACGTACTGTTGTTATATTGTATTTACTGTGCCGTTCACTTTTATTGGGTTGCCGTTGAAATGTCATTGATGGGGCTTATGCGGATGGCCTTGATGGCTCTTATTGTTGTTTTATATCTGTGTAACATTTAAAAAGAAAGGTATGAAGAGAATGAAGAAAATGAAGAAAAATGTATTTGTCAGAAGTGGGATTCGAACCCACGCCCACATTCGTGGACCAGAACACTCGTCGCAAAGGTTATCCTTGAGTGAGACGCCTTAGACCACTCGGCCATCCTGACAAATTCCTATTTATTAGTCAATTGTTGATAGTTTATGCAGTCTTTCCTTAGGAACTAGTAGAATTAGTCTGGCACCTTAGACCACTCGGCCATCCTTGCAAGTTCCTATTTACTATTCAGTTGTTGGCAGTTTAGGCAGACACACTTTAGGAACTAGTCAAATAATGAACAGTTTAGCCCATGAGCCAAGATAGAGGGTTCGTATACATCAGTGGACATAACTCATGTAACCGAGTGCGAATATTACCCAGTTGTTTTCCTCACATGTATTTGAAGCCGAACCGAACTACTTACTGAAGACCTTCCGTCAATTGGGGTAAATCTGCCACATGTATTTAATTACATAGTGTATCGATTTGCTACAAAAGTGCACGTACATCCATAGAGTGTTTATTTAACGATATCGTACATACGACTACTTATATCATTATATCACTGTAATCGCACAAGTAACTGTCAATTTAAGTGTGGTCTCTGTGGCGTAATTGGTTAGCGCATTCGGCTGTTAACCGAAAGGTTGGTGGTTCGAGCCCACCCAGGGACGAACATAATTTTGCCGTAGGTTCATACGAAATCAATTCTCTAACGGTTAGCTGTTTTTTAACGTAGTAGTTTGCCTCTCGTCAATTTTGATGTTAGCCCTATAATAACATAAATATTCTTAAGCATTATGTTTTCTAAAGCTAAAATGTTAAGAAGCGTACACGTTGCTTATATATGAGACCTAGTCCAAAGATACATACTGTTGTTATACTGTATATTGTATTTACTGTGCCGTTCACTTTTATTGGGTTGCCGTTGAAATGTCATTGGTGGGGCGCATGCGGACGGCCTTGATGGCTCTTATTGTTGTTTTATATCTGTGTAACATTTGAAAAGAAAGGTATGAAGAGAAAGAAGAAAAATGTATTTCTCAGATGTGGGATTCGAACCCACGCCCACATTCGTGGACCAGAACACTCGTCGTTAAGGTTATTCTTGAGTCTGGCGCCTTAGACCACTCGGCTATCCTGACAAGTTCCTATTTACTATTCAATTGTTGGTAGTTTAGGCAGTCATTCCTTAGGAACTAGTCGAACTAGTCTGGCGCCTTAGACCACTCGGCCATCCTGACAAGTTCCTATTTACTATTCAGTTGTTGGCAGTTTAGGCAGACACACTTTAGGAACTAGTCAAATAATGAACAGTTTCGCCCATGAGCCAAGATACATCAGTGGACATAACTCATGTAACCGAGTGCGAATATTACCCAGTTGTTTTCCTCACATGTATTTGAAGCCGAACCGAAGTACTTACTGAAGACCTTCCGTCAATTGGGATAAATTTGCCACATGTATTTAATTACATAGCGTATCGATGTGCTACAAAACTGCACGTACATCCATAGAGTGTTTATTTAACGATATCGTCAAACTCGACTACTTATATCATTGTATCACAGTAATCGCACAAGTAACTGTCACTTTACGTGTAGTCTCTGTGGCGCAATTGGTTAGCGCGTTCGGCTGTTAACCGAAAGGTTGGTGGTTCGAGCCCACCCAGGGACGAACATAATTTTGCCGTACGTTCATACGAAATCAATTCTCTAACGGTTAGCTGTTTTTCAACGTAGTAGTTTGCCTCTCGTCAATTTTGATGTTAGCCCTATAATTAACATAAATATTCTTAAGCATTATGATTTCTAAAGCTAAAATGTTAAGAAGCGTACACGTTGCTTATATATGAGACCGAGCCCAAATATACGTACTGTTGTTATATTGTATTTACTGTGCCGTTCACTTTTATTGGGTTGCCGTTGAAATGTCATTGATGGGGGTCTCATGCGGATGGCCTTGATGGCTCTTATTGTTGTTTTATATCTGTGTAACATTTAAAAATAAAAAGAAAGGTATGAAGAGAATGAAGAAAATGAAGAAAAATGTATTTGTCAGAAGTGGGATTCGAACCCACGCCCACATTCGTGGACCAGAACACTCGTCGCAAAGGTTATCCTTGAGTGAGACGCCTTAGACCACTCGGCCATCCTGACAAATTCCTATTTATTAGTCAATTGTTGATAGTTTATGCAGTCTTTCCTTAGGAACTAGTAGAACTAGTCTGGCACCTTAGACCACTCGGCCATCCTTGCAAGTTCCTATTTACTATTCAGTTGTTGGCAGTTTAGGCAGACACACTTCAGGAACTAGTCAAATAATGAACAGTTTAGCCCATGAGCCAAGATAGAGGGTTCGTATACATCAGTGGACATAACTCATGTAACCGAGTGCGAATATTACCCAGTTGTTTTCCTCACATGTATTTGAAGCCGAACCGAACTACTTACTGAAGACCTTCCGTCAATTGGGGTAAATTTGCCACATGTATTTAATTACATAGTGTATCGATTTGCTACAAAAGTGCACGTACATCCATAGAGTGTTTATTTAACGATATCGTACATACGACTACTTATATCATTATATCACTGTAATCGCACAAGTAACTGTCAATTTACGTGTGGTCTCTGTGGCGTAATTGGTTAGCGCGTTCGGCTGTTAACCGAAAGGTTGGTGGTTCGAGCCCACCCAGGGACGAACATAATTTTGCCGTAGGTTCATACGAAATCAATTCTCTAACGGTTAGCTGCTTTTTAACGTAGTAGTTTTGCCTCTCGTCATTTTGATGTTAGCCCTATAATACATAAATATTCTTAAGCATTATGTTTTCCTAAAGCTAAAAAATGTTAAGAAGCGTACACGTTGCTTATATATGAGACCTAGTCCAAAGATACATACTGTTGTTATACTGTATATTGTATTTACTGTGCCGTTCACTTTTATTGGGTTGGGCCTGTGAAATGTCATTGGTGGGGCGCATGCGGACGGCCTTGATGGCTCTTATTGTTGTTTTTATATCTGTGTAACATTTTGAAAAGAAAGGATGAAGAGAAAGAAGAAAAAATGTATTTCTCAGATGTGGGATCCGAACCCACGCCCACATTCGTGGACCAGAACACTCGTCGTTAAGGTTATTGAGTCTGGAGCCTTAGACCACTCGGCTATCCTGACAAGTTCCTATTTACTATTCAATTGTTGGTAGTTTAGGCAGTCATTCCTTAGGAACTAGTCGAACTAGTCTGGCGCTTAGACCACTCGGCCATCCTGACAAGTTTCCTATTTACTATTCAGTGTTGGCAGTTTAGGCAGACACAATTTAGGAACTAGTCAAATAATGAACAGTTTCGCCCATGAGCCAAGATACATCAGTGGACATAACTCATGTAAACCGAGTGCGAATATTACCCAGTTGTTTTCCTCACATGTATTTGAAGCCGAACCGAGTACTTACTGAAGACCTTCCGTCAATTGGGATAAATTTGCCACATGTATTTTAATTACATAGCGTATCGATGTGCTACAAAACTGCACGTACATCCATAGAGTGTTTATTTAACGATATCGTAACATACGACTACTTATATCATTGTATCACAGTAATCGCACAAGTAACTGTCAATTTACGTGTAAGTCTCTGTGGCGCAATTGGTTAGCGCGTTCGGCTGTTAAACCGAAAGGTTGGTGGTTCGAGCCCACCCAGGGACGAACATATTTTGCCGTACGTTCATACGAAATCAATTCTCTAACGGTTTAGCTGTTTTTCAACGTAGTAGTTTGCCTCTCGTCAATTTTGATGTAGCCCTATAATTAACATAAATATTCTTAAGCATTATGATTTCTAAAGCTAAAATGTTAAGAAGCGTACACGTTGCTTATATATGAGACCGAGCCCAAATATACGTACTGTTGTTATATTGTATTTACTGTGCCGTTCACTTTTATTGGGTTGCCGTTGAAATGT
The DNA here is from genome assembly GCA_029237695.1 of Conchocele bisecta. NCBI lineage: Eukaryota > Metazoa > Mollusca > Bivalvia > Lucinida > Thyasiridae > Conchocele > Conchocele bisecta. Next base: position 65,437,077 of record CM055266.1, read on the forward strand.
CATTGATGGGGCTTATGCGGATGGCCTTGATGGCTCTTATTGTTGTTTTATATCTGTGTAACATTTAAAAAGAAAGGTACGAAGAGAATGAAGAAAATGAAGAAAAATGTATTTGTCAGAAGTGGGATTCGAACCCACGCCCACATTCGTGGACCAGAACACTCGTCGCAAAGGTTATCCTTGATTGAGACGCCTTAGACCACTCGGCCATCCTGACAAATTCCTATTTATTAGTCAATTGTTGATAGTTTATGCAGTCTTTCCTTAGGAATTTCTAGTAGAACTAGTCTGGCACCTTAGACCACTCGGCCATCCTTGCAAGTTCCTATTTACTATTCAGTTGTTTGGCAGGTTTAGGCAGACACACTTTAGGAACTAGTCAAATAATGAACAGTTTAGCCCATGAGCCAAGTAGAGGGGTTCGTATACATCAGTGGACATAACTCATGTAACGAGTGCGAATATTACCCAGTTGTTTTCCTCACATGTATTTGAAGCCGAACCGAACTACTTACTGAAGACCTTCCGTCAATTGGGGTAAATTTGCCACATGTATTTAATTACATAGTGTATCGATTTGCTACAAAAGTGCACGTACATCTATAGAGTGTTTATTTAACGATATCGTACATACGACTACTTATATCATTATATCACTGTAATCGCACAAGTAACTGTCAATTTACGTGTGGTCTCTGTGGCGCAATTGGTTAGCGCGTTCGGCTGTTAACCGAAAGGTTGGTGGTTCGAGCCCACCCAGGGACGAACATAATTTTGCCGTAGGTTCATACGAAATCAATTCTCTAACGGTTAGCTGTTTTTTAACGTAGTAGTTTGCCTCTCGTCAATTTTGATGTTAGCCCTATAATAACATAAATATTCTTAAGCATTATGTTTTCTAAAGCTAAAATGTTAAGAAGCGTACACGTTGCTTATATATGAGACCTAGTCCAAAGATACATACTGTTGTTATACTGTATATTGTATTTACTGTGCCGTTCACTTTTATTGGGTTGCCGTTGAAATGTCATTGGTGGGGCGCATGCGGACAGCCTTGATGGCTCTTATTGTTGTTTTATATCTGTGTAACATTTGAAAAGAAAGGTATGAAGAGAATGAAGAGAATGAAGAAAAATGTATTTGTCAGAAGTGGGATTCGAACCCACGCCCACATTCGTGGACCAGAACACTCGTCGCAAAGGCTATCCTTGAGTGAGCGCCTTAGGACCACTCGGCCATCCTGACAAATAACTGTTATAGTTCAATTGTTGTAGTTTATTGGCAGTCTTTCCTTAGGAACTAGTTGAACTAGTCTGGCACCATTAGACCACTCGGCCATCCTGCAAGTTCCTATTTACTATTCAGTTGTTGGCAGTTTAGGCAGGACACACTTTGGAGGAACTAGTCAAATAATGAACAGTTTCGCCCATGAGCCAAGATACATCAGTGGACCATAACTCATGTAACCGAGTGCGAATATTACCCAGTTGTTTTCCTCACATGTATTTGAAGCCGAACCGAAGTACTTACTGAAGACCTTCCGTCAATTGGGGTAAATTTGCCACATGTATTTAATTACATAGCGTATCGATGTGCTACAAAACTGCACGTACATCCATAGAGTGTTTATTTAACGATATCGTACATACGACTACTTATATCATTGTATCACTGTAATCGCACAAGTAACTGTCAATTTACGTGTAGTCTCTGTGGCGCAATTGGTTAGCGCGTTCGGCTGTTAACCGAAAGGTTGGTGGTTCGAGCCCACCCAGGGACGAACATAATTTTGCCGTACGTTCATACGAAATCAATTCTCTAACGGTTAGTCTGTTTTTCAACGTAGTAGTTTGCCTCTCGTCAATTTTGATGTTCGCCCTATAATTTAACATAAATAATCTTAAGCATTTATGATTTCTAAAGCTAAAATGTTAAGAAGCGTACACGTTGCTTATATATGAGACCGAGCCCAAATATACGTACTGTTGTTATATTGTATTTACTGTGCCGTTCACTTTTATTGGGTTGCCGTTGAAATGTCATTGATGGGGCTCATGCGGATGGCATTGATGGCTCTTATTGTTGTTTTATATCTGTGTAACATTTAAAAAGAAAGGTATGAAGAGAATGAAGAAAATGAAGAAAAATGTATTTGTCAGAAGTGGGATTCGAACCCACGCCCACATTCGTGGACCAGAACACTCGTCGCAAAGGTTATCCTTGAATGAGACGCCTTAGACCACTCGGCCATCCTGACAAATTCCTATGTATTAGTCAATTGTTGATAGTTTATGCAGTCATTTCCTTAGGAACTAGTTGAACTAGTCTGGCACCTTAGACCACTCGGCCATCCTTGCAAGTTCCTATTTACTATTCAGTTGTTGGCAGTTTAGACAGACACTCTTTAGGAACTAGTCAAATAATGAACAGTTTAGCCCATGAGTCAAGATCAGTGGACATAACTCAGGTAACCGAGTGCGAATATTACCCAGTTGTTTTCCTCACATGTATTTGAAGCCGAACCGAAGTACTTACTGAAGACCTTCCGTCAATTGGGATAAATTTGCCACATGTATTTAATTACATAGCGTATCGATGTGCTACAAAACTGCACGTACATCCATAGAGTGTTTATTTAACGATATCGTACATACGACTACTTATATCAGTGTATCACTGTAATCGCACAAGTAACTGTCAATTTACGTGTAGTCTCTGTGGCGCAATTGGTTAGCGCGTTCGGCTGTTAACCGAAAGGTTGGTGGTTCGAGCCCACCCAGGGACGAACATAATTTTGCCGTAGGTTCATACGAAATCAATTATCTAACGGTTAGCTGTTTTTCAACGTAGTAGTTTGCCTCTCGTCAATTTTGATGTTCGCCCTATAATTAACATAAATATTCTTAAGCATTATGATTTCTAAAGCTAAAATGTTAAGAAGCGTACACGTTGCTTATATATGAGACCGAGCCCAAAGATACGTACTGTTGTTATATTGTATTTACTGTACCGTTCACTTTTATTGGGTTGCCGTTGAAATGTCATTGATGGGGCTCATGCGGATGGCCTTGATGGCTCTTAGTGTTGTTTTATATCTGTGTAACATTTAAAAAGAAAGGTATGAATTAAGAGAATGAAGAAAAATGTATTTGTCAGATGTGGGATTCGAACCCACGCCCATATTCGTGGACCAGAACACTCGTCGTAAAGGTTATCCTTGAGCGAGACGCCTTAGACCACTCAGCCATCCTGACAAATTCCTATTTACTATTCAATTGTTGATAGTTTATGCAGTCATTCCTTAGGAACTAGTTGAACTAGTTTGGCACATTAGACCACTCGGCCATCCTTACAAGTTCCTATTTACCATTCAATTGTTGGTAGTTTAGGCAGTCATTCCTTTGGAACTAGTTGAACTAGTCTGGCACCTTAGACCACTCGGCCATCCTTACAAGTTCCTATTTACTATTCAAGTGTTGGTAGTTTAGGCAGTCATTCCTTAGGAACTAGTTGAACTAGTCTGGCGCCTTAGACCACTCGGCCATCCTTACAAGTTCCTATTTACTATTCAGTTGTTGGCAGTTTAGGCAGACACACTTTAGGAACTAGTCAAATAATGAACAGTTTAGTCCATGAGCCAAGATACATCAGTGGACATAACTCATGTAACCGAGTGCGGATATTACCCAGTTGTTTTCCTCACATGTATTTGAAGCCGAACCGAAGTACTTACTGAAGACCTTCCGTCAATTGGGATAAATTTGCCACATGTATTTAATTACATAGCGTATCGATGTGCTACAAAACTGCACGTACTTCCATAGAGTGTTTATTTAACGATATCGTACATACGACTACTTATATCATTGTATCACTGTAATCGCACAAGTAACTGTCAATGTACGTGTGGTCTCTGTGGCGCAATTGGTTAGCGCGTTCGGCTGTTAACCGAAAGGTTGGTGGTTCGAGCCCACCCAGGGACGAACATAATTTTGCCGTAGGTTCATATGAAATCAATTCTCTAACGGTTAGCTGTTTTTCAACGTAGTAGTTTGCCTCTCGTCAATTTTGATGTTCGCCCTATAATTAACATAATTATTCTTAAGAATTATGTTTTCTAAAGCTAAACTGTTAAGAAGCGTACACGTTGCTTATATATGAGACCGAGACCAAAGATACGTACTAGCTGTTGTTATATTGTATTTACTGTGCCTTTCACTTTTATTGGGTTGCCGTTGAAATGTGTTTGGTGGGGCACATGCGGACGGCCTTGATGGCTCTTATTGTTGTTTTATATCTGTGTAGCATTTGACAAGAAATGTATGAAGAGAATGAAGAAAAATATATTTGTCAGAGTTGGGATCCGAACCCACGCCCACATTCGTGGACCAGAACACTCGTTGTTAAGATTATGCTAGAGTCTGGCGCCTTAGACCATTATGCCATCCTGACAAGTTCTATTTATTATTCAGTTGTTGGAACTCCATACTTTAGGAACAATAGTCTGTTTCACGAAAGCTGCCCAAATTTTACGGCCATATAAACAATTCAAAAACAATATTTTTTTCGATAATATTAAATTAAAGGAAAATTTAAGAATGAGCCTTCCTTTTATTTCGTGAAATTTTGTCAAATATTGGTTTTATTACGAAAAATTGATTTCTCTATGGGAAATTAACATGGGGAAAAAAGAGGTAGAGGAGTTGTGGGAGGAGTGAAAAAACGAAAAAATTGGGAAATTGACTCAGAAACATAGCTAGATAGCTTGGAGATGATCTATCTAAGAAAACAAAAGTTAAATTTTAAAAATCGGTCCAGTATTTCTGAAATTCTAAAAAATGTCCCCATGTTAAATCCCCATGGGGATTTAACATAGGGAAATTGTTTTTTCGCAATAAAATCAATATTTGACCCAATTTCTAGCTGTTGTTATATTGTATTTACTGTGCCGTTCACTTTTATTGGGTTGCCGTTGAAATGTGTTTGGTGGGGCGCATGCGGACGGCCTTGATGGCTCTTATTGTTGTTTTATATCTGTGTAACATTTGACAAGAAATGTATGAAGAGAATGAAGAAAAATAAATTTGTCAGAGTTGTGATCTGAACCCACGCCCACATTCGTGGACCAGAACACTCGTTGTTAAGATTATGCTAGAGTCTGGCGCCTTAGACCATTATGCCATCCTGACAAGTTCTATTTAGTATTCAGTTGTTGGAACTCCATACTTTAGGAACTATAGTCTGTTTCACGAAAGCTGCCCAAATTTTACGGCCATATAAACAATTCAAAAACAATATTTTTTTCGATAATATTAAATTAAAGGAAAATTTAAGAATGAGCCTTCCTTTTATTTCGTGAAATTTTGTCAAATATTGGTTTTATTACGAAAAATTGATTTCTCCATGGGAAATTAACATGGGGAAAAAAGAGGTAGAGGAGTTGTGGGAGGAGTGAAAAAACGAAAAAAATTGGAAATTGACTCCGAAACATAGCTAGATAGCTTGGAGATGATCTATCTAAGAAAACAAAAGATATATTTTAAAAATCGGTCCAGTATTTCTGAAATTCTAAAAAATGTCCCATGTTAAATCCCCATAGACATCTACACTCTGTGAATATGTCAATGGGGACTTAACATAGGGAAATTGTTTTTTCGCAATAAAATCAATATTTGACCCAATTTCACGAAATAAAAAGAAGGCGCATTCTCAAATTTTCCTTTAATTTAATACTATCGAAACAAATATTGTTTTTGTATTGTTTATATGGCCGCACAATTCGGGCAGCTTTCGCGAAACAGACTATAGTCAAATAATTAACAGCTTAGCCCGTGAGCCAAGCTAGAGGGTTCGTATACATCAGTGGACATAACTCATTTAACCGAGTGTGGATTGCCCCGTTCTTTTCCTCACATGTATTTGAAGCCGAACCGAAGTACTTACAGAAGACCTTCCGTCAATTGGGGTACATTTGTCACATGTATTTAATTAAATAGCGTATCGATTTGCTACAAAACTGCACGAACATCCATATAGTGTTTATTGAACGATATCGTACATACGACTACTTATATCATTATATCACTGTAATCGCACAAGTAACTGTCATTTTACGTGTGGTCTCTGTGGCGCAATTGGTTAGCGCGTTCGGCTGTTAACCGAAAGGTTGGTGATTCGAGCCCACCCAGGGACGAACACAATTTTGTCGTAGGTTCATACGAAATTCTCCAACGGTTAGCTGTTTTTTAACGTAGTAGTTCGCCTCTGGTCAATTTTGATGTTAGCCCTATAATTAACATAAATATTCTGAAGCATTATGTTTTATAAAGCTAAAATTTTAAGAAGCGTACGCCTTGCTTATATATGAGACGGAGTCCAAAGATACGTACTGTTGTTATACTGTATATTGTATTTACTGTGTCGTTCACTTTTATTAGGTTGCCGTTGAAATGTCTTTGGTGGGGCGCATGCGGACGGCCTTGATGGCTCTTATTGTTGTTTTATATCTGTGTAACATTTGAAAAGAAAGGTATGAAGAGAATGAAGAAAAATATATTTGTCAGATGTGGGAATCGAACCACTGCCACACTCGTGGACCAGAACACTCGTTGTTAATGTTATCCTTGAGTCTCGCGCCTTAGATCACTCGGCCATCCTGAAAAGTTCTTATTTATTATTCAGTTGTTGGTAGTTTAGGCAGTCATACTTTAGGACCTAGTCAAATAAGTATTAACATTTTAGCCCGTGAGGCAAGATAGGGTTCGTATACATAAGCGGACATAACTCATGTAACCGAGTGCCGATTACCCCGTTGTTTTCCTTACATGTATTTGAAGCCGAACCGAAGTACTTACTGAAGACCTTCGATCACTTGTCGTAAATTTGTCACATGTATTTAATTACATAGCGTTTAGATTTGCTACAAAACTGCACGTACATCCATATAGTTTTTATTGAACGATATCGTACATACGAGTACTTATATCATTATATCACTGTAATCGCACAAGTAACTATCAATTTACGTGTGGTCTCTGTGGCACAATTGGTTAGCGCGTTCGGCTGTTAACCGAAAGGTTGGTGATTCGTGCCCACCCAGGGACGAACATAATTTTGCCGTAGGTTGATACGAAATTCTCTAACGGTTAGCTGTTTTTTAACGTTGTAGTTCGCCTCTGGTCAATTTTGATGTTAGCCCTATAATTAACATAAACATTCTGAAGCATTATGTTTTCTAAAGCTAAAATGTTAAGAAGCGTACACGTTGCTTATATATGAGACGGAGTCCAAAGATACGTACTGTTGTTATACTGTATATTGTATTTACTGTGTCGTTCACTTTTATTAGGTTGCCGTTGAAATGTCTTTGGTGGGGCGCATGCGAACTGCCTTGATGGCTCTTATTGTTGTTTTATATCTTTGTAACATTTGACAAGAAAGGTATGCAGAGAATGAAGAAAAATATATTTGTCAGATGTGGGAATCTAACCACGGCCTCATTCGTGGACCAGAACACTCGTTGTTAATGTTATCCTTGAGTCTCGCGCCTTAGACCACACGGCCATCCTGAAAAGTTGTTATTTACTATGCAGTTGTTGGTAGTTTAGGCAGTCATACTTTAGGACCTAGTCAAATAAGTATTAACAGTTTAGCCCGTGAGCCAAGATAGAGGGTTCGTATACATCAGTGGACATAACTCATGTAACCGAGTGCCGATTACCCCGTTGTTTTCCTCACATGTATTTGAAGCCGAACCGAAGTACTTACTGAAGACCTTCGATCACTTGTCGTAAATTTGTCACATGTATTTAATTACATAGCGTTTCGATTTGCTACAAAACTGCACGTACATCCATATAGATTTTATTGAACGATATCGTAAATACGAGTACTTATATCATTATATCACGGGTAGCCGTAACCTATTCAATTTTCTAATGACTGAAGGTAAGAACGAATTAGAGTACTGTGTAGTTCGTGAGTCAGGTGGATGGTAGTTGCTATTGTTACATAAATTATATCGAGTACTTGGTGCTTCCAACAGCCTGAGGGACAAATGATGACAGATACTCAGGTGTTAAACCATTTACCAGTTTGTAATATAAAATTAATTTGTGTTTTCGTCTGCGTTCTCCTAAGCTTTCCCCAGCATACTTATTGGTCCAGATCATTCAATGATACCAATTTTGTGGCACCTGTTACGATTCTTTCTGCTTCATGTTGTATTTTATCAAGTTCATGTTGTTCACTAATTGAGCAATTATCCCAAATAACGTTTCCATATTCTGGAACATGGCGTATGCATGCGATATAAATGATTTGCAGTGTTTTCGTGATATTATTATCGTGATATTCATAATATTATTTCTGGCCCAAGCTTTGTCTTTGATATATGAAAATAGAAATGTACACAATGTATTGCGACTCAAAGGATTAAGACACCCAATTAAAATAACATGTACAAATAATCAAAGTCCAATAAGTACTGAGTAAAGAAATGAAAAACAAATACAGCAAATGAACTTGTACGACTCACTCGAACTATCTGGAATATAATCTTTATGACTATAACATACGTCATGTCGAATGTTTGACGATATCGTTCATTGCGATATCACTGCAATCGCACAAGTAACTGTTAATTGACGTATTGTATATGTGGCGCAATTGGTTAATTAGTATGTCTTCCTGTTAATAGAAAGGTCGGTGGTCCGAGTCAAACCAGAGACAATCATATGTTTGTCGTATGTTCATATAATCAATTCTCGAACGGTACTGCTTTTTTCTACGTAGTAGCATGTTCCATTGTATAACTTGTATATTATATAATAGCCATAAACACATTAACATACGATGTACTGGCATGATACAATAAGTTAAATAACAAATTTAGTAATGAAAAAAACAAAACATAATGGTATCGCTGACGTAGTTGATGACTAGGATCCAGTTAAAACAAGTTTGTCATGTGACTACAATCGCGAGCGCATCCGCGGGAAGTATGACTGTCATATTAATTAGTAAAGCTAGATATTTGTTTTTCAATAATATATTATTTTGTTTCCATTTTTTTCATGTCATCCATAAGGTCATATATGATCAGAAAACCAATACAAATCTACCATGAAATGATTTTTACCAACCAGTTTGCTCACATTTTATCCACATGTAAGACCAAGGGCCATCAAAGAGCATTTAATGGTAGAGTAGTGTAAAGTAAAAAGAAATTAACATGCAATTTGAAGTTTGAAATTAATTTCATTATGTTGGATCTTTTTACATCGTACTCATATATTATTATTGATATTATGGCGGCTAGAGTGCTTGAATAAATGCACGAAACTTGTTTTGTTTTAATTCTAAGACTATATAAATACAAAAAGCAACAAGAGTGAGTTTGCTTTTAACAAACAAATAATGCAACCATTCAATGGCAATGTAGCCTCAACTACAATGACATTCGGAGATGGCAACCCTGATCCTTGAATGACGACACTAATCTTCAAAGTGGCACCACTGATCTTTCCGGTTGTTTCTTCTCTGTGGAAATAGCTTTTTCGTGGCATTAATAGTCAATGTGAATGGATGCTTGGGATGATCATAGTGCTCATCTTAACTACCGCACGTCCAAGCATTGTCTTGACTTTCTTTCCCGACCATGAGTGTGTCAATCACTACGCCGTTGTAATTGTCACGAGTAAATTGGCTGGTAGGCTCCCCATTTTATTTTAAAGGTCACATTACAAACTATCACTTTTTTTTCTTCAAAATGCTCTAACAACAACAACAAAGGCTACCATAATAACCAATTTCCGGTTCGTTTGCATTTTTTGTGATATTGAGATTTCTCATATCGCACCTTATCTGACACCTATACATAGCTATACAAAGGAAAAAATAACGATTAACGTATAAATTAAACGACAAAAACGAAGAAATTATGCAACAAATACATGATGTCCTTAAATCCAAACGATAGTATATAAGAAACCTTCATCCACTATTCAGGTAAGCTGTTCTACTGCTATGTCATAGCGGTTATTTTTACAACAGGAGAGATAAGCGATGACCAATTCATTGCATGGCTCTGTACGGTGTCGTCCTGATTGTCCCACATTTGTTAAATATGGTCATTTTCCATGTGGGACAATCAGAATTTTGTTACAGGTAATATCATAGCCTTATGATTATTTGGAGTATGCTCTGTTTCCACTTTCAAGTTGGAGATACAGGATTAAACTATAGAATCTTAATGTACGATGCTGCCTCGATTTGCTGCATGATTTGTATAATGAAAAATATGTTTGGATGTGCGTGGTGAACTGTCTTCTTGAGTTTGTTGTGCCAACCTTTTAGATGGTTAGTTGTCCTGGGTCCCTGTGTGGCATAGTGATTCCATATGGCCTTGTCGCCCCTGTCAACCCACTACTCGGTGACGTAGTCAGTGAAGGGGGTGACGTCAACTGGGAGCTCTTCTGCTTCAGCAGCTTCCAAAGCTTCAAACCATACGTTTTCAACTTCATCTACTGAACCAACGGACGTACAGATGCCCTTCTCACCAGTCGATGTACACTGTCGTTCTCTTTGTACACTGTACTCAGTCCCAAGCCCTGAACTTTCCGCCAAATGCACTGGGTGTAGTGAAAGAAGCAGGCTTTGACTGTGGTGTCTGGGAATACACACAATACGGCGTTCCGCGATGTCACTTCATGATCAAGAAACACATGCACAGGTTGCAGTTGTAATCCAAATTCACCGCACTTCTGTTCTATTAGTCAATTGGCTTTACTAATCACCAAAGAACTGTAGATAATTGGATTATTTAACAATACACACATTGAAACACTAATTTAAACTAAAAATTATAACAAAATTGTATGCCACTTTATTTTTTATTAATATATTAATTTTATTTATATTTACATATATACAAGTATAGCTGGCAAATAATGTTACTTTATTGAAAAAGACTATAGCCTGAAATCTGCAAAATCCATTTACCTGTAAAAACCAAATGTGGGACAATCAGGACTACTGGACACTAACATGTGGGTCAATCAGGATTAAACCCTCTGTACAGGTGTCAGATAAGGTGCGATATGAGAAATGTCAATATCACGAACAATACAAACGAACCGGAAATCGATTATTATGGTCGCCGTTGTTGTCTTTAGCGCGTTTTGAAGAAAATAAGTGATAGTTTGTAATGTGACCTTTAATGCATATATTTCGACTGCATGGCAGATATTTGTAAATTCGGAAACAAGCGGGCCAACGGTCATAGGCCTGTCATTTTTTAGCTCAAATGCCCGGGTTTAGAAGGTCCTCGATCCAATTCCAACCCTTAAATATAAGATAATAAATCAGGATGTTTTCTACAGTTCCGAAATTCCAATGTTGATGTGTTTGTTTTTACACATGGATGAATGTTATTTTGCAGGACTAAAATTTTGTAACTTGAATGTCCACTCGCTTATTTTTCCGTAAATACTGTTTTTGAATGCTAAAATATAACTAAATCACATATTTTGTTCTTTGACCGATAAAAAGAATTAAAATGATATATTCAATTTTCACATGGACAGTAAATTATTTACTATTTCTAATCTATTTGCCTCTGACGTACACTGATAAATAGAAAATGTTTGGACTTGAAGTTAAAAACTAAAGATGTTTTCCAGCAGAAAATCGTTGTTTTGCCAAATGTGGGTTACATCGATTAAACATTGCTTGGTCCTATATGTGGCTGTGACTGGAGAAATGGGGTTTGTGTGATTTGTGACCAGTGTATGTCCTAATCAAATATAAATCTCCTGTAGTCTAAATACGATCTAGATTGCATGTTAGTGTGATTTATTGAAGGAATTCCGAAAAGTGCAGATCCTGTTCAGACTGTGCGGATGCACAGGCTGAACTGGTTCTACACTGGTCGCAAACGCCCTATAAGCACCGTGTTGTGTTTGGCTTAATGCACATTCTCAGTCGCAGGGCCCGGTGGCAGGGACCATTGGTGGGACAATTAATACTTAATGATAAGTACAGCGGATGTTGACACAATCTTCAAACAAGATCATAACCCAGTGGCAATTAGAGCGATTAATTTTCGCACTGCTGTCACCCCGATGGATTTCCTTAATTGACCCCATGTACAGCATTGTTTCATTGTAATCAGATAAGTCGAATACCCTTTGGAATATTATCATGAAACTTCCACCACCATGCAAAGGTGTGTCGCGCTCAAGAATGACAACTCTTGCCTCATTCATTTTTTAGTTATCTCCATTTGTTGCTTTTTTGTGCAGTGATTTCTTGTCCGGAGCACAACTCGAACACCTTTTTGAATAGTTTCATGAAACTTCACACATGCATAGACCACGACCCAAATATGTGTCGAAGCCCTAGAATAACAACTTTTGCTACGCTAATTTTCGAGTTATATCTTTCTTTCGGTTTTTTTGTGCACTGATTTCTTGTCCAGATCATAGCTCGAACACCCACTGGAATATTTTCATGAAACTTCACATATGCATAGACCACTACCCAAAGGTGTGTCGCCGCATAAGAATGGCAACTTTTGCTACGTTAATTTTCGAGTTATCTCTCTTTGTTTTTTCTTCACATTTTCGCGCACTGATTTCTTGTCCAGAGCATAACTCAAACACACTTTGGAATATTTTCATGAAACTTCACACATGCATAGACCACGATTCAAAAGTGTGTCGATCGCAAGAATGACTGCTCTTGCCGCACTAAGTTATCTCCCTTTGTTTGTTTAACGCACTGATTACAGCAAAACGTGGAACAGACAGTAGGGCATATACCGGAGGTTGTGAGTTCAATCATCACCTTAGACCTTAACAATATCTACTTACTGTGGTCCCGAATCAGAGGCGTCGGAAGAAAATTAATATTGGGGAGGCGGCAGTCGACCCGAGTGAAGCGAGGGAGTGCTAGGGGGGTCCAGGGGACCATGCCCCCCCCCCCCGGAATTTTGAATTCTAGATGGCATTTCCTGCATTCTGTTGCATTTAAGAGACAACATTAGTAGGTATCTCGTACATATTTTTGTAGCAAAAGCACTGGTAAAAAGGGGTAATTCAATGGTAATTTTATGACAATTATTAAAAAGGTTTGTCTGATTTGTATGAGGTTTCACGATCTATACATATTTGGAAGTGTCATTTTGCATGTGTGTAATCTGTTTTAGTATGTACATGTATTATCAAAAAAATAAACAAACAACCTATTACAGTCAGTTGTCAGGAATGGCACTGTTCCCGCGCTCGGTAAAGTCAATATTTAACATTTTATTACCAGGATACTCACTACATTAACCGGGATGTTTTTTACCCAAATCACGATCACGTCCCGATCCCAAACTCACAGCAAAAAAATATTTTATTTTTTTCGGTCCAAATATTGGGGCGCCGACCCTGCCGCCCCGGTTCCGACGCCACTGGGACTCTCTATGACACTAGCTCTTGCTGGGACGCTAAACTTTCTTTCTTTTCTTTAGCTTATATTTAACGGCGGCATGCCGTCTCCCAAGAATGGGAGAAAGAACGGAGGTAGAGATTTTTGAGAGAAGCCGGTAATTCGTATTTACAGAGCAACTACGAATTATCGGTATACCCATTTACAGCTGGGTGAACTGGAGCAGTGTGGATAAAGTGTCTTGCTCAAGGACACAACGCACGACACTAGTCAGGCTCGAACCCACGACCCTTGGATCAGTAGTCCGACACACTAACCATTACGCCACGGCGCTCCACGGACGCTAAACCCATTCACTTTCACTTTATATCGTAAGAGGAAGTTGAGCCGAAAAGTCAGCGGCTGTAACAGTTCATGACATCCGACAACAACAACAACAACAAGAACAGAAATTGAGAAAGTTACCATTCTACCCATTCTGTTACCGAGGAATACAGTGACGAATACATAGCCACAGCATTACTTTTATTTCGAACAAAAATGTCACACAGAGGGAGTGATGATTTTTACTCAGGATCCCGAATATTGACACCGCTTACCCACTCAACTGGTCTCCCCATTGACCAGGTAAAGCCTAAGGCCAATAACTTGAGTAAGGGGCAGGGGTCAACTTGTCAGTCTTGTGACTTGCCTGTTGCCAGGTCCTGGAAAAGCACACAGGTTGTTGGTAAATTGATGACCATGCCATAAGACAGTTTTGGTGATGGATGGTCTTCAATCTCTGACCCCTGGAATATGCATTTTTTTGTGATAGTGACATCATTGTAGACTGATGGACCCCCTTGTCATGGTATTTAACTCACTATGGCTAGTATGGGGAGGGACCGGTTATATGAAACACCCAAATACACACAAATCCACCCAAATATAGTCTAAATACATATAAATATAGGGGCAATCCTGGTAAATACGGACAACTTTCTGGAGACGCTGATGTTTGTGTTCATAATGCCGATGTATGTCGCAATATAATATCGGTCTCGCTATGGTGATCTGCAAGGGTGTCCGGACACGGAACGGGGAATCGCGGACATAGAGTCGGCAAATTACGGACATAGCAAACTATGATAGCAGAGCTGCCAACTGTTCCGATTTTTCCGTATTTGTTCCGGAAAATACGTTAGAAATACGGAAGTACGGACAACAATTAAAAAGTATGATTTTTTAAAAAAATCAGCGGGAAATAATAATTTCATTTCCAAATTATTCAAATAAGTTCTATTTTTTTATTTACCCTTAATCATACTCGTATAGGCACTTACCATTTTGATTCTTGTTGTATAGGAATAGTAGTTTCAAGCGCTCAGTGATATTGAAGTTATGAGAACACAGATGTTCATCACTGATTACAGCGAGACATGGCCCCATTTGGTCCTGTCGAAGCGCGGTGATGAATTTGTGTCTTGCAAGCAGTGTAATTGTGATTTTTCGGTTGGTCATGTGGCCGAGGCTCTAAAAAATGACTTGAAGATTGAAGTGATTACTGATTTGTGTTCCGGAAAACATAATTATGTGCTGTTCCTGAAAATAACCCCTTTTTCTCCATGTTCCTCATGTGACCAACATGGGGTTGGCAGCTCTGTGATAGGATAAATACGGACAAAAAAGATTTTTAAAAAATTACAATGTTGTTGACTCTATACTCACTAGTAATTCATTTAATAAGTGTGTATAACTTACAATCATTTAAGTAAAATATATGCATGCAGACTCGAAGTTACTGCAGAATGCTATTTTGATATGGTAAAATACGGACAGGATTGTCCGTAGTTTTACGACCATTAAAAAATGATAGGTTTAATACGGACAGTATTATTATTAGCCAGGTTTTTTGAAAAAAAATCCAGGCTATTGGATTGGCGAAAGCCGGGCGGGCGGGCGGTGGGCGGCGTCCACAATCAATGTTAAGTTTTCGTGTTTGAGTCCATTTCTTTGGTACTGTACCACCTACGACCACCAAACTTTCACAGCTTCATAATCAAGGGGTGCCCACCACATATCACTATCCAACATGTTACTTTTTTTTTTAACTTGACCCATTTTTTCCGCGCAGTCGACTTAGCCATTTTCAATGTTAAGTTTTCGCGTTTACAATGTTAAGTTTTCGTGTTTAAGTCCATTTCTTTGGTACTGTACCACCTAGGACCACCAAACTTTCACATCTTCATAACCAAGGGGTGCCTACCACATACAACTATCCAACATGTTACTTTTTTTTTAACTTGACCCATTTTTTCCGCGAAGTCGACTTAGCCATTTTCAATGTTAAGTTTTCGCGTTTACAATGTTAAGTTTTCGTGTTTGAGTCCATTTCTTTGTTACTGTACCACCTAGGACCACCAAACTTTCACAGCTTCATAATCAATGGGTGCTCACCACATATTACTACCCAACATGTTACTTTTTTAGCCAGGTTTTTTGAAAAAAAATCCAGGCTATTGGATTGGCGAAAGCCGGACGGGCGGGCGGCGTCCACAATCAATGTTAAGTTTTCGTGTTTGAGTCCATTTCTTTGGTACTGTACCACCTAGGACCACCAAACTTTCACAGCTTCATAATCAAGGGGTACCCACCACATATCACTATCCAACATGTTACTTTTTTTTTTAACTTCACTCATTTTTTCCGCGCAGTCGACTTAGCCATTTTCAATGTTAAGTTTTTCGCGTTTACAAATGTTAAGTTTTCGTGTTTAAGTCCATTTCTTTGGTACTGTACCACCTAGGACCACCAAACTTTCACAGCTTCATAACCAAGGGGTGCCTACCACATACAACTATCAACATGTGACCATTTTTTTACCTTCACCTATTATTTCTACGTAATTGACTTAGCCATTTTCAACGTTAACTTTTTAACGTACGTCTGGTTAAAGTTTTTTGGTTAAAACTTTTTCGTTATACTATATCTCTGCAACTGCTTCGCCCATTACCTTGAAACTTCACATGGGTGTTTATCATTATCCATATTTTCATTCTAACCCCCAACCGTGCGGCCCCTGTGCCCAATGTCAAGGTCAAATTACTTTGAATTTTTTTGTTAAAGTTTTTCGTGTACTATATCTCTGCAACTGCTTCACCCAATACCTTGATACTTCACATGGGTGTTTATCATCATTGTCGCACCTGCTTGCGGAAAGCGCGATCCTGTGCCCAATGTCAAGGTCAAATTACTTTGAATTTTTTTGTTAAAGTTTTTTCGTGTACTATATCTCTGCAACTGCTTCACCAAATACCTTGATACTTCACATGGGTGTTTATCATCATTGTCGCACCTGCTTGCAGAAAGCGTGATCCTGTGCCCAATGTCAAGGTCAAATTACTTTGAATTTTTTTGTTAAAGTTTTTTCGTGTACTATATCTCTGCAACTGCTTCACCCAATACCTTGATACTTCACATGGGTGTTTATCATCATTGTCGCACCTGCTTGCGGAAAGCGCGATCCTGTGCCCTATGTCAAGTTCAAATTACTTTGAATTGTTTTGTTAAAGTTTTTTCGTGTACTATATCTCTGCAACTGCTTCACCCAATACCTTGATACTTCACATGGGTGTTTATCATCATTGTCGCGCCGGCTTGCGGAAAGCGCTATATAGTCGGCATTTTGGCATACGTCAAGTGTCTTGTTTTTACCTTCACCTATTATTTCTACGCGATATCGTTGGAATTTTGGCATACATCCGTCCGTACGTCCATGTGTCCGGTTAAAGTTTTTTCGTTAAAGTTTTTCCATCTACTATATCTATTTTTTTATTGTCCATGCCTCGCCCCAAGGCGCGACATGCAGGCCATGGCCATCTAGTCTACGAAAAGTGGGTATAATTATGTTATCCAAGTGTCTATGCTTGGAAAAAACCTGGCCTTCGTGGCTTTGCCTCATTTCTTGTTGTGACTATAGTCGGCGCTTTTTCCGTCGTCTTCCGCGTCGTCCGCTTTTTTTGTAAGGCAAATGCGTTAAAGTTATTGTTTTTTCAAAATATCTCTTTAACCCCTTGCCAGACTTTGATGATATTTCACATCAATGTTTGTCTAGGGATGATGCTTCATTACACACACCCCCACATCCAAATTCTCAAGGTCAAGGTCATTTATTTACTTTTAATGTTCACCGGTTTTGTAACAGAAATGCGTTAAAGTTATTATTGTTTTTTCACAATATCTATTTAACCCCTTACCAGACTTTGATAATATTTTCACATCAATATTTGTCTACGGATGATGCTTCATTACACACACCCCCACATCCAAATTCTCAAGGTCAAGGTCATTTATGTACTTTTAATGTTCACCGGTTTTGTAACAGAAATGCGTTAAAGTTATTGTTTTTTCACAATATCTCTTTAATCCCTTGCCAGACTTTGATAATATTTCACATCATTGTTTGTCATGGGATGATGCTTCAGTACGCACACCCCCATATCCAAATTCTCAAGGTCAATGTCATTTATTTACTTTTAATGTTCACCGGTTTTGTAACAGAAATGCGTTAACGTTATTGTTTTTTCACAATATCTCTTTAATCCCTTGCCAGACTTTGATAATATTTCACATCAATGTTTGTCTAGGGATGATGCTTCATTACGCACACCCCCACATCCAAATTCTCAAGGTCAAAGTCATTTATTTACTTGTAATTTTCACGGTCAAATGCCTCGGCAGGCGCGATACTGCTTCCGTGGCGGAATTCTTGTTTGTAAGGCAAATGCGTTAAAGTTATTGTTTTTTCACAATATCTCTTTAACCCCTTGCCAGACTTTGATAATATTTCACATCAATGTTTGTCTAGGGATGATGCTTCATTATGCACACCCCGACATCCAAATTCTCAAGGTCAATGTCATTTATTTACTTGTAATGTTCACGGTCAAATGCCTCGGCAGGCGCGATACTGCTTCCGTCGCAGAATTCTTGTTTGAAAAAAGTGGTGATTTTGTACAAAAATCGCAATAAAGTTGAAAAAAAATATTGCAAAAACAATGTTGAATGATATTACATAAAACTTTTGATAATATATGTCTTTTCAAATAAAAAATATGAACCGGATCTCCCTGTTTTTTTTGGATAAAAGTACAAATTTAATACAGAAATCGCTAAAAACTGGAATAATTTTTAGCTCGCCCAGAACTGCTTATGGCATATCCCCGGTGTCGTCTGCATTCCTCAGATGACCCTCTATCATACTGTAGCAACTCCATGACCCACCACCCAAACCTTACCCCAAGGTCAAGGTCACAAACATAGCACATTCATAAACTTAACATTGGGGTAAATGTCTTATAACATCTGTTTCCTTTCATGGAACGCCTTGATATTTCATACCAGTACATGCATTCATCTGATGATACTCTATCATGCTATAGCAAATCCATGACCCACCGTCCACCCCTTACCCCAAGCCCAAGGTCAAGGTCACAAACTTAGCACATTCATAAACTTAACGTTGGGGTAAATGTCTTATAACATCTGTTTCCTTTCATGGAACGCATTGATATTTCATACATATGCATTCATCTGATGATACCCTATCGTGCTATCACAAATCCATGACCCACCGCCCACCCCTTACCCCAAGGTCAAGGTCACAAACTTAGCACATTCATAAACTTAACGTTGGGGTAAATGTCTTGTAACATCTGTTTCCTTTCATGGAACGCCTTGATATTTCATACATGCATTCATCTGATGATACCCTATCATGCTATCACAAATCCATGACCCACCGCCCACCCCTTACCCCAAGGTCAAGGTCACAAACTTAGCACATTCATAAACTTAACGTTGGGGTAAATGTCTTATAACATCTGTTTCCTTTCATGGAACGCCTTGATATTTCATACATGCATTCCTCAGATGGTGTATTTGTGTCATTTTTTTGCTCTAAACTATAATTGTACATATTTCCCATATGTATTGATGAGTTTCACAGTATCCGACACGACACAATTTGCATTAATTGAAAATATGGCCAATTTAACTACTTTTTTCACTACATATGTCAATTATATGTTGTGTTTTGTGTCATTATATGATTTACAGTACTATCTGACTATGTATTTGTATTATATTTATCTGTATTTAGACTGTATTTGGGTGTATTTGTTTGTTTCGTGTGTTTCGTGTGACCCTCCTGTGTATCTGTTCCCGGTTAGCTCAATTGGTTAAAGCGTTGGTAAGGTAAACCAGAGGTCCCCTGTTTGATTCCGGGCCGTTGTGCATCATTCTGGTCCTGCGGTGGTCAAATGTCACATGGCTAAAATGATTCGCACCAGTCCGTAAACGAACATTTACATGTACATACATACACCAGCATCAGTCTCAATTCTCAATAATTCCAGCACAAAAATATTTACACAATTCCACAAAATTCCACAAAAAGGCCATTCATTCCTATATTGATTCATGCCCCTAGTAAACAAGTGAATACACATATTCTAAGAACAGTGTTAATTGAAAATTATTTTAAAAACGTATTATAGGAATGAATGGCCTTTTTGTGGAATTTATCGGGGTATAAACTTGGAAAAGTCCCGCGACTTTTCCAAGTTTATACCCCGATAAATTCCACAAAAAGGCCATTCATTCCTTATAATTCCAGCATTTGAAATAAATTCATCAAGAAAATGTGTTTATTTTCCGTTTTCTTAAGAATTATTTTAACTGCGCCTCACGGTTACGGAAAGTAGTTCGGCATGGAGTTTACTGGGATATAAATTTTGGACAGAGACTTGCTACGGACCAATCAAATGTTAGGGAATTGTGTAAATATTTTTGTGCTTTTTTTTTTTTTAGCTTATATTTAACGGCGGCACTGGCTCTATGACCTTGCATGCCGTCTCCCAAGAATGGGAGAAAGAACGGAGGTAAAGGTCAAGGTCATAGTTGAAGGTCAAAGGTCAAACCTATTGAAATTTCCTTCCGCTCTATATCTTCTACACCGATGCATGGATTATCACACTATGCCCAGGGTCAAGGTCACAGACTTGATGCGTTTGAAACCTTAACGCTCGGCTAAATGGCTTATGATCAAAAATGCCTCGTTTTCTTTGGCTGCCAGTGGGGGTATTCGTGTGCCGACAGGCCACATTTCTAGTTTCCCTTGGTTAATGTTTTTAGTTAACCTTGGTTAAGGTTTTTATGTAGGCCGCAGCCACCTTCTTTGTCAAGCTATGTGTACATCGACAACCCTCGTAGTCGAGCTATGCTGTTCTCCTACAGCTCTTGTTATTGATGCGGACACCTTTCAAAAACAATATATGCTGAAAAGAAAATGCCAATATGTTTCATAGTTTTTGTTTCATCTCACTTTTTGTAGGACCATGTGAATCACGCAAGGAAAAAAAATAACATCATCGAGAAAAGGACGTTATTGAAACGCTGACGTTTGTACAATGCAACACAACATCCTACAGTAGAAATACGTGTTCATAGACTCATTGACTGTGCTTTAGTGAAAGCATGATTGTCGTTAAAAAAAGTTTTGTTTAAATTGTTTGTTAAAAGCAAACTCTCGCTTGATTCATGATTTAGATCGATTAAGCTTTCAGAAAAAATAGGGTGGCAATTTTTTCAAGTTCAAAATGGCCGCCAAATTCAAAATGGCCACCATAACACCAATACACAAATTATAAATAATATTTTTTGGATATTTCACGCATTCAAACTTGGTTTTGTTACTTTACCATATTAGAAAGTGATTATGACATTAATAAATGTCATTCAAATTGATATGTGGGTAATACAGTGGCAAAATAGTGCTATTACATGTTTATCCGGTTTAAATTACACACACAATCGACGTAATATTTGCAAAATACTTTCATATGCCCAAAAACAACAACAACGAAATTGGGTATTTACGCATTGACTAGCATATCAAATTAATTTATTAAATATTCTAGAACATGTTATTGCTTTTGACCATTGAATTCATCAAAACTTGTTCTGATGTCCGGTTCTATCTAATTGCCCGAGTGCATATAATTTGCAAACCGAGAATTCCCTGTACAAGTGACAACATGGGCCTGTGACTAAAAACCTTTCTGACTAGATCTGCATCATTGCATATTAGTTTGGTTGGGTGTGACATAGCTTTGCTCAGTTTCGGCCAATTAGATTGCTTGATTCCATACAAAGTAATCATAAACGTGATATTGGCCCGATCTTATTGTTCATCCGATCCATTGGCAGCAGTAGCGGAAGATATTAAGTATCATTTACAATGTTTAATCAAGGCTAAACGTGAAATCGAGAAATCAATGCAGCCACAAACAACCAATATTAGATATTAACAGCTAATATCTGACATCGAAATACTGGACATTATTGAAACTGAACTGAATGATCAAATTAGTGAAGAAATACTAAATATGAATGATATCAATGAGACAGATGTGCAATTCCTTGAAGTAAACGGCATCACCGTGTCACGCGATTCACCGTATAAACAATATCTGAAGCAATTGATTCTCGACAACATACACGATGTTCATTTCAACAGACCACCAGAAAAGACAGAACCTGAGCAGGTACTTACTACAAAAAGCTAGGAAAGTTTGATAGCAAGCACACTTAAGGCAGTAGATACCAAAGAAGATTTGAGAGTACTAATAAAAGCAACAAAAGTATTGCGGAGAAACATCAACGAGTCCACTCCTTGGCAGTTTAATGGGACCTTTGCAAATTATGAGCCACCTATATTGCTTAACTCTTTTTGCAAACACCTTATACAATGGACAGGACGAGTCAAATCTACTAGCAGAGAGAAATCTGTAAATCAAAGCGCCTCTGTGCTGGCACAACACATTGTCAGTTCTTACAAATCAGATCGTCAGATGTCGTACAAACCAACGAGCATTGACAGCTCATTCCAACAACGAACCGAAACTCCACTTACTGTCGGTTTAGCTTTAGACGTGCACAAATGTACACGATCTAGGACAATTGTAGAACTTTTGCTGTCACTTACAACAAAGTTATGGAAATTGAAACGTCTATTGCAAATGCTGTCGTGAAGCAAAGTGACTCCATCGGAGGGATTTGTCATCCTTTGTGGTTAGTTAAAGACACGTTCGTCTGGTTCGCATTGGACAACATTGATTTCTTGGAATCAACCCCTTCTGGCATGGACACTCTGCATGGAACGGCAATAGCTGTATATCAGGCTGTATCTCCAGACAAACCACAAGTAGCTCCACCGATTTAAATTGACCGTTCTTCAAAGGCCCAAACATTACATGATCCAGTTCCAAGCAAACTATTGACATGTCAAAAGCCAGAACCAAATAATCTGAAAAGCGAATGTAAGCTGGACACATCAAAACCTATCTCAGACCTGAATAGAAAGACAGATATGGCATGGGTAATTGGTTGCTTAAACTTTAATGAAGACAGCGCAGTAGAGGTTAGAAACATGGGGGGAATTTAATTCATTGCTGTCCTGTAGCAACACCAAGACAAATGTCGCATTACTACCACCATTGATTCGTTCTCCTTCTACTGATTGCAGTACACTGTTCACCGGTCTTATGAGAGCACAGGCTCTCAACACTGGTGCAATGGGCAATGAGGCGATCACTGTAATGACACTCGATATGCACTTGTACAATATGGCCATGAAACTATGTGTTGCAAGAGATGATATAAGGAAGAAGTTCCTGTTTCGTCCTGGGGAATTGCATATGGTATTCTCTGCCTTGATTGATGACATGGCTCTTGTGAATTCAATGTCCAAAGGAGATGCAATGAACACGTGTAACGACTTTGCACAAGTATTCATAAATATGCTTGGCAGAAGATTAGCAGAAGATTATGATGAATTGAGGTTGGTATTTGATAGATATGTAAAGAACTCACTGAAAGCACAAATGAGAAAGAAGAGAACCAAAGGACAGTCTACATATTACCATGTCGGCGATAATACATCCATCAGAAACATTGCATTGAAGGATTTTCTAACAAACACTAACACCAAAGCAGAGCTGACAGAGTATCTAGCGAACAAGTGCCTCAGTAACAGCAACAGTCCAGATAACAGACTAAAGAAATGTATTGTAACAGCGGGAACAGAAAACAAAGGAAACATTGATGTGCCTACCTCATTGACCAGTCACAGTCAGGAAGAAGCAGACACATTGCTCTTACTGCACGCCATGACCATTGACAATACGGCAGAACTGGTAATTGATTCTTCAGACACTCATGTATTCGTGTTACTGATACAAATGTATCCAGACCTGCCGTTGGCAACATACTTTCTCACAGGAAGGGGTCTTCAGAGGAGAAGCATTGCCGTACATCCTGTTATCTTAGGGCAAAAACGTGCATCAGCAATAGTAGGTTTCCATGCATTCACAGGATCTGATGTGTCTGGCAGATTTGTTAGTAGATCCAACGAGATGTGTGTTAAAGTCTTCATGTCATGCGACGATCAGATTCTGGACGCATTGGCCACACTTGGAGTCGTAGACCCATCGCCAGAAATATTATCCCAACTGGAACGATTTGTGTGTCTCCTGTATCGATCGACAACCTACACCAAAGTAAACAAGCTTCGTTGGTATCTGTATTCAAATCGTGCTGCTGAAGAAGAAGCAATTTAGTAGAAGCAAAATGACCTGCGTTTATATGACCATATAATGCGCATATGTCCATTTGTTGCTCAAGCGACTATATGAATGTATAGGTAAAGCAAATACAATGGCTCACATGAAATTACAAATATCTCACAAGTTTACTGCTCGTACTGCATACAATGTGCGTCTATTTTGCATAACAGTAAATCCAGACTCTATACATGTATGTGACAGAAATATGTCATGCAATACACGGTTAGCTGAGTTACATGTGTGATTATCTAACTTTTCTGAGCATCTAAGAAATAAGTTGTAAAATAAAAACTAAAAGATTAATGAGACAGTATTTTTGTATCACAATTTATGTTGATGTAATGTATTTTCTTTTAAAAAATCAGTGTTTGTATAGGTGAAACACTGCTCTTATTTGTTTCAAGCGGCCATTTTGAAACTAAAAATGGTCTGATTATAGTTTAAAATGAGTATTATACAGTTTTCTGGTCAATATGTATAAGTATGTATGTTAATTGTGCTAAATAAATAAGTTTGAACCGAAACTATATTATATATGTATTATTATAAGTCTCCATTTACAGTGTTGGTGGCCATCTTGAATTTGGACGCCATATTGGATTTGAAAAAAATTGCCACCCTATTTTTTCTAAATATTCATATTATAAACAACTCAAAACAAGTGAAAGTTTGCTTTTAACAAGAAATTTAAACGAAAATTACATTCTGGCTTCCACTACTTGCTGTAAACTTTATTTGCTGATAAGTTACACTAAATGTATCTACAAGTGTTAGTATGTATAAGATCAAACATTGAACAGCATAAAACTGATATGTACATGTAGTGAACAAACCAAAACGCACCACTATCAATGTTAATTGTAATTATTTGATAATTTAGTTCAGAATCTAATTGACTTTATTTATGTAACAGTTAATTGTGACGTCATTTATTGATGTAGACATTACATGTACGTCACTCACCGAAGACCAAACACAAACAACTAAACGACATTCCTGGTGTTTGAAATTTAAACAATCTGTGATTGAAACAAATGTACTTTTTTTCTGTAGAAATGAATGACCTGAATTTGGTTAGAATTTGGATAGGCTGCACATATCAATGACTTCAGTGCCCGATGGTGTCTAGAGGGTAGTCGGACACCCCCGGGGAGTTTTAAACAAATTAAAAATCGACTGTCCATACCGACTCTCGGAATTAAATTTACATCTCATAAAGCGAGAGGAAGGTTTTCCTGTGTAGCCAATATGACGGACGGTCTTATGTACATGTACCTCGTACTAGCAGGTAGCAGGTCTATGGGAAAATCCTGCGCTGAACCTCACTCCCTTGACTGCCCATCGTCGTGCCACTGCCCCCCCCCCCTCCCCCCACCCCCCCCCCACCACACCGAGAGGGCAGATATTGTTAGGTGTGTCCGCTTAAAAAAGTTTTTGTGTATTGTGTAGGCTACCTGTCTCTATCCTGTCTATGAATTTACTGCCGGTACTGATTTTTTTATATAAGTTTCTTCAAATTTTATAAATGTACGCATTTATCAACCGTACTTTATAGATTCCTTCATATGTTTTTATTTGCGTGACTCACTGACAGATGCCTGCGCGATAGCATGCGTATTTATTTAGTAAGTGGAATGTATGGTTGTTAAAATCAAAAGTGGCCAACAGAACATTCAGCGCAAAATTATCCATTACTGTGTATTTTTAAATGTATGTGGGTTTGAATTTTTGATAATGGGTTTACCATTTGAAAAAAAAAAATATATACATAAACCTGTCAATGTCGGGAAAATGTGGCGATGTGATATACATACCGGTACATGATTGTTACAAAATTTTCTGATAAAAATAGCAGTACTGGTGCGTGTATATGTATATCCTCTCGTCGGGAATAATTCATTTGAAAACGAAATTTGCAATTTAATTGTGTTGCGTTTCAGAAAAAGTACATTCAACGCCTTTGTAAACAAAGAAATGAGTGGCCAACCAAGCCATGCTAAAAAGCATCGTGGCGTACGTACATGTATTATATTTTGAATTCATGTCTGCACACTATATAATCCAGTCAGTGATTTACACACTAAATTTGTACCGACCACAAAATTGCGACATTTGTTTGAAGCGTCTCGTTTGAATTTAGACGCGTTGAATCTGCAAATATAGAATGTGTGTATTCCAGGGCGGATTCACGTAGGGGAAAACCCGGCGCGCGCCCCCCTAAAATTTGGCGAGTAAAGATATGTTTGCTCTAAAATGCGCTATAACGCAGCAAAATGGGGTGTAGATATCAAAAATATTCCAGAGGGCATACCGCCGGACCCACCTAGCATGTCTGCCCAGCTCCGCTTGGTCGACGAACAAACGGTGCTGGTTCGAAAATATAGTAAACTATTTCAATTAAGAAGTCCCGCCTCCCCCCCCCCTCCCCCGTAACCTGAAATCCTGGATCCACCCCTTGTATTTGCTTTATATTATTTACACGCCTCCGACTAGAACGTCCCTTTGATAAAAAAATATATAAAGCAAGCAGACATCCAGTGTTTAGTAGTAATTTAATTGACAATGATCTAAAGTAGGACTTCTTAAATATGTAAATTGTAAATGTTGGAGCCTGATCAGGGTCTGGAATGATTACAAAAATACTAGTAAAATATATGCCATACATTCATATAACCATATTTACAAGTGGTCAATTAAAATAATATTTAACCAATATTTAACAGTTATCAAACGGCAATCGTACGGCTGATGCAATGTGATATTTTTGAAAGTCGCTAAAAATTACGTGACATTAGAAGGTACATGCAAGTGGTTGCAGATACAGATCAGTTAGGCTACATCCCTGGGGCCCGTTTCACTAAACTTTGTACGACTAAAATGTTTGTAAGTACAAAATTACGATAGTCTGTAAATTCCACATTAACAACGTTTTCCTGTAAACAATTATTGGATTTACACTTATTGAGCAGCCTATGCTAAATAAATGTAAATCCATCAATTGAAATTTCCAGACGATTCTAGGTTTGCACTTACGAACATTTTAGTCGTACGAAGTTTAGTGAAACGGGCCACCGGTGGCTACAATTATGTTCGCACTAAATATGCTTGTGACACAATACCAACACACTAAATACTAAATAATAAAACATGTTTGGCCCAGTGTCAACATGATGCAATATGCCAGGAACCTTGTAATTAGCACTACATGTACCAATATTTGTAGCCCGGTTTTTTGAAAAAAATCCAGGCTATTGGATTGGCGAAGGGCGGGCGGGCGGGCGGGCGACGTCCAAAACCAATGTTAAGTTCTCGTGTTTGAGTCCATTTCTTTGTTACTGTACCACCTAGGACCACCAAACTTTCACAGCTTCATAATCAAGGGGTGCCCACCACATATCACTATCCAACATGTTACTTTTTTTTTTAACTTCACCCATTTTTTCCACGCAGTCGACTTAGCCATTTTCAATGTTAAGTTTTCGCGTTTTCAATGTTAAGTTTTCGTGTTTAAGTCCATTTCTTTGGTACTGTACCACCTAGGACCACCAAACTTTCACAGCTTCATAATCAAGGGTTGCCCACCACATATCACTATCCAACATGTTACTTTTTTAGCCAGGTTTTTTGAGAAAAAAATCCAGGCTATTGGATTGGCGAAAGCCGGGCGGGCGGGCAGCGGGCGGGCGGCGGGCGGCGTCCACAATCAATGTTAAGTTTTCGTGTTTGAGTCCATTTCTTTGTTACTGTACCACCTAGGACCACCAAACTTTCACAGCTTCATAATCAAGGGGTGCCCACCACATATCACTATCCAACATGTTACTTTTTTTTTTAACTTGACCCATTTTTTCCGCGTAGTCGACTTAGCCATTTTCAATGTTAAGTTTTCGCGTTTACAATGTTAAGTTTTCGTGTTTAAGTCCATTTCTTTGGTACTGTACCACCTAGGACCACCAAACTTTCACAGCTTCATAATCAAGGGGTACCCACCACATATCACTATCCAACATGTTACTTTTTTTTTTAACTTAACCCATTTTTTCAGCGCAGTCGACTTAGCCATTTTCAATGTTAACTTTTCACGTTTACAATGTTAAGTTTTTGTGTTTAAGTCCATTTCTTTGGTACTGTACCACCTAGGACCACCAAACTTTCACAGCTTCATAACCAAGGGGTGCCTACCACATACAACTATCCAACATGTGACCATTTTTTTACCTTCACCTATTATTTCTACGTAATTGACTTAGCCATTTTCAATGTTAACTTTTTAATGTACGTCTGGTTAGAGTTTTTTGGTTAAATCTTTTTCGTTATACTATATCTCTGCAACTGCTTCGCCCATTACCTTGAAACTTCACATGGGTGTTTATCATCATCCATATTTTCATTCTAACCCCCAACCGTGCGGCCCCTGTGCCAATGTCAAGGTCAAATTACTTTGAATTTTTTTGTTAAAGTTTTTTCGTGTACTATATCTCTGCAACTGCTTCACCCAATACCTTGATACTTCACATGGGTGTTTATCATCATTGTCGCACCTGCTTGCGGAAAGCGCGATCCTGTGCCCAATGTCAAGGTCAAATTACTTTGAATTTTTTTTGTTAAAGTTTTTTCGTGTACTATATCTCTGCAACTGCTTCACCCAATACCTTGATACTTCACATGGGTGTTTATCATCATTGTCGCACCTGCTTGCGGAAAGCGCGATCCTGTGCCCAATGTCAAGGTCAAATTACTTTGAATTTTTTTGTTAAAGTTTTTTCGTTAACTATATCTCTGCAACTGCTTTACCCAATACCTTGATACTTCACATGGGTGTTTATCATCATTGTCGCACCTGCTTGCGGAAAGCGCGATCCTGTGCCCAATGTCAAGGTCAAATTACTTTGAATTTTTTTGTTAAAGTTTTTTCGTGTACTATATCTCTGCAACTGCTTCACCCATACCTTGATACTTCACATGGGTGTTTATCATCATTGTCGCACCTGCTTGCGGAAAGCGCGATCCTGTGCCCAATGTCAAGGTCAAATTACTTTGAATTTTTTTTGTTAAAGTTTTTCGTGTACTATATCTCTGCAACTGCTTCACCCAATACCTTGATACTTCACATGGGTGTTTATCATCATTGTTGCACCTTCTTGCGGAAAGCGCGATCCTGTGCCCAATGTCAAGGTCAAATTACTTTGAATTTTTTTGTTAATTTTTTTCGTGTACTATATCTCTGCAACTGCTTCACCCAATACCTTGATACTTCACATGGGTGTTTATCATCATTGTCGCACCTGCTTGCGGAAAGCGCGATCCTGTGCCCTATGTCAAGTTCAAATTACTTTGAATTTTGTTGTTAAAGTTTTTTCGTGTACTATATCTCTGCAACTGCTTCACCCAATACATGTACCTTGATACTTCACATGGGTGTTTATCATCATTGTCACACCTGCTTGCGGAAAGCGCTATATCGTCGGCATTTTGGCATACGTCCGTCCGTTCGTCCGTGTGTCCGGTTAAAGTTTTTTGGTTAAAGTTTTTCCATCTACTATATCATTTTTTTTAGTGTCCATGCCTCGCCCCAAGGCGCGACATGCAGGCCACGGCCATCTAGTCTACAAAAAGTGGGTATAATTATGTTATCCAAGTGTCTATGCTTGGAAAAAACCTGGCCTTCGTGGCTTTGCCTCGTTTCTTGTTTTTAACTTGACCCATTTTTTCCGCGCAGTCGACTTAGCCATTTTTCAATGTTAAGTTTTCGCGTTTACAATGTTAAGTTTTCGTGTTTTAATAAGTCCATTTCTTTGGTACTGTACCACCTAGGACCACCAAAACTTTCACAGCTTCATAACCAAGGGGTGCCCACCACATACAACTATCCAACATGTGACCATTTTTTTTTACCTTCACCTATTATTTCTACGTAATTGACTTAGCCATTTTCAATGTTAACTTTTTAATGTACGTCTGGTTAGAGTTTTTTGGTTAAATCTTTTTCGTTATACTATATCTCTGCAACTGCTTCGCCCATTACCTTGAAACTTCACATGGGTGTTTATCATCATCCATATTTTCATTCTACCCCCCAAGCGTGCGGCCCCTCTGCCCAATGTCAAGGTCAAATTACTTTGAATTATTTTGTTAAAGTTTTTTTGTGTACTATATCTCTGCAACTGCTTCACCCATTACCTTGATACTTCACATGGGTGTTTATCATCATTGTCGCGCCCGCTTGCGGAAAGCGCGATATCTACGGAATTTTGGCATATGTCCGTCCGTGCGTCCGTCCGTCCATCCGTCCGTCCGTCCGTACGTCCGTGTGTCCGGTTAAAGTTTTTTGGTTAAAGTTTTTCCATCTACTGTATCTATTTTTTTAGTGTCCATGCCTCGCCCCAAGGCGCGACATGCAGGCCACAGCCATCTAGTTTACAAAAAGTTGGTATAATTATGTTATCCAAGTGTCTATGCTTGGAAAAAACCTGGCCTTCATGGCTTTGCCTCGTTTCTTGTTTTGAACTTGACCCATTTTTTCCGCGCAGTCGACTTAGCCATTTTCAATGTTAAGTTTTCGCGTTTACAATGTTAAGTTTTTGTGTTTAAGTCCATTTCTTTGGTACTGTACCACATAGGACCAACAAACTTTCATAGCTTCATAACCAAGGGGTGCCCACCACATATCACTATTCAACATGTTACCTTTTTATGAACTTAACCCATTTTTTCAGCGCAGTCGACTTAGCCATTTTCAATGTTAACTTTTCGCGTTTACAATGTTAAGTTTTCGTGTTTAAGTCTATTTCTTTGTTACTGTACCACCTAGGACCACCAAACTTTCACAGCTTCATAATCAAGGGGTGCCCACCACATATCACTATCCAACATGTTACTTTTTTTTTAACTTGACCCATTTTTTCCGCGCTGTCGACTTAGCCATTTTCAATGTTAAGTTTTCGCGTTTACAATGTTACGTTTTCGTGTTTAAGTCCATTTCTTTGGTACTGTACCTGTACCACCTAGGACCACCAAACGTTCACAGCTTCATAATCAGGGGGTGCCCATCACATATCACTATCCAACATGTTACTTTTTGTTTAACTTGACCCATTTTTTCCGCGCAGTCGACTTAGCCATTTTCAATGTTAAGTTTTCGCGTTTACAATGTTAAGTTTTCGTGTTTAAGTCCATTTCTTTGGTACTGTACCACCTAGGACCACCAAACTTTCACAGCTTCATAATCAAGGGGTGCCCACCACATATCACTATCCAACATGTTACTTTTTTTTGAACTTGGACCCATTTTTTTTGTCCGGCGGCAGTCGACTTAGCCCATTTTCAATTGTTAAGTTTTCGCATTTACAATGTAAGTTTTCGTGTTTAAGTCCATTTCTTTGGTACTGTACCACCTAGGACCACCAAACTTTCACAGCTTCATAACCAAGGGGTGCCTACCACATACAACTATCCAACATGTGACCATTTTTTTACCTTCACCTATTATTTCTAAGTAATTGACTTAGCCATTTTCAACGTTAACTTTTTAACGTACGTCTGGTTAAAGTTTTTTGCTTAAAACTTTTTCCTTATACTATATCTCTGCAACTGCTTCGCCCATACCTTGAAACTTCACATGGGTGTTTATCATCATCCATATTTTCATTCTACCCCACAACCGTGCTGCCCCTGTGCCCAATGTCAAAGTCAAATTACTTTGAATTCTTTTGTTAAAGTTGTTTCGTGTACTATATCTCTGCAACTGCTTCACCCAATACCTTGAGACTTCACATGGGTGTTTATCATTCATTGTCGCACCGCTTGCGGGATAAAGCGCGATATCGTCGGCATTTTGGCGTTTCGTCCGTCCGTACGTCCGTACATCCGTGTGTCCGGTTAAAGTTTTTTCCTTAAAGTTTTTCCATCTACTATATCTATTTTTTTAGTGTCCATGCCTCGCCCCAAGGCGCGACATGCAGGACACGGCCATATAGTCTACAAAAAGTGGGTATAATTATGTTATCCAAGTGTCTATGCTTGGAAAAAACCTGGCCTTCGTGGCTTTGCCTCGTTTCTTGTTTTTACCTTGACCTATTATTTCTACGTAATTGACGTTAACTTTTTAACGTAGGTCTGGTTAACGTGTTTTGGTTAAAGTTTTTCATTATACTATATCGCCCATCACCTTGAAACTTCACATGGGTGTTTATCATCATCCATATTTTCATTCTACCCCCCAACCGTGCGGCCCCTGTGCCCAATGTCAAGGTCAAATTACTTTGAATTTTTTTGTTAAAGTTGTTTCGTGTACTATATCTCTGCAACTGCTTCACCCATTACCTTGATACTTCACATGGGTGTTTATCATCATTGTCGTGCCGGCTTGCGGAAAGCGCTATATAGTCGGCATTTTGGCATACGTCATTGTGTCCGGTTAAAGTTTTTTGGTTAAACTTTTTCCATCTACTATATCTCTTTTTTTAGTGTCCGTGCCTCGCCCCAAGGCGCGACATGCAGGCCACGGCCATCTAGTCTACAAAAAGTGGCTATAATTATGTTATCCAAGTGTCTATGCTTGGAAAAAACCTGGCCTTCGTGGCTTTGCCTCGTTTCTTGTCTTTAATAAAAGTAACAGTTGCGGGCACACTTTCAATTAGAGCGGGGCCTGATCTGACCGGCTGTTGGCACTAACCACCCCCCATCAGTAAACACGTTTAAACCTAAGTTGATATCTTATATTGCGCATGTTCATTTCCCTGTGAGTTTTAAATTTGCGACAAACAGTGCAGAAAGTATTGTCAATACGAATTAAATCTGTAAAGCAAGACCTTTCATACTTATGATCATGCAATATGTAGATCTACATAACACATAATTAAGTCATGAATACATGAATGCAGATTTACTGAGTGTGTCTACATATTTCGAAAATCAATATTGTATTAAAGGTACATGCCCACTCAGTAGGCACAACATGTTCTTTATATCAGAGACATCATCTGAGGCATTTTCTGGCAAAATAAACATTCATTCACCATTACCCCACGTAATGATTGGCATTATTATACATTTTATATCGGACGTAAATATACACTGATCTACCAGGGGCGATAACCTTGTTTCCTTAAATTGTTAATGAGCATTGCTATTTATTCTCTGTATTTATATTTTGATGTGCAATTATCATACTTTATAATCTGTCGAAAATATTATTTTTTGAGGTGACGCATTTAATTAGTATACATAATTAAAAGATATCATGCCTCATTTGCATATGAAAATAGCCTGATGCCACCGCGCGTCACTATCAGTAAAATAAATATTACTAAATGATTTTATCTGTATACCGGGCACTCGTAATCTGAGTGGGCATGTACGTTTAAGGCTTGTCACGTTCAAATGAAAGTTAGCGTTACTCATCAAAATGCGTAATGCAATCTAATCTATAAATAAATCCCAAAATCGGAACTGGGTTTGTACAGCGTGTACGGTTCCGTCTTTGACGGCCGAAAACACCATAATTAGTAAAGAGCGCACACATGTGCCCCTGCGCCCCGGGTTCGATATTCAAGTTGTAAGTACATGTATATCTGATGGTGGTCGCCAGACAGGATAAGTTTGTTTTCTTTGAGTATTCCGGTTTAAACCCAAATTAAGAAACATGCAGACACCTCCATCTACGCCGACTACAATTGTTCTCGCGTTTGTTTGTAATTGTTATATAAATATATAAATAAAGTTTAAAAGAAATATTAGCATTTATCATTACATACTACTGATTTGGTTATGTCTTATCTAAAAATACCGGCCCCGTGCAGGCACCGGGGCGGGATCAACTGATCCTGAGAATAGTGCTTCAGTAGCCATTGCTTGTCGTAAAAGGCGACTAAACTGGCTTAACGATTGGGTTCATACTTTCCGGAACCCACTATACCGGATTTGGCCCTCATGTACATTTTTGGCTTTCTTGTATGTGAGAGTTGAGTCGGGCTATGCCCCATATATAAAAGTAAGATTAGCGCTAATCCTATTACTTTTAGGGGATGGGATAAATGATGCTGGTGTGGCGAGGGCCTGGCACCAGATCAGGTTGTTCTAATTTCAGGACTGAATATATATTTTGATTGTAAATATTGAGTTCTGAAGTTGGGATTTACCCCCCTTGGACAGGTGGATATGGGACTCGACCCCGTTGACCCGTCTGCGTGTAGACTCCCTGAGGCTTGTACCTCTATGTCAGAAAAGCGGACGTTAAACCCTATTCACTCACTCACTCACTAAAAATACCGGTCGTATGGTTATTTAGTTTCAATTGTCATTTCACAAGTCGTCCATATAATATATTATAACAAGAACTGCGTCTGTCGAACGCGGATGCCACCTGCAGTATATTTGAGAAACTGTGACAAAGTGGTTAACCGAAAAGTGTGACGAACGGACGGTCCAAACAATATATGCCACCCGTTTCTTCGAAACCCGTTGGCATAAAAATCATAAATGCAATATGCCCATTTGTATAAAAATAATCGACAAAATTACCTTGAAGGAAACCGAAGAAAAACAAGAAATGCGTCTGTCGAACGCGGATGCCACCTGCAGCATATTTGAGAAACTGTGGTTAAACAAAGTGGTTAACCGAAAAGTGTGACGGACGGACAGATGGACGGACAGACGGACAGACGGATGGTCCAAACACTATATGCCACCCGTTTCTTCGAAACCCGGTGGCATAAAAAAAGACCACTATCTGAACCACTATGTAAACAACTGTACAATTCTGCCACGCATATCCAACATTAAAATATGTGTGAGCCGTAAAGCGTACGGCTATAAATAGGAAAACTTATTGCAATGACACAACACTTCCAAGTGTAAAAATCCGACGTGACGTTTATGCGTAACTTTGCGACGTCATTTTCAGCCTTTCATGACATTGTCATTACAGCGCGGCCCATATATTTTTTATGCCACCGGGTTTCGAAACGGGTGGCATATAGTGTTTGGACCGTCCGTCTGTCCGTCTGTCCATCTTTCTGTCCGTCTGTCCGTCCGTCTGTCACACTTTTCGGTTAACCACTTTGTCACAGTTTCTCAAATATGCTGCAGGTGACAGACGCATTTCTTGTTTAATTTGTGTAACAATAAAAGCTTAAAATAGTTCACAACTACTATTTGCATGCATATTGAAATAACACACGTTATTTTATTTAAAAATATGTAAATTTGATACTTTATCAATGTTTTTGAAAATTTCACAGGAAAATGCCACTTTACAAGAGTAAGCCATCATGACTGTATATCAAGACAGTCATGAAGTCAGACTAGCAATGATGTGACATACCCACAGGGATATGGCTGTCTTGCGTATTGCTATGACAGAATGTACAGAAGGAAACTAAGCATGGCTTCCAGCTCAGACCGGACATGATCTCACATCATACATAAAACACATTTAACTGAATCATTTTTAGCTCGACTATTCGAAGAATAAGTAGAGCTTATGTTGTCACCCCGGTGTCGGCGTCGGCGTCACCGTCACGCCTTGGTTAAGGTTTTTAGTCAACCTTGTATATGGAATACTACTGTCCCTACACCCACCATACTTTCACAACTTCATCTCCTAGTGATGTACATCAATAACCCCTGATCTATATTTCACCTTGACCTAATATTTCCTCTTGAATTACTTAGTTAATTCCCCTTGGTTAAGGTTTTTAGTCAACCTTGGTTAAGGTTTTTAGTCAAGCTTGTACATGGAATACTATTGTGCATACAGACACCATACTTGGACAACCTTTTCTCATAGCGATGTACATCAATAACCCCTGATCTATATTTTACCTTGACCTACATTTCCTCTTGAATTACTTACTTAATTCCCCTTGGTTAAGGTTTTTAGTTAACCTTGGTTAAGGTTTTTAGTCAAGCTTGTACATGTAATACTATTGTGCATACAGACACCATACTTGGACAATCTTTTCTCATAGGGATGTACATCAATAACCCCTGATCTATATTTGACCTTGACCTACATTTCCTCTTGAATTACTCACTTAATTCCCCTTGGTTAAGGTTTTTAGTCAAGCTTGTATATGGAATACTCCTGGCCCTACACCC
The DNA here is from genome assembly GCA_029237695.1 of Conchocele bisecta. Classification (NCBI taxonomy): domain Eukaryota; kingdom Metazoa; phylum Mollusca; class Bivalvia; order Lucinida; family Thyasiridae; genus Conchocele; species Conchocele bisecta. Next base: position 65,473,274 of record CM055266.1, read on the forward strand.
ACCATACTTGAACAACTTCATCTCCTAGTGATATACATCAACAACCATTGACCTATATTTGACCTTGACCTACATTTAGCCTTGAATTACATAGTTAATTCCCCTTGGTTAAGGTTTTTAGTCAACCTTGGTTAAGGTTTTTAGTCAAGCTTGTACATGGAATACTAGTGTGCATACAGACACCATACTTGGACAACCTTTTCTCATAGGGATGTACATCGATAACCCCTGATCTATATTTGACATTGACCTACATTTCCTCTTCAATTACTTAGTTAATTCCCCTTGTTTAAGGTTTTTAGTCTAGCTTGTATATGGAATATTCCTGGCTCTACACCCACCATACTTGGACAACTTCATTCCTAGTGATGTACATCAACAACCACTGACCTATATTTGACCTTGACCTACATTTAACTTTGAATTACGTAATTAATTCCCCTTGGTTAAGGTTTTTAGTCAAGCTTGTACATGGAATAGTATTGTGCATACTAACACCATACTTGGACAACCTTGTCTCATACATCAAATAACCCCTGATCTATATTTGACCTTGACCTACATTGCCTCTTGAATTACTTACTTAATTCTCCTTGGTTAAGGTTTTTAGTCAAGCTTGTAGATGCAATACTCCTGGCCCTACACCAACCATACTTGGACAACTTCATCTCCTAGTGATGTACATCAATAATCCCTGACCTATATTTGACCTTGACCTACTTTTATCCTTGGATTACTTTCTTATTTCCCCTTGGTTACGGTTTTTAGTCAAGCTTGTATATGGAATATTCCTGGGCCTACAGCAACCATACTTGGAAAACTTCATCTCCTAGTGATGTACATCAATAACCCCTGACCTATATCTGACATTGACCTACATTTAACCTTGAATTACTTACTTAATTTCTCTTCGTTAAGGTTTTTAGTCAATCTTGGTTAAGGTTTTTATGCAGGCCGCGGCCACATTGACCTACATTTAACCTTGAATTACTTACTTAATTTCCCTTGGTTAAGGTTTTTAGTCAACCTTGGTTAACGTTTTTATGCAGGCCGCGGCCACCTTGTTTGTCAAGCTATGTGTACATCGACAACCCTCGTAGTCGAGCTATGCTGTTCTCCTACAGCTCTTGTTGCATATGTTCTATGTATTTCATCAAGATACAGTGAAACCTCGCTAAACCGGACACCTTGGGAGGTCCCCAGGGTGTCCGGTTTAGAGAGGTTTCACTGTAAATCAGGTATTTGATTATTCCAAGCCATAGCAAGACCAAGAAACCCATCAAAATTATGATCACATAATGTTGTTTGTTGTCCAGTTAGTTTAGAGAGGTTCCACTGTAACAATAATTCTCAATTGAACATGTGAACTTTCCACTAAAATACTTCATTTATTTCCAGCTAAACTTCCTTGTCTGTCAGCTGACGGCACTCGCCCTGGGATTTGCATTCCGTGTATACCTCGACCCCCGCAAGACAAGTCCCCAAGTGCGACACGCTGTTCAATTGTTGCTGGGGATTCCCCTAGTTGTTTTCTGTTTTGGATAGTAAGTTCCGTAGTCTCTATATTTCACCACTTGGTAACCCATGTGTTGTTTTTATGTCCCCCGTCTCGGTAGAGCTGGAGCCTATTTCACCAACCTATCAACACTTGATCAATCAGGACCAGTAGCCTATTTCACCAACATTGCAAAGTATACTTCAGTAGCAAAGTATACTTTGAGGGAGAAATTTTCAATTTTATGATAAATTTATTAATTTTTATTGTACTGAATTTATTACATTATCACAGCCAATTTGGCTGTGATAATGTAATAAATTCAGTATAATAATTCTGCATACTTTTAATCATGAAATATATGCATTTGTTAGTTCTATATGAAATAATGCATTTCAGGAAAAATAAATGATTACTCCCTCAAAGTATACTTTGCTAGTAAAGTATACTTTGTAATGTTGGTGAAATAGGCCACTGGAGTGATATAGTGTTTTGACTGTGTCCATGTGTCCGTCCATCCGTGTGTCCGGCATATTAAGAAGTTCGCCAGAGTTTCTCAATTATGTCATAACTTCTATATCCCTTGAAGGATTGCTTAAATATTTCAACACATCCTACCTGTGGAAAAATGCCACACATCCATGCTGCCCTTTGTATGACCTTGGCCTTTTGACCTTCACAACTTTGAATTCTTTCACACATTAAAATTTAGTATTAACTTTGCCACAATTTCTTCGATCTGTCACCGGGGGCATTCGTGTGCCGACAGGCCACATTCTCTTGTTGTGACTGTCATAGTGTGAAGGTGAAAATAAAGAAAATAGACAGCAGATAACACAACTGTTCCATCAAAACGTGATTCATGGATGAACAGTTTATGGTTCTGCCAAAGACTGAGTGACATTCGAAAGTAAGTCATTACCCATCATATATTAGCATTAAGTGAGCTTTCACAGTGTAATAACATGATATAACTGCATATTAAAATAATAATATTTATTCATGTACTAGACTATAATGTTTATTTTAACAATTGTATTATCCCCTCGTCGATAGGCAAGAGAGGATGTAGCGTTAGTCCATGTACGTGTGTACGTTTGTAACACCTTTCAATGTTCAATAACTCGTGAACTGCTTCACCGATTTTGATAATAGTTGACCACAATGTGTGTCTAGGGAGGGTGCTTTGTTTTGCCGATGACCAATGTCCGAACACCCAAGGTCAAGGTCACTGAGGACTTATGTTCAGGACTTATGTTCACCTTGTTTGTAAGGCAAATATGTTAAAGCTTATTGTTTTATTTGTTTTTATATTATGAAGGCTGCCAGCGAGGGGATTAGTTTAGTGATAACGATGCCCTTGTTATCCATAGTCAGAGCTCCAGCTAAGGTGCGTAATTTGAGTAACTTGGGGTGAAATTTTGTTATTTCTTCATCCAAAATGGCAAGTTGGGAGTCCTTTAGAATCGTCTCATTGAGACGATTCTAAAGGACTCCCAACTTGCCATTTTTGATGGAGAAATAAGAAATTTACCTCCAAATTATGCACCTTAACTGGAGCTCTGCATAGTCCTGTATGTGCACATTAGAATTCATAAAATTGTAGGCTGGTACTGGCATATTGAGTTTGCATTTCATTTGATAGCTAGATTTTTCTGTACTGTATACATGTATTTTAGGTTGGTGGGGTAATATTTTTTGGAATTTGTTGAAGGACCACCCTGAAATAATTTTCGTCAGTCGTTAGTCGATTCTCTTTTTCTGCATTGGGTGTACAGGTCAAGATGGCAGTATTCCCTGCCGCCATTATTTACAAATGCTAGTAGGGTGACATACATCTGTAAAGTTTTAAAACACAGGCTGGTAAAACTGAGATTTTATATCCTGATATTTTTTTGATTTTATAGACTGTAAACTTACAATAGACCAATCGGATGCGTTGTTTCTATTGTAGGTGCATTCGGATATAGATGCTGCACTTATGCAATAAATATAGTATAATATTTGTGTTGGTTTACTGTTGTATTTGTGAAACTTGGCAGAGCTTTTTATAATAATAAATCAGAGCTCCAGATAAGCTTTGAGTCTAAAGAGTATTGTACCCCCTGATTTCAAATTAATGCGTATTTTATTTTTACAAATGGATTATTGATTTTCTTCATTATTAAATAGGGAACAAATGATTAACACAAATTTAAACATTCACTTATATGAATGTATTATTACTTATTCACTTATTTATACTGTAATACAGTTGAAAATTTGCTTAGTTGAACTTTTGCAGCTCAACTAAGTACATTTTCAACTTTATTACAGTATTTCCACTACTCAATTTGAAAATCAATGCATATTTTCACATTGCTGTGAGTATTTTGTACTCCCACTGTTGATAATCAATGCATATTCAGCTAAAACAAGTGTGTAAAATATGGCAATACGCACCTTATCTGGAGCTCTGAATAAATACCATATTAAATAATAACTAGTGTGTCGGTTTCTATATTTATGAATACTACATTGATTGAATGGCAATTAGTGTAGTCCATGACTGGTCTGTGTCTACACTGGTCGCAAGTGCAATCGACCTGATTTTGTCAGAACATGGTCAATATCTAGTTCTTATTACTTCATGTATGAATAAAACATTTCTTTACTGAAATAAACTGTGTATATCGCACATATGTAAATGCATGTTGATGCAATCTGCTCGACTGATCAGTTTGAAAAGGCATATATTTGACAGAAAGACAGAACATGAGAACTTCAAACCTCTGATTACAAAACTGTCTGAGCATATGCTAGAATCTTAAACTAAAGTTGGTCATGAAAATTAACCATTTCCCTCTAAGTAATTGCAACCAATCGAATCGTCACAAAATTATTCTCAGACTAGTCCATTTATGAAAAAGCGGTGTTTTTGTTCTCAACAATATGCAAATTACTTGCAAAAAGTGCAGATCCTGATGAGACGGCTCGGCATGAGCCGGCTCATCTGGATCTGCACTGTTTGCAAAAACCGCTATAGCGGGCTTTCGGCTTTAAAGGGTTAATGCTCTTGCAGATCAAAAGCTAGACTGACTACAAATGTCATAAGCTCCATTTCTCCTGTAACTACGGCAATTGGGGACATTGTGTGGATATTGAGCAGTGCCTCTGATTGACCAATCAATCTGCTCGATGTTTGGTTCAATGTCACACACGAGGGTGGGTCAATAAGTAGTGTCACTCGACCATTATCTTTCTAACAACTCATCCAACTTGAATAAAACTTGACACTTGCCAAAACAATTAACGTTATTCGCATTTACGTAAAGTTCATGGCGTCGATACTGTACATGACGTCATCATTTATGACATCATGTCTGGTACAGCGGTCAGAATAGCAAAGGGGGTATATTTAAATAGAACTAATAAGAGGGAGAAACAACCGCAGAAATACGCCAAATGTAAATGCTTGGATTTAACAACGGCACTGGCTCGATGACATTGCATGTCGTCTCCCAAGAAGGGGAGAAAGGAAGTAGGTGGATACAGAGGAAAGCGGCCCCAGGGTGCCTAGCTCTTACTAGAATAGTCCCCTCTGGTTATTTAACGTGCCCAGACTCTCCTTCAAATCTGATACACGGGACCGCCGTTTAAAGTCCCCATCCGAAAGGACTAGTAGAGCAGGAAATACAAAGTATCTCAGAAATACTGACGCCCAGGAATTGAACCCTGAATCGAACCCAGGTCGCCAGCATGGCAGTCCGACAGTGTTACCCCTCGGCCACGGTCTGCTCTAGAAATATGCCATATGCGGCAGCACGTTTATACAGGCCAGTGCTACTTTACCAGCCAGTCAGAAAATGTGTGACTCCTTTCAGTGCCTGACGGGAGACTACAGAATATGGTAACTGGTGATTTCAAATAAAAACGCAGATAATGTTGAAAAAATTATACAAATAAATGACATAGCTGGGAAACTGAAATGGGAATAGATTAGTCATGCATACACCATATGTGTTTGAAAATGATAACAATTTCCGCAAGGTGGTGCCTGACAGTTTTCGTTCAGAGAAAAAAAGAGTGATATTTTGAAATTGCCAGGTAATCGTGTCTTTCATCGAGGTCAATGAAATGCATAAATATGTACATTAGTTACAAAATGGAATTAACAAGCCAGTCTAAGGAATGCGACGATTTGAAGCCTCACTGACAAGTAAAATTCTGACACAATTTTCGTACAATTCCGATTGTGTAATTATAGTATGTTGGTGTTAAAACTGTAAAGCAATCCACAAAGAATGTCACACAACATTTTTATTCATTGCAAAGTATACTTTAGTAGCAAAGTATACTTTGAGGGAGAATTTTTCAATTTTATGATAAATTTATTAATTTTTATTATACTGAATTTATTACATTATCACAGCCAATTTGGCTGTGATAATGTAATAAATTCAGTATAATAATTCTGCATACTTTTAATCATGAAATATATGCATTTGTTAGTTCTATATGAAATAATGCATTTCAGGAAAAATCAATTATTACTCCCTGAAAAGGGCCTAAAAGAACTGAACATGGGATCCATAATTTTACAAAATGACGTGTTGTGCCACCACGAGCGACTCGAGACGTCATTCCTGCACGTGCGAGATTATGACGTTCTACCATATCCTGCCTATTCGTCAGATAAAAACTACACAAACATAGTTACATTTCATTATTTGAAAAATACCGCAAGTGTCAAATGTATCAACGCCGGTTGCTTATCAACAAATATTGCGGCACGGCGACAACAGGAATATTCTGTCACAGACCCCACGAGAGACTACCCTTACAGAATATAGAGCTATAAGTGTAGTTTTGTACATACTTTTAAAGTTATGTACCATGTGACACTACTTATTGACCCACCCTCGTATATGCTCATCAAATTCTGTACATGGAACCTTGTCCAAAATTTACGGCATTTGTGGGCTGTGGAGAAATGGACCTTACGGTGTGTGTGGCAAATATACACCCTGATCAGCCTGTGAATCCACGTAGTCTATGGTACGCCAAATCTACATAAACTCAAATAATTCATGCTTGCTGCTAGCTCTAAATAATTAGAGCTAGCATTAAATAATTAAAGCTAGCATTAAATATTTAGAGCTAGGGTTCTTCAAATGATTTGGAGCTAGCTCTAAATATTTAATGCTAGCTCTTAATTATTTAGAGCTAGCATTAATTATTTCAGTTTATGTAGATTTGAACGCTAAACCTACATGAACTCAAATAATTATTTCTAGCTCTAAATAGTTAGAGCTAGCATTACATATTTAGAGCTAGCTCCAAATGATTTAGAGAGCTCTTCACATGATTTGGAGCTAGCTTTAAATATTTCAACATACAGTGGTCTTCAGCATTATATGGGTTAAGAACCATTCTATTAATTTTCAGCCACTTCTGGTTCCTATTTGGCCATGTCACACTGGGATACATCCTCACACGCTACGTGGGCCGCACATGGATGCCGCAGATAGTGTTTATTGCCACCCTGGGATACCTGTCGGCAGGCCACATTACGCGCATGGTTCTAGATTACGGTGGCTTCACTATGGATATTACAACGTATGTCTGCAGTGTATCACTTTTTGAAGAAAAAAGAGTATATTGTTTTGGTCACAGGTGTCCGTCCGTCCATATGTCTGTCTGCCACGTTTCTTTTAAGAAGTAAAACTTTTAAACTTTAAAATAGCTGGGGACTTGATATTTGGTAAGTGGCTTCCTTATGGAGTGCATATGCGCATAGTGAATTTCGATCTTTGATTTGACACCCATGGATTATCTCCCCATTTTGGACTTCGAATTTCACAATTTCGCCTTGTAAGAAGTAAATTTTTTAAACCATAATAGCTGAAGACTTGATATTTGGTATGTGGCTTCCATTATGCCCCGGCCACCGAATGGTAAGGGGGGCATATAGCGTTACCGGCGTCCGTACGTCTTGTCCCATACGTCCCTCTCCCTCTAATTTCTGTTTCCTTTCATGTAGCTGATTCACATTTCACACATGCGTTCCTCTGATGGTCCTCTATCATGCTGTGACAAACCCACGATCCTCGGGGCCCCCGCTAAATCCAAGGTCAAGGTCACCTACTGTAGTTCATTCAAAACCTTGACTCTCGGGTAAATTTCTTGCACGGATCTGCTTGATATTTCACACATGCATTGCTCTAATGGTCCTCTAATGCCCTGTGACAAATCTATCATCATCCCGTCCCCGCTAAGCCCAGGGTCAAGGTCACATACTTGGGGCATTCGAAACCTTAACACTCGGGTAAATGTCTTAATTTCTGTTCCCTTGCACGGATTTACATGCACTTATTGATTGCTCTAATGGTCCTCTACTGCCCTGTGGCAAATCCACAATCGTCCCACCCCTGCTAAGCTCAGGGTCAAGGTCACATACTTGGTGCATTCGAAACTCTGGTAAATGTCTTATAATTTCTGTTTCCTTATATAGATCTGCTTTGATATTTCACACACACATTGATATGAGTCTGCATTCATGCTGTGACAAGTCCACGCTTATCTTGCCTTCTGTGTTTTCAAACGTGTCTCGTTTTCTTTGGCTGCCAGTGGGGGTATTCGTGTGCCGACATGCCACATTTCTAGTTTTTATTTGACATGGTTCATGTATTATTTCCCCCTTTCAGTCATAACAAATGGAAAATGTAGGTACATACATGTATATTGCAACCACACAGGTAAGTTATGGTACTTACCTGGCAGGCTCATGCACAAGGCATATTGATTATCAGCACAAAAGGTAACCCTTATGTCTCCCAACTATCTAACCTGGATTCTGAAGTTAATTTTAAAGTTTAAATTAATAAAAATGAAGTATATTAATTTTATACAAGCAGTCCCCGCAAAACTCTAGCGGACATGGCCGGTAAAATTGATGCTGGTTCGATGGTAAACCGTAAGTGGCCGGACCGAAATGATATATTTAATAGCTCTTACATATAATTATCACACAAATTCAATTTAATTTTTATAAACCAAAATTTGGTCTGGTAAATATTTGTCAACATTTTGTAAAAATTTAAAATTTACCAGACCGAATGTCCTGTAAAGATTTATCAGTTTCGCAGAGACTGTAAAAGTAATTTCCTTCTCATTGCGTACATATATTTTCAGGACGTTAATGATATCTGTCCAGAAGATGACGGTTGTCGCATACTCGCTACACGACGGCCGGGAACGGACGGATGAACAGCTGACACCATTCCAGAAGAAACACGCCATCAGGTCAGTATCGTCTATGTCTCTATGTCAAATTAGAGTCTACTGTCTCGTGTAAACCTGTCCATTTCGTCTGAAAATCAGGGATGGGTTGTGGCCTAGGGGTTAGAACACCTGACATCCAATCCGGAGGTTGTGGGTTCAAACTTTATCTCAGGCATCAAAAATACTTTCATAGTATTTCCATGCCACTGGTCTGTCACTATGACCGTAGCTGTTGCCGTAGCCGTTAAACCCACTCATTTTCTTCTTTTTTTTCGTTTGAAAATGAAAGCATATTCAGCTGAAATACACAAATGTGCGTCTTTTTTGTAGTGCTGTATGAAATTAATTTTCTCACCGGGCAATCATAAAATGCTGTTTACTGATTCCCAGTGCTCCAGTAGCCTATTTCATCAACATTGCAAAGTATACTTTAGTAGCAAAGTATACTTTGAGGGAGAAATTTTTAATTTTATGATAAATTTATTAATTTTTATTATACTGAATTTATTACATTATCACAGCCAATTTGGCTGTGATAATGTAATAAATTCAGTATAATAATTCTGCATACTTTTAATCATGAAATATATGCATTTGTTAGTTCTATATGAAATAATGCATTTCAGGAAAAATAAATGATTACTCCCTCAAAGTATACTTTGCTAGTAAAGTATACTTTGCAATGTTGGTGAAATAGGCTACTGATAAGGCATAAAAAAAAAAAAGGTTTGTTTCCTGTTACGGGCCTGAAAAAGATAGGGTCGGTAGGTAGGGATTTTTTTTACTTTTTACTGTATATATCATTGTAATTTAGTCGGACCGGGTCGGGTGAATCAATTTTTGACACCGCTGTTAATATACCTACTGCCCTGTGGAAGAGAACAAAATGTAGTGGGGTGGATGGGGGCGTGATCACCACAAAATGTAGGGAGGGTGACGAACAAAAGAAATGTAGGGGATGGACTGTGTCACATGAATATCTCTTCCACAGGGGAGTATGTATGTTTATTGGAATAGTCCAATATTGAAGCATTAATATTTGGCAGGAAAAATATTCAAAAGTCATAGTGTATCTAGAATCAATTGTTAGACACACTGAAGTAAAATTTCATGTCATATTGGGAAATAACTTATTTTCCCTTCAAAAATTTCATGCCGCGAAAACACATGACACACAATTATAACGCTGTAAATCGCCAATACTTTAATACAGAGCAAGTGGCTTTAAATGGCGTAGATTTGTGGACCATGTTGTAAATGCCATTTATCGACGAGCCATGGTCTACCACCCGAATCTCGTTGACCTTGCACAAAAAACATCGCAGAGCAATCAAACTGTTGCTCTCGCCGGCCATGTTGGAAACGGGACAGGTAAAAAACGCGGTCACGACAACATTTTCCGGGACCGATGTAAATTTGCCAATAAAAAAATTACAGTCGGGGGTAAAACTAGACGGTCGGTCGGGTAACCGGAAACAAACTTTTTTTTTTTTACGCCTAAGCTTTGTATCTAAAGAGTATTGTACCCCCGATTTCAAATTAAATGCGTATTTTATTTTTACAAATGGATTATTCATTGTCTTCATTATTAAATAGGGAACAAATGATCAAAACATAAAACAAATTTAAACATTCACTTATTTGAGTGTATTATTATACCTTGTTCACTTATTTATAATGTAATACAGTTGGAAATTTACTTAGTTAAGCTGCAAAAAGCAAACAGTGTTTGCAACAGTGTTTGCTTTTTGCAGCTTAACTAAGTAAATTTTTAACTTTATTACAGTATTTTCCCTACTCAATTTGAAAATCAATGCGTTATTTTCACATTGCTGTGAGTATTTTGTACTCCCACTGTTGATAATCAATGCGTATTCAGCTAAAATAAGTTTGCTGCGCAAACAATGTGAAACAGACTGCCAGGTGGACAGACATGTGCAAGTTATAATACCTCATTACTGTCATCCATTTGAGACACGCCATGCGATTTTGTACCTTTGGACAACTGCGTAATTTCATTAAATACATTTACAAAATTTACAATATTTTTCATAAATACAATCTATGTTGCAAAAACGACCACATGCATTAAGCGACTTTTGTCCTATGCGACCACTTTCAATTCCCCCCGACCATTTGGCCTATATAATGATAGTGTATTAAACGACTTTCCCTTAACGCGACCACCGGTCACTTATTTTGTAAACAAAAGGAATGGTTGTTTGTACTAAATGACCATTAATTGACAGGATGTCACTTTCCCCAGTGATTACTAAAAGGAATTAAGTCATCGTCGCTTAGTACATGGGAACAGCAGGACTGGTCACTTAGCACATGGCAAAACATCTGCATATTTCACTCATTTAAAACAAATCATTTTGTTTGTTGTGTACAGAATACGCAAGCATTTTTATTTCATCCAATTCCAATTTTCTTGACGCGTAACGATACTGCTATATACCGAACACTGCGTTAATAAATCATTATTCTATCAGCTGGTTTGGTTGTCGGTCAACGACTGGTAAAAATTTGAATTCTTTCATCTATTTTGATAAAATAAAGCCTGAATAATTCAGAAAAGTAAACATTACCGGTAGTATTCTAATGTATTTATTTCTGTTAATGTTTAATATTCGTGATTTCCTGATTCTAAATATTAAACCATATATAATCGGACTAGTTCCATTTTTTTTTTTTTTTTTGTGTTAAGAGACCATTGTTCTAAGCGACCATTTTTGGTGTCTCCCTTGGGTGGTCGCTTAATGCAAGTTTGACTGTAAAGTCAAAAGTTGACAACATTTTCAGAGTATACACGGAATATAATTCCGCATGGACTCTCAAAATTGTGTTGACTTTTGATGCTATTTACGGAAAATACTGTAAATTTTGTAAACATATTTCATGAAATTACGCAGATGTCCGAAGGTACAAAATCACATGGCGTGTCTCATTTATCCATGGTACATAATCAACGAGATTATCTGAAGATGTCAATATAACGTTGTTTTCCAGGGAAGTGCCGGACGTGCTATCGTACTACAGCTACCTGTTCTGTTTCACGGATGTGTTGTGTGGTCCTCTGGTGTTTTACAACGACTATATCGCCTTCATTGATGGCTCCTGCTATAAGCGGCCCGGGGATAGCAGCAGCAAGGTATTGACGTTCTTCATATTTTTTCCCTTTGAACCCGAAAGCCCGCTATAGCGGTTTATGCAAACAGTGCAGATCATGATGAGCCGGCTCGTAATGAGCCGTCTCATCAGGATCTGCACTTTTTGCAAGTAATTTTCATATTTTTGAGAACAAAAAAATACCCTCTTTTCATAAATGGACTAGTCTGAAAATAATTTTGTGACGATTCGATTGGTTGCAAAATTAACATATCAAAATCCATTCCAGTTAATCAGGGGTTAAAGGCACTCGGTCTCAGATATGCAGAGAAAGTGACAAAACAGACGAGTACAAATAATTTAATTGTACATTTGTGTAATACATGTGTTTCTGTACCTAATTCTTAGACAAATAAATCAGTGGTTTATACTGAAATATAACTAGCATTGTGAATACTAGCTGTTGTGCAGTAGGTGGTTGCTAATTTACATTTATTATGCCCCCGCCACCAAATGGTGAGGGGGGCATATAGTGTTACCGGCGTCCGTACGTACGTAACGTACGTACGTCCGGAAACCTTAACGCTCGGGTAAATGGCTTATAATGTCTGTTTCCTTGCTCGGATCTGCTTGACATTTCACACACGCATTGCTCCAATGGTCCTCTACCGCCCTGTGACAAATCCACATTCGTCCCGCCCCCGCTAAGCCCAGGGTCAAGGTCACAGACTTGGTGCGTTCGAAACCTTAACGCTGGGTAAATGCCTTATAATTTCTGTTTCCTTGCTCGGATCTGCTTCACATTTCACACACGCTTTGCTCCAATGGTCCTCTGCCACCCTGTGATAAATCCACATTCGTGCCGCCCCCGCTAAGCCCAGAATCAAGGTCACAGACTTAGTGCGTTTGAAACCTTAACGCCGGGTAAATGCCTTATAATTTCTGTTTCCTTGCTCGGATCTGCTTCACATTTCACACACGCATTGCTCCAATGGTCCTCTGCCACCCTGTGACAAATTCACATTCGTGCCGCCCCCGCTAAGCCCAGGGTCAAGGTCACAGACTTGGTGCGTTCGAAACCTTAACGCTGGTTAAATGCCTTATAATTTCTGTTTCCTTGCTCGGATCTGCTTCACATTTCACACGCATTGCTCCAATGGTCCTCTGCCACCCTGTGACAAATCTACATTCGTGCCGCCTCCGCTAAGCCCAGGGTCAAGGTCACAGACTTGGTGCGTTCGAAACCTTAACGCTGGGTAAATGCCTTATAATTTCTGTTTCCTTGCTCGGATCTGCTTCACATTTCACACACACATTGCTCCAATGGTCCTCTGCCACCCTGTGAAAAATCCACATTCATGCCGCCCCCGCTAAGCCCAGGGTCAAGGTCACAGACTTGGTGCGTTCGAAACCTTAACGCTGGGTAAATGCCTTATAATTTCTGTTTCCTTGCTCGGATCTGCTTCACATTTCACACACACATTGCTCCAATGGTCCTCTGCCACCCTGTGACAAATCCACATTCAAATATGCCTTGTTTTCTTTGGCTGCCAGCGGGGGCATTCGTGTGCCGACAGGCCACATTTCTAGTTTAAATTAATTTAACGTTGGACGGTTTGGTGGGAGCCTGCGAAGGGTACATTTAACAGTGGGGTACATCCCAATATCCCTGGTTTGACCCTCACGTACATTTTTGGCTTTCTGGTACGTGAGAGTTGAATCCGGTTATACCGATTAAGTAATAGTATTAGTACTAATCCTATTACTTTTGGGGAGTGGTGTTAAATGACTCTGGTGTGGTGAGGACCTGGCACGAGTTCAGGTTATTATAATTTCAGGGCTGAATATATATTTATATACATGTATATATAAATATTTAGGGAATTACTCCCCATCACAACAGGTAACATACAGGACCTGACCCCATCAACCGCACCTAAAATGATGATAGCTGTTGACATAGCCGTTAAACACCATTAAAAAAGAAATAATAATAATTTAACTACAGTCTTGGTTGAAAATATATTTTCATATACATGTAGTGTGTCCATCCAGTCTGGTATAGACGTTTGCCAAAGTGTCTCCAGTCTGTCACTGGGGCAATTTGCATGCCGACAGACCACACTTTCTTGTTAAATATTGATATGATATCACTGATTCAAAATGATGTGACATCAAGGCCCGGGAAACATGTAGTTGTTTACCATGCACATTGTACAAATCAATTAGCTTTTGCTATTAATTAGTTACACTGACACTGTCAGTTGCATGTTTACACAGCAATCAATTATTTTGTTTTCAGGGCGAACTAAGTATACCATCTCCTGTGGTAAGTTTGCACAGTGGAACCTCTCTAAACTGAACTCTGCATGGTTGAATTTTATTGGGTTTCACTCTAAATTATCTAATGCCACTGTCTGTTCATGATTGCAAAGCACTTAAACCTATCTTGGCCGTGTTCACTTGCCTGAATGACAGTGGAACCTATCTAACCCAGGTGGGTGGTTGGTCGGGAGCACGCGGCGGGTAATTCAACGATCGGGGTTCATCCTTACCGGAATTCTGACTGGAGACCTGGTTTGGCATATACATGTACGTCTTTGGCATTTTGTATGTGACAGTTGAATCTGGTTATACCCCTTATGTGAGTATTACGATTATTCGTAATCCTAGGGAAGGGGCCAAGTGACTTTGGTGTGGTATGGACCTGGCACTAGGTCAGGTTATTCTAATTTCAGGGCTGAATATATTGTTTCTCGATGTTAATATTCTGTTCTGATTTTGGGATTTTCCCCCCAATGCAGCAGGTTAAAATGGGAAAATGGGATCGAACCCGTTTGCCCGGCCTTACATGACCTTAGCTGTTGATAGGCCGTTAAACACCAATAAACAAACAAACAAACTATCTAACCCAGACACCCTGGGGACGTCATACTGTCTGTTCGTGATTGCAAAGCACATAGACACACACGTTTTCAAATGCCCGGAATCGCAGTGGAACTTATCTAAGCCGAACACCCTGGGAAACTCCCAGGGTGTCCGGTTTAGAGATGTTCCACTGTTCTACAGCTAGTCTAGTCAGAGGTTTTATCCGGGTGGGTGTTTATGTGTATCTTAATGATGAATCCATTCTTAAGGATTCATATCGGGGATTCGGGGATGGACTGTGATCTAGGGGTTAGAACACATGACTTCTAATCCGGAAGTTGTGGGTTCAAACCTCGCCTAGGGCATCAAAAATACTTTCCTAGTGAGACTTTAAATTGTGGTCCCATCTCTATATGACCTTAGCTGTTGCTGGGATGTTTAAACCCTTCACTTTCATGCCGGGGATTCACACCTGGGCAAAGTGATAATGTGCAGTAAGTGTGCCTGGCACCAAATCAGGATGTTGTCTCTCAGTGCTGAAAGTTTTTATTGTAATGTTATTGCTGAATCTGCTTCTAATACTTGTGCATTCCCATCGGTATATGACCGTGCTCTTGAAAGACGTCAAACCCCAACCGAGGTCCAGTCTTTATATTTGGCTATGACTAGAGAAATGGGGATTATGGTGACCAGTGTAGATCCAGATCAGCCTGTGCATCCGCACAGGCTGATCAGGAACTGCACTGTACACCATTCCATTAATGAAACACACTTTATGCTTCTAACAAGCAATACAAATCATTATCAGGCTACAGGAGTGTGGTATTTGATCTGGATCTACATTGGTCATAAATCCCATCAGCCCCATTTCTCCAGTCACAGCCACATATGATTTTTACTGTTGCTATGACCCTATCACGCTCTTTAACATTACACACCATATTACCAATATTAGCCATAAAGCATAAAGAGACGCGCCACGCAACTTTGTATGTAAGAACATGTGCGATTTTTCATGATATGTATTTACAGAAACTGTGATATTTTCTGCAAAGGACGTCCAAAGATGACAAAATCACATGGCGTGCCTCATATGGTTTTGTACTTTCGGACATCTGCATAATTTCATTAAATACGTTTACAAAATTTACAATATTTTTCATACATAAATTCAGTTGACAAAATTTTCAAAGTACATGCGGAATATAATTCAACTTTTGACGCCATTTATGGAAAACATTGTAAATTTTGTAAACATAATTACGCAGATGTCCGAAGGTACAAAATCGCATGGCGTGTCTCATATGTAGGTGAGCCAGCTCAAGCAATCAGCCTTGTTTAGTGAGATTGTGACGTGTTTGTGTTTTGTTCAGGGTGTGGTCCTGAAGACAATGGTTTTTATCCTGGTGCTGGGTGCGTTGATGATGATCGAGTCTTATATTGCACCCTGGGATAGGCTCTTTGGTGAGTAGGTCTCTCATTTTCATTATTCGTTAAAGGTTTACCCACACTAAATTAACCCTTTCAACACCACAGGCCTGTACAGTGGTATTGGCAAAAAGTGTAGATCCAGATGAGCCGGCTCGTGACAAAAACACCCCCTTTTCATAAATGGACTAGTCTGAAAATCATTTTGTGATGATTGGATTGGTTGCTAAATTAATGTGTTAAAATCCATTCCAGTTACTTAGGGGTGAACGGGTTCATGTGTGGCGGTGAAAAGTGGTATGGTAAAGAAAATAATCCAGCTGTTTGTCGAGCCTGCTTGCGGAAAGCGAGACATACTGATCACATTGACGTCCAGGTGCATCCATGTGTCAGTGCGGACGTCTGTCCGTCCGAACTTCATATGCTTATTAGTCATCATCCATATATTCATGCTGTATCCCACTCATAAAATCTGCGTTAAAGTTTTGACATACCTTATATCTGCACAATTGTTACCCCAATATACTTCAAACTTCCAATACTTCCTTTTCATCATCCATATTTTCATTCTATAGCCTGCCCATGTGGTCCACATGCCCAAGGTCAAGGTCAAATGACTTTGAAATTTGTGTCAAAGTTTTTACATACCTTATATCTCCACAACACTTACTCCGATTTACTTCAAATAATTCTTTATTTTCATCCATATTTTCATTTTAAGCTTTTAGATACCTTATATCTCCACAGCCCTTAATTCAAACTTCAAATAAATACACTCAAACTGAGACCATCAAATGCCTGGGCGGGCTCGACATGGTTTGACAGCACTTTATCGAACATGCTGTTAAAGCATGTTTTTGGTGAGAAAAACTGAAAATAAAAATAAACATCAGACGACATAATGGTTTTTCGCACGGTAAGGGTTAACTCACAGCATGCAGAAATGTAAATTATAGTCTGTTTCACGAAAGCTGCCCAAATTTTAAGGCCATATAAACAATTTGAAAACAATATTGTTTTCGATAATATTAAATTAAAGGAAAATTTAAGAATGAGCCTTCTTTTTATTTCGTGAAATTTTGTCAAATATTGATTTTATTGCGAAAACAAAATTTCCCCATGTTAAATCCCCATACAGGGGTCATACCAATTATCCGGACAATCAGTTTATCGGACAAATGAAAATACCTGTTAATTAAGAGCATTCGTTTGATCAGAATTTGCATCAAATACATCTAAGTGACGCAGGTGCTTGCTGTTTCCTTGCCAGTGTGAAGAATATATTGCCAAGGTAAACATTTTAGTAATATTTGCTGAAAATATTCCTCAACTCTGTCCCAACGTCAAAAGTCTCGCGGGGGCTTGTAATCGAATGCGCCCATTACATAATTTCTGAGTTCTATAAATAAAATAAATTCTATAAATACGTTGTTTTCCAAGAAGCGAATGGTGATTGTTTTTTCTGCAGGACTATGATTTCATGTTGAGAATACAAGTTATAAGACGAGTATATGTTTGTCCGGATAACTGATTGTCGATGTTAATTTTGGGGCAATCTTACGGCTGATCATCTGGCCCGATTTTAAGCGAGAAAGATGGCACAGTTTGCTAAATAGTTTACATGCGTTGAGAAAGCAAGAACCGACGATTGTTCTGTGAAAAGTTTATGCCCGTAGCTGCTATTTTAAGAAACATATCGTTAAAAAACTGCCATTTTTGTCCGATAATCTGGAGGATCCCTGTAGACATCTTCACGGAGTGAAGATGTCTATGGGGATTTAAATTGTTTTAGAATTTCAGAAATACTGGACCGATTAACTTTTGTTTTCTTAGATCATTTCCAAGCTATCTAGCTAGGTTTCGGAGTCACTTTCCAAACAAAATAGTTTTTTTGACTCCTCCCACAAGTCCTCTACCTCTTTTCCCCCCATGTTAAATTCCCATAGAGAAATCAATTTTTCATAATAAAACCAATATTTGACCAAATTTCACGAAATAAAAAAGAAGGCTCATTCTTAAATTTTGCTTTAATTTAATATTATCGAGAAAAAAAAGATTGTTTTTGCATTGTTTTTGCATAAAATTTGGGCAGGTTTCATGAAACGGGCTATAGTGTCTACTCAGTAGACACTAATTTACATTTCTACATGCTGTGAGTAGACTCTACTGTTGTGTTATATTTTGTCGTGTTTTTACAAAATTTTACAAAATTTAATTCAGCATTGTAAGGGGGTATTCTGTAAGCCCTCTTACTGAAAAATCTAGTTGGGTACAGGTTTGTGTATCTTCTTTGCTGCAAAATGTATATGAGATACTATATGTATCTGATGTATGTTTTACCGGATTCGTATGACAATGCCACAATATGTGGACAGATTTGTATATCTGGGCCCGGTTGCTCAAAACATCAGTTAGCTTAACGGACTGTTAAATCCTTAACTGAATGGTTAAAATCTCTGTTTAACAGAGATTTTAACCATTCAGTTAAGGATTTAACAGTCCGTTAAGGATTTAACAGTCCGTTAAGCTAACTGGTGTTTTGAACAACCGGGCCCTGCTATGCAGCAAAATGTATAAGTGGAGAAATGGGGCTTATGGCATTTGTGACCAGTGTAGCCCTTGATGAAGTAGCACACACCTGTGGCCTGATAACGATCTATAGTGCTGTGAGAAGCATGATGGGTGTCTTACCGCTGGAAAGGCAAACAGTGCAGATCCTGATCAGCCTGTGCGGATGCACAGGCTGATCTGGATATACACTGGTTGTAAAACCAATAAGCCCCATTTCTCCAGTCACAGCCACGTATGAGACGCTACCTGATTTATATTTCAGAGGATTCGTATCACAACGACACAACATTTGTGTACAGATTTGTGTACCTACTATGCAGCATGACCATGCACCGGCCGCGCTATTACTTTGCCTGGAAACTCAGTAAGTAATGGAATTTATTACACTATTGCAAATTAATTGCACGGGTTTCTTTGTGAGAGAAAACCCGTAATCAACTCCTTACAAATAATACACTGTGAAGAGAACACCCGTAATTGCGTGCCTGTTTTCTTGGAAACCACGAGCTACCATGCAAAATGTTTAATTTTTATTGCAGTCAAAATAAAGTTATTTGAAAATTTGGAAAGGGTCTCGACTATTAAATCTAGAATGTTAATGTGATTGAACACATTCCAAACATGCACTCAAATATATCTGGCTCATAGAAACAGCCGAGTAATTTGGATTTCAAAAAGTTTACATGATGTCACATTTGACGTCGCACAATGTAACGTCAAAACGCGGGAAAACACGTCATTGTATAACTGTTCATGCGCACATGACAATTCATTGATTATAATCTCAAAAATAGACTGTAATAGTGTAATACATAGGATATTCCATCGTACATGTTTGAATAGCGGAAATAATACATGCGTGTCCGTTGGCGTCCATGCAAGCAACTCATTCGCTACGCTCACTCGTTGCTTACGTGGAAGCCGACGCACACTCGTGTATTATTTCCCGCTATTCAAAATGTACGATGGAATATCCTCAATGTCATACATGTATGGAGTTAGTATTTCAATAATATTACTAATATAATATTGTTATCCCATTTCCTGCTGAAGATTAACCATTTGTCATCAATAATTGTTTTATTTCGACTCAAAAGTGTATGTTGTTACCACTCATGTGAACCGTCTTGCTGAGACGCTTTAAATGAGGGGTAAAAAAAGTCCAACAATACTAGCGGAAGGGTTGGTTGGGAGCATGTGATGGGTAATTTAATGATCGGGATTCATCCTTACCGGAATCCCGACCAGATACCTGATTTGGCCCTCAGATACGTCTTTGGCATTCTTGTATGTGACAGTTGAATCTGGTTATACCCCTTCTAGGAGTAATACGATAATGCGTAATCCTATTACTTTTAGGGGAAGGGGCCAAGTGACTTTGGTGTGGTATGGACCTGGCACCAGGTCAGGTTATTATAATTTCAGGGCTGAATATATTGTTTCTTGATATAAATATTCTTAAATTACCATAGCTGTTGATAGGCCGTTAAACACCAATAAACAAACAAACAAACAAAAAGTAGCTGATGGTCTTCCCGCCTTCATCCAGTATAGTTGGACTTTTGCAAGGTTATACCCAGTAAATTCTCCCAAGAAATGTATATTCTTAAAGGTACATGCCTACTCAGTAGGCACAAAATGTTCTTTATAGGAATTAAATAAGTATAATTGTGTCACTATTCCACCAGTCCTAAAAATTATGAGTGCCCGCTATACAGATATAATCATTTAGTAATATTTATTTTACTGTCAGATAGTGACTCGCGGTGGTATCAGGCTATTTTCACATGTAAATGAGGCATGATATTTTTAGCCAGGTTTTTTTTTTAAAAAATCCAGGCTATTGGATTGACGAAAGCCGGGCGGTGCGGGCGGGCGGGCGGACGGGTGGGCGGCGGGCGGCGTGGGTGGCGTCCACAATCAATGTTAAGTTTTCGTGTTTGAGTCCATTTCTTTGTTACTGTACCACCTAGAACCACCAAACTTTCACAGCTTCATAACCAAGGCCTACCACATACAACTATCCAACATGTGACCATTTTCTTTACCTTCACCTATTATTTCTACGTAATTGACTTTATAGCCATTTTCAACGTTAACTTTTTAACATACATCTGGTTAAATCTTTTGGTTAAAACTTTTTTGTTATACTATATCTCTGCAACTGCTTCGCCCATTACCTTGAAACTTCACATGGGTGTTTATCATCATCCATATTTTCATTCTAACCCCCAACCGTGCGGCCCCTGTGCCCAATGTCAAGGTCAAATTACTTTGAATTTTTTTGTTAAAGTTTTTTTGTGTACTATATCTCTGCAACTGCTTCACCCATTACCTTGATACTTCACATGGGTGTTTATCATCATTGTCGCACCCGCTTGCGGAAAGCGCGATATCGTCGTCATTTTGGCATACGTACGTCCGTCCGTCCGTACGTCCATACGTCCGTACGTCCGTGTGTCTGGTTAAAGTTTTTTTGTTAAAGTTTTTCCATCTTACTATATCTATTTTTTTACTGTCCATGCCTCGCCCCAAGGCGCGACATGCAGGCCACGGCCATCTAGTCTACAAAAAGTGGGTATAATTATGTTATCCAAGTGTCTATGCTTGGAAAAAACCTGGCCTTCGTGGCTTTGCCTCGTTTCTTGTTTAATTATTTATACAATGTACTAATTAAATGCGTCACCTGAAAAAATACTATTTTCAACAGAGTATAAAGCATGCTCATTGCACATGAAAAAATAAATACAGAGAATAAATAGTAATGTCCGTTAACATTTGAAACACGGTTATCGCCCCTGATATCACTGGAAATTTACGTCTGATATAAAATGTATAATAATGCTGATCAATACGTGGGGTAATGTTGAATGAATGTTTACTTTACCAGAAAATGTCTCCCGACAGATGATGTCTCTGATATAAAGAACATTTTGTGCCTACTGAGTGGGCATGTACCTTTAAAGGGCCTCTGAGTTGTGTTTAATATGCATATTATAGTCCTTGACAATCTAACAAAACTATAAAACCATATGCAAATACATGTATTCCACCTCTGTTATGGAGGGTTTAACTCTTTGCATGCAAGCGGCGAAAATATCCGCCAAACAAATTAGGAGTATATGTTTTATTTCTCTCTTTAAATATACCTTGAAATTTCATTAGAATTGAGTCCTCAGGACTCAATTCTAATGAAATTTCAAGACATATTCATAATATTTATGGGGAGAAATACAAGAAAATATGATGAATTTTTGTCCGCTAGTTTTGAACTGTTTATAGCCCACAAGTTTCCCAGCATGCAAAGAGTTAATTAGCCAGGTTTTTTGAAAAAAAATCCAGGCTATTGGATTGGCGAAAGCCGGGTGGGCAGGCGGGCGGCGGGCGGCGGGCGGCGGGCGGCGGGGGCGGGCGGCGTCCACAATCAATGTTAAGTTTTCGTGTTTGAGTCCATTTCTTTGTTACTGTACCACCTAGGACCACCAAACTTTCACAGCTTCATAATCAAGGGGTGCCCACCACATATCACTATCCAACATGTTACCTTTTTTTGAACTTCACCCATTTTTTCCTCGCAGTTGACTTAGCCATTTTCAATGTTAAGTTTTCGCGTTTACATTGTTAAGTTTTCGTGTTTAAATCCATTTCTTTGGTACTGTACCACCTAGAACCACCAAACTTTCACAGCTTCATAACCAATACCTACCACATACAACTATCCAACATGTGACCATTTTTTTTACCTTCACCTATTATTTCTACGTAATTGACTTTATAGCCATTTTCAACGTTAACTTTTTAACGTACGTCTTGTTAAAGTTTTTTGGTAAAAACTTTTTCGTTATACTATATCTCTGCAACTGCTTCGCGCATTACCTTGAAACTTCACATGGGTGTTTATCATCATCCATATTTTCATTCTACCCCCCAACCGTGCTGCCCCTGTGCCCAATGTCAAGGTCAAATTACTTTGAATTTTTTTGTTTAAGTTTTTTTCGTGTACTATATCTCTGCAACTGCTTCACCCATTACCTTGATACTTCATCATCATTGTCGCGTCCGCTTGCGGAAAGTGCGATATCATCGGCATTTTGGCATACGTCCGTCCGTGTGTCCGGTTAAAGTTTTTTGGTTAAAGTTTTTCCATCTACTATATCTATTTTTTTAGTGTCCATGCCTCGCCCCAAGGCGCAACATGCAGGCCACAGCCATCTAGTCTACAAAAAATGGGTATAATTATGTTATCCAAGTGTCTATGCTTGGAAAAAACCTGGCCTTCTTGGCTTTGCATCGTTTCTTGTTTTAAATTAGCTTGGATTTTTCAGGACTTACGGTGACGTCATAGATGACCCATAAATTTGTTTTATTTATATTCATTTTATTTTTAACATTCTGTCTTAATTAATTTCATATATTGATTATGTATACAGAAATACACATTACAAAATACATTTTTATTCCCAATAATATTGATTTTAATGGAAAAACAAATATCGTAATTTTCATTATTTAAGTGCAATTGCTGTGATGTCACAGCTTATGCATAAAATATGCAGAAATTAAATCCACTATATCTTGTGACAGGCATGGCATATTTGCATGCGGTTTTCACGTGTCTTGTTAGATTGCCAATGACTACACTGTGCATATGAAATATAATGGCATCTCTTTAATATATGGTATAACTTATATATTCCTGTATCCTGCTTGGTCTACAGGTGAAGTTGTGAACAATGCGGCAGGGCTCGGGTTTAACGGGTACGATGAGAAGGGGCGCGCTCGCTGGGATTTACTAAAAAATGTAGATATATACAGACTCGAGGTAAGTTACAAGAGTCGATGCATTTTCCTAAAGATACCTGGAGATATGCGACATGGGTACAGAGCTCCAGATAAGTTACGCATTGGCTATTTTACACACTTATTTTAGCAGAATACGCATTGATTATCAAAAGGTGGTGTACAAAATACTCACAGCCATGTGCAAATACTCACAGCCATGTGCAAATACTCACAGCCATGTGCAAATACTCACAGCCATGTGCAAATACGCATTGATTTTCAAATTGAGTAGTGAAAATACAATAATAAAGTTGAAAATTTACTTAGTTGAACGGTGTTTACTTTTTGAAGCTCAAATAAGCAAATTTTTAAATTTGTTATATTTTTTATCATAATTTTGTTCCCTATTTATTAAGAAAAATAATCAATAATTCCAGCACAAAAATATTTACACAATTCCCTAACATTTGATTGGCCCGTAGCAAGTCTCTGTCCAAAATTTATATCCCATTAAACTCCCATGCCGAACTACTTTCCGTAACCGTGAGGTGCAGTTAAAATAATTCTTAAGAAAACGGAAAATAAACACATTTTCTTGATGAATTTATTTCAAATGCTGGAATTATAAGGAATGAATGGCCTTTTTGTGGAATTTATCGGGGATATAAACTTGGAAAAGTCGCGGGAATACTGGACGAAGGCCGGAAGGCCTCGTCCAGTATTCCCGCGACTTTTCCAAGTTTATACCCCGATAAATTCCACAAAAAGGCCATTCGTTCCTATAATAATACATTTGTAAAAGTAAAATACGCATTGAATTTTAAATCTGGATGTATAATACTATTTAGATACAAAACTGACCTGGAACTCTGTGGGTAGGTGTACAAGCCGGCTCATCTGGATCTACAGTGTTTGTAATTTTGGCCTCTAGGGTTGAAAGGTTTAATATAGTGAAAACCTAACGGGTAATAATGTTGTGAATGTTGGCCCTAGCTGCAATATTTTGTCTCTGATCCAGGGACCCATTTCACTAAACTTTGTACGACAAAAATGTTTGTACTAAGATTTATATATATTCATTTCATACATTAATATGATTCCTCAATGCTACCATTTGTGACCTACATGTAGGGGTCATTAAATCTGAACACATCCACCAAAGATTTCCCAAAATAGGTTGTTAATGCAAAGTTTGTTAGTCATACGAAGTTTAGTGAAACGGGCCCCTGATCTATATGACAAAGGATGCAGCTAGCATTAGTATTATTCTACATTTCTCTGTACATTTTCTTTTCGTATTGCAGCTGTCCAACAGTCTAAAGGTGGAATGGACTGTGACCAAACAAATCTTCAGACTAGTGCATTTATTAAAAATTAAAAAAATTACTTGTAAAATTTGGATCTACACTGTTTACAAACGTCACAAAAGATACAGTTCCACATGAAGGAGCGAGGTTGTATTATTGATCCTATGTCGGTCCATGGTTCTCTATATTTATGGACCTGTATTCGAGATGTCTGAACGTAGAGGCATGGAATAGAGTACTCCAAAGTTAATAGAAAGCTGCACTATTTCAACTAAGTTACTAATCTACCTTAACCCTTAGACCGCTATCTTTTTTTTTTTGTGTCGTCTACTGTTTATTTTCTATTTTCCATTTTTATCATCAAAAACATGCTTTGACAGCACTTTATAATAATTTACAACATGCTTTGACAGCACTTTAGAATCATTTCCAACAGCAGACGACAATTGTTGTGAGTAGTGGTGTAAGGGTTAAGAAGTAAGGTGGTAATACTGTTCCTATGTAGGTGCACGGTCTTCTACATGTTCTGTCCATATTGCAGATGTCTGACAGCTTAAAGGTGAACATCGAGACGTGGAACATAACGACGACCCACTGGCTGCGACACACAGTGTACGACCGGACACCGGGCTCTATACGAACGATCGCTGTGTTCATGATGAGTGCCTTCTGGCATGGCTTCTACCCTGGCTACTACCTCACCTTTGCCACCGGCGCCATCATGACATTCGCCGCTAGAACGGTATACCATGTTATCAGATACGTTACCACTCATTAACTGAATACAAAAACATTAAACTTTATTTTACAAGAATTACAAATATGCATGAGAGCAATTATACAAATGCTTTCATTGGCACAGTTGGAAGCATGAGGGTGATGCTTAATGTGGGATGAAACCGGAGTATCTGGCGTTCGTTACCAAGTGTACTAACCAGACAACCTGTGGATTGACCAAATATAAGTTTCAACAATGTCCAGCCGTGGGTAAACGTTTGCCATGGCACGAGAGAACTGTTTGAACCCCAAGGCCATAGGCCGCAGGTTCAAACAGTTCCCAAGGGCCACGGCAAACGTTTACCCACGGCTGGAGATGGTTGAACGTTATTGTTACATTTCCGTAAAACGGCATGCGCTGTATGTTTGAACACGGCTGTGAGCGGTGTCAAACAACGGCAGTCATGTAACAATATACGGTGGATCATAACAACTTGCTGCATTGGACATCAATTTTGACACAATGTATGTCGGGTAATCCAAGCTAATGTTTCTGATGTGTTCAAGTCTGCATTTGTTTCAAGGAAACCAACTTTCTATTACTGTTCCCATGGCAGAATACACTAGAGCTCCAGATAAGGTGCGGTGCGTATTTGCCTGTTTACATAATTATTTTAGCTGAATACGCATTGATTATCAACAGTGGGAGTACAAAATACTCACAGCAATGTGAAAATATGCATTGATTTTCAAATTGACTAGCGGAAATACTGTAATACAAGGTGAACATATCAAATAAGTGCATGTTTAAATTTGTTTCATGGTTTGTTCATTTGTTCACTGTTTAATAAAGAAGAAAATCAGTAATCCATTTGTAAAAATAAAATATGCATTGAATTTGAAATCTTGGGGTACAATACTCTGGAGCTCTGATACACTACATAATAAAGGGAATACCAAGCTAGTGTCTTGATAGCAAGTTTATCACGCTCGGCTCGGAAACGATAGGAATTCCTCAGCCAGCCTCGGAATTCCTGCGCGTTTCATAGCCTTGCCTGATAAACTTGATATCAAAAGACATTAGCTTGGAATTCTCTGCTGGGAATCCCAAACGTAATGCTTACCCACCTGAGCTTCCCTGTCCAGCTCACCTCAGGTATGACAAGCCTCGGAATTCCTACATGTTTCATATCATTGCCCATTTCACTAAACTTTGTATGACTAAAATGTTTGTAAGTGCAAATTTAGGATCAATTGATGGATTTACATTTATTGAGCATAGGCTGCATAACATATGCAGCCTATGCTCAATAAATGTAAATCCAATAATTTTTTACAAGAAAATATTGTTAATGTGAAATTTACTATCATAATTTTGCACTCACAAACATTTTAGTCGTACAAAGTTTAGTGAAACGGTCCCCTGGTATTCTCCCTTTATGTCTGGGCCACTGTCTGTGAAAGATAACACACGAGGACATTTGTGGCCAGTCAAGGTGCTGATCATATGTACTCGTTGAAAGATTATTATTCACATGTATAAACGATGTATACTTGACTGAACACACTTCGTAATTTCTCTTCACACATGTCCTTTTTATTACTCAATATTTTTATTTACAGGCTAGAAGAAGTATACGTCCATATTTCCTACAGTCAGACATGCATAAACAGTTCTACGATTGGGTCACTTTCTTCTTTGTGCGGTTCGGTAACTGCTTCATGGTGTTCCCGCATGTCATACTGGAAGTCGCACCAATCATCAGGATATACTCGTAAGTACGCCCACCCACCACCCGCTCCACTGCCCCACTTCTACTTGACGATTTCTAATCATTTCACCCATATGTAACTAGAATAGAATTGTTTATGTTAATTTTGCAACCAATCCAAAAGTAAAAAAATTGTTTTCAGACTAGTCCATTTATGAAAAGGGGGTGTTTTTGTTCTTAAAGATATGAAAATTACTTGCAAAAAGTGCAGATCCTGATGAGACGGCTCGTTATGAGCCGGCTCATCTGGGTCTACACTGTTTGCCAACACCACTATACAGGCCTGTGGTGTTGAAAGGGTTAATTAAATTTGCTATGCATGTTAAGCATGACAATAGAAAGAAGCCTATTTACATCATAAAGATCCAGAGTTATACACCCACGTTAACTGCTTGAATTCGGACCAATCAGCATTCTATAATCGTAAGTATCCCTCAACGGCTGTGACTAGAGAAATGGTGTATAACTAGTGTAGATCCTGATCAGGATTTGCACTGTTCGCCATTCCATCAATGAAACACCCGTCGTGCTGCTAACAAGCAATATGGATCATTATTAGGCTACAGGGGTGTGCTATCTAATCAGGAGATACACTCGTCATAAATCCCATAAGCCCCATTTTTCCAGTCTCACGTCCACAAATAATGATCATAACACACACGTCCATAGATGCCGTTACTCGGTCCATATGGACAGCTTGCTGAGACTAAGGAACCTTACACCTGTAGCCGATTTCACCAACATTGCAAAGTATACTTTTCTAGCAAAGTATACTTTGAGGGAGTAATCCTTTATTTTTCCCGAAATGCATTATTTCATATAGAACTAACGACTGCATATATTCGATGATTAAAAGTATGCAGAATTATTATACTGAATGTAATACATTATCACAGCCAAAATGGCTGTGATAATGTAATAAATTCAGCATAATAAAAATTAATAAATTTATCCTTAAATTGAAAATTTCTCCCTCAATGTATACTTTGCAATGTTGGTGAAATAGGCTACTGTTATGGTCGGTGTAGATTTTATCATCATATGTGATTGTGACTGGAGAAATGGGGCTTATGGGATTTGTGACCAGTGTAGCTCCTGATGAAATAGCACATTCCTGTCGCCTGATAACGATCTATAATGCTTCGCCGAAGCACGACAGGTGTTTCATTGAGGGAATGGCAAACAGTGCAGATCCTGATCCATTTGCACAGTCTGATCTGGATCTACACTGGTCGCAAAATCCATTAGACCCATTTCTCCAATCACGGCCACTATCTGCTTGTACATTCCAAAAGTGATCAAAACGGTTATTCAAGGGCATAATAATGTTAGATTGATGTAATACTGACCAGCGAAGGTCCTGATCAAACTACATGTATGCGCAGGCTGATCTGGGACTATGCTAATCACAATTTGAATCAGCGTAAGGGCATTTTTCTTAGCCGGCGACTGACCATATAAACAAAAATTATTTCCTTGTTTCCAGACGAGACTTAACCCTTTGAACCCGAAATCCCGCTATAGCGGTTTATGCAAAAAGTGCAGATCCAGATGAGCCGCGTCTCATCAGGATCTGCACTTTTTGAAAGTAATTTTAATATTTCTTAGAACAAAAACACCCCCTTTTCATAAATGGACGTATCTGAAAATCATTTTGTGACCATTGGATTGGTCGGAACATTAGCATATCGCAGTCCATTCCAGTTCCTTAGGGTTGAAAGGGTTAAGGTCCCATCTCTTATTTACCATAGCTGTTGCTGGGACATTAAACCCTTTCACCTTTATCTTTTCAGATCACTATACTTCTCGTTCCATATTGGGAGTTTAGCGATCATAGCCTTCTTCACCTTCGTACTACCTCCGAGAAAAGACAAAACGGTCAAGAAGGAATAAACGACAGATGGAAATGTATATGATGTTTTCTGCCCTGTCACATAGAACAGTTTTCCAAAATTGATTTTGCGATAACTTTTGTCAATGATGTTTAAAGTTGAAGAAAATTACAGAGCACACGCGAAATATAATTCCGCGCGTGCTCTGAAATTATCGTCAACTTTCGATATCATTGACAGAATCTAATGGAAAAATGTCTCAACTATATAATAATGATGTAATAAGGCAGAATATCTGACACACTAGATAAATGGCAGAGGTTGGCATAACACCAGGGGCCCGTTTCACTAAACATCGTACGACTAAAATGTTCGTAAGTGCAAATTTAGGATCGTCTGTAAATTGCAATTGATGCATTTACATTTATTGAGCATAGGCTGCATATACAGCCTATGCTCAATAAATGTAAATCCAATAATTGTTTACAAGAAACCAATGTTAATGTGAAATTTACAGACTATCATAATTTTGCACTTACGAACATTTTAGTCGTACAAAGTTTTGTGAAACGGGTCCCAGATATTTGTGATTGACCGGACTAATGCAGCTTATGGCTTTTGACCAGAACTCCAGATAACTTTTGTATCTAAAGCGTACTATTCAATTTGTATTTTACTTTTACAAATGTATTATTGATTTTCTTCCTTATTAAATGGGGAACAAATAATAACGAATAACACATTTAAAAATTCACTGTTTGCTTTTTGCAGCTCAACTAAGTAAATTTTCAACTTTATTACAGTATTTTCTCTACACAGTTTGAAAATCAATGCGTATTTTGAGTATTTTGCACTCCCACTTTTGATAATTAATGCATATTCTGCTAAAATAAGTGTGCAAAGCACGCCAATAGGCTCTGGAGCTCTGTGATAGTGGATGGGGCATTTAGTGTTAATCCCGTCCATCCATCCATCACGATGTTACAGGTTTTGTTTGAGCTTGTATTAGGACTACAGCCACCATACTTATGTTCTGTCATGAGCCAGTGATGTGCACCGCAACCCACTGTGAATAAAAATGACCTTGACCTACAATGGTGCAATACTTACATAGTTATTTCCCTTGGTTAATGTTTTTGTAAATTGGGCATCTGTGTTCTATGAACACCTTTTCTAGGCTTTTGTGGAAGATCATCACTTGACCTATGTGGGTTGTTGGTCAGGCGAACGTGAAGGCGTAAATTAACGTTATGGGGTTACTCCTTATAGGAATCACGATTTGCCTGGTTTTGCCCTCAGGATGTTTTAGCTCGCCTGCATGAAGTGCAGAAGAGCTTATGGTATACCCCCGGCGGCGTCGGTGTCGGCGTCCATAAACTTAACGTTGGGGTAAATCTCTTATAACTTCTGTTTCCTTTCATGAAACACCTTGTTATTTCATACATGCATTCCTCAGATGACCCTCTATCATGCTGTAGCAAATCCATGACCCACCACCCAACCCTTACCCCAAAGTGGTCACAAACTTAGCACATTCATAAACTTAACGTTGGGGTAAATGTCTGTTTCCTTTCATGGAACGCCTTGATATTGCATACATGCATTCATCTGATGATACTCTATCGTGCTATAGCAAATCCATGACCCACCCCTTACCCCAAGGTCAAGGTCACAAACTTAGCACATTCATAAACTTAACATTGGGGTAAATGTCTAATAACATCTGTTTCCTTTCATGGAACGCCTTGATATTTCATACATGCATTCCTCAGATGACCCTCTATCATGATGTAGCAAATCCACGACCCACCACCCAACCCTAGTAGTAAGATTATTACTGATCCTACTGCTTTTGGGAGGGGGCCAAGTGATTCTGGTATGGCGAGGACCTGACATCAGATCAGGATTATTCTAATTTCAGGGCTGAAATAGTTTTTTTATTGTAAATATTCAGTTCTGATGTTGGGATTTTCCCCCCATTTGTACATGCACTTGAACATGTGCACATACTTGTACAGGTAATATATGGGATTTAGTACTAAACCCATTGACCCGACCTTAAATTACCTTAGCTGTTGATAGGCCGTTTATTGTAATTTGTGGCTGTGACTGGAGAAATGGGGCTTATGGGTTTTGCGTTCAGTGTAGATCCAGATCAGCCTGTGCATCTTAGATAAAATGTACCTGAGGGCCAAACCAGGCAAATCGTGATTCCTATAAGGAGGAACCCCTAACGTTAATTTACGCCATTGCGTTCGCCCAATCGCATGCACAGGCTGATCTGGATCTACACTGGTCGCAAAACAGATGAGCCGCATTTCTCCAGTCACATCCACAATTTTGTCTGTCTATTCCTTGCTGTTGAATGGATATAAAACCCCAATCAATCGATGTATGGGAACCCTGGATCAAATATCCACTACAGAATTGTTTTATTCTAGGTGATTTTGATAAGAATATACCACAACACGTATAACTATTCACTTGTATATATTGTTGATTGTTTTGAATGAATTTTGTATAATTAGTGCTTTTGTTAAGAATGTCATATTTTATAGAAGCTCACATGCAACATGTAAATGCAACATACACAGTTGAGACACGTCATGTGACTTTGTACCTAAGAAGACGTGCGATATCTAATGAAAAATACATATTTACAAAATTTACAATATTTTCCATGTATGCTGTAGAAAGTTGACATCATGTTCAGAACAAATACGGAATAGGATTCTGCATATGCTATGAAAATTTAGTTCACATTCGATGTCATTTACCGAAAATTTCACAGTTTCTGTCGATATTTTTTTCATGAAAAATCTCACATATCTTCTTTAATAGGTACAAAATCACATAGCTGGTTTCAGTTGATTTCCATGAACAATTTGGAATAAGATCTTGAACAATTGTATTACCTCTATGATCCATATAGAAACAGACCAACTTGTGCAGTCTGATCAGGGTCTCCATAGTTACATATGGTCAGGGATGGAAACATTAATTATATAGGCCGTCTGTTTAGAAAAGTTACTTTGCAACGTTTGCAACTACTATCTGTTCCATGTTTTGCTGCCGACGAATTTTGGAATATTAAACATATTAAATCTAAAATATATTTAAATGTAAGTACTTTTTCATCAATAACAAAAAACTATTTTCCTATTGGAATTTAACATTGGGGGGAAAAGGAGGAGGGTGACCTGGAGGTTGGAAAACAAAATAAAATTGGAAATTGACTCCAAAACCTGGCAAGATAGCTTAGAAAGGATGTAAATAAGATAAAAAAATATTTGAAAATCTGTCCACAAATAAATATAAAAAATTATTTAAAAAAATCTATTTTTAGCCCCCATGGGTCATGTTAAATTCCCATATGAAAATCGTTTTTTCTCAATAAAATCAATATTTGATGGAATTTTTGGGAGGGTGACTTTTTTGTTATTAATGAAAATGTACTTACATTTAAATATTTCTTGGATTTAATGTGTTTAGTAGCCAAAAGTTTGTCGGCAGCAAAACGTGGAACAGACGGTAGCCTAGCCCCAGAGTTGCCTGCGTATCCGCAGAGTCTGATCAGGGCCCATGCTATTTGCCACTTAATCACGAAAGTAGCCTTAACCCTTTCAACCCTAAGGAACTGGAATGGACTGTGATATGCTAATGTTCCAACCAATCCAATGGTCACAAAATGATTTTCAGATTCGTCCATTTATGAAAAGGGGGTGTTTTTGTTCTAAGAAATATTAAAATTACTTTCAAAAAGTGCAGATCCTGATGAGACGGCTCGTTACGAGCCGGCTCATCCGGATCTGCACTTTTTGCATAAACCGCTATAGCGGGATTTCGGGTTCAAAGGGTTAATCTCTACCGCAAATTGATTATATGTTATTCCATTGGTGTAATAAGGAACTTAATGAGGATTTATAAATGTTGAAAATGTCCTAAAGGTATGTTTTTGCAATCTGTTTCTCTAATCTGTCACCGGGGGCACTCGTGGTGCCGATAGGCCACATTTTCTTTCAATGTGCATTTTTTGTTTTGCTCACATGCAACATGCAACTGCAACCGTTTACACACGTCATGTGATTTTGTATCTAATAAGATGTGCAATATCTAATGAAAAATATTTACAAAATTTACAATATTTTCCATATATGACGTCGAAAGTTGACAAAATGTTCAGAACAAATACGGAGTAGGATTCTGCTTTTGCTATGAAACTTTATTCCACTTTCGATGTCATTTACAGAAAATATCACAGTTTCTGTAAATATTTTTCATGAAAAATCTCACATATCTTCTACAAAATCACATAGCTGGTTTCAGTTGATTTCCATGAACAATTTGGAATAAGATCTTGAACAATTGTATTACCTCTATGATCAATATAGAAACAGACCAACTTGTGCAGTCTGATCAGGGTCTCCATAGTTACATATGGTCAGGGATGGAAACAGATATTATATAGGCCGTCTATTTAGAAAAGGTACCTTGCGACGTTTGTAACTAACATAGTCCCAGATTAGCCTGCATGTCCGCACAGTCAGATCAGGGCCTATGATATTTGCCATTTAATCACAAAGGTAGAATTACTGCAAAGTGATTATATTTTATTCCAGTGGTGTGAATATGCAAGTTGATCATTATTTATAAATGTTGAAAATGTCCTTCGATATGTTTTGCAGCCGTCAGGGGGCCAAAGTTTGCCAGACTTTCTCCAATCTATCACCGGAGACATTCATGTGCCGACAGGCCACTCTTTCTTTCAATGGGCATTTTTTGTTTTATGTCACAGGTGAGCTTGAGTGTTAACGTTAAGTGGTGGACAGATTCTAAAACGTCGCCCCTGACATTTGATAACATTATCACTGTATCACTGTGAATGAAATGATGAACTATATATGTGGTTGTCACTGCAGAAATGGGGCTTATGGGTTTTGCGACCAATGTAAATTCAGATCAGCATGGGCATCCACAGTCTGATCAGGATCTGCACTGTTGGCTATTCCCTCAATGAAACACCCATTATGCTTCTAACAAGCGCTAAGCTACATGAGTGAGCTATTTGATCTGGAGCTACACTGGTCACAGATCCCATAAGCCCCATTTATCAGGTCAAAGCCACACATGTACATGCATTTTGTTGTGAAAATTGTGCTTTATTGGTTGTGTATGCTAGTATTTTGCAGTATATGACATAATATCGGGGGTACCTAACTGTATCGTTGTCGAATACACGCTGATTGCAGGCGCGGATACAGAAATAATTGCAGGGGGGTCTGTAATTACAAGTCGGCGTAGGTGACCTCCGCGAGCGCGATGCGTATCGTAAAGTGGGGGGGGGTCTGGGTCCTGTTTAAAAGCCAGGTAGCCGCAGATGCGATTTCCTGACACCTAGGCCACGAAAAAAGTAATCCAACTATTCGAGTATTGTAGATATTTTTTAATTTTTTGATTTTTTGCCGTGAGCAGATGGGTGGGGGGGGGGGGGTCCGGACCCCCCCCCTGTATCCGCGCCTGGATCGATACAAAGATGCTGCATCAGGCATTGATGCTCTGATACAATGCATCACGGCCAGTCTGCAATCAACAACAGTTACTGATGATGTTTCATTGGTTGTGTCGTATGACATTGCAAAAGGCTGTCCATGTAATGACACAATGTAAGCAAAACTGCGTTCTTTTTAACAAAAATAACTTTATAATAGTAGCTCAGTAGTTTGTAATGTAGTACCTGATAAATAGAACACCAGACCAGCGAATTTTGGTACCATGTTTATCAGACTCGACTTGGAAATGGTAGGAATTCCTTGGCAAGCCTCTGAATTCCTACACATTTCCTAGCCTCGCCTGATAAACTTGATATTGGAAGACATTAGCCTGGTGCATGTATGCTGGTGCTTTATTTGTGAGTGCTCAGAGATGATATTCCACCGTACATTGTTTGAATAGCGGGAAATAATACACGCGTGACCGTCGATTTCCGTGCAAATGATTGAGTGATTGCAGCGAATGATCTGTTTGATAGGATACATGTTAACATTTCCCGCTATCAAATATGTCGCTGTGACTGGCAAAATGGGGCTTATGGGACCAGTGTGGCCCCTGATCAAATAGCATGACAACGATCTATATTGCTTTTTAAAAGCAGGACACTCGTTTCATTGATGGAATGGAGAACAGTGCAGATCCTGATCAGACTGCGGATGCACAGGCTGATCTGGATCTACACTGGTCGCAAAACCCATAAGCTCCATTTGTCAAGTTATAGCCACATATGTACAATGGAATATCCTATTTATTAAATATCTTCAAAGGATATGTAAAGTGTACCTTGTACATGGCCAGTAGTTTAGCATGTACTTTCACTCATCTTGATGTCACATTATTTGAGATCAATAATGATGTGTAAGATTTTTTAAAATTCAAATTATTCAGCTGCTTTTCTTATATTTGAGGGCATTTTTGGAATGTGTTAAACCATATTTACATTTACATTATTCAAAGACACTCCCGCAGTGGGTGGTTGGTCGGGCGAACGCGACGGCGTAAATTAATAGTAGGGGTTCCTCCTTATAGATTTGCCTGGTTTGGCCCTCGGGTACGTTTTTATCTTTGGCTCTTTTGTTACCTGGGAGTTGAATTGGCTTATTGCCCATTATAAAAGTAGTGAGATTATTACTGATCCTACTGCGTTTGGGAGGGGGTCAAGTGATTCTGGTGTGGCGAGGACCTGACATCAGATCAGGATTATTCTAATTTCAGGGCTGAAATAGTTTTTTATTGTAAATATTCAGTTCTGATTTTGGGATTTTCCCCGCATTTTTACATGTACTTGAACATGTACTTGTACAGGTAATATATGGGATTTAGTACTAAACCCATTGACCCGGCCTTAAATGACCTTAGCTGTTGATAGGCCGTTTATTGTAATTTGTGGCTGTGACTGGAGAAATGCGATCAGTGTAGATCCAGATCAGCCTGTGCATCCACACAGTCTGATCAGGATCTGCACTGGTCGCCAGTCCATCAATGAAACACCCGTTGTGCGTCTAACAAGCAATAGAGATCGTTTTCAGGCTACAGGTGTGCGGAATTGGATTCAGGAACTGCACTGGTTACAAATCCCGTAAGCGCCATTTCTCCAGTCACAGCCACATTTCAGTGTTGATTGTACGGTGATCCCTCATATAGATTTGTGGCTGTGACTAGAGATTATTCTGATTTCAGGGCTGAATATAATTTCTTTTATTGGGATTTCCCCCTCCCCCCCCCCCCATTTGTACAGGTGATATGGGATTTACTAAAAACACTCACCCCCTCCCCCACCCCCACCCCCCATTTTGAATATTTTTTATTTTGACTGAACTAAAAAAAATAAGCTTGATGTATAGTAGCTTCTCGTTTTCCATACATATGCCATATAGGGAATACACATGAAAGATTACGGGTTCTCTTCACTGTGTATTTTATTTGTAAGGAGTGGATTACGGGTTTTCTCTCGTAGCGAAATTCATGCAAATAATTATTGTGAGCTTAATAAATCTGTATATTAGTACCAGTAGTAGTTGCATGTATATTGATGATTACATCTTAAAAGTTGGAAAAGAAATAATGTAGTTATTTACATGTTTCACAAAAAAAATGTGTTTGGCAGCACATGAGCTATTTGCTATATCCTTTCCACTTTTTAAAATTGTATTATATGTGCTTAAAAGTTTCATTTAAATGCTCATACCGGTACATGTATATACCAGGGGCCCGTTTCACTAAACTTTATATGCAGCCTATGCTCAATAAATGTAAATCCAATAATTGTTTGCAAGAAAACATTGTTAATGTGACATTTACAGACTATCATAATTTTGCACTTACGAACATTTTAGTCGTAAGACGTTTAGTGAAACGGTCCCCAGCTTTGTACATCCAAGTCTGTTTGAAATTGCCTTACATTCCATAACAAGTTTCGCCTGTAGATTTAGTATTCAAGATTATATTTGTCGCTTTTCATGTATATCCGAGAACTGTGTCGGTATCTTTAACCCTTTTACCCCTACGGACTACAAAATAAATCCAAAAAACTGTAGATCCAGATGAGCCGGCTCATAACGAGCCATCTCCTCAGGATCTACAGTGTAATTCCTGCTAACTGTTTCATAAAAAATACTCATATTATAATCAATGTAATAGCCAAAAGAATATCATGGAAAAAACGTCTTTGGTGGGTGGCAGGTGGGAGCACGCGATGGGTAATTTAATGATCGGGGTTCATCATTACCGGAATCCCGACTGGAGACCTGGTTTGGCCCTCACATACGTCTTTGGCATTTTGTATGTGACAGTTGAATCTGGTTATACCCCTTATGTGTATTACCATATTCGTAATCCTATTTTAGGGGAAGGGGCCAAGTTACTTGTTGTGGTATGGACCTGGCACCAGGTCGGGTTATTCTAATTTCAGTGCTGAATATATTTGTTCTCGATGTAAATATTCCGTTCTGATATTGGGTTTTTCCCCCCAATGCAGCAGGTTAAAATGGGATCGAACCCGTTTGCCCGGCCTTACATGACCTTAGCTGTTGATAGGCTGTTAAACACTAATAAACAAACAAACAAAACCATGGAAAAATAATTGTCAGATATTTAGGGATGACAGGGTTAAAATATAGATTATACGAGGGGTGAATGTTTTTGAACACCCCTCGTAAATGTTGGAGATGTAATGTACAGTTTGCAGGCCGGTGAACAGAAGTCACAAGTTGGAATCTCAGCCTTCTACTCTTAATAAATTGTATGTGCAAGACAAAATATTATTATTACAATTCTGGAATAAACCATATTATTATATAATTCACCAAACTTTACTCAGGATTATCCTCAGGTACATTTATTTTTATCTTTGGCGCTTTTGTTACCTGGGAGTTGAATTGGTTTATTGCCCATTATGAAAGTAGTAAGATTATTACTGATCCTGCTGCTTTTGGGAAGGAGCCAAGTGATTCTGGTGTGGCGAGGACCTGGCACCAGATCAGGATTATTCTGATTTCAGGGCTGAATATATAGTTTTTTATTGTAAATATTCAGTTCTGATTTTGGGATTTTCACCCCATTTGTACATGTACTTGAACATGTACTTGTACAGGTAATATATGGGATTTAGTACTATACCTATTGACCCGGCTTTAAATGACCTTATCTGTTGATAGGCCGCTAAACCCCAACAAACAAATTACTCAGGATTAAGATATTGTACTTGATAATTTAACCCTTAGAATGCACTTTGACAGCACTTTAGAACCTTTTCCTATGGAAATGATTCTAATGTGTTGTCAGACCAAGTTTTATTCAGAACAGTGGAAAATAAAAATGAACAGACGACAAAATTTAATTCAGCATTGTAAGGGTTAAAACTTGAATAAATGTGAAAGTTTTACTGTTTTCAAGGTGGCTGTTAGGAGGGAGCACATTTCTTAATGTTGGATCCATTCTCAGGGATTCATATCTTAATAGTGAATGCTATTGGGAATCACACTGGGTCCATATAAGTGCCTGACACCAGATCAGGACACCGTCAATCAGTACTGAAAGTTTTCATTGTAATTTCAGTGCTAAACGATCCGCACACATTTATTTGTTTGTTTATTGGTGTTTAACGGCCTATCAACAGCTAAGGTCATTAAGGCCGGGCCAACGGGTTCGATCCCGTATTTAACCTGCTGCATTGGGGGGAAAATCCCAAAATCAGAACGGAATATTTACATCGAGAAAAAATATATTCAGCCCTGAAATTAGAATAACCTGACCTGGTGTCAGGTCCATACCTCTCGTAATCCTATTTTAGGGGAAGGGGCCAAGTGACTTTGGTGTGGTATGGACCTTGCATATTTGTAAATATTCCGTTCTGATTTTGGGATGTTCCCCCAACGCAGCAGGTTAAAACGGGATCGAACCTTACATGACCTTAGCTGTTGATAGGCCGTTGAACACCAATAAACAAACAAACCATACCACACCAAAGGCCCCCACATATAAGTGCCGTCCTGTCCGTCCGTACACGACATTGACATGGGAGCTAGTAAAAATATTGGTAATTGACTCTGAAACCTGGCTAGATAGCTTGGAAATATTTTAACTAAGAAAACAAAAGTTAAATTTTCAAAATCGGTCCACTATTAAGTATTTCTGAAATTAGAAAAACTTTCCCATAGACATCCACCCTGTGTCAGAAAAAGGTTAGTGAATATGTTGCCTGATCAACTAGAAACATTGGAGCAAGATCGTGCGTATGAAGTACATGTATCATACATCTTCTTCCACAGACAGAATATTAATTGTGTAACGTGGTATGAATGTGAAACCTGTAGCCAATTTCATCAAAATTGCAAAATATACTTATCTAGCAAAGTATATACTTTGAGGGAGTAATCATTTATTTTTCCCCGAAATGCATTATTTCATACACAACTTAACTACTGCATATATATTTGATGATTAAAAGTATGCAGAATTATTATACTGAATTTATTACATTATCACAGCCAAAATGGCTGTGATAATGTAATAAATTCAGTATAATAAAAATGAATAAATTTATCCTTAAATTGAAAATATACTTTGCTAGATATGTATACTTTGCAATGTTGGTGAAATAGGCTACTGATCAGGGTCTACACTGCTTGCAGAGACAATAAGCCCCATTTTGTGGCACATCACAGTTAACCCTTTCACCCCTAAGTAACTGGAATGGAACTTGATATGTTAATTTTGCAACCATTCCAATTGTCATAAAATGATTGTCAGACTTAATAAGTCCATTTATGAAAAAGGGGGCGTTTTTGTTCTCAAAAATATGAAAATTACGTGCAAAAAGTGCAGATTCTGACGAGACCATCTGGATCTACGCGTTTTGCCAATACCACTATACAGGCCTGTGGTATTGAAATGGTTAAGCAATACTATCACATACATGTATTTGCATTTTACTTGTAACGTGTATTCATGTGGCAAAACTGTACTTATTTCTGAAGATTGTAGATGCTGATCGGTTTTTATTCCTCATATAGCCTGAAAATACTCCACATTGTTTGTAAACTGATGTTTCCATGAACAAGCTGCAAACGGTGTTGAAACTGATCAGATTGTGCTGCACATATGAAACAAGTCGAGTGATTTTGTACCTAAGTGTGGGTGGTTGTTACCATTACCCTGCGCACCCTGGCCGTCATCCTCACCACTACCCTGCGTGCGTGTGGGTGGTTGGTCGGGCGAATATTTTTCAGAGTACATGCGAAAATCATGTTTTTCACTCAATGATGGTCAGTCTCATAAGTCTCATGAGACGATGCATCTTGCAACATTTGCAACCAGTGTTGTCCCAGAACAGCCACAGTCTGATCAGGGCATCCACTGCTCGTCATTCAGTCACTGAAGTAGACCAGCCATAAACAAAAAAAATTAAACCTCAGAATGCGAGAAACAAATTGTTGTCTGCTGTTATGTTAATTTTTGTTGTCTTTCTCAATAAAATTATGGTTTTACAACACTTTAGAATCATTTCCAATATTGTGTTGTCAAACCATGTTTTGATGAGAAAAATGGAAAATAAAGAGCAGACAACATTATTTAATTCAGCATTGTATGGGTTAAAACTTGGTTAAAACAATGCAAATGATTCTAAATTGTTGTCAAACATTTAATTCAGCAGTGTAAGGGATTGGTAATGATACTAAAGTGTTGTCAAACCACGTATTTGAAGCGAAAAATGTAAAATAAAAAATAACAGCAGACGAAAAAATTTAATTCAGCAGTGTAAGGATGAAATGCTAATCTTACCAAGAGATTGCAGCAGAGGTTCAATTGTTCATGTTGTAAGGTACTTGTAACATTTCTCAATTACCGACCGCCAATAAATCAAATGCAGACCTCAAGTAATCTCAACTCAACAGACTAGAGCCAACATTGCAAACACTAGATCCAGATCCAGATGAGCTGGCTCGAAATGAGCCATCTCATCAGGATCCGTAGTGTTTGCCGTTATTTCCAGGATATTGAAACAATATCCCATTTTTTATGTACCCCGAAGCAAATTCAAGTTGCATATAGTTGCCATCCTGTTAGTCTATTTGAGATTTACTTTAACACTTAGCCTGCTGAATGAAATGTTGTCGTCCGCTCTGTTTATGTTTTATTTTCGATTTTTCTCATCAAAAACATGCTTTGACAGCACTTTAGAATCATTTCCATTAGAAATGATTCTAAAGTGCTGTCAAACCATGTTTTTATTGAGAAACAGGGCAAAAAATAAAGCAACAGCAGACGACAGTTTTCACGATCAGCAGGCTAAGGGTTAAAGTTTTCAGCTACCTTCGGTCTGTTACCGTGTGATTGGCTTGTAACATCATATACTTGTCACCATCCGTATTTTGATTCTACAGCCCACCCATGCAGCCCATGCAGTACCGTAATCAGGATGAGGCAGCGGTTGCATCGTCTGTCATTTTGTCTATATATTTTTTTGTTGCTAAACCGGGGTGGTGGCGGGGAGAATGCTCCCTGACCCCCATATATCGGGACTTGGTTCGCCTCGTCTGGGGCCCGTTTCACTAAACTTCCTACGACTAAAATGTTCGTAAGTGCAAAATTATGATAGTCTGTAAATTTCACATTAACACTGTTTTCTTGTAAATAATTGTTGGATTTACATTTATTGAGCATAGGCTGCATATGCAGCCTATGCTCAATAAATGTAAATCCATCAATTCAAATTTGCAGACGATTCTGAATTTGCGCTTACGAACATTTTAGTCGAAAGAAGTTTAGTGAAATGGCCCACTGGTGTTTACCTCTAGTTACGGCCATGCCATGTGTTTTCAAATGTTCTCTTTTTTAATATCAATTAAGACTGCCAGCGAGGGGATAAGCTGAATTCATTTCACGAAGCCATTTCTTGTTGTTTTTTATTTTCAATGTTTCTCATCAACATGATTTACCAACACTTTATAATCCTTTCCAAAGGGTTGTCAAACCATGTTTTGGATGAGAAAAATGGAAAATATAAAATAACAGCAGACAACAACTTTTGTTTCTCGCATTCTAAGGGTTAATATGCCAAATAATTCACAGCCCACTGCATATGTATCACTAGTTAATGCGTACTTTTTTCTATGAATGTGTGTTTTGATTAAATATATCACATTGATTTAATTTGTGTCCATTCTCTTGAATTCTGTTCCAATATTTACAACCATGTACTCAGGATGTGGGATCATGTGGTTTCTGATTGGCGCGACATCATAGTTTTTAAATGTGTTTATAGAGATTTCCTTTAACCCTTCCTACGCTGTTGACGGAAATTGCCGTCTGCTGTTTTTAATTTTTGC
Source organism: Conchocele bisecta (assembly GCA_029237695.1). Lineage (NCBI taxonomy): Eukaryota > Metazoa > Mollusca > Bivalvia > Lucinida > Thyasiridae > Conchocele > Conchocele bisecta. The sequence continues at coordinate 65,515,799 of CM055266.1, forward strand.
TTTAATTCTTAATAAAAAAATTGGTTTTGACAGCACATGAGAATCGTCTCCACGATTCTCATGTGCTGTCAAAACCAAGTTTTTGTCGAGAAATATTGAAATATTTAATTCAGCGTAGTAAGGGTTAACATCTTTCTATTGGAATGATAGATTTTTATGACGCAGCAAATGTGGAATAGGTTGCCCTTTATTTTATACATGTACTTTGTAGTTTGTTTTAACCCTTTCAACCCTAAGGAACTGGAATGGACTGGAATGGACTGTGATATGCTAATGTTCCGACCAATCCAATGGTCACAAAATGATTTTCAGATTCGTCCATTTATGAAAAGGGGGTGTTTTTGTTCTCAAAAATATTAAAATTACTTTCAAAAAGTGCAGATCCTGATGAGACGGCTCGTTACGAGCCGGCTCATCTGGATCTGCACTTTTTTGCATAAACCGATATAGCGGGATTTCAGGTTCAACGGGTTAATTTCATAATTCTGTCGTTTTGATGAAGCATAATCACTTACCGTTGATGTACATAAAAATCTAGAGTATGTCAATATAAGATTTAGTGCACTATAGATCATAAAGAAAATCTGCTGTAAAAATGATGTCACAAATTACATCAAGTCGGAAAATCAGGTCTGGAAACATTCGGAAACCACATTCTTCCATACTCGAGGGGCCGTTTCACTAAACTTTGTACGACTAAAATGTTCGTAAGTGCAAATTTAGGATCGTCTGGAAATTTCAATTGATGGATTTACATTTATTGAACATACTATGCTCAATAAATGTAAATCCAATAATTGTTTGCAAGAAACATTGTTAATGTGAAATTTACAGACTATCATAATTTTGCACTTACAAACATTTTAGTGGTACTCAAGAAATGTTCATCAAATAGAAAACCAGGACAGTTATAGAATACCCGCCTGCCTGCAGACAGATAGATTTTATTATAATATATAAAGTTACTGTAAACCTTGTATAGGATAGGAACACGCATTCATAATCAGTGAAGTGCCCCGTGCAGGCACCGGGGCGGGATCAACTGATCCTGAGAATAGTGCTGCAGTAGCCATTGCTTGTCGTAAAAGGGCGACTAAACTGGCTTAAACGATTGGTTCATACTTTCCGGAACCCACTATACCGGATTTGGCCCTCATGTGCATGTTTGGCTTTCTTGTATGTGAGAGTTGAGTCGGGCTATGCCCCATATATAAAAGTAAGATTAGCGCTAATCCTATTACTTTTAGGGGATGGATATATGATGCTGGTGTGGCGAGGGCCTGGCACCAGATCAGGTTGTTCTAATTTCAGGACTGAATATATATTTTGATTGTAAATATTGAGTTCTGAAGTTGGGATATCCCCCCTTGGACAGGTGGATACGGGACTCGACCCCGTTGACCCGTCTGCGTGTAGACTCCCTGAGGCTTGTACCTCTATGTCAGAAAAGCGGACGTTAAACCCTATTCACTCACTCACTCATAATCAGTGAAACGGTATACATACAACACACACACATGTACATATATATACATACATGTATATAGATAACAAGAGCTGTTTGAACAGCATAGCTCGACCATTGCCACCATCTAGTAAAACCAGAGAAATAGACCAGTGTATACGCAGACAAGCCCACAGTCTGTAGCCTATGTCACCAACATTGCAAAGTATACTTCTCTAGCAAAGTATACTTTGAGGGAGTAATTATTTATTTTCCCCGAAATGCATTTATGTCATATAGGACTAACGACTGCTTGTATGTGATGAATAAAAGATTGCAGAATTATTATACTGAATTTATTACATTATCACAGCCAATATGGCTGTGATAATGTAATAAATTCAGTATAATAAAAAGTAATCAATTTATCCTTAAATTGAAAATTTCTCCCTCAAAGTATACTTTGCTAGAAAAGTATACTTTGCAATGTTGGTGAAATAGGCTACTGGTCAGTCTGAACTGTTCGTCATTTAGTCGGTATATCAATTCTTTCAGTTTTTCCTACATCATTTGTCATTAAATGTTTTGGGTTTCTTCTTGTTACACCAACACAAGTGGGTGGTCGGGCGAACGTGAAGCCGTAAATTAACAGTAGGGGTTCCTCCTTATAGGAATCGCGATTTCCCTGGTTTGGCCCTCAGGTACGTTTTTATCTTTGGCTCTTTTGTTACCTAGGAGTTGAATTGGGTTATTGCCCATTATAAAAGTAGTAAGATTATTACTGATCCTACTACTTTTAGGAGGGGGCCAAGTGATTCTGATATGGCAAGGACCTGGCATCAGATCAGGATTTTTTCTGATTTCAGGGCTGAATATATAGTTTTTTATTGTAAATATTAAGTTCTGATTTTGGGATTTTCCCCCCACTTGTACATGTACTTGAACATGTACATGTACTTGTATAGGTAATATATGGGATTTAGTACTAAACCCATTGCCCCGGCCTTAAATGACCTTAGCTGTTGATAGGCCGTTAAACCCCAACAAACAAATGAACAAATACACCAATACAAGTGAATTTTGGTGTGAAAACAATAGAAATTCACTTTTTGCATCTAAACACCAAAAAGAAGCTACATATCAAGCCTCCAGCTATTACTGTTTAGAAGTTTTACAAGTTACAAGGCAAAATGGTGAATTCTAAGTCTAAAAGGGGGAGATAATCCATGACTCAGGGGTCGAATAAAAAATCAAAATAAACTTTGTGTATCTACTTATCATAAGTAATCTACATACCAAGTTTCAGGTCTGTAGCTATTACAGTTTAAAAGTTTTACGAGTTACAAAGCAAAATTGCCAAATTCTAAGTAAAAAAAGGGGAGTTAATCCATTACCCGGGGGTCGAATAAAAAATCAAAATAAACTTTGCGCATCTACTCATCATAAGAAAGAAGCTACATACCAAGTTTCAGGTCTGTAGCTAGTACGGTTTAAGTTTCATGAGTTACAAGACAAAATTGGGAAATTCTAAGTAGAAAAGGGGGAGATAATACATGACCAGGGGGTCAAATCAAAAATCTAAATAAACTATGCACATTTTTACTAGTTGCAAGGCAAAATTGGGCAATTCTAAGTCAACAAAGGCGAAGATAATCCATGACCCGGGGGTAGAATCAAAAATCGAAATAAACTTCTCACATCTACTTATAACAAGGAAGTTACATACCAAGTAGCACGTGAGTAGCTATTAAGGTTTAAAAGCTTTACGAGTTACAAGCCAAATTTGAAAGATTCTAAGTCGAAAAGGGGGAGATAATCCATGACCTAGTCTTAAAATCAATAAGCGAAATAAAGTGTGCGCATCTAATCACCATAAGGAAGCTACATACCAAGTTTCAGGTCTGTAGCTAGTATGGTTTGAACGTTTTACGAGGTACAAGGTTGGTGACAAATGGATGGTCGGAAGGACTGATGGGACGAACGGACGGGCAAGGGCAACACTAAATGCCCCCTCCACTATTGTGGTGGGGCATAAAATTGGGCCACCAGCTAAAAACAGGGACCTTACAGCATTTGCAACAATTGTAGATCCTCGTCCTCTTGCCCTATATTTGGCTGTGTCTGGGGAAATAGGGCTTAGGGATTTGTGACCAGTGTAGCTCCTGATCAAAGAGCACACTCCGGTAGCCTGACAATGTAAATGATCTATATTGCTTGTTAGAAGCAGGACGGGTGCACAGGTTGATCTGGATCCACTTGGATTGCAAAACCCTTAAGCCCCATTTCGCCTGTCATCAGTTACGTAGTACAATTACGAGTTTTATTGACAACAGTAAGTTCCAAACTTAATCTGACTATCAACAGTATATATTCAGCCCTGCAATTGGAATAACCTGATCTCATGACAGGCCTTCACCACACCAGTCACTGAGTCCCACCTCCGTAAGTGATATGGTTAGCACTAATCACACTACTCTTTTAATGGGTATAACAAGATTCAACTCTTGTGTACAAGAAATCCAAAAATGTATGTGAAGACCAATTGAACTGCGAAGTGTGTAGGTCCAGATCAGATCTGGGACTGGGACTCCACTGGTTGCAAATGCTGCCAGGTCTGGTACCTTTACTTAGCTTGGGGCCAGATACATGTAAAACATTGTATAACAGTATAACTAGTGTGACATCTGGGGCCCGTTTCACTAAACTTTGTACGACTAAAATGTTCGTAAGTGCAAATTTAGGATCTTCTGGAAATCTCAATTGATTGATTCACATTTATTGAGCATAGGCTGCATATGCAGCCTATACTCAATAAATGTGAATCAAATAATTGCTTACAAGAAAACATTGTTACCGGTAATGTGAAATTTATAGACTTTTCATAATTTTTCACTTACAAACATTTTAGTCATACGAAGTTTAGTGAAACAGCCGCCTGATGGACAAAATGTACAGGTGAGAACATAGGCAACAAAATAAACAATACGATATGGTGGGACGTGTGACTGAGAAATGGGGCTTATGACAAGTATGGACATTGTAGCACCTAATCTGCTGGGGTACTCCTGCAACGTGACCAGTAGCCTATTTCATCAAAATTGCAAAGTATACTTATCGAGCAAAGTATACTTTGAGGGAGTAATCATTTATTTCATATAGAACTAACGACTGCATATATTTGATGATTAAAAGTATGCAGAATTATTATACTGAATTTATTACATTATCACAGCCAAAATGGCTGTGATAATGTAATAAATTCAATATAATAAAAATTAATAAATTTATCCTTAAATTTTAAATTTCTCCCTCAAAGTATACTTTGCTAGATAAGTATACTTTGCAATGTTCGTGAAATCGGCTACAGGAGTACATGAATACCGTTTGCTATAATCATAGCAGGTGTTTCAACAACTGGGGGCTGTGTCACTAAACTTTGTGCAAAATTATGAGTCTGTAAATAAAAATTAACAATGATTTCTTGTAAACATATTATTGGATTTACGTTAATTGAAATTTCCAGACGATCCTAAATTTGCACTTACAAACATTTTAGTCGTACAAAGTTTAATGAAACAGCCCCCTGGCAAGCAGTGCAAATCCTGATCAGATTTGCAAAAGCGCTGTATAATCACTGGCTGCAAATACCATAAGCGACGTTTCTCAAGTTAGCATGATGGATGGAAGGCGAGAGAATTATAAATGAGCAGGAATAATAATATCATATGCATACATTTTTTCTAGTCACGCTGAGTATCAGTCTGCAAATAATATGAGTTTCTGACTGATAAAGAACAACGTTTCTGCTTCCCATGCATTTGCATTGGTTTGGTTTCAATCTAAGTACAGTATAAATGAATAACTCAACATGGCCAAATATTTTAGTTGTAGTTTATGTAAAAATGGATTTTACTATTAAAGATTACTATTGCTTTAAAGATGCAGCTTTGCTACATATACATGTACAAGACGACACTCAAAGTTCAAGGTGTGCGATCACGTGGTTTCCGAACCAGATTTTCCGACGTGATGTAACCTGTGACGTCATTTTTACAGTAGATTTTCTTTAAACTCTTCCTAACAAACGGACAGATTTTGATGATATGTAGCGCACCAAATATGATGGCATATATGTGTTTTATGGGTGCTCTGAAAGTTATTTACAATAACAACATTCACAAAGAATCCAGTACCGTTTATTTCATACATTCACGTGCTGTAGTTTTTATTTACATTTACCGCAACTGATTGTTTGTGAAAAAAAAACATAATTATGAGATTAAAGCCTCCTATACAATGAAGGGCAACGTGTACCGTATTTTGGCTGAAGTTTTAAATCCGTTCATGAATTTACAATCACTAAGTTTAGTAAGAGAGTTTTCTTATTATTTAGTGGCAATTTATATTTATGTTAAAAACTTTTTTTTTTTAACATAAATTTACATTCGTTTTTTTCAAAGCCTTGTTTGTTTTTACCGGATGGTAAGTAGGTTTTTGCTATCCAGGTGGACGCTTAACAGAGAAAAAACAATTGACATGGCCTAACAAGTGTGTACTAGTCTTGGGACTAAAAAAAGACTTTCAAATTAGCGAAAAATTGTTGTACGGTACTAAAATTTGACGTAACAGTAGCCAGATGTACTGAAAATAAGACGATTTGAAATTGGATGTAGACATAACCAAAGATTTTGACATAACCAACTTTGGGTAACCGAATGTAGACCATATATGGTACTTGCCGCACATCACATAGACATACAGATGGACAAATGAAGATAGACAGCGCCTAGCCAGAATACGTCCCATTTTTCACATGGGCGAATAATACTTACCAGTATTGAGGAAGTTTAATGGTACAGTGCAACCTCTCTACAACAGCCACCCATGGGAAGACACAAAATTGGCTGTTGTAGAGAGGTGGCTGTTGTAGGGAGGTTAATGCCGAATTAAATTTTGTCTCCGCTGTTTATTTATTTTCTTCGATAATTCTCATCAAAAACATGCTTTGGCAACATTTTAGAATCATTTCCAATGGAAATGATTCTAAAATGCTGTCAAAACATGTTTTTATTGAGAAAAAAGGCAAAAGCAACAGCAGACGACAATTTTCATGCTCACCAGTCTAAGGGTTAGACACAGAGGAAATCATCCATTTGGGATATAAAATAGCGGCTGTTATAACATCCGTTTCCTTTCATGGAACACCTTGATATTTCATACATGCATTCATATGATGATACCCTATCGTGCTATCGCAAATCCATGACCCACCGCCCACCCCTTATCCCAAGGTCAAGGTCACAAACTTAGCACATTCATAAACTTAATGTTGGGGTAAATGTTTTATAACATCTGTTTCCTTTCATGGAACACCTTGATATTTCATACATGTATTCCCCAGATCACCCTCTATCATGCTGTAGCAAATCCACAACCCACCACCCAACCCTTAACCCAAGGTCAAGGTCACAAACTTAGCATGTTCATAAACTTAACGTTGGGGTAAATGTTGCGTAACTTCTGTTTCTTTAAAGGGAACGCTTTGATATTTCATACATGCATTCATCGGATGATCCTCTATTGTGCTACAGCAAATCCATGACCCAACCCCCACCCCTTTCCCCTTTCCCAAGATCAACATCATAAACTTAACGTTGGAGTAAATGTCTTTTTATAACTTCTGTTTCTTTACAGGGAATGCTTGATATTTCATACATGCATTCATCTGATGATCCTCTATTGTGCTACAGCAAATCCATGACCCACCCCCCAACCCCTTTCCCCAAGGTCACGGTCACAAACTTAGCACATTCATACATGCCACCTTGCACCACTGACCCCAATGTCAATGTCCACCGCACACCCCTTAACCCAAGGTCAAGTTATATAATATTCATGTTTTTTTATGCAACTGTGCCAAGTTTGAGTTAAGGCTGCCAACAGGCGAGCTTCGTTGTCTTCCGACAACTCATGTGCAATAATTTATGAACTGCTGATTTTGATAATATTTGGCCACAATGTGTGTCTAGGGATAGTGCTTTGTTTTGCATATGACCCATGTTCGACGGTCCAATGTTAAGGTTTTATTTACCTTGTTTGTAAGGTAATGCATTAAATTATTTATTTTTTTATTAGCAAGGCTGCCAGCGAGGGGATTAGCTTAGTGATAATGATGCCGTTGTAACGGCATCATTATCACTAAGCTAATCCCCTCACTGGCGTTGTAACGGCATCATTATTACTAAGCTAATCCCCTCACTGGCATTGTAACGGCATCATTATCACTAAGCTAATCCCCTCGCTGGCATTGTAACGGCATCATTATCACTAAGCTAATCCCCTCGCTGGCGTTGTAACGCCATCATTATCACTAAGCTAATCCCCTCGCTGGCATTGTAACCCACTAAGCTAATCCCCTCGCTGGCGTTGTAACGGCATCATTATCACTAAGCTAATCCCCTCGCTGGCGTTGTAACGGCATCATTATCACTAAGCTAATCCCCTCGCTGGCATTGTAACAGCATCATTATCACTAAGCTAATCCCCTCGCTGGCATTGTAACGGCATCATTATCACTAAGCTAATCCCCTCGCTGGCATTGTATAGGCATCATTATCACTAAGGTAATCCCCTCGCTGGCATTGTAACGGCATCATTATCACTAAGCTAATCCCTTCGCTGGCATTGTAACGGCATCATTATCACTAAGGTAATCCCCTCGCTGGCATTGTAACGGCTTCATTATCACTAAGCTAATCCCCTCGCTGGCATTGTAACGGCATCATTATCACTAAGCTAATCCCCTCGCTGGCATTGTAACGGCATCATTATCACTAAGCTAATCCCCTCGCTGGCATTGTAACTTATCACTAAGCTAATCCCCTCACTGGCATTGTAATGGCATCATTATCACTAAGCTAATCCCCTCGCTGGCATTGTAACGGCATCATTATCACTAAGCTAATCCCCTCGCTGGCATTGTAACGGCATCATTATCACTAAGCTAATCCCCTCGCTGGCGTTGTAACGGCATCATTATCACTAAGCTAATCCCCTCGCTGGCGTTGTAACGGCATCATTATCACTAAGCTAATCCCCTCGCTGGCGTTGTAACGGCATCATTATCACTAAGCTAATCCCCTCGCTGGCGTTGTAACGGCTCAATTATCACTAAGCTAATCCCCTCGCTGGCGTTGTAACGGCATCATTATCACTAAGCTAATCCCCTCGCTGGCGTTGTAACGGCATCATTATCACTAAGCTAATCCCCTCGCTGGCATTGTAACTTATCACTAAGCTAATCCCCTCACTGGCATTGTAATGGCATCATTATCACTAAGCTAATCCCCTCGCTGGCATTGTAACGGCATCATTATCACTAAGCTAATCCCCTCGCTGGCATTGTAACGGCATCATTATCACTAAGCTAATCCCCTCGCTGGCGTTGTAACGGCATCATTATCACTAAGCTAATCCCCTCGCTGGCGTTGTAACGGCATCATTATCACTAAGCTAATCCCCTCGCTGGCGTTGTAACGGCATCATTATCACTAAGCTAATCCCCTCGCTGGCGTTGTAACGGCATCATTATCACTAAGCTAATCCCCTCGCTGGCGTTGTAACGGCATCATTATCACTAAGCTAATCCCCTCGCTGGCGTTGTAACGGCATCATTATCACTAAGCTAATCCCCTCGCTGGTGTAACGGCATCATTACATAAGCTAATCCCCTCGCTGGCGTAACGGCATCATTATCACTAGCTAATCCCCTCTGGCATTGTAACGGCACATACACTAAGCTAATCCCCTCGCTGGCATTGTAACGGCATCATTATCACTAAGCTAATCCCCTCGCTGGCGTTGTTTAGTTTATACTACCGGTATACTGGTTTCTGATAAGTAGCACAGCCATGCACAAACACGTTCAAAGTCTTGAACTTTATATTTATGAATAAGAACATGACTGTGTATGTATTTATGTTTTGATAGTACATATACATCATATGAGACACGCCATGCGATTTTGTACCTTTGTACATCTGTGTAATATCATTAAATACGTTTACAAAATTTACAATATTTGCCGTAAATGGCATCAAAAGTTGACAGAAATTTCAGAGTACATGTGGAATATAATATATACTCAACAAAACTAGAAACGTCCCTGTTTTATAGCCGGTGTAGCTCTGTCTATGTATGTACCACATGTTCAAAGTACATGTATTTTAAACCGTGGCGATGTTCAGAATATGATCGTGTAGAGTTTAGCCGATACACACGGTTTACATAGCGGCCAGTGACCGGAACGTTGATTTCCATTTTTTGCACGTGCACGCTATACTTGTGATTCAGTTCATGTCGTACCATTCATGCGATAGGGGCTATTCGGAAAATTCACGGCTTCCCGAAAACGAGCGAAATCAGGCAATTGGGATGCTTGCGGGTGGGATGGCCGCCAGGGCGGTCGCGCCTCGGTTTGGTTGCTGTCGGAAGACGATTTATCGTCTTGCAGCCCGGTACCAGCAGACTGGGGCTGTTCACGACCGGCAGCGACCTGGTAGGCCTCGTGTAACGACGGCTAGAGCCGATCGTTACATTACGTTGACGCACTTACGTCAACGTCGATTGGCAGCCACAGTCACTGCTAGGCGATACGGTGTCTCAGGGCAGACCATTCGCAACCGGTTACATCGTAACGCCCAACCAATCCGGGCACGTCGCCCGTACACTGGTCAGATAATGACCCAACGTCACCGTGCTGCCAGACTGTTATGGGCGCGACGTCATCTGAACTGGAGAAGGGCTGACTGGAACCGAGTTTTGTTCACCGATGAATCTCGGTTCACAGTTAGTCATGCTGACGGAAGATTACGGGTATACAGGCGTAAAAATGAAAGATTCACCGATTGTTGCATTGTTGAGAAGAACAGGTTTGGGTGAGGGAGCGTAATGGTCTGGGGTGGGATCATGGGAAACCGGAAGACAGATTTGGTTGTTGTACAGCGCAACATCAATGCACAACGTTATGTTGCAGATGTGCTAAATGCACATGCCTTACCATTTATCCGTCAGCATGGTCCTGGTGTGACATTGATGAACGACAATGCCCGCCCTCACGTAGCCAGGGTCACCACTCAATACTTACAGCAAAACAACGTCGACGTCATGCCATGGCCCGCGGTCTCCCCGGATTCTCAATTCCCATTGAGCACATATGGGATGAGCTGGGCCGCAAAGCACGAGCTAACCATCAGATTGACAATGTTCGCGATCTTACACGGGCGTTACAACGGGAATGGAGGAATTTGCCCAACGCACTGGTATTGCGTTACGTCACGTCGATGCGGCGTAGGATCATTGCATGCATTCATGCAAATGGTGGCCACATTCGGTACTAACGAGATTTACTGAATTTGCCACATTACTTATTGAAATTCCATCTCTAAACATTAAGTAACACATTTCTGAGTTTTTGTGATTTTTGATTTTGACCCCTACCGCCCTTGGCCGGTTATCTCTCGAATATTTAACAAGATATCCAAATGCAATTTATTGGCTTTGATACAGAAATGAATGAACTTGTTTTTCCATTTTGATTTTTAAAAGTAACCCTTTTGGTTTTTGATGAATCTTTGCTTAAACATGGAGGGACGTTTCTAGTTTTGCTCAGTATAACTCTGAATATTTTGTCAACTGGACGCCATTTATGTAAAATATTGTAAATTTTGTAAACATATTTCATGAAATTACGCAGCTGTCCGAAGGTACAAAATCACATAAGGTGTCTCATATAAGTGTAGTATTGGCTCGTTACTTACCGGTTCGAAATACTTCTAGTAGGAATTGTGTCATCATTCGTGAAAGCCAACAAATATTCAACACATTTGCAAAAGAAGCGTATTTATGAAGCTATTGCCTTTTTGGGGCCATTGTCTATTTATGGTTAAAATGTACTGATGAATAAAATTGGATGCACACAATACACACCCCCCCCACCCACATTCCACATCAGTCCACCCTAGGTCAAAGTGTCACTGAGGTTGTGTGTTCATTTTATTATTATTATCAAGGCTGCCAGCGAGGGGATTAGCTTTTTTACGATAAAGAGCTCTTGTTCTATATATTGCCTCTCACTGTTATGTTGACTGACTCTTGTAGAGTTGGAATTCTGCAGCCATAGGCAGGTTCACTTGGTTTAAACAGTATTTTATTTCATTTGAATAAGCACATGTCATATACAGTGCAACAGCCGCCTATGGGAAGACGCAAAACTGGCTGTTGTAGAGAGGTGGCTGTTCTAGGGAGGTTAGTGCTGAATTAAATTTTGTCGTCCGCTGTTTATTTATTTTCTTTGATAATTCTCATCAAAAACATGCTTTGGCAACATTTTAGAATCATTTCCAATGGAAATGATTCTAAAATGCGGTCAAAACATGTTTTTATTGAGTAAGAAGGCAAAGCAACAGCAGACGACAATTTTCGTGCTCAACAATCTAAGGGTTAGATACAGAGGAAATCATCCATTTGGGATATAAAATAGCGGCTGTTATAGAGAGGGTGTTGTTGTCGAGAGGTGGCCGTTCGGGGAGGTTCGACTAACATTTCAGAAAGTATACAAAAACAGTGATCAATTTGAGCTGAGATTGTGAGAGATTCTCACATACATGTAATTTTAAAAAACATTCATGCCAATACAAATATAACAATTCCCTCACAAATTGTGTCAAAATAGACTGTAGTAAACAATCTCTCACTCTGATTGTCAGCGAAACCAATCCCTGCACAAGTATGCAAGTAAGTACAGTCTACACTCGTTTACTCATAGTCCAGGGGCCGATTTCATCAAAATTGCTATTAAAGTATACTTATCTAGCAAAGTATACTTTGAGGGAGTAATCATTTATTTTTCCAGAAATTGACTATATCATATAGAACTAATGATATATTTGATGACTAAAAGTATGCAGAAGTATTATACTGAATTTATTACATTATCACAGCCAATATGGCTGTGATAATGTAATAAATTCAGTATAATAAAAATTAATAAATTTATCCTAAAATTTATAATTTCTCCCTCAAAGTATACTATGCTAGATAAGTATACTTTGCAATGTTGGTGAAATAGGCTACAGGGGACCGAGGAAAATTCTTAAAAGAGTTAACGAAAATTTTAGTTATACATAGAAAAACATGAACTTGGGCCAAGAATTTGACCTGAGAGAGTTTGAGGTAACGAGTGTATACGGTAAATGATGCGACATTGAACCAGTAAAGACAATGAATGCCAATGAGCATACATTTTTGCGACAGACCACATACAGTCGCGAAACTGTTTAACCCTGATCTATGGGTCCCATTCGGAACGTTTCGTCTTGACCTGCGGCTCGTCTGGTCCATTCACCCAGCGGCGCTCGTTTGTATGTGTATTAACCTTATACAAACGTCCCGTTTCTGTAACAGACAATAATAAGAGTAATTTATCATAATTTCATATGATATTTATTAAACAAGTTTAACCCTTTGAACACCACTGGTAGTGGTACATGTACATGGCAAAAAGTGTAGATCCAGATGTGCCGGCTCCTGACGAGCAGTCTCATCAGGATCTGCACTTTTTGAAAGTAAAATTCATATTTTGAGAACAAAAACACCCCCTTTTCATAAATGGACTAACCTCCAGTTATTTGGGTGTGAAAAGGTTAATGATTACATAAGAGTTGCCATTCACAGGGTACATACTTGCGTCGATGGCGCGGACGTCAAACTCGCGATTGATGAAGATTGGCGCAGTGCTGGCGTGGGAGTAGAGGCCGTCAGACCGGGAACTGGAGCCCGAGGTGCGGCTGTTACCCCGGCTCGATGTGCTCTCATCCTCCTCTGGAAAGGTCAAGGTCATTACCGTAAGAAACAAAATGAGACAAGCCGTGTGATATTGTACTTAACCCTTTCAACACCACAGGCCTGTATAGCGAGTGGTATCGCCAAAAAGTGCAGATCCAGATCAGCCGGCTCGTGACGAGCCGTCTCATCAGGATCTGCACTTTTTGCAAGTATTTTCATATTTTTGAGTACACTCCCTTTTCATAAATGGACTAGTCTGAAAATCATTTTCTGACGATTGGATTGGTTGCAAAATGAATGTATCAAAATCCATTCCAGTTACTTTAATAGGGGTGAAAGGGTTAAGAAGATGTGCAATTTTTCATGAAAATATATTTACAGTTTTCTGTAAATGACAGTGAAAGTTGACGAGATTTTCATAGCAAAATAGGATCGGACAAAGCTTTCAGATTTGAATTTCACGTCAACTTGACAAGAGGATTATCGGAGAAAAACATGTGTGAAATAGCAAGAAATCCCATGAAAGAAGCAGTGTAGCTCCTGATCTAATAGTACATTCATGTAGCTTGATAACTATATATATTCTGTGTTTCATTGATGGAATGGCGAACAGTGCAGATCCTGATCAGACTGTGCGGATGCACAGGCTGATCTGGATCTACACTGGTTGTAAAACCAATAAGCCCCATTTCCCTCGTCACACCAACCCATAAAGACAACTTGTTCTACATTATGCAGAGAAGACCATATTTTGGAGAGAAAATAATTGTTCACACTGGGTGTGGTATTTTCAAGGTTATGACAATATGGTCTGTTGTGTCCCAGATGATTTCTCAGATATTAAAAATGTAGTTTTTCTCTCTATGGACTGTAAATTACTTAAAGGTACACGCCCACTCACTAGGCACACAATGTTCTTTATAGGAATTAAATAACTGTATAATTGTGTCACTATTCCACCAGTTCTAAAGATTAAGAGTGCCTGCTATACAGATATAATTAGTTAGTAATATTTATTTTACTGATACATGTAGTGACACGTATTGGTATCAGGCTATTTTCATATGCAAATGAGGCATGGTATTGTTTAATTATTTATACTAATTAAATGCGTCACTTGAAAAAATAATATTTTCAACAGATTATGATAATTGCACATCAAAAAATAAATACAGAGAGTAAATAATAATGTCCGTTAAGATTTTAAGGAAACACGGTTATCGCCCCTGACATCAGTGTGGAAAGTTACGTCTAATATAAAATGTATAATAATGCCAATCAATATGTGAGGTAATGGTGAATGAATGTTTATTTTGTCAGAAAATGTCTCAGATGATGTCTCTGATATAAATAACATTTGGTGCCTACTGAGTGGGCATGTACCTTTAATGTTTTAATAGTTCTAATAATACCACTCTCTAATAGTAGACCCTCTCAAGTTTCTTTAAAATATGTTATTTTCAAATAGTAAAATCATTTTAGACATTAAAATTGTCACATTAAGGGCAAGAAGCTAACAAACATTTCAGACTCAATCAGTACTTATTGCAATTATGGCCGCTCCAGCTACTGATCTGCTAGCAAACTCAAGTTGTGAGATACAGATTTATTACTGCTTGTTAGAGTGAGTGAATAGTGAGTGAATATGGTTTAACGTCCGCTTTTCTGACATAGAGGTCCAAGCCTCAGGGAGTCTACACGCAGACGGGTCAACGGGGTCGTGTCCCGTATCCACCTGTCCGAGGGGGGTAAATCCCAACTTCAGAATTCAATATTTACAATCAAAATATATATTCAGTCCTGAAATTAGAACAACCTGATCTGGTGCCAGGCCCTCGCCACACCAGCATCATTTATCCCATCCCCTAAAAGTAATAGGATTAGCACTAATCTTACTTTTATATATGGGACATAGCCCGACTCAACTCTCACATACAAGAAAGCCAAAAATGTACATGAGGGCCAAATCCGGTATAGTGGGTTCCGGAAAGTATGAACCCAATCGTTAAGCCAGTTTAGTCGCCTTTTACGACAAGCAATGGCTACTGCAGCACTATTCTCAGGATCAGTTGATCCCGCCCCGGTGCCTGCACGGGGCTACTGCTTGTTAGAAGCATGGTGGGTGTGTTACTGAGTGAATGGCAAACGGTGCATACACAGATCGTGATGAGCAGGTTGATCTGGCTCGGCACTGATCGCGAAGGCGTTTTACTTTGCAGATTTTTACTTCCTTACCTGCTCTTGCCTTCTTCGGTCTTTCAGGCTGGTTCGTGTCAAAATTGTTTGGTTTCGGCATTGGCGGAAACCGTTTCTACAAAAGTAGAAGCATAAGACAATACAGATATTTATTAGTAGCCGATTTCACCAACATTGCAAAGTATACTTTTCTAGCAAAGTATACTTTGAGTGAGTAATCATTTATTTTTCCCGATATGCATTATTTCATATAGAACTAACGACTGCATATATTTGATGATTAAAAGTATGCAGAATTATTATACTGAATTTATTACATTATCACAGCCAAAATGGCTGTGATAATGTAATAAATTCAGTACAAAAAAATTAATAAATTTATCATAAAATTGAAGATTTCTCCCTCAAAGTATACTTTGCTATGTTGGTGAAATAGGCTACAGGTAACAAGGTTTTTATTGGCTGAAAACGTACTGACTAACATGTTGTTGTATCAGGCATCGACCTGATAGGAATGTCAGGATTATCGGTACTACAAATTGAAAACATGTTTCATTAGAATTTGGTTGAACGGACTCACATCATGTTTCCAAAGTATGGCAGTGTAATGACGCAATGTAAGCAAGTCTGCATTATTTTCAATGAAAGCAACATCATATTTCCTCATTCTGTAGCATACCATGTTACCAGTAGCCTATTTCACCAAATTGGCTGTGATAATGTAATAAATTCAGTATAATACTATAAATAATTCAATATAAGAAACGAGGCAAAGCCACGAAGGCCAGGTTTTTTCAAGCATAGACACTTGGATAACATAATTATACCCACTTTTTGTAGACTAGATGGCCGTGGCCTGCATGTCACGCCTTGGGGCGAGGCATGGACACTAAAAAAAGAGATATACCAGTAGTAGATGGAAAAAGTATAACCAAACTAGAAAATGTGTTCATAGAACACGGATGTCCCACATATCGCTTTGATAATAAATGAGGCCAAATTCCAAGAGAAATTTTTTTTTACCCGAGCGTTAAAAGTTTTTGAAGCACCAAGTATGTGACCTTGACCCTGGGCTTGGTGGGGGCAGGACAAATGTGGATTTGGCACAGGACAGTAGAGGACCATTAGAGCAATGTGTATATGAAGTATGAAGCTGATCCGTGAAAGAAAACAGAAATTATAAGATATTTACCTGAGGGTTTTTTTGAAGCATTCAATATGTGACCTTGACCCTGGGCTTGGCGGGGGCAGGTCGAATGTGGATTTGGCACAGGACAGTAGAGGACCATTAGAGCAATGCGTATATGAAGTATGAAGCTGATCCGTGAAAGGGAACAGAAATTTACCTGAGCGTTAAAGTTTTTGAAGCACCAAGTATGTGACCTTGACCCTGGGCTTGGCAGGGGCAGGACAAACGTAGATTTGGCACAAGGCAGTAAAGGACCATTAGAGCAATGCGTATATGAAGTATGAAGCTGATCGGTGAAAGAAAACAGAAATTATAAGATATTTACCTGAGCGTTAAAGTTTTTGAAGCACTAAGTATATGACCTTGACCCTGGGCTTGGCGGGGGCAGGACGAACGTGGATTTGGCACAGGACAGTAGAGGACCATTAGAGCAATGTGTATATGAAGTATGAAGCTGATCCATGGAAGGAAACAGAAATTATAAGATATTTACCCGAGCGTTAAAGTTTTTGAAGCACCAAGTATGTGACCTTGACCCTGGGCTTGGCAGGGGCAGGACAAATGTAGATTTGGCACAAGGCAGTAAAGGACCATTAGAGCAATGCGTATATGAAGTATGAAGCTGATCGGTGAAAGAAAACAGAAATTATACGATATTTACCTGAGCGTTAAAGTTTTTGAAGCACTAAGTATGTGACCTTGACCCTGGGCTTCGCGAGGGCAGGACGAACGTGGATTTGGCACAAGGCAGTAAAGGACCATTAGAGCAATGCGTATATGAAGTATGAAGCTGATCGGTGAAAGAAAACAGAAATTATAAGATATTTACCTGAGCGTTAAAGTTTTTGAAGCACTAAGTATATGACCTTGACCCTGGGCTTGGCGGGGGCAGGACGAACGTGGATTTGGCACAGGACAGTAGAGGACCATTAGAGCAATGTGTATATGAAGTATGAAGCTGATCCATGGAAGGAAACAGAAATTATAAGATATTTACCCGAGCGTTAAAGTTTTTGAAGCACCAAGTATGTGACCTTGACCCTGGGCTTGGCAGGGGCAGGACAAATGTAGATTTGGCACAAGGCAGTAAAGGACCATTAGAGCAATGCGTATATGAAGTATGAAGCTGATCGGTGAAAGAAAACAGAAATTATAAGATATTTACCTGAGCGTTAAAGTTTTTGAAGCACTAAGTATATGACCTTGACCCTGGGCTTGGCGGGGGCAGGACGAACGTGGATTTGGCACAGGACAGTAGAGGACCATTAGAGCAATGTGTATATGAAGTATGAAACTGATCCATGGAAGGAAACAGAAATTATAAGATATTTTACCCGAGCGTTAAAGTTTTTGAAGCACCAAGTATGTGACCTTGACCCTGGGCTTCTCGGGGGCAGGACGGACGTGGATTTGGTACAGGGCGGTAGAGGACCATTAGGGCAATGTGTATATGAAATATGAAGGAGATCGGTCAAAGGATGAAGAAATTATGAGACATTTACCCGAGCGTTAAAGTTTCGTGACGGACGGACAGACGGGACGGACTGGACGGAGGGACGGACGTTCTTACGGTACTATACTTATGTGGCTTATCACATGTTAAATATTAGCCACATAAAAGGATTTTTAGCCACATAAAAGGATTTTTAGGTGGCTAATTGTAACCAACCCTATCCCTAACTAAGTCCATAACCCTGTGGGGCTAGCCACATAAGTATAGTACCGTCAGCGCGGACGGACGGACAAGGGTAACACTATATGCCCCCACCACGATAGTATAAAAACTTGAACTGGACACACGGACGTATGGACGGACGGACGGACGTTCTTACAGTACTATACTTATGTGGCTTATCACATGTTAAATATTAGCCACATAAAACGATTTTTAGCCACATAAAACGATTTTTTAGGTGGCTAATTGTAACCAACCCTCCTATCCTTTACTAAGTCCATAACCCTGTGGGGCTAGCCACATAAGTACCCTAATGTGTGCCCGGACAGACGGACGGACGGACGTATGCCAAAATGCCGACTATATCGCGCTTTCCGCAAGCGGGCGCGACAATGATGATAAACACCCATGTGAAGTATGAAGGTAATGGGTGAAGCAGTTGCAGAGATATAGTACACAAAAAAACTTTAACAAAAAAAATTCAAAGTAATTTGACCTTGACATTGGGCTCAGGGGCTGCATGGTTGGGGGGTAGAATGAAAATATGGATGATGATAAACACCCATGTGAAGTTTCAAGGTAATGGGCGAAGCAGTTGCAGAGATATAGTATAACGAAAAACTTTAACCTAAAAACTTTAACCAGACGTACGTTAAAAAGTTAACGTTGAAAATAGCTAAGTCAATTACGTAGAAATAATAGGACAAGGTAAAAAAAATGGTCACATGTTGGATAGTTGTATGTGGTGGGCACCCCTTGGTTATGAAGCTGTGAAAGTTTGGTGGTCCCAGGTGGTACAGTACCAAAGAAATGGACTTAAACACGAAAACTTAACATTGTAAACGCGAAAAGTTAACATTGAAAATGGCTAAGTCGACTGCGCTGAAAAAATGGGTTAAGTTCATAAAAAGGTAACATGTTGAATAATGATATGTGGTGGGCACCCCTTGGTTATGAAGCTGTGAAAGTTTGTTGGTCCTATGTGGTACAGTAACAAAGAAATGGACGAAAACATGAAAAATTAACATTGATGTTGGTGGACCAGCATGAAATCTGCCCAAATTTTACGGCTATATAAACAATGCAAACAAATTTTTTTTGGATAATATTAAATTATAGCAAAATTATGAGCTTTCTTTTTATTTCATGAAATTTGGTCCAATATATATTTTATTGCAAACTTTTTTTTACCGCTTTAAATCCCCATAGACATAACAGAGTGAATCAAAATTTATCTTTTGTTTTCTTTAATAGTTACATCATTTCAAAGCTATCTAAAGATTTCTGAGTATTTTCCAATTTTTTTAAATTTTTTTTGGCTCCTACCCCAGCTCCTCCACCTCCTTTTCCCCCATGTTATATTCCCATAGACAAATCAATTTTTCGTAATAAATCAATATTGGACCAAATTTCACAAAATTAAAAGAAGGCTCATTCTTAAATTTTGATAAAATTTAATATTATCGAAGACTACTTTGTTTTTGCATTGTTTGTATGGCCGTAAAATTTGGGCAGCTTTCGTAAAACAGACAGTAGAGGGCAGTGAGACTACTGTCTGTTCCACATTTTGCTGCTGACGAACTTTCGACTATTAAACACATTAAATGTAAAAAAGATTTAAAATTGTTTTATTTGATGAAATTCCATCAAATATTGATTTTATTGCGAAAAAACTATTTTCCAATGGGAGTTTTACATGGGGGCTAAAACTAGATTTTTTGTTTAAATAATTTTTATTTGTGGACCGATTTTCAAAATCTAACTTTTGTTTTTTTCTTCTTTACATTATTTCTAGACAGGTTTCGGAGTCAATTGTCAAAAAAAAACATTTTTCGACCATCCTGGTCACCCTCATCCTCATTTTTGACTCATGTAAAATACTTTTTCTTTAATAGTAGGGATGGTGACTTTTTTGTTCAACACTGGTATTTATGACCAGATGGCCGCGGCCAGCATGTCGAGCCCGCCGAGGCATTTGATGGTATTTTATAAAAATCTAACGCAGATTTTGGACGGACCAACGGATGCACACACGGACGCACGGACGCACGGACGCACGGACGCACGGACGCACGGACGCACGGACGCACGGACGCACGGACGTCATTGTGATCACTAAGTGGGCTCGACAAAAATGTACTTACATTCACTACTGTCTGTTCCACGTTTTGCTGCCGACAACTTTTCACTATTAAACACATTAAATTAAAAAAAAAACATGTGGGGAAAAGGAGAAGCTGAGGGAGGAGTCAAAAAACGAAAACATTTGGAAATTGACTTTGAAACCTGGTTAGATAGCTTGGAACAAGTTAGATTTTTAAAATCGGTCCGCAAATAAAATAAAAATTCCCATGTTAAATTCCCATAGGAAAATCGTTGTTTCACAATAAAATCAATATTTGATTTTTTTGTTTTTGATGAAAATGTACTTACATTTAAATATTGTTTAGATTTAATGTGTGTAATAGCCAAAAGTTTGCCAGCAAAACAAGGAACAGACAGTTGTACTACCATTTTCTGGATGTCCGGATCAGAGGGGTTCTGCTGTGAACAAATCAAGTGCGGAGAGATAATACTTACAGCTGGTAGCATGCCGATGGCAAATGGTCGGGTCTTGTCGAATGGGTTGACACGCTCATCTGTGAAGTAAACCGGTGTACTATAAATGGATGGATA
Organism: Conchocele bisecta; assembly: GCA_029237695.1. Classification (NCBI taxonomy): domain Eukaryota; kingdom Metazoa; phylum Mollusca; class Bivalvia; order Lucinida; family Thyasiridae; genus Conchocele; species Conchocele bisecta. The sequence goes on from CM055266.1 coordinate 65,536,823, forward strand.
TTTCATATAATCACTTGAATTCCGCACATGCGATGAAACTTTCATCAACTTTCGATGTCACTTATGAAAGGTATCGCAGAAATGTCTCGTTTCTGATATTGCAGAAAATCTCATGCTAAATTCTTGATTACTTCATTAATCTATGAGGAATTTTGAAATTGTGCACAACTGTGTAGTTTGAGCCAATTTCACCAAAAGTATACAAAGTATACCTATCTTGCTATTAAGTACATTTCGAGGGAGAAATTTAATTTAAGGATAAATTTATTCATTTTTATTATACTGAATTTATTACATTATCACAGCCATTTTGGCTGTGATAATGTAATAACTTCAGTATAATAATTCTGCATACTTATAATCATCAACTATATGCAGTTGTTAGTTCTATATGAAATAATTCATTTCGGAAAAAATAAATGATTACTCCCTCAAAGTACACTAGATAAGTAGGCTAAGCAATTTTGGACAGGGCCTACCTACACTGTTCACCAATCAGTCACTGGAACACATGACATGCTGCTACCTAACAAACAAACATATATCCTCATCAGGATTGTGAAGTAACACCAGGAGCTAGACTGGCCCCACAGATGCCATAAGCCCCCTTTCTCATATCACAGCCCATTTATGGTTTCTAGCTGTGATTGCAGAAATAGGGATATATGTTTTTCACCAGTGTAGATCCAGATCAGCCTGTGCATCCGCCGTTTGATCAGCATCTGTCCTGTTTACCATTCCATCAATGAAACACCTGTCATGCTTCTAACAAGCAATATAGACCGTTGACATACAAGAGCGCTATTTGATATGTAGCCGATTTCACCAAAATTTCTAAACATACTTATCTGGCCAAGTATACTTTGAGGGAGTAATAATTTATTTTTCCTAAAATGGATTATTTCATATAGAACTAATATATATTTGATTATTAAAAGTTTGCAGAATTATTAAACTGAATTTATTACATTATCACAACCAAAATAAAATAATTTAAAATTTCTCCCTCAAAGTGTATTTAGGAAGATAAGTATACTTTGCAATTTTGTGGAAATTGGCTACAGCAACACTGGTCAACAATGCCATAAGCCCCATTTCTCCCGTCACAACCACGTTTCAGGGTGCACTGCTTAGAGATGTTCCACTGTACCTTTCTTCACGTCAGGCTGTTGTTGGAAAAACGAGTCTGTGTTCTCATTGTTGAGCTTGCCTGGGCCTGTGGTCCCAATCTGCATCGGGAACCGTTTCTGTAACATGTAACATGCAGTATTAACCCATTTAAGTCTGTGAATACAACACCTTTTTATTGAAAAATACTGATTATTTTCTTTATTTCTCTCTAAAAGTATGTTTTGTTACCGCTCATTTGAACCGTCTTGCTGAGACAGTTCAAATGAGTGGTAATGTCGTCTGCTGTTGTTTCTTATTTTGTCTTTTCTCTCAATAAAAACATGGTTTGTCAAAGCATGTTTTTGATAAGAACAAAAAGAAGTATGGTGGTTCTAGGTGGAACAGTAACAGATAAATTGACAGAATACAAAAACTTAACATTGGACTTGGACGCCGCCAGCACGTCCGCCTGGCTTTCGCCAATGACAACATATACATGTACTTTCGAACAGAAATAGAGAAAATAGAAAAAAAAAATCCAAATTTTCATACTACTGTAATTGTATCCAGCCTATAATGGGTTAATTATTAACCCCATCACCTCACATGCCATAAATCCAATATGTGCAAACACTGTAGATCCCGATGAGCCGGCTCTATCTGCAGCATTTTCCAGTATTGTTAAAGTCTAGCAACAAATAATATTTATTTTATTATTGGAAGAGTCCAAAAATTAGCTTGGAACATGTCGTGTTAGATATACTTATGGTTAACCAATAACATGCCATATTTATTCTAATAGTAGCCCCCTCTCTAATAGTAGCCCCCTTCTAAAGTTTCAGTTAAATTATTTTATTTTCACATAGTAAAGTCATCTCAGAATTCAAATTTCTGTGTTTTTATGCAATTATAATGCCAAAAGTACTTGCATAGCCCCGGGGGCGTTTATTACAATAATTACAGTATACTTATATTATTAACCCTTAAAAAGGCAGGAACAGAAAATTGTTGTCTGCTGTTGTTTCTTATTTTGTATTTTCTCTCAATAAAAACATGGTTTGTCAAAGCATGTTTTTGATAAGAACAAAAAGAAGTATGGTGGTTCTAGGAGGAACAGTAACAGATAAATTGACAGAATACAAAAACTTAACATTGGACTTGGACGCCACCAGCACGTCCGCCTGGCTTTCGCCAATCCAATAACCGGATTTTTAAAAATCACAATTGTGCTTAGATACAAAATCACATGGCGTGTCTCATATTAAGCAAGCTAAACCATATAAGGAATATCTTACCGCAGCTGGCATCGATAGACCAACAACCGTCGGCATCGGAGAGAACTTGTGAGACTTGAACTTCTCATCTGTGAAAATAGTACACACAATCTGATGACGTCATATTCTTTGTTGATTTACATCATAAAGTCACTCACATGTTACATTGATTGTGTGTTACTTCGGTACACTGCAGTAAATTTACAAGTCCAGATCTCAATTACTAATTATCAATTATCATGAAATAGCTATAAACATGATAAATCCTGTCTTTATAAGTGGAGAAATGGGACTTATGGGTTTTGTGACTAGTGTAGATCCAGATCTACATGTGCGGATGCAGGATCTGCACTGTTTGCCATTCCATCAATGAAAGACCCGTCATGCCTCTAGCAAGCGGTATGTATTGCTATAAGGTTAAAGGAGTGTGCTATTTGATCTGGATCAACACTGATCACAAATCCCATAAGCCACATTTCTCCAGTCACAGCCACATATGGAGCTGTGCAATGTTAGCCTATTGCTAGTGGCTACAGTAACAGTATTCATGGGCGGATTCAGGGGGCGCCCCCCCCCCCCCCCCCCCCACCCCCCCCCCCCCCCCCCCCCCCTCCCCGAAATTTGCAGAGTAAAGATTTTTTACAAGTTACAAGGCACGTTTCCTGCCAAGTGCCATGTATTCCATGCATTTTTCGGTCGTTGTCTTATTGTTTCAAAATTTAAACGTTTTCAATAAACTAGATGGCCGCGGCCTGCATGTCGCGCCTTGTGGCGAGGCACGGACACTAAAAAAAAAAAAAGATATAGTATAACGAAAAACTTAACCAAAAAACTTAACCAAAAACTTTAACCAAAAAACTTAACCAAAAAAACTTAACCAAAAACTTTAACCAAAAAACTTAACCAAAAACTTCAAAGTAATTTGACCTTGACATTGGGCACAGGGGCCGCACGGGAGTGGGGTAGAATGAAAATACAGATGATGATAAACACCCATGTGAAGCTTCAAGGTAATGGGCAAAGCAGTTGCAGAGATATAGTATAACGAAAAACTTTAACCAAAAAACTTAACCAAAAACTTTAACCAAAAAACTTAACCAAAAACTTCAAAGTAATTTGACCTTGACATTGGGCACAGGGGCCGCACGGGAGGGGGGTAGAATGAAAATATAGATGATGATAAACACCCATGTGAAGTTTCAAGGTAATGGGCAAAGCAGTTGCAGAGATACAGCATAACAAAAAACTTTAACCAAAAAACTTAACCAAAAAACCAAAGTGCCGACTATATCGAGCTTTCCGCAAGCGGGCGCGACAAAAATCACATCTAAACATACTGTGACAGTGTCAATATTTTTGCTCCAAAATGCGCCAGAACGCAGGAACATTTTTTTTTTGGGGGGGGAATGCCCCACGGACCACCCAAGCGCTATCCCGAGGTCTGTTCGGTCGACTATTTTGCAATACTTGACTATATATAGCTCGTTCGATAATATAGGCAAGTATTACAAAACAGTTACGCCCCCCTAACCCGAAATCCTGGATCCACGCCTGGTATTTAACGCACATAATATGTTATTATTCCTGAAACAAGTGGAACATTGCCGTTGCACTTGGATTAAAGTTAAGGCAATAAAGTAATATGGTCTATTAATAGGCATGCAAAAATACGACCAGCGGAACTTATTGATTTTTACAGTTTGTTTATTGGTGTCTAACGGCCTATCAACAGCTACGATCATTTAAGGCTGGGCCAACGGGTTCGATCTCGCATTTAACCTGCTACATTGGGGGGAAAATCGCAAAAACAGAACGGAATATTTACATCGAGAAAAAATATATTCAGGCATGACATTAGAAAAACCCGACCAGGTGCCAGGTCCATACCACACCAAAGTCACCTGGCCCCTTCCCCTATTAAAAAGTAATACCGATAGGATTAGTCTTATAAAGGGTAGAACTTGTTGAATTCTCCTTGTATGCATACAGGTAACCTGCCCTGTATTGACCGAATACATACCGACTGATAACATAATGTTGTATCAGGCATTGACCTGATACGATACAACATCCGGGTTACAACAAAGTGAAAACGACGTTCCATTGGTCGGATGACGTCACGTGACGTTACCGAATAACACCAGTGTAATGATGCAACGTAAACAAGTTCTGTCCATAGATAATGACGTCATCTGTGGTCATTTTCGAGCATAAAACGTTACCTGATTAATAGGTTTATCAGGCTCGGCTCGGAAACGGTAGGAATTCCTCGGCAAGCCTCGGAATTCCTACGCGTTTCCTAGCCTTGCCTGATAAACTTGATATCAAAAGACACTAGCCTGGTATTCTCTCTACATATACATGTATATAAACTGTTATCAAGTAGTTGGTTTCAAGTAGTAAGTTACGATGTAGGTTTATCATATGTTATAAATGCGAACAGCCATGTGATTTTGTACATAAGAAGATGTGCAATTTTTCATGAAACATTTACAGAGACTGTGATATTTTCAGTAAACAACGTCGAAGGTTGACAAAATTTTCATAGCAAATGCGTATCTCTAAACATTTCGTCAACTTTCGACATCATTTAGGGAAAATATCGTAACTTTTTGTACCAGTATATATGTTTTCACGAGATATCTTCTCGTTTACAAAATCACATGGCTCGTCTCAAATGACTTACTACTGACAGCCGAGTTTTTCTCATTGAACATCCCTGTAATAGAAAGAAATGTTTTGAACACATTACCAGAGCTCCAGATAAGGTGCATATTTGGACCAAATTTTCCGGGTATTTTTATTATTTCTTCACGAAAAATGGCAAGTTGGGATTGCTTTAGAATCGTCTCATCGAGACGATTCTAAAGCACTCCCAACTTGCCAATTTTGGCGAAGAAATAATGAAAGTCTCCCCAAAGTTGATCCAATTACGCACCTTAACTGGAGCTGTGATTACAATCTGTAGCCGATTTCACCAACATTGCAAAGTATACTTATCTAGCAAAGTATACTTTGAGGGAGAAATTTTCAATTTAAGGATAAATTTATTAATTTTTATTATACTGAATTTATTACATTATCACAGCCATTTTGGCTGTTATAATGTAATAAATTAAGTATAATAATTCTGCATAATTTTAATCATCAAATATATGCAGTCGTTAAGTCCTATGTGACATAATGCATTTCGGGAAAAATAAATGATTACACCCTCAAAGTATACTTTGCTAGATAGGTACCGGTATACTTGCAATGCAATTTTGATGAAATCTGCTACTGGAGATACAGCATACATCAGAGGAGTCGGAGTGGCAACCGCCGTCCCAATATTTGGAGCAAAAATAAAAGGTGTCTCTTAAATGCAGTAGAATTCAGGAAATGGCATCTAGAATTAAAAAAAACAAAAACGGGGGTGCATGGCACGGGCCCCTAGCATTAATTCGCTTTGCTCGGGTCGACATTCGCCTCCCCAATATTAATTTGCTTCCGACGCCTCTGTACATGTAGCGTACATAATTTGTACTTGGGAAATTACGAGTAACTTCCTTTAGAAAAATTTCCGGGGCATCCGGACCTTGATGGAATTTGTTGGTATGATGTCACGTTGCTTAGTTGAAGAAGGTGACATCAAACCAACAAACTATGCCAATTTTAATGCCGATTCCAATACCATTTCCAACTATAATGCCAGTTCTAATGCCAATTATGCCCCAAAACCAGTTCTAAGGAAAGTTTTGAAAAAGTCACTTGTGATTACCAAGATTGGAACTTTCCCAGTTTGCTAACATATGTATAAGAATGGTCTATATTAACCCATCTCAGTCTAAGGATGCAATATATTTTTCTTGAATAAATCTCATTATTTTGTGTATTTCTGAATAAATATATATGTTGTTACCACTCACTTGAGACGGTTCAAATGAGTGGTAACAATACATTCTTTCAAGATGAAATAAAGAAATAATAGAGATTTTTGTCTCGGACTACTATAACTGTATCCAAATAATAGAGATTTTTGTCTCGGACTACTATAACTGTATCCCGTCTGCAATGGGTTAACCCTTAGACCGCTATCTTTTTTTTTTGTTGTCTGCTGTTTATTTTCCATTTTTATCATCAAAAACATGCTTTGACAGCACTTTAGAATAATTTATAACATGCTTTGACAGCACTTCAGAATCATTTCCATTGTAAAACCTTGTTTTTATTGAGAAATGAGTCATATAAATGAGAAGATATAAAAGCAACAGCAGACGACAATTGTTGTGAGTAGCGGTCTAAAAGTCAAGAATCTTGTGGTGATTTGCCAAGTTCGGTAATCTATTTATAAGACAGGGGGCCGTTTCACTAAACTTTGTACGACTGAAATGTTTGTAAGTGCAAAATTATGACAGTCTATATATTCCACATTAACAATGTTTTCTTGTAAACAATTATTGGATTTACATTTATTGAGCATAGGCTGCATATGCAGCCTATGCTCAATAAATGTAAATCCATCAATTGAAATTTCCAGACGATCCTGAATTTGCACTTACCAACATTTTAGTTTATTCTAATGCACTCTATAAATATCACGCAATCTGATTGGCTGATGGTCATACATTACAGGTATATCATTGTTGATGAACGGTCGCAAATTATTTCAATATGTATTCCTACGCCAGTAGTAAAGGAGTGCATTAGAAATAGGTTAACCGCATTGTAATTTTGAAATTTGCGGCGTATATCAGAAAATGATAGGTCGGAAAACATGTTGCGAGAAGCCATTAAACAAATTTTCCGACCTATCATTTTCTGATCTACGCCGCAAATTTGAAAATTACAATACAGTTAACCCTATAGTGAAACCTGCCCCCCGGTCTATACAGCGCGATTGCCGACTGTGGGCAGTGTACTGACGACGAAGGTTGTCCTTGGGGTGGTACTGGTTCTTTCCTACATAGTCGCCTTCACTCTCCATGTCGATGATGCTCGCTGGTGTACTAGAAACAAATAAATAGTTGATTCAACTACCATTTTGAAATACCAGATTTATTTCCCCGAGACAGCTGGAAATTTGATAAAGACGTGAATGAGGAGCATGAGTTTCTTTGTCGGATTTCCAGATGTCAAGGGAAATAAATCCGGTATTTCAAAATGATAGTGAAATAAATTGTATAATACATGCTCTTCGAACAGCTTATAACATTGTCAACAATTTTGACGTTTGTGTACGATTTGTTTCTTCGCAGGAAATAAAATTGATGTCAATTACGACTCGCGAACGTCTAGGAAGAACTATTTCCTTCAAGGAAATAAATCCCTCCAGAATCACGGTAAATTACTGGGTAGCATGTAATATAAAACATGGCTGTTACTGGATTTGTGACCAATGTAGCTCCTGATCAAATAGCATACTCCTGTAGCCTGATAACGATCTATGTTGCTTGTTATAAACATGACGGTTGTTTTATTGATGGAATTGCGAACAGTGCAGATCCTGATCAGACTGTGCGGATGCGGATCTACATTGGTCACAAAACACATAAGCCCCATTTTTCAGTCACGGCCACAAATAAGATTTGACAAAACCAGACTTGTGACAATTGCCATCATTTTAGACCAGGGTCTACGTGTATAATGTACAGAGCTTCAGTTAAGGTGCGTAATTTTGAGGTAAATTTCTTATTTCTCCATCAAAAATGGCAAATTGGGAGTGCTTTAGAATCGTCTCAATGAGACGATTCTAAAGCACTCCCAACTTGCCATTTTTGATGAAGAAATAACAAAATTTCACCCCAAGTTGGTCAAATTACGCACCTTAACTGGAGCTCTGAATGTATACACGTCTCATGGATATTCATATTCATTTATAAAATGTGGCTGCGACTGAGAAAATGGGGCTTACGGGATTTGTAGCCCTTGATCAAATAATGCACTCCAGTGGCCTGATAACAATCTATGTTGGTTGCTTAGTGCTAGAAGCACGACAGGTGTTTCACTGACGGAATGGCGAATAGCGTAAATCCTGATCAAACTGCACGGATGTGCAAGCTAATCTGGATCTACACTTGTCGCAAAACCCAACAGCCACAAATTATCACAATGCATGCAATGACCTGACCTGTAGCCAATTTCACCAAAATTGCAAAGTATACCAAACCTAGCAAAATGTACTTTGAGGGAGTAATCATTAATTTTTCCCGAAATGCATTATTTCATATAGAACTAATGACTGCATATATTTGATGATTAAACGTCTGCAGAATTATTATACTGATAATGTAATAAATTCAGTTTATTAAAATTAATAAATTTATCCTTAAATTGAAAAGTTCTCCCTCAAATTAGACTTTGCTATAAATTGATTTGTCTATGGGAATTTAACATGGGGGGAAAAAGAGGTAAAGAAGTGGGAGGAGTCAAAAAACGAAAAATTTGGAAATTGACTCCGAAACCTAGCTAGATAGCTTGGAAATGATCTAACTAAGAAAACAAAAGTTAAATTTTAAAAATCGGTCCAGTATTTCTAAAATTCAAAAAAAATTCCCCATGTTAAATCCCCATAGACATCTTCACTCTGTGAAGATAGATTTAACATGGGGAAATTTTGTTTTCGCAATAAAATCAATATTTGACCAAATGTCACGAAATAAAAAGAAGGCTCATTCTTAATTTTTCCTTTAATTTAATATTATCAAAAGAAATCTTGTTTTTGAATTGTCTATATAGCCGTAAAATTTGGGCAGCTTTCGTGAAACAGACAGTAGATAAGTATACTTTGCAATGTTGGTGAAATGGGGGGGCTACATGCAGGCTAGTTCCACATGGACCAATTTTCAAAATTATTGTTTTATTGTCCAATGTAATAAGACCAATCCTGCCAGATTTGAACAAGTCATATTCAAACCCTCCAACTGGTCTAACTAGTTGCCAGCATCCTTTATCAGAGAAAATTTGAACATTTTAATTTTGCGCTTAAAAACTTCTTAACCCGTTCATCGCTACAGCCCTTATAGCGATGTCTGTAAACAGTGTAGATCCAGATGAGTCGGCTTGTGACGAGCCGTCTCATCAGGATCTGCACTTTTCGCAAGTAATTTTCATATTTTTTACAAGCCAAAAAAAAAAAAGACACTTTTTGAAAATGATTTTGTGATGACTGAATTGGACGGAAAACTAACTCCAGTTATTTAGAAGTGAAAGGGGGTGAATTGAACAAACCTTACGTTTGCACTTACAAACTTCTTAATTGAATAAAGCTTAGTGAAACGGGTCTTTCCTCCAACTTACATGGATGGAAAAGTGAATGGGTTTCGCATCCCAGAAACAGCTACGGTCATATAGACACCGTTAATCATCTGTACAGATGGGAGGAAAAATGTGAAAGTGAATGGGTCATATTGAGATGAGACCACCGTTTAAAGACTCATCCGATAAGACCAGTGGGATGGAAATACTATGAAAGTATTTTTGATGCCTAAGGCGAGGTTTGAACCCACAACCTCCAGATTAATATTGGAAGTCAGGTGTTCTAACCCCTAGCCTACAACCCATCCCTAACTTACATGGATCGCGGATTCTTTGCAGAATATGCAGACCGCTCGCCGCCGCGTTTCTTGATACAGTAGGTGGCCACGGCGATACACGCGGCGATAATGATGGCGCCAATGGCACACAGGAGCCCGATACCCGCGGGCGACAAGATCCAGGGCTTGTCTGACGACGTCGTAGTCGTGTACTTGCCCACCTGGCTGATGGCAAACGGCGTCCACGAGGTCCCTGTAATGTTTACAGGCAGATGACCTTATATGAGACATGCCATGTGATTTTGTACCTTCGGACATCTGCATAATTTCATAAAATATGTTTACAAAATTTACAATGTTTTGTAAATGGTGTCAAAAATTTACAAAATATTTAGAGGACATGCGGAATATAATTTTGTCAACTTTTGGCTTTATTAATGAAAAAATATTGTAAATTTCGCAAACGTATTTAATGAAATGACACAGATGTCGGCGTGTCTCATATTAGGTGAGGCATGTGATTTAAGATGTGTGATTTTTCATGAAAAATATTTTCACAAACTTGTGATATTTTCTGTAAATAACACTGAAAGTTGACAACATTTTCATAGGAAACGAGGGATTCTATTCCGGATACCGATCCTGACTCGATTACTATTAAAGCAAATAGCACACTCCTGCAGCCTATATTGCTTGTTAACCCTTTCACCCCTAAGTAACTGGAATGGATTTCGATATGTTAATTTTGCAACCAATCCAATCGTCACAAAATGATTTTTAGACTTGTCCATGTATGGAAAGGGGGCGTCTTTGTTCTCAAAAATGTGAAAATTACTTGCAAAAAGTGTAGATCCTGATGAGACGGCTCGTCACGAGCCGACTCATCTGGATCTACACTTTTTGCCAATACCACTATACAGGCCTGTGGTGTTTAAAGGGTTAATAGCAGGATGAAGCTTGTTTCATTGATGAAATGGCGAACAGTGCAGATCCGGATCAGACTGTGCGTATGCACAGCCTGATTTGGATTTACACTGGTCGCACAACCCATAAGCCCCATTTCTAATATATGTGGTTGTGACTGGAGAAAGGTTTTAATTTTTAATTTACTCAATTACATCTTTGATAAATGATGGAACAACAGTACCCAATGTCCAATTCATTATGTGGAGCCCTAAGGGCCAATTTCACTATACTTGATACGACTAAAAAGGTACGCAAGTATAAAATTGAAATTTACAATAACAGTTGCACGGACAGCAGATTAACTATATATTAGTAGATGTGTTCATGCTTCATGATGGTTACTTGTACAAGTCCAGTATTCCCGCGACTTTTCCAAGTTTATACCCCGATAAATACCACAAAAAGGCCATTCATTCCTATAGTAAATAACCATGCTAAAGCTGGGGTCGGTACAATATTTTCTTTATGGAAATTAAATAACAGTATAATTGTGTAACTCTTTCATCAGTTTTAAAAATTACAAGTGCCCGCTACACAGATGTAATCATTTAGTAAAGTGTAATTTACTGATAGAGACTTGCGGTGATATCAGGCTATTTTCATATGCAAATGAGGCAGGATATTTTTCAACTAAATGCGTCACCTGAAAAAAATATTTTATCGACATATCATAAAGTAAGATCATTGCATATCAAAAAATAAATAAATGGAATTAATATAAGGTTCGACAATGTCCAGTCGTCGTTAAACGTTTGCCGTGACACGAGGGAACTGTTTGAACCCAAAGGCAGTAGGCCGCGGGTTCAAACGGTTTCGGAGTGCCACGGCAAACGTTTACCCACTGCTGGACATTGTCAAACGTTATTGTTACATTTCCGTCAGAAATATCATGCAATTTGAGTATATATGCAGTACTTTTAATACTTTGATAATCTGTTCCATTCAAACAGCTGATTTACACAAGGATATTCCGGGGCAGCAGTACTAGTACACGTTGCGTGATGCAGCCGCCAATTTAAAAATTCAAGTGCGACCGTTGTGAACTGGTCTGGTGACATAATGGTGCGTTCTAGTAACGTCAGGAGACACATGCATTACGTAGGTGTTGGCTTGGCCCCGGAATGAGCATTGTCTATAGCCATGGTCAAAAAGCACGCGCTGTACATTTGAACACGGCTGTGAGCGATGTCAAACAACGGCAGTCACGTAACAATAGTCGTTTCCGTTATTATTTTAAGGAAACGCGGTTATTTCCCCTGATATCAAACTGGCAATTGGTGTTGGATATAAAAAGTATAAAACTGTCAATTAGCACATCTGGTGATGGTAAATCAATGTTCAGTTTGCGCTGTAGGACTCTAGGTTTATTGCAAGAAGCAAATTCATAACAATCTTTGTACCTACTTTTTATTTATTTAATGGCCTGTCAACAGCTAAGGTCATTTTAGGCCAGGTTAATGGCGGTCTCACAGCCGTGGTCAAACGTACAATGTTTGACCATGGCTGTTGGCAATGCTCATTTTGGGGCCAAGCCAACACGTACGTAATGCATGTGTCTCATGTTACTAGAATGCAACATTATGTCAAGTTAACAACGGACGCACTATATATAGGAATGAATGGCCTTTTTGTGGAATTTATGGGGGTATAAACTTGGAAAAGTCGCGGGAATACTGGATGAAGGCCGGAAGGCCTCGTCCAGTATTCCCGCAACTTTTCCAAGTTTATATCCCCGATAAATTCCACAAAAAGGCCATTCATTCCTTATAATTCCAGCATTTTAAATAAATTCATTAAGAAAATGTGTTTATTTTCCGTTTTCTTAAGAATTATTTTAACTGCGCCTGACGGTTACGGAAAGTAGTTCGGCATGGAGTTTACTGGGATATAAATTTTGGACGGAGACTTGCAACGGACCAATCAAATGTTAGAGAATTGTGTAAATATTTTTGAGCTGGAATTATTGAAATTTTAAAATTGATGCGGCTGTATCACGTGACGTGTGCTGCGGCCCCAGATTATGTACATATAAATTAGCTGTTTGAATGGAGAAGATTGTCAAGGTACCGAAAGTACTGCAAAAATGCTCAAATTCCATGATATTTCTGACGGAAATGTAACAATAACATTCGACAATGTCCAGTCGTGGGTAGACGATTGTCGTGCCCCTCAGGAACTGTTTGAAGCCCACGGCCTACGACCTTGGGGTTCAAACAGTTCCCTGTGCCATGGCAGATGCTTACCCACGGCTGGACATTGTCGAACCTGATATTTCACCTGAGTGAATGGGGGCAAAATGCCATAATCAGAACTGAATATTACAGAAAAAATATGTATTCAGCCCGAAAATTAGAATAACCTGATCTGGTGCCAGGTGCCAACACATCAGAATTGCTTAGCATAAAAGTAATACGATTAGTACTAATTGTACTACTTTTATAATGGGTATAAGCGCATTTAACTCTTAAGTAACAAGGAAGCCAAAAATAAAATGTACCTGAGGTCCAAAGCAGGGATATCGGGATTCCAGTAAGGATGAATCCCATTGTGTTAAATTTAAACTTTGCATGCTCCCAACCTGGGCCCGGTTGTTCAAAACATCAGTTAGCTTAACGGACTGTTAAATCCTTAACTGAATGGTTAAAATCTCTGTTAAAACAGAGATTTTAACCATTCAGTTAAGGATTTAACAGTCCGTTAAGCTAACGGATGTTTTGAGCAACCGGGCCCTGCCTACCACTATAGTCTGTTTCACGAAAGCTGCCCAAATTTTACAGCTATATAGACAATTCAAAAACAATAGTATTATCGATAATATTAAATTAAAGGAAAATTTAAGAATGAGCCTTCTTTTTATTTCGTGAAATTCGGTCAAATATTGATTTTATTACGAAAAATTGATTTGTCTATGGGAATTTAACCACAGGCAATGTTGAATATCCCCTACCCACTTGAATTCATGTAGTATAACAGAAGGCCAGACACTAAAGCCTGAATGGAGATTTCATTTCAGTGTCCCACTCACTTCCGGTTGAGCTAAAATTTGCAACGGACGATTTGATTGGTTGAAATTTGTTATCAACCAATCAAATCGTTTGTTACAAACGCTTTGCTATAGACCGGAAGTAGCCTGGACAGGCAAAATAAATCTGCAGTAAAACAAATTAAAAGCATTATTTTGTATGTTTTAACATATCTGGGTTGTAATTGAAGGTGCCATTCTGTTTATTATAAGTTTACTCCAAATAGATATGCCAGAAATTGCACCAATATTGATTAATATTAGACAGAATACAGATTAGTATTTCATCACACTTGTTAGTGTCTCCCCTTGACTCTATCTATACAGATTGAATACAATGGAATTATTTTAGTAGCCCTGTGAATTTAACATGGGGGAAAAAGTGGTAAGGAAGTGTGGGAGGTGTCAAAAAACGAAATTTTTTGGAAATGGACTCCGAAACCTGACTAGATAGCTTGGATATGATCTAACTAAGAAAACAAAAATTAAATTTTAAAAATCGGTCCAGTATTTCTAAAATTCAAAAAAATTCCCCATGTTAAATCCCCATAGACATCTTCACGGAGTGAAGATGTCTATGGGGATTTAACATGAGGAAAAATTTTTTTGGCAATAAAATCAATATTTGACCAAATTTCACGAAATAAAAAGAAGGCTCATTCTTAATTTTTTCTTTAATTTAATATTATCAAAATAAATCTTGTTTTTGAATTGTTTATATACCCGTAAAATTTGTGTAGCTTTCGTGAAACAGACAGTAGTGAAATAAGACCCTGATGTGTACCGTACCTGTAATCGTGGCCCCTGGTGTGCCTGATGCGTCGGCCGCCGTCACTGTAAACGCCTCGTCAACCGAGAGGAACACCTTGGCATTGGCAATCTCGGTTTGTTCATCAGTCGTGTTCACATTGTTCAACACGTACGTGTGTACTATACAGGATCTACAAATATTGAGACTCGAATATAGTGGTAGAGAACACATATTGCATATCACATTATTATACATAATCAAATTCCGTTGAACGTTGCACGGCACCCTATTTAAATTTTGATGGTGGGTTTGGGTGTTCCTAAAAATGAATTTTGTGCATGGTGGGGTTTTCTTAATAATGAATTTTGTGCATGGTGGGGTTTTCTTAATAATGAATTTTGTGCATAATGATACATTACCTTTTTTTGGAGATTCTGCTCCTACTCTCAAACTTATTTTAACTTTCGACGCCATAAATTTATGGAAGAATTATCTTGTGAAACACTGAGAAAACCGCTATGCGATAAGAGAGATCATTCCAGAGCCAAGTCTTAGTTCCATTCCATGGATAAACAAAATATGCGTAATTGATCGTAAATGTGCTCCTCTGTTAATGTCGTGTCGGCGTGTTTCAAAGGTCAGATCGACACGACTTAACCTTTTAGACACCGCTTTGTAACCTTTGATATCTCACTCTCCCACGCTTTCACACTTCACAGTTGGTAACCGCCTGTGCATTTGATGTACGCCGTGATCGGACAAAACCAGGCTTATTGCATATGCGACCACAGGCATTTGGCGTGTTTCGGCTTTCATCAGTATAACTCATATATATAGAGGTATAATTCCAGCACAAAAATATTTACACAATTCCCTAACATTTGATTGGCCCGTAGCAAGTCTCTGTCCAAAATTTATATCCCAGTAAACTCCCACGCCAAACTACTTTCCGTAACCGTGAGGCGCAGTTAAAATAATTCTTAAGAAAACGGAAAATAAACACATTTTCTTGATGAATTTATTTCAAATGCTGGAATTATAAGGAATGAATGGCCTTTTTGTTGAATTTATCGGGGATATAAACTTGGAAAAGTCGCGGGAATACTGAACGAGGCCTTCCGGCCTTCGTCCAGTATTCCCGCGACTTTTCCAAGTTTATACCCCGATAAATTCCACAAAAAGGCCGTTCATTCCTATAATAACTTTATATATACCGATGAAAGCCGAAACATGCCAAATGCCTGTGTATGTGACTAGCGAAGACCAAATCATGTTCACCATCAGTAATCAGAAAACGCGAGATTTTAACTTGTCCCTAACAGGACACGTAACAATCGTCTTGGGAGACAATTCTCAGCTGGAACTATGGAGGAAGGAATTATCAATTAATTGACTGCTTACAGACTAGATGGCCGCGGGCCGCCTGTTGCGCCCGCCGAGGCTTTGATAGTATACCGAAAGACTTTGACCTCAGACACACTTATGTATGTCAATGTGCCGACTATGTCAATCAGTGTGCACAATTCGGTAAAGGGGATATACATTACCAATAATTCCAGCACAAAAATGTTTACACAATTCCCTAAAATTTGATTGGTCCGTTGCAAGTCTCCGTCCAAAATTTATATCCCAGTAAACTCCATGCCGAACTACTTTCCGTAACCGTCAGGCGCAGTTAAAATAATTCTTAAGAAAACGGAAAATAAACACATTTTCTTGATGAATTTATTTCAAATGTTGGAATTATAAGGAATGAATGGCCTTTTTGTGGAATTTATCGGGGATATAAACTTGGAAAAGTCGGGGGAATACTGGACGAGGCCTTCCGGCCTTCGTCCAGTATTTCCGCGACTTTTCCAAGTTTATACCCCGATAAATTCCACAAAAAGGCCATTCATTCCTATATTGAATCGACACACCAACCTCATCATACGTAACCAGATGGTGCTCTGATAAGCCAACGGAGAATCTCTACATAGCGGAGGATCTCTACATAGCGGAGAATCTAGCGGAGAATCTCTACATAGCGGAGGATCTCTACATGGCGGAGAATCTCTACATAGCGGAGGATCTCTACATGGCGATCTCGCCTCGTGATTTCGCGCATAGGTTGATATAGCGAAAACACGTGATTGTAACGGGCCCTAACAGGACACTGTAGAATCGTCTTAGGAGGCGATTCTGATGTGCCGCCGAAATATGTTTATTACAAAAAAAACTTCTAAACAAAAACATATTTTGACAAAACACGAGAATCAACTCCAAAAAAAAAAAATGCATGGGTGGTGGGGTGATACAATGATTAATAAACAAGAGGGCCATGATGACCCTAACTCGCTCACCTGACTCCATGAACACCAGAGGAGAATGTGACATTGAATTCATGTGTTTTAAAAATATTGTGCTATTTTTAGACGGCGGCCATCTTGGATTAGCGATGACCTCCGTTTTAACAACTGAAAAGGCTTCACCCATGGACCATAACTGTGATGTTTCGCCACCATGGACCAAGCGGTTCGTGTGAAGAAGAATTTTGAAATATCTAATAAAAGAACGACCTTTTGACCTTTCGGCAGCCATCTTTGATGACATGACCATCCAATTTCAACAAAAAATGTACCAGAGTGATCGCCTCTCTGATACCTTCAATTCGATATAGACATGACCATATTCGGTCAAAAATAAAATTTGACACCACGAGTCAGGCCCATTTTTGACCCCAGGGTCACCATTTTAACAACTTTGAAAGAGCATTGTACATCGATCATTCCTACGAAGATTCGTCGAAATACGGCAGGCGGTTCATGAGAAGAAGATGTTTTAAGAATTTGTGCTATTTTTAGATGGCGGCCATCTTGGATTAGCGACGCCCTCCGTTTTAACAAATCTGAAAAGGCTTCACCCACGGACCATAACTGTGAAGTTTGGCCACCATGGGCCAAGCGGTTCGTGTGAAGAAGAATTTTTAAATCTCTAATAAAAGAACGACCTTTTGACCTTTTGGCGGTCATCTTGGATGACATGACCATCCAATTACGACAAAAAATGTACGAGAGTGATCGCCTCTTTGATACCTTCAATTTGATATAGACATGACCATATTCGGTCAAAAATAAAATTTGACCCCAATTTGACACCACGGGCCACGCCCATTTTTGACCCCGGGGTCACCATTTTAACAACTTTGAAAGAGCATTGTACATCGATCATTCTAACCAAGTTTCGTCAAAATCCGGCCAGCGGTTCATGAGAAGAAGATTTTTTAAGAATTTATGCTATTTTTAGATTGCGGCCATCTTGGATTAGCGATGACCTCCATTTTAACAAATCTGAAAAGGCTTCACCCATGGACTATAACTAAAAAATGCACCAGAATGATCGCCTCGTTGATACCTTTGATTTGATATATAACATGACCATATTCGGTCAAAAATAAAATTTGACCCCAATTTGACCCCACCGGCCACACCCATTTTTGACCCTGGGGTCACCATTTTAACAACTTTGAAAGAGCATTGTACATCGATCATTCCTACCAAGTTTTGTTGAAATCCGGTTGGCGGTTCTTGAGAAGAAGATTTTTGAAGAATTTGTGCTATTTTTAGACGGCGGCCATCTTGGATTACGTAATGACGTCATTTTAACAATTTTGTAATCCCCCTACCATGACCATGAAGTTTGGTGACTATAGGCCCAATGGTTACCGAGGAGAAGACGTTTGATAATGTTCACGGACGGACGGACGGACGGACATATTGCGGTAACAAAAGCTCACATGAGCTTTGCTCAGGTGAGCTAAAAATATGGGTTGTGTGGCATGGAAACAATTCATAATTATGGGGGCTGGGGCAAAAGAAAATAAGTGAAGCGATAATTGAAAAGCATGGGTGGTGGGGTGAAGCGATAATTGAAAAGCATGGGTGGTGGGTATGGAATTGCACTAGTGGTGAGTAAAAAAACTAGATGGCCGCGGCCTGCATGTCGCGCCTTGTGGCGAGGCATGGACACTAAAAAAAAAGATATAGTACAATGTATAACGAAAAACTTAACCAAAAAACTTAACCAAAAACTTTAACCAAAAACTTTAACCAAAAAACTTAACCAAAAACTTCAAAGTGATTTGACCTTGACATTGGGCACAGGGGCTGCATGGGAGTGGGGTAGAATGAAAATACAGATGATGATAAACACCCATGTGAAGTTTCAAGGTAATGGGCAAAGCAGTTGCAGAGATATAGTATAACGAAAAACTTTAACAAAAAAACTTAACCAAAAAACTTAACCAAAAACTTGAACCAAAAAACTTAACCAAAAACTTCAAAGTAATTTGACCTTGACATTGTGCACAGAGGCCGCACGGGAGGGGGGTAGAATGAAAATATAGATGATGCTAAACACCCATGTGAAGTTTCAAGGTAATGGGCAAAGAAGTTGCAGAGATATAGTATAACAAAAAAGTTTAACGAAAAAGTTTACGAGAAATGGGCCCTAAACAATTTCCCCCAGCCAAATATTGACACTGTGGACCACCGTGGATATACGGAGGTACAGATAGTGTGTATTAACTGTTTATTGATTAGTTTTAACAATATACATATGTACTACCTGAATACACGACATTCCAGCATAGCCCCATACAGTGTATGCGCAGATGAATCAGGGGCTATGCTGGTCGCACATGTCATAAGGTATTGATGCGTGAATACTTGTCAATACTTTACAAAAATAGTAACACAGTCAGTCGGCACCTAGCAACGAAAAACGACCATTAACGAGTGTTACCGAATGCGATTAACCAAAGAACTCAACCAAAAACTTTAACCAAAAAACTTAACCAAACAACTTAACCAAAAACTTTAACCGGACACACGTTACGTACGTACGTATGTACGCCAAAGTGCCGACTATATCGCGCTTTCCGCAAGCGGACGCGACAAAAACCTGCCTTCCAACCCCCCACCCCCCCCCCCCATACCATTAATTCTGGAAAAGCGGTAGGAAGAAATATAGATACATGTATATAGATTGCTATCAGGTTACAGGAGTGTGCTATATGATCAGGAGCTACACTGGTCACAAATGCGAGAATACTTTGAGGGAGAAATTTTCAATTTAAAGATAAATTTATTACTTTGTATTATACTAAATTTATTATAGTACAGTCGAACTTCGATGGGTCGAACCCTGGTAAACTCGTCAGCCATGCTTGCCTCGAACTAGCCTTTAGGTCCCGGCAGAATTCCTATATAAATACGTTAAAACTACCCGGTATAGGTCGAACTTGTGAAAGTCGAACAACCCTCAATGCCTCGAATCGCTGTCACGCCCGGTTGTGTATAAATCCACTATAAACACCACAAAAACTCGAATATGTCAGACGATTGTCTCCAGTCTCCAGACTAGTTGATTGACTTTCACACCTATTGTTAACCGGTTGTCAAACAAATCTCAAGTGGTCATTTGAGCGTATACAATAACAACAGTCGTGACCAGCATACGTGGTAATTATGCATTGACCAATGTCGGAGAAGTTGTTAGTTAATTAAAGTGGTAATTTATGGGACATGTGGAATTAAATAGCGCTCAGTTTTAATTAATGACCCAAGCATCTGGCCTTTTAAGTTGTAAATCAACATGAACTGTTTTTACTATGATCAGTAATGAGTGTGATGTGTCATCCGATTTATTCGCCATATAAGCAAAACATATTTTAAAGATCATCAGACTCGTAGTAATGTATACCACAAATGCACTAGTTACGACCGTCTTCAATACTGGACGTGTATAACTTTCATATATAACTTGTACTGGGTTCCATGTGATAGTAAATTATGATATGCAGTGAATGTGGTTCCGGGTCCGAAGTAGTGATGGGGCGACTGGGCATGCATCTATTGATTTATCAGTGTATGACAAGCGATGTAATTTTATACCTACAAGCATGCGCATCATTTTATGGCAAATACATATTCACTCACAAAGATTTATATTTGATTAGATAAGTATTTGTCATGAAATTACGCAAATGCCAATAGGGACAATCAAGTCCGCCAATTGTATTTCGTAATCATTTTCTGTTGTTCTCATGTTCTATTGTTGTATAATGGCTACGTAAATAAAAACACACATGAGTTTGCCGCTTTCTTTATTTTATTAAAGCCTGTTTCTGTTAATAAACGACCGTGACAATCAACCGTAAATGCAAATGTAAGCGCATTTATATGAAACAACGTGTCGTAATGACGACTTGTTTCACTTAGTACACTGACCAACTCGTAGATCTGAAATGGTTACAGTAGAAAATCCCGATGGGTCGAACAACAGATGGGTCGAACTAAAACTTAACCCCGCAGGCTGTTCGACCCATCGAAGTTCGACTGTATAATGATTCTGCATACTTTTAATCATCAAATATATGCAACGGTTAGTTCTATGTGACATAATGCATTTCCGGAAAAATAAATGATTACTCCCTCAAAGAATACTTTGCTAGAAAAGTATACTTTGCAATTTTGATGAAATCGGCTACTGAACATGTTCTCCACATTTCTCCAAAACCACGCAGTTTGGTTTGTCGAGACTGAGCACAGCGCCAAACTTTGAGATTCTGTAATTTTTCAGGTAATTAACTAGTCCATGCCACATATCTAAGGATGACTGAAAGGGCTAACGATGTGCACATATACTTACGCCGATGATTGTATTGAAACACACCAACGCTTCACCTCGGAAGTCGGGTACGTCGCCTGATAGACGGTCAATAGTTGCGAGAGGAATGTCGATTCCTGCGTGAGATACTCCGTCTTCGAGATACCGAGGTAGTAGTCGACAACCACGAGGCTCGGGTCGTACGAGTCGATGCGGACCGTCGCTTCTGTGGCAGCACTCTGGGCAGGCTCTCCTCGGTCCGTTGCCGTCACATACAGGATGTACTCCCGACTCTCCTCGGCATCAGATGTGATTGTTATCTCACCTGCAGTGAACACAGAAATAATTGGTGTGTCCCTAATTGGTTGATTAGTTGGTTGATTGATTGATTGATTGAGGTTTTACATCTGTAAAAGTATGCAGAATTATTATACTGAATTTATTACATTATCACAGCCAAAATGGCTGTGATAATGTAATAAATTCAGAGTAATAAAAATTAATAAATTTATCCTTAAATTGAAAATTTCTCCCTCAAAGTATACTTTGCTAGATAAGTATACTTTGCAATGTTGGTGAAATAGGCTACTGTTCAACAGCAAGGTCATATACAGATTGGAATGTACCTGTATGGGAGGTGATTGATTGATGATTGTGGTTTTACATCCATACAACAGCAAGGTCATATACACCTGTATGGGGGAGTGGGGTAATTTTATAAAAACTTAAAAAGACGTCGATAAATAGTGAAGATCTTGATGAGATGGCTAGCTATGAGCCAGCTTATCTGGATCTACATGGTTTGTAAAGGTTGGGATTGAAGCTTGTGTTGTTGAAAGGGTTAAACCAATATTCAAGGTATGGAATTATGAAGAAACTCTTTCAAATTTGTTAATGTAAACATATGATATACGTATGGACGGCACTTCATGAATAAAGCGATATGCCCCGTTTCTACCATATATGGGCTCATAGAGAACAATAGGAGTGTGGTAGCAGCCGATGAACCATTTCTCCACTTACAGATTGGTTATTACAATGGAACCTCTGGAACACCCTGGGAGTCCCCAGTACAGTGTGGGAGGTCCCCAGGGTGTCTGGTTTAGAGAGGTTCCACTGTAAATAAGTAAACAGTTTTGTCATTTTCAATCATTAACAGACATGACAATGAAATAAATAACAATGAAACCTGTCTGAATTGAACACAACGGGGTCCCCAGGGTGTCCGGTTTAGAGAGGTTCTACTGTACAATAAGAATGGGCATACCATTGGTAGTTCCCAACGCGAATACGTTTGGTGCAGGGTTCTGGGAGAAGACGTATGTGAAGGCAGCGTTCACGCCGGTATCGGCATCAGTCGCCGTCACCGTGGCAACCGTAGTCTGGCAATCGTCATTGTACGCCACTTCCATGTTGTAAAACAGCGGCAAGAATATCGGGTAGTTGTCGTTTTCATCATCCACGGTGATAGTGATCAAGGTCGTTGTCGTGAGAGCAACGTCGGTGGCGGTTAGATTAAACACGAAAGTTGCATCATTCTCTCGATCTATCTCCTGTTTCACAGATAAAACCGACGTTGCAGAATCTATAGCGATATATTGGGCAGCCCGCGTTCCACTCTCGATGCTGTAAGTAATGTTGGTGGAAGCCGCTAGATCACCGTCCGATACAATAACTGTTAGTATGCTTGTCCCAACCGGCTGATTCTCTTTAGTGTTCGCAAAATATTCTGTCTGTCCGAACTGGGGGGTCTGGTCGTCAAGGTCGAGAACGCTGATGGAAACTGTTGCCGAGGAGGACAGCGGCGTTGTTCCACCGTCAGTTGCGTGAACGACGAGTATGTATGTATCCATTGTCTCCCGATCCAATGCAATAGTAGTGGTAACATCCCCCGATGCTGAATCAACATTAATATGCGCCGCATTTCCTGTTGTAAATGACACAATGGAAAATGATATAGCGGCGTTGACTCCCGTGTCGTCATCTATCGCGACAACTTGACCGATAGTCGTTCCTACAGCCTGGTTCTCAGATATTGAGAATGTATACTGGGTAGTGGGATCTGGTTGGAATACGGGAGCATTATCATTGGCATCCGTCACAGTAACAGTGGCCGAAAACACCACACTTCGTGCAGGTAACCCACCATCGGTAATCGTAATTTCCAACGTGTGTAAATCAGTCGTTTCACGGTCCAGTGTGTTACTTATTTGAATTAAACCAGATCCGGTGTCTATTCGGAAATCGTTGTTAATGTCTCCGCTTGTTATTGCGTATGTAAGATACGCGTTTACCCCTTCGTCGGCGTCTGCAGCGGCAATTGTGAAAACTATGTGGTTTGACTCGACGTCCTCAGCTACAGTTGTGTCGTAGGTGCCCGTGAAAACGGGATCATTGTCGTTAACGTCCGTCAGTATGACGGTCATGGTCGCCGTTCCTGTGTTCGTTGTTGGCACAGTTCCACCATCTACAGCCAGTATCGTCAAAATATGGCTGTAAACAGAAATAAAAGTCAACCAGCTGAATACTATTGTTGTATGCATGTTCATGACGTAAATCATATAACTTTGCACAATTGTTAATTATATGGAGGCATCTACATCGCCACGGAGCAGTTTGATGTAGCCTACAGCAGAGCTCCAGTTAAGCTGCGTAATTTGGAAGTAAATTTTTTATTTCTCCATCGAAAATGGCAAGTTGGGAGTGCTTTAGAATCGTCTCAATGAGATGATTCTAAGGGACTCCCAACTTGCCATTTTTGGTAAAATTATGCAGCTTAACTGGAGCTCTGCTACTGTCTGTTTCACGAAACCTGCCCAAATTTTACGGCTAGATAGACAATGCAAAAACTTTTTTTTGATAATGTTAAATTCTATCACAATTTAAGAATGAGCCTTCTTTTTATTTCGTGAAATTTTGTCAAATATTGATTTTATTACGAAAAAATTGATTTCTCTATGGGAATTTAAAGGTACATGCCCACTTACACGCTGACCCCACTGTACTGTTATGTTAAAGGTAAATGCACACTCAGTAGGCACAACATGTTCTTTATAGGAACTAAATAAATGTGTAATTGTGTCACTATTCCACCAGTTATAAAAGTTACAAGTGCCCGTTATATAGATATACTCATTTAGTAATAGTTATTTTATTGATAGTGACACGCGGTGGAGGCTATTTTACTGATAGTGACGCGCGGTGGTATCAGGCTATTTTACTGATAGTGACGCGCGGTGGTATCAGGCTATTTTACTGATAGTGACGCGCGGTGGTATCAGGCTATTTTCATATGCAAATGAGGCATGATATCTTTTAGTTATTTATACTAATTAAATGTGTCACCTGAAAAAATAATATTATAGACAGATTATAAAGTATGATCATTGCACATCAGAAAATAAATACATATAATAAATATTAATGTCCGTTAACATGTTAATAATGCCAATCAATGCATGGGGTAATGGTGAAAGAATGTTTATTTTGCTAGAAAATGTATCAAGATGATGTCTCTGATATAAAGAACATTTTGTGGCTACTGAGTGGGCATGTACCTTTAACATGGGGGAAAAAG
The DNA here is from genome assembly GCA_029237695.1 of Conchocele bisecta. Classification (NCBI taxonomy): domain Eukaryota; kingdom Metazoa; phylum Mollusca; class Bivalvia; order Lucinida; family Thyasiridae; genus Conchocele; species Conchocele bisecta. The sequence goes on from CM055266.1 coordinate 65,561,685, forward strand.
AGGAAAAGGAGCTGTGGGGCGAGACAAAAAACGAAAACAATCGGAAATTGACTCTGAAACCTGGCTAGATAGCTTGGAAATGATCTAATTATGAAAACAAAAGATAAATTTTAAAAATCGGCCCAGTATTTCTAAATTCTAAAAAGAAATTCCCCATGTTAAATCCCCATAGACATCTTCACTCTGTGAACATGTCAATGGGGATTTAACATGGGGAAATAGTTTTTTCGCAATAAAATCAATATTTGACCAAATTTCACGAAATAAAAAGAAGGCACAATTCTTAAATTTTCATTTAATTTATTATAAAAAAAAAAATTTGAATTGTTTATATAGCCGTAAAATTTGGGCAGCTTTCGTGAAACAGACAGTAATATTTATTTAAAGTAGCGCTACAGTAAAAGACTAAATCATGTACATGTACATGTAGGTAGTTTCATTCGCTTTCTAAATGCTGTCCACAAGCCCAAATTCACTTTTTCATTGCATATGTGCCATTTACCATTTAGGCATTGACCCGATATGAATATCCGGGTTACAACAAATTAAAAACTAACGTTTCATTGGTTAAACGGCGTCACATGACGTGACTGAATGACACCAGTGTAATGATGCGACATAAAGTCCGCATTATTTTCACCAAAAATCTCGTCATAACTGCTCATTCTGTAGCGCACTATCCTGCATTCTATGTGTTTTTTTTGGTAAATATTTATTAAAACTCTTGTGCAATTTTATAACAGTAATCATGGTAATAGATTAAGGGTATGTCTGGAAATTAGGTTGAAGCCCGGGCTTCCAGGCCTCCGCCTAGCGACATGCCTGCAAATGTAATGCTTACATCGCCTGAGTTTCCCTGTCCAGCGAGTTGGAAACACTAATGGCCCCATTGGAAGCAGTCACCGAGAAAAATGTTGATGCTGGCGACAGTGAATACGTGATGACATTGTTGTTGTTGGACGTTGAATCCTGGTCAGTGGCCACAATTGTCATAATCACATCATTAATTGCCCTGTCTTCCGATATAGGCAACGCCAGCTCGTTAACTTGGTATGTGGGTACTTCATCATTGAGGTCGTTGATGGTTATCTGAACAGAGCATTTTGAAGATAACGAAGTCGAACCACCATCCGTAGCTAGGACGACTAAGTCATATGTTTGAAACGTTTCATAATCTATTGTTCCGTCAATGCGGCCAACACCCGTGCTCGGCTCAATTGTGAAGACAGACATGCCCGTGCCTGACAAGACCATGTATGTAATGGCTGCGTTTACCCCGGAGTCGCCATCCGTGGCAGACACAGAGAAAACGGACGTGGAGACCAACAAATTTTCATTGACCGTCGGCGTATAAATGTTCTGTGTGAATAATGGCGTCTCATCATTTTCATCAGTGAGAACAACAGTGAGTGTCATGGTAGCACTTAAAGTAGCTCCAGTAGCCTCACATGTATCATCTACTCTGAAGTAAAGGACATATTGTGTTGGACTGGAATCAAAGTCCAATCTGTTCGCAACTTTAACGTCACCGCTGAACTGGTTCACATCAAACATGTTATCTTCATTGCCAGAGTCAAAATAATAACATAAATCAGCAAATGAACCGGTGTCGGCGTCCGATGCCGAAACTTGATATATCGATCTTCCAACTTCAGTCATTTCAGATAAATTCATTGTATAGTCTGCCACAGTGAACACTGGTGAATGTTCATTACTGGCTATAATCTGAATTGTCATGATAGCTCGTGTTGATAGCGCAGTCGAACCCTGGTCTCTAGCCTCTATCTGTATTGTATAACTGGATGCCGTCATTGCGTCAATCTCACCAGCAAGGACCACTTCATCTGCCATCATACTAAATCTTCCTGCAGAATTTCCGGCAATTATTGAGTACTGGAGGCCAGCAGTTCCAGCTAATCCTTCATCATCGTCAGTTGCAGTCACCTTAAACAGTGTGGCACCAACGCTAGCACTTTCAACGACACTCTCCATGTAAAAGCCCGGGTTAAACACAGGATAGTTATCGTTCACGTCCGTCACAGTGATTACGACGGTTGTAGTAGTAAAGAGAGCATCAGCGGCGCCTGTATCGGAATCGATGGCCTGAACGGTCAAGGAGTAGGAGGCTGTGCTCTCACGATTTAACAATGCTGCAACAGTCAGTGAGCCAGCTGATGGGTTGATGGAGAAATGTCCAGCAACATTTCCGGAGGTGATTTTATACTGGATGCCGCCATGATTAAGGCTACCAGTGTCTGTATCAGTAGCGGCAATCACCACGATTGTATCGCCTTGACTGGCATCCTCGGACACAGAAGGCGTGTAGGTGGTCACGAACTCGGGAGTCGCTTCGTTTACAGGCTCCACTATCACGAGTACAGTGACTGTTGTCGTGAATGCACCGCTGGCCGCTTGGTCGTCCACCTCCACAGTGATTCGATAATCTGTTGTCGTCTCATAATCGAGCAGAGCCTTAGTGTCAATGATGCCAGTGCCCGGATTGATGTTAAACTTATCCTCATCATTACCTGCAGTGATGGAATACGCCAGTGTTGGTGAGGCCACCACGTCCAGGTCTGTGCAGGTAGGAATTACAATAGTCGTCCCCGTCACAGTGGACTCGGGAAACTCGGTGACATAAATCATCATATTGCACGACGGTGCGTTGTCATTGACATCGTCGATGGTTACCACGAGACTGGTGGTTGATGCGAGTGCCCCCGCCCCGGTACCATCTGCGACCTGTATGTCCAGGGTGTAGGAGGTGACCAGGCTGCTGTCCCGGTCCAGCAGGCTCTGTGTCTGGATGATACCGCTTGACATGTCGATCTTAAACACCCCGCCTGTATTACCACCTGTTATCGCAAACACGAAGGTAGTTGGCGAGTATTCTGCATCAGTCGCGTCAAGGTCAATGACTGTATACCCGATACTCTCGTCCTCCTGGAGTGTCACAAAATATGGACCACTCGGGCTGAATGCCGGGTACAGTTCATTGATGTCCATCACAGTAATTCTTACAGAAACGTCTTTCGTCAGTAGACCATCGCTTGCAGTTACAACTATCAAATAACTGTCAGTGGTTTCAACATCCAGACCTACATTAGTCGACACTACACCGGTGTTTGCATCTATGACGAAGTCTGTGCTGCTGGTCGAGTATGTAATAGCCGAGCCGACGGTGTCTGTCGTGTCGCTACATGCCACCGTGGCAACGCTCGTGGCAACGGCTATATCCTCGGTGACGGTCCCAGTATACAGGCCCGCCGTACACACTGGGTACACATCGTTGACATCGTTCACAGTGAATGATATTGTCGCTGAACCTGTCGCAGCTTGGCTGCCTTTATCGGTCGCATGTACTATCAGCGTGTACAGTGTATCCGTCTCATAGTCCAGGGTCTTCAGGAGCATCAGGTCGCCAGTGTAGCGGTCCAGGCTGAACTTGCCAGCGGGGTTGCCGCTATTTATGCCGAATATGAACTCACCTGGAATGACCAGAAGGATTGGTTTACATGTTATATACAATCACGCGCCATACATGTGCAGAGCTCCAGATAAGATGCGTATTGGCACATTTTCTCACTTATTTTAGTAGAATATGCATCAATTTATCAAAAGTGGGGGTACAAAATACTCACAGCAATGTGAAAATATGCATAGATTTTCAAAGTTAGCAGTTAAAATACCGTAATAAAGTTGAAAATTTACAGTGTTTGCTTTTTGCATCTCAAATAAGTGAATTTTTAAATTTGCTTTCTTTTTCATAAGTTGTTCCCTGTTTAATAAGCAAGAAAATCAATAATACATTTGTAAAAGAAAAAACTTATCTGGAGCTCTGCATGTGGCTGTGACCGGACAAATGGGATTATTGGATTTATGGCCAGTGTAGCTCCTGATCAAAGAACACAGTATTGTAGCCTGATAAAGATCTATGCTACTTGTTGAAATCATGACGGGTGTTTCATTGATGTAATCGCGAACAGTGTAGATTCTGATCAGACTGTGCGGACGCACAGTCTGATCCGGATCTACACTGATCGCAAAACCCATAAGACCAATTTCTCCATTCAACAATTACCCCTGTAGCCTGATAACGATCTATATTGCTTGTTACAAGCAAGATGGCTGTTTCATTGATGGAATGGCAAACAGTGCAGATCCTGATCCGACTTCTAATGCACAAACTGATCTGGACCTACACTGGTCGCAAAGCCCATAAACCCTATTTCTTCAGTCACAGCCATAAATATTGAACCATTTTTAAACTTCAATCCAAACTTTATAAGCCATGTGGTCCTTATAGGACAAAATTTTATTTGCCGTACCTGCGAGTTCGAAGTCAATGTCAGTGGCAGCGACATTGCCAACACTTGTGTCCACAGCCGTGTCTTCATCCGCGTTAAAGTTGTAGATCGTCGAGTCAAACACCGGCGCATTGTCATTCACGTCTACAATACATAGGCTCCACGTAAGAAGGTAATATAGGAATGAATGGCCTTTTTGTGGAATTTATCGGGGTATAAATTTGGAAAAATCGCGGGAATACTGGACGAAGGTCTCGTCCAGTATTCCCGCGACTTTTCCAAGTTTATATCCCCGATAAATTCCACAAAAAGGCCATTCATTCCTTATAATTCCAGCATTTGAAATAAATTCATCAAGAAAATGTGTTTATTTTCCGTTTTTTTAAGAATTATTTTAACTGCGCCTCACGGTTACGGAAAGTAGTTTGGCGTGGGAGTTTACTGGGATATAAATTTTGGACAGAGACTTGCTACGGGCCAATCAAATGTTAGGGAATTGTGTAAATATTTCTGTGCTGGAATTATCGGTGTTTGATGCCACAATGTTAACTCCTTCGTCCAGTATTCCCGCGACTTTTCCAAGTTTATACCCCGATAAATTCCACAAAAAGGCCATTCATTCCTATAGTGCATTTTCGTCTAGAACACATAGAATACCGGTACATGCATTGTAAGAGATAAGCTACTCATCAAGTAATGAGCTTTGCATTGGCCTACTGCATGCTGACTGGTTGCAAATTGTCAAATATTCTTCATTGTTACACGACTGCCGTTGTTCGACACCGCTCACAGCCATGTTCAAACATACAGCGTGTGCTGTTTGACAATGGCTGTGGACAATGCTCATTTCGGTGCCAAGCTAACACCTACATAATTCATGTGTCGCATGACATTACTAGAACACGCCATTACATCACCTGACCAGTTCACAACGGTCACACTGAAATTTTGAAATCAGAATTCCTAGCCTGATAAACATGATATCAAAAGACAATAGACTGGTATTGTCTGTAGTCGACAGCATGAGAATCAAAGAGAAAAGTATAAATATCTATATATCTTAGCCTATTTCACCAACATTGCAAAGTATACTTTTCTAGCAAAGTATACTTTGAGGGAGAAATTTTCAATTTTATGATAAATTTATTAATTTTTATTATACTGAATTTATTACATTATCACAGCCATTATGGCTGTGATAATGTAATAAATTCAGTATAATAATTCTGCATACTTTTAATCATCAAATATATGCAGTCGTTAGTTCTATATGAAATAATGCTTTTCGGGAAAAATAAATGATTTCTCCCTCAAAGTATACTTTGCTAGGTAAGTATACTTTGCAATTTTGATGAAATCGGCTACAGGGCCTGAAAATAGCACTGGTCCGCGGTCCTGGACCTGCAAATTTTAATGTCGGACCTTTGTATTTTACAAGCAACAAGTCCGCTGGACCTGTGATAAAATTGAAATTGCGATCATCATTCAGTGGCAGTGCTAAATCCGTTCTGATTATCATCTTATACAATAATTTATGGTGACATAGTCGAGGATTTACACATGGTGTGACGTAGTTGCGAAATGTAACTCTTGCCATCTACTACCGTACCGTCCGTAGGCAGTTACGATTCCACTCATAGGATTCCTCTGCAGAATAGCGAATCAGATCTGATTCGCACTTTAGCAGTTAATGGTGAAAGATTTTCTATATTGTTGAACTGATATGAGTGTTAATATTATGAAAATAACATATTCAAGTAATTATGAATAAATTTACATAATTAAGTAGATGACCTGATAAAGAAAATTTAAGCTAGAATGAACAAGTGACCCAGTCAGTGGCAGCCACATTCAACATGTAAGTTAAGATGGGGTCCATTTTCTGTAAAGGCAAAACATTATTTTCTAAACCTTCTTCTACAATGGTAAAACTTGTTTCAGAATAATTAGTTTGTATTACTAAATCGTAACTCTGCCTACAGACGGTACGGGAGTAGACGGCAAGAGTTACTGTTCGCAACTAGGTGTGACGAGTCATTTCGCATGAAACAGAAACATATTTCTACCGTTTTCTAGTGATTATCCTCTCGGACCTTCCAAAACATTTCTCGGACCTTTCACTTTTTTCCTTGTTAGGTCCCAGATCTGTTGGTAAAAGCTGCTATTTTCAGGCCCTGTATACAAAACCAGCTTAACACTTCCACCCCTAAGTAACTGGAATGGATATTGATATGCTAATTTTGCAACCAATCCAATCATCACAAAATGCTTTTCAGACTAGTCCATTTATAAAAAGGGGGTGTTTTTGCTCTCAAAAATATGAAAATTACTTGCAAAAGTGCAGATTCTGGCTCATCTGGATCTGCACTGTTTGCAAACACCGCTATAGTATAGCAGGGGGCCGTTTCACTAAACTTTGTACGACAAAAATGTTCGTAAGTGCAAAATTATGTCTCAATTTCACAGAAACAATGTTTTCTTGTAAACAATTATTGGATTTACATTTATTGAGCATAGGCTGCATATGCAGATTTTTTTTCCACGAGATCTGGTCGGTCGGTCGGAAAAAAATGAAAATAAAAAAAAGTTTTTTTCAATTTTTTTATTCTTTTTGGCACAGGGTTGGGTCGATCGGGAAAAAAAAAAAAAAGTGTCGTACGCGGATGCCACCGGCGGCATATTGAAGAAACTGTGACAAACGGGTGAACCAAAAGTGTTAAGTCAAAGGGTGAAGGTCATATGTAGTATGGCAAGGCAAGTGTAGCATACATGCAAATGAATGAAGTATGGAAATATTGAAGCAGTTAAGCAACTTATGTAGATGCTATGGCCAGTTTGAGAAACTGTGACAAACTGGTTAACCGAAATTGCTAAATCCTTTCAGCAGCCCTGTGAAGGTCAACAGGTCAAGGTCATATAAAGTATGACAAGGCAGGTGTAGCACACATACCAATGAATGATGTGTTGCAATATTGAAGAACTTGAGCAACTTATGTAGAAGATATGGCCGGTTTGAGAAACTGTTACGAAGTGGTTAACCGAACATGTGACGGACAGACGGACGGTCCGAACACCATAAAAATCACCTTTTTAAGGCACATGGTTGGGTCGGTTCACCTTTTTAAGGCTCATGGTTGGGTCAGTTTGTGGTCGGTAAAAAACAAAAAGGCCAGTGATTGTGATAGAGTGAAACTTGTGTTAACCGGCATCGTCTCGGACCAAGAGTTTGTCGGTTAACGTAGGGAGTCAGTTCAACAAGTTTCTTTATATTCTACATAGCAACTCAGTTTCATATTCACATACTGTTGAATGTTGATCACTGTGAATGGGTTGCGTAATGCGTACATATTAATACCGTATCTGGTATAATTAAATACAAGAGTTGTCAGAAGACAACGAAGCGGCGATATAGTTGAAACGAATATCAGTGGGGGTGGCACAAGCGTGGATTTGTGGCAGGGCGGTAGAGGACCCTAGGAATTACGCATACATGAAATATGAAGCACATCGGAGCAAAAAAAACAGAAAATATAGGCCATTTACCCGAGCGTTAAGGTTTTGAATTTTTGCATTCAATCCAAAACGAGATATATCAAATCATATCGAATCGTCCATTCGCAGGTTGTTGTTGTTGTCGCTACTGCTAAGATCCGGTTTCCGCCACTTACTTTTCTCGGCACAGCAAAAAAAAAATAAAAAAAATTTTTGAATCGGAGGTAAAAAAAATTAAAAAAATCGGAAATTAAATTTTTTATTTTTTTCCACATTGTCAAAAAATCGGGTCGGCGTATCTGTAAACCAACTAATAAAAAAAAAAAATGGCCTAAATTGGCACTTACAAACATTTTAGTCGTACAAAGTTTAGTGAAATGGGCCCCAGGCTTTCAGGTTCAAAGGGTTAAATCACAAAAATGAGGACATGTATTTAGCAGCCAGAGAAGAAGACATCAACAACGATATACCAGTAAGAGTTGAATTAAGTGTTCATGGAATTGTTCATTCTTGAAACGGGCTGTTTCAAAACTAATGTAATTTTTTAATTATCCCTAAATAGCGTGCATACAATTATAATAACAGTACCATGACAATACCTGTGAAATTATATGACCTTGAAGCCTGAAGAAAAATTAGATTTGAATTAATGGTGTTTAATGTCCTGTCATCAACATTGCAAAGTATACTTTACTAGCAAAGTATACTTTGAGGGAGTAATCATTTATTTTTCCTGAAATGCATTATTTCATATAGAACTAACAAATGCATATATTTCATGATTAAAAGCATGCAGAATTATTATACTGAATTTATTACATTATCACAGCCAAATTGGCTGTGATAATGTAATAAATTCAGTATAATAAAAATTAATAAATTTATCATAAAATTGAAAATTTCTCCCTCAAAGTATACTTTGCTACTAAAGTATACTTTGCAATGTTGATGAAATAGGCTACAGGTCTTTTTAGGCCGTGTTCACACCCATATGGTAAGTACTGAATATTTACAGAAAAATATATATTCAGCCCCTGAAATTAGAATAACCTGACCTGTAGCGGATTTCATCAAAATTGCAAAGTATACTTATCTAGCAAAGTATACTTTGAGGGAGTAATCATTTATTTTCCCCGAAATGCATTATGTCATATAGAACTAACGACTGCATATATTTGATGATTAAAAGTATGCAGAATTATTATACTGAATTTATTACAGTATCACAGCCAAAATGGATGGTTGTGATAATGCAATAAATGCAGTACATGTATAATAAAAAATAATAAATTTATCCTTAAATTGAAAATTTCTCCCTCAATGTATACTTTGCTAGATAAGTATACTTTGCAATGTTGGTGAAATAGTCTACCAGGTGCCAGGTCCTCATAACACCAGTCACCTAGCCCCACTACCTAAAAGTAATATGATTAGTACTAAGCTTACTACTGTTATAATGGGCATAACCGGATTCAACTCTCTAGTAGCAAGAAAGCCAAAAATGTACCTGAGGGCCAAACCAGGGATATCTGGATTCTGTCACGGTTAAATCCCACAGTTAAAATTACCCTTCGCATACTCCGAACCAACCTCCCAAACTAAAAAAAGAAGCCAGCTATTTACCGGTGAGTGTGACAACTAATGTGGCCGTCGTTGTGAGTGCGGAAATTGCGGCGTCAGCGACGTCTATCACCAGAGTGTAGGACCCCGTCATCTCCCGGTCCAGGGCGATGTTTGTCGTCACTTCTCCAGACGTGGACATGTGGAAATGGCTGTTGTCATCCCCGGTGATGATGGTGTATCTGTTCACGAGGTTGTTCAGGTTGTCGGGATCCGCGTCCGTGTCGGAACAGACGAGCTGCGCCACGCTCGAGCCGACACCATGATCCTCGGCAATTGTGGCAGTATACAGCGACTTTGTGCATATGGGCGTCACGTCATTTAAGTCGGTTACAGTTATCGTGAGTGTATGCTGCGCCGACAATGCATCTGATATGGATAATTGGTATGAGAATATGTGACTGTGACTGGAGAAATGTGTTTTGCGACTAGTGTAAAACTAGATTTGTCAGTAAGCGAGGCTTATGGAATAATATGTGTGAAATATTAAGCATTTTAGATGAAGGAAATATAAGTTATAACATATTTCTCTGATGTTAAGTTTGTAAAGAGACTAAGTATTTGACCTTGACCTTGGGATCAGCGGGAGTTGGACGGTCGTGAATTTGGAACAGCATGGTAGTAGAGCCTTACAGGAATGCATGTGTGAAATATTAAGCATTTCAGATGAAGGAAATATAAGTTATAACATATTTCTCTGATGTTAAGTATGTAAAGAGACCAAGTATTTGACCTTGACCTTGGGATCAGCGGGGGTTGGACAGTCGTGGATTTGGCACAGCATGGTAGTAGAGGAATGCATGTGTGAAATATTAAGCATTTTAGATGAAGGAAATAGAAGTTATAACATATTTCTCTGATGTTAAGTTTAGTGATTGGACGGACGGACGGACGTTCCTACAAATGGATACTTATGTGGCTAACCCTAACCTTTTCCTTTGTTCATCCCTATTGTTCTGTAGCCACATAAACCCATTTTTAGCCACGTAAAATCACGGAACAATAGAATATTACATAACCTATTGTTCTCCTAGCCACATATGTATCCATTTGTAAGCTCGGACGGATGGATGGATGGACGGACGGACGGACGTTCTTACATCAGGGTACTTATGTGGCTTATCACATGTTAAATATTAGCCACATAAAACGATTTTTAGCCACATAAAACAATTTTTTAGGTGGCTAATTGTAACCAACCCTATCCTTTAACAAGTCCATAACCCTGTGGGGCTAGCCACATAAGTACCGTAATGTGTGCCCGGACGGACGGACGGACGGGCACTTGTTGGGTATTTCTTTTGTTTTCTGGGTACCCAACAAGCAAATTTTCTATTGTTCCAAGTACCAAACAAGCAACGGAATGAATGGAATATACAGTTACCTATTGATCTCGGTACCCAACAAGTACCCTCTCGTGCATGCGGACGGACGGACGGATGGACGGACAACCTGACTCCAGTATACCCCACCACAACTCGTTGCGGGGCGGTATAAAAAGTGAATCGGTGTAATGTCCCATTAACAGGTCATTTAGGGACAGGACCTTGGTTTCAAGTATCATCCGAAAAACCAGTGGGATGGAAATATTATGATGCGACCAGAGTAGATCCAGATCAGCCTGTGCATCTGCACAGTCTGATCAGCATCTGCACTGTTCGCCATTCCATCAATGAGAAACAACATGCTTCTAACAAGAGCTTTAGGAGAACAGCATAGCTCGACCACGAGGGTTGTCGATGTACACATAGCTTGGCAAACAAGGTGGCCGCGGCCTGCATAAAAACCTTAACCAAGGTTGACTAAAAACCTTAACCAAGGGAAATTAAGTAAGTAATTCAAGGTTAAATGTAGGTCAATGTCAGATATAGGTCAGGGGTTATTGATGTACAACACTAGGAGATGAAATTTTCCAAGTATGGTTGCTGTCGGCCCAGGAGTATTCCATATATAAGCTTGACTAAAAACCTTAACCAAGGGGAAATAACTAAGTAATCCAAGGGTAAAAGTAGGTCAAGGTAAAAAATAGGCCAGGGATTATTGATGTACATCAGTAGGAGATGAAGTTGTCCAAGTATGGTTGCTGTAGGCCCAGGAGTATTCCATTACAAATTTGACTATAAACCTTAACCAAGTTTGAGTACAAACCTTAACCAAGGGGAAATAACTAAGAAATTCAAGGTTAAATGTAGGTGAAGGTAAAATATAGGTCAGGGGTTATTGATGTACATCTCTATGAGAAAAAGTTATCCAAGTATGGTGTCTGTAGTATTCCTTCTACAAGCTTGACTAAAAACCGTAACCAAGGTTGACTAAAAAACAAGGGAACTAAGTAATTCAAGGTTAAATGTAGGTCAATGTCAAATATAGGCCAGGGGTTGTTGATGTACATCACTAGGAGATGAAGTTGTCCAAGTATGGTTGGTATAGTGCCAGGAGTATTCCATCTACAAGCTTGACTAAAAACCTTAACCAAGGAGAATTAACGAAGTAATTCAAGAGGAAATGTAGGTCAAGGTCAAATATAGATCAGGGGTTATTGATGTACATCCCTATGAGAAAAGGTTGTCCAAGTATGGTGTCTGTATGCACAATAGTATTCCATGTACAAGCTTGACTAAAAAGCTTAACCAAGGTTGACCAAAAACCTTAACCAAGGGAACTAAGTAATTCAAGGTTAAATGTAGGTCAAGGTCAAATATAGGCCAGGGGTTGTTGATGTACATCACTAGGAAGTGAAATTGTCCAAGTATGGTTGGTGTAGGGCCAGGAGTATTCCATCTACAAGCTTGACTAAAAACCTTAACCAAGGATAATTAACTAAGTAATTCAAGAGGAAATGTAGGTCAAGGTCAAATATAGATCAGGGGTTATTGATGTACATCCCTATGAGAAAAGTTTGTCCAAGTATGGTGTCTGTATGCACAATAGTATTCTGTGTACAAGCTTGACTAAAAACCGTAACCAAGGTGGACTAAAAACCTTAACCAAGGGGAATAAACTAATCAATTCAAGGTTAAATGTAGGTCAAGGTCAAATATAGGTCAAGGGTTGTTGATGTACATCACTAGGAGATGAAGTTGTCCAAGTATGGTTGGTGTAGGGCCAGGAGTATTCCATCTACAAGCTTGACTAAAAACCTTAACCAAGGGAAATTAACTAAGTAATTCAAGAGTGTAGGTCAAGTTCAAATATAGATCAGGGGTTATTGATGTACATCCCTATGAGAAAAGGTTGTCCAAGTATGGTGTCTGTATGCACACTAGTATTCCATGTACAAGCTTGACTAAAAACCTTAACCAAGGTTGACTAAAAACCTTAACCAAGGGGAATTAAGTAATTCAAGGTTAAATGTAGGTCAATGTCAAATATAGGTCAGGGGTTGTTGATGTACATCACTAGGAGATGAAGTTGTCCAAGTATGGTGGGTGTAGGGCCAGGAGTATTCCATATACAAGCTTGACTAAAAACCTTAACCAAGGCGTCACGGTGACGCCGGGGTGATTACATAAGCTCTCACTATTCTTCGAACAGTCGAGCTAAAAAGCAACATTATAAGTTATTGTGATTCTACACAGGCTATATGGTGTAATATTGCCCGTCTGGAGGTATGTATCGCCTCGGGGTGAACATACCTTCAGACGGGCAATATTACACCATATAGATAGCCTGTGTAGAATCACAATAACGTATTTGTCATACCGCAGATCCTGTATTTGGCCGTATAAACATATCTCTTCTTTTGATCTTTGCGTTTTTTCAGGAAGAAAACTAATACGAGATTCGATTTTCTACCGTCAGTCTTAATATAAAGGCGTAAATGAACAATTTGTTTTTTTATTAAACGAAAACAAACTAAATATGGAGTAAGAAATCCATTGAAAACGACTTTATGACAGTTTTTTTATATCGTGTAATTAAATTTATATTCCACTGCTCTATCGATCTGCTCTCCCTTTGGCGTCTCTAGAATAATGCGACTGGTTACCAAACATTCGCTGTCATTGCTACGCCGCGGTTTCGTGCGTGGAACCCATAGTTTGTGACCTAAATATAGCCGTGTCACGAAGGCGAGCGTGTTCAGATTTGAAAAGCAATTTTCGTTATTTTGGCTAATTTTTCGCTCATATTTTGATGAGCGAAGAATATTTATGGAAAAATAAACATTAAAGACTGGTTTTGAGTGTACAATTTGTTACTTGTATTGTTATTGTGTTTAGTGAGGAATACAATTCGCAATCGCTAGACGCTTTCAAAATGTGTCTTCATTGGACACGAGGCACCGGAGGGGAATCGCAATTTCTCTATGTTCGATGGCCTTGGCAGATCATATAATATATATGACCAGGCAAGCTAGCCAATCAAAAGCCGAGAAACTTATCTGCGGTATGACAAAGATCGTTATCATGCTACAGGGGTGTGCTATTTGATCAGGAGTGGCATTGGTCACAAATCATCTTCTCCATCCTGTCACAGTCACAAGTATGAAGGACGTGTCCCGCGAGATTTCAGGAACATATGTTGTTTTCGAGTGCAATTTCAAATATTCAAGAGTGTTCACGTTTATTTTTTAATAATATATGGCTTATACAGCGACAGTAGCAAATATATATATGTTTGAATTGAAATTAAGGCATGTCTAAACACATGACAGAAAAATATGGAATGTTGCAAATATATAGCATATAGCAGAATGGATCACAAATTTCTGGGAATTTGATGAACTAATATGATGCGTTTTGTTGGTAGAGCTTATTGGCAGTAAACAAAGTGTTGCACCCACCTACGATTTGATAGTATACCGAAAAACTTTAACCAAAAACGTTAACCCGGACGCATGTATGCACGTATGCACGTACGCACATATGTACGGCCCTGTATACAAAACCAGCTTAACCCTTTCACCCCTAAATAACTGGAATGGATTTTGATATGTTAATTTTGCAACCAATCCAATCGTCACAAAATGCTTTTGTTGGTAGAGCTTATTGGCAGTAAACAATGTGTTGCACCCACCGAAGATTTGTATACCGAAAAACTTTAACCAAAAACGTTAACCCGGACGCACGTACGCACGCACATATGTACGTACGTACGCCCAATGTGCCGACTATATCGCGCTGTCCGACAGCAGGCGCGATAAAAACTACATATTTAATGTCTAAAACATCATCTGAGACACTGTGTCTTTAACCCAAGCTATGCGGAATGAAATTTTGTCGTCTGTTGATTTTCAATTTTTCTCATTAAAAATATGTCGAACAATGGTTTTACGACTGAAAAAGACAAAATACAAGAATTCCGCCACGGAAGTGGTGTCACGCCTGCCGAGGAATTTGACCGTAACATGCCCTACTAATGGGCATGTGCTAGTAAGTAAGCATCACAAAAAAACGTCACAAAAGTGCATGCTTAAAACACAAAAAAGGTCAAAGTTGAAAAAAAAATTTGACATAAAAAAACGGTAAAGTGTTTCCACAATCATGTGATGGTCAAATAGGTCAACGTTATGTTAATGGCGGCATGAGTATGTTCCAAAAGCTTACATGTATCAAATGTCTGAATATTGAAGCAATCCATCAAGTAACATTACTGTTATACGTTGATGAAGAAACTTGAACAAACTTGTAAAGTTAAAAAAAGGTCAAGGTCACGTTAATGGCGGCATGAGTGTGTTCCAAATGCTGACATATATCATATATCATGTGACCACATATTGAAGCAATCCGTCAAGAAATATTAAAGTTATACCTTGATGACGAAGCTTGTTAGAGGTGCAACGATACGGTCAAACCCGTATTGCGATATATTGCGATACAACAAACCCATATTGCAATACGTATTGCGATATTATACCATGTATGAAAATATAATAATAACAAGAAACGAGGCAAAGCCACGAAGGCCAGGTTTTTTCCAAGCATGGACACTTGGATAACATAATTATACCCACTTTTTGTAGACTAGATGGCAGTGGCCTGCATGTCGCGCCTTGGGGCGAGGCATGGATACTAAAAAAATAGATATAGTAGATGGAAAAAATTTAACGAAAAAACTTTAACCAGACACACGGACGTACAGACGGACGGACGTATGCCAAAATGCCGACGATATCGCGCTTTCCGCAATCAAAGTAATCTGACCTTGACATTGGGCACAGGATCGTGCTTTCCGCAAGCAGGTGCGACAATGATGATAAACACCCATGTGAAGTATCAAGGTATTGGGTGAAGCAGTTGCAGAGATATAGTACACAAAAAACTTTAACAAAAAAATTCAAAGTAATTTGACCTTGACATTGGGCACAGGATCGTGCTTTCCGCAAGCAGGTGCGACAATGATGATAAACACCCATGTGAAGTATCAAGGTATTGGGTGAAGCAGTTGCAGAGATATAGTACACAAAAAAACTTTAACAAAAAAATTCAAAGTAATTTGACCTTGATATTGGGCACAGGATCGCGCTTTCCGCAAGCAGGTGCGACAATGATGATAAACACCCATGTGAAGTATCAAGGTATTGGGTGAAGCAGTTGCAGAGATATAGTACACGAAAAAACTTTAACAAAAAAATTCAAAGTAATTTGACCTTGACATTGGGCACAGGATCGCGCTTTCCGCAAGCAGGTGCGACAATGATGATAAACACCATGTGAATGTATCAAGGTATTGGGTGAAGCAGTTGCAGAAATATAGTACACAAAAAAACTTTAACAAAAAAATTCAAAGTAATTTGACCTTGACATTGGGCACAGGGGCCGCACGGTTGGGGTTAGAATGAAAATATGGATGATGATAAACACCCATGTGAAGTTTCAAGGTAATGGGCGAAGCAGTTGCAGAGATATAGTATAACAAAAAAGTTTTAACCAAAAAACTTTAACCAGACGTACGTTAAAAAGTTAACGTTGAAAATGGCTAAGTCAATTACGTAGAAATAATAGGTGAAGGTAAAAAAATGGTCACATGTTGGATAGTTGTATGTGGTAGGCACCCCTTGGTTATGAAGCTGTGAAAGTTTGGTGGTCCTAGGTGGTACAGTACCAAAGAAATGGACTTAAACACGAAAACTTAACATTGTAAACGCGAAAACTTAACATTGAAAATGGCTAAGTCGACTATGCGGAAAAAATGGGTCAAGATAAAAAAAAAGTAACATGTTGGATAGTGATATGTGGTGGGCACCCATTGATTATGAAGCTGTGAAAGTTTGGTGGTCCTAGGTGGTACAGTAACAAAGAAATGGACTCAAACACGAAAACTTAACATTGATTGTGGACGCCGCCCGCCGCCCGCCCGCCGCCCTCCCGCCCGGCTTTCGCCAATCCAATAGCCTGGATTTTTTTCTTCAAAAAACCTGGCTAAAAACAAACAGGAGATAAAGAACAGTCTTTATTGTTTATTATTGTCATTAGAACACATCAAACCACTGTGTGGGTCAGGACTTTGCCCAGAAACGGTTGACATTAATGATTATTTCTGGATGAGAGGAAATTAGGGAGAAGTGATAAAAATCATATTTTCCCTGATGTTTTCTCTTACTTATAGTTATCGCGTAACTGTATACATTAACTCTATGTTTCCAAAAGCATGCATATCTATTAGAGGGGTAGAGGCATGAACATGCTGGGAGCCACCTCGTCGAGACGGTTTAAGCGAGCGTTAACAACATACTCGTTTTCGGCATAAAAGGATTTCATTAGAATATATCAAATTCGTATTAAATTCTTTTACACTTTTCGGCGAAAAATAAAGTTGGAATCATGGGCGGAAGCATCCGCTGTGTAGGCCACAACTCGGTTCGTCAGGTGGCGCTTTCAGTGGGTATACCCACAATTGTAGCTAACGATTGGATGCTATTTTTATTTCGGAAATGGTATCCCACAAAGCGTCATAAGCTGACAAAAATGTGTGTAGACAACTACGAAATTTGTTCCCACCGGGCGACACAGCTTATAAATTTTTACTAGCCCGACCCAGAAACGACTCGCATCCAGTGCCCGTTAAAACACGTGTTTGCATGTGTTTGTTTGTCTGGTTGAGAGTATTCGGAGGGAGTTAACTCTACCTCGTTCATGATCAATCGCTGATAGATCTATTGCCGACGTCTTTCGCACCAGTAACCTGTCAATCATGCCACTAAGGGCTGCCTTTACTTACCAGCGATTGGCTGTACTGTATAAATAACTTCGCACGCGTGTTTTGAACTGACAATTATAGTAGCCAGAAGCAATGTTTGGCTAGGGGATTATTGAAACTATCGACCCGTGATTTTTATTGTCACAGCGGGTAGGCATGATTTTCGTGATTCGCATAATGATGTGATGAAAATTTGGTCAAACAATCGGGTGTCGTAAAACAAATGGTATTGTAAACAGTTCGACAGACCTGAAATTAGCAAGATTTAGGTCACTCGGTGGGAAATGAACCCAGGTAACAGTACGGTTTACAAACTTTACACATGGAATTTGCTGTAAAACTTCCAGATGTGTTGGATGTATTAGTCATCTAATTGTGGCGTGTTTATTACAAATATTGACTTCTGTCATATTAAAAATTATGTTTTGAATGATTTTGAATAATTTTACACAATTATTTTAACACAAGATGGCGACCGAGAATATGGTGTAAATATCGCGATACGTGAAAACCGTACCGCGATACGTATCGTCAGGACGACATATCGGTATACGGTATACCGGTATATCGTTGCACCACTAAAGCTTGTACAAACTTTTTGACATTTCGGACAACAACGACAATGGTGCGGACGACGACGGAAAAAGAGGAGACTATAGTCACGACTTCTGCTAAAGCAGGCACGACAATAAAACCACAGCAGATGACAATTTATGTTTCTCGCATTCTAATACATGTATGTTGTGTTGGATGTTCCAAAATGATTCTAAATTGTTGTTCAACCATGTGTTTATCGAGAAACTAGAAAATGTGTTCATAGAACACGGATACCCCACATATCGCTTTGATTGTAAACGAGGCAAAATTGCAAGTCCAAAAGGGGGAGATAATCCATGACATGGGGTCGAATCAAAATTAAAAAAAAAAGAGTTGTCAGAAGACAACGAAGCTCGCCTGTTGGCAGCCTTCACTCAAACTTGGCACAGTTGCATAAAAAAACATGAATATTATATAACTTGACCTTGGGTTAAGGGGCGTGCGGTGGACCTTGGGTTAAGGGGCGTGCGGTGGACCTTGACATTGGGGTCAGTGGTGCAAGGTGAGTCGTGGGTTTGCTATAGCATAATATAGCATATTAAGATGAATGCATGTATGAAATATCAATGCGCTCCCTGAAAACAGAAGTAAAACAAAATTTAACCCAACGTTAAGTTTATGAATGCACTAAGTTGGTGATTTTCTACAGCATGAGAGCTATTCACATGAGGAATGCATGTATGAATGTGCTATGTTTGTGACCTTGACCTTGAGGAAAGGGGGGGGGGTCATGGATTTGCTGTAGCACAATAGAAGATCATCAGATGAATCCAAGTATGCAATATAAAAGCGTTCCCTGAAAAGAAGTTATAAGACATTTACCCCAACATTAAGTTTATAAACATGCTAAGTTTGTGACCTTGACCTTGGGGTAAGGGTTGGGTGGTGGGTTGTGGATTTGCTACAGCATGATAGAGGGTCATCTGAGGAATGCATGTATGAAATATCAAGGCGTTCCATGAAAGTGTTGTGGATTTGCTACAGCATGATAGAGGGTCATCTGAAGAATGCATGTATGAAATATCAAGGCGTTCCATAAAAGGAAACAGATGTTATAAGACATTTACCCCAACGTTAAGTTTATGAATGTGCTAAGTTTGTGACCTTGACCCTGGGGTAAGGGGTGGGTGGTGGGTCATGGATTTGCTATAGCACGATAGAGTATCATCAGATGAATGCATGTATGAAATATCAAGGTGTTCCATGAAAGGAAACAGATGTAATAAGACATTTACCCCAACGTTAAGTTTATGAATGTGCTATGTTTGTGACCTTGACCTTGGGGGAAAGGGGTGGGGGTGGGTCATGGATTTGCTATAGCACAATAGAGTATCATCAGATGAATGCATGTATGAAATATCAAGGCATTCCCTTTAAAGAAACAGAAGTTATAAAAATACATTTACTCCAACGTTAAGTTTATGATGTTGATCTTGTGAGGGGGGGGGGGGAGGGGGTTCATTGATTTGCGGTAGCACAATAGAGGATCATCAGATGAATGAAGTATCAACGCGTTCCCTGTAAAGAAACAGAAGTTACACAACATTTATGAACTTGCTAAGTTTGTGACCTTGACCTTGGGATAAGGGTTGGGTGGTGGGTTGTGGACTTGCTACAGCATAATAGAGGGTCATCTGAGGAATGCATGAATGAAATATCAAGGCGTTCCATGAAAGAAAACAGATGTTATAAGACATTTACCCCAAATTTAAATTTATGAATGTGCTAAGTTTGTGACCTTGACCTTGGGGTAAGGGTTGAGTGATGGATCGTAGATTTGCTACAGCATGATAGAGGGTCATCAGATGAATGCATGTATGAAATATGAAGACATTCCCTGTAAATAAACAGAAGTTACACAACATTTACCCCAACGTTAAAGTTTATGAACATGCTAAGTTTGTGACCTTGACCCTGGGGTAAGGGTTGGGTGGTGGGTCATGGATTTGCTACAGCATGATAGAGGGTCATCTGAGGAATGCATGTATGAAATATCAAGGCGTTCCATGAAAGGAAACAGATGTTATAAGAAATTTACCCCAACGTTAAGTTTATGAATGTGCTAAGGTTGTGACCTTGACCTTGGGGTAAGGGTTGGGTGGTGGGTTGTGGATTTGCTACAGCATGATAGAGGGTCATCTAAGGAATGCATGTATAAATTAACAAGGTGTTGTATGAAAGGAAACAGAAGTTATAAGACATATACCCCAACGTTAAGTTTGTGAATGTGCTAAGTTTGTGACCTTGACCCTGGGGTAAGGATTGGGTGGTGGGTCATGCATTTGCTACAGCATGATAGAGGGTCATCTGAGGAATGCTGTATGAAATATCAAGGCGTTCCATGAAAGGAAACAGATGTTAAAAGAAAATTACCCCAACGTTAAGTTTATGAATGTGCTAAGTTTGTGACCTTGACCTTGGGATAAGGGTTGGGTGGTGGGTCATGGATTTGCTACAGCATGATAGAGGGTCATCTGAAGAATGCATGAACGAAATAACAAGGTGTTCCATGAAAGGAAACAGTCATAAAACATTTACCCCAACGTTAAGTTTGTGGACGACGCCGCCGACCCCGGGGGTATGCCAATAGCTCTTCTGCACTTTCTGCACTTCGTGCAGGCAAGCTAATGAACATCTACTCATCATAAGGAAACTACAAATCAAGTTTCAGGTCTGTAGCTATTACGGTTTAAAAGTTTTAGGAGTTACAAGGCAAAATTTCTAAATTCTAAGTCGAAAAGGTTGAGATAATCCATGAGCCGGGGGTCGAATCAAAAATCAAAATAAACTGTGCGCTTCTACTCATCATAAGGAAGCTACATGCCAAGTTTCAGGTCTGTGGCTAGTACGGTTTAAAAGATTTACGAGTTACAAGGTTGGTGACATATGGATGGAAGGATGGACAGGATGGGACGGACATACAAACATTTTGTATTATGGGCTTTTTCCTTTGTTTGAGATTTAGGATATTGTGAGCTTACTGAATATGTCTATGAGACTCGAAGTATCGGCTGTCGGTTCGGACGGACGGACGACGGGACTGACGGACAAGGGTAACACTAAATGCCCCCTCCAATATTGTGGTGGTGCATAAAAATACGAAACATAAAACCACACAGCATATGACAATTTACATTTCTCGCATTCTAAGGGTTAAAATACATATTTATGTTTCTCGCATTCCAACTGTTAAAATAAGTTCTGTTGGATGTTCCATTACTGTCTACAGCAACTTACTTGGGTTTGTGCCGTGGTCCGTTGCATCAACAACAATCGTGTAGCTGTCAGTTGTTTCCCTGTCGAGAGTGTCAGCCAGACTCACGACACCATCGACTGGGTTGATTGAGAACTTATTCTCCGTGTTACCAGACGTGATGGAGTATGTGATCTCTCCGTCTGATCCGTAGTCTGCGTCTGTCGCATACACATCCTCTAAAACAAACCCAACTGCTTCATCTTCGGCGATATTGTGCGACGACGTAGTTGGAGACACTACTGGCGAGTTATCGTTGTAGTTGTTCACTGTTATAGAGACGACTGTCGTGCCGGTATTCAGTGCATCGTCGACAGCTTGTACAATCAGTCGGTAGTTCTGCACGGATGAGTCATAATCCAGGTTGGTAACATCGTCAATGATTATGTATCCTGATGATTCTATTCTAAAGACAGTATCATCGTTACCGCTGGAAATGGTGTAATCGAGGACAGTGTCGTCAATGTCTGTTGCACTCACCAACAGAACAGTTGTCTCAACTGGGTCGTTCTCAGATATTGACTGGACAAATCCGCCAGCAGTAAATGCTGGTATACCGTCGTTTGTATCTGTAATTGTCACGGTAAAAGTGGTCGAAGAGCTGAGCGGTGGAGATCCGTTGTCAGTTGCATAAATGATCAGTTCAATTGTGTTAGATACCAACGTATCAAAATCTTGCGTCGCTATTGTGTAAACTTTTCCATTGTTTGAACCCACCTCGAAGTAGATATTTGCAGGTGTGATAGAGTACGATACGTTGTTTGCGGAGTCAGCGTCTGTTGCCGTGACAACAAAGATATCCTCACCAAAGCTGGTACTCTCTGGCACATTCGTGGAGTATGGAATACCCTGGAATGCAGGTGCAAACTCATTAACGTCCGTTACGTATAAGAGCACGACTGCTGTTGTAGTGTATGATGTAGTCCCGCCATCAATGACATTAATCACGACACTGTAGAATGTATCCGTCTCATAATCAAACACACTATCTAATGTCATTACGCCACTAGAGTCAATTGCAAATGGTACACTCACAGAAACACTATTGACAGTTTTGATTGTGTATGTGAGATCGGAGTTGGGTGATATATCTGCGTCGATACACGCTACTGTCGCTACTGTGGTGCTGGTGAGAGCGGTATTCTCAGCATACGTACCTACTGGTGTTGGTGAACACACAGGTTTGTTGTCATTAACGTCTGTCACAGTGATTGTTAGCTCCGTGTCTGACGACCGCGCCACCGCGCCACCAGCAGCATCCACTGCCTCAATGGTGAGCGTATACGTGTTAAGTGATTCCCGATCCAGAGACTCAGCGACGGACACTATCCCGCTTGACGCGTCTATGGAAAAGTGCCCATCGCCATTGCTAGCAGTGATGCTATAAATAACATCACCATGGTTACTACCAGTATCAGTGTCAGTCGCTAAGGCAGTAAACACAGCAAAGTTCAGGGCTTCATCTTCTCTAACACTGGCTGTATATGTCGCCGCGGAAAATGTCGGCGTGTTTTCATTAATGGGATCCACGATAATTGCGACCTGCAATGTTGTGATAAGAGTCGGGATTCCTTGGTCATCTACCGTCACGGTCAACATATAGCTTGTGTCAGTTTCATAGTCGAGTGACTGGTTAACTGTTATAACCCCTGTTCCGCTGTTTATTACAAACGCACTGCCGGTATTTCCTGCTGTAATGGCATATAGCAATGTGGTGGATGCCACAATGTCTAAATCAGAACAAGTTGGCGTTACAGCTGTATTGCCACTATTCACAGTTTCGGCGAGCTGAGCGAAATACGTTTCAGAGTCGCAGCTCGGGGAATGGTCGTTGATATCGGTGATGGCGACAGACAGTGTCGTGACTGCCGTGAGTGAACCTAGAGCTGTTCCATCAGAGACCTCGATAGTGAGTGTAAACGACGTAATCAGAGGATCATCCCGGTCTATCTGCGCAGCCAGTGTCACCTTGCCTGAGAGTGGGTCAATCTGGAACATGTAGTCAGTATTGCCGCCAGTGATGTCAAAGTTCATCGTGGATGGTGTTACATCTGCGTCGGTGGCGGCGACAGTGTAGACCGAATACCCAGAAGCTTCCTCCTCGGGTATCGATGTCGAGTACGGACCCGACGGACTGAACACTGGCGTCTTATCATTGACGTCGTCCACCGTCACCTCTACTGTCACAGACACGGTGAACATGTTGTCTGTCACGTCGATACCGAGTGTATAGCTCGCCAATGTCTCTGCGTCCAGGGCGGCCGCTGTTGTGACGTCCCCGTTACTCGCAACGGCAAAGGCAATACCAGTGTTCCCACTTGACATTGTATATGTTAATGTCGGACTGACGGCGTCTACGTCTGTACATGTGATCGTGAGTACCACAGTGTTATCCATAGCGTCCTCGGCCACAGACCCGTGGTACGAGTCGGGCGAACATGTGGGCGACTCATCGTTGATGTCGTTCACATTCACCGTGGTTGTCGTGGTGCCTGTCTGCTTGGTCGGGGTCGAGCCCCGGTCAATGGCGCGCACCTCCAGTATGTACGACACGGCTGTCTCATAGTCTAGAGTGTCCATGAGCAAGAGGTCGCCACTTGTCGAGTCAATAGCAAACTTCTCATCCGTGTTACCACTGAATATACTGTAGTCTATAACACCTGTGATATACAAAATAACCACACAGTGGAGCTGTCATCACAGTCATTGGTATCTAATTTTATAAATGAGACACGCCATGTGATTTTGTACCTTCAGACATCTGCATAATTTCATTAAATACATTTATAGTATTTTTCATAAATGAAGTCAAAAGTTGACAAAATTCTGCATGTACGCTGATAATTTTGACGCCAATTACGGAAAATATTGCAAATTTTGTAAACGTATTTCATGAAATTACGCAGATGTCCGAAGGTACAAAATCACATGGCGTGTCTCAAATGTGGCTGTGACTGGAGAATTGGGGTGTATGGGATTTGTGACCAGTGTAGCACCTGATCAAATAGCACACTCATGTAGCTTGATAATGATCTCATATTACTTGTTAGAAGATGGCAGGTGCTTCATTGATGGTATAGCAAACAGGCAGATCCTGTGGATGCACAGTCTGATCTGGATGTATACTAGTCACAAAACCCATAAGCCTTATTTCTTCAGTCAAAATCACATATTCAATCTGCCATGACAAAAAATCTTAATGACTATATTCACATATTATGCTATACTATGATTTATGTACAATGATTTAACACCCTTACACCGCTATCTTAATTTTTCGTCGTCTGCTGTTTATTTTCTATTTTCAATTTTTATCATCAACAACATGCTATGACAGCACATCAGAATAATTTACAACATGCTTTGACAGTACTTCAGAATCATTTCCATTGGAAATGATTCTGAAGTACTGTCAAACCAAGTTTTTATTGAGAAATAAGGCAAGATATAAAAGCAACAGCAGACGACAATTGTTGTATGTAGCGGTGTAAGGGTTAAGTACTGTATCTGAACTTCTGAAGGTCTACTGTACCCATACTTAGTCGAAATAGGAAACTAGAAAGCATACGACTGTTCAAATTAGAATTAAATTTTGGTGACGGATTAAGGTCATATAGAGACAGACAGGACCTCGGTTTAAACCATCTGAACGACAAGTGGGATGGAAATCAATGGTGTTGCACGCAGCGCCAGTGTAAAATCAAAGAAAATGCACCATTTTCCTCACGTTCAGATACGACTTTGGCATTTTGTATGCCACAGTTGAAACTGGTTATACCCCTTATGTGAATATTACGATTATTCGTAATCCTTTTACTTCCCGGGAAAGGGGCCAAGCGGCTTTGGTGTGGTATGGACCTGGCACCAGGTCAGGTTATTCTGATTTCAGGGTGAATATTTTTTTATTTCGATGCAAATGTTCTGTTCATATTTTAGGATGTTGGCCTGGCCTTAAATGACCTTAGCTATTGATCAGCAGTTAAACGCCATTAAAGAAACAAACAAACTCACGAGATGCCACTCAGCTTTACTTACATCTATAGCATAAACTCATTTTCGTCTAGAGGAAAATGTGTTTATACAGTATATTCTGCATATAGCCGAGTCGGAATTTGTCAGGAATCTGGGGGCACTTTCACTAAACTTTGCATGACTAAAATGTTTGTATGTGCAGAATTCTGATGTAAATTTCACATTAACAATGTTTTCTTGTAAACAATTATTGGATTTACATTTATTGAGTATAGGCTGCATATGCAGCCAATGCTCAATAAATGTAAATTCATCAATTGAAATTTCCAGACGATTCTAAATTTGCACTTACAAACATTTTAGTCGTACGAAGTTTAGTGAAACGGGCCCCTGGCACCTAATTCCGGCCCGGAGTGTAGCACTACTGGAAATACTATGAAAGCATTTTTCGTGTCTATGGCGAGATTGAACCCAAAATCACTACTGTCTTGTTCACGAAACCTGCCAAGTTATTGGATATATAAACAATGCAAAAACAACATAATATAATATAATTCCATAATATTAAATTTTATCAAAATTTAAGAGGGGGCCTTCTTTTTATTTCGTGAAATTTGGTCCAATATTGATTTTACTGTGCAAAAAAAAATTCCCCATGTTAAATCTACATAGACATCTTCAAAGAGGGGATTTAACATGGAGAATTTTTTGTAATTTCAGAAATAGTGGACTGATTTTCCAAATTTAACTTTTATTTTCTTAGATCAATTCGAAGCTATCTAGCCCGATTTTGGAGTCAATTTCCAAATGTGTTTGTTTTTCTTTTTTGGCTCCTCCGGCCCCTAGCTCCTCCACTTCCTTTTCCCCCCATGTTAAATTCCCATAGACAAATCAATTTTTTGTAATAAAATAAATATTTGACCAAATTTCATGTCAGAAATAACTAGATTGGTCAGTAAACGAGGCTTAAAGAATACCCCCCGCGTGGGCACATGTACCCCTAAATATGTAAAATAAAATCCAATTTTCGATGAAAGAAATAGAAGTTATAACATATTTCTCTGATGTTAAGTTTTGTAAAGAGACTAAGTATGTCACCTTGATCTTGGGATCAGCGGGGATTGGACGGTCGTAGGTTTGTCACACCATGATGGTACAACCTTAGAGGAATGCACGAGTGAAATATTAAGAATTTTCAATGAAGGAAATAGCAGTTACAACTTATTTCTCTGATGTTAAGTTTTGTAAAGAGACTAAGTATTTGACCTTGACCTTGGGATCAGCGGGGGTTGGATTGTCATGGATTTGGCACAGCATGGTAGTAGAGCCTTACAGGAATGCATGTGTGAAATATTAAGCATTTTAGATGAAGGAAACAGACGTTATAACAATATTTCTCTGATGTTAAGTTTTGTAAAGAGACTAAGTATTTGACCTTGACCTTGGGATCAGCGGGTGTTGGACGATCGTGGATTTGGCAGAGCATGGTAGTAGAGCCTTACAGGAATGCATGTGTGAAATATTAAGCATTTTAGACGAAGGAAATAGAAGTTATAACAATATTTCTCTGATGTTAAGTTTAGTGACGGACGGACGGACGGACGGACGGACGCACAGACGCACGGACGCACAGACAACCTGACTCAAGTATACCCCCCACAACTCGTTGCGGGGGGTATAAAAAGAAGGCTCGATCATTCTTAAATTTTAATGAAATTTAAAGGTACATGCTACGGAGCCCCGCAGGGGACATGGATTTTTAACAATTAACAATTCGTTCCCACGATATAACAATTCTGTTCCCACGAAATCAGAATTGTTATATCATGGGAACGAATTGTTAAATTGAGGGAAAAAATTGTTAATTTGTGGGAATGAATTGTTAAATTGAGGGAACAAATTAATAAAAAAGAATTCTACGTCCCTTGCGGGGCTCTGTTACATGCCCACTCAGTAAGCACAAAATGTTCTTTATAGGAATTAAATAAGTGTATAATTGTGTCACTATTTCACCAGTTCTAAAAATCATGAGTACCCGCTTACAGATATAATCATTTAGTAATATTTATTTTACTGATAGTGACTAACGGTGGTATCAGACTATTTCCCTATGCAAATGAGGCATGATATTTTTTAATTATTTATACTATTTAAATGCGTCACCGGAAAAAATAATATTTTCAACAGATTATAAAGTATGATCATTGCACATCAAACAAGAGTTGTCAGAGGACAATGAAGCGCGCCCAGTGGCAGCAAAGGAACCGAGGGCACATTTGAAAACACAACGTGCTGGATAAGGGAAACAAAATTTATGAGCCATTTACCAGAGCGTGTTAAGGTTTCGAGCATACAAAGTATGACCTTGACCCTGGGCTTAGCAGAGGTAAAGGACCCTTGGAACAATGCGTGTGTGAAATATGAAGCAAATGCAAGCAAGGAAACAGAAAATATAGGCCATTTACCCGAGAGTCCGAGCGTTAAGGTTTCGAGATGCACAAAGTATGTGACCTTGACCCTGAGCTTAGAAGGGGCGGCATGGACGTGGATTTGCCACAGTGCAGTAGAGGACCCTTGGAGCAATGCGTGTGTGAAATATGAAGCAAATATAAGCAAGGAAACAGAAAATATAGGCCATTTACCCGAGCGTCCAAGTGTTAAGGTTTCGAGATGCACAAAGTATGTGACCTTGACCCTTGGCTTAGAAGGGGCGGGTCGTACGTGGATTTGCCACAGCGCATTAGAGGTTAGAAGACACCAAATGGTGCGAAATCGCCCACGGTGTATGCAAAAGTAGTCCGGTATAAACAAATAGTGCGGGTGTTTTGAGGTCACAGACATCGTTTGCTTGCAAATCTTGATCTATTACTACCCAGTTCCACTTGAGGAACATTTTGGGGTGCCTTTAACAC
Source organism: Conchocele bisecta (assembly GCA_029237695.1). NCBI lineage: Eukaryota > Metazoa > Mollusca > Bivalvia > Lucinida > Thyasiridae > Conchocele > Conchocele bisecta. The sequence goes on from CM055266.1 coordinate 65,589,977, forward strand.
CAGTTGGCAGCATATTTGTAGCATTTAAAAGAAAACACTGAACCTGTTGGTCACTTGATGTAAACAGAGTTTCCGTGGCCAAAAAATGTACACAATATTGGAGGATATGACAAGGTTGGATTTTTCTTTCTTAGGAGTAAGTGAACCTATTGTTTAGTTCATGCAGAACCAGTACAGACTGGTTCAAGTACAAGTGGGTCCCACAGCATCCATACGAATAGTGAAAGTAGGAGAGACTGGCCTTAGTGGATGGCATTCGGTTAAATTATATAGTAAAACTATTTGGTGGTGTCTAACCTAGAGGACCCTTGGAGCAATGTGTGTGTGAAATATGAAGCAAATGCAAGCAAGGAAACAGAAAATATAGGCCATTTACCCGAGCGTCCGAGCGTTAAGGTTTCGAGATGCACCAAGTATGTGACCTTGACCCTGGGCTTAGAAGGGGCGGCACGGACGTGGATTTACCACAGCGCAGTAGAGGACCCTTGGAGCAATGCGTGTGTGAAATATGAAGCAAATGCAAGCAAGGAAACAGAAAATATAGGCCATTTACCAGAGCGTCTAAGCGTCCGAGCGTTAAGGTTTCGAGATGCACAAAGTATGTGACCTTGACCCTGGGCTTAGAAGGGGCGGCACGGACGTGGATTTGCCACAGCGCAGTAGAGGACCCTTGGAGCAATGCGTGTGTGAAATATGAAGCAAATCCAAGAAAGGAAACAGAAAATATAGGCCATTATAATTTTTGAAGACGGACAGACGGACAGACGGACAGACGGACAGACGGACGGACGCCTACGACGCCGAGGTTATGCCATAAGCACTTCTTCCTTCGGAAGGCGCGCTAAAAATAAATGCAAAGGATAAATAGTAATGTCCGTTAACATTTTAAGGAAACACGCTTATCGCCCCTGATATCAGCGTGGAAATTTACGTCCAATATAAAACGTATAATAATGCCAATCAATACATGAGGTAATGGTGAATGAATGTTTATTTTGCCAGAAAATGTCTCAGATGATGTCTCTGATATAAAGAACATTTTGTGCCTACTGATTGGGCATGTACCTTTAATATTATCAAAAAGAATATTGCTATTACATGGTTTAGATGGCCGTAAAATTTGAGCCAGTTTCGTGAAACAGACAGTAGACTATCAAACCATCGCTACACCAAGCTGGAGGATCAGAAAACAAGAGGGCCATAATGGCCCTAATTCGCTCACCTGACTCCATGAACACCAGATGAGAATGTGAGTTCATGTGTTTGACCCCAATTTCACCCCACAGGGCCACGCCCATTTTTGACCCTGGGGTCACCATTTTAACAACTTTGAAAGAGCATTGTACAGCGATCATTCCTACCAAGTTTCATCGAAATCCGGCCAGCGGTTCATGAGAAGAAGATTTAAGAATTTGTGCTATTTTTAGACGGCGGCCATCTTGGATTAGCGATGACCTCCATTTTAACAAGTCTGAAAAGGCTTCACCCATGGATCATAAATCTTACGTTTGGCTACCATGGGCCAAGCGGTTCATGTGAAGAAGAATTTTGAAATCTCTAATAAAAGAACGACCTTTTGACCTTTCGGCGGCCATCTTGGATGACCTAACCATCCGATTTCGACAAAAAATACACCAAAGTGATCGCCTTGTTGATACCTTCAATTTGATATATGACATGACCATATTTGTTCAAAAATAAAATTTAACCCCAATTTGACCCACGGGTCATGCCCATTTTTGACCCCGGGGTCACCATTTTAACAACTTTCAAAGAGCATTGTACATCGATCATTCCTACCAAGTTTTGTCGAAATCCAGCTAGCGGTTCATGAGAAGAAGATTTTTTAAGAATTTATGCTATTTTTAGACGGTGGCCATCTTGGATTAGCGATGACCTCTATTTTAACAAATCTGAAAATGCTTCAGCCATGGACCATAACTTTTAAGTTTGGCTACCATGGGCCAAGCGGTTCATGTGAAGAAGAATTTTGAAATCTCTAATAAAAGAACAACCTTTTGACCTTTTGGCGGCCATCTTGGATGGCCTAACCATCCGATTTGGACAAAAAATGCACCAGAGTGATCGGCTTGTTGATACCTTCAATTTGATATATGACATGACCATATTTGTTCAAAAATAAAATTTGACACCAATTTGACCCCCCGGGCCACGCCCATTTTTGACACCGGGGTCACCATTTTAACAACTTTCAAAGAGCATTGTACATCGATCATTCCTACCAAGTTTTGTCGAAATCCAGCTAGCGGTTCATGAAAAGATTTTTTAAGAATTTATGCTATTTTTAGACGGCGGCCATCTTGGATTAGCGATGACCTCCATTTTAACAAATCTGAAAATGCTTCAGCCATGGACCATAACTTTTAAGTTTGGCTACCATGGGCCAAGCAGTTCATGTGAAGAAGAATTTTGAAATCTCTAATAAAAGAACAACCTTTTGACCTTTCGGCGGCCATCTTGGATGGCCTAACCATCCGATTTGGACAAAAAATGCACCAGAGTGATCGCCTCGTTGATACCTTCAATTTGATATATGACAAGACCATATTCGGTCAAAAATAAAATTTGACCCCAATTTGACCCCAAGGGCCACGCCCATTTTTGACCCCGGGGTCACCATTTTAACAACTTTGAAAGAGCATTGTACATCGATCAGTCCTACCAAGTTTTGTCGAAATCCGGTCGGCGGTACTTGAGATGAAGATTTTTTAAGAATTTGTGCTATTTTTAGACGGTGGCCATCTTGGATTACGTAATGATGTAATTTTAACAATTTTGTAATCCCCCTACCTAAGGACCATGACCGTGAAGTTTGGTGACTATAGGCTCAATGGTTACCAAGGAGAAGATGTTTGAAAATGTTCACGGACGACGACGACGACGACGACGACGACGACGGACACATTGCGGTAACAATAGCTCACATGAGCTTCGCTCAGGTGAGCTAAAAACAACATGTGATATGAGACACGCCATGCAATTTTGTACCTTCGGACATCTGTGTAATTTCATGAAATACGTTTTGCAAAATTTACAATATTTTCGGTATCAACTTTTGACGCCATACGGAAAATATTGTAATTATATATATATATAGTAATTTCCAATAACCTCCGAAGGGAAGCACATTTAATTCACATTGTTTTAAAGTCACTCTTTTTATTAAATTTTCGAAAATTTAATAAAAAGAGTGACTTGAAAACAATGTAAATATATATAAATTGTTAATAACGTATTTAATGAAATAACGCAGATGTCCGAAGGTACAAAATCACATGGCGTGTCTCATTATAAGGTCGCATTTCACAGCCGGCAGTCCATCCAACAATGTAAACCCTGATCATATGTCTAGAAGTCAGTTGTTCCCCCATTTTGCAACACCACCTTCAATTGTACGAACCATTGTCACCAGAATCTGTGTCTGTGGCGGCCACCGTTCCCACGGTAACGCCAGAGCTGACGTTCTCGTCCACATAGAAGTTGTAAGGATCGAGTCCAAACACAGGTGTTTCGTCGTTCACATCTACAAATAACCAACAATCCAGGGTATCGTTTCACTAAACTTTGTACGATTAAAATGTTCGTAAGTGCAAATTTATGATCATCTGGAAATTTCAATTGATGGATTTACATTTAGGCTGCTCAATAAATGTAAATCCAATAATTGTTTACAAGAAAACATTTTTAATGCGAAATTATCATAATTTTTCACTTACGAACATGATAGTCGTAAACAATTTAGTGAAACGGCCCACAGAGCTCCAGATAAATAGGTGTGTTTCCTGGCTGAAAAGAAATTATAGTCTGTTTCACGAAAGCTGCCCAAATTTTACGGCTATATAGACAATTAAAAAACAATACTATTTTCGATAATATTAAATTAAAGGAATATTTAAGAATGAGCCTTCTTTTTATTTCGTGAAATTCGGTCAAATATTGATTTTATTACGAAAAATTGATTTGTCTATGGGAATTTAACATGGGGAAAAAGTGGTACAGGACTTGTGGGAGGAGTCAAAATTTTTTTTGGAAATTGACTCCGAAACCTAGCTAGATAGCTTGGATATGATCTAACTAAGAAAACAAAAGTTAAATTTTAAAAATCGGTCTAGTATTTCTGAAATTCCAAAAAAAATCCCCATGTTAAATCCCCATAGACATCTTCACGGAGTGGAGTGAAGATGTCTATGGGGATTTAACATGGGGAAATTTTTTTCCGCAATAAAATCAATATTTGACAAAATTTCACGAAATAAAAAGAAGGCTCATTCTTAAATTTTCCTTTAATTTAATATTATCGAAAATAATATTGTTTTTGAATTGTTTATATGGGCGTAAAATTTGGGCAGCTTTCGTGAAACAGACAGTAGGGTCGGTCTGTCGGCATTTTTTATTTTATTTTTGTACTGCGATATTTCTGTTTACATGATGTTAAAATAAAGCAGTCATTATGTTGTTGTTGTTGTTGTTGTTGTTGATGTAGCACTGGAAATGGTGTCTTATCATGGAAAGACAAGTATAAAGCTATCCCCAGCAACATTTTCCGGAGTCATATTCTTGGAACATAAAAAAAACTTTCCCAATGAAAGTATTAGAGATAGAAAATTAACTTATTTCAGCTGACGAAAGAAGTGTGTTTGCATTTTGCAGCTCAAGTAAAAGTTTTCAACAATTTAAACTGTTTTTGGTACATTTAGTCCCTATTTCAATTGGAAATATATATGAAAAATACAGTAAACAACTTTGTAATACTCTTTAGGCCATTATAAAATAAATGTTAGATCTCATCCATTTTCTTTTCAAAATGGGGGCGGGGAGTGAAATTTTATTTTTTATTTTATATTTTCAGGATATCGGAAATAACAATTCATCAATGTCTTTCTTATTTCTCTCTGAAAATATGTAATTATATCCATCGCATGCTCCCAACCAACCACTATGTATTGACAATTAAAAAAAACAACAAGAAATGCTTCTGTCGAACGCGGATGCCACCTGCAGCATATTTGAGAAACTGTGACAAATTGGTTAACCGAAAAGTGTGACGGACGGACGGACGGACGGACGGACGGACAAACTTACATTTCGGACCTTAGGGGGTACTTGCTATATAAAAGATCAAAGGAAATACCCCGTAAGACACAATAGGCTTACGGGGTACGGAATAAGTTCCATTGTCTTCTATTGTCTTAGGCCAAACCCCCTACCCCATAAGTACCCTAATGTGTGCCCGGACAGACGGACAGACGGACAGACAAACACTATATGTCACCCGTTTCTTCGAAACCCGGTGGCATAAAAATAATTATTTTATATTGGCCTTAGACATATGGCTTATCTTGAACATTGCTAGACATACAAGTCAGTTTGATGATACATGTATAATTTCTGGCTGTGACTGGAGAAATGGGGCTTTTGAGACCAGTTTACAGGGGTGCCAACGGGAAATTGTGAAAAAAGAGGAAATTGGCCGGAAAAAGAGGATTCACCCCTACCCGATCCAAGATTTTAACATTTTCAAGCAGTTTGTACACAGTTCAGCAACTTTTTTCACAAAAAGTTTAGTAAACGAGAGGGCCATGATGGCCCTAATTCGCTCACCTGACTCCATGAACACCAGAGGAGAATGTGACATCGAGTTCATATGTGTTTTAAAAAAATTGTGATATTTTTAGATGGCGGTCATAGGGCTCACACTGGCTATTTTTTTCTTTGCGCCAACACTTTCGCCATATGGAAAAAATTGGAGCCATTTTAGTGAAGTTGGAGCCAACGATTTAAGCAGGCTTCAAAATCAATACCAACTTTTTAGAAACAAACAGATACAACAATTGACTTCCTAAAACTGTAATACACGTCACTTCACTTGACAAATATAACAGTTTTAGTTATATTTTTTAGATGTGTGTACAGTATATAAAGGAACTGTTATGACTTGTTAATGTAGTTAGAGTAATTTTTTCTTGAATTTTCTTATAAAAATATGTCCTAGGAAATCCTGCATAATATGTACACAGTATGACCTGGGGCCGAGTTTATACAACTTTTTGTCAATCTCAAGCAAGCTGATTGGCTGATCCTGGGCATATGCTCAGGATCAACATCATTGATTATGAGTCTGAGATTGTTTTATGTACATATTTTGTGTTCTGAGGTTGATTGATTGATTGACTGATTGGGATAAAAAAAACCCAGATGAATACACATTTGGAATGGTAAACAACTTGCATGTTTCAATTGACCAAAATGGGTCGAACAACATTTATCTTTCTTGCATTTATCTCATTATTTATTTTGGATGATCTCCCTTGGTAGACATATAACTCTGGCTCCACTGCCGTTACATATATACAGCGATATATAGACATGGCATTCTAGTCTACTCCATTGACTGTTAGAATGTCTAATATAAATTTTAAAAAAAAATCGAGAAAAAGACTATTTACCATAAAAAAAAGAGATTAAAATCAGGTTTAATAACTTCTTAAGAACAATATTAACAGGTTTTGAGACATATTAATTGGATAACTTATTCATTACACGAGGAATTGGGGATGATTTGGGGGAAATATGAGGATTTTGGGAGGATTTGGGTGAATGGTGCTGCCTGTTTGAAGTGACCTCTGTTTGTTTACCAGACAAAAGTCACTTCCTATAACACACCAGGAGGCGACCTCTTGTTGATAATCCATGATAACTTTCTTTTGTAAGCAATCCCTTGACTAGTTTATGGCACACCCCATAATTAATCTGGTCTGATCTGGAGTAATTATCAGATTCAACCACCAGTGATAAAATTATACACAGGTAGACTGCCTATCCACCAGTCTCAATTACTGATACACACAGAGACCGTGTCCTGGGAAAATCAACTTTTTTTTAACCAGCGCCATTCATTTTGGCCAAATGAACTTTTTGTGTGCCATTTTAAATTTATTAACGCATTTGGCGCCATTTGCGAAGGCCAGCGTGAGCCCTGGGTCATCTTGGATTAAGCGATGACTCTCATTTTACCAAATCTGAAAATGCTTCACCCAAGGATCTTAACTTACTATGAAGTTTGGCCAGCATCGGCCATGTGGTTCCTGAGAAAAAGACATCCAAAATCTTGAATAAATGGACCTTATGAAGGCCATCATGGCTGACATAATCATCCGATTCCGTCAAATATTGCACCAGAGCAATCACCTCATCGATACCTTCAATTTGATATATGACATGAGCATATTTGGTCAAAAATAAAATTTGTCCCCACGGGCCACGCCCATTTTTGACCCTGGGGTCACCATTTTAACACCTTTGAAAGAGCATTCTACGTCGATCATTCCTACCAAGTTTCGTCGAAATCCGGCTGGCGGTTCATGAGAAGATTTTTTAAGAATTTGTGCTATTTTTAGACGGCGGCCATCGACAAAAAATGTACCAGAACGATCGCGTCTTTGATACCTTCGATTTGATATAGACATGACCATATTCGGTCAAAAATAAAATTTGACCCCATGGGCCACGCCCATTTTTGACCCCGGGGTCATCATGTTGACAACTTTGAAAGAGCATTGTACATCGATCATTCCTACCAAATTTCGTCGAAATCCGGCTGGCGGTTCATGAGAAGAAGATTTTTGAAGAATTTGTGCTAGTTTTAGACGGCGGCCATCTTGGATTAGCGACGACCTCCGTTTAAACAAATCTGAAAAGACTTCACCAATGGACCATAACCATGAAGTTTGGCCACCATGGGCCAAGCGGTTCGTGTGAAGAAGAATTTTGAAATCTCTAATAAAATAACGACCTTTTCACCTTTCGGCGGCCATCTTGGATGACATGACAATCCAATTTCGACAAATAATGCACCAGAGTGATCGCCTCTTTGATACCTTCAATTTGATATACATGACCATATTCGGTTAAAAATAAAATTTGACCCCAATTTGACCCCACGGGCCATGCCCATTTTTGACCCCGGGGTTACTATTTTAACAACTTTGAAAGAGCATTGTACATCGATAATTCCTACCAAACTTCGTTGAAATCCGGCCAGCGGTTCATGAGAAGAAGATTTTTTAAGAATTTATGCTATTTTTAGACAGCGGCCATCTGGGATTAGCGATGACCTCCATTTTAACAAATCTGAAAAGGCCTCACCCCTGGACCATAACTTTTAAGTTTGGCTACCATGGGCCAAGCGATTCGTGTGAAGAAAATTTTTGAAATCTCTAATAAAAGAACGACCTTTTGACTTTTCGGCAGCCATCTTGGATGACATAACCATCCGATTTCGACAAAAATTGCACCAGAGTTCGTTGATACCTTCGATTTGATATATGACATGACCATATTTGGTCAAAAATAAAATTTGACAACAATTTGACCCCACGGGCCACGCCCATTTTTGACCCCGGGGTCACCATTTTAACAAGTTTGAAAGAGCATTGTACATTGATCATTCCTACCAAGTTTTGTTGAAATCCAGTTGGCGGTTCTTGAGAAGAAGATTTTTGAAGAATTTGTGCTATTTTTAGACGGCGGCCATCTTGGATTACGTAATGACGTCATTTTAACAATTTTGTAATACTCCTATCTAAGGACCATGACCATCAAGCTTGGTGACTATAGGCCCAATGGTTAACGAGGAGAAGACGTTTGAAAATGTTCACGGACGACAACGGACGATGGACGACGACAGACACATTGCAGTAACAATAGCTCACATGAGCTTCGCTCAGGTGAGCTAAAAAGAGGAAATCCTCTAAAAAGAGTAAGATTCAGATCCCTGGTGTAGATCCAATCAATGAGTGCATCCGCACAGCCTGATCAGGATCTACACTGTTCTCCATTCCATCAAAGAATCACCCTTCATGCTTCTAACAAGCAATATTTATTATATACCTACCCATGAAATACATAGTTATACGATGTAAATAAAAGTCATATGTTCTCATCGATGAAATAAACAACTTCCGGTGAAAATACGACTACTTCCGCTATCTATATTCTTAACGTGCATCTGCAGTGCCGGACTGCAAATAGGCTGCAAATACACATTCATTACCGTATACAGTCTAAAAAACTGCTAATTTTCATGGAGCGGTGGTATATAATAAATAGAATATTCATATTTTTGCAACGAATATGACATATATGTTCATCTTGTGGTGTGAAATATGGATATGGACATTTCACACCATGAGATGAACATATATGTCATATTCGTTGCAAAAATATGAATATCCTCTATATATTGTTATCAGTCTGCAGGAGTGGGCTATTGGATCAGGAGCCGCATACAGCTAAGACCATAAGCCAGATTTCTCTCGTCACATCCACAAATAGTAAACACACACAATACCTGTAATGGTGAACATCAATGTAGCGGTGGTCATCAGTGGAGCTGCACCGGAGTCGGAAACATGCACCACCAGGGTATACGATGGAGTTGTCTCCCTGTCCAATAGTGAGGATGTCATTACCTCCCCTGTTGGCGTAATGAAGAACGTGTTGCCCGGATCGCCCGACATCACTGTATATGTGGTTATCGCGTTATTTATACCGGCCGGATCATCGTCCGTGTCTGTGCAGGCGAGTTGGGCTACACTGCCGCCGATAAAGTAGTCTTCGGGGACACTAATGCTGTACAGTGACGGTGCACACGCGGGAGTGACGTCATTCACATCGGAGACGGTCACCGCGAGCGTGTACTGTGCCGTTAAAGCGCCTGTTGGGAATAAATCAGCACAGGATATTATATAAAGGATATTACATGGATGTTGATTTAGTATGATATTTATTAAATGAATTTGCTGATTTCGTAAGAAACGAGGCTTTAACACAAATTTCAAAGTCATTTGATCTTGGCATTGGGCATGCAAGTCACATGAGTGGGCCATAGAATGAAAATATGGGTGATGATGATAAGCAAGCATATGAAGGTTCAGGTTAATCCGACTTATAATTCAAGTAATTTAAAAGCTAAATACTCCAATGTCACAGCATTTCATACATGGTGTCATAGTAGAATTTCTTACATACCTGGATTTATACCAGCATCACTCGTGTAGTGCGATAACGATGTATATTACTTGATAGAGCATGACCGGTAGTTCATTAATGGAATGGCGAACAGTGCAGATCCTGATCAGACTGTGCGGATGCACAGTCTGATCTGGATCTACACTGGTCGCAAAACCCATAAGTCCTATTCCTCCATCCACAGCCACAAATATTTACTAGATACTTGAACAATACTTAACTTATAGAACCATATATAATCATATAAAAGAACTTACCAGGATTTATACCAGCGTCAGTGGCTTCGATAACCACAGTGTAGGCCGTGGTGGTCTCCCGGTCAAGTTCCACGGCCAACGTCACAATGCCGCTGGTTGGATTGATGGCAAATTTGCCTTCAGCATTTCCACTCGCAATGGAGTATGTGATGTCACCATCAGTGCCGTAGTCATCATCGGTGGCGTCCACATCAACGACTGTATAACCAACTGCGGTGTCTTCATCAATACTCGGTGAAGAACTTGACGACCCTAATACTGGAGGGTTGTCGTTGTAATTTCCTACAGAAATAGTAACCAGGGTCGTGCCAGTATTTAACGCCCCGTCCACAGCCTGTGCCACTAACCGGTAACTCTGGACAGCCGAATCATAGTTGAGGTTTGCAATGCTGTCAATTATAATATGCCCTGGGGATTCTATTCGGAACACACCATCCTCATTTCCACTGGCGAAACCATAATTCAGTGTCACATCGTCAAAATCCGTGGCAGTAACCGTGATAATGGTGGTCTGTGATGCAGCGTTCTCGGAGACGGATGCTATATATACTGCCGGATTAAACACTGGTGAAACATCATTGAGGTCGGTAACAGAAACAGTTATTGTTTCACTCTCGCTGAGGGACGGCGACCCACTGTCAGTAGCATATACCACAAGTTCCACAGGATTGGGGGTGAGAGTATCAAAGTCAAGCATGGCCGCTGTGTAAACAATTCCTGTGATGGGTTCAATGACGAAGTACGAGTTTGTTGGGTTTAGTGAGTATGTGATGTTGTCAGCTGTGTCACCATCTGTTGCCGAAACAATAAACACAGAACTGCCGACAGCACTGCCTTCCTGGACGTTTGTGGTATACGCTGCTCCCTGAAATGCAGGCGTGTGTTCATTGACGTCAGTTATGTGCACATACATGGTGACCATCGTACTTAGAGACACTGAACCACCATCACTGATCTCAACAGCAACAATGTACAATTGTTTTGTTTCATAATCAAATGCAGCTGTTGATGTTACAACTCCACTTGTGTCGACCGAAAATATTGTCGCCCCTGTTAAACCGTTTACTGTCTTTATTGTGTAGGTCAGGTCAGAATTTTGAGCAGTGTCATTATCAGCACAAGTGAGGGTTATTATTGTTGCGGGCGATGCTGTGTCCTCAGCGAACTGGGACACGATCGAGGAGTCGTGGTCACACACGGGAGTATTATCGTTCTTATCAGTAACGTCTATGTTCACAGCCGCAGAAGACGAGAGAGCATCCGTGGCACCAACATCCGAATCTTTTGCTTCAACAGTCAGTACATATGTATCAGTAACCTCTCGATCAATGCTTCCAGCGACAGTAATCCAACCATTTGACGAGTCAACAGAGAAATGCCCGTCATCGTTGCCAGCAGTGATGGAGAATGTAATATCTCCCTGCATGCTCCCAGTATCCGTATCAGTGGCAACTAGCTGTACGACCTGTGTTGTGGCTGCCGAGTTCTCTGCAATACTAGAGGGATATGTAGCAAGTGAAAATGCAGGTGTTTCTTCGTTAAAAGGATCAATGTATATGTTCATTGTCACAGTGGTAACAAAATTACTAGGCGTCCCTTGATCATCTACCGTGATAGTTAATGTATACTCTGTCGTCACTTCGTAATCCAGAGTCAATGCTGTTGTAAGTGCCCCTGTTGCAGTATTGATTTGAAATTTCCCTTCCGTGTTGCCATTGGTGATGGTAAATAACATCGATGGTGATGCTATCACGTCCAGGTCGCTACATGCCGCAGTGATGATGGCTGTACTACCGACGACAGCATCTTCCGTCAGCCTGGCCGTATATAAGGAGGCATCACAGGTGGGTGCGTTGTCGTTGACGTCATTTATATTGATGATGAGACTTGTGGTGGCCGTGAGAGTGCCAGTCCCGCTACCATCAGACACGGTTATTGTCAGATTGAAGTGCGTTTGTGAGATACTCTCTCTGTCAATTACCTTTGCTATACTGATTTCACCAGACACGCTATCGCTGACAAACATCGCGTCAGTGTTTCCGTTAGCAACAGCAAAGACTAGTGTGGCTGCTGTAACGTCTGCATCGATGGCATTCATGTCATACACAACATATCCTATTGCTTCCTCTTCATCTATATTGTAAACATATGGGCCTGGTGGATCAAACGTAGGAGCGAACTCATTCATGTCTGCTACTGACACAAGCACAGTTACTGATGCTGTAAGCAGCCCATCTGTTACGTCCACAGTTAGTGTAAAGCTTACTGTTCCTTCTGCGTTCAGACCCGATACAGTTGTAACAACTCCGGTATTAGTATCAATGGTAAAATATCCATTTGTGTTTCCACCAGTTATTGAATATGTCAATGGTGCGCCGACAGTATCCAAATCAGTACAATCAAGTGTGGACACAGTTACACTGACAACATTCTCTGCTACTGATGCTATATACATGTTGTCGGAACATGACGGTGTGACATCGTTGACGTCTTTAACCGTGACAAGCACAGTAGCACTTGTTGACCTGGCCGAAATACCTTGGTCGACTGCATTCACCACTAAGATATAATTTTTACTTGAATCCGTTTCATAATCCAGTAACAAGACCAGTTTTATTTCACCAGACGAACTGTCGATGGCATATTTTCCCGCATCATTACCACTGAGGAATGAGAAGGTCACATCGCCTGCAAGTTAATACAGTAGAACCATTACAAACCCGACATCCTGGGGGCCATTGTGTTTAACTTAGATGGGTTTCACTGTAATTTATTTCATTGTCGTGTACGTTCATGATTGAAAATGACAAAAAAATTCATGGAGTGGAGTGCTTAATTACAGTGGAACCACTCTAAACCAGACACCTTGTGGATCTCTCGCATACAAGAAAGGCAAAAATGTACAAGAGGGCAAAACCAGGTCTCTGGTCGGGATTCCGGTAAGGATGAATCCCGATTGTTAAATTACCAATTGCATGCTCCTACCTGCCACCCATGCCTTGGATCAGAGTACATTGCACAAATTTTATATTTCTAGCACTTAGTGCAATCCCGCTTTTGCCTTTTACAATATGCGGCTTGTTTGATTGAAGATTGTGTACCTTAACCATTACACCATTATCTTAATATTTTGTCGTCTGCTGTTTATTTTCGATTTTCCATTTTTATCACCAAAAACATGCTTTTACAGCACTTTTGAATATAATTTACAACATGCTTTAACATGTTGTTATTGAGAAATAAGGCAAGATATAAAAGCAACAGCAGACGACAATTGTTGTGTGTACCGGTCTAACAAATATGGATTTTGAAAAATACAATATTTCCTGTAAATGATATTGAAAACTGACTGAAAAATCAGAACACCATTACACATCTGCTTAGAACTTACTGTTATCTTTTGCCTTAACCCTTTCATCCCTAGGTAACTGGAATGGATTTTGATGTGTTAATTTTCAAACCAATCAAATCATCATAAAATAATTTTCAGACTAGTCCATTTATGATAAGGGGGTGTTTTTGTTCTCAAAAATATGAAAATCACTTGCAAAAAGTGTAGATCCTGATGAGACAGCTCGTCACGAGCCGTCTCATCTGGATCTACACTTTTTGCTGATACCACTATACAGGCCTGTAGTGTTGAAAGGGTTAAGTTATAGACATATTCCTGGTTATAGAAACCATTATCAATGAACTGAAAGACAGAATTCGGATTCTACGCTAGGCCCTTACCCAGTGCTCCAGATAAGTCGCGTATTGGCACATTTTACACACTTATTTTAGCAGAATACACATCGATTATCAAAAGTGGGAGTAAAAAAAATACTCTCAGCAATGTGAAAATAAGCATTGTAAATACTGTAATAAAGTTGAAAATTTATTTTAATAGTTGAGCTGCAAAAAAGCAAATAGTTTTTGCAGCTCAAATAAGTGAATTTTTAAATATGTTTTATTTTTATCATTTGATCCGTATTTAATAAGGAAGAAAATCAATAAAACATTTGTAAAAGTAAAATACGCATTGAATTTGATATCTAGGTATAATAATCCTTAGATACACAACTTATCGGGTGCTCTGCCCTTACCACACCAGTAGCCTAATTCACGAACATTGCAAAGTATACTTATCTAGCAAAGTATACTTTGAGGGAGAAATTTTCAATTTAAGGATACATTTATTAATTTTTATTACCCCTGTATACTGAATTTATTACATTATCACAGCCAATTTGGCTGTGATAATGTAATAAATTCAGTATAATAATTCTGCTTACTTTCAATCATCAAATATATGCAGTTGTTAGTTCTATATGAAATAATGCATTTTGGGAAAAATAAATGATTACTCCCTCAAAGTATACTTTGCTAGATAAGTATACTTTGCAATTTCGATGAAATCGGCTACAGATCAAACCCAGGAGTGAATGTCAGTAAGATTCCCCAGTAAAGTATGAAAGGCAAAAGGGCTTAACGTCCAGTAACATCAAAGATCATACCACATGCACCTTTAACAATGGATTTATCATTAAAATGTATTTATTTATTTAATGGTGTTTAATGGCCTGTCAACAGCTGTCATTTTAGGTCAGTAGCCTATTTCATCAACATTTCAAAGTATACTTTTCTAGCAAAGTATACTTTGAGGGAGTAACCATTTATTTTTCCTGAAATGCATTATTTCATATAGAACTAACAAATGGATATATTTCGTGATTAAAAGTATGCAGAATTATTATACTGAATTTATTACATTATCACAGCCAAATTGGCTGTGATAATGTAATAAATTCAGTATAATAAAAATTAATAAATTTATCTGAAAATTGAAAATTTCTCCCTCAAAGTATACTTTGCTGGAAAAGTATACTTTGCAATGTTGATGAAACGGGCTACAGGTTAACCCTTTCAACACCACAGACCTCTATAGAGACAATGTTTGCAAACAGTGCAGATCCAGATGAGCCGGCTTGTAACGAGCCGTCTCATCAGGATCTCCACTGTTTGTTAATAATAATTTTAAACGTCGTACAGATTACCCTCTTAGAAGAATGGGATAATTTGAATGAACAAAATTAATCAAATAGCATGAAACATTGGCATGGAACATCTTATTAAGTTACTTGGTGTTGAAAGGGTTAACCCTTTCAACACCACAGACCTCTATAGAGACAATGTTTGCAAACAGTGCAGATCCAGATGAGCCGGCTTGTAACGAGCCGTCTCATCAGGATCTCCACTGTTTGTTAATAGTTATCACAGTTGAAAAAATTACCCTTTCTGAAGAATGAATAGCCTGAAAATTTGAATGGACCAATGAAATAGCGTGAAACATTGGCATGGAACATCCTATTAAGTTACTTGGTGTTGAAAGGGTTAACCCTTTCAACACCACAGACCTCTATAGAGACAATGTTTGCAAACAGTGCAGATCCAGATGAGCCGGCTTGTAACGAGCCGTCTCATCAGGATCTCCACTGTTTGTTAATAGTTATCACATTTGAAAAAAATTACCCTTTCTGAAGAATGAATAGCCTGAAAATTTGAATGGACCAATGAAATAGCGTGAAACATTGGCATGGAACATCCTATTAAGTTACTTGGTGTTGAAAGGGTTAACACTTTCAACACCACAGACCTCTATAGAGACAATGTTTGCAAACAGTGCAGATCCAGATGAGCCGGCTTGTAACGAGCCGTCTCATCAGGATCTCCACTGTTTGTTAATAGTTATCACATTTGAAAAAATTACCCTTTCTGAAGAATGAATAGCCTGAAAATTTGAATGGACCAATGAAATAGCGTGAAACATTGGCATGGAACATCCTATTAAGTTACTTGGTGTTGAAAGGGTTAACAGGGTAGAATCCCACATATCACCTGTACGGATGGGAGAAAATTCCCAAAATCAGAATTTATTATTTACAGAAAAAATATAGATTCAGTCCTTAAGTAAGAATAACCTGATCTAGTGCCAAGTCCTCACCACACCAAAGTCACTTAGTCCAACTCCCTGAAAGTAATATGAATAGTACAGATCCTATTACTTTTATAATGCATATAAAATAATTCAACTCTCAAGTAAAAAAAAAGCAAAAAATGTACCCCGAGGGTCACCAGTGGTATCAGGACTTCAGTAAGGTTGAACCCAATCGCTAAATGTGGCTATGACTGGAGAAATGGGGCTTATAGGATATGTGATCAGTGTATCTCCTGATCAAATAGCACACTCCTGTAGCCAGATAACTGTCTACTGTCTGTTCCACGCTTTGCTGCCGACAAACTTTTGGCTATTAAAGGCCCTGAACGGCTCAGTATTACAATTTTCCGATTTTTTCAAACACAAAAACATGTTTGGCAACTGATTTAGTACACAAAACTAACATATACTGCCTAATAGATACATCTCAAGTCTTGAGATTTACATCTTAATCGTAATGTGAAGACAACAAAAACTTGTTTTGTGTACCACTCAGTGCAAAATATCAATATTGACAAATTAATTCCCGTAACCCAACGGCTTCGGCTCGGAAGCGAGTCGATAAACTCCGGTTATCGAAATTCATCGGCCGCGAATCAGGGAGTTGGGCAGTTGACCCGAGTGTCTATCGGAAAATCGATCGGACTTTGAACACGCACCTGCTGTTTGTTTATCAACAAATATTGATATTTTCATCGACTACAAACTCATTTTTGTACCAAAATGAATGCAAACAGTTTCAAAGTGTGTGTAAATAGAAACCTGTTGGATTTATGTGTGGGAAAACCCAATAGGAGGCCAAATTCGGCCACTTGAGCCGTATTGGGGCTTTAAACACATTAAATCTAAAAAATATTTAAAAGTAAGTATTTTTTTATCAATAACAAAAGTCTCCCTCCCCAAAAAAAATTATTTGATGAAATTCCATCAAATATTGATTTTATTGCGAAAAAACGATTTTCCTATGGGAATTTAACATGGGGGCTAAAAATAGATTTTTTTTAAAATATTTGTTTTATTTGTGGACCGATTTTCAAAAGCTAACATTTGTTTTCTTAGTTACATCATTTTCAAGCTATCTCGCCAGGTTTCAGAGTCAATTTCCAATTTATTTTAATTTTTTTTTCAGGCTGATCTGGATCTACACTGGTCGCAACACCCATAAGACCCATACCTCCAGTCACAGCCGCAACATACCCTTTGTATGCTCCCAACCAGTCGCCCACTCATTATTAAGACACACCGCCCGCTCATCAATAAGATACACACACCCGCCCATCCTCCCGAATTGATGACAGATGATGACGGGTTCTAATTCAAGGCTCGGGATCACGTGTTTCCGAACAGTGTGACGTCATGTTTTTTATATATGTTTACAGTAGATTTCCTTTAATATCTTTCTAATGGAATGACATATTTTATGAAATATACCACAGACCAGATGGCCGTGGCCCGCATGTCGAGCCCGCCGAGGCATTTGATGGTCTTAGAGTATATTTATTTGAAGCTTAACACCAATTTCAAAGTCATTTGACCTTGACCTTGGGCACAGAGTCCGCATGAGTGGGACACAGAATGAATATATGGATGATGATTATATAAGCATTTGAAGTTTCAAGTCAATGTGACTTACGGGCTGCAGAGATTTAAGGTATTTAAAAACTTTAACGCATATTTCGGACGGACGGACGGACGGACGATATGGAGGAAGGGGCCATTTCCATTGTTCTAGAACAATAGAAATGGCCCCTTGTTATGAATAGAATAAGGGGCCACACGGAATAAATCAAAGGATTATTTTGTGTTAGGCTCCTCCCAATGGCCCCTTCCTCCCGTTTGGTTGCTCGGACAGACAGACGGACGCACGGACACACGGACGCACGGAAGCACGGACGCACACATGGACACCCGGACATCATTGTGACCACTATATCTCACTTTCCGCAAGCGGGCTGGACAAAAATGCGGTACATATTGCCCTTGATAGTATATATGGAACTTGTAATAACCTTGGGATTAGCGGGCACCATGGGCTTTCTGTAGAATGATGCGGGATGTTGTTACAAATGCATGTATGGAATATTAAAGCATAAACTGAGCGTTAACTTTTCCAAACACGGAAATTTCTAAGTCAGTGACCTTGACCTTTGGGGTTAGCGGGCACCATGGGCTTTCTGTAGAATGATGCGGGATGTTGTTACAAATGCATGTATGGAATATTAAAGCATAAACTGAACGTTAACTTTTCCAAACACGTAAATTTCTAAGTCAGTGACCTTGACCTTTGGGGTTAGCGGGCACCATGGGCTTTCTGTAGAATGATGCGGGATGTTGTTACAAATGCATGTATGGAATATTAAAGCATAAACTGAGCGCTAACTTTTCCAAACACGTAAATTTCTAAGTCAGTGACCTTGACCTTTGGGTTAGCGGGCACCATGGGCTTTCTGTAGAATGATGCGGGATGTTGCTACAAATGCATGTATGGAATATTAAAGCATAAACTGAGCGTTAATTTTTCCAAACACGTAAATTTCTAAGTCAGTGACCTTGACCTTTGGGGTTAGCGGGCACCATGGGCTTTCTGTAGAATGATGGGCTTTCTGTAGAATGATGCGGGATGTTGTTACAAATGCATGTATGGAATATTAAAGCATAAACTGAGCGTTAACTTTTCCAAACACGGACATTTCTAATTCAGTGACCTTGACCTTTGGGGTTAGCGGGCACCATGGGCTTTCTGTAGAATGATGCAGGATGTTGTTACAAATGCATATATGGAATATTAAAGCATAAACTGAGTGTTAACTTTTGCAAACACGCAAATTTCTAATTCAGTGACCTTGACCTTTGGGGTTAGCAGGCACCATGGGATTTCTGTAGAATGATGCGGGATGTTGTTACAAATGCATGTATGGAATATTAAAGCATAAACTGAGCGTTAACTTTTGCAAACACGGAAATTTCTAAGTCAGTGACCTTGACCTATGGGGTCAGCGGGCACCATGGGCTTTCTGCAGAATGATGCGGGATGTTGCTACAAATGCATGTATGGAATATTAAAGCATAAACTGAGCATTAACTTTTCCAAATACGAAAATTTCTCTAAGTCAGTGACCTTGACCTTTGGCGTTAGAGGGCATCATGGGCTTTCTGTAGAATGATGCGGGATGTTGTTACAAATGCATGTATGGAATATTAAAGCATAAACTGAGCGTTAACTTTTCCAAACACGGAAATTTCTAAGTCAGCGACCTTGACCTTTGCGGTTTGCGGGCACCATGGGCTTTCTGTAGAATGATGCGGGATGTTGCTACAAATGCATGTATGGAATATTAAAGCATACATAAATTGAGCGTTAACTTTTCCAAACACGGAAATTTCTAAGTCAGCGACCTTGACCTTTGGGGTTTGCGGGCACCATGAGCTGTCTGTAGAATGATGCGGGATGTTGTTACAAATGCATGTATGGAATATTAAAGCATAAACTGAGCGTTAACTTTTCCAAACACGGAAATTTCTAAGTCAGTGACCTTGACCTTTGGGGTTAGCGGGCACCATGGGCATTCTGTAGAATGATGCAGGATGTTGTTACAAATGCATGTATGGAATATTAAAGCATAAACTGAGCATTAACATTTCCAAACACGGAAAGTTCTAAGTCATTGACCTTGACCTTTGGCATTAGCGGGCATCATGGGCTTTCTGTAGAATGATGCGGGATGTTGTTACAAATGCATGTATGGAATATTAAAGCATAAACTGAGCATTAACTTTTCCAAACACGGAAAGTTCTAAGTCATTGACCTTGACCTTTGGCATTAGCGGGCATCATGGGCTTTCTGTAGAATGATGCGGGATGTTGTTACAAATGCATGTATGGAATATTAAAGCATAAACTGAGCGTTAACTTTTGCAAACACGGAAATTTCTAAGTCAGTGACCTTGACCTATGGGGTCAGCGGGCACCATGGGCTTTCTGCAGAATGATGCGGGATGTTTCTACAAATGCATGTATGGAATATTAAAGCATAAACTGAGCATTAACTTTTCCAAACACGAAAATTTCTCTAAGTCAGTGACCTTGACCTTTGGCGTTAGAGGGCATCATGGGCTTTCTGTAGAATGATGCGGGATGTTGTTACAAATGCATGTATGTAATATTAAAGCATAAACTGAGCGTTAACTTTTCCAAACACGGAAATTTCTAAGTCAGCGACCTTGACCTTTGCGGTTTGCGGGCACCATGGGCTTTCTGTAGAATGATGCGGGATGTTGTTACAAATGCATGTATGGAATATTAAAGCATACATAAATTGAGCGTTAACTTTTCCAAACACGGAAATTTCTAAGTCAGCGACCTTGACCTTTGGGGTTTGCGGGCACCATGAGCTTTCTGTAGAATGATGCAGGATGTTGTTACAAATGCATGTATGGAATATTAAAGCATAAACTGAGCGTTAACTTTTCCAAACACGGAAATTTCTAAGTCAGTGACCTTGACCTTTGGGGTTAGCGGGCACCATGGGCTTTCTGTAGAATGATGCAGGATGTTGTTACAAATGCATGTATGGAATATTAAAGCATAAACTGAGCATTAACTTTTCCAAACACGGAAAGTTCTAAGTCATTGACCTTGACCTTTGGCATTAGCGGGCATCATGGGCTTTCTGTAGAATGATGCGGGATGTTGTTACAAATGCATGTATGGAATATTAAAGCATAAACTGAGCGTTAACTTTTCCAAACGAATATTAAAGCAAAAACTGAGCGTTAACTTTTCCAAACACGGAAATTTCTAAGTCAGTGACCTTGACCTTTGGCGTTAGCGGGCATCATGGGCTTTCTGTAGAATGATGCGGGATGTTGTTACAAATGCATGTATGGAATATTAAAGCATAAACTGAGTGTTAACTTTTCCAAACACGGACATTTCTAAGTCAGTGACCTTGACCTTTGGCATTAGCGGGCATCATGGGCTTTCTGTAGAATGATACGGGATGTTGTTACAAATGCATGTATGGAATATTAAAGCATAAACTGAGCGTTAACTTTTCCAAACACGGAAATTTCTAAGTCAGTGACCTTGACCTTTAGCGTTAGCGGGCATCATGGGCTTTCTGTAGAATGATGCGGGATGTTGTTACAAATGCATGTATGGAATATTAAAGCATAAACTGAGCGTTAACTTTTCCAAACACGGAAATTTCTAAGTCAGTGACCTTGACCTTTGGCGTTAGCGGGCACCATGGGCTTTCTGTAGAATGATGCGGGATGTTGTTACAAATGCATGTATGGAATATTAAAGCATAAACTGAGCATTAACGTTTGCAAACACGGAAATTTCTAAGTCAGCGACCTTGACCTTTGGGGTTTGCGGGCACCATGAGCTTTCTGTAGAATGATGCAGGATGTTGTTACAAATGCATGTATGGAATATTAAAGCATAAACTGAGCGTTAACTTTTCCAAACACGGAAATTTCTAAGTCAGCGACCTTGACCTTTGGGGTTTGCGGGCACCATGAGCTTTCTGTAGAATGATGCAGGATGTTGTTACAAATGCATGTATGGAATATTAAAGCATAAACTGAGCGTTAACTTTTCCAAACACGGAAATTTCTAAGTCAGTGACCTTGACCTTTGGGGTTAGCGGGCACCATGGGCTTTCTGTAGAATGATGCAGGATGTTGTTACAAATGCATGTATGGAATATTAAAGCATAAACTGAGCATTAACTTTTCCAAACACGGAAAGTTCTAAGTCATTGACCTTGACCTTTGGAATTAGCGGGCATCATGGGCTTTCTGTAGAATGATGCGGGATGTTGTTACAAATGCATGTATGGAATATTAAAGCATAAACTGAGCGTTAACTTTTCCAAACGAATATTAAAGCAAAAACTGAGCGTTAACTTTTCCAAACACGGAAATTTCTAAGTCAGTGACCTTGACCTTTGGCGTTAGCGGGCATCATGGGCTTTCTGTAGAATGATGCGGGATGTTGTTACAAATGCATGTATGGAATATTAAAGCATAAACTGAGTGTTAACTTTTCCAAACACGGACATTTCTAAGTCAGTGACCTTGACCTTTGGCATTAGCGGGCATCATGGGCTTTCTGTAGAATGATACGGGATGTTGTTACAAATGCATGTATGGAATATTAAAGCATAAACTGAGCGTTAACTTTTCCAAACACGGAAATTTCTAAGTCAGTGACCTTGACCTTTAGCGTTAGCGGGCATCATGGGCTTTCTGTAGAATGATGCGGGATGTTGTTACAAATGCATGTATGGAATATTAAAGCATAAACTGAGCGTTAACTTTTCCAAACACGGAAATTTCTAAGTCAGTGACCTTGACCTTTGGCGTTAGCGGGCATCATGGGCTTTCTGTAGAATGATACGGGATGTTGTTACAAATGCATGTATGGAATATTAAAGCATAAACTGAGCGTTAACTTTTCCAAACACGGAAATTTCTAAGTCAGCGACCTTGACCTTTGGGGTTTGCGGGCACCATGGGCTTTCTGTGAGAATGATGCGGGATGTTGTTACAAATGCATGTATGGAATATTAAAGCATAAACTGAGCATTAACGTTTGCAAACACGGAAATTTCTAAGTCAGCGACCTTGACCTTTGGGGTTAGCGGGCACCATGGGATTTCTGGAGAATGATGCGGGATGTTGTTGCATGTATGGAATATTAAAGCATTCCATTGAGGGAAACAGAAGTTACAATGAATTAACCTGAGCGCTAAGTTTTAGAAACAGAGCTAAACGCAAAAACTTAACGTTGAATGCATGTGAAAAGTAGGTTAATCAACCATGAAAACTAGGTCAATGTCACATGGGCTCCCTCTGTGTGAGATGGTTACACCACAGTGTTGATGTATACCGAAGCATTCCATCAAGGCAAACAGAAGTTGTAATACATTAAACCGAGCGTTAACTTTTCCAAACACGGAAATTTCTAAGTCAGTGACCTTGACCTTTGGGGTTAGCGGGCACAATGGGATTTCTGTAGAATGATGCGAGATGTTGTTACAAATGCATGTATGGAATATTAAAGCATTCCATTGAAGGAAACAGAAGTTACAATGAATTAACCTGAGCGCTAAGTTTTAGAAACAGAGAGCTAAACGCAAAAACTTAACGTTGAATGCATGTGAAAAGTATCTCAATGAACCATGAAAAGTAGGTGAAGGTCACATGGGTTCCCTCTGTGTGAGATGGTTACACCACAGTGTTGATGTATACCAAGTATGGAGGTCATAGGAGTTATAGTTTTCTGGAAATGACCTAAACGCAAAAACTTAACGTGAAATGTTGACGCCGCCGCCGCCGCCGCTGCCACCGCCGCCGCAGACGACGACGGAAAAGCTATGCCTATGTCCCGCTTCTGCTAAAGCAGGCGGGACAAAAAAGCTATGCCTATGTCCCGCTTCTGCTAAAGCAGGCGGGACAAAAACTAGATCACGGATATGTAAGAAATAAACAGTACTCGATTCTCTGTGAAAGTTATAAGCCATTGTAAATAACTTTCAGAGCACCCATAAAACATAAAACACATATGCCATCGTATTTACTGCACTACTTATCATCAAAATCTGTCCGTTTGTTAGGAATATTTTAAAGAAAATCTACTGTAAAAATGACGTCACAGATTACGTCACGTTGGAAAATCGGGTTCGGAAACCACGTGATCCCACACCTTGTAATTGTAACCAGTAGCCGATTTCATCAAAATTGCAAAGTATACTTATCTAGCAAAGTATACTTTGAGGGAGTAATCATTTATTTTTCCCGAAATGCATTATTTCATATTGAACTAACCACTGCATATATTTGATGATTAAACGTATGCAGAATTATTATACTGAATTTATTACATTATCACAGCCAAATGGCTGTGATAATGTAATAAATTCAGTATAATAAAGATTACTAAATTTATCCTTAAATTGAAAATTTAGGCTACAGGTACATGCAATTGTGCATACGTACCATTGGCACCAGCATCAGCGTCGGTGGCAACCACTGTCACAATGATGGTTCCAATAGCTGCGTCCTCGTCAGTGTTGATGTTATATGGGTCGCTTCCAAATATGGGGCTTGCATCATTTGTGTCTAAAATACAACATGTGATCGTCACTCGAGAAATGGACCCGTAAACAGTACCCGAGGGCCAAACCAGTGACATTGCGATACCATTAAGGACTGACTGTATAGAATATGACCTTTTGTTTCAAATGTAGTGGAATCAAACATGTGACTGAATATCTATATATAAAATATATCTGACCCTGTTCTTCTTAGAATATATTATACAAAACATCAAGTTGCCATCTCTGCCATTTTAGTTTGTACATGTTATCGGACAGTTTCACCACTTGGAGGGTTTGATACCTACAGCTAATAATATGGCAGCAAATCTAATACAATTTGGGGCAATACTTCCCAGATATACAGAAGGACAATGTCCTATAAATATTATTACAGCAGACTCCACAAAATGCTAGACATCTGAGCATTTCTACTATCACTCACAAAATATACAATGGATACGTTTTCTATGTGTAAAATGTCAAACTGATACACTGTCTATTATTAGAAGTGCATCTGCCACAGGTAACAAGAGCTGTAGGAGAACAGCATAGCTCGACTACGAGGGTTGTCGATGTACACATAGCTTGACAAACAAGGTGGCCGTGGCCTGCATAACAAGAGCTGTAGGAGAACAGCATAGCTCGACTACGAGGGTTGTCGATGTACACATAGCTTGACAAACAAGGTGGCTGCGGCCTGCATAAAAACCTTAACCAAGGTTGACTAAAAAACTTAACCAAGGGAAATTAAGTAAGTAATTCAAGGTTAAATGTAGGTCAATGACAGATCTAGGTCAGGGGTTATTGATGTATATCACTAGGAGATGAAGTTTTCCAAGTATGGTTGCTGTCGGCCCAGGAGTATTCCATATACAAGCTTGACTAAAAACCTTAACCAAGGGGAAATAACTAACTAATCCAAGGATAAAAGTAGGTCAAGGTCAAATATAGGTCAGGGATTATTGATGTACATCACTAGGAGATGAAGTTGTCCAAGTATGGTTGATGTAGGCCCAGGAGTATTCCATATACAAGCTTGACTATAAACATTAACCAAGTAATTCAAGGTTAAATGTAGGTGAAGGTAAAATATAGGTCAGGGGTTATTGATGTACATCCCTATGAGAAAAAGTTAACCAAGTATGGTGTCTGTATGCACAATAGTATTCCATATACAAGCTTGACTAAAAACCTTAACCAAGGTTGACTAAAAACCTTAACCAAGGGGGATTAACTAAGTAATTCAAGAGAAAATGTAGGTCAAGGTCAAATATAGATCAGGGGTTATTGATGTACATCACTAGGAGATGAAGTTGTCCAAGTATGGTGGGTGTAGGGCCAGTAGTATTCCATATACAAGCTTGACTAAAAACCTTAACCAAGGCGTGACGGTGACGCCGACGCCAGGGTGACTACATAAGTTCTAACTATTCTTTGAATAGTCGAGCTAAAAACTGTATTTAATCGCATAGCAGGCAAATAGACAGTAGTGACAATACAGCTAACTGCTTACACGTCACTGGATTCAATACAGTATTTATGGTAATACAGGTATATATCTACACCACTGTATATTGTTCTTATTGTTACACAGTACTGAATTCTCAAACATTTAACAAAGGGTCAACAAACCCTTCACATATCAGACTTTGTATATAAATTTGATGAAAACAAGGCATAGATTGCTGTAGTTAGATCTCTCCCCATCATGTTGCACCAAATTGTATTCATGTATTTGTCATATTATTAGTGGTATGTGTCAAACGCAATAAGAGGTACAATTGGCTGATGGCTGGTACACACTAGGATGGCCGACATGGCAACTCCATGCACTGTGTGGGATATAGTAAGAAGAGAATGTTCACATGTTATGCATATATCCCATCACATTTATGAAGCAATTATGCACGACTCATTAGATGATCAGGGGCCCAACGGGTCCTTAAGAATGAACCAGAGCTCCAGTTAAGGTGCGTAATTTGGGGACAAATTTCTTATTTCTCTATCAAAAATGGCATGTTGGGAGTACTTTAGAATCATCTCCAAAAGACGATTCTAAAGGACTCCCCAACTTGCCATTTTTGGTGAAGAAATAATAAAATTTCACTGGAGCTTTGATGAACCCCATCGTTGTTGCCTGCTTGTGGTAAATATATATCAGGCATGGGAGTGGAACACTATCCCCAATGCTGAAAAATTATTTGAGCAGTGGATTGCGTTGCGATTTACTATGGGGGTCTGGGGCCATGCCCCCCCATAATTTTTTTCAATTCTAGATGCTCTGTGCTTCATTCTGAGGTATATTTAGCATTAAATAGATCACATTTTCCCCTGAAAAAATATGCTATAATTAGGAAAAATTGGCAACATAATACATGTACATTTCAATTTAAAATAATACTTGCAACAAGAAGTCAGTACATGTACATGTATAACAGGGATTCCGCTGGGGAAATAAAAGAAACGCTACCTAAAAAAAAAACATTTTTTTTTTTTTGTGGAAAATTGTAATTTTTTATCGCCATTCTCAACGGATTTACAAGATTCACAAAAGTGGTCCCTGGGACCTCAAATCCGAATTTCCGGATTAATCCGGAAATTTCCCATGCCTGATATATAATGCACATATAAGTGGATGGCCCACCCTTAAATACAAGCCGGTTGAATGAATGAATGAATGAATGGATGGCCCACAGAAATGGTTGGCAAAGATAACTACAGTCAAACCTGTGCTAAAGACCACCTCCGAATAGCAATCACCTGGCTGTAATGGCCACAATTGTGTTGTCTCAATGGCACAATTACTATATAAATGACCCTGCGAATAAAGACCACCTGTGAACAAAGCCCAGATTTGTCACTTCCCATGGCTGGCCTTTATTCACAGGTTTGACTGTACATCTCTAATCAGGACCACAGGTGGAAGACTCAAACCTGTGACACAAAAAAAAAATGCCCATTAAAAAAAATCCATTACCCCACCCATTTGGTCTCATACAGTACTACGGTATGTTCTTTCTCTATATTTTTTTTTTAATGGGCATTTGTTTTGTGTCACAGGTCCGAGTCTACCACCTCTGATCAGGACTTACAATGTTTGCCATTCACTCACAGAAATAGTATTGTACTTCTAACAAACAGTATCGTTACTTATAAAACTACACGAGTGCTATACATGTAGCAAACAAGAAATTACATTGGCCATAGATGTCCCAAGCCCCATTTGTCCAGCCACAGATCAGGCGCTAGACTGTCATTAGAAGCCGAAGAGGAGTGCAGTTAAGCAGCCATGTCAGCACATATCATGCGCTAGACTGGCCATAGATGTCATTAGCTCCTGCCTGTCAGCCACATATCAGGCGCTAGACTGGCCATAGATGTCATTAGCTCTGCCTGTCAGCCACATATCAGGCGCTAGACTGGCCATAGATGTCATTAGCTCTGCCTGTCAGCCACATATCAGGTGCTAGACTGGCCATAGATGTCATTAGCTCTGCCTGTCAGCCACATATCAGGCGCTAGACTGGCCATAGATGTCATTAGCTCTGCCTGTCAGCCACATATCAGGTGCTAGACTGGCCATAGATGTCATTACTCTGCCTGTCAGCCCCTATAATCATTAAGGTGCAGACTGCATAACTGCCATAGAATCATTAGCTCTGCCTGTTAGCCACTATCAGGCATAGACTGGCCAAGATGCATTTAGCTCAGGCCTGTCAGCCCATACAGGGCTAGACTGGCCATGTTTCATTAGCCGCCTGTCCAGCCACAAATCCAGTAGAAACTGGCCATTAGATCGTCATTAGCTCAGCCTGTCAGCCACATAATCTGGTATGCTAGCCAACTGGCATCAGATGTCATTAGCTCTGCCTGTCAGCCACAAATCAGGTGCTAGACGGCCAGATGTCATTAGCTCTCCCTGCCCGCCAACATCAGGTAGACTGGCCATAGATGTCATTAGCTCTGCCTGTCAGCCACATATCAGGTGCTAGACTGGCCATAGATGTCATTAGCTCTGCCTGTCAGCCACATATCAGGTGCTAGACTGGCCACAAATCTCATAAGCCCTGTCTGTACAGCCACAAATGTCATAAGCCCTGTCTGTACAGCCACAAATGTCATAAGCCCTGTCTGTACAGCCACAAATGTCATAAGCCCTGTCTGTACAGCCACAAATGTCATAAGCCCTGTCTGTACAGCCACAGATCAGGCGCTAGACTGGCCTTAGATGTCCCAAGCCCCATTTGTCCAGCCACAGATCAGGTGCTAGACTGGCCACAAATGTCATAAGCCCTGGCTGTACAGTCATAGATCAGGTGCTAGACTGGCCACAAATGGCATAAGCCCTATCTGTACAGCCACAGATCAGGCGCTAGACTGGCCACAAATGTCATAAGCCCCATTTGTCCAGTCACAGATCAGGAGCTAGACTGGCCACAAATGTCATAAGCCCTGTCTGTACAGCCACAGATCAGGCGCTAGACTGGCCATAAATTTCCTAAACTCCATTTGTCCAGTCACATATCAGGAGCTAGACTGGCCACAAATGTCATAAGCCCTGTCTGTAGTCACAGATCAGGCACTAGACTGGCCACAAATTTCCTAAGCCCTGTTTGTTCAGTCACAGATCAGGAACTAGACTGGCCTGAAATGTGATAGGCCTCATTTCTCCAGACATTGATCACACAGGCTGATCTGGATCTACACAAAACCACAGCCATATATATGGAATCCACATACCAGTTACAGTGATTGCTAACGTCACAGTCGTAGTCAAAGCCGCAGACCCAGCATCTCGAACTTCGATCTCTATGTTGTACGCCGGATTAGTTTCTCTGTCCATTCCAACATTCGTGGTTACCTCACCAGTTGCCGAGATGCTGAAATGGTTACTCGCATCTCCCGACATCTTCACAAACGAGATGTGGTTGTTCAGACTTAATGGATCGTCGTCAAAGTCGGTACAGGCAAGTTGGGCAACGCTAGCGGACACGGTGTGGTCTTCAGCAATGCTGGCTTGGTAGTTGGTCATGGAGCAATCTGGGTACATGTCGTTAACATCCGCTACTATTACTGATAGAGTGTATTGTGCGGACAGCGCGTCTGGATAGAAAAATGCAAGACGATATTATTGTACAGTGAAACATCTCTAAACCGGACACCCTGGGAGGTCCTCAGGGTGTCCGATTTAGAGAGGTTCCACTGTAAATCAGGCATATGACCATCCTGAAATGTATTGGCGTGCTTTGCAATCATGAGCATACATCAACATCCGAGATAAATGATCAAGAAACCCATCAAGAATAAGATCACAGAGGTCGCCTAGTGTACGGTTTAGAGAGGTTCCACTGTAGCATGACAATCTGATACAAGACAATCTTCTGTGAGTGGCTCAAACTCGAAGGTCATGGTCACCCGAATGACACTGGGTGCCAGTCGGTGGATAGCCATTAATTGGAGGAAGCTATTGACGAAGAATGGGTAAATATCCGACCAACATAATCAAAATTATCAGGAGATATGTAATATATTTACGTATATGTTCATAATTGTTGATGCCTACGGCGACGAAACAATGGCGACAATGACGCCTACGCCAGAATTGTTACCACTTGTCTCATTTTTCACTAATGTGGGCGAGATAAAAAATGGAAACCAATACTTTCATTTCTCATACAACTAAATGATTGCACTATTTCCAGTATTCTAAATGAATTGTTAATATATTCATCGACTTAATATACCATTATAACCCTAAATATTCGGGCACAATTTGCTTTGGGAAGCCCCTATTAAATTTCTAGCATTTTAAATGAATTGTTTCATCGACTTGATGTACACTAATTAAACAAGAGGGCCATGATGGACCTAATTCGCTCACCTGACTCCATGAACACCAGAGGATAATGTGACATTGAGTTCATATTTTTTTTTAAAAAAGTGCTATTTTTAGATGGCGGTCATCTTGGATTAAAGGTGCATGCCCACTCGGTAGGCACAAAATGTTCTTTATATAAATTAAATAAGTGTATAATTGTGTCACTATTCCACCAGTTCTAAACATTACAAGTGCCCGCTATCCAGATATAATAATTTAGTAATATTAATTTTACTGATAGTGACGCGCGGTGGTATCAGGCTATTTTCATATGCAAATGAGGCATGATAGTTTTTAATTATTTATACTAATTAAATGCGTCACTTGAAAAAATAATATTTTCGACAGATTATAAAGTATGATCATTGCACATCGAAAAATAAATACAGAGAATAAATAGTAATGTCCGTTAACATTTTAATGAAACACGGTTATCGCCCCTGATATCAGTGTGGAAAATTACTTCTGATATAAAATGTATAATACTGCCAATCACTACGTGGGGTAATGGTGAATGAATGTTTATTTTGTCAGAACATGTCTCAGATGATGTCTCTGATATAAAGAACATTGTGTGCCTACTGAGTGGGCATGTACCTTTAAGCGATGACTCTCATTTTACCAAATCTGAAAATGCTTCACCCAAGGATCTCAACTTCCTATGAAGTTTGGCCAGCATCGGCCATGTGGTTCCTGAGAAAATGACGTTCAAAATCTTGAATAAATGGACCTTTTGGTGGCCATCATGGATGACATAATCATCCGATTCCGACAAATATTGCACCGGAGCAATCGCCTCATCGATACCTTCAATTTGGTATATGACATGAGCATATTCGGTCAAAAATAAAATTTGACCCCAATTTGACGCCACGGGCCATGCCCATTTTTGACCCAGGGGTCACCATTTTAACAACTTTGAAAGAACAATTTTGCAATCTCCCTACCTAAGGACCATGACCTTGAAGTTTGGTGACTATAGGCCCAATGGTTACCGAGGAGAAGACGTTTGAAAATGTTCACGGACGACAACGGACGACGGACAACGACGACGGACGACGACGGACACATTGCGGTAACAATAGCTCACAATGTAGCTAAAAATGTATATTCTCGTCAATCGGGATTAAAAAGAATTGTGCTTACTGATGAGCCTGCAGCCATGAGAATTGTGTAGAATCCTTGCAAGCTGACGCCACAAAATATTATCAGCCAGTTTATGAATTCTCAAAAATGTGGTTTTGACTGGAGAAATGGGATTTGCGCCCAATGTAATTCCTGATCGAATAGCACACTCGTGTAGTGCGATAACGATGTATATTACTTGATAGAGCATGACCGGTAGTTCATTAATGGAATGGCGAACAGTGCAGATCCTGATCAGACTGTGCGGCGGATGCACAGTCTGATCTGGAGCTACATTGGTCGCAAAACCCGTAAGTCCTATTCATCCAGTCACAGCCACAAATATTTACTAGATACTTGAACAATACTTAACTTATAGAACCATATATAATCATATAAAAGAACTTACCAGGATTTATACCAGCGTCAGTGGCTTCGATAACCACAGTGTAGGCCGTGGTTGTCTCCCGGTCGAGTTCCACAACCAACGTCACAATGCCGCTGGTTGGATTGATGGCAAACTTGCCTTCAGCATTTCCACTCGCAATGGAGTATGTGATGTCACCATCAGTGCCGTAGTCATCATCGATGGCGTCCACATCAACGACTGTATAACCAACTGCGGTGTCTTCATCAATACTCGGTGAAGAACTTGACGACCCTAATACTGGAGGGTTGTCGTTGTAGTTTCCTACAGAAATAGTAACCAGGGTCGTGCCAGTATTTAACGCCCCGTCCACAGCCTGTGCCACTAACCGGTAACTTTGGACAGCCGAATCATAGTTGAGGTTTGCAATGCTGTCAATTATAATATGCCCTGGGGATTCTATTCGGAACACACCGTCCTCATTTCCACTGGCGAAACTATAAGTCAGTGTTGCATCATCAGCGTCAGTTGCGGTCACTGATACTACTGTCGTCTCTGCTTGGTCATTTTCAGATATTGACACATCATAATATGATGGGTTGAATATAGGAGTTTCATCATTGGCATCTGTGACTGTAATAACAAGTGTAGTAGAATCGTTGAACGCTGTTGGTGTCCCATCATCAGTTGCAACGACGACAACATCAATAGGGTTTGTAGCTAATGTGTCAAAGTCCAGTTGCACTGCCGCAAAAACCTCACCGGTTATAGGGTCAATATTAAACTGGGTGCTAGCTGGACTGATCGAGTAAGTGATCACGTCAGCTGTATCTGCATCAGTGGCAGCGACGCTAAAGACAGTGTCGCCTACGGCAATGGTTTCCATGACATTATTAGTGTACGGGACACCCAACCATTCAGGTGAGTGCTCATTGACATCGGTAACCAGCACATGTACAGTTGCCGTGGTAATGAGTGAGGAAGTTCCACCATCATTGACTTCAATGGCAACCTCATACGAAGTTTCTACTTCATAGTCAAACATTGTAGTCGATGTAACAACGCCAGAAGCACTAATCGCAAATGGCGTGGATACTGCAAAACTGTTTACTGTTCTGATGGTGTATGATAAATCAGAATTTGGGGATAGATCAATATCGGTACATGTTAGTGTTACAACTGTCGTGCCGGAAGCGGTATCTTCAGCGAACGACATAGTTTGTGTGGTTGGCACACAGGCGGGTGTATTGTCGTTTAAATCAGTCACGGTTACCGTCACTGTGACAGATGACGCGCGAGCACCAGCATCTCCAAGTTCCGAGTCAATCGCCTGAACAGTGAGAGTATACGTGTCGGTGCCCTCTCGATCCAAGTTGCCAACCACGGTTACCCAGCCGGTGCCGGGATCCACAGTGAAGTGGTTGTCGGTGTTGCCGGCGGTGATAGAGAAGGTGATGATGCCATGGCTGTTGCCCTGGTCCGTGTCTGTGGCTGCCACCTGGACAACCTGACTCCCGGTGGCCGAGTTCTCCGCAATATCCGCCGTGTACGACGCAGATGTAAAGGCTGGAGTAACCTCATTAATGGGACCAATGTAGATATTCATTGTCAGTGTGGTAGACAAGTCAGGGATCCCTTGGTCAGAAACAATCACCGTCAAGCTATACTGAGTATCTGTTTCATAATCGAGTGCCGCTTGAGTTGTTATAACCCCGATTGCCGAGTTGATGTGGAATGTGGGACCTGTGTTTCCGGCAGTGATGGTGTACAGCAACGTTGTCGAGACATCTACATCGTTGCACACTGGCGTTATTGCTGTCATCCCAGTATTGGTGCCTTCATCTAGTGATGCAGTGTACGTAGATGGATCACAATCAGGGGAGTTGTCATTGATATCGTTGATAGTAACGATAATGTATGTGCTGGCCGTAAACGTGCCTGCTCCGGTACCATCCGCCACTTGAACAGTCAGATTGTAATCCATAGTTACCAGGGCTTCTCTGTCAATTTTCTGGGCAATTTTTATCTCCCCGGATTCGCCATCAATAACAAATTTTCCATCAGCATTTCCATCTGTTATTGAAAATGCCAACGTCCCTGATGTGATGTCGGGATCAATAGCATTTATGTCGTACACCAAATAACCCGCTGCCTCTTCTTCCAGTATGGTTTGTGAATACGGACCTGCCGGGTCAAATGCAGGCGGACTTTCGTTCTCGTCATTCACAGAGACATGCACCGTCGCCAACGTCGTTTGTGCCCCGTCAGTCACTTCAACAGTCAGTGTATACGTGGATATTGTCTCCGAGTCCAGAGCCACTGCAGTCACCACGACACCACTGCTGAAGATGTCAAAATGATCTGTTGCTCTTTTACGGCGTTTGTGGCTATTGCCACTGGTTATGGAGTAAGCCAAAGCTGTTCCGACAGTATCGGAATCGATACAACTCACAGTTGCGACAACGGCACCGACACTGTTCTCAGGCACAGTGGCCACATAGACTGCTGCATTGCATGATGGGGAATTGTCGTTCACGTCGCTGACTATGACAGATGCTGTTGTCATGCCAGTTTCGGGTGATGTCCCTTGATCGGCTGCGCGAATTTCCAGTTCGTATGTGGTAGCGGTCTCATAATCCAAGGTATCAGCAAGTTTCAATTCTCCCGAAGACGTGTCAAGAGCAAATTTCCCAGCTGTATTGCCAGTAATAATGGTGTATGTCACAGCACCTGAAGAATGGAATAGTGGTATGTATAATAATGTATATGGAGATATATAAATTAAAGGTGAAAGGGTTTAACCCTTAGAAAGTTGAATTAAATTTTGTCGTCTGCTGATTATTTTATATTTTCCATATTTCTCAACAAAAACATAGTTTGGCAGCACTTGAGAATCATTTCCATTCCACTGTAAAACCATAGTTTAATGGAGAAAGAAGTAAAAAATATGAAACAACAGCAGACAACAGTTTCGGTAAGGGTTAAGGTCCCAGCAAAAGACATAGTCATACTGAGATGGGACATCGGTTTAACCCTTAGAATGTGGGAACCGATAATAGTCGTCGGCTGTTAATTCATATTTTGTCTTTTCTCTCAGTAAAAACATGATTTGGCAGCATTTTAGAATCATTTCCATTGGAAATGATTCTAAAGTGCTGCCAAACCAAGTTTTTGATGAGAAAAATGGAAAATAAAAACTATTCAGCAGACGACACAAATTAATTCAGCATTGTAAGGGTTAAAGTTTCATCCGAGAGTGGGATGGAAATAGAAGAGTACATTTTTGTGCCTAGGCCAGGGATTTATTGTTGTTTAACGGCCTATCAACAGCTACAATCTGAATCATTTAAGGCCAGGTAGGCCAGGGATTAAACTCACTACCTCCCATATTGAAGTCCGATGATCTATGCTGATGAAAACCCTGAAATGTGGCTGTGACTGGAGAAATGGGGTTTTGAGTTTATGAGTTTTGTGAGCAGTGTACCTTCTGATCAATAGCACACTGCTATAGCATGATAATGATGTATATTCCTTGTAAGAAGCATCACGGGTGTTTCTTGATGTAATGGCGAACAGTGCAGATCCTGATCAGACTGTGCGGATGATGCACATGCTGATCTGGATATACACTGGTCGCAAAACCCAGAAGCCCCATTTTGCCAGTCACAGCCACAAATATGCACAATGGCCTAGGTTCAATGGAAAATGTTGTATTTGATAATTCCATTGCATAAAGCGTTGATTGATAAATAGTACACCAAGCGTGTTATGTCTTTCGATATCAATTTTGTCAGTCTGAGCTCAGAAACGGTAAAATTCCTCGACAAGCCAGAGAGTTCCTACTTGTTTTCTAGCCTTGTCTCATATATTAACCCTTTCAACACTATAGCAGAGTTGGCAAACAGTGTAGATCCAGATGAGCCGGCTTGTGACGATCTGCACTCTTCGTAAGTAATTTTAATATTTTTTGGAAAAAACAAAAACACCCCATTTTCATAAATGGGCTAGTCTGAAAATCATTTTGTGATCATTGAATTGGTCGCTAACTTAACATATCAACTATAAAATGTGTTCATAGAACACGGATGCCCCACATACCGCTTTGATAGTAAACAAGGCAAAATTCCAAATCCAAAAAGGGGTACCGGTAATAATCCATGGTTCATTGTCAAATCAACAAGGCCAATTTTTTTATTTGTAAGTCCAAAAGGGGGAGATAATCCATGATCCGGGGGTCCAATAAACAATCAAAATAAACTTTGCGCATCTACTAATCATAAGGAAGCTACATACCAAGTTCCGGTGTGTAGCTATTAGGGTTTACAAGTTTTACGAATTACAAGCCAAAATTAAAAAATTTGAATTCGAAAACGGGGAGATAATCCATGACCCGGGGGTCGAATCAAAATAAATTGTGCGCATCATAAGGAGGTTACCTATACCAAGTTTAAGGTCTGTAGCTATGACAGTTTAAAAGTTATACGAGTTACAAGGAAAAATTGCCAAATTATAAGTAAAAAAGGGGGAGATAATCCATGACCTGGGGGTCGAATAAAAAATCAAAATAAACTTTGCGCATCTAATCATCATAAGGAAGCTACATACCAAGTTTCAGGTGTGTAGCTATTAGGATTTAAAGTTTTACGAGTTACAAGCCAAAATTGGAAAATTCTAAATCGAAAAGGGGGAGATAATCCATGACTCTGGGGTCAAATAAAAAATCGCATCTACTCATCATAAGGAATCTACATACCAAGTTTAAAGTCTGTAGCTGGTACAGTTTAAAAGTTTTACAAGTTACAAGGTTGGTGACAGACGGACGGACGGAAGGACGGACGGGAAGGATGGACGGACAGTGGGTACGGACGGACAAGAGTAACACTAAATGCCCCCTCCACTATCATGGTGGGGCATAAAAAACCATTACAGTTATTTGGTATCAAGGGTTTAATGACACTACTATCTTGGTATTCTCTATGCCTTGCCGGCATCCCAAATACAAGTTACACGCACCATTGGACCCGGAGTCCAAATCCGTGGCCGCCACCGTGCCCACTGTGTAACCAATGACGCTGTCCTCGGGTGTCGGGAACGTGTACAGGCTGCTGTCAAATGTCGGCGTCTCGTCATTTACATCTGCAAATGCCAAATACCATGCTGTAATAAACTAAAAGCAGGTAGTGGAAGATTTGGCTGAAATTATCTCTGAAAATCAGGATATTTTTATATTTTAGCTAGAAACCACAATGTGTTTTTAGTAAAATATACGAAGGGGTCAGTGGAAGAAGGGGGCCAAGTCCATTATGGACTTAGCCCCCTTCTTGCACTGACCCCTTATGGACTTTGCCCCCTTCTTGCACTGACCCCTTATGGACTTTGCCCCTTCTTCCACTGACCCATTCATTTCCATACTGTATTGCCCTGTATGGTACCAGCTAGTATACTATGTTCTGTAATAAAAGTATTTTCTGTAATAAAAGATAGTGGATTGTTTATGCATCTGGGGTCTGTTTCACTAAAGTTCTTAGAATTACAATATTTGTACGAATATATTTGTATTAATTTGCTTCTCACATTGAAATGACTGGGTCTCAGATGGTACCTCCAAATAAGCATCTCACAAATATATATCACTGGATATTGTATGAATACAGTCGCAACTTGTTCTTGGTCATAAATATGCGTTTGTGGCTTAATTATCTCATTTGCATATTAAGCCGAGGAAATTCCATGCTCAGCTTAATTTGGCAGTATCTGGAAAAACCCACTAGTACGCAATTCTTTCTCCGAGCAGTGATGTAATGCCTCGTGTTACCAGACTACCGCTTCGCTGCAGAAAAGACAAAAAGATAAACATGTTTGAAATGCTTCAAAAGCTTTATTACAATATATGGTCAGCATTGCACACTACTATATAATCACCATATTAACTCTGCATGCTGGGAAATTTGTGGGCTATAAATAGTTCAAAACTGGAGGACAAAAATTCATCATACATGTAATTATTTTCTTGTATTTCTCCCCGTAAATATCATGAATATGTCTTGGAATTTCATTAGAATTGAGTCCCGAGGACTCAATTCTAATGAAATTTCATGACATACTTACAAAAAGAAATAAAACATATACTCCTAATTCGTTTGGCGGATATTTTCGCCGCTAGCACGCAAAGAGTTAACACTGTAATACCTGAACACACGATGTACGTGCATGGTCATAAAAAACAACCAAATTTAAAAATGCGATAATTGAATGTTATCGGTGACGTAGTTGGTGACATAGTGTCTAGCCAAAGCAAGGCACGTGGCTACTAAGTGTGAGCACATCAATGGGAAATATGAATTCTATATTTATCAAAACAAGTGTTAGTAAGGCTAGTTATTTTTTTGATAATAAAATATTTTTTTCTTCGTATTTTTTTTACTTTCTCGGATCACTCACAGTGGACCAATACAAATCTTCAGTTAAATGCTTATTTCCTAACTCAATACCCCACTTTCCAACCTCATCTGAGATACGGTACCTTTAACGTGGTTAACAAACGTTACCATTTTTCACCGACATACACACATTATTACATGTGAACGCCATCCACGAAAGATTTTCTAGCATCTGCTGTCATTGTTATACTAAAATTAAATTTTGCCCTAATACAAACAGGCCACTGGTCATTTCCTTTCTAAGCTTTCTATTAGCCAGACTTGATCATAGATTGAATAAGGCCAATATTTCATGTGTACCTATATATATCAGTAGCCGATTTCACAAAAATTGCTAAGTATACTTATCTTGCTAAGTACACTTTTTCAATTTTCAATTTAATATTAAATTTATTAATTTTTATTATACCAAATTTATTACACTATCACAGCCATTTTGGCTGTGATAATGTAATAAAGTAGTATAATAATTCTGCATACTTTTAATATTAAACTATATGCAGTCGTTAGTTCTATATAAAATAATGCATTTCGGGAAAAATAAATTATTTACTCCCTCAAAGTACACTTTGGTAGATAAGTATGTTTAGCAATTTTGGTGAAATCGGCTACAGAATGCGGAGACACTTCCAGAGTAATACTGACCATCAATGGTGATCTGTAGTGATACGGTCGCTGTCAGTGGCGACGCGCCGGTATCGTCCACTTCAATGGTCAAGTCGTAGGATGGAGTAGCCTCCCTGTTCAGCCCCACAGCTGTCGTTGTTACCTCCCCCGAGCCAGATATGGAGAACTCGCCCCCGACATTGCCGACCATGATTGTGTAGCTGTTGATCACATTGTTGGCCACGGTGGTATCTGTGTCCGTACACACCAACTGTGCCACGCTGGTGCCGTCCCCGGCGTCTTCAGCGACGTTCGCCGCATAGAACGATGAACACGACGGAGTGATGTCATTCTCATCGTCAATGTTCACCGTCAACGTGAAACTGGCCGTCAGCGCTTCTGGTAATAAATCAGTAATTTCATGTTTAATGGTGTTTAACAACCTGTCAAGAGCTACGGTTGTTTTAGGCCAGATTACCAGGGTCGAATCACATATTTCAGCTGTACAGATGGGGGAAAATCCCAAAATCAGAACTGAATAGTACAAAACATTATTTCCATGTATTCAGCCCTGAAATTAGAATATCTTGGTCCTCACCACACCAGAGTCACTTAGCAACAGTAATAGGATTAGTATTAATCCTACAACTTTTAAAATGGGCAGAACAAGATTCAACTCTCACGTACTAGAATGCCAAATAAATACCTGAGGCCCAAAGCAGGGATATTTTGGATTCCATAAGGATGAACCCCATCGTTAAATTACATTATGCTCCCAACCAAACCAATCACCCGCACACTGCCAGTAAAATACTGAAAAAATACATGTGAAAAAACAAACTTGTGTTTCGTATTTCATTCCACAGAATAACCATTCTAGCGACAAATACATCTAGATTGGTGGCTGGGTTGAGGAGAGTGATGAGCTTGAAACTGTAAGTTGACTTAGGCCAAATGGTTATTAACTCTTTGTATGATAGCGGTGAAAATAACATGCAACAAATTACGAGTATGTTTAATCTTATTTCTCTCTGTAAATATGTCTTGGAATTTCATTAGAATTGCGTCCTCTGGACGCAATTCTAATGAAATTCCAAGACATATTCATGATATTTATAACGAGAAATAAAAGAAAATATCATGAATTGTCATCTGCTATTTTTGAACTATTAATAGCCCACAAATTTCCCAGCATGCAGAGTTAAGGAAATTATTTAAATACAAATGTTAACCATGGTATAAGAGCACAAGTCAATGAAGCAGAAAAAACAGGTATACAGTTAAAGTACATGTAGATCAAGGAAATGAATGTGGTGAGCAGAGCTCCAGGTAAGCGTATAAACGGTATTTACTGATTTAATGTGTATGTTATTTTTGCGAGTGGTTACATGTTTTCTGATATAAATTAGGGAATAAATGACAAAATAAAGCAACCAAGGTTGAAAACTCACGAATTGAGCTGCAAAAAGCGAACTCAAGTTTCACTAACTTACACCAAGGGCGGTTTCCGGACAACACTGATGACACCAAAATGATAGCTATAGCTCTCCGTTTCCTTCAAAATTAGGCAAGCTGAAAATCAGGGCTCCAGGTAAGGAATTCGTAATTTAGTATTGTCACTCAATCATTTCTGAAGCAATTGGGTATTTAAACATTTTAATTGGGTAAAATAAAATCAAACTACTGTTTACACATCAACAGACAGCAATTATTGAATGGTTTGCTTCAAAATGAAAACGTGTCTTGGCATTTCATTAGAATTGAATGAAATACCAAGATGTGTTTTCATGGAAAATGAGAAAAATATGCTATATTTGTGGTCTGTTTATTGTTTTCTGCAGCATCATAAAGGTACCAAATTTTTTTTATTGCTTTTTGATACTCACTACTTCTGATTTCAATTTGGTTTTTCGCAATTTTAATTGGGTATTTAAGCAAATATGCAGCTTATCTGGATCATGGAAATTTCTGCCACTGTGATTACATCTCTTTCCATGGCAGGGCTGGGAATGTTTAGTTTTTGCCTTACGCAATGTGATTATATTTCCAGCACAAAAATATTTACACAATTCCCTAACATTTGATTGGCCCGTAGCAAGTCTCTGTCCAAAATTTATATCCCAGTGAACTCCCACGCCGAGCTACTTTCTGTAACCGTGAGGCGCAGTTAAAATAATTCTTAAGAAAACGGAAAATAAACACATTTTCTTGATGAATTTATTTCAAATGCTGGAATTATAAGGAATGAATGGCCTTTTTGTGGAATTTATCGGGGATATAAACTTGGAAAAGTCACGGGAATACTGGACGAGGCCTTCCGGCCTTCGTCCAGTATTCCCGCGACTTTTCCAAGTTTATACCCCGATAAATTCCACAAAAAGGCCATTCATTCCTATAATAACCAATAGGATAAAAATAAACAATTGGCAATAAAAAAGTACAATTTTCGAAAAAAAAAAGAAAAAAAACTTTTATCGCCAATTGCGAAAGTGGTTTTTCCAAGTTTATACCCCGATAAATTCCACAAAAAGGCCATTCATTCGTATAATAATTCCACAGGGACCTCAACCACGGGCACGGGTGCCATGGTACACATTACTGGCAAATATCAAAATCTGTCGTGGGATGAAGTTGACGAAACTAAAATAGATTTAATGCACATGATAAATGCATAGGCATTGGGATCTGATAGGTAAGCACAATAAAGCATCATAACTAGACAATGCGAGTATAACATTTGGTTATGATCTGTCAAGTAGAATGTGTGCTATTGTGTGTCCAAGCTATTTAAGGTATTAGATAATAGATAGATAATCATGACTTCAATGATAATTGCTTCATAAGAGTGCTGTGATATATGAATATAACATAGGTGAATATTGTCTTGTTACTGTATACTATATGGAGCATTGAGTTGCCATCTCTGCCATCTTTGTATGTACAAGCCATCGTACAGTTTCAACACTTTGTGCGTTTGACACATACAGCTAATAATATGACTACATGTATAAATCAAATACCAGATGGCCGCGGCCCGCATGTGGAGCCCGCCGAGGCATTTGATGGTCTCAGAGTGTATTTATTTGAAGTTTGAATTAAGGCTTGTGGAGATATAAGGTATGTGAAAGCTTTAACGCAAAATTTAAAGTCATTTGACCTTGATCTTGGGCATGTGGGCTGCATGGGTGGGCTATAGAATGAAAATATGGATGATAATAAAGAATTA
Source organism: Conchocele bisecta (assembly GCA_029237695.1). Lineage (NCBI taxonomy): Eukaryota > Metazoa > Mollusca > Bivalvia > Lucinida > Thyasiridae > Conchocele > Conchocele bisecta. The sequence continues at coordinate 65,632,011 of CM055266.1, forward strand.
TTTGAAGTTTCAAGTAAATCGGAGTAAGTGTTGTGGAGATATAATGTATGTAAAAACTTTAACACATATTTCAAAGTCATTTGACCTTGACCTTGGACCACATGGGCAGGCTATGGAATGAAATTAAGATGATGGAAAGGAAGTATTGGAAGTTGGAAGTAAATTTGAGTAACAATTGTGGAGATATAAGCTATGTAAAAACTTTAACGCAGATTTTATAATAACGCAAACTTCTAATCTAAGTCATTTGACCTTGATCTTGGGGCACAGGGGCCGCATAGTGGGACACAGAATGAATATATGGATGATGCCCAATAAGCATACAAAGTTTCAAGCAAATATGACTTCCGGTTACAGAGATAGTAGGTATGTGCAAACTTTAACGCAAATTTTGACAGAAACTTTAACGCAAAATTCTAAGTAATTTTACCTTGACCTTGGGGCACAGGGACCACATGAGTGGGACACAGCATGCATATATGGATGATGACTAATAAGTTTATGAAGTTTCAAGTCAATGTGACTTAGGACTGCAGAGATAAAAGGTATTTAAAAACTTTAACGCAGATTTCGGACGGACGCACACACACACACGCACAGACACATTTGGTGCAATACATAATAGAGAGATATGACAATGGCAAGCAAATATTATGCCAGCAAACTATACAAAAGACAAGATATCTGAGCATTTCTCCCATCAATCTCAAAATAAATTTCAATGTGTAAACTTTCCAATCTGATGCACAGCCTATGTTAGTGTACACGTTACCCATAGGTAAAGCCATATTTACTTGCATAGTAGGTGAGCAGACACCAGGGACAATACACTCAGATAACTGCTTACATGTCACTGGATTTTCTAGCTAATAACAGAGTACAGTAGTCAGGGGTGTAGCTAGCCAATTTGAATCTGTAGGCCCGGTTGACGACTTCGCGCATCGTTGGTGCGAGTATGTTAGGGGTGTCTGGCCCGGGGGCATGCCCCCTCCCAGAAAAAAATTACGAAACTAGAAGATAAATGATGCACTCTGGCACATTTCAAAACACCATTTTCTCGAAAATTCTGCAGGCCCGGGCCTGCAGTGCCTTAATGCAGCTATGTGCCTGGTAGTGGGTATATATGGTATGTGTTGTGTGGTTTTCCAGGTAAAAGTGATACACTGTGTATGTGTATGAAGCTATTTATATTTGGTTCATGTTGTTAAAAACACAGGCACAAACCTGTCCATAAAACTGACATATTTTACAGTTCATGAGTCCGTTCTCCTGGCTTTTCTACATGTAATTAGCTACATTATATCATATATGTTCTACTTCACATTTGGAGTTCTTTGTCAAAAGACAGAACAGGTGAAACTGGCTGATGGCTGGAACACACAAAGATGGCCGACTTGGCCACCCCATGTGCTGTATAGGATACAGTAACGAGGCAGTATTCGCATATATGTTATACATATATTCCATCCCATTAACGAAGCAATTATCTTTGAATCAAACGATGATCAGGTATATAGTTGGTCCTTTATGTTGTTGTCCGTCTTTTATTTTACATTTTTCGAAATGAAAACTTGTTTTGGTGGAGCACGAGAACCCTTTCCAACAGAGATGATTCTAAAGTTTTGTCAAAACTAATTCTTGTGAAGAAATATGACAAATGTGGCTGTGACTGGAGAAATGTGAGCCGTGTAGATCCAGATCAACCTGTACATCCACACAGTCTGATCAAATCTACACTTTTCGCCATTCCATGAATGAAACAAGAGTCATCCTTCTAACAAGCAATACACATGTTACCAGGAGTCTATTTCACCAACATTGCAAAGTATACTTATCTAGCAAAGTATACTTTGAGGGAGAAATTTTCAATTTTATGATAAATTTATTAATTTTTATTATACTGAATTTATTACATTATCACAGCCATTATGGCTGTGATAATGTAATAAATTCAGTATAATAATTATGCATACAGTCAAACCTGTGTATAAAGGCCAGCCATAGGAAGAGAAAATTCTGGCCTTTGTTCACAGGTGGTCTTTATTCGCAGGTTCATTTATGTAGTAATTGAATAATTGGGAAAGCAAAAGTGTGGTTGCTATAGACAGGGAATTGCTGTTCCCAGGTGGTCTTTAGCACAGGTTCAACTGTACTTTTAATCATCAAATATATGCAGTAGTTAGTTCTGTATGAAATAATGCATTTCAGGAAAAATAAATGATTACTCCCTCAAAGTATACTTTGCTAGAAAAGTATACTTTGCAATGTTGGTGAAATCGGCTACAGACTACAGGAGTATTCTATTTAATATAGGCTGGTCACAAATCCCATAAGCCCCAATTCTCCAGTCACAACCAGATAAACACCAGACTTCTGGCAAATGATACCTGGATTGGTTCCCTGATCAGTCGCCTCCACCACGATTGTGTATAGACTCGTCGTTTCCATATCCAAGTCCCCCGCCACCGCGACCAATCCAGTGTCCGAATTGATGGTAAACTTGCTGTCATCCCCCGACAGAATGGAGTACTGAATGACGCCGTCGTCGCCGTAGTCATCGTCCGTGGCGTCCACAATATCGTGTACCGATGTCCCAATGGCCGTGTTCTCCAATATATTCACAGTCGCGCTTGTTGAAGAAAAGGTTGGTGAGTTATCATTGTAGCTTGTGACTTCAACATCCACTGTAGCCGAGCCTATCAAACCTCCAACATCGACCGCCTGCACAACAAGCTTGTAGTGTTGAGATGCCAAGTCATAGTCCAGATTTGTCGCGTCCACGATTTTGATGACTCCATTTGGTTCCACTCCAAACACTGTACCAGTGTTGCCAGTGGCGATACTGTAGGTTACGGAGACGTCGTCGGTATCTGTGGCCGTCACTGTTGTCACAGTGATTCCATTTCCGTCGTTCTCCGAGACAGAACCCGTGTATATTAATGGATTAAATGTCGGTGTTTCGTCATTAGCATTTGTAATCATCAAATTTACAGTTGCAGTTGACGTTCTCAGAGCCGGATCTGTCCCACTGTCTATAGCATGTATGACAAGCTCGATAGGGTTTGTTACTATGGATTCATAGTCGATGATGGCTGTCGTGTATATAGCGCCCGTCATGCCGTCAATATTGAAGTACGAGTTGGAGGCCTGCAGGGAGAACGTCACAGAATCGCCGGTGTCCTCGTCAGTCGCTGCCACCTTATATACGCTAGTATGAATAGGAAGGCCCTCCTGTACATTTTGGGAATACGGGAGCCCTGTATATACAGGATCATTTTCATTTTTATCTGTCACTGCTACATGCACAGTAACCGTAGTGCTGAGTGATATCATCCCACCATCTTTTACCTCCACTAAAATCTCATACAGTTCATAAGTCTCATAATCAAAGGCTGCAATTGTTTGGACGACTCCAGCTGTGTCTACTGAAAATGGAGTAGCAGTTGCTACTGAGTTGACGAACGCGATGGTATATGTCAGTGCAGCATTCGTCGTCGAGTCACCATCGGTGCAGACGAGACTTGCCATGGTAGTGCTACTACCTGTGTTCTCAGCGAAGGACACAGAGAACAGACTTTGTGTGCACGCAGGGGTATTGTCATTGTCGTCACTCACCGTGATAGACACCGTGGCGGTGGCACTGTTGGGAGATGCCCCGGTGTCATGGGCAAGAACCTCGAAGTTATAACTCTGGGACGGATCGGCATCGAAGTCTATGGCAGTCTTCAAGGTGACATCACCGGTGGTGGTGTCGAGGGAGAAGTAGGTGTGTGAGACGGCCATGGAGTAGTACACGACACCGTCGTCACCCGCGTCCGTGTCCACAGCCACGACCTGCGTCAGTGACCGGCCGACCAGGTATGACTCCACCACATTGGCCGTGTACGTTGTCATGGTGAACGTAGGCGTGTCTTCATTCACGCTATCCACAATCACAGACACGCTAACGGTGGCAGATTTCGCCCCAGCCGCGCCCAGACTGTCTATGGCTTGGACAGTGAATGTGTATGACGTGTCTGTTTCGTAATTCAAGGTAGCGGTTGTTGTTATCTCACCAGTCGAGCCATCAATAGCAAATGGTACGCCCCCACCGCCTGAAATCAAACAAAATATAGGCAATAATTGAACAAAACATTTCATGAAAAACAAGTTTGGCTCCAAAACTGTCTTTTTAACTCATGAGCGAATGCACACACACAGGGAGTCTGTAGCCGATTTCACCAACATTGCAAAGTATACTTTTCTAGCAAAGTATACTTTGAGGGAGTAATCATTTATTTTTCCCAAAATGCATTATTTCATATAGAACTAACCATTGCATATATTTGATGCAGAATTATTATACTGAATTTATTACATTATGGCTGTGATAATGTAATAAAATTCAGTATAATAAAAAATAATAAATTTATCCTAAAATTGAAAATTTCTCCCTCAAAGTATACTTTGCTAGAAAAGCATACTTTGCAATGTTGGTGAAATATGCTACAGATAAGCTGCATATTTGAATACGCATTGATTATCAACAGTGGGAGTACAAAATACAGCAATGTGAAAATATGCATTGATTTTCAAATTGAGTAGTAGAAATACTGTAATAAAGTTGAAAAGTTACTTGAAAAACACTCTTTGCTTTCGCAGCTCGACTAAGTAAATGTTCAACTGCATTACAGTATAAATAAGTGAATAAGTAATAATACACTCAAATAAGTGAATGTTTAAATTTGTTTTGATCATTTGTTCCCTATTTAATAATGAAGAAAATCAAAAATGCAAAAATAAAATATATATTTAATTTGTAATCAGGGTTTACAATACTCTTTAGACACAAAGCTTATCTGTAGCCTATTTCATCAACATTGCAAAGTATACTTTACTAGCAAAGTATACTTTGAGGGAGTAATCATTTATTTTTCCTGAAATGCATTATTTCATATAGAACTAACAAATGCATATATTTCATGATTAAAAGTATGCAGAATTATTATACTGAATTTATTACATTATCACAGCCAAATTGGCTGTGATAATGTAATAAATTCAGTATAATTTGGCTGTGATAATGTAATAAATTCAGTATAATAAAAATTAATAATTCTTTCCTAAAATTGAAAATTTCTCCCTCAAAGTATACTTTGCTAGGAAAGTATACTTTGCAATGTTGATGAAATAGGCCCCTGATACATGTACAATGTACTAGTCTTTGCTTCAATTGGTCGCCAAGAATAATCCCAGTCAGAGCTCCAGAAAAGCTTTGTATCTACCTTGCAGTTAGTGTACTCCCTGATTTTAAATTCAATGTGTATTTTCATTTTGTCAATGGATTACTGAATTCATCTTTGTCTTCAGTACTACAGTATATTTTGTTGAGCTGAAACAAGGCAAACAGTTTGAATAAAAGATACACCTTATATCCAACCCAGGTGTATCTTTTATTCAAACTGTTTGCTTTCATTTAGCTCATGTAAGGGAATTAGCATTTGTTGGAACCTTTTTTACTCTGCAATTTGAACATAATCAAGTATTTTCAATTTGTTGCCAGTATTTTATACTTTTGAAAACCAATGCCTAACACCATGCATATGCGGAGTTTTATCTGTAAGCTGTAGTTTGCATTAAATTATGAAATAAATGAATTTATTTCATTATTTAATGCAATCTGTAAGCTGTAGTTTGCATTAAATAATGAAATAAATGCATTTATTTCATTATTTAATGCAAACTACAGCTTACAGATAAAACTCCGCACCAACAAAAATAATGCCACACATTGTAGCCAAATATTGAAATTGGTGACATGTTTTATTAAAGTTAATAATACACGAAAGGTGTTACTAACACCCTCAAGTACGCACGTATGTATGTACGCATTGTACATGGGCTATCAATATAAGTCTTCCCATCGACGTGGGAATAAATAATCTACACTGGTCACAAACACAGAACTGTTTACTTACTTAGGATGGAGTATGTAATTGTGCCGTAGTCATTGGAGGCGGGGTCATCAGCATCGGTCGCTGTAACCGTAGTAACGGACGTGCTAGAAGTGACCGATTCTAGGAGATTGGCGCTGAAGAGTCAAGAACCTTTTTTCAACATACAACACAATTGTGCAACCTCTCTACAACGGTCACCCATGGGAAGACGCAAAACTGGCTGTTGTAGAGAGGTGGCGGTTGTAGGGAGGTTAATTCTGAATTAAATTTTGTTGTCTGCTGTTTGTTTATTTTCTTCAATTATTCACATCAAAAACATGCTTTGACAGCATTTTAGAATCATTTCCAATGGAAATGATTCTAAAGTGCTGTCAAATCATGTTTTATTGAGAAAGAAGGCAAACTATAACAGCAGACGACAATTTTCGTTCTCAGCAGCCTAAGGATTAAACATAGAGGAAATCATCCATTTGGGATATATGTAGGAGAACAGCATAGCTCGACTACGAGGGTTGTCGATGTACACATAGCTTGACAAACAAGGTGGCCGTGGCCTGCATAAAAACCTTAAACAAGGTTCACTAAAAACCTTAACCAAGGGAAATTAAGTAAGTAATTCAAGGTTAAATGTAGGTCAATGTCAGATATAGGTCAGGGGTTATTGATGTACATCACTAGGAGATGAAGTTTTCCAAGTATGGTTGCTGTAGGCCCAGGAGAATTCCATATACAAGCTTAACTAAAAACCTTAACTAAGGGGACATAACTAAGTAATCCAAGGATAACAGTAGGTCAAGGTCAAATAAAGGTCAGGGATTATTGATGTACATCACTAGGAGATGAAGTTGTCCAAGTATGGTTGCTGTAGGCCCAGCAGTATTCCATATACAAGCTTGACTATAAACATTAACCAAGTTTGAGTACAAACCTTAACCAAGGGGAAATAAGTAAGTAATTCAAGGTTAAATGTAGGTGAAGGTAAAATATAGGTCAGGGGTTATTGATGTACATCCCTATGAGAAAAAGTTGTCCAAGTATGGTGTCTGTATGCACACTAGTATTCCATGTACAAGCTTGACAAAAAAACCTTAACCAAGGTTGACTAAAAACCTTAACCAAGGGGAATTAACTATGTAATTCAAGGTTAAATGTAGGTCAAGGTCAAATATAGGTCAGGGGTTGTTGATGTATATCACTAGGAGATGAAGTTGTTCCAAGTATGGTGGGTGTAGGGCCAGGAGTATTCCATATACAAGCTTGACTAAAAACCTTAACAAAGGGGAATTAAGTAAGTAATTCAAGAGGAAATGTAGGTCAATGTCAAATATAGATCAGGGGTTATTGATGTACATCCTATGAGAAAAGGTTGTCCAAGTATGGTGTCTGTATGCACAATAGTATTCCATGTACAAGCTTGACTAAAAACCTTAACCAAGGTTGACTAAAAACCTTAACCAAGGGGAATTAACTAAGTAATTCAAGAGGAAATGTAGGTGAAGGTCAAATATAGATCAGGGGTTATTGATGTACATCACTAGGAGATGAAGTTGTGCAAGTATGGTGGGTGTAGGGCCAGTAGTATTCCATATACAAGTTTGACTAAAAACTTTAACCAAGGCGTGACGGTGACGCCGACGCCGACGCCGGGGTGACAACATAAGCTCTACTTATTCTTTGAATAGTCGAGCTAAAAAGTCGGAACAGATTTAAACCATCATGTGTTTGTTCAATCTATGGTGATAGTTGTACACATTGGCTGTTGTAATATTCACACTTACATGTACGAAGTAGGGTTAAATACAGGAGTATTGTCTTTCTGGTCTACGACGATAATGGTCACGGTGGCCGTCACAGAGTTGGCTGTTGCAGTATTCACACTTACATACTTAAATACAGGAGTATTGTCATTCTGGTCCACGACTGTAATGGTCACGGTGGCAGTCATAGTGTTGGCTGTTGTAGTATTCACACTTACATGTACGAAGTAGGGTTAAATACAGGATTATTGTCATTCTGGTCCACGACTGTAATGGTCATGGTGGCAGTCACAGTGTTGGCTGTTGTAGTATTCACACTTACATGTATGAAGTAGGGTTAAATACAGGAGTATTGTCATTCTGGTCTACAACTGTAATGGTCACGGTGGCAGTCATTGTTGGCTGTTGTAATATTCACACTTACATGTATGAAGTAGGGTTAAATACACGAGTATTGTCATTCTGGTCCGCGACTGTAATGGTCACGGTGGCTGTCACAGTGTTGGCTGTTGTAATATTCACACTTACATGTATGAAGTAGCGTTAAATACACGAGTATTGTCATTCTGGTCTACAACTGTAATGATCACGGTGGCAGTCACAGTGTTGGCTGTTGTAGTATTCACACTTACATGTATGAAGTAGGGTTAAATACAGGAGTATTGTCATTCTGGTCTACAACTGTAATGGTCACGGTGGCAGTCACAGTGTTGGCTGTTGTAATATTCACACTTACATGTATGAAGTAGGGTTAAATACACGAGTATTGTCATTCTGGTCCGCGACTGTAATGGTCACGGTGGCAGTCACAATGTTGGCTGTTGTAATGTTCACACTTACATGTATGAAGTAGGGTTAAATACACGAGTATTGTCATTCTGGTCCACGACTGTAATGGTCACGGTGGCAGTCACAGTGTTGGCTGTTGTAGTATTCACACTTACATGTATGAAGTAGGGTTAAATACACGAGTATTGTCATTCTGGTCTACAACTGTAATGGTCACGGTGGCAGTCACAGTGTTGGCTGTTGTAATATTCACACCTACATGTATGAAGTAGGGTTAAATACACGAGTATTGTCATTCTGGTCCGCGACTGTAATGGTCACGGTGGCAGTCACAGTGTTGGCTGTTGTTTGTTTGTTTGTTTGTTTGTTGGGGTTTTTTAACGGCCTATCAACAGCTAAGGTCATTTGTTTAAAGCCGGGTCAATGGGTTTAGTATTAAATCCCATATATTACCTGTACAAGTACATGTACATGTTCAAGTACATGTACAAATGGGGATAAAATCATGGGGATTTACAATAACAAAACTATATCTTCAGCCCTCAAATCAGAATAATCCTGATCTGATGCCAGGTCCTCGCCACACCATAATCACTTAGCTCCTCCCAAAAGCATGAATAATCTTATTACTTTTATAATGGGCAATAACCCAATTCAACTCGGGCCTAACAAAAGAGCCAAAGATAAAAACGTACCGGAGGGCCAAATCAGGCAAACAGTGATTCATATAAGGAGGAACCCCTACCGTTAATTTACGCCGTCTCATTCGCCCGACCACCACCCACCCACGTTGGCTGTTGTAGTATTCACACTTACATGTACGAAGTGGTGTTAAATACAGGAGTATTGTCATTCTGGTCCACTACTGTAATGGTCACGGTGGCTGTCACAGTGTTGGCTGTTGTAATATTCACACTTACATGTATGAAGTAGGGTTAAATACACAAGTATTGTCATTCTGGTCCACTACTGTAATGGTCACGGTGGCTGTCACAGTGTTGGCTGTTCTAGTATTCACACTTACATGTATGAAGTAGGGTTAAATACAGGAGTATTGTCATTCTGATCCACTACTGTAATGGTCACGGTGGCTGTCACAGTGTTGGCTGTTCTAGTATTCACACTTACATGTATGAAGTAGGGTTACATACAGGAGTATTGTCATTCTGGTCTACGACTGTAATGGTCACGGTAGCCATCACAGTGGCCGTCACAGAGTTGGCTGTTGCAGTATTCACACTTACATGTATGAAGTAGGGTTAAATACAGGAGTATTGTCTTTCTGGTCTACAACAGTAATGGTCATGGTGGCCGTCACAGAGTTGGCTGTTGCAGTATTTACACTTACATGTATGAAGTAGGGTTAAATACAGGAGTATTGTCATTCTGGTCTACGACTGTAATGGTCACGGTGGCAGTCACAGTGTTGGCTGTTGTAGTATTCACACTTACATGTATGAAGTAGGGTTAAATACAGAGTATTGTCATTCTGGTCTACGACTGTAATGGTCACGGTGGCTGTCACAGTGTTGGCTGTTGTAGTATTCACACTTACATGTACGAAGTAGGGCTAAATACAAGAGTATTGTCATTCTGGTCTACAACTGTAATGGTCACGGTGGCTGTCACAGTGTTGGCTGTTGTAGTATTCACACTTACCTGTACGAAGTAGGGTGTTAAATACAGGAGTATTGTCATTCTGGTCTACGACTGTAATGGTCACGGTGGCTGTCACAGTGTTGGCTGTTGTAATATTCACACTTACATGTATGAAGTAGGGTTAAATACACGAGTATTGTCATTCTGGTCCGCGACTGTAATGGTCACGGTGGCAGTCACAATGTTGGCTGTTGTAATGTTCACACTTACATGTATGAAGTAGGGTTAAATACACGAGTATTGTCATTCTGGTCCACGACTGTAATGGTCACGGTGGCAGTCACAGTGTTGGCTGTTGTAGTATTCACACTTACATGTATGAAGTAGGGTTAAATACACGAGTATTGTCATTCTGGTCTACAACTGTAATGGTCACGGTGGCAGTCACAGTGTTGGCTGTTGTAATATTCACACCTACATGTATGAAGTAGGGTTAAATACAGGAGTATTGTCATTCTGGTCTACAACTGTAATGGTCACGGTGGCAGTCACAGTGTTGGCTGTTGTAATATTCACACCTACATGTATGAAGTAGGGTTAAATACACGAGTATTGTCATTCTGGTCCGCGACTGTAATGGTCACGGTGGCAGTCACAGTGTTGGCTGTTGTTTGTTTGTTTGTTTGTTTGTTGGGGTTTAACGGCCTATCAACAGCTAAGGTCATTTAAAGCCGGGTCAATGGGTTTAGTATTAAATCCCATATATTACCTGTACAAGTACATGTACATGTTCAAGTACATGTACAAATGGGGAGAAAATCCCAAAATCAGAACTGAATATTTACAATAACAAAACTATATCTTCAGCCCTCAAATCAGAATAATCCTGATCTGATGCCAGGTCCTCGCCACACCATAATCACTTAGCTCCTCCCAAAAGCATGAATAATCTTATTACTTTTATAATGGGCAATAACCCAATTCAACTCCCGGGTAACAAAAGAGCCAAAGATAAAAACGTACCGGAGGGCCAAATCAGGCAAACAGTGATTCATATAAGGAGGAACCCCTACCGTTAATTTACGCCGTCTCATTCGCCCGACCACCACCCACGTTGGCTGTTGTAGTATTCACACTTACATGTACGAAGTGGTGTTAAATACAGGAGTATTGTCATTCTGGTCCACTACTGTAATGGTCACGGTGGCTGTCACAGTGTTGGCTGTTGTAATATTCACACTTACATGTATGAAGTAGGGTTAAATACACAAGTATTGTCATTCTGGTCCACTACTGTAATGGTCACGGTGGCTGTCACAGTGTTGGCTGTTCTAGTATCACACTTACATGTATGAAGTAGGGTTAAATACAGGAGTATTGTCATTCTGATCCACTACTGTAATGGTCACGGTGGCTGTCACAGTGTTGGCTGTTCTAGTATTCACACTTACATGTATGAAGTAGGGTTACATACAGGAGTATTGTCATTCTGGTCTACGACTGTAATGGTCACGGTAGCCATCACAGTGGCCGTCACAGAGTTGGCTGTTGCAGTATTCACACTTACATGTATGAAGTAGGGTTAAATACAGGAGTATTGTCTTCTGGTCTACAACAGTAATGGTCATGGTGGCCGTCACAGAGTTGGCTGTTGCAGTATTTACACTTACATGTATGAAGTAGGGTTAAATACAGGAGTATTGTCATTCTGGTCTACGACTGTAATGGTCACGGTGGCAGTCACAGTGTTGGCTGTTGTAGTATTCACACTTACATGTATGAAGTAGGGTTAAATACACGAGTATTGTCATTCTGGTCTACGACTGTAATGGTCACGGTGGCTGTCACAGTGTTGGCTGTTGTAGTATTCACACTTACATGTACGAAGTAGGGCTAAATACAAGAGTATTGTCATTCTGGTCTACAACTGTAATGGTCACGGTGGCTGTCACAGTGTTGGCTGTTGTAGTATTCACACTTACCTGTACGAAGTAGGGTGTTAAATACAGGAGTATTGTCATTCTGGTCTACGACTGTAATGGTCACGGTGGCTGTCACAGTGTTGGCTGTTGTAATATTCACACTTACATGTATGAAGTAGGGTTAAATACACGAGTATTGTCATTCTGGTCCGCGACTGTAATGGTCACGGTGGCAGTCACAATGTTGGCTGTTGTAATGTTCACACTTACATGTATGAAGTAGGGTTAAATACACGAGTATTGTCATTCTGGTCCACGACTGTAATGGTCACGGTGGCAGTCACAGTGTTGGCTGTGTAGTATTCACACTTACATGTATGAAGTAGGGTTAAATACACGAGTATTGTCATTCTGGTCTACAACTGTAATGGTCACGGTGGCAGTCACAGTGTTGGCTGTTGTAATATTCACACCTACATGTATGAAGTAGGGTTAAATACACGAGTATTGTCATTCTGGTCTACAACTGTAATGGTCACGGTGGCAGTCACAGTGTTGGCTGTTGTAATATTCACACCTACATGTATGAAGTAGGGTTAAATACACGAGTATTGTCATTCTGGTCCGCGACTGTAATGGTCACGGTGGCAGTCACAGTGTTGGCTGTTGTTTGTTTGTTTGTTTGTTGTTTGGGGTTTAACGGCCTATCAACAGCTAAGGTCATTTAAAGCCGGGTCAATGGGTTTAGTATTAAATCCCATATATTACCTGTACAAGTACATGTACATGTTCAAGTACATGTACAAATGGGGAGAAAATCCCAAAATCAGAACTGAATATTTACAATAACAAAACTATATCTTCAGCCCTCAAATCAGAATAATCCTGATCTGATGCCAGGTCCTCGCCACACCATAATCACTTAGCTCCTCCCAAAAGCATGAATAATCTTATTACTTTTATAATGGGCAATAACCCAATTCAACTCCCGGGTAACAAAAGAGCCAAAGATAAAAACGTACCGGAGGGCCAAATCAGGCAAACAGTGATTCATATAAGGAGGAACCCCTACCGTTAATTTACGCCGTCTCATTCGCCCGACCACCACCCACGTTGGCTGTTGTAGTATTCACACTTACATGTACGAAGTGGTGTTAAATACAGGAGTATTGTCATTCTGGTCCACTACTGTAATGGTCACGGTGGCTGTCACAGTGTTGGCTGTTGTAATATTCACACTTACATGTATGAAGTAGGGTTAAATACACAAGTATTGTCATTCTGGTCCACTACTGTAATGGTCACGGTGGCTGTCACAGTGTTGGCTGTTCTAGTATTCACACTTACATGTATGAAGTAGGGTTAAATACAGGAGTATTGTCATTCTGATCCACTACTGTAATGGTCACGGTGGCTGTCACAGTGTTGGCTGTTCTAGTATTCACACTTACATGTATGAAGTAGGGTTACATACAGGAGTATTGTCATTCTGGTCTACGACTGTAATGGTCACGGTAGCCATCACAGTGGCCGTCACAGAGTTGGCTGTTGCAGTATTCACACTTACATGTATGAAGTAGGGTTAAATACAGGAGTATTGTCTTTCTGGTCTACAACAGTAATGGTCATGGTGGCCGTCACAGAGTTGGCTGTTGCAGTATTTACACTTACATGTATGAAGTAGGGTTAAATACAGGAGTATTGTCATTCTGGTCTACGACTGTAATGGTCACGGTGGCAGTCACAGTGTTGGCTGTTGTAGTATTCACACTTACATGTATGAAGTAGGGTTAAATACACGAGTATTGTCATTCTGGTCTACGACTGTAATGGTCACGGTGGCTGTCACAGTGTTGGCTGTTGTAGTATTCACACTTACATGTACGAAGTAGGGCTAAATACAAGAGTATTGTCATTCTGGTCTACAACTGTAATGGTCACGGTGGCTGTCACAATGTTGGCTGTTGTAGTATTCACACTTACCTGTACGAAGTAGGGTGTTAAATACAGGAGTATTGTCATTCTGGTCTACGACTGTAATGGTCACGGTGGCTGTCACAGTGTTGGCTGTTGTAGTATTCACACTTATATGTACGAAGTAGGGTTAAATACAGGAGTATTGTCATTCTGGTCCACGACTGTAATGGTCACGGTGGCAGTCATAGTGTTGGCTGTTGTAGTATTCACACTTACATGTACGAAGTAGGGTTAAATACAGGATTATTGTCATTCTGGTCCACGACTGTAATGGTCATGGTGGCAGTCACAGTGTTGGCTGTTGTAGTATTCACACTTACCTGTACGAAGTAGGGTTAAATACAGGAGTATTGTCATTCTGGTCCACGACTGTAATGGTCACAGTGACAGTCACAGAGTTGGCTGTTGTAGTATTCACACTTACCTGTACGAAGTAGGGTTAAATACAGGAGTATTGTCATTCTGGTCCACGACTGTAATGGTCACGATGGCCGTCACAGTGTTGGCTGTTGTAGTATTCACACTTACCTGTACGAAGTAGGGTTAAATACAGGAGTATTGTCATTCTGGTCCTGCTGAGTATTGTCATTCTGGTCCTCGACTGTAATGGTCACGGTGGCCGTCACAGGATTCGCTCCGTCCGATGCCTCCACCAGCAGGTTATACGTCGGTGTCGTCTCAAAGTCTAGATCCACAGCCAACAGGATCTTGCCCGTCGTGGAATACAGTGTGAAGTCAGTGGTGGATGTCACCCAGGCGTACGTGATCATGTCCCCTTTGTCTGTATCGGTCGCCGTTACAGTTGTCATCAGTGTGCCGATGGCAGTGTTCTCACTTTTCGTCACCGTGTATATCTCTGGAATGGGCATGTTGATATCAGAGCTCCAGATAAGGGGCGCATTGACATATTTTACACACTTATTTTGGCAGAATATGCATTGATTATCAAAAGCGGGAGTACAAAATACTCACAACAATGTGAAAAAGTGAATGGCTCCGACCACCAGCTAAGATGGGAGCACAGTTTAAAGTCTCATCCGATAGACCAGTGGGATAGAAATACTATGAAAGTATTTTTGATGCCTAAGGCAAGGTTTGAACCCACAACCTCCGGATTGGAAGTCAGGTGTTCTAACCCCTAGGCCACAATCCATCCCCATCACAGCAATGTGAAAATAAGCATTGATTTTCAAATTGAGTAGTGAAAATACTGTCATAAAGTTTAAAATTTACTTAGTTGAGCTGCATGCTTTTTGCAGCTTGAATAAGTGAATTTTCAATTTGTTTTTATTTTTTTATCATTTGTTCCCTATTTAATAAGGATCAACAGTCTATGTCATTTACGGTAAATATTTGTCATGAGATATCGTACATCAGGTATAAAATCGCCTAGCTTGTCTCTTTATATTTATAAAAACAAAACAAAACTAGAAAAGTGTTTGTAAAACAAAATGCCACCGCTGTTGGGCATTTATGATTACAGCAGCAATCACTGAGTGAGTGATTGGAGCAAAAATTATTTTCAGAGTAAAAAAAAGGGGCATAACTGCAAATGGATCGATGGGACAGCGAAATGTTTATATTACACATTCCTGTACTTAATGGTAGGGCTGTATACCGAATATTAAGAGAATCGGCCAAAAACTGTAGAAGTAGTTCGCAGGACAAGAAAAAATAACTGGTGGATGTATTAGTAGGACAGCGAAAAATGTTACGTTACGCACACCTGCACTTGATGGTAGGGTTGTATATCGAATATGAAGAAAATCAGCCAAAATGTGTAGAAGTAGTTCGCCGGACAAGAAAAAATAATATTTTCAGAGTCAAAAAAGGGGCATAACTGCAGGTGGATCAGTGGGATAGCGAACAGTTTTGCTACGCAATCCTGCACTTGATGGTAGGGCTGTATACCGAATATGAAGAGAATCGGCAAAGAACTGTAGAAGTAGTTCGCCGGACAAGGATAATTGTCTACGGACAGACGGACAAACAGGGTAAACACTATATGCCACGACAATGATAAAGTATGTTCAAAGGTTTTGTGCGAAATAATAATCGTAGTGACGGCTACTGTCTTGCGATCAGAGGGTGTGTCCGAGAAACTGATTTGATTGGTCTAAGGAAACTCGTCATTGTTAGTGACGTAATTGCTCCATATATGCTCAACACGAGAGTGGTGTAAACTACAGCCACTCTACAGAACTGGTCGGTGTAATTCACTGTTATATGTGGCTGTGACTGGAGAAATGGGGCTTATGGGTTTTGCGACTAGTGTAGATCCAGATCAGCCTGTGCATCCGCACAGTCTGATCAGGATCTGTGCTGTTCGCCTTTCCATCAATGAAACATCGTCATGCTTCTAACCAGCAATATAGATCTCTACCAGGCTACAGGAGTGTGCTATATGATCAGGAGCTACACTAGTCACAAATACCAAAAGCACCATTTCTCTAGTCACAGCCACATATTTGGTTAAGCTACTGGCTGAAATGTAAGAAAACAGTACCTTGTGTGAATGCGGGCGGGTCCTCGTTAGCACCAGATACAGCAACACTGCCGTCGATTGTCAGTGTGTGGGTGCCATCATTGATATCAATCGTGATCTCGAACTGAGACGAGGCGAACGTGTCGTAGTCGATGGGGGCCTTCAGCTGGTGGTGAATAGATGGAGAATGGAGACAGAGAATAGCAGCCTAGAAGCTTCTAATGCATTGACAGAATACACGCCGACTGATAACTTATAGTTCGTCCTTCTCTCTAAGCCAATCTCGCTGGGCAGCATTGTGCTCCACTTATTATTTCACATATTTCAACGTTTAACAACAATAAGATATATATTACCATATTTAATGCTAAACTGTTAGCATTGAACTGCTCCCTCGCATTTAATTCATTAAAAATCCAATATGTGAACATAACTTAAACAAATTGTATCCTACAACAACTATTTGGTTCACAACTACACTGCAGCTCCATTATAACGCGATGGTCAGGGTCCAAGATTTCAAATCGCGATCGGATTTATAAAATTTTGGGACATGCACGGGTACTGGTATCATCCGCATTTCGGTTACCAACTATTGCGGGAATTCCATTAGCAACGGACCCATATAAAATCATGTCATTTGAACAGAAGTTAAAGTAATTATTAATAATGACTATGACATACAAACTTGTATTAAACATTGTTTATAAAATCATTTTTATTACGTTGTATAGTGCTCGCGATAGACAGACGCTTATTACAATGTATACTACTCGCGATCAACAGGCGCTTAAAAGGATTAATTGATAATAAATAATGGTCACGTGTCCTGCCTATTCATGCGGACGATTAGCTGTTGATACGTGCATAATCCCACCGACAATTCTGAACTCTGAATTTTGTGTCAACTTTTCAACACCAATTACGGAAAATATTTTCGAAATCAATATCGGCGAAATATGCCGACAGATCTGCGTATAATCCAGAGTGTTTTTTTTTTAATCCATTCCTTTCGTAATACACATTTACGGGTATGAAATTATTTATTTTTATTTTTGTTATTTCTCAATGAAAGTATACGTTGCGACCACTCATTTGAACCATCTCAACGAGATGGTTTAAATGGTGGTCGCAGCATATACTGCATGATTGCCCCATGATGCGATGATGAAAGTCGCACGTTCGCGACGTCTGCGGCACATCAAAAGGCGTGTTGACCAATCAGTAACATTTCAAAACATAGCCTAAAGGTCACACAGTTTACAGCCTCGTGCTGAATGATGTCATACAATAAACACCTGTAGTACAGCAGATAGCGATAACGATTGTGCAAAATATAACTAAAGCATGAAACTTTTACCAGTGTTAGTACATACCATAAGGTTCGTTTTAAGATTGGGAGGTAAGTCAGATTGACATTTTCTTTCACGATTCTGGCGCAGTATGTCTGTTTTGGGAATCATTAGAAAGGTATTTTGCATGTGTTGGTCACTTTATCTTCTGGAGAGCCTTTATGCATAATCACAGAATACATCCATGACTGAACAAGTGCTTTAAATGAGGTCAGTGACCTTAGAAATCAAATCTATTGAAATGCACATTTAGGTTATTGTGGTGCCCAGAATAGCTTCCATGAAATTGTGTTGTAAGATAATCTGTGCAACTTTAATTTCCAATTTGCACTGAACAAAGTATGTAGCTTAAAGTACAATGAGGTCAGTGACCTCAAACACAAGTACATACCGGTACATGTAAAACACATGCATTATCCATATTGACGTATACATTCAAAGGTGTCTGATTGCACCTAACAGTCTCCCGAACATGCACATAATGCAGTGCATTTGAGTGCAGCCTTGGTGCACTTGCAGCGGCCAGAACATCCCTTCTTGCAGCCACAGTGGATCAGTTTGTGACAAGATTTTGATGCCTCTGGCAGTGTGGCCCAAAGAGGCTGCCACACAGAGGCCTCCTTTGTCCAGCCCCAGTCAGATGGGCTTGGCAATTCAGGATTTAGGACCAGAGTTTGGTTCCAGCAGTGGACCTGGAGACATGCACGCTTGATGTGCTGCTGGAGTGCTGCCTGCGTTGGGGGAATGTTATCTAGAGCCCTAGACTTGTGAGCGAAGACCTGTTTCCTAGCATCGTTCACTTCCATGATGTCACTGGCGCGGTCAAACATCAGCACAATGAAGCTGGGTTCTTCAAAGGCATCAGTCACCTCTGGGAACACTTTCCAAATGTCCCAGGCAGTCTTATTCCCTCTGCCAGCGAAAGAAGACACAGTGTCGCACCCTGTGAGGGCATGGAAGATGGGGAGAGTAGCACATTGTCTTGGGTTCATGGCGGCAGCCAGTTGGTGAACAGCTATGTACCGGAAGCTGGATCCAGTACCAAGAGCTATCCACAGCTCGTCAGGATTGATGTCGTTGAATGAAGCCACAGCCAGTACCACAACATCAGTATCCACAGTGCGTATGGCCACCTTCCTGATCCCCTTCTGCACAGCATCTGCCACATGTAGAAGCATGCGAGTGTCCGCCTCCTCGTGTGAACATGGAGTGAGGCTGGTCAAGTCGGACTCGGCAGGAGAGCAGAGGACCCCAGTTCCACATGTTGCATACATTTCCTTGCCATCAGCTATTGGAAGACGAATGACCTCTCGTGACAGGAAACCAAAGAGCTCAGTCTTGTTTTGATTAACACGAAGGAAGTCCTTCCAATTCTTAGGCATGATGGTAGATGGAGCCACTCTTTTCCTGATGCCATTGCCCCTCTTCTGTCTGGTCGTGCCATTCAGGCTGTCAGGTAGATATACATCCCAGACGAGGTCCAATCTGTGGACCTTTTCCAGTTGAGTGGAGATGTAAGGTGCAAAGTCTATGTCTTGAAAGTCTTGAAAGGTCTTTGCCGCTACAGGATTGAGCATTTGAACAATAGCTGCTCCGTCAAGGATTGTGGCATCAACCCCAGGTGCACTTGTGGTTTCGGGTTGGTCTGTTTTCAGGCAGTGTAGTAGATCTGCTTTGACTCCAAGGTGCAGTTCCTCCTGTTGATAATGCAGGTGGGGCTGCCTGGTTCTCGTGGCAGAAGAACTGGTCAAGATCCCCATCACGTGATTGACATGCAATATACAGCCTTGAGAAGAGACTACAGTCACTCTTCACTGCTGTGAGTTACATCTGCTGCTTTGACTGCGTCTTGGCCTGTGGCCGACTGAAGAGTGGCAACTTGTTCTTGTGCAGCGTGTCTGTAACTGGCTTTGTGCATAGTTCCAGTCTTTCTTCAACAAACTTTGTGTACTGCTCTTCACCAAGGGACTCAATCTTTCTCACAGTTTCTGCCACTGGGGTTTCCATGATGTCTCTCGTGTCAAGGACCAGTAGATCTTGAGTGTCCTCTAAGAAGGGATTCCCCATCTATTGAAACACTGCTATAAGTCCTCTGACATCCTTCATGAAGGCTGCTTGCACTCCAGGTTTCTGATCATGGTGAAGATGGCCAGTGTTGTGAACACCGCCACGTCCTCTTATCGCCTGCTCTTCAAACTCTGTAGTGATCCTGGCTATTTCTGGCCCTGCCACCATCCAGCGTCTGAGTGCCCCAGAGTTTCCTGTCAGTCCAATAGCTCCACCAGACCCTTTGACCACAGCGTTGTTCTGTTCATGACATTGGTCAATTGCCATTGCAGAGAACTTGTTGCTGGTCTTGTGTACCACAAACTTCCCCGACTTGAATTCTGTCAGGACATCTGGGTGTTTGTCAATGAGGTTCATCATATCACGGATGTGTACAGAAAGCCACCTGGAATAGTTAGTGTGATCTAAGGCGAACATCCAGGGTATGATCTGTGTCAGGGATTACACATAGAGCTCAAAGTTCCCTTCACGGAGTGATCGGATATACACCAGCAAGAGAACCTCCAGTGACAGGGTCTTGAGCCAGTAGTGAAAGTGCACACTGGCCTTTGCTCGCTGTGTGCACCACTCCTGAAAGACCTCATCATCTGGCTGAGTGGTGTTGCCATCATCAGGTGTGCAGTCGTTACTGTATGCCTGCTGGAGTAGTGTGTGGAGGGTTGTAGCTGTGACTTGGTGTGCATGGCGGGTCTTGGTAACATGGGTGGCTCGAATGAAGGAATTTGCAGTCCCAGAGCTGGCAATGTCGGCCTGTACCAGGGCGTTCGTCCAGCCGCTGTACTCCAGCCCGAAAGTAATTGCAACTTAGTTAACCGTGTATTCGAGTTTAATGTTGTTGTTGTTGTCGACATGTAGCTACGATGATACGGTAAAAAGCTGAAACAAAACACAAAACAGTGAAAACACAGAGCTATATCGATTGATTACTGTAGTTATTAATGTTACATAATCAACCGAGTTGCAAAATGTGTAGGCCCAGCACGCTGTTCTAGAGCTACAATGTTTGCATATGTCGTAAGGTCCTTTTTTGATTATTGGCCACTAGATGACCCAAATGAACTTTGCCATGTTATGAAAGCATGTAAACACATCGTTTATATAAACAATACGAACAAATTGTGCTAGAAATCATACAAAGGTTGCTTTACCCGTTACCATGGTTACAAAAATATTGTTGCTATACAGAACCGAAATGCTTCATATATCTCCGCATACAGAGGATAGTGTAGTATGAATAACATATATAGATATAAGGTAGTCGTGTTCAACGAATCTTAAAATTATAGACGCGTAATTGTACACGTTTTATACAATATCCACACAGGTCGTATCAACACGAAAACCAATGACATCGTGAAACTGGGCCACAGTTGATAATAAAATACATGTTTCAATATTGTAACAACATACAAAGAAGAAAGAATATGTTTCTTACACAGTGGGGGGCCTGTGCGTGTGTCAACATTGGAAATTGAAACCCAAACTAGTTGGGTGAACCAAAGGTTTCAGGTGTGCTTTTGCAAATGGCGGAAACAACTCGTCAGGGGAGATAATCGAGAAATATTAGCACGCCTATGTCAGTTCGTCCCCAACAAGCTGTGCGTAACAGCACAGTGTTAGTACCAGCCACCACAGTTTGCATTCATTGGCATCAATATTTGATATGTTGAGGTAACTGACCTGTCACTGTCCTCAAATCCACCCTGTTTGGGGCGCTCGTGGGAGGTAATAGCCTGCGTACGCATAAGTAGAAGAAGAAAACACCTACTAATAATTACCAACGCTCTGTGGAATACGTAGACACTTTCATTGTAACACAAATGCATGGTTTGTACATCATAAACATGTTTTCCATTAACCAATGACGCCAAACATCAATATTTTGATACTTCGAGGTCATTGACCTCTCACGGTCCCCAGAGGTCAAATCTGCCTTTCCTCCCATTCTGAAAATGAAGCTCATGGCATGTACTAACACTGGTAGAAATTTCATGCTTTAGTCATATTTTGCACAATGCTTATGATATGAGAGATTAACAGCTGTTGACATGGCTTGGTGTTATCGATTTTTTTGCACAAAGCAACACACAAATCTCGTCTGTGTAATATGTGTCGGGTATAATGGCATCTCGAATTCATATCCCCTGGCACGGATATTGCACAGTTCGGATAAGCAACACGGAAGGTCGTATGTCGCCGGACTTCCGTGCAATAGGGGGGGTCGCACTGTATGCTTATTAACATGATTAACTGATTAAAGGTATTACATTTGCTAACATATTAATAATAATCCTTTCATGAACTTTGAATGTCGTTGTTTGAATAAACTTACAGAAATCACGAATCAACTAATTACACGATGATTACGACGTCCGACGATTTTTTTTGATTTTTTTTCTTTGTTTTCTTTTTTCTTCTATTTTCTCTATTTTTTAAATATTTTTTTGGGCTCCACGAGAGAGACCCGCATTATAATGGAGATCGCGCTATACGCAATCGCGTTATAATGGAGCTGCAGTGTACTTTCATTGTGACGTTCCATTGCTCAAATGGTATCCCATGACCAAAACCAAATGATGTCAGTGTAATGAATCAATGTAAGCATGTCTGAATATTTTTATTTTTCAACGAAAACTATGTTGCATTTGCCCATCCTCTATCAAAAGAATTGTTACCTGATAAATAGAGAATACAGTCAAACTTTCACAAGCGACCACGTGCATTAAGCGACTTTTGTCTTATGCGACCACTTTCAATTCCCCCCGACCATTTGGCCTATATAATGACAGTGTATTAAGCGACTTTCTCTTAAGCGTGTGACAAACAAAGAAAACAAATCCCCTGTGACTGGCATAGTGTGAATGTTGCATTGTTTACGATTATTGACCTGAAACCTCATTCTGATTCGCTGGTTTCATTAGAGCGAGTTCGGGTGTTTTACCTGTTTACTATAGTTGAACTATAGTCGATGCATTTCATATCTCTAGTAGAGAATTTCCATGTAAATTTCCCGCTCTCTAGAACTTTTTACCTATTCACCGCTATCTTGTAACTGGAGGAACAGGCGTCTTTTGGATAGTGATGATGTCACTCTGGTCGAACCCGTCTGCGTTCGCGGTTGTTTAGTTGAACTATAGTTCAACTATAGAAACCATAGTTTACGCTCGAACTCGCTCTTAATGAATTAACTCATGCCTATTTGCGATTTCAGCAGGGCGATTTTATTTCGCAATAATTAACATTCAAATTCTTTCATCTATTTTGATGAAATAAAGCCTGAATAATTCAGAAAAGTGCACAGTAAACATTACTGGTAGTATTCTAATGTATTTATTTCTATGTTAATGTTTAATATTCGCGATTTCCTGACCATATAACCAGACATACCAGTACCCGGATTTCCATTTATTTTTTTTTTTTTGTGTTAAGAGACCATTGTTCTAAGCGACCATTTTTGGTGTCTCCCTTGGGTGGTCACTTAATACAAGTTTGGCTGTACGTGTATCAGCTCCGCTCAGAAACGGTAGGAATTCCTACGCGTTTCCTAGCCTTGCCCGATAAATTTGACACCAGCCTGGTATTCTCTATATACCACGTTATCTTTGCCCATCTTTTTGCATAAAACTTTACCTGATAAATAGAATACCGTGTTCATGTCTATTGATATCAAGTTTATCATACATGGCTCAGAAATGGTAAGAATTCTTTGGCAAGCTTCAGAATTACCCTTACAATGCTGTCAGAATTATTTTTTGTCGTCTGCTGTTTATTTCTATTTTTCTCATCAAGAAAGAAGACAAAATATAAAGCAATAGCAGACAACAGTTTACGGTTCCCTCATTCTAAGGGTTCTGACGCGTTTCCTAGCCTTGCGTGATAAACGTCATATCAAAAGATGCTAGCCAGGTATTCTCTACGAGGCCTACCATTTCTGAGCCAAGATATACATCGAGAACATGTACAGGCACTTTGTGGTATGAACGAGAAAAGCCTCTTTAAACCGTACCCAATTTTACTCTGATATTAAATATCTAGAAGGTAGGACACTCACCATCTTTTCAACCAACGGAAGTGGATTATTTACCTTGGGACCGGCTCGCTAATTCAGTAATTGTAACGCGCGCGAAGGCTGGGACCAGCAGGGTCCCTGCCTTCTCGCACGCTACAATCACTGAATTAGCAAGCCGCGCCCAAAGTACACTAGTACCACTTCCGTTGGTTGAAAAAATGGCGAGTGTCCTACCTTCAGAGTAAAATTGGGCAAGATTTAAAGAGCGTGTTTTCGTTCATACCACAAAGTGCCTGTGATCGAGAATGGCTAGTGGTTTCAAGAAGTTCATCATTCAAGGCGAGGAAATGTTTATGAATTATGTGGGTTTGCCAGAAAACCAATTCTTAGCAGAGACTGATAAGCTTGATGTCCAAAGACCTCAGCATGGTATTGACCCATTGAATGCAGGAAACATACTTTCTTGTCAGTTGTTATTATATCGTCTGTCTCAATAAAAACATGGTTTGACAGCAGTTTAGAACCAGGATTCCAACAAGCAATATAGAATATTATCAGACTACAGGAGTACGTTATCTGAATAGGAGCTACAACACGTCACAAATCCAATAACGACAAGCCTTGATCCACAACTCCTTACCTCTAAAACGTTAGAATTCAGTATGAAATACGATGTATCGCCATTTGTCATCGTGTACGTCAGTGAATTTGAGGTGTCGGCATCTGTGCACGTCATCACGAATATCTGGTCGCCGGCAGTGCCCTCCTCTACCATCGATCCACTGAACGCCTCGGGCGAGGTACAACTGGGCGCATTGTCATTCACGTCCGTCACGGTGACGTCCAACGTGACAGTCGCCGAGTTAGTCCCCTCGTCCTCTATTGCCTGCACCACTATACCGTACGTCGTCTCAGTTTCAGCATCGAGGGTATTAGCGACAGAAACCCGTCCGCTGGTGGGGTCAATGCTGAATGCGTCCCCGGTATTTCCGCTGATGATAGAGTACGTCAGTCTACCGTACGTGCTTGTATCGAAGTCCGGATCGGACGCGGTGACGTCGGCGACAGAATTCTCCAGTGCTTCGTCCTCAGGTAGAGCCGCGGAGTACGAGAGGGAGTTAAACACCGGTCCGCCGTCGTTCATGTCTATTATTGTGATGTCAATGTTCACGGTGGTGGACTGAGCACCATCGCGGACAGACAAATCGATGGTGTACGCAGATGTGGTCTCATAGTCGAGGACATCTGAAATGTAGATAGGAGTTAAAACTATATGAATAATGCTGGGCAAGTGCAGAGCTCCAGATAAGGTGTGTATTGGCGTATTTTACGCACTTATTTTAGCAGAACATGCATTGATTATCAAAAGTAGGAGTACAAAATACTCACAGCAATGTGAAAATAAGCATTGATTTTCCAATTGAGTAGTGAAATTACGGTAATAAAGTTGAAAATTTACTTTAGTTGAGCTGCAAAAAGCAAACACTGTCTTAACCCTCCAATAAGTGATTTGTTTCATTTGTTATCATTTGTTCCCTAGCTATTTGAATCAGGAAAAAAATCAATAATACATTTGTAAAAGTAAAATACACATTGAATTTGAAATCTGGGGTCATAATACTCTTTAGATAGAAAACTTATCTGGAGCCCTGCAAGTGATTTTTGTTATTAAGTTTATCAGGCAAGGCTAGGAAATGCGTATGAATTCCGAGGTTGCTTACTTTGTTTCATGTGACATTTGTCAGTGTATCACACATTCTGTGCATCAGCCTTAACCCTTTCACCCCTAAGGAAGTCGAAAGGATTTTCAAATGTTAATTTCTGGACCGATCCAATCGTCTCAAAAGGATTTTCAGACTAGTATATTTATGAAAAGGGGGTGTGTTGTTCTCAAAAATGTGAAATTTATTTGCAAAAAGTGCAGATCCTGATGAGACGGCTCGTCACGAGCCGGCTCATCTGGATCTACACTATTTGCCAATACCACTATACAGGCCTGTGGTGTTGAAAGAGTTAATGGCACCCCCTTCATATTACACCACTTAGAAGAATGTATGTTTCCTGTCCCCCAATGTCTGCAGACTTTTCAAACTTAGCAATTGTTTGCATTTTTTTATTATATACATTTATTCACAGGTTAGTTTTACAGGACCTACATACCTGAATGTTCTGATCGAATTTCATGGAGACTGCCAAATTAACCCTTAGACCGCTATATTATTTTTGTTGTTGTCTGCTGTTTATTTTCTATTTTCCATTTTTATCATCAAAAACATGCTTTGGAATAATTTACAACATGCTTTGACAGATCATTTCCATTGGAAATGATTCTGAAGTTCTGTCAAAACATGTTTTTTATTGAGAAATAAGGCAAGATATAAAAGCAACAGCAGACGACAATTGTTGTGAGTAGCGGTCTAAGGGTTAATTTTTACCAGAATTGGAAAACCCAGAAAACAAGTGTGAAATTTGAATTACATTGTATGTATTAAAGCTGGTGGCAGCATCGATTATGATACATACGTGATGTTACCAGTTTAGGTGTGACCGTCGTATCCATGGTGAAATGAGCGAAGGGAACCTGTGACGTGATTGTATATGTGAGCGCCGTACCAGATTCAGCGTCCGAACACACAAAGTCCGACACCACTTCGAATCCCACAACTGCAATGGGAAGATTCAGCTATATGTGTCTGTGACTGGAGAACTGCCAGGGCTTATGGGATTTGTGACCAGTGTAGCTCCTGATCAAATATCACACTCCTGTAGCCTGATAACGATCTATATTGCTTGTTAGAAACATGGCTGGTCTTTCACTGATGGAACGGCGAACAGTGCAGATCCAGATCAGACTGTGCAGATACACTGGTCGCGAAATCCATAAGCCCCAATCCTCCAGTCACACATAACTATCAATGTATACACTTCCTGATCAGGTTGATCCATCTTATGGCCAGATTGATTTGATTTATTGGTGTTTAACGGCCTATCAACAGCTATGGTAAATTAAAGCCAGGCCAACGAGTTTGATCCCGTATTTAACCTGCTACATTGGGGGGAAATCCCAAAATCAGAACGGAATATTTACATAGAAAACAAGAGTGCCGTAAGTCACAAAATACGCCCGTTGAAGATGGGCAAGACAGCGAAGATGCAGAAATGTGAAGCTGTCACCAAGGCAAGAAACATTAATGAGAATTTGAAAATCTATAGCATTATTTCTTCCTCTTGTTGTGATAAACAGATAATATACTAATTTAGGTAGAGATGTGTAAAGTAGAAATTATATAGAATTGTATACAAAAATGTAGAAAAAATGGCTAAGTTAAAAAGGTGATATTTTTGTTAAAAAATGTTTTTTCCCATAAAAACATGAAGGTGCACAGCTTCAATATGTGTAGAAGACGTATAGTTTCAGATCGATTGACCGAACGGTTTTGGAGGAGTTGTGTACACAAACTATGCATTTCTTCTGTCCGCTACCCGCCCCGCAGTAAAACATAATATGTACCGTACCGTTTTGTAACAAGAGTTGTCAGAAGACAACCAAGCTCGCCTGTTGGCAGCCTTCATTCAAACTTGTCACAGTTGTATAAAAAACATGAATATTATATAACTTGACCTTGGGATAAGGGGTGTGCGGTGGACCTTGACATTGAGGTCAGTGGTGGAAGGTGGATCGTGGATTTGATATAGCATGATATAGCATATTAAGATGAATGCATGTATGAAATATCAATGCGCTCCCTGAAATGAGAAGGAAAACAAAATTTAACCCAGCGTTAAGTTTATGAACACACTAAGTTGGTGATTTTCTACAGCATGATAGCTATTCACATGAGGAATGCATGTATAAATGTGCTAAGTTTGTGACCTTGGCCTTGGCAAAAGGGGTGGGGGGTGGGTCATGGATTTGCTGTAGCACAATAGAGTATTATCAGATGAATGCATGTATGAAATATGAAGGTGTTCCCTGTAAAGAAACAGAAGTTATAAAAAGAAGATTTACTCCAACGTTAAGTTTATGAT
Source organism: Conchocele bisecta (assembly GCA_029237695.1). NCBI lineage: Eukaryota > Metazoa > Mollusca > Bivalvia > Lucinida > Thyasiridae > Conchocele > Conchocele bisecta. The sequence goes on from CM055266.1 coordinate 65,659,933, forward strand.
GTTGATCTTGGGGAAAGGGGTGGTGGGTCTAGGATTTGCTGTAGTACAATAGAGGATCATCGGCATGAATGCATGTATGAAATATCAAAGCGTTCAAAGTGTAAAGAAACAGACATTACACAACATTTACCCCAATGTAAAGTTTATGAACATGCTAAGTTTGTGACCTTGACCTTGGGGTAAGGGTTGGGTGGTGGGTTGTAGATTTGCTACAGCATGATAGAAGGTCATCTGAGGAATGTATGTATGAAATATCAAGGCGTTCCATCAAAGGAAACAGTTGTTATCAGACATTTACCCCAACGTTAAGTTTATGAATGTGTCAAGTTTGTGACCTTGACCTTGGGGTAAGGGGTGGGCGGTGAGTCATGGAATTGCTATAGCACGATAGAGTACCATCAGATGAATGCGTGTATGAAATATCAAGGCGTTCCATGAAAGGAAACAGATGTTATAAAACATTTACCCCAACGTTAAGTTTATGAATGTGCTAAGTTTGTGACCGTGACCTTGGGGAAAGGGGCGGGGGTTGGTCATGGATTTGCTATAGCATGATAGAGTATCATCAGATGAATGCATGTATGAAACATCAAGGTGTTCAAAGTGTAAAGAAACAGAAGTTACACAACATTTAACCCAACGTTAAGTTTATGAACATGCTATGTTTGTGACCTTGACTTTTGGGTAACGGTTGGGTGGTGGGTTGTGGATTTGCTACAGCATGATAGAGGGTCATCTGAGGAATGTATGAAATAGCAAAGTGTTCCATGAAAGGAAACAGACATTTACCCCAACGTTAAGTTTATGAATGTACTAAGTTTGTGACCTTGACCTTGGGGTAAGGGATGGGCGGTGGGTCATGGATTTGCTATAGCATGATAGAGTATCATCAGATGAATGCATATTTGAAATATCAAGGCGTTCCATGAAAGGAAACAGATGTTATAATACATTTACCCCAACATTAAGTTTATGAATGTGCTAAGATTGTGAGCTTGACCTTGGGGAAAGGGGTGGGCGGTGAGTCATGAATTTGCTATAGCATGATAGAGTATTAGCAGATGAATGCATGTATGAAATATGAAGGCGTTCCCTGTAAATAAACAGAAGTTATACAACATTTACCCCAACGTTAAGTTTATGAACATGCTAAGAGGTGACCTTGACCTTCGGGTAACGATTGGGTGTGGGGTGTGTCATGGATTTGCTATAGCACGATAGAGTATCATCAGATGAATGCATGTATGAAATATCAAGGCGTTCCATGAAAGGAAACAGATATTATAAGACATTTACCTCAACGTTAAGATTATAAATGTGCTAAGTTTGTGACCTTGACCTTGCGGTAAGGGCTGGGTGGTGGGCCATGGATTTGCTACAGCATGATACAGGGTCATCTGAGGAATGCATGTATGAAATAACAAGGTGTTCCATGAAAGGAAACAGAAGTTATCAGATATTTACCCAACGTTAAGTTTATGAATGTGCCAAGTTTGTGACCTTGACCTTGGGTTAAGGGCTGGGTGGTGGGTCAGGATTGCTACAGCATGATAGAGGGTCATCTGAGGAATGCATGATGAAATAACAAGGCTGTTCCATGAAAGGAAACAGAAGGTTATAAGACATTTACCCCAATGTTAAGTTTATGAATGTGCTAAGTTTGTGACCTTGACCTTGAGGTAAGGGATGGCCGCTGGGTCATGGATTTGCTATAGCATGATAGATTATCATCAGATTAATGCATGTATGAAATATCAAGGAGTTCCATGAAAGGAAACAGATGTTATAAAACATTTACCCCAATGTTAAGTTTATGAATGTGCTAAGTTTGTGACCTTGACCTTGGGGTAAGGGCTGGGTGCTGGGTCATGGATTTGCTACAGCATGATAGAGGGTCATCTGAGGAATGCATGTATGAAATAACAAGGTGTTCCATGAAAGGAAACAGAAGTTATAAGACATTTACCCCAACGTTAAGTTTATGAATGTGCCAAGTTTGTGACCTTGACTTTGGGGTAAGGGCTGGGTGGTGGGTCATGGATTTGCTACAGCATGATAGAGGGTCATCTGAGGAATGCATGTATGAAATAACAAGGTGTTCCGTGAAAGGAAACAGAAGTTATAAGACATTTACCCAACGTTAAGTTTATGAATGTGCCAAGTTTGTGACCTTGACCTTGGGGTAAGGGCTGGGTGGTGGGTCATGGATTTGCTATAGCATGATAGAGGGTCATCTGAGGAATGCATGTATGAAATAACAAGGTGTTCCATGAAAGGAAACAGAAGTTATAAGACATTTACCTCAAAGTTAAGATTATAATTGTGCTAAGTTTGTGACCTTGACCTTGCGGTAAGGGCTGGGTGGTGGGTCATGGATTTGCTACAGCATGATACAGGGTCATCTGAGGAATGCATGTATGAAATAACAAGGTGTTCCATGAAAGGAAACAGAAGTTATCAGATATTTACCCAACGTTAAGTTTATGAATGAGACAAGTTTGTGATCTTGACCTTGGGGTAAGGGCTGGGTGGTGGGTCATCGATTTGCTACATCATGATAGAGGGTCATCTGAGGAATGCATGTATGAAATAACAAGGTGTTCCATGAAAGGAAACAGAAGTTATAAGACATTTACCCAATGTTAAGTTTATGAATGTGCCAAGTTTGTGACCTTGACATTGGGGTAAGGGCTGGGTGGTGTGTCATGGATTTGCTACAGCATGATAGAGGGTCATATGAAATAACAAGGTGTTCCGTGAAAGGAAACAGAAATTATAAGACATTTACCTAACGTTAAGTTTGTGGACAACACTGACGCCGACGCCGACGACGCCGGGGGTATGACATAAGCTCTTCTGCACTTCGTGCAGGCGAGCTAAAAACGGTCGTACAAAAATATATATTCCGCCCTGAAGTTAGAATAACCTCACCTGGTGCCAGGTCCATACCACACCAAAGTAACTTGGCCCCTTCCCCTAAAAGTAATAGGATTATGAATAATCGTTATACTCACATAATGGGTTTAACCAGATGCAATTGTCTCATATAACAAGAGCTGTAGGAGAACAGCATAGCTCGACTATGAGGGTTGTCGATGTACACACAGCTTGACAAACAAGGTGGCCGCGGCCTGCATAAAAACCTTAACCAAGCTTGACTAAAAACCTTAACCAAGGGGAAATAACTAAGTAATCCAAGGGTAAAAGTAGGTCAAGGTCAAATATAGGTTAGGGATTATTGATGAACATCACTAGGAGATGAAGTTGTCCAAGTATGGTTGCTGTAGGCCCAGGAGTATTCCATATACAAGCTTGACTATAAACCTTAACCAAGTTTGAGTACAAACCTTAACCAAGGGGAAATAACTAAGTAAGTCAAGGTTAAATGTAGCTGACGGTAAAATATAGGTCAGGGGTTATTGATGTACATCCCTATGAGAAAAAGTTATTCAAGTATGGTGTCTGTATGCACAATAGTATTCCATCTACAAGCTTGACTAAAAACCTTAACCAAGGTTGACTAAAAACCTTAACCAAGGGGAATTAGCTAAGTAATTCAAGGTTAAATGTAGGTCAAGGTCAAATATAGGTCAGGGGTTGTTGATGTACATCACTAGGAGATGAAGTTGTCCAAGTATGGTTGGTGTAAGGCCAGGAGTATTCCATCTACAAGCTTGACTAAAAACCTTAACCAAGGGGAATTAACTAACTAATTCAAGAGGAAATGTAGGTCAAGGTCAAATATAGATGAGGGGTTATTGATGTACATCCCTATGAGAAAAGGTTGTCCAAGTATGGTGTCTGTGTGCACAATAGTATTCCATGTACAAGCTTAACTAAAAACCTTAACCAAGGTTGACTAAAAACGTTAACCAAGGGGAATTTAATGTAATTCAAGGTTAAATGTAGTGGTGGACCGATAGTATCGATGCATCGATATATCGAGGTACATATCAGCTGGTGGTGAATAGATGGAGAATGGAGATGGAGATAGCAGCTTAGAAGCTTCTAATGCATTGACAGAATACACGCCGACTGATAACTTATACTTCGTCCTTCTCTCTAAGCCAATCTCGCTGGGCAGCATTGTGCTCCACTTATTTCACATATTTCAACGTTTAACACCAATAAGATATATATTACCATATTTAAAGCTAAACTGTTAGCATTAAACTGCTCCCTCGCATTTAATTCATTAACAAGAAACGAGGCAAAGCCACGAAGGCCAGGTTTTTTCCAAGCATAGACACTTGGATAACATAATTATACCCACTTTTTGTAGACTAGATGGCCGTGGCCTGCATGTCGCGCCTTGGGGCAAGGCATGGACACTACAAAAATAGATATAGTAGATGGAAAAACTTTAACCCCAAAACTTTAACCGGACACACGGACGTACGGACGGACGTACGGACGGACGGATGCCAAAATGCCGACGATATCACGCTTTCCGCAAGCGGGTGCGACAATGATGATAAACACCCATGTGAAGTATCAAGGTAATGGGTGAAGCAGTTGCAGAGATATAGTACACAAAAAAACTTTAACAAAAAAATTCAAAGTAATTTGACCTTGACATTCGGCACAGGGGCCGCACGGTTGGGGGGTAGAATGAAAATATAGATGATGATAAACACCCATGTGAAGTTTCAAGGTAATGGGCGAAGCAGTTGCAGAGATATAGTATAGCGAAAAACTTTTAACCAAAAAACTTTAACCAGACGTACGTTAAAAAGTTAACGTTGAAAATGGCTAAGTCAATTACGAATAAATAATAGGTGAAGGTAAAAACAATGGACACATGTTGGATAGTTGTATGTGGTAGGTACCCCTTGGTTATGAAGCTGTGAATGTTTGGTGGTCCTAGGTGGTACAGTACCAAAGAAATGGACTTAAACACGAAAACTTAACATTGTAAACGCGAAAACTTAACATTGAAAATGGCTAAGTCGATTGCGCGGAAAATATGGGTCAAGTTCAAAAAAAGGTAACATGTTGGATAGTGATATGTGGTGGGCACCCCTTGATTATGAAGCTGTGAAAGTTTGGTGGTCCTAGGTGGTACAGTAACAAAGAAATGGACTCAAACACGAAAACTTAACATTGATTGTGGACGCCGTCCGCCGCCCGCCACCCGCCGCCCGCCCGCCACCGCCACCCGCCCACCCGCCCGGCTTTCGCCAATCCAATAGCCTGGATTTTTTTTCCAAAAACCTGGCTAATAAAAATAATTCAACTCCAAATCACAATGTTATTATCAATCAAATTGAGCTGCATCATTATTATTGTGTATTTAGAGATCTTTTTTTGAGACACTAGACTTTCAATCCTTCCTACCCAAACGCCCTCCACCCCCTCACCACAGCCCCACCTCTTTCTGTCCACGGGCATTTTTTTTATTATTTGAAAACCGTCTGGAGGTCAATTAATTATGCAATAATACTAATTGATCTATTTTGTATTAAAGAAAAACGAGTAGAACATGGATACAACTAATTATAGACAGTGTTAAACACCACACAACAACTATGTACGGTACACAACTTTGGCTGCACAGTACAAAAGCAGAGTAACTGGTTATCAGAGTAATCCGTGATACTATCGTGATACGTCCCGACTATCACGATACGTATCACGCTACGTTTTTTCCGGCGATACCCGACTCTAGTTAAATGTAGGTCAAGGTCAACTATAGGTCAGGGGTTGTTCATAATACTGGTCATAAGCCCCATTTTCTCCAGTCACATATGAGACACGTCATGCGATTTTGTACCTTCGGACAACTGTATAACTTTATTAAATACGTTTACAAACTTTACAATATTTTTAATAAATAAAGTAAAATGTATGTACCGGACATGTACTCTGAACATTTTGTCAACTTTTGACTTTATTTATGAAAAATATTGTAAATTTTGTAATCTTATTTCATGAAATTACGCAAATGTTCGAAGGTACGAAATCGCATGGCGTGTCTCATATGAGACAAGTCTGTGTCCGTTGCAATCATGAACAGCCGGTAACATCAGAGGTAAATGGCAGTGAAATCATGAGCAGGGCTCCAGATAAGGAATTAGCAATTGAGTATTTTCACTCCATCATATCTGAAGCAATTCAATATTTTAATTGGGTAAAATAAAATCACACTACTGTTTACACATCAATAGAGAGCAATTATTGAATACTTTGCTTCGAAATGAAAAAATGTCCTGGCATTTCATTAGAATTGTCTTGGAGACAATTCTAATGAAATACCAAGATATTTTTTCATGGAAAAAAAAAAAAAATAAAAAAAGAAAATCTGCTATCTATATTTGTGGTCTGGTTATTGTTTTCTGTAGCATGATAAAGCTACCACTAATTTGTTATTGCTTTTTGATACTCGCTACTTCTGATTTCAATTGGTTTTTTGGCAATTTTAATTGGGTATTTACACAAATATCTTATCTGGAGCTCTGCATGAGTACTGTGAGTTTATGCGAGTCCAATTTACAGAGGTTCTACTGTATGTACATGTGTTGTCTATGAGAGATCACATACCTTCCGTTTCTGCGACAGATTTAACGTGCGATGAAGGCGTACACTCGGGTGAGTTATCGTTGACGTCATCCACTCTGATAGTCACAGAACCAGTCCCCTGAAATGAAAATGAAAGTGAATGCGCTTTATTTATTTTAACGGTGTTTTATAATATTTCATTCATCCAATATAAGTGATAAATGATACATGATAACTAATGGGATTTGACCGAAAGCAGAACTTATCGTGGTCATCTCCCAATGGTGTTAAATGGCCTATCGACAGCTATGGTCATTTCAGACTGGGTCAAATCCCAAATTTTAGAATAACCTGACATGATGCTGGTAGCCTATTTCACCAACATTGCAAAGTATACTTTTCTAGCAAAGTATACTTTGAGGGAGTAATCATTTAATTTTCCTGAAATGCATTATTTTATATAGAACTAACAAATGCATATATTTCATGATTAAAAGTATGCAGAATTATTATACTGAATGTATTACATTATCACAGCCAAATTGGCTGTGATAATGTAATAAATTCAGTATAATAAAAATTAATAAATTCATCATAAAATTGAAAATTTCTCACTCAAAGTATACTTTGCTAGAAAAGTATACTTTGCAATGTTGATGAAATAGGCTACTGGTCCTCGTCACTTAGCCCCACTCGCCCAAAGTAATAGGATTATTAGTAGTATTAAATACTTCACATTTCCTCGATCAACCTATGCGCTATATTGTGAGAACGCAAGATTGTAACATGTCCCAAACAAGACACGTAAAAATAGTCTTAGGAGGCGATTCTCATGTGCTGCTGAAACATGTTTTTATTAAGAAGTAGAACAAATGTGGACAACCACCAATATATTTCTTGACAAAAAAACAACAACATAGTGACAAAAACATGATAATCGTCATCTTAGGAGAAGATTCTAATGAAAATCGCCGGTTTTTGCCTTTTTTCGGGGATTCTGCACCTCCGACTTAACTTTCGACGACAAATTTATGGAATAACTAGAAATGGACGCTTGTCGACAAGCGCATGTGTATCCCCCTCCCCAGATACACAAGTAGTTTGAAAAAAGGGTGTTCGAGTTATGCTCCGGAGACAAAATCAGTGACGGAAAAACAAAGGGAGATAACTAAAGAATTAGTGATGCAAGAGTTGTCATTCTTGCGGGACACACCTTTAGGGTCGTGGTCTATGCATGTGTGAAGTTTCATGAAAATATTCCAAAGGGTGTTCGAGTTATGCTCCAGACACGAAATCAGTGCACGAAACAACAAAGGGAGATAACTAAGAAATTAACGATGCAAGAGTTGTCATTCTTACGTGCGACACACCTTTGGGTCGTCTTCTATGCATGTGTGAAGTTTAATAAACTAGAAAATGTGCTCATAGAACACGGATGTCCCACATATCGCTTTGATAATAAATGAGGCCAAATTGCAAGTCAAAATTTTCTTTTACCTGTGCGTTAAAGTTTTTGAAGCACCAAGTATGTGACCTTCACCCTGGGCTTGGCGGGGGCAGGACAAACGTGGATTTGGCATAGGGCGGTAGAGGACCATTAGAGCAACGCATATATGAAATATGAAGTTGATCCGTGAATGGAAAGAAAAATTATAAGATATTTACCTGAGCATTAAAGTTTTTGAAGCACCAAGTATGTGACCATGACCCTGGGATTGGCGGGGGCAGGACGAACGTGGATTTGGCACAGGGCGGTAGAGGACCATTAGAGCAATGCGTATATGAAATATGAAGATGATCCATGAAAGAAAACAGAAATTATAAGATATTTACCCGAGCGTTAAGTTTTTTTGAAGCACTAAGTATGTGACCTTGACCTGGGGATGGCGGTTGGGGGGCAGGACGAACGTGGATTTGGCACAGGGCGGGTAGACGACATTAGAGCAACGCGTATATGAAATATGAAGTTGATCCGTGAATGGAAATAAAAATTATAAGATATTTACCTGAGCGTTAAAGTTTTTGAAGCACCAAGTATGTGACCTTGACCCTGGGATTGGTGGGGCAGGACGAACGTGGATTTGGCACAGGGCGGTAGAGGACCATTAGAGCAATGCGTATATGAAATATGAAGATGATCCATGATCCATGAAAGAAAACAGAAAGTATAAAGATATTTACCCAAGCGTTAATGTTTTTGAAGCACTAAGTATGTGACCTTGACCCTGGGCTTGACGGGGGCAGAACGAACGTGGATTTGGCACAGGGCGGTAGAGGACCATTAGAGCAAATGCGTATATGCGTGTTCGAGTTATGCTTTGGATACAAAATCAGAGCACGAAACAACAAAGGGAGATAAGTAAACAAGAATTCCGCTGAATCAGATGCCTCGCCTTGTCCCGCCTTGACCTCGAGCCTGGGCCCGAAAGCAATTTTCACTGGCCCGAACATATTATACAATTATTGACTAGTGAACCATAGAATATCAGATTATATTCTATGGCTCACTAGTCAATAATTGTTTTATTATATGATAATAGTCTGTATATAGCACTTACGACCTTATGCTACTAGACAAAAATTGAAAAAGAATTTGAAAAAAAAAATGAAAAAAAAAAAAATGGAAAAAAAGTTTAAAAATTAAAAATAATAATGCTTGCTACTGGAGCCCAGAATTTTTTTTTAATAGTCCTATATTTATCTACATATATCTGCACAGGTCCACATAATGCCACAATATTTTCAACACAGTTTACGGAAATGTAATATAATCATTTACCTGTATAAATTACCTGTAAGTGGTCAGTGGTCAGTTGCACATGCTAGCACATGTACAGGTGAATAGTCTGTATATAGCACTTACGACCTTCTGCTACTGGACAAAAATTGAAAAATAATTTGAAAAAAAAAATGAAAAAAAAAAAATGGAAAAAAAAAGTTTAAAAATAATAATGCTTGCTACTGGAGCCCAGATTTTTTTTCCAGTCAAATTGAAAAATAATTTGAAAAAAAAAATGAAAAAAAATAATGAAAAAAAAAAAAAAAAAAAAAAATGACAAAAAAAAGTTTAAAAATAATAATGCTTGCTATTGGAGACCAGATTTTTTTTTAATAGTCCTATATTTATCTACATATATCTGCAGAGGTCCACATAATGCCACAATATTTTCAACACAGTACCCAATGTAGTGATTTACCTGTATAAATTACCTAGCAGTGGTCAAGCAGTGGTCAAGCAGTGGACATCTGCACATGCTAGCCCATGCTTAGCACATGGTTCTCCCAGTTTCTATTGTTCTCTCTACAGGTAAGGTGTACAGAGCACACGAGAAAAGGTATACAGAGCAGACGAGAAAACAGGTCTTCATGCATTATTGTCCAGTTTGTAGAGTGCGCAAAACAAAAAAGGGAGATAACTGAAAAATTAGCTACGCAAGAGTTGTCATTCTTGTGCGCGACACACCTCCGGGTCGTGGTCTATGCATGTGTGAAGTTTCATGAAAATATTCCAAAGGGTGGTCGAGTTATGCTCCGGACAGGAAATCAGTGAGCGAAAACAAAAAAGGGAGATAACTCAAAAATTAGCTATGCAAGAGTTGTCATTCTTGTGCACGACACACCTTCGGTTCGTGGTCTAATTGAATGTGTTAAGTTTCATAAAAATATTCCAAAGGGTGGTCGAGTTATGGTCAATCAGTGCGCGAAACAAAAAAGGGAGATAACTCAAAAATTAGCTATGCAAGAGTTGTCATTCTTGTGCGCGACACACCTTCGGGTCGTGGTCTATGCATGTGTGAAGTTTCATGAAAATATTCGAAAGGGTGGTGGAGTTATGCTCCGGACACGAAATCAGTGCGAGAAACAAAAAAGGGAGATAACTAAAAAATTAGCTATGCAAGAGTTGTCATTCTTGTGCGCGAGACACCTTCGGGTCGTGGTCTATGCATGTGTGAAGTTTCATGAAAATATTCCAAAGGGTGTTCGAGTTATGCTCCGGACAAGAAGTGTCTGCGGCGGACGCGGACGCGGACGCGGCGCGCTGTCAAATCCATAGTATCCCCCGACGGTAGTCCGGGGGATACAATTATGGGCGAAAGATACAGTACGACCCCGTTAGTAAACGCTTCACTATAACACGATTTTGGTTAGTACACGGTTGTGCCTTGGCTCCCGAATTTTTTGCCTATTTGTATATTAAAATCGAGTTAAATTTGTAACACGACTATTGTCAGAAATCGTGTTAAATTTGCGATTCTTTCCCAAATTGGACCCAAAATGGACAATTTTTTATTTTTTTATTTTTTTTTTTATGGACGCATAGCCTCCTTTTATCTCACCGATGTGAATGTGCAGCTGATCACGTTTGCACATTTCGTAAATTAATCCGAGCAAACTGGGAATAAGATCAATTATTGGTCCCAGTAACAAAGCAGTGCTAATTGTTGTGCTCGATTTCATTTTTCCGGAATGCATTCGCGCTCACCATTGGTGGAATATTAATTAGGTGTAAAGGCTGACCAATCAGAGATCGCGTATCAGTCGCGTAGATTAACTCGACCCAGATTAACTAAACTGTTACAGCACTGCCCACGCCCCCGGCACATGTATACGCGACAACTGGCCTTGTTTCGCTACATCATAATTGAGCCAGTGCATGAGATAATCAACTTTATTATATAACTGAGATTTTCACCGAGAATGATTTGACTTTTGATAACATTTTCAGAGCAAATGCGTAACAATTACTAATTTAATTTTCGTCAACATTCGATATCGTTTACAGAAAATGTACACTATTATCAGATTCATCTTCGTCGAAAATCTCACGTGATAAGCCTGATTATCTCATGAACTGGTGCAATATTATAACACGTCGGGCAAAACATGTCTATACAGGTCTGTGGTGTTGAAAGGGTTAACTCTGTGCATACTCAAACCCACAGGTGGAATAGTCGGACGTGTGACACAAAGAAAATGATCATTACAAAAATATCCATTATGCCACCCACTTGATCTCGTTCTATAATTAACGTCATGTACAGTACGATACCAGGTGGGTGGGATAATGGCATTTTTTTAATAGGCATTTATTTTGGTGTCACAGGTCCGAGTCTTCCACCTGTGCTCACCATATGAGTAAACACAGATTGCAACGCACGAGCTTGTCACGTACGTGACGTTGCGGCTGATGGAACAGGATATCGGTCATTGGGTCATGGCGTCATCGAATGCACTTTTTTCTACACGCGTTTACAATAATGGATTGCACGGACCTGCGTAGATCTACATTCTACATGATGAATAAATAAAACATGACGTTAACAATTCTTGGATTCAATATATTTATTACATGCGAAGATAACAGTGAAAACTTATGGCATATTATAGGCATTGGCCACGTCGTTCATTCGCAGTCACAGTGTGTGTACATGTATTTTTTGTTGACATTATGATGCGTCTTGGGCGAGAACGGATATAGCACGGTTCGGATTAGCTACAATATGCGTAGCGGTAATCGGCTATTACCGCTACAATGCTCTATTCATTATTCACGTTAGCAAAATATACTTCCCCATAAACATCGATAAAAGTGACAAAAATAATCTACACATATATGTATATGTATATAAATAAACAATTTTGCAAAATCAGCCCAAAAATATGTTTATTTGTTGATATATTTGACTTTATTCGCAAAATTATTGTCTGGACGTTGCAGCCGTTTCCATCCGCCGCCATCTTTAGTCACGTGATCTCTCAAGATTACACTAGTTTCCATATATGGTAGCGGCGGCCATATTTGGAATGCTGACATACCGCGCGAAACAATGGCCGCCACAACATGTGTTCATTGTGACAAGCAATTTACAACCAAAGGCAAAGGTTTTAGAAGAAAAAGCTTGAATTCAAAAAGCCGAATTTGACGTATTACTGACACCCGAACAGAAGGAAACGCGCTTACTATTTACTATTTCCGGTGGGTTCGTAGTAAAAGTTGTAGGATGACGTCATGTGTATGTCGCTATAGCCCCGCCCACTAAACACGTGATTAGGTCCAGATTTGAATGTTTCACATGCGGGGATATCCGAATGAATCGGGAAATGGAAACAATATGGAGAACACACAGAAAATATGATGGTCGTTTTTAAAACCCGCGTTTAAAAGCACAACATCGCCATACCATGCTGTTTTGATATGCGTAGGTCAGAAAATAATGATTTATTGTACTTGTATAGATAATTTCAGGACCGTTTGTATACTAGTTCGATCATAATCGTGTTCCAAAATGCCGCATCTCGAATCGCGTCGCAAACCAAGAAAGTTGCTAACGTATTTATAGAGCACCGTTTTCATACTGTAGCGAGAGCGGAAGTATGACTATTCATTCTAGGTTTGGATAAGCAACACGGAAGGTTGTATGTCGCCGGACTTCCGTGTACTAACGGGTTCGCACTGTAATTCCAGAGCCGATCTTACTAAGTAAAGTTCTATGTTATTCCATGTGTGATAGTGTCGCGAAATGGATAAATATGTGTAAATGTGTGTCTCTGTTGACATCAAGTCGGTGTGTAATAAAGGTCAGATCGGCATGACTTTGTAACCTTTGATGTCTCACCCTCCACCACGTCACAGTCAGACTGTAGTAATGATTACAACCGCACGTGCATATTATGTACGACGTGATCGGACAGAACCGGGCTTATTGGATATGCAACTAGCGAAGACCAAAACATGTTCACCATCAGTAATAAGAAAACGCGAGATTGTAACGTGTCCACAACAGGGATACAAACAATCGTACTAGGAGACGATTCTCAAATGCTGCCAAAACTTGTTCATACAAAAAAAACATTTTGACAAAACATGAGAATGTTTATTAGAAAGAAAACATTTTTACAAAACATGAGAATCAGCAAACATGTGAATCGTATGGTGTCGTTGGTATCGGTGTGCTACCGCCGAAAGCGAGGATAGTTATAACATGTTGCTCATTCGAAGTCGAGAGGCCTAACCCGTTCACCACTACATTTTCAAACACTGTAGATCCGGATGAGAACGGCTCATAACAAGCCATCTCATCAAGATATACAGTGCTCGTCATTATGTTAAATACTCTGAAACAATACCCCTTTTTTAATAATGTACTAATCCAAAATTAACATGGAACATATGATATACACTATTATATGTGGCAGTGACTGGAAAAATGGGGCCGATGGGTTTGCGACCAGTGTATATCCAGATCAGCATGTGCATCACCCACACAGTCTGATCAGGATCTCCAGTCACAGCCACATTGTGCTTAAGGTTAAGCACAATGGTAACTCACGTTTGCTATAAAAACAGACTTACTGTGTTTGGTGACGTGCCACCGTCGATAGCGAAGATAGTTATAACATACTGCTTGTTCGAAGTAGGGAGGTTCTCAAAGTCCAGCGCTGTAGCCAGACTGATTGTGGCGTCATTGGCATCAATGATGAACATGCCCATCCCGCTGTTTGATACTGAAAATTTAATATAGGGTTAACTGTATTGTAATTTTGAAATTTGTGGCGTACATGTATATCAGAAATTGATGTAGAAAAATCTGTTTAACAGCGTCGCCATTAAACATGTTTAAGAACCTATCATTTTCTGATATACGCCGCAAATGTTTTGCGGTGTATATCAGAAAATGATAAGTCGGAAAATCTGTTTAATGGTGACGCGCTAGCGGAGCCATTAAACATGTTTTCCGACCAATCATTTTCTGATATACGCCGCAAATTTCAAAATTTCAAAATTACAATACAGTCAACCCTATATTCTAATACACTCTATAAATATAAATATTAATGGTGCTTAATGGACTGGCAACAGCTACGATCATCAAAGCTTTAAACTTAAAGATTATTTTACTCACTAAACTATTTTTCAATGCTGAAATTAGATTTTCACCAAGAGTATATTTCACCACATACTTGAATTGAATTGTAGTAGTGAAAACTAAACTAATTCCAACTTTTCATAAACTCGTTAATGAACAGACATGCACAAATATGTCCATCTGTACTTGATGCTTGTAGAAAAGTATGGTGTAGAACAACATATTTTCAGCTGCAATTTTTTAACGCTGAAATGTCACTACTGATGTGTACTCCCTCAGATCTATTTCAATACTGATTTCCTGTTTCCTGTAGCCTATTTCAATACTGATTTCCTGTTTCCTGTAGCCTATTTCAATACTGATTTCCTATAGCCTATTTCAATACTGATTTCCTGTAGCCTATTTCAATACTGATTTCCTGTAGCCTATTTCATCAACATTGCAAAGTATACTTTAGTAGCAAAGTATACTTTGAGGGAGACATTTTCAATTTTTTTAAAAATTTATTAATTTTTATTATACTGAATTTATTACATTATCACAGCCATTTAATGGCTGTGATAATGTAATAAATTCAGTATAATAATTCTGCATACTTTTAATCATGAAATATATGCATTTGTTAGTTCTATATGAAATAATGCATTTCAGGAAAAATAAATGATTACTCCCTCAAAGTATACTTTGCTAGTAAAGTATACTTTGCAATGTTGATGAAATAGGCTACTGATGTTGAATGCTGATTTACCCCAAAATATGCTTATCAGGGGCCTATTTCATCAAGTATTGCAAAGTATACTTTCCTAGTAAAGTATACTTTGAGGGAGAAATTTTCAATTTTAGAATAAATTTATTAATTTTTATTATACTGAATTTATTACATTACCACAGCCAATTTTGGCTGTGATAATGTAATAAATTCAGTATAATAATTCTGCATAGTTTTAATCATCAAATATATGCAATCGTCAGTTCTGCATGAAATAATGCATTTTTCGGAAAAATCAATGATTGCTCCCTCAAAGTATACTTTGCTAGGAAAGTATACTTTGCAATTTTGATGAAATCGGCTACTGGAGTATGACCAGTGGGGGCTCGTTTCACTAAACTTTGTACAACTAAAATGTTCGTAAGTGCAAATTTAGGATCGTCTGGAAATTTCAATGGATGGATTTACATTTATTGAGCAAAGGCTGAATATAAATGTAAATCCAATAATTGTTCACAAGAAAACATTGTTAATGAGAAATTTACAGACTATCATAAGTTTGCAATTACGAACATTTTAGTCGTACGAAGTTTAGTGAAACGGCCAACTGGGTCATTTTAGGCTGGGTTTATGGGATCGAATGCCATATTTCAAATGTATGGATGGAGGGAAAATCCTAAAATCAGAACTGGATATTTATAGAAAAATATACATGTGTATATTCAGCGCTGAAATTAGAATAAACTGATCTCGTGCCAAGTCCTCACCAAACAAGTCACTTTGCCCCACTCCCTAAAAGTAATAGGATTAGTAATCATCTAACTACTCTTACTACTCTAACTACTCTTACTACTCTAACTACTCTTACTACTCTAACTACTCTTACTACTCTAACTACTCTTACAATGCGTACAACCGGATTCAACTCTCATGTACCAGAAAGTCAAAAATGTACATGAGGGTCAAACCAGGGATTAAGAGTATCCATCATAGGCACTGGTGTGAGAAAATGATATTCCACTCGAGTGTCAGAATATGTTGTCAGAAACGAGGCTTTGCCGAGTTTCTGACGACATATTCTGATCACGAGGGTGGAATATCCTTGTCCCACACCAGTGAATATGATGGATACTTTTTCTCGTCCATTTATAAAACATATTTGCAAATCTTAAAATAATTATCTCACGCTGAATTATTGTGACTTTCGATACGTGTTCGCCATATAAACAAATTGGTGACAACTGTCACTAATTGGATGCTAATGCCAGTTCAGTGGATCGTTTACAAACTATTATCAGGTACATTTAATGAACATGTTGAAAACCATCATTTTAACCCTTAGATCTTAGGTTATCTTAATTTTGTTGTTGTCTGCTGTTTATTTTCTATTTTACATTTTTATCATCAAAAAGATGCTTTGTCAGCACTTTAGAACAATTTACAACATGATTTGACAGCACTTCAGAATCATTTCCATGATTCTGAAGTGCTGTCAAACCATGTTTTTATTGAGAAATAAGGCAAGATATAAGAGCAACAGCAGACTACAATTGTTGTGAGTAGCGGTCTAAGGGTTAAAATGAAAACCTTGAAGTCAGCATCAGCATTTGTGACACAGAACTGTTATTTTGCGTCAATTGATCTTGAACATGTTTACTATTGATGATGATAGTGTTTCAGTGGCAGAAACATATCAACCTTGGCTAGCATTTAAAAGGAAGTCTCAGTTTTTCTGTTTCACTTGTCTCTCAAATGGATTGTCCAGTGCACCAAGAGTGTTCACAAAACTGTTGAAACCATTGTTTTCTTCAATGCGAAAATGTGAAAATTGTAATACGGTATATATTGATGACAGTTTGTTGAAAAGTGACACAAAGGAAGAATGTTTGGAAAACAAACATGAAACATTACAATTAGTGGATAGGCTTTACAGTACACCCCCGATAAGTAGTAAACCCTACACAAGAAATTGCTTTTGATAAACTCTGTATCCATGACAGTAAATTTGCCTGCTGAGAAGGTTGTTGAAATAGTTGAACAATGTTATTGGCTGAAACAAAGAACATAAGCTACAATTCGGGATTTGTCCAAGGTCATAGGCAAGTTAATAGCAAATAATTCCAGCACAAAAATATTTACACAATTCCCTAACATTTGATTGGCCCGTAGCAAGTCTCTGTCCAAAATTTATATCCCAGTAAACTCCCACGCCAAACTATTTTCCGTAACCGTGAGGCGCAGTTAAAATAATTCTTAAGAAAACGGAAAATAAACACATTTTCTTGATGAATTTATTTCAAATGCTGGAATTATAAGGAATGAATGACCTTTTTGTTGAATTTATCGGGGATATAAACTTGGAAAAGTCGCGGAAATACTGGACGAGGCCTTCCGGCCTTCGTCCAGTATTCCCGCGACTTTTCCAAGTTTATACCCCGATAAATTCCACAAAAAGGCCATTCATTCCTATAGTGAACCTGCTGTTGCTCATGCACCTTTGTTTTACAAACCAATGGAAATTTTACCTGACAGTGCATTGAAAATGCATAGAGGTAATTTTGATGCGCTTGTTATTCTGAATAGGGAGGTGAAATTATGTCTGCAAGGTTGGATTGATAATGTTAGTTCAGCTTATCGACCAATTGAATTACCTCAGGCAGCAATCATTATTGAATCTGACAGTTCAAAATTAGGATATGGTGCTGTAAATAAGTCTACTCTAATGGAGAGACCATTAGTGGTGTTTGGTCGGAACAGGAAAAGCAGTATCATATCAACTTTCTGGAAATGAAAGCTGCGAATATAGCTTTAAAACAATTTTGTTCCGATGTTATAAATATTCATGTCAAACTTTATCTCGACAATACTGTGGCTATAAAGTATTTGTCAAGAATGGGAGGTAGGAAATCCCTGTTGAACAGGTTGGCACAGGATACATGGTTTTGGTTAAAGCAGCGAGGTATATGGATCAGTGTGTACCATATACCAGGGAAACTTAATGTTACTGCTGATAACCCGAGTCGCAGGAAAAATGAGGATATGGAATGGATGGTCAGTGATGAAGTGTTCAGTAACATTCAATCGGTGCTAGGGAAATAAATGTACTATTGATTTATTTGCATCAAAGGCAAACCATAGACTTCCCAGATATGTGTCATACAATCCAGATTTAGAGATGGTTTCTATCAATGCATTTTATCTGACATGGACTAATCATGTTGCGTATTTGTTTCCGTCTTTCAGTATTTTGGGACAGGTGCTCCAAAAGATACAAGAAAGGGCAACAGTCATCCTGGTTGCACCAATATTCCCGACACAATCGTGGTTCCCAACATTACCAGGCGCGGATCCAGGATTTCGGGTTAGGGGGGGGCGTAACTATTTTGCAATACTCGACTATATTATCGAACGAGCTAAGCTCGTTCGATAATATAGTCAAGTATTACAAAATAGTCGAGATAGCGCTAGGGGGCTCCGGGGGCATTCCCACCCGGAAAATTTTGCAAATCTACATCGCATTTCCTGCGTTCTGGCGCATTTTGGAGCAAAAATATTGACACTGTCACAGTATGTTTAGACATGATTTTTGATTGAAAACGTTTAAATTTTGAAACAATAAGAAAACGACCGAAAAATGCATGGAAAACATGGCACTTGGCATGAAACGTGCCTTGTAACTTGTAAAAAATCTTTACTCGGCGAATTTTAGGGGGGACGTGCGCCGGGTCCGCCCCCCCCCCCTGAATCCGCCCATGATTACTACAGATGATATGCCACCAGCCATATATTCTGCCCAAAACAAATGACTGCCTGCAACATCCGCAGGACGGACAAGGACAGACAACATCCATTGCAGAAAATGCGACTGGGGGCTTTCAGAATATCTCTATTGTTTTGAATTTCCTAAAAACATTAGATAATGTCACTGTGCCCTTACGGCAACTGTCAAAACAAGAGGCTCAAATGGGCCTGTATCGCTCACCTAAAAGCCTCCATAGTGGTCATCTTGATTTCACAAAGACTCTTCACTTACAACTTCAAATGTTCCACAGAATTTGTTGGTACCTTCTGATCTAACATATATTGCGAATGTGCATGTGATTTACTGCTATACAGTAGAACTTCGATAACTAGAACAGGTCTGGCTCGAACACCATGGAAAACTCGAACTGGTTCGACAGTCCCGGTAAATTTCCTATATAATTCATGTAATAAAACACCTTAAACTCGAACTATGAATTACTCGAACAGTCGAACCTGCGGATTAGTCCCGTGGACGGTCAAACAGTGGTAATTACCGCTAATAACTCGAACGGGTAAGTCTGTGATCAGCTGTTTGTCTAACGAGGTGCGAATTCCACCATTGCGGGCGGTCGCGTTGAGTAGTTTCCCTTGACGCGGGATGACATTAAATCACGAATCGCAAACAATAGCGGAGTGAATTACGGGCGTTATGATGTCCACGCTAATTAAGTGATTTGAACAAAATTCATTTTATGTAATGTTTGAATGCGTTATGTGTCATGAACAAACGTTTACTTAAATTTAACTTTGACAGAAGATGTGCCAATAACAAACAAACCGAGATCATGGAATTCTTCA
The DNA here is from genome assembly GCA_029237695.1 of Conchocele bisecta. NCBI lineage: Eukaryota > Metazoa > Mollusca > Bivalvia > Lucinida > Thyasiridae > Conchocele > Conchocele bisecta. Next base: position 65,679,610 of record CM055266.1, read on the forward strand.
GGCGTTAATTTATAGTGTTTATAATTGTATACTGACATTGTTTCGTTTATATTTTCCGTTTGTATATTTATTCCAACCACTGTGCTATGTGCTATTTTTAGACACTGGGAATACCAGTATTATGTATAGACGCAAAAAGGAACATAACGGTTTATTTGACGTATAATTACATGTAAATATTGAATAAAACAGCAACTTTACAATTGTATTTGTTATTTTTCATTTCTCCCTCCAAATGTAATGCATATACAATGGCATGTCACATCGGTCATCTCATATATTCACATAAGTGATTTTATTGACTGAATGTGACAGTACATTTTTGAAACTTCATTCCCTCGAACTATGCATTGCTCGAACTCAAACTCGATTCCGTTGCCGGTTCGAGCGATCGAAGTTCTACTGTACCTTCGATTTGATATATAAAATGACCATATTCGGTCAAAAATAAAATTTGACCCCTCGGGCCATGACCATTTTTGACCCAGAGGCCACCATATGAACAAATCTGAAACAGCGTTAACTATCAATCATTCACACCAAGTTTCGTCGAAATCGGCCTGGAGGTTTGTGAGAAGATTTTTTGACAATTTTACCTACTTTTCAACGGCGGACATCTTGGATTTGGTGATGACCTCCATTTTAACAAAAATGGACAAGCTTCACCCACAGACCATTACAGTTAAGTTTGGCCAATATCGGCCAAGCAGTTCACAAGAAGAATACGTTTGAAATCTTTAGTAAAAGAACAACTTTTTTACCTTTCGGTGGCCATCTTGGATGACAAAATCATCTGATTTAGACAAAAAATGATCCAGAGTGATCAACTAGTCGATACCTTCAATTTGATATATTATATGACCATATTCGGGCAAAAATATAATTTGACCCCTAGTTGACCCCTCGGGCCACGCCCATTTTTGACCCAGGGCCACCATATGAACAAATCTGAAACAGCGCTAACTATCGATCATTCATACCCAGTATCGTCGAAATCGGCCTGGCGGTTCGTGAGAAGAAGATTTTTTAAGAATTTGACCTATTTCTCAACGGCGGCCATCTTGGATTTGGTGATGACCTCCATTTTAACAAAAATGAACAGGCTTCAACCACAGACCATTACAGTTAAGTTTGGCCAATATCGGCCAAGCAGTTTACAAGAAGAAGACGTTTGAAATCTTTAGTAAAAGAATGACCATTTGAACTATCGGTGGCCATCTTGGATGACGTAATCATATGATTTAGACAAAAAATGTTCCAGAGTGATTGTCTCGTCGATATCTTCGATTTGATATATTACATTACTATATTCGGTTAAAAATAAAATTTGACCCCTCGGGCGACGCCCATTTTTGACCCACGGGCCACTATATGAACAAATCTGAAACAGCGCTAACTATTGATCATTCATACCAAGTATCGTCGAAATCGGCCTGGCGGTTCGTGAGAAGAAGATTTTTTAAGAATTTGGCCTACTTTTCCATGGCGGCCATCTTGGATTGTCGATGACCTCCATTTTAACAAATCTGAAATGGCATCACCCATATATCATCCCTGTGAAGTTTGACCAATATCGACTCAGCAGTTCGGGAGAAGAAGATGATTGAAAATGTTGACGGACGGACGGACGACGGACGACGGACACTTTGCCATAACAATAGCTCACATGAGCTTTGCTCAGGTGAGCTAAAAACTGGCCACACTTTTGGCTCTTACGACTGGACAATGGTGTCACACACTTCATTCACTGGAAGTGCATAACATTGTGATTATGGATAACTATATATATATATGTAAAGTTACGGGTTGGGAAATTGTTAAAAAAGTCCACACCTTCTAATCATTTGAATGAACTGTATGTGGAAAGTTATCCTGCTAATGCTTCATTGTGTCTGGTGGTGTGTATGAAACAATATTTGCAATCTACTGCCCAACTGAGGTCAGATGATGATACTAGATTGTTCATCACCACACAGAAACCATATTCTGATCTACTAAAAACACTATTAGTAAGTGGATTTGTGAATCCTTTAATGATGCGGGTATTGAATTGTCAATATTTAAGCCGCATTCAACATGTGCTGCTTCTACAAGTGCAGCATCTGGTAAAGTGCCTATGGACACTATTCTTCGTACGGCTGGTTGGAAATCTGACTGTGTGTTCAGAAGACATTACCAGCGTCCAATTAACAATGACAGTTCCTTTAGCCATTGTGTGTTGCCACAAGTCGACAGCTGAGGGACCAACCTACCCAGGTAAAGGTAGTTGCATGTAATGTATTGCATGCTATGTGTTGTTAAAACATTTAGTTCAGGGTGATAAGTCATACAAATTCTTGCAGTTAAATGACTTACCCTACAGAGCATATAGTGGTGTTCTGTTCTGTTCTGCGTGCGCCATGGACTCTATAGACTCCAATAATCCTGGCTAGTAGTTTAGGTGACAAAATTGAATATTAACCCTTTAAACCCTAAGTAACTGGAATGGACTGTGATATGTTAATTTTGGACCAATTTTCCGACCAATCCAATGTCACAAAATGATTTTCAGATTAGTCCATTTGTGAAAAAGGGGTGTTTTTGTTCTAAAAAATATGAAAATTATTTGCAAACTGTGCAGATCCTGATGAGCCGGCTCATCTGGATATGCAGTTTGCAAACCCCGCTATTTATATTTAACGAGACTTACCTAAGTCGAAGTTTTATTAACATTTTGTCATCCTAAACTTCCAGGGATTATAGGAAGGGTGAGATAATATCCATGTCGAACGTATAACAACATTGCTTTAAAGTCTGAAGCCGATCACGTGACATGTCACATTCCTCACTCCTATAATCCCTGGCAGTTTAGGATGACAAAATCTTAATCAAACTTCGACTTAGGTAAGTCTCGTTTAATATTCAATTAATGTCCAATGTCATCACCATTCAGCCCTGGCGACACCAAAATGTACGTCTCACATTACTGACGTCATCAAACTTAAAACAACGTCATGACGCTATGACTTGCCAATAAACACGTCAACAACCATTAAAAACTAGATTGGTCAGTAAGCGAGGCTTACGGAATACCCCCCGCGTGGGCCCAGGTACCCCTAAAATATGTAAAAATTTCCAAGTGTGTGGGCTTGTGACATTGACTCTGGGATTAGCGCGAGCGGCATGAATGTGAATTTGTCACAGGGTGGTAGAGGTCCATTGGAGCAATGAGTGTGTGAAATGTGAAGCAGATCCGAGCAAGGAAATAGAAGTTATAACCGATTTCTCTGATGTTAAGTTTTGTAAAGAGACTACCCGTACAACCTCGAATTAACGCCCCTGGAGGCGTTACATTTTACAAAATGGGTGGGGGGGGGGGGGGGTCGTTTATTAGTGAGTCAGTCAGTCAGTCAGTCAGTCAAAAAAAAAAAAAAAAAAAATTAACAAGGACCGCCAATTTCAAACACAAATAAGGATTTAAGGATTATTTGTGTTTGAAATTGGCGGTCATTGGTAAAAAAAATAATTTTTTATTTATTTGGAGGGTGGGGGGGGGTGGGGGGGGGGGGGTGGGGGGGGGGGGTGGGGGGGGGGGGGGGGTGGGGGGGCGGGGTTTATTAGGAGGGGGGCGTTAATTACGAGGTTATACGGTATGTATGTGACGTTGACCTCAAGACCAGTGGGGATTTGTCACAGCATATGAAATATTAAGAATTTTCAATGAAAGAAATAGAAGTTATAACATATTTCTCTGATGTTAAGTTTTGTAAAGAGACTAAGTATTTGACCTTGACATTGGGATCAGCGGGGGTTGGACGGTCATGGATTTGGCACAGCATGGTATTAGATCCTTACAGGAATGCATATGTGAAAATTAAGAATTTTAGACGAAGGAAATAGAAGTTAGAACAATATTTCTCTGATGTTAAGTTTTGTAAAGAGACTAAGTATTTGACCTTGACCTTGGGATCAGCGGGGGTTGGACAGTCGTGCATTTGGCACAGCATGGTAGTAGAGCCTTACAGGAATGCATGTGTGAAATATTAAGCATTTTAGATGAAGGAAATAAAAGTTAGAACAATATTTCTCTGATGTTAAGTTTTGTAAAGAGACTAAGTATTTGACCTTGACCTTGGGATCTGCGGGGGTTGGACGGTCGTGGATTTGGCACAGCATGGTAGTAGAGCCTTACAGGAATGCATGTGTGAAATATTAAGCATTTTAGATGAAGGAAATAGAAGTTATAACAATATTTCTGTGATGTTAAGTTTACGGACTAAGTATTTGACCTTGACCTTGGGATCTGTGGGGGTTGGATGGTCGTGGATTTTGCACAGCATGGTAGTACAGCCTTACAGAAATGCATGTGTGAAATATTAAGCATTTTAGATGAAGGAAATAGAAGTTATAACAATATTTCTCTGATGTTAAGTTTACGGACGCACGGACGGACAACCTGACTCCAGTATACCCCCCCACAACTCGTTGCGGGGGTTATACTATAGACATCAATTGTATTCATTATTTATGGGGTAATTGTAAGACTCCTTAGTCCTATTAGTAAATGTATTGTTCCTAGATGTGAGACAAGCATGTGTAGGGGCACAGGTGATGGGAACAACTAATCTGATAGTCTGTTGTTACTTGTATAGATAATATACTATATATACACCGTCATGTGATTTTTTCCCTGTCACCTGTGGTGTAGGGTGAGACAAGAAAATCTCACATGACTATACGGATATCCTAGTCTCGGGGCACCTGGTGGGCGAGAAATCGGGGTTCCGGTAAGGATGAACCCCATCATTAAATTACCCTTCACATGCTCCTAAACGCCGCCCGCTTGATATTGAAAAACATTTGGGTGTCTAATACGAGTGTACACTGTTGTATATCTGTCTCCGCTAAACTGCTAAAATTTGACAGGACATTCGGTCAATAAAATTGATTTTGTGTGATATTTAAGAGCTTTTTAAGTATATCAGTCATATAAGAAAAGCTAGTTAGCACCAGAAGGGCATACTAAAGGAAGGTGATTTCATTCATTGAAGGTTAGAATAAAAACATTTTTTTTACTTTTTTTTATAGTCAGACATTCGGTCCGGCGACTTCCGGTTTAACGTTGGACCGGCGGCAATTTTAACGGACATGTCCGACGGACCGACGACTTTCTCGGAGACAGATATCTGACCCTGTTTTTCTTAGCGTATACTAGACTGCGCATCAAGTTGCCATCTGAACTATCTTAGCATGGTCAGTTTCACCTCTTGAGCAATTGACACATACAGCTCAGGTAAATGTGTCGATTTTCTAAAACGCATACATTTTTACTTGTATTTATTAGTGGCTATCTTGAGAGTACAGTCATATAGGGTACCTTACCTGTACACAGAGGAAATACCTTGTATATTGTATTGAATGCGATGAGGAATATTTATTTTAAATAAATAATTACTCCCTCAAGAGCAAGGTTCGTGCATTTAGAGATCTTGGTCAACCCTTACAATGCTGAAATCTTTTTTCTTGTCTGCTGTTTATTTTTAATTTTAAATTTTTTTTATCCAAAACATGTTTTGACAATGGAAATTATTCTCAAGTGCTGTCGAAACATGTTTTTATTGAGAAATAAGACAAAATATAAAACAACAGCAGACGACAAATTATGTTTCCCGCATTCTAGGGATTAACCCTTAATATGCCGAGTTAAATTTTGTCGTCTGCTGGAAATATTTTGTTTTCAATATTTCTCGAAAAAAATGTTTTGACAGCACATGAGAATCATCTCCACTGAAGACGATTCTCATGTGCTGTCAAAACCGTTTTTTTTTTAAGAATTAGGCAAAAATGAATATCAGCAGACGACAATTTCCATCTACAGCGTAGAGATGGGTTAAATGCGCTACTGTGTAATCAGTGACCTACCCGAGGAGATCTGGTATGTCTGGATGTTGTGGGGCGAACTGTCGGTGTCTGTTGCAGCAAACGTTATAAGCGGGTCACCAATCGCTGTATTTTCGTTGTAGTTGACACTGGTCGTGGCACCAAACAATGGTGTCATTTCGTTTACCGGGTTCACTGCGATGTTTACCGGGACCTGGACAATGGTGGTGCCGTCGAAAACGTCGATGGTGAGTTGGAATGTCTCAGCTCCCGTGTCATAGTCAACGGCTGTTAGGATTGTAACACGTTATAAGTAAGGCCGTACAATGTTCTTTTTCTCTTAAGGGGATTGGGGACTTGTGCACGTTTTATATCCGTTCATGAATTTACACTTAACAAGTTTAATTTTCTTCTATAATTTTATTCTAAAGTTTGCTGGCAGAAATTTAAGACTGCAAAAGGATGAGGAAGATTTTAACATAATTTGCAAAGGTTTTTTTTTTAAAACCTTCATACGTAGGTAGGATTTGGCAAAGAAAAGTAATGGCATGGCCTAATTGTGATTCTACACAGTTAGCACAGTCACCCGAGGGGGAATAAGAGCTTCAGATCGACAATACAACACCAGTAGCCTATTTCATCAACATTGCAAAGTATACTTTAGTGGCAAAGTATACTTTGAGGGAGAAATTTTAAATTTTATGATAAATTTATTAATTTTTATTATACTGAATTTATTACATTATCACAGCCAATTTGGCTGTGATAATGTAATAAATTCAGTATAATAATTCTGCATACTTTTAATCATGAAATATATGCATTTGTTAGTTCTATATGAAATAATGCATTTCAGGAAAAATAAATGATTACTCCCTCAAAGTATACTTTGCTAGTAAAATATACTTTGCAATGTTGATGAAATAGGCTACTGGGGCCCGTTTCACACGACTAAAATGTTCATAAGTGCAAATTGAGGATCGTCTGTAAATTTCAATTGATGGATTTACATTTATTAAGCAAAGGCTGCAAACGCAGCTTACGCGCAATAAATGTAAATACGATCATTATTTTCAAGAAAACATTGCTAATGTGAAATTTACAGACTATCATAATTTTGCACTTTCGAACATTTTAGTCGTACAAAGTTTTGTGAAACGGCCCGCATGTCGGCTGTTAGAATTGTAACACACTATAAGTAACTTTCGCAAATAAAAACATTATCTCTTGAAAGTGAAATTGTTAATTAAGTGGCATTCAACTTCCTGGATGCAAAATCAAGTTGCATTCAGTCCCACTTTCCAATTGTGTTCACTCGTTAGATGAGTACTAATCCTATTAGATCTAACATACGTCATGTAAATTAAAAATTGCAGCTCCCAGTGATTCCAGTCAGACAGAGCTCCAGATAAGCTGCGTATTTGCTTAAATACCCAATTAAAATTGCCAAAAGAGAAGTAGCGAGTATCAAAAAGCAATAAAATATTTGTGGTACTGTTACCATGCTGCAGAAAACAATAAAGAGACCACAAATATAGCATATTTTTTCTAATTTTCCATGAAAACACATCTTGGTATTTCATTAGAATTGTCTCCAAGACATGTTTTCATTTTGAAGCAAATATTAAATAAGTGCTGTCTGTTGATGTGTAAACAGTAGTGTGATTATATTTTACCCAATTAAAGTTTTGAAATACTCAATTGATTCAGAAATGATTGAGTGACAATACTCAATTACTAATCCTTATCTGGAGCCCTGAGTCAGGTAGGGAAATAAATGAATAAAAGCGTTGTTTGTCGTGTTGTTTATTTTCCTGGACAGATCTCAGTCGTTCTAGAACCAGCTCTGAACGAAAATGGATGGGTCTGGTGAATTTTGAGAGTAAATTTTGTTGACAAGAAGCTGTAAATTTCACATGTCCAATGTCAATGACAACAAACAGCAGAACATTCAACTGTTGAACTGGTGTAAAGTATGCATATTTTAACGATTAGTTCTGTAGCCGATTTCACCAACATTGCAAAGTATACTTATATAGCAAAGTATACTTTGAGGGAGTAATCATTTATTTCCCCCAAAATGCGTTATTTCATATAGAAATAACCACTGCATATATTTGATGATTAAAACTATGCAGAATTATTATCCTGCATTTAATTATTACATTATCACAGCCAAATTAGCTGTGATAATGTAATAAATTCAGTATAATAAAAATTAATAAATTCATCCTAAAATTGAAAATTTCTCCCTCAAAGTATACTTTGCTAGAAAGGTATACTTTGAAATGTTGGTGAAATAGGCTACAGGATGCATTGATTGGGCACGTCAAATGGGATTAAATTGTAAAGCCGACATCCTGTTTATTTTTGTTTCCATGTATCATGAACGATAAAAGAATAGAGAAACGGCGTTGTCACGTTATAAGTTTATTTTGTAAAGATTTTGATGAGTAAAGTACTTAAAAACAAAAATATCTATTGATAAATGTAATGCCGTGGCTGTTGTTAAGGGATTTTACAACCATAATTTACCGAACTATGTTCTGAGCAGAAATATCGAGTGTTTGATGCAATTCAGTTCTAAGTTCTCTCGAGGGGAGTTTGAAGGTTAAATTAAATTGATTAAAATGCTGTTTTAAAGTTTTGACAGGATAAATAGAATAGTAGGTTAGTGCAGTGAATGGGAAAAAATATCTGACTTGGCACGGAAACAAAATTAGCTTGGCAAGCTTCGCCCATCTTGTTTCTTAAACCCGCTGTAAACGAATATTTTCCCCCCCGGGGGCAGAATATTTGCCGAATATTCTCCCCCCCAGGCGAATAATCTCCCCCTCATTACGAATATTTTCCCCCCCGGGGGGTAGAATGTTCGCCGAATATTTTGCCCTCCACCGGAATATTCTCCCCCCCCCCTTTTTCCTGACTATTTTATTACTGTTACTGTGGGGGGATAATATTCGGCGAATAATTTGCCCCCCGCCCCCCCTCAGTCAGCCAAACCGTCTGTGATATGAGTGTTGTGTAGGAGAGGTGGGGGGGATAATATTCGGCGAATAATTTGCCCCCCGCCCCCCAGTCAGCCAAACCGTCTGTGATATGAGTGTGGTGTAGAGGTGAGGTGGGGGGGATAATATTCGGCGAATATTTCCGCCCCCAGTCAGCCAAAACCGTCTGTGATGAGTGGTGGTGTAGAGGAGAGGTGGGGGGGATAATATTCGACGAATAATTTTGCCCCCCGCCCCCCAGTCAGCCAAACCCTCTGTGATATGAGTGTGTGTAGAGGAGAGGTGGGGGGGGGGATATATTCGGCGAATAATTTGCCTCCCGCCCCAGTCAACCAAACCCTCTGTGATATGAGTGTGGTGTAGAGGTGAGGTGGGGGGGATATAAAATTGGCGCGAATAATTTCCCCCCCGCCCCCCCAGTCAGCCAAACCGTCTGTGATATGAGTGTGGTGTAGAGGAGAGGTGGGGGGGGGATAATATTCGACGAATAATTTGCCCCCGCCCCCCAGTCAGCCAAACCCTCTGTGATATGAGTGTTGTGTAGAGGAGAGGTGGGGGGGGGATAATATTCGGCGAATAATTTGCCTCCCGCCCCCCAGTCAACCAAAACCCTCTTGATATGAGTTGTTGTGTAGAGGAGAGGTGGGGGAGGGGGATAATATTCGGCGAATAATTTGCCCCCCGCCCCACAGTCAGCCAAATCCTCTGTGATATGAGTGTTGTGTAGACGAGAGGTGGGGGGGGATAATATTCGGCGAATAATTTGCCCCCCCCCCCCTCCCAGTCAGCCAAACCTTCTGTGATACGAGTGTGGTGTAGAGGAGAGGTGGGGGGGGATAATATTCGGCGAATAATTTGTGCCCCCCGCCCCCCGGTCAGCCAAACCGTCTGTGATATGAGTGTGGTGTAGAGGAGAGGTGGGGGGGATAATATTCGGCGAATAATTTGCCCCCCGCCCCCCCAGTCAGCCAAACCCTCTGTGATATGAGTGTTGTGTAGAGGAGAGGTGGGGGGGTGGGGGATAATATTCGGCAAATAATTTGCCCCCCGCCCCCCGGTCAGCCAAACCCTCTGTGATATGAGTGTTGTGTAGAGGAGAGGTGGGGGGATAATAATAATAATAATAATTTGCCCCCCACCCCCCAGTCAGCCAAACCCTCTGTGATGCATGCACATTTGTGTAATAATGTGTTGTTTTTTTAGTTGATAACACAATTTGCATGTTTCATTACGAAAATATACAGATTAAATTGTTTTTTTTCTACAAATTACTTTTTTGTAGATTAAACCAGCACAATATGTAAGAAATTAAATATTAAATTTCCTTTTTCTACAAATTTAAACCTGCACAATATGTAAGAATATAAATATTAAAATATTAAATTTCCTTTTTCTACAAATTTAAACCTGCACAATATGTAAGAAATGAAATATTAAATTTCCTTTTCTACAAATTACATATTTGCATGTTTTATTACATATTCGTGTAGAATAAAACAATCTCATCAGACAATTACCCCATATTTGCATGTTTTATTACATATTCATAGAATAAAACAATCTGTAACATCAGACAATTACCACATCAGTTCAGGGGGGGGGGGGGGGGGGGGGGAGGGGGGGGGGGGGGGGGGGGGGGGGGGGTGCTGAAAATATTCGCCGAATATTATCCCCCCCCCCTCCAACTCTCATCTACATCACACTCATATCACAGAGGTTTTGGCTGATTGGGCGACGGAGGGTAAAATATTCGCCGAATATTATCCCCCCCCTCTCCTCTACACCACACTTATATCACAGAGGGTTTGGCTGACTGGGGGGCGGGGGGCAAATTATTCACCAAATATTATTCCTCCACCCTCTCCTCTACATCACACTCATATCACAGACGGTTTGGCTGACCGGGGGTGGGGGGGGCAAAATATTAGCGAATATTACCCCCCACCACCTCATCACATCACACTCATATCACAAAGGGTTTGGCTGACTGGGCGACGGGGGGCAAAATATTCGCCGAATATTATCCCCACCCCCTCTCCTCTACACCACACTCATATCACAGAGGGTTTGGCTGACTGGGGGGCAAAATATTCACCGAATATTATCCCCCCCCCTGGAACCTCTCCTCTACATCACACTCATATCACAGAGGGTTTGGCTGACTGGGCAACGGGCGGAGGGCAAAATATTCGCCGAATATTATCCCCCCACCTCTCCTCTACACCACACTCATATCACAGACGGTTTGGCTGACCGGGGGGCGGGGGGCAAATTATTCACCGAATATTATCCCCCCCCAACCTCTCCTCTACACCACACTCATATCAGACGGTTTGGCTGACCGGGGGGCGGGGGGCAAATTATTCGCCGAATATTATCCCCCCCCCACCTCTCCTCTACACAACACTCATATCACAGAAGGTTTGGCTGACTGGGAGGGGGGGTGGGGAGGGCAAATTACTCGCCGAATATTATCCCCCCCCCCTCTCCTACATCAGACTCATATCACACACGGTTTGGCTGACCGGGGGGGGGAGGGGCAAATTATTCGCCGAATATTATCCCCCCCCACCTCTCCTCTACACCACACTCATATCACAGACGGTTTGGCTGACCGGGGGGCGGGGGGCAAATTATTCGCCGAATATTATCCCCCCCACCTCTCCTCTACACAACACTCGTATCACAGAAGGTTTGGCTGACTGGGTGGGGGGGGGAGGGGGGGGGGGGGGGGGCAAATTATTCGCCGAATATTATCCCCCCCTCCACCCTCTCCTACATCAGACTCATATCACACACTGTTTGGCTGACCGGGGGGCGGGGGGCAAATTATTCTCGAATATTATCCCCCCCACCTCTCTACACCACACCCATATCACAGACGGTTTGGCTGACCAGGGGGCGGGGGGCAAATTATTCGCCAAATTTTATCCCCCCCACCTCTCTCTCCTCTACACAACACTCATATCACAGGTTTGGCTGACTGGGAGGGGGGGGGGTTCATATTTTGTCTTTCTCAATAAAAACATGGTCTAGCAGCACTTTAGAATCATTTCCTTCGGAAATGCTTCTAAGGTGCTGCTAGACCATGTTTTTGTTTAGAAAAAAAATGGAAATTAAAAAAATAAACATGGTTTAGCAGCACTTTAGAATAATTTCCATTGGACTTTAGAATCATTTCCATTGGAAATGATTATAAGGTGCTGCTAGACCATGTTTTTGTTTAGAAAAATGGACATTAGGAAATAAACAGCAGACGAAATTTAATTCCGCATTGTAAAGGATAAAATATGGCCATTTATTTCCTACTCCTACATATCTATACACTCAGCAAGTGGTGTCAAAAGTTGACCAATTTCAGACATTCTTTATCACAAACGGGCAAACGGAAATATTAGAATGTCAAGAAATAGTACGACATAATTCCGCATTAGCTATGAAATTTATGTCTTCTCCCATTACGCAAACACGCTTTATCTGAAATTAATATATCAGTGATATCAGTGATATCAGCGGGCCAAGCGCTAATTATAGCCATTGGTCACGATTGGATTTTGTTTTGTTTATTAGTTCACTAGTTAATCTATCTCCTTGATATATGATGAATTGATGATACCTTGCTTGTTTATGTTAATTTTATCAATTTGGGGTGAAATTTTGTCATTTTCCAAAAATGGCAAGTTGGGAGTGCTTTAAATTTACGGACAGCAATAAAAGATTTTTTATGAATTTGAAATAATGAATGTCCTCCACATAACGCTGTTCGAACTGGCCTGTGGCTACACTGACCAGAATTCATGGATCAGCAGACTTGTCTGGATCTTCACTGGCAGCAAACACAATAGCCTTCAACATCCATTTATTAAATTACTATTTTTTTTTATTTGAATTACGCGCGAGCTCTGAATTTTGTGTAAATTTTGCCGTTATTGATTTGTCAATCTTCCCTAAGGCCCTCTCTAACTATAACATATACATACTAGACAAACATACATACATAATTATACTATGTACATTATAAACATGCATAACAATTTGATCAAGATTAGACACTGGTATTTAATAGGCAAGCAGATAGTTTAGAAGTGATGTTGCTGTGCATGGTACCATTGCAAATACAGGTTTTTTGAATGATACCAGACTTTGTGCTTGCCTTACCGTATCTGGGAGAGTGTTCCAGATTCAAGATCCAGAGTAGGCTAGGGATTTTCAGAAAATTTCTCTATGTGGCTTTGGTACATAAAGTAAGCTATTTACAGAAGAACGTAGATTTAGGTTATGAATTTCATGTGTATAAGTGAATTTATTTTGGTGATAAGTTGGAGAAATATTATTTAGAGATTTATACATTAAAATAGCCTTTTTATAATCAACCCTTGCATAAAACTGCATCCAGCCAAGCTCTTTGAATAGTGTGGCTGATGGAGTATAAATATCTTCATTCAGAATTAGGCTTGCCGATCATTTCAGAAATTTTATTATTTGGTTCAACAATTCATCATTACTGTTTCCCCAGATAGTACAACAGTAATCAAGGTGAGGTAATATATATATGCATTAAAGAATAGCTTTCTTGATGGTATGTCTAAGTATTGTTTTACACGACTTAGTAAGTAAAGCAAGGAATTGCATTTCTTGACAGTTCTTGTTATTTGTTCAGACCATGACAGTGTGCTATCGATAAAAATACCCAAAAGTCGTTCTTCATTGCTATATTGGATTAAAGGTACATGCCCACACAGTAGGCACAAAATGTTCTTTATAGGAATTAAATAAGTGTATAATTATGTCACTATTCCACCAGTTCTAAAAATTATGAGTGCCCGCTATACAAATATAATAATTTATTAATTATCAATTTACTGTTAGAGACGCACGGCGGTAACAGTCTATTTTGATAATGTGCCGGGACGACGACTTTCACATCACGGCTTGCGGTGCGCATGCGCAGTATACTACGTGTGCCAGTAGGCTTCCCAATATGTAAACAAGAATATCAACGTGTCGAAATGTCCAGGACGGAAATTGTATGAAACGGCGTCGGCCAAAAAAAAAGGCGAAATGTCTGAGGGACAGGCAGTACAGAGAGAGAATTGTTAATATTGGCGACCAGATCACCAAATGGAAAGAGTTACATGGAGATTTAGATTTGGACTCGAAAAAGATTTTTCTTCTCAACTTCCGATACTTCACTGCGCATGTCAAAGATGTGATATTGATCGCGTCACGTGACGCGTATTGGTAAAAATAGCACCAGGTCGGAAAATACCCTTTCTGGTCGCGGCATATAAAATGCGATTTAACACCAATTTACACGCGCCGTAATTAAAAATAACTCGTTAGTGGGTAGACAAATGGCTCATATAAGGCATGACAGAAAATGAAAAGTAGTAGTACAGTGTAACCTGCTGCGTGGGCATGTACCTTTAATAAATCATTAATTTTTTAGGTCAGGCTTGTTGCAATTAATAGACGCGTATTTTTGATTTGAAGAAATTAGCATTGCTCTTGTTTTCCTTACACCACTTAACAATCTAAATCATTATTGAGATCATTTGCAATTGAAACTACTGATCTGCCTATCGCGGTAACAGTAGTGTCATCAGCAAACATATTGATAAGTGAATGTTCTGCTTGTAATGACAGATCATTAATGTACAGTACATAAAGTAATGGTCCTAACACAGAGCCCTGTGGAACACCTGAGATAATTGGCTGCGGATTAGACAGTTTACCAGAAATTGACACTTGTGTGTGGTCATGTAAATAAGACTGAAACCAAGATAATGAGTTAGCACTAAATTGATAGCTATGTAATTTCTGTAGCAGTATTTTATGATTTAGAAGGTCAAACACTTTGGATAGGTCTAGAAAAATTGTTCCAACAACATCATTATTGTCTATTTCAGTAATCCAGTCATCAATAATAGCATTTAAGGCAGTTTCGCATGAATGATTACTTCTAAACCCTGAGTGTCGCCCATAAATTAGATCAAATTTATTAAGATAAATTAGCATGTGTTCACATACATGTCTTTCAATGATTTTGGACAGAATAGGGAGAATAGATACAGGTCTGTAATTGTTTTTGTCATTTTAGATCATTTTTTTTATATAGCATTTACTTTCGCTTTTTTCAGACTGTCTGAAAAAAGTTCCTGTTGTAATGAGTAGGTTTATTAACTGAGTAAGTGGTTTAGCTATAATAGAGGCACTCAGCTTCAAAACTGTTGCACTGAGGTCATCGAGACCAGTTGCCTTAGTTGAATTTAACTCTTTGCATGCTGGGAAACTTGTGGGCTATAAATAGTTCAAAACTAGCGGACAAGAATTCATCATATTTTCTTGTATTTTCCCCGTAAATATCGTGAATATGTCTTGGAATTTCATTAGAATTGAGTCCTGAGGACTCAATTCTAATGAAATTCCAAGACATATCTACAGAGAAATAAAAACATATAGTCCTAATTTGTTTGGCGGATATTTTCGCCGCTAGCATGCAAAGAGTTAAAGATAGTAATTGCTTTTCTACAAATTCAATGTTAGTTGGTGGAATTATAAAGTTATTTTGTGGCGCTTTTCCTGCGAGTAATTATCAGAATTGTTTGCGTCATTGAATTTTTTATAAACTGAAACAAAAAATTATTAAAATTATTAGAAGTCTCTTCTGGATTTAGAATAGGATCACCATTTGCATCATTTATGGTATGCATGAAGTGGGATTTTTTTAGATTTATTTGTTAGATCATGTAAATTCTTCCATAATTGCTTAGGATTTTTCTTTCTTTAATTAATAGTTTGAGAGTAGTAGGACTTTTTTGAAGCTTGAATTAATGATTTTACTTTATTTCACCAAAGTCTATAATTTTCTATGTCTTTCATTTTGTGAAAATAATCGCTTTCCCTGCAAGCCTCCGAAATTTCGACATTGTATCAGTTTGGTTGATGCATGTATTTGACACATTTCTTACGTCTTGGTGCATGTTTGTCAAGAATATTGGAAAAACATAGCATAACGAAATCTAAAGCATAATTAGGGTCATCATATTATGGAAGGTAATATCCGCCATAATTATATTTGGCTTGATTCTTGCTGGCTGATGACATTTTAAGTTATATTCGTCTTATTACAAATGAGCCGCGCCGTGCGAAAACCGGGCTTAATGACAACATTTTCAGTTTTTACTTTTTCGCGTATTCTGAATTGTACATCTTTTAAAAGCCATATCCCGCAAAAAATATCAATGTATCCCAATTATCTTTCAATTTAGAAGTATTTTTATGACGCGTGGTAAAAACTTATATGACTTTTTTGATCAATGACGTCGAAATTACGACGTTTTTATCAACGGAGTATACAAGGGGTGTTGATAAAATACCCGGAAAAGTCTAGATTTGTCATCTTTTATCGCATGTCAACTGAATTTGGATATCTCGTAGCCTGGCCAAGTGTCTCCCATTAGGCCAAGACAAAGTATGAAAATAATGTTCATAGCTCGTGTTGCAGTTGCTAATGTAACGTCATGTTTTGGATTGCGGCCCAAGTAATGTAATTTCGTATGAATAATTTTCAAATAAGGCAGAGTGAGAAGTTTTCGCGTTTACCTGTTGTTTGCTGCTGTCTGAAATAATTGTGGACAATATTTAACATTTCGCACGCAACAAAATATTTTAAAAATCTTACATCATGACCGCAAATGACTTAGTTTAACGACTGCCAGCTCTGTGTAAGAGAATATACCGGACAAACCAGGAGATTATATTAAAGTTTGTATTTTAACACAAAACACGACATATTGATGATGAGAGAAAGTCCATCATCGGGATGACAATATACGAACAATACAGTCGGATACATAATGGCGCGAAAGGCTAGGCCAGACATGGACGTACACAAGTGATGTCGTCAGACGTTGTGAACCAAAGTAAAAGTCTTGGTCGACTGACCACTTTTCGTGAAATACCAGATCGGTTAAACTCATTGTGTGATTAAAAATATTTAAATATGAGGAGACATATGGCTAGATGGATCCCGATGATGGTGAACATGTAGCAGAAGGCCAGGCAAGTTACCAATTTCTCTCGAGTTTTAGGATAGTTGAAATAACATCTGTACATTTTTCCAATTGAGTGGTTACGGTTGATGAATCTATTATCAAATATCCTCGATTGAGGCATTATTCAACCCTCCATATTCGCCCAATCTTGCCCGATGTGATTTCATTTTGTAATACCGTACACGAACAGCCCATAAAGGGAATCCACTTCGACAGCGTCAGCAGTCAATACTGTTACTGCTGGTATTTCAGGTGAACAAAGGTGAATTGCATTGCCTGACTTAGCTGTCGGAAGTGCATGTAGTTATACCGTTTATTTTTAAAAATAATAACCCAGTGTGCGAGCACGAATGAAAGCATGGACATGTTCTTCTTCCATTGAACAATATGGAGCATAACATTAACATAACATCATTTTGACGTCGGGCCCCATATCACGTGATGTCGTTGTGTTGGTAACGATAAAATTGCACATATGAACTCGATGAAGCATTTATCAATTATCATGGATGTGAATTTTCAGTTAACCCAAGTCATATGGATGTTGCAGCATAATAATACTGGTTATTCAACCAACACTGGAAATCGATAACTCTTACAAGCAACCTATCTGCGATGATTGGTGGCTGGTAATAATGTGATGTGTTGGCAGTTTCAACATTGGCCACACGAGTGACCGTACAACTTTATGTACATATTGTGCTTGCAAATCTTCTAAAATTATCCCGCGGGACAATAACCCAAACCGCGTAAATATAATACATAATTGGATGTTGCAGTTGCTGGTTATGCATATGGGATGCCCATCCCCCAGATAAATCCACCACAGCTGGAAGCTCACTTTAGATATGTGTGACAAATGACTTTCATATCATGATAAAGTGGTGTTATTTTAATTACTACAGACCAACATATACCGTATAGAAAAAAGTGATAAAAAGATCACGTACAAACTTTCAATTTCTTTTCATTTCAATATGAAATACATTTCACCGATTGGCATTCAGGGATGCACTATATTCCCAAGGGGCGCTTGTCCCCGAATCCCGAATCCCCACCCTTCGTCGCCGGATCATATGAGTGGGCCCACACGTAATTTTCACGTTAATTGTTTTCAATTCCAATATTATATCATAAGGATGTGTACGGAATTGCTGCAAATGGAGTATTTGTTTGAAGAAAGTGCACGTGTACATCTGCAGTAGGCGGCTTATAACATTAACTTTGTGACAAAACACGATGTCGGGCAGATTTGGTAGCGTGATACCTTATAATTGTTGCCAGGTGTCTTGCGGATCGCATTACCATCGCCTGATTCAGACATACATTATTGTGCAATCAAGTGACAAGCTGATGATTTGATACTAAAAATCGTGCGAAAAGCAAGTTTATGACCATCACATTTCCAATTAATTTCAGGACTTTTCGAAAACTCCACCGACCTCACTGTGTGTTTTGTGCATTATGTATTGCTTATACACAAACAATCAAGAAGCTGCATTGAAATCACTGATTCTGAATCTATTAGAGAGATTTTGATGCATTTGTTTTGCCAAATTCAATACAAACCACGGATATATATGTCATTATATAGCTGCGTGTCTACCTCCGTTTATGATAAAATGAGTGGCATTAAATGACATGTCATTGGCTAAGTACTGGCTATAATTGTTCAAAAGTCTCAATTTACCAAGATATTAGATCGTATCGTTGACATACACTAGGGTGTTCATATTTAAGATTATTTAGGGATCAAAGTGCAGTGTAAGTGAAGACTTCGCTGATATGTAGCCAGTTAAATTATGCGTTCACCATTTTGAATTCATGAGGACAACCGACGAAAAAGAGTGACAATGTCAAAGAACGACAGTTAGGCGACAATGTACAGCGGCTCAAGCATTTGTAAGTCATTGATGCTGCGAGGAACTCGTGCAAGTATCCGTGCTATAATATTGTATCACGACACCATGGCCATAACGTCAAACATGGATTCACGTTCAGTGACGTCACAACGCGTGATGTCACGTCATGACATCATAATATGTGTACTGAGGCATCGCGTCTCATATTAGTGAAAGTTTCAATAAGTTATCATTTTCCGTTTTCTGTTCACACTTAATGTTAACTGACACCAATAAACGTAAATGGGAGGGAAAAATGTAAACTTTTATGGCGACGTTCGACAATATGAATCGTCGTTTTTCCGACGTCGTTTACCGCTTTTCACGACGTTGTCATTAAGCCCGGTTTTCGTATGGCGCGGCCCAAATATATGTGGCTTGATGCTTGCTGGCTGATGACATTTTAAGTTCTATCCGTCTTATTACAATTATATGTGGCTTAATGCTTGCTGGCTGATGACATTCTAAGTTCTATCCGTCTTATAAAACTTAGATGCATGTGGCTTGATGCTTTATTCATTCATACTGTTTCAATGCGTTTGTGTTGATTACATTCTAAGTGGCTTGATGCTTCATTGTTAGTGACATCCGGAGTTCCATTACTGATTATTGCATCGCTGTTTTGCTATGCGCTCTGTTAGCTCGCTAAGCCACGCCCCTTGACAACAATAATTGCAACAGTAATTTGGGAACAACCATTATGACGACAGGTGCGCTGCTAAAACTTAAAATAGTTCTCCCTAAAATTATTTAATATGCTGGTACCTGTCCTACAATGCGTTGCTCTCTAAATTGGTTCCATGTCCCTAACGGGTGTTGATGTAGATTGATGCCGACTTATCTGTTGCGCCATGTTTAGGTTAAAAGACACCAAATAGTTTTACTGTATAATTTAACCGAATCCCAGCCAGTCTTTCATACTTTCACAATTCGTATGGATGGTGTGGGACCAACCTCGTCATGTCCCCCAATATTGTTTACATTATTTGGCCACGGAAACTCTGTTTACATTTTGTGACCAACAGGCTCACAGTTTTCTTTTAAATGCTTCAAATATGCTGAAAACTGGTGTTAAAAACACCCCAACATGTTCCTCAAGTGAAACTGGGTAGTAATGGATCAAGATTTGCAAGCAAACTGTGTCTGTGACCTTAAAACACCCAGACTATTCTTTAGGCCGGACTGCTTTTGCATACTCAATTTCTCTAACCTTAAACCTAGAGTGCCACATGCCAGGTTATAATATAGGGATGCATGTTTTTCTTCATTCTTTCAATCTGACATTTTTCTGGCAAAATAAACATTGATTTACCATTATCAGACGTACTAATTGACATTAATTATTATACTTTTTATATTAAACGCGAAATGCCAGTTTGATATCAGGGGCGATAACTGTGTTTCCTTAACATGATAACATTTGTTTATTTTTTGATGTGCAATACATGCATCATACTTTATATGTCGATAAAAATATTTATTCAGCATTTAGTTGACATAAATAATTTTAAAATACTGCATCATTTGCATATGTAACTAGCTTGATACCACCCCGAGTCTCTAAGCGTATACATTATATATTACTAAATAATTATATCTCTGTAGCTGGCACTCGTAATTTTTAAAAGTGGTGGACTAGTTGCAATTATACACTTACTTAATTTCCATAAAGAAAAAATTGTACCTACTAGATGGGACCCTAGCTTCAACAATAATTAAATATGAATTTTAATTACCGTAGTCAAAATCCAGAGCAGAATAAGTGCAGGTTATTGGAAAATAGGTCCCACAACATCCATAAGAAAAATTAAAGTAGCAGAGAATAGCAAAATGTGTGGTAACGGGTTAGTGTTTTAGGAAAAATCAATGGTGGTGAGCCACCATAGTCTGGTCCCGGATGGTTATTGGTTTGCATCGGTAACGGGCCAGTTTGGCAGTCAACCTGTGCAAGTTACCATATGTGTAACTTACTATAAAAATGTGATTGTTTTCAATTACGTACATATGCAATTTAAGTATGAGGATACATGTATGTATAAAACACATTAGTAAGTCAAACACCATACATACATATGCAATTTAGTTAATATAGGTTAGAGAATAATAAATGGTGCGAAATCGTGTGGGTGTTTTGAGGTCACTGACAGTTTGCTTGCAAATCTTGATCCATTACTACCCAGTTTCACTTGAGGAACATGTGGGGGGGGGGGTGGGGTTGGTCATGTGATGTAAACAGAGTTTCCGTGGCCAAAAAAATGTTAACAATATTGGACATGACAAGGTTGGATTTTTCTTTCTTAGGAGCAAGTGAACCTATTGTTTAATTCATGAAGAACCAGTACAGTCCGGCTGCAGGTCATGTACAAGTAGATCCCACAACATCCATACAAATAGTGAAAGTAGGAGAGACTAGCCTTATTGGATGGGATTTGGTTACAGTATATAGTAAAACTATTTGGTGTCTTCTAACCTATACTGTGATAATTTGTGGGTGAAATCTTACATCAACACCGGCATTGGAGGTGTGCCTCAAACAGCCAATCACATCTCGTACTATTATTTATTAGTCGGAGGATTCCTAACATTGACAGCAGTGCCATCTGGCATCATAATGAGGCACTATATCACCAATATTGCTTGCTTCATTCGGCTTGTGGCTTTATGCTTACTGCATGTGGCTGTGTGCTTACTGCCTGTGGATTGATGCTTACTTCCTGTGTACTTCCTTGCTGCTCTCAGGATTATGCTAAGTGTGAAGTGCTTTATTCTTACTTTTGCTTCACATTAGGACGTAACAATACTCGCAATGTAAATAAGACAAATGAAGTCGTAATGAAGACAAATACCACACAAATCAAGCTGATTTCACATTTCATAATACAAATCACGAATGAATAACAAGGATAGTACTAGCAATGACATATACATGTACACACAAGCACCAGGACACATAGAATTGTCATCAATACAAAGTACGAATGCAATAACACACATGGAAGTTGTATTGTCATCAGCAAGAAAGCATCAAGATAAATAGAATTATGGCGGATATTACCTTCCATATCATATATGTCCATTACTGACCATGGTTGGGTGGATAAATCTTGTTTGAATGCATGTTAATCAAATTGCTTTGTTTTGCGATATGATATACCGGTAACATTGTGACAGGAATTTCTTTCTCTATCATTGTGTCGCCTCCTTGTTAAACAGACAGGATAATGATCACTGATAGCATATGTTGGTACAAACACATGTGTAATATTTTCTGGTCTGTTACTGTAGGCATGGTCGATCAATGTTAATGAAACATCAGTAACTCCAGTTGGCTCTTTAACCAACTGAGTTAAATTTATGGAACTGGTAGTTGTTAACAACATTTTGACATAAGCATTGGTACTCGGACTATAAGTAGGTTAATATTTATGTTGCCAAGTAGAATGATTTCTTTGTTTTCTAGAAATACCTTTTCTAGAATAGCCTCAAATTGGTCTATCCAACTTCGGGTGGCAGACGGTGGCCTATATACATAGCCTAGTATAATTGGACATTGTTTATCAAGTTTAATTTCCAACAATATAGCCTCTAATCCATCAATCTTCAGATCGAGTCGCCGAGTGCATGGTATCTCTTGTTTTGAGTAGATTACTAAACCACCCCCTTTTCGAAAAGGTTGGTAATTTTCTAGATATAGTTCAAAATCATTAAATTCATCATGTAGGAATGTTTCGCACATACAAAAAATATCCAAGTTTACTTGCTAAATTAGAAGTACTTTAACTTCATCTAATTTTGAATACAGGTAATGAATGTTGAGATGCATGATGTTTAGATCTTTTTGTGTAAACCAAGACTCGCCGACAAATCCAGCAGATGAATGGCTATTATCGTGGAATGTATGTTCCGATGTAACATTTGAAGAATATTTAGCACCACTACATACATTATCACTCTCACA
The DNA here is from genome assembly GCA_029237695.1 of Conchocele bisecta. NCBI lineage: Eukaryota > Metazoa > Mollusca > Bivalvia > Lucinida > Thyasiridae > Conchocele > Conchocele bisecta. The sequence continues at coordinate 65,702,393 of CM055266.1, forward strand.
TACATTTTAAAACATACATACAAGTGCACTGGCCTCAGGGAAAAAAAATTGGTCTAATCTACAATGTACATATGAGGAAATGGGAGTACCGGTAGTTTGAAAAGAAGCACATTGTGAGTTATATTTTCCGGTGTCATTATCATTCCGTCTTCCACAAACATTGTAATCACTGTGTAAATTCAATTCCTGTTCCTGCACAATGTCGCTTAGTTCGGATAGGGTGGTGGGCACCATGGTGGGTAGAATGCCATCCAAGGTGGCATGTTCATGTTGGGTGGTGGCCCGTTCATGTTGGGTGGTGGCATGTTGATGTTGGCTGGCGGATTGTAATGCAGGTCTTGCTGGACCACGTTCTGCCGCGCGACACTCCTCCATGGAAACCTCCCATGTAGAAAACGTGCATCTCTGATGTGTTGCGATTCCTGCCGATTTACATTCAAAACATTCTGTTCGTTAGTTTCGAATCCTAACACTTCATTCAGCATTTTGCGGATATTGTTTCCCAATGATCTTGGCATGAGGGTTAATCTGAGATGTGGTGTCTATAAGGTCCTTCTATTGATTGGCTATCTTCACTGGCTCATCGGCATCTGACACATTATTGACGCCAGCATGAAACACAAATGCCTTGAAAGTGGACATGTTTTGCGGATTCTGGTCATTAAAGCTGATGAGAGCAGTTTCAATATCTTTGACACATGTTCCTGATTGTGATTTGATTTTCACATTTAGCTGCTCGTCCGCAATCCTTTTTGTGCTGAGGATAAGAGTTAAAGAGTCGCCCATCACAAATGCCAGTGGCATATCTGATGGACGCTGCCTGTTTGGCACCGGCATGTCTCAGTTGTTACATTCACTAGCCCCTGACAGACACGTTTAAGAATAATATAGGGTTAACTGTATTGTAATTTTCAAAATCTTCTGCGTATATCAGAAAATGAAAGGTCGGAAAATCTGTTTAATGGCGACGAGCTAACCTATCATTTTCTGATATACGCCGTAAATTTCAAAATTACAATGCGGTTAACCTATTTCTAATGCACTCGTTTACTGTTTTGCAAACTTTATCGAGTCTAGTTGGGAAATCGTACTGGATTGCAAACTGGTTGAGCAGGTCATACTGGACGGATCACACAAATAATACTTTCTACGAAGAAAATACTTCCAACACAATTACAAGATATTAGCAATTTTTGCATGCATGTATATGCATTTATGTTGCTGATTTCAATAGTTTTCAATAATAAAACCAATAAATTTGTCGTTAGAATTATAATTGCCGTATTTACTACTTTGTGTTTTTAATGTCTCTCCAGTGCGATCTCTTAGCACCAATATTTCAACCAATATTTCAACGGAGGCTGTCTGTCAAACTTCCTGATGTTGATACATATTGTGATAACTTGTCTAATCATTCGAGATAAACTACCATTTGAGATGCAATATTACACAGGATACATACTTTCTGTTTGTGTGAACATTTCTATTACTGCTAAAACATATCAAACGTGATCAACGGTGAGATATTCGCAATATGTTTTCGCCATACGCTTCAGACCATGCAACTTTTGAACCAGGTCACCAGGACGTTTCGGGCCAGGACGTTTCAGATGCAAGACAGTTGTGTCTTTGACAATAATACCAGAATACCACTTGGGACATTTTATGTGAGTTACCCCATGTTTTTGTCGGTCATTATGTGGCAGAGTAAATTGACCGACCTGAAACTTATAATTGGCGTAGGAATACATATTGAAATAATTTGCAACCGTTCATCAACAATGATATACCTGTAATGTATGACCATCAGACAATCAGATTGCGTGATATTTATAGAGTGCATTAGAATATTCATTTAATACGATTTTGTGCTGCCAGCTGCTCCTTGATAAGCCTGATTTCACTCAGCAATTCTTCTGTTAGGTCATTTATGTCATTCTTTGCACTACAGTCATGTTTTTGCTTCTCTTTAGTTAAATCGTTTGCTAGCCTACTTTTCTCATCATTGGCTTTCTTCAATGTTGTTTTTAATTTCCTCTTCTTGAATGAGTAGATCTGATGCATACTTTGCTAGCTCGGTTTTTATTTTCATCAGATAGTTGATCCACTTTTGTTTGTTGTTTTGTATGCATGGTCTTTCCGGTTATGTTTTCTTTTTTTCAGTTTTGTATTTTCTTGCTTAAAATTCTTGTTTTCGTCACGTAATAACGGTGTGACAGAAATCCGTATGTGGACGAATATGAAAAATGTTTATGTTATAAATATCATATATAGCGAAACAGCAATATCATCTATTATTTTAATAATATGCATACATATTGTAATAAATAAATTTTTAATAGTGATATAATTATGAACAATACCGGTATACTATAATATGGTTTACACATTATAGATATAATATTTAGGCCCATGTGAATTGCCTCAATTAGCTGGATTAGTTTTTCCTTATATTCATGTGCAATTGAAAGAAAATCAAAACGTTTAATAGACAGCTGATTTTCTTTATCTCGATATCGCTTATCTCGATATACCTGCTTATCTCGATATACCTGCTTATCTCGATATACGTCCGAGGTCCTGGCCGAATTCCCTATATAGATCGTGTATTTTACTCCTGATAAATCGATATCGGAAATGTCGATATTTCGGTTATGTCGAGGTGGAAATCAAGTCACGATAGCATGTTTCTTTCATATTTGTATTCTGATAACTCGATGTGAAAAATAAGAGCTTGGCACTGCCAAGTCTGATTCAGAGAGATTATCTCAGGTAAGTTTTAACATGTCTATAGAAATAAAAAAAACTCTGCCGCTAAAATGTTTTAAATGTTGCACAAACATGTTAAATTAATTCACTTAAACCATAATTAACCAATTAATCATTGTGATATCGGATCACGTTAACATGAAGATGAAATAAACTATGTGGCAATCAAGTCAATTGAACTTGACATTTCTTAACACCGACTGGATTTGACTTGGCCGACGAGTCTAGGTCCAACGTGGTTTGGGGACAAAATGCGGGTCTTGCATTTGACGATTGAATAATGACATCGTCAGAGAAGACGGCGAGCGTTGACATTTAGATGTAATGCTTATTCATTGATGTGTATTGGGCAAAAACAAATGCTGTGTACTGGAAATTGTGTCATGTATATGCGATATATTTAGTAACAACACATGCGCGCTTCGTTAAAAGAAAGTGCGCGATTTACGACAACCCGGAAGTAAAGTAAAGTCGGTATTTTTTAAGTGATTCTGTTCGGATTTTTTCGAATTTGGTTGCAAAATTTGGTGAATTTTTATCTCAAAGTTCGGATATGTCAATATATTTTGCTCAGTCCTGTCCACTTCGAGATAACGAGAATTACCTGTATACAAATATTATTTAAAGGCGTACCGATATGATATATTTAAATAATAAAAATATTGAAAATATATACTACAATAGCTTACAACATAATTTACTGATCAAAAATATTTGACCGCATTACCTATTGTGTGGGCACCCCAGCAAACCCCCTATCTACGTAGGTCACTGGGGTTCTGCTAGAGTATGTTCGCTATAAATACAATGTTTGCGTAATGGATGTTATTTGGAGAAAATATGCATGATTTTCAAAACAAGAGGGCCATGATGGCCCTATATCGCTCACCTGTGCAATGTCACAAAAATCAAGCAAATACTGGTATGTAAAGTTGTCACTACATATACACCAAAATAAGCCCATGACAGGCACAAAATGTCAATGCGACAAACCTTGAGAAGTCACCAGGGTAGGAGTTGTCTCGCGATATGTACAGATATATCTTACACAACTTTGAGAGGTTTGGAGACCACAACAGGATGTACTTTTTATTGCAATCCTTAGATTTTATGTATTATATAACCATATTCAGTAAAAAAGTTGACCCCAATTTGACCCCCCGGGCCATGCCCATTTTTGACCCAGAGGTCACATTTTAACAGCTTTGAAAAAACATTGTACATCGATCATTCCTGTCAAGTTTCGTCGAAATCGGTCTGGTGGTTCGTGAGAAGATTTTTTAAGAATATATATTATGCTATTTTTAGACGGTGGCCATCTTGGATTAACGACGACCGCCATTTTAACAAAACTGAAAAGGCTTTACCAATGAACAATAACTGCGAAGTTTGCTACCAATGGCCAAGAGGTTTGTATGAAGAAGTCGTTTCAAATCTCTAATAAAATAACAACCTCTTGACCTTTCGGCGGCCATCTTCGATGATGTAATCATCTGATTTTTACATAAAATGCTCCTACATGATCGTTTCGTCCATACCTTCGAATATATATATGACATGACCATATTCGATCAAATGTGAAATTTGACCCCTCCTGCCCCGCCCATTTTTGACCCAGGGGCCACCATTTGAAGGAATCTGAAACATCGTTAAATATCGATCATTCATATCAAGCTTCTTCAAGATTTTTTGAGAATTTAACCTACTTTTCAATGGCGGCCATCTTGAATTTCGCGATGACCATCATTTTAACACTAGATGGCCGCGGCCTGCATGTCGCGAGGCATGGACACTTGTGCCTTGTGCCTTGTGGCGAGGCATGGACACTAAAAAAAGAGATATAGTATAACAAAAAACTTTAACCAAAAAACTTAACCAAAAACTTTAACCGGACACACGTACGTACGTACGTACGCCAAAGTGCCGACTATATCGCGCTTATCGCAAGCGGGCGCGACAAAAACTTTAACCAAAAAGTTGAACCAAAAACTTCAAAGAAATTTGACCTTGACATTGGGCACAGGAGCCACACGGGAGGGGGGTAGAATGAAAATATAGATGATGATAAACACCCATGTGAAGTTTCAAGGTAATGGGCAAAGTAGTTGCAGAGATATAGTATAATGAAAAACTTTAACCAAAAAATTTAACCAAAAAACTTAACCAAACAACTTAACCAAAAACTTCAAAGTAATTTGACCTTGACATTGGGCACAGAGGCCGCACGGGAGGGAGGTAGAATGAAAATATAGATGATGATAAACACCCATGTGAAGTTTCAAGGTAATGGGCAAAGCAGTTGCAGGAATCTGAAACATCGTTAAATATCGATCATTCATATCAAGCTTCTTCAAGATTTTTTGAGAATTTAACCTACTTTTCAATGGCGGCCATCTTGAATTTCGCGATGACCATCATTTTAACACTAGATGGCCGCGGCCTGCATGTCGCGAGGCATGGACACTTGTGCCTTGTGCCTTGTGGCGAGGCATGGACACTAAAAAAAGAGATATAGTATAACAAAAAACTTTAACCAAAAAACTTAACCAAAAACTTTAACCGGACACACGTACGTACGTACGTACGCCAAAGTGCCGACTATATCGCACTTATCGCAAGCGGGCGCGACAAAAACTTTAACCAAAAAGTTTAACCAAAAACTTCAAAGAAATTTGACCTTGACATTGGGCACAGGAGCCACACGGGAGGGGGGTAGAATGAAAATATAGATGATGATAAACACCCATGTGAAGTTTCAAGGTAATGGGCAAAGTAGTTGCAGAGATATAGTATAACGAAAAACTTTAACCAAAAAATTTAACCAAAAAACAACCAAACCAAACAACTTAACCAAAAACTTCAAAGTAATTTGACCTTGACATTGGGCACAGAGGCCGCACAGGAGGGAGGTAGAATGAAAATATAGATGATGATAAACACCCATGTAAAGTTTCAAGGTAATGGGCAAAGCAGTTGCAGAGATATAGTACAACGAAAAACTTTAACCAAAAAACTTAACCAAAAACTTTAACCAAAGAAATTAACCAAAAAACTTAACCAAAAACTTTAACCAAAAAACTTAACCAAAAAGCTTAACCAAAAACTTTAACCAAAAAACTTAACCAAGCGGGCGCGACAAAAAATGAAAAGGCTCGACCCACTGACCATTACTGTAAAGTTTGGCCAATATTGGCCAAGTGGTTCACGAGAAGAAGACGTTTGTAATCTATATTGAAAGAACGGCCTTTTGACCTTTCGGCGGCCATCTCGGATGATGTAATTACATGATTTTGACAAAAAAAAAGCTCCAGAGTGACCGTCTCGTCGATACCTTCGATTTGATATATGACATGACCATATTCGGTCAAATGTGACATTTGACCCCTACTTGACCCACCATTTGAAGGAATCTGAACCAGTGTTAACTATCGATCATTCATACCAAGTGTCATAAAAATCGGCCAAGCAGTTCGCGAGAAGATTTTTTAAAAAAATTGTGCTATTTTTAGAAGGCGGCCATCTTGGATTAGCGACGACCTCCGTTTTAACAAATCTGAAAAGGCTTCACCCATTGACCATAAGTGTGAAGTTTGGCCACCATGGGCAAAGCGGTTTTGAATTTTGAAATCTCTAATAAAAGAACGACCTTTTGACCTTTCGATGGCTATCTTGGATGACATGACCATCCAATTTCGCCTCTTTGATACCTTCGATTTGATATAGACATGAAGCGGTTCATGTGAAGAAGAATTTTGAAATCTATAATAAAAGAACGACCTTTTGACCTTTTAGTGGCCATCTTGGATGACATAACCATCCGACAAAAAATGCACCAGAGTGATCGCCTCATTGATACCTTCGATTTGATATAGACATGACCATATTGGGTCAAAAATAAAATTTAACCCCAATTTGACCCAACGTGCCATGCCCATTTTTGACCCCGGGGTCACCATTTTAACAACTTTGAAAGAGCAGTGTACATCGATCATTCGTACCAAATTTTGTCAAAATCCGGTTGGCGGTTCTTGAGAAGAAGATTTTTGAAGAATTTGTGCTATTTTTAGATGGCGGCCATCTTGGATTAATTATTATGACGTCATTTTAACAATTTTGTAATCCCCCTACTACATAAGGACCATGACCATGAAGTTTGGTGACTATAGGCCCAATGGTTACCAAGGAGAAGACGTTTGAAAATGTTCACGGACGGACGGACGGACGGACGGACGGACGATGGACGGACACGTTGCGGTAACAATGTGAGCTAATAAAGAAGAGGGCCATGATGGCCCTAATTCGCTCACCTGACTCCATGAACACCAGATGAAAAAAAATTGTGCTATTTTTAGATTCCGACAAATTTTGCACCAGAGCAATCGCCTCATCGATACCTTCAATTTGATATATGACATGAGCATATTTGGTCAAAAATAAAATTTGACCCCAATTTGACCCCACGGGCCACGCCCATTTTTGACCCGGGTCACCATTTTCACAACTTTGAAAGAGCATTGTAAATCGATCATTTCTACCAAGTTTAGTCGAAATCCGGCCAGCGGTTCATGAGAAGTTTTTTTAAGAATTTATGCTATTTTTAGACGGCGGCCATCTTGGATTAGCGATGACCTCCATTTTAACAAATCTGAAAAGGCTTCACCCATGGACCATAACATTTAAGTTTGGCTACCATGGAATTTTGAAATCTCTAATAAAAGAAAGACCTTTTGACATTTCGGCGGCCATCTTGGATGACATAACAATCCGATTTTGACAAAAAATGTACCAGAGTGATCGCCTCATTGATACCTTCGATTTTATATATACGGTAACATGACCATATTCGGTCAAAAATAAAATTTGACCCCAAAATTTGACCCCACGGGCCACGCCCATTTTTGACCCCGGGGTCACCATTTTAACAACTTTGAAAGAGCATTGTACATCGATCATTCCTACCAAGTTTCGTCGAAATCCGGCTAGTGGTTCATGAGAAGAAGATATTTTAAGAATAAATGCTATTTTTAGATGGCGGCCATCTTGGATTAGCAATGACCTCCATTTTAACAAATCTGAAAAGGCTTCACCCATGAACCATAACTTTTAAGTTTGGCTACCATGGGCCAAGCGGTTCATGTGAAGAAGAATTTTGAAATCTCTAATAAAAGAACGACCTTTTGACCTTTCGGTGGCCATCTTGGATGATATAAACATCCGATATCGACAAAAAATACACCAGAGTGATCGCCTCATTGATACCTTCAATTTGATATATGACATGACCATATTCGGTCAAAAATAAAATTGACCCCAATTTGACCACACGGGCCACGCCCGTTTTTGACCCTGGGGTCACCATTTTAACAACTTTGAAAGAGCATTGTACATCGATCATTCCTACCAAGTTTTGTCGAAATCCGGTTGGCGGTTCTTGAGAAGAAGATTTTTGAAGAATTTGTGATATTTTTAGATGGCGGCCATCTTGGATTACGTAATGACGTCATTTTAACAATTTTGTAATCCCCCTAACTAAAGACAAACATGGATAAATATGGAAATTTCGCATAAGCAGTTTGCTTTCTTCAGAATCCCATTCATAGTACCTCGAGTTTTCCTCATGATTTACATCATGTACATCTCATGTCATATTAATGTGAATAAAATATGTTTATACTAAATATGTCGATTTGAAACAGGAGTGAAATCCAGACTCGATCCATCCCTTTGTAATGGCATGCGGTGAATATGAGAGTTGGTTGGTGAATATGAGAGATGCCATGCGATTTTGTACCTTCGGACATCTGTGTAATTTCATGAAATATGTTTACAAAATTTACAATATTTCCCGTAAATGGCGTCAAAAGTTGACAAAAATGGGTTCTGTTCTGCATTGAAATAATAATTTTATCGCCTGTAAATCACAGTAACAGCATTATGTAGTTCTGCAGAAATAGCAATCACCCTTCGCTTCTTGGAATACACCGTATTTATATAATTTATTGTATTTATATTACAACAATGACTTTTGACATTGTAAACAACCTGTGTAGAGTTGGGGAATGTTTTCAGCTAATTTTACTAAAATGTTTACCTTGGCGATATATTCTTCAGACTGGCATGGAAACAGCAAGCACTTAGATGTATTTGTTGCAGATTCGGATCAAACAAATGCTTAATTATCAGGTATTTTCATTTGCCCGATAAACAGTTTGTCCGGATAACTGGTATGACCCCTGTACTCTGAAAATTTAGCCCACTTTTGACTTTATTTATAAAAAATATTGTTAACGTATTTAATGAAATTACGCAGTTGTCCGAAGGTACAAAATCACATGGCGTGTCTCAATATATTTGTTTACCTTGGTAGAGGGTTAGAGCCCCTGTGGTGTCAATAGAAAATTTACCACTATTGCCGGCGCTGATAGAGTAAGTCAGGCTGTCCACTGTATCGAGGTCTGTACAATCAAGTTGGACCACCTGGAAATATTGACTGATTTATCGATATACAAAGGCATTTGCCACTGACCTCTTTAATGATTTGTATACAATGAACTTAAATGTAGGCAAAATATGTTAGCCCTAGTCATGAACATGTAAAGTAAATTCATGAAATTGTAGTGGGTCCCTCATCTGTAATACTTACCAGATAAGTGGGAGTTGCCGTTTCATCAAAGTTAACCGCAATTGAACTATCTGTGCAGGTTGGGGTGGTGTCGCTGATGTCCTGGACATTGACTGTCATAATACCATTACTCGACTTTACGGGATTGCCACCGTCCGCTCGAAGCACTGTCAGGGTATAGGACTGTGTCGTCTCATAGTCCAGAACAGCATTGACGAAAAACTCGCCAGATTTTGGGTTGAGAAAAAAATGACCATCAGGATCACCATCTGAAGAAAGTGAACACATGAAAGGGGTTAACATCCGAGCAACAGCTGAGGTCATATATGGCTGTGACTGGAGAAATGGGGCTTAAGGGATTTGTGACCAGTGTAGATACTGATCGAACTGCATATGCCTGAAGCCTCATTTGAAGCATGATGGATGTTTCATTGATATAATGGCAAACAGTGCAGATCATGATTAGACTGCGGATTGATGCACAGGCTGATCTGGATCTACACTAGTCGCAAAACCCATAAGCCTAATTTATCCCGTCACAGCCACATATAGAGATGGAAACTCAGTTTCAGTTATTGTACAAAAGACCAGCGAGATGGGAATACTATGAAAGTATTTTCCATGCCTAGGACGGGTAATTATGGCAATCGTAGGTCAAGGTCACATGAAGGTCATCTGTTTCACATTGGTTTGTAGTACACATCACTAGCTCATGCTACTACGGAAGTATGGTGGCTTTATGCCTAATAGTATCGAAAATAAAAGGTCAAACAAACACTTTAGCAAGGGAAATATCTATGTAAATATTGCAATTGTCACTTGGCGAGGTCACACCAAAATCATTTGATTCACAATGGGTTGCGGTGCACATCATTGGCTCATGATAGTGTACAAGTATAGTGGCTGTAGGCCTAATACTATTTAAGATACAAGCACTTTAACCAAGGGAAATAGCTATGTAAATATTGCAATTGAAGGTCAAGGAACACAAAGGTCATTTGAGTCACATTGGGTCGCAGTGCACATCACTGGCCCATGATAGTGAAAAAATATGGTCACCAAGGTCAAGGTCACACAAATGACACTGGGTGGATAGCCAAGTGAGGAAGGAAGCTAGTAGTGAAGTTTGGTAATGATCCGACTAACGGATCAAGAGATATTCAACATTTGGACGTACATAAAAAATTATTGACACAAAAGTCAAGGTCATCAAGGTGACGGTCAAGGTCACTGGAATGACACTGAATGGATAGTAGCTATCAATGTGAGGAAGATATTTATGAAATTTGGTAATGCTATGACTAACGGATCAGGAGATATTCAACATTTGGATGTATGTCCAAAATTGTTGACACCAGGGTGAAGGTCAAAGTCAGCCGAATTACACTGGTATATATCCATCAATGTGAAGAAGCTATTGATGAAGTTTGGAGATGATCCACCTAACAGATAACGTCAATAATTATTGACATGAAGGTCAAGGTCACCATGGTCACGGTCACCCGAATGAGACACCGGGTGGATAGCCATCTATGTGATGTAGCTATTGATGAAGTTTTGTGATGGAACTTACTAACAGACCAAGAGGCATTCAACATATTTGTACATATGTACACAATTTTTGACACAAAGGTTAAGATCACCCAAATGACAGTGGGTAGATAGCCATCAATGTGAGAAAGTTATTGATGAAGTTTGTTAATGATCCGACTAAAGGATCAAGAGATATCGTAATTTGACTACGTCCAAAATTAACGTCCCACAACGGTTAAGGTCACCAAGGTAAACGGTCAAGGTCACCCGAATGACACTGGATGGATAGCAATCAATGTGATGATCTGACTAATGGATCAAGAGATATGGGAAATTGGGCTACATCTAAACAAATGGATGGATAGCTATGAATGTGAGGAAGCTATTGACGAAGTTTGGTAATGATCCGACTAACAGATCAAGAGAATTTTGCTACATCCAAAATTTAAGTGCCAAGTTGTTGAAGACACCTGCACCGGAATTGTGATCGCTATGTCTCACTTTCCACTATCGTGGGTGAGACAAACACTTATATTCAGCCCTGAAAATAGAATAACCTGACCAGTAGCCTATTTCATCAACATTGCAAAGCATACTTATTTAGCAAAGTAAGCTTTGAGGGAGAAATTTTCAATTTTATGATAAATTTATTAATTTTTATTATACTGAATTTATTACATTATCACAGCCAATTTGGCTGTGATAATGTAATAAATTCAGTATAATAATTCTGCATACTTTTAATCATGAAATATATGCATTTGTTAGTTCTATATGAAATAATGCATTCCAGGAAAAATAAATGATTTCTCCCTCAAAGCATACTTTGCTAGTAAAGTATACTTTACAATGTTGGTGAAATAGGCTACTGGTGCCAGGTGCTCACCACACCAGTCATGTAGCCCCATTGCCTAAAAGTAATATGATTAGTACTAATATTACTACTTTTATCACAAGTATTACCAGATTCAGCTCTCAAGTACCAAGAAAGCCAAAAATACACCCAAGGGCCAAACCAGGGATATCGGGATTTTGGTACGGATCCATCATTAAATTTATTCTTCACATGCTCCCAACCAACCCCCCAAATTTGTTGGGATACATAAAAAGCCTGTTGGGTGCCAAAATGTTTTGGAGAGTAGAGGATAGCAGAGCTCCAGATAAGTTTTGTATCTAAAGAGTATTATACCCACATATTTCACATTAAATGCATATTTTACTTTTACAATGCTTTATTGATTTTCTTATTGTACTCCCACTGTTGATAAGCAATGCATATTTTGCTAAAATAAGTGTATAAAATACGCCAATATGCACCTTATCTGGAACTCTGGGATAGACAAACAAATTGACTTGACCATGTACCCACCCCTGCCCAGATCGTTGTGGGTGTATAATTACCAGTTATGGTGTATGTGACAACGTTGTCGTTGCCGCCTCGGTCCCGGTCCGTTGTTGACATCGTGCCAAGTGAAAATCCCATAGGAGCATCCTCATTCGGCTGTAAAACAATTGTGGCTGTGACTGGAAAAATAGGGCTTATTGGATTTGTAATCAGTGTAGCTCCTGACCAAAAAGCACACTCCTTTAGCCTGAAAATGTGCTGTATTGCTTGTTCGAAGAACGATGGGTGTTTCATTGATGGAACAGAGAAAAGTACTGATCCTGATCAGACTGTGCCGTTGCACAGGCTGATCTAGATCTACACTGGTCGCACAAGCCCCATTTCTCAAGTCACAGCCACAATTAAAGTATGAGGGGTGATCACTTGTGTCATAAACTAAATGGTTGCCAACAGCATATTGTGCCTGCACCGGTTGATGATTACAGTGTGTTTGTAAATGGTTTCAGCGATATCATGTACGTAGCCATTTCAGGGGCGCCGCAGCATCATAAGATTGGTCCGGCGAATCTACTGGGTGCCTCTGCTAACCACCCAAAGTGTATGTTGTTACCACTCAGTTGAAACATCTCGCCAAGTGGTAACAACATACACTTTTGATAAGAAATGAGAAAATTGCAGAAAAATATTTACATTCCGGTTTTTGTATACATGAATTACAAATATGTTAAAATTATTGATCCGGCAGTGGCCGGACCTGCTGGATCTGTTCCGACACCCCTGCATTTACCACATATTTGAGAGTAAATTGACTTTGACTTTGGTCATGAAGGGTGAGATATAGAATGAAAATATGGATTGTGATAAAGAAGTATGTGAAGTTTCAAGCCAATCAGATTAGGGTCGTGAAGATATTTGATACTTTACGCACATTTTATAAAAAACTTTACCGTAATGTCAGAGTAATTTGACCTTGTTATTGGATATGGGGCTCGCATGGGTGGGTTATAGAATGGACATATGGATGCATGGTGATAAAGAACTACATGTATATGAAGTTTCAAATCAATAAGACGTAGGGTTGTGTAGATAGCTGCTAATTGGAAACTTTAACACAGATTTTACAGCAAGTGTAATTTGACCTTGGGCAAGGTGCTGAATATGTGGTCTATAGAAGGAAAATATGGATTGTGATAACGAGGTATGTGAGGTTTCAAGCCAATCAGACTTACGGTTGTGGAGATATTTAGTCTGTTGGTGTTTAACAGCCAGGCTATATCAGGACACACCCCAATAGAGCCGTCTATATGGGACACACCCCAATAGTGCTATCTATATCGGGACAAACCCCAATAATGCCGTCTATAGTGCCGTCTATATCAGGACACACCTCAAAAGAGCCGTCTATATCGGGACAAACCCCAATAGTGCTGACTATATCACAACACACTCCAATAGAGCAGTCTATATCGGGACAAACACCAATAGTGCCGACTATATCGGGACACACTCCAATAGAAGTCTATATCGGGACACACCCCAATAGTGGTGACTATATCACGACACACTCCAATAGAGCCGTCTATATCGGGACACATCCTTATAGTGCCGACTATATCACGACACTATAGTGCTGTCTCTATCAGGACACACCCCAATAGTGCAGACTATATCGGGACACTCCAATAGTGCCGACTATATCGGAACACACCCCAATAGTGCCGACTATATCAGAACACACCCCAATAGTGCCGACTATATCGGGACACACTCCAATAGAGCCGTCTATATCGGGACACACCCCAATAGTGCCGACTATATCGGGACAAACCCCAAGAGTGCTGATTATATCACGACACACTCCAATAGAGACGTCTGTATCGGGACACACCCCAATAGTGCCGACTATATCGGGACACTCCAATAGTGCCGACTATATCGGAACACACCCCAATAGTGCCGACAATATCGGGACACACCCCAATAGTGCCGACTATATCAGGACACACCCCAATAGAGCCGTCTATATCGGAACACACCCCAATAGTGCCGACTGTATCGGGACACACCCCAATAATGCCGTCTATAGTGCCGTCTATATCGGGACACACCCCAATAATGCCGTCTATAGTGCCGTCTGTATCGGGACACAACCCAATAATGCCGTCTATATCGGGACACACCCCAATAGTGCCGTCTATATCGGGACACACCCCAATAGTGCCGTCTATATCGGGACACACCCCAATAATGCCGTCTATAGTGCCGTCTGTATCGGGAACACAAAACCCCACACCACTCCCCAATTGCCGTAATGGGCTATCCTATATCGGGACAAACACCCCAATAGTGCCAGTCTCTTTATACTCTGGGACACACCCCAATAGGTGCCCGTCTATATCGGACACACCCCAATAGTGCCGTCTATATCGGGGACACACCCCAATAGTGTCATCTATATCGGGACACACCCCAACCAATAATGGCCGTCTAAAACGGGACACACCCCAATAAGCCGTCTATATCGGGACACACCCCAAATAAGTGGGCACCACCCCAATAAGCCATCTATAGTGCGTCCCTATATCGGGACACACCCCAATAATGCCCCGTCTATATCGGGAACACCCCCAATTTAAATGCCGTCTATCGGGGACACCACCCAATAAATTTGGCAGGGTCTAAATACACACCACCCCAATAATGCCGTCTAATATCGGGACACACCCCAATAGTGCCGTCTATATCGGGACACACCCAAATAGTGTTGTCTATATCGGGACACACCCCAATAATGCCGTCAATAATGCCGTCTATAGTGCCGTCTATATCGGGACACACCCCAATAGTGCAGTCTATATTGGGACACACCCCAATAGTGCCGTCTATATCGGGACACACCACAATAGTGTTGTCTATATCGGGACACACCCCAATAGTGCAGTCTATATCTATCACACCCCAATATTGGGGTGTGTCATGATATAGTCAGCACTATTGGGGTGTGTCCCGATATAGTCGGCACTATTGGGGTGTGTTCTGATATAGACAGCACTATTGGGGTCTGTCCTGATATAGACGACACTATTGTGTCGTGATATAGTCGGCACTATTGGGGTGTGTCCCGATATAGACGACACTATTGGAGTGTGTCGTGATATAGTCAGCATTATTGGGGTTTGTCCCGATATAGTCGGCACTATTGGGGTGTGTCCCGATATAGACGGGTCTATTGGTACACACTCCAATAGAGCCGTCTATATAGGGACACACCCAAATAGTGCCATCTATATCGGGACACACTCCAATAGAGCCATCTATATCGGGACACACCCCAATAGTGCTGACTATATCACGACACACTCCAATAAGAGCCGATCTCTATCGGTTGTTTTTGTGTTGGAAGACACATCCCCTATAGTCCGACTATATCACACACAATAGTGCCGTCTATATCAGGACACACCCCAATAGTGCCTATTATATCGGGACACACCCCAATAGAGCCGTCTATATCGGATCACACCCCAATAGTACCGACTATATCGGAACACACCCAAATACTGCCGACTATATCGGGACACACCCCAATAGTGCCGACTATATCGGGACACACCCCAATAGAGTGAGTGAGTGAGTGAATAGGGTTTAACGTCCACTTTTCTGACATAGAGGTACAAGCCTCAGGGAGTCTACACGAGACGGGTCAACGGGGTCGAGTCCCGTATCCACCTGTCCAAGGGGGGTAAATCCCAACTTCAGAACTCAATATTTACAATCAAAATATATATTCAGTCCTGAAATTAGAACAACCTGATCTGGTGCCAGGCCCTCGCCACACCAGCATCATTTATCCCATCGCCTAAAAGTAATAGGATTAGCGCTAATCTTACTTTTATATATGGGGCATAGCCCGACTCAACTCTCACATACAAGAAAGCCAAAAATGCACATGAGGGCCAAATCCGGTATAGTGGGTTCCGGAAAGTATGAACCCAATCGTTAAGCCAGTTTAGTCGCCTTTTACGACAAGCAATGGCTACTGCAGCACTATTCTCAGGATCAGTTGATCCCGCCCCGGTGCCTGCACGGGGCCCACCCCAATAGAGCCGTCTATATCGGGACACACCCAATAGTGCTGACTATATCGGGACATACCCCAAAAGTGCCGACTACATCGATCACACCCCAATAGTGTCGTCTATATCGGTACACACCCCAATAGTGCTGACTATATCGGGACATACCCCAATAGTGTCGTCTATATCGGGACACACCCCAATATTGCCGACTATATCGGAACACACCCCAATAGTGCTGACTATATCGGGACATACACCAATAGTGCCGACTATATCGGGACACACCCAATAGTGTCGTCTATATCGGGACACCCCCCAATCATGCCGACTATATCGGGACACACCCAATAGTGTTGTCGGGTCACACCCCAATCGTGCCGACTACATCGGGACACACCCCAATATTGCCGACTATATCGGGACACATCCCAATAGTGCCGACTATATCGGGTCACACCCCAATAGAGCCGTCTATATCGGGTCAAACCCCAATCGTGCCGACTATATCGGGACACATCCCAATAGTGCCGTCTATATCGGAACACACCCCAATAGTGCCGACTGTATCAGGACACACCCCAATACAGCCGTCTATATCGGGTCACACCCCAATAGTGCCAACTATATCGGGACACACCGCAATAGTGCCGACTATATCGGGACACACCCCAATAGTGCCGACTATATCGGGACACACCCAATAGTGCCAACTATATCGAGACACACCCCAATAGTGCCGACTATATCGGGACACACCCCAATAGTGTCGTCTATATCGGTTCACACCCCAATAGTGCCGACTATATCGGGACACACCCCAATAGTGCCGACTATATTGGGATACAACCCAATAGTGCTGACTACATCGGGAAACACCCCAATACAGCTGACTATATCGAAACACACTCCAATATTACCGACTATAAACTTTTCTTCCAATAGTGCCGACTATATCGGGACACACCCCAATAGTGTCATCTATATCGGTTCACACCCCAATAGTGCCGACTATATCGGGACACACCCCAATAGTGCCGACTATATTGGGACACAACCCAATAGTGCTGACTACATCGGGAAACACCCCAATACAGCTGACTATATCGGAACACACTCCGATATTACTGACTATAAAGGGACACACCCCAATAGTGCCGACTATATCGGGACACACTCCAATATTGCCGACTATCGGGACACACCCCAATAGTGCCAACTATATCAGGACATACCCCAATAGTGCCGACTATATCGGGACACACCCCAATAGTGCCGACTATATCAGGACACACCCCAATAGTGCCGACTATATCGGGACACACCCCACACACCCCAATAGTGCCGACTACATCGGGTCACACCCCAATAGTGCTGACTACATCGGGACACACCCCAATAGTGCCGTCTATATCGGGTCACACCCCAATCGTGCCGACTACATCGGGACACACCCCAATATTGCAGACTATATCGGGACACACCCCAATAGTGCCGACTATATCGGGTCACACCCCAATAGAGCCGTCTATATCGGGTCACACCCCAATCGTGCCGACTACATCGGGACACACCCCAATATTGCTGACTATATCGGGACACACCCCAATAGTGCCGTCTATATCGGGTCACACCCCAATCGTGCCGACTACATCGGGACACACCCCAATATTGCCTACTACATCGGGACACACCCCAATATTGCCGACTATATCGGGTCACACCTCAATCGTGCCGACTACATCGGGACACACCCCAATATTGCCGACTACATCGGGACACACCCCAATATTGCCAACTATATCGGGACACACCCCAATAGTGCCGTCTCTATCGGGACACACCCAATAGTGCCGACTATATCGGGACACACCCTAATAGTGCCGACTATATCTGGACACACCCCAATAGTGTCGTCTATATCGCGTCACACCCCAATAGTGCCGACTATATCGGGACACACCCCAATAGTGCCGTCTATATCGGAACACACCCCAATAGTGCCGACTGTATCAGGACACACCCCAATAGAGCCGTCTATATCGGGTCACACCCCAATAGTGCCAACTATATCGGGACACACCGCAATAGTGCCGACTATATCGGGACACACCCTAATAGTGCCGACTATATCGGGACACACCCAATGGGACAAACCCCAATAGTACTGACTGTATCGGGACACACCCCAATATTGCCGTCTATATCGGGACACACCCCAATAGTGCCGACTATATCGGGACACACCCAAATAGTTCCGACCATATCGGGACATACCCCAATAGTGCCGACTATATCGGGACATACCCCAATAGTGCCGACTATATCGGGACACACCCCAATAGTGCCGACAAAATCGGGACACACCCCAATAGTGCAGACTATATCACGACACACCCCAATAGTGCCGACTATATCGGGAGACACCCACCCCAATAATGCCGTCTATATCGGGACACCCCCCAATAGTGTCGGCTATATCGGGTCACACCCCAATAGAGCCGACTACATCGGGACACACCCCAATAGTGCCGACTATATCGGGTAACACCCCAAAAGTACCGACTATATCGGTACACACCCCAATAGTGCCGTGCCGACTATATCGGGTAACACCCCAAAAGTACCGACTATATCGGTACACACCCCAATAGTGCCGTCTATATCAGGACACACCCCAATAGTACCGTCTATATCGGGACACACCCAATAGTGTCAGCTATATCGGGTCACACCCCAATAGAGCTGACTACATCGCGACACACCCGAATAGTGCCGACTATATCGGGTAACACCCCAAAAGTACCGACTATTTCGGTACACACCCCAATAGTGCCGTGCCGACTATATCGGGTAACACCCCAAAAGTACCGACTATATCGGTACACACCCCAATAGTGCCGTCTATATCGGGACACACCCCAATAGTGCCGTCTATATCGGGACACCCCCCCCAATAGTGCTGACTGTATCGGGACACACCCCAATAGTGCCGTCTATATCGGGACACACCCCAATAGTGTCTTCTATATCGGGTCACACCCCAATAGTGCCGACTACATCGAGATACACCCCAATAATGCCGACTATATCGGGAGACACCCCAATAGTGCCGACAAAATCGGGACACACCCCAATAGTGCAGACTATATCACGACACACCCCAATAGTGCCGACTATATCGGGAGACACCCACCCCAATAATGCCGTCTATATCGGGACACCCCCCAATAGTGTCGGCTATATCGGGTCACACCCCAATAGAGCCAACTACATCGGGACACACCCCAATAGTGCCGACTATATCGGGTAACACCACAAAAGTACCGACTATATCGGTACACACCCCAATAGTGCCGTGCCGACTATATCGGGTAACACCCCAAAAGTACCGACTATATCGGTACACACCCCAATAGTGCCGTCTATATCGGGACACACCCCAATAGTACCGTCTATATCGGGACACCCCCCCAATAGTGCTGACTGTATCGGGACACACCTCAATAGTGTCGTCTATATCGGGACACACCCCAATAGTGTCGTCTATATCGGGTCACACCCCAATAGTGCCGACTACATCGAGATACACCCCAATAGTGCCGACTATATCGGGACACACCCCAATAGTGCCGACAAAATCGGGACACACCCCAATAGTGCAGACTATATCACGACACACCCCAATAGTGCAGACTGTATCGGGAGACACCCACCGCAATAATGCCATCTATATCGGGACATCCCCCAATAGTGTCGGCTATATCGGGTCACAACCCAATTGAGCCGACTACATCGGGACACACCCCAATAGTGCCGACTATATCGGGTAACACCCCAAAAGTACCGACTATATCGGTACACACCCCAATAGTGCCGTGCCGACTATATCGGGTAACACCCCAAAAGTACCGACTATATCGGTACACATCCCAATAGTGCCGTCTATATCAGGACACACCCCAATAGTGCCGTCTATATCGGGACACCCCCCAATAGTGCTGACTGTATCGGGACACACCCCAATAGTGTCGTCTATATCGGGTCACACCCCAATAGTGCCGACTACATCGAGATACACCCCAATAGTGTCGTCTATATCGGGTTACACCCCAATAGTGCCGACTACATTGAGATACACCCCAATAGTGCCGACTATATCGGGACACACCCCAATAGTGCTGACAAAATCGGGACACACCCCAATAGTGCAGACTATATCACGACACACCCCAATAGCGCTGACTGTATTGGGACACACCCCAATATTGCCGTCTATATCGGGATACACCCCAATAGTGCCGACTTTATCGGGACACACCCCAATATTGCCGTCTATATCGGGATACACCCCAATAGTGCCGACTTTATCGGGACACACCCCAATAATTCTGACTACCGGTATATCGGGTCACACCTCAATAGTGCTGACTATATCACACCCCAATAGAGCCGACTATATCGGGATATACCCCAATAGAGCCGTCTATATCGGGACACACCCAGATAGTGCCGACTATATCTGGACACACCCCAATAGTGCCAACTATATCGGGACACACCCCAATAATTCCGACTATATGGGACACACCCCATAGAGCCGTCTATATCGGGAAACACACCCCAGATAGTGCCGACTATATCTGGACACACCCCAATAGTGCCAACTATATCGGGACACACCCCAATAATTCCGACTATATCGGGACACACCCCAATAGAGCCGTCTATATCGGGACACACCCAGATAGTGCCGACTATATCTGGACACACCCCAATAGTGCCAACTATATCGGGACACACCCCAATAATTCCGACTATATCGGGACACAACCCAATAGAGCCGTCTATATCGGGACACACCCAGATAGTGCCGACTATCTGGACACACACAGAAATAGTGCCAACTATATCGGGATCTACCCCAATAGCCTCCCCATATCGGGACAAAACCCAGATTAGTGCCGACTATCTACTGGACTCACCCCAATTGGGTTGCCAACTATATCGGGACACCCCAATAGTGCCGGTCATATTGGGACCTACCCAGATAGTGCCAGACTATATCTTGACACACCCCAATAGTTGGCCCTCAACTATAATCGGGACACACCCGCAAAATTCCGACTATATCGGACAACACCCCAAAAGAGTCCTCTATATTCGGGACACACCCATATAAGTGGCTGACTATCTGGACACACCCCAATAGTGCCAACTATATCCGGTACAAACACCCCAATAATTCCGACTATATGCTATGTATACGACACAACCCAATAGAGCCGTCTATAATCGGACACACCCAGATAGTGGCCGACTATTCTGACACACACAAATCGTGCCTACTATATCGGGAGATACCCAATAGAGCCGTCGATATCGGGAACACAAACACCAGATATGCCCGACTATATCTGGAA
Source organism: Conchocele bisecta (assembly GCA_029237695.1). Classification (NCBI taxonomy): domain Eukaryota; kingdom Metazoa; phylum Mollusca; class Bivalvia; order Lucinida; family Thyasiridae; genus Conchocele; species Conchocele bisecta. The sequence goes on from CM055266.1 coordinate 65,724,161, forward strand.
AACACAAATACACACAGACCTCAATATGCAACTATATCGGTACCCACCCCAATAAGTGCCGTCATATTGGGACACACCCAGATAGTGCCGACTATATCTGGACACACCCCAATAGTGCCGACTATATCGGGACACACCCCAATAGTGCCGACTATATCGATCACACCCCAATAATGCCGATTATATCGGGACACCAATAGTGTCGTCTATATCGGGACACACCACAATAGTGCCGACTATATCGGGACACACCCCAATAGTGCCGACTATATCGGGAAATACCCCAATAGAGCCATCTATATCGGGTCACACCCCAATAGTGAGGACTATCGGGATATACCCAAATAGTGCCGACTATATTGGGACATACCCCAATAGTGACGATTATATAGGAACACACCCCAATAGTGCCGACTATATCGGGACACACCCCAATAGTGCCGACTATATCGGGACACACCCCAATAGAGCCGTCTATATCGGGACATACCCCAATTGTGACAACTATATCGGAACACACCCAAATACTTCCGACTATATCGGGACACACCCCAATAGTGCCGACTATATCGGGACACACCCCAATAGTGCCGTCTATATCGGGACAAACCCCAATAATGCCGTCCATAGTGCCGTCTATATCAGGACACACCCCAATAGAGCCGTCTATATCGGGACAAACCCCAATAGTGCTGACTATATCACGACACACTCCAATAGAGCAGTCTATATCGGGACACACACCAATAGTGCCGTCTATATCGGGACACACTCCAATAGAAGTCTATATCGGGACACACCCCAATAGTGGTGACTATATTGGGACACACCCCAATAGTGTCGACACAATCAGGACCGGGACACATCGCAATAGTGCCGACTATATCGGGACACACCCCGATAGTGCCGACTGTATCGGGACACACCCCAATAGTGCCGACTATATCGGGACACACCCCAAAAGTGCCGACTACATCGATCACACCCCAATAGTGCCGACTATATCGGGACACACCCCAATAGTGCCGACTATATTGGGACACACCCCAATAGTGTCGTCTCTATCGGTTCACACCCCAATAGTGCCGACTATATTGGGACACACCCCAATAGTGCCGACTATATCGGTTCACACCCCAATAGTGCCGTGTATATCGGGACACACCCCAATAGTGACGACTATATCGGGACACACCCCAATAGTGCGTACTTTATCGGTTCACACCCCAATAGTGCCGTGTATATCGGGACACACCCCAATAGTGCCGACTATATTGGGACACATCCCAATAGTGCCGTCTATATTGGAACACACCCCAATAGTGCCATCCCAATAGTGCCGTCTATATCGGAACACACCCCAATAGTGCCGACTGTATCGGGACACACCCCAATAGAGCCGTCTATATCGGGTCACACCCCAATAGTGCCGACTATATCGGCACACACCGCAATAGTGCCGACTATATCGGGAAACACCCCAATAATGCCGTCTATATCGGGACACACCCCAATAGTGCCGACTATATTGGGACACATCCAAATAGTGTCGACTATATCGAGACACACACCAATAGTGCCGTCTATATCGGGACACACCCAATAGTGCCGTTTACCTCGGGACACACCCCAATAACTTACATATCAACTGTGACAGAATACCCCGGCAAACTGAAATTCTAATTCAAGGATGAATTTGTTGCTGTAACTGGAGAAATAGGGCTTATGGGATTTGTGAATGGTATAGATCCTGATGAAATAGTACACTCCTGTAGCCTGACAACACTTTATATTGCTTGTTACAAGGTTGGCCGCTGTGTTTTATTGATGAAATGGCAAACATTGCAGATGCTGATCACACTGTGCGAATGCACAGGCTAATCTGGATCTACACTGGTTGCCCTGGTGGAGGTTGTCAGATTGCCACCATGTACTTAAAGAGAAAACATGTGAAACCGATCAATTCCGCCAATTAAACATACCCTGAAAGTACATGTAGTTACTCATGATTATACAAGTTCAGTCACCTAGCAATAACACAGGGGCCTGTTTCACTAAACTTTGTACTACTAAAATGTTCGTAAGCGCAAAATTATGAGTCTGTAAATTTCCTATTAACCCTTAGACCGCTACTCACAACCATTGTCGTCTGCAGTTGCTTTCATATCTTGCCTTATTTCTCAATAAAAACATGGTTTGACAGCACTTCAGAATCATTTCCAATGATTCTATAGTGCTGTCAAAGCATGTTGTAAATTATTCTAAAGTGCTGTCAAAGCATGTTTTTGATGATAAAAATGGAAAATAAACAGCAGATGACAAAAAAAATAAGATAGCCGTCTAAGGGTTAACAATTTCTTCTTGTAAACAAGTATGGGAGTTACATTTATTGACCATAGGCTGCATATCCTCAATAAATGTAAATCCATCAATGGAAATTTTCAGACTATCCTAAATTTGCACTTCCAAACATTTTAGTTGTTCAAAGTTTAGTGAAACGGGCATCTGGTCTATACACATACACATACCGTTGAGGTCAAAGTCAAGTCGAATGAGGGTGTGTACTCGTTTACTGTAGTCACGGTAATGGCGACCCGCGTAGTACCAGTGAGTGGTGAGCTACCACCATCGTCCACGGTGATGTAAAGCATGTAAGTCGAAGGATGCTGGTTAAATTCATCTAGATCGACAATCCCTGTAACGCTGATCTGATTTGGCGTGCCTGCGTCCATGCCAAAGAATTGAGTGTATTCGGCGGGCGTACTCGCAGCGTCAATGGCGTAGGTAAATGAGGATGACTGGTCATCATCGGTGGCCACTACTGTTATTAAACTCGTACCTGGACACCAAAAGTAATATTTGGAAAGTATTTTTATTGCTGGCAACGTACAGTGAACCTCTCTAAGCCAGACACCCTGGGACATCCCCAGGGTTCCCATTTTCGAGGTTTCATTTTGTGTGTTTCGAAAACATGAGCAGACAGTACATACAGTAAAGATAAATTACATTGAAACCCATCAAACTTAACCCTTAGACCGCTACTCACAACAATTGTCGTCTGCTGTTGCATTTATATCTCGACTTATTTCTCAATAAAAACATGTTTTGACAGAATTTCAGAATCCTTTCCAATGGAAATGATTCTGAAGTGCTGTCAAAGCATGTTGTAAATTATTCTAAAGTGCTGTCAAAGCATATATATGTTTTTGATGATAAAAATGGAAAATAGAAAATAAACAGCAGACGACAAAAAAATAAGATAGCGGTCTAAGGGTTAATACATTTCATGCTGAGGGTACGCCATTCTGATTGTGGAAAATCTTAAATATTTTCTTTATATGTGCTTAGAATTACATGGCATGACCACCTCGTCAAGACGGTTCAAATGAGTGGTTAAAAATAAAGTGAAACTTGTGTTAACGACCACCTGGGAATAGTGGCCACCAGCTGTCCACAACAGCCAGTTAAAAATCCCCCCGTCCAATTTTGTTCTTTACAAGACCTTGGAATAAATGATAATTATTAATTATAGTTTATACACTATGGGACAACGTTACATGATACACTGGAGTTCCTGGTGGGTTAATTTAGCAGACAGCAGGGGAGAGCGTGCATAATGATAATTATTAATTATAGTTTATACACTATGGGACAACGTTACATGATACACTGGAGTTCCTGGTGGGTTAATTTAGCAGACAGCAGGGGAGAGCGTGCATATATTTATAGATATGTAAAAATTGTCAATTGAATCTATTGGCTAGTTAATAGGTCAATGACTTTGGGAAGGGCACGCCAATATTACCTTCTCCCAGCATCAGTGTTGCGAAATACATTACGGTGTATAGTTCATCACCGTGGATGTGAAGCTTAATTCATATATAAATCTCGGATTTAATACCGATTACATTCTATTCCGTTACATGGATGTTATATAATTGGCGAACGTCAATAAATACTCGTGTTTCAATTGATATTGTTTCTCGGATTTACAACGGACGATGTCTTTGGATCAAGCGTGCATCGGGGAGGATCATTCTGATCGTTCGTCTACGCTAATTAAGATATTATAGATTGTCTAGGAACTCGTGAATTTTAGTTCAACTAATAACTAACATGGATCTGCGGCCGGCATCAAGCCGACGTAAGCGCAAGTCTACGGAAGTGGAATCTGAATCAAATACGGATGCACGTAATTCGTCGTATAATATGTCTCAGCCTCAGAATTGGAGTGTCCAGAAGTTAAGAGAGGTCTTGCATCAAATGGGAGTGAACCCTGGATTGCGCGTCAAGAAGGTTCGGTTAATTCGCCTCTATCAGTTGGTAAAAGTCAGGAAGGTTTCGTCTGCAAATCAGGTCACCTCTAGCGGTGCGATTATCATAACAAATGACGTATCTGCGCAGCAGCCTGCGCAGACGGGGTCTACAAATCTAGGTCGCGAGCCGATTCCGTCGGCGCATGCGCAATTTCTGCATCCGGAAGCTGGTGAAACAGAAAGTAGGGGTGACTCAAATACCGAAATCGTGTCTCTACGAGTGAGCGTGTCATTGCTTCAGCGCACAGTCTCTACACTTACCAGCAACCTGGATAACCTGGTACAACGTAATGTGCCGAGTACGTTCGTTCCTGTTCAAAACAGAAATCAAATAGAAAATATTCCCGACGAATTGCCAAGCATCTCTGCCTCTGGCCGATTTGTGGGTCCCTCGAATTCAGCGGCGGATTTATTTTTACAAATCTGAACAACAACAACAACAACACGAGTGTCAACAACAGAATTGAAAATGCGTGTTCTGCATATGGTTTTTCGGCCGAAGCGCTACCGCTCGTGGAGACTGTTCATCCGACTATGAAACAGCACATTCAGGAAGGTAGGGATATTAATTTGGCATCTCTGTTGATCCCGTACTTCAATCATAGTCAACAAGTCCAAACCGCCAGCAGCGGTCAGAAAGTTGATCATCGTTTGAACACAGAGCTGACTTTACCACAATTTATACAGGCATTTTCTATTTATAAAAACATCATGTGTCAGGCACACCCCAGTAGAAGGCCGGAGCTAGATTTGTACGAACGGGATATTATCGACATGGCAACTCGTTATTCTGGGAAGGGGTTTTACGAGTATCACAAGATGTTCTCTGGTTCAGTCTGAACTTGAAAAAGGATATGTGATCGGCCCGTTTCATTCCATACCATTTTCACAATATCGCATCAGTCCAATCGGTATAGCTGAGGGAAAGTACTCTGGGAAAAAGAGATTGATTGTGGATTTCTCGGCACCCCATGATAATATTTTACATCCAAGTCTTAACGACCTTATAGATAAAGAGGACTACTCTTTGACATATGTTACAATTGACTATGCCATATATATTACAAGAAAGCAAGGTATTGGGAGTAGATTTTGTAAAGTGGACATTAGGGATGCTTTTAAACAGATTCCTGTCCTGAAGGAGTTGTGGCCCTTTCAGGGCATTAAATGGGATGATATGTATTATTTCTATACCAGATTAGTTTTTGGCAGTCGATCTAGCCCCAAATTTTTTGACTGCCTGTCACAGGCTATTTGCTGGATTCTGAAAAACAATTATGGGGTGAAACATTGTCTACATTTGCTGGATGACTTCCTCACGATAAATGGCCCGACAGAAGATGCTGATGGTACTATGGCTATTTTGCGGCTTGTTTTTGCAAGATTAGGCATACCATTATCACCTACAAAAACTATGGGACCTGTTACAGTAATTGAGTATTTAGGTATCATATTAGACAGCCTGAAAATGGAGGCCAGATTGCCGTCGCATCGCATTGCTGCTCTGCTTCAAGTGTTCTCAACAAAGAAGTCTTGTACTAAAAGGGAGTTGCTAAGTCTTCTGGGACATCTCAATTTTGCATGCTGGGTGATTTATCCGGGTCGTGCATTTGTGTCATACATGATTTCATTGTCGTCTTCGGTCAGTAAATTACATCATTACATTAACATATCTGCTGAATGCAGATCTGACATAAGTATGTGGTCGAAATTTCTGCAAGATTGGAACGGTGTTTCGATGTTTATGAATGATGAACTTACACTGGCCGACGACATGCAGTTTTATACAGACGCCACACCAAGAGCATATGCTGGTTACTACTGTGGAAAGTGGTTTCAAGGGTGTTTCCCAGATTCGTTCATTTCATCAGACGCGGTCGCGTCTATGGCCCTCTATGAACTATATCCGATAGTCATGGCTGCTGTGCTGTAAGGCGACAAATGGGCCAAGAGAAGAATAGTGGTTAATTGTGATAATGCAGCTACTGTGGACATTATCAATAAAGGTCGGTCAAAAATTTCTTTCATTCAGAAATTTGTGCGTAGATTGATATGGTGTGCAGCAAAGGGGCAGTTTCTGATTATTGCAAAGCATATAGCGGGTAAAACGAACACTATCACTGATGCCTTATCCCGTTTTAACATGTTGGAGTTCCGACGGCTTGCACCAGCGGCAGACAGGCTACCAGAGCGGTGTGTTCCGGTTTCCGAGCTCCAGCTGAATTAGAAAAGGAAGTAACGAATTTGTGGTCGGCGTCGGTGGCCCCGACGACGAGATCTGTTTATCAGAGAGGCATGCAGTGTTTCATGCAGTTTCATTTGTCAGGTGGGAATACATGGCAAGCAGACTTGCCTTCTGTAAGCGAGGATTTGCTCATTTATTTTGTGACTTTTTGCCACAAGTCCTTGCAACTTCGGCTGGCTACCATATTTACCATATTAACTATATTAAGCTGGCATTCGTTTTCATTACCTTCAAGCGGGCATGGATAATCCTATTTCTGGTATGGATAGACTTCAATGTATTCTGCGTGGTATAAAGCGAAGCCAAGGGGATACTGCACATACCAGAATGCCCATCACCTTCAAAGTCCTCAGTCAGGTATGTGATTTGTTGCATTCAGGAGTTTTTGCTCCAACGTTGGATTTGACGCTACAATGTATGTGTTCACTGGCTTATTTCGGCTTCCTTCGATGTGGGGAGTTCACAGTTAAATCATTGCGCAATGACTCAGATTCTTGTTTGAAGTGCAAGGATGTGTCGTTCGCCTCGAATCATTCTATGTTTTGTCTTCAGGGTGGGTGTGGATATACCTATTTACAGGAATAAATCAAGGGTGTCATGTCCAGTATCATTGATGGAGATATTTGAGTCTACGTAGATATGGCTTGGATTCATCCCAGCTCGATTCACCACTGTTCGTCGATGAGGAGGGCAGACCCTTTACTAGAACAAAGTTTTTGTGTTATGTGAAACAAGGGCTATGCAGACTCGGTTATGACGAGAAAGTGTATAGTGGTCATTCATTTAGAATTGGTGCTGCTAGCAGTGCAGCAGTAGCTAGTGTGGAAGATCATATGATACAAACTCTTGGCCGATGGTCTTCATCATGCTACACCAGATATATCAGGGTGGAACGTAGCGCGATACAAGCCGTTCAAGCACAAATGTGCCAATAACTCCAGTATAAGGTATGCAGTACTGGGTAATTGTTGGTAAGTGGGGTGTTAGAGGCAGGATAATGTTATACATAATTCATCCTCTTGGGGGCACTCACTGCTATTTTGTAAAAGAAAATATCAATTCGTTTTGGACTATTTTACCCCCTTTCAGATAAATTATTGCAGATGTAGATTTCGGTGCTGCATCAGTCAAGCATTTGCCTGACTTCTCGAGACGCCATTCTGTCATTCATTCGACTCGCCGGAAGCAACTCACCTATTTCTAGTCAGTAGACTCAGCCCACCTCGCTCTATACTCGCATTCTATTGCAAGCTGCACATTCTAGTGCACGTGAGTCATGCTCTAGTTGTTAACTCAACTCAGATATTTCTGGTCGTACGCACGACCCAACCCATTCTGGTCTTACCTTGACCTCGCTCTAGTCGCTACACGGCGGCTCACCTCATTCTAGTCGTATGCTCATGACTAACTCATTCAGGTCGTCCTACGGCGGCTCACCTCTTTCGAGTCGTGTGCCCACGACTCAACTCACTCTAGTCGTCCTACGGCGGCTCACCTTTCTCGAGTCGTGTGCCCATGACTCAACTCACACTAGTCGTCCTACGGCGGCCGCTCACCTCTTTCTCGAGTCGTGTGCCCATGACTCAACTCACTCTAGTTGTCCTATGGCGGCTCACCTCATTCTAGTCACTGACTCACTTAGCTTTCTGCGGGTCGATTTGCACACATCTTGTCTCTGGCTCAGAAAATATTCATGTCTGGCGCATGTTGATCTGATGAACTTCAGCTACAGATAGCAGTTAGCCCCCAAAGAGGAGCCAAATATGTTATTCATGTTTTATGTATATGAATGTGATATGTGCGTATAGTACCGGTACTATGGTAGTTTACTAAGTGCATGTTACACATGTATCATATGCATGGTGGGAGTGTGGCCGGGTGAATTTCAGATATAGGCGTTGGTCCAGTAACAGCGTACAGAGATCATCCTGCAATGATAGGTAATATACAATTGCAGCATATATTATTAGTGTATAAACAGCCAGCTATTTTCGTTCCCACGTGGTATTTTTGTATGTGAATAGCGGCCATGTCATGTTTTGTCGGCAAAAGAAAAAAAAATAGCACCACAATCGCAATTTTCCTTTCATCACAATCTGGCCGCTGTCATTTTGAATTGCATGCAACTGGTCGTATCAATTAGTCATCAATTACATTCGCATACATTGGCACAACGCTCTTTTGAAAACATTTACCTTGCCCATATCAGTCGGTGTCATTTTGGTGACATTAAAAGATTTCCATGAAAAATATTGCATAACATCATTAACGGTAATTCCAGATATGTATTCTGTGTCGTGTATTCCAATAGGCATAATGTAATTCCAGATATGTATTCTGTGTCGTGTATTCCAATAGGCATAATGTAATTCCGCGTAAGTCATAAAACTCCACCATTAGTTGGCAAACTGTGTTTACACGACACTGATTCGTGTACAGTGACAAGACTAAGACTTCAAACACACAGCGCTTGTCAAGTTTTACTACGTGTAAATTTCACCCCACTGGGCACAAAGCCATATCAGAGATCAATACACACGGTTGCTGACGTCAGTCATGTAGTCGACTGGTACCCTGTCGGTTGCACAGCCTAGCGAAACGATACTACAGGGAACCAGTCTAAAGTCACATGACAAATGTGTTTATGTGAATTGGGTCTCTATCTCTGACAAATCCCAGAGTAGTGCGCATGCGCGGATATTGTGCAGCAATTTTCTTTCCTCTCTGGATTAAACCCAATTATTAATTAAATAACATGGACTAATTACCCAAAACATGTGAAGAGTGTGGGGAAAGTGTTCGACAATGTTCTTGTAAAATCAAAATTGCGATTTTGACGGATTTACTGTGTATTTAAATGGATATTTCACTTTCCTTTGTGTAATTTTCCGGAGAACAATGGATTCCGGCGTTGTGTCCACACACGTAGAGTGAGATGACCATTACGCTTTGTTATGTTCGATATCTAAAGTGTCCTTCATTGTGAAGTGGGCTACTAGAGTATATACATAACACATAACAGTCGCTACAAATGCCGAGTAGATCGAAAGCTCACAAGGACAAAAAGCGTAAGCCCAGTGGACCCGCTACGCCGGCATCCCCGTCTGAGAGTTTGGACGACAAGAAGCTGAGGATCGACAGCTACTTCAGAACTGCCAACCTAGAACCCGACTCCGATCGACTCTCAGAAGCGTCATTCTGCTCCGCAGACGAAACCCTAGCCGACGAGACGCTGCCAAACATGTCGCTGACAAAGGCCGACATTCCCGACATCGCCAGCCAAGTGCAGACTTTACTCTTACCAGAGCTAAAACGTGGGTTAAAGGACGAGCTGGGTGACTTTTTTGCATCAGAACTGAGCAGACTCCGAGAATCCCTCGATGCCGTCCTCCATGATAACTTAACTTTGAAGCGGACAATCGCCGGCCTGGAGCCCCTGAAGGACGAAGTCGCCACGCTGCGAAACGAGAACGCCGCGTTGAAAGACAGCTTGGAGAACCTGGAAATCTCCATCGATAGACAGGAGCAGTACTCCAGGCGAGACTGCCTTCGCATCAACGGGGTACTGGGTGACACGGGCGACTTCAACGAAAATACGGACGCCAAACTCCTCCAGATGGCTGAAGCGGCGAACATTCCACTACAACACTTGGATATTGACAAATCTCACCGACTTGGAAAATTCCGACCGGAGTTAAGTTTCAACAGGACCATTATAGTGAAGTTCACAAACTCCAAAGCGAGAGACAGAGTGTTGGATGGGCGCAAATCGGTAGGAGGAATTTACATAAACGAGGATCTTTCGCGCTACCGACAAAATCTCGCATTCGAATCGCGCAAACTAGTTCGAGAGAAAAAACTTGAACAGTCATGGCTCGGGCGCGGTGGAGTGATTTTTGGAAAGTTTCCCGGTGGAGATAGGTTCCAGATCACATCGAAACGGGACATTGAGGCTGTAAAGCAGGGCAATATGCCGCGCTGACCACCCACGTAAGCGGCAACACTTTACGTAACTACATGTACATATTCTACTTCCGCATATTTCATACGTGCTCTGTGAACACGAACTGACGTGTATATGTGCTCAAAGCCAATTAACCTAGCCTTAAATTAGACTCACAGTTATCCCATTGTCCATCAGCTGACCACTGTCTGTCCATTGTTTACTTGCTGGCTGCTATATAACCTGATCATATCAGTACTAACAATACGGCAACTACCGAGTGTATTTACTCAATACCGTATATAGCATAACAATGTATGCACTGACCATGCATGACGATACCCATTCACTAAGTTCATTCAACATTATCGACTGTGTATGCCCTGATGTGACTGCGAATTTGCCCAGTAGCACCTGAGCCGACCAGTCCATAACCTCTTACGAGCAAACTGGCGATGTCAGCCAATTCATGCCTGTCCATTAATTAGCCTCCTACTAGCTGTCATCAAGTTAATGGTTGATCAGGTCGCGCAGTCAGCATCTACACTGTGGTCTATACCTGATCTTAGCAGAACAATATGTACTCGAATCATTTATCTCGACACTTAACGATAAACATATCTTGGGACTGTGTAGAGCCGGCTCAGACAGTGCGGACTTGCAAACTGATCATGCCCTACAACGACCACGTTATGCACAGGCTGAATACGTGATACTAGTCCAACCCGTTGGCCCGGCCATAGCAGATTATACATGTCGACAGACCGTGAACACCAATAATCAATCACATGCAACCATGTACATATTTATGTGAATAACTATCGAAATACGTTGTATATGATATATAACAATTGTAAATAACTATTGATGTCCATGAGTATATATCTTGTAAATAATCGACATCCATGATGCACATAGTTTTGTAAATAACCATTGATGTCCATCCGTTGACTATTGACGATCTGGGACTACACTGGTCACACATGACTTGGAGGACCTTATGCCAGCCATTTGTAGAAACATTGATATGTATATATACTATTTGAGAACTTACATCATTGAGAATATACGAATTCCATTAGTCCTGCACACTCATACAACGCGACCACATTCCAAACATTTTGCTAGCATTGTTTTCGACATATCAGTAACTGAACGATGAACTGCGTAAGCCCTGATCAGACTGCGCGAATGCGCCGGCTGATCTGGGACTACACAGTCCACACACGATTTGGGGGACCTTATACCAGCCATTTGTAAACATATTGACATGTATATATACTGGTTGTTATCGCATTTATGTAATGTTTGTATCATGAAAATATACGAATTCCATTAGTCATGCACACTCATACAGCGTGACCAGATTCCAAACATTTTGCTACCATCGATTTCGACATACATCAGTAACTGAACGATGAACTGCGTAAGCCCTGATCAGACTGCGCGAATGCGCGGGCTGATCTGGGACTACACAGTTCACACATGCTTTGTGGACCTTATCTCAGCCATTTGTAGAAATATAGACATGTATATATACTGGTTGTTAGCGCATTTATGTAATATTTTTATCATTGAAAATATACGAATTCCATTAGTCATGCACACTCATACAGCGTGACCAGATTCCAAACATTTTGCTACCATCGATTTCGACATACATCAGTAACTGAACGATGAACTGCGTAAGCCCTGATCAGACTGCGCGAATGCGCGGGCTGATCTGGGACTACACAGTTCACACATGCTTTGTGGACCTTATCTCAGCCATTTGTAGAAATATTGACATGTATATATACTGGTTGTTAGCGCATTTATGTAATGTTTGTATCATTGAAAATATACGAATTCCATTAGTCATGCACACTCATACAGCGTGACCAGATTCCAAACATTTTGCTACCATCGATTTCGACATATCAGTAACTGAATGATGAACTGCGCAAGCCCTGATCAGACTGCGCGAATGCGCCGGCTGATCTGGGACTACACAGTGCACACATGCTTTGTGGACCTTATCTCAGCCATTTGTAGAAATATTGACATGTATATATACTGGTTGTTAGCGTATTTATGTAATATTTTTATCAGTGAAAATATACGAATTCCATTAGTCATGCACACTCATACAGCGTGACCAGATTCCAAACATTTTGCTACCATCGATTTCGACATACATCAGTAACTGAACGACGAACTGCGTAAGCCTTGATCAGACTGAGCGAATGCGCGGGCTGATCTGGGACTACACAGGTCACACATAACTTGGGGACCTTATCTCAACGATTTGTAGAAATATTGACATGTATACATACTAGTTGGTAGCGCATTTATGTAATGATTATATCAATGAGAACATCCGAATTCCATTAGTCCTGCACACTCATACAGCGTGACCACATTCCAAACATTTAGCTACCATCGTTTTCGACATATCAGTAACTGAATGATGAACTGCGCAAGCCCTGATCAGACTGCGCGAATGCGCGGGCTGATCTAGGACTACACAGTTCACACATGCTTTGTGGACCTTATCTCAGCCATTTGTAGAATTATTGACATGTATATAAACTAGTTGTTAGCGCATCAATGTAATGCTTGTATCAATAAGAATAACCAATTCCATTAGTCCTGCACACTCATACAGCGTGACCACATTCCTAACATTTTGCTAGCATTGTTTTCGACATATCCGTATTGGAACGATGAACTGCGTAAGCCCTGTTCAGACTGCGCGAATGCGCCGGCTGACCTGGGACTACGCAGTTTACACATGCTTTGAGGGGCCTTATCTCAGCCATTTGTAGACATATTGACATGTACATATACTAGTTGTTAGCGAATCAACTGCGTAGGCTCTGATCAGACTGCGCGGAAGCGCATGCTCATCTGGGACTAAACAGTTCACACATGACTTGGGGAAATTTTCTTATTCAAACGTGAACATGAGATTAATCATGTCTCCCCCCATACAGCAGCTCATTGTAGGTGACAATTAATGTTATCTGTTTGGTTGTATATGCCTGCACACTGTTACCCATCTTACTCCACCATCCATGTATTTGTTCTTAGCAAGATAGTATGCGAATGTAAACTATATGTCGATATTGGACGATCAATTTATCGTGCAGTCGTGGCGCTGTGTAGAGCCTGACCAGACTACTCTCGCGCAGTCTGAGCGGACTCTACAGAGATCACACCTCACTTAAATTTCGATGTGGAAAAGTCTGAATGCATTAACTCATAACCAATATAGAACTGGACCAGCAAGTATAGTCATGACACGAGCCTATCTGTCCCGACGTAACCACAATTTGGAGTCGCTATCCATTGCCGGTGCGTGGAAGGGTGAATTTTGTTAGTCCCGTTTTCCTCCTCATGAACAGTATAGATTCATTTGCTTATTGCTTTTTTCTCATGAACAGTATAGATTCATTTGCTTAACGTGCACAACGAGCCGTCTCATATGAATATGCATAGAAGGACATGTGCGGAACAGTATTGGTTGTGTCTCATCCCGAGATAGTGTGCACAATCTCGCAGTCCGATGCTGATCTATTCTACCACTTGCATGACTAATTACTAATGAGCTACTAAGCGAATAGCGCTGGCCCCGGTCAAACAATACGGACGTGCAGGCTGACCTGGGACAATAGAGTTGTCAATCTAGTGATGACCCCATTTTCCCGTGGTGAGACACAACTATTCATACACTAATATTCATGTGTGTGTTCAGTAAGTCTGTGGACACTTGTTTCGTGTCAGCCATGTACAGCGAGCGAACAGTTATAAATTGATATTGACGCATTCCTATTATTATTTTTGTGTGCTATTCGTAAATACTAATCACCATTCAACATGTATCACCGTCAATCCATGCATTATTGTGACAATGAACATTTCATGATGAGTAAATCAGTGCCGTGCCTGGTGTAAGTCGTTGAGCTGATGCATGCATGTCCCAACATAACTTCGTTCACTCAACAAAATATTACTACTGGTAGGGGAGAAACCATTGACTCACTCAGCTTATTACTACTGGTAGGGGAGAAACCATTGACTCACTCAGCTTAGCCTGCTTATATCATCAGATCACAACAGCGTGATTTTAAATCACATGCCCATCAACCAATGGCTACATATCTTCACATATCTACACTCATAAGGCGCTCATGTTTCGCTTTCGATGAGTGCCTCATGTGTTATAGCAAACTGCTCGTCGCGGTTCCCGACTTTTCTCTCTCCAAATAATACTGGAGGGGGATTCCTACGGGACGACCGACTAAAATACATATGTACATGGTATGGCGTGTCGTCCTGAGATATATGACACGATCATGAGGTTGAGCTGACCAACTATTCCATGTCACAGCAAAACCCTTACTATTACGCGTAAGCAAGTTCACTTGAAGTAATGTAATGTTACTAATTACGAGTATGACTACAACGGGAATACAGGCATCTGCTCCGCGGTTCTTACACCAACCACTCAGCGCCATTGTGACCATTATAAGTATGAGTACGCACCCAAAACCCATTATGTCTGCAGTTGTATGCTTGAAACTAGTGACTTATTTACTATTGAGTTATTTTTTCTGACCGACTTCCTTTCAATATTTTGTGGAATGGACACTAACACAATTTCATAATCGCATAAGACTAACACCATGAAGTCGAACAACTCCTCACTATGTTGTTACATGTTTTTCTTTTTTCAATAAACTCTCATGTTGAGATTATTATTATCCCAACATATCTGGTGACTGCTGATTCGGGGGGCTCTGTTGTGTTGTTGTTGCATGCGTCTATGCTGCGGGGTGTCGATGTCTGTCGTGCTGCTGTCGTTGTGCCCCGGGCGGACTCGGGATAGTAAGTATATTGACCACATTTAAACCTAAGCTGACCTCCCCGAGATTGCCCTGGGCTCGCGGCGATAGTGGTGCGACAGGCGCGCGATGCCAATATAGACGGCTTTATCCGAAACCACTTATCTGGCTCATATTGACCACCATACTTCTTCGCGGAATAGAACAATCAACCGTAAATGTACTTAGCATAAAACACGCACTTGAATCTACCACAAACCTGTGTCGCTTGACACAATTAACAAACCATAGGTGTACACCAAACCAGATAAAACTCGAAAGCAACAAAACATTTACACGTCAAACATTAGCCATATTTATATCGGTTACTGCCCTATCTATACTCGCATTCATCTTGCAGGGGACAACCTTAACATCACTTATTAAACTACTCCTCATTTTAGCAGGTGATATACATCCAAACCCGGGACCAGCTCCAGATAATGACTCCTCCCTAAACGACTCAGCATCTTCATATTCCAAACTCATAAATAGTGGACTGAGCATAATGCACCTTAATATACAAAGCATAAAGCACAAAATCGACATATTAGAAGTAGAGGCTCAACCTTATGATATCTTAATATTCACCGAAACTTGGCTTACACCAGACACATTAAATACAGAACTGTGCATACCTAACTTTAATCCTCCTTTTCGGTGTGACAGAATAGGCAGAATTGGTGGCGGAGTAGCTATATACGTTCGGAATTCACTTTTATCTAAACAACGCAGCGATCTAAACTTAAACGGCATTGATTCAGTTTGGATCGAAGTAAACACTCACCAACGTAAACTATTAATTGGTGGCATATACAGGCCACCAGACTCGAATAATGCTCACTGGACGTTAATGGAAGAAAACATTGATCGTGCATTTAACGAAACGTGTGACAATATCCTGATAGCAGGCGATTTTAATATTAACACACTTAACTCAACATCTAACAAAATTAACAGGCTCATATCTTCGTATAATGCCGAGCAGTTAATTACTTCACCAACACACTACACGGAGCACTCATCATCCCTCATCGACCTAATGTTCATAAAACACACAGACCAGATTCTCACCAGCTTTGTCGCGGATCCATTTATACCAGATCTTGTCCGATTTCATTGCCCAATCGTTTGTGTAATGAAATTTAATAAGCCCAAAATATCAATCTATAAGAGACGAATTTGGCTTTATGACCGAGGAGATTTTAACGCTTATAGAGATATACTAAAAAATCATAACTGGGCTAACTTAATTCAACCTGACGATATTGAAACAACGATAAAGTCATTAACCGATATAATTAATGATGCTGCATCCAAATCTATACCAAATAAACTTGTAACTATTAGACCTAATGATATCCCATGGTTTAATAATAGCTTACGCCGACTAATAAAAAAACGACATAGACTCCACAAAAAAGCAAAATCGTGTAAAACCGAAAGCGCCTGGGCCAATTTCAGAAAAATAAGAAACGAAGTGACAAGCCTCCTACGAAAGTGCAAATTAGAACATAAAAACAAATTGATAGAAACAATCAATACGAGTGACATTCTAGCAAAAACATGGTTTAAAATAGCCAAGCAACTAACAGACAAAGCCGGCTCATCCCCACAAATACCAATACTTATAGAAAATGGAACTGAAGCCAATTCTGACCTCGAAAAAACAGAGATGCTTAACGCCTACTTCTGTAAACAATCTTCTATTGATGACAGTAACCAAGTTTTACCACCTCTTACGTTACCCCAACACAACATATCTTCTATTCACATATCACAAAGAGATATATGTGACGCTATATCCCGTATCGACCCGTCCAAAGCATGTGGTCCAGACCTTATAAGTCCTCGCCTATTGAGAGAAGGTGCAAACGAGCTTTCATCACCTCTTTCTTTAATATTCAATATATCACTCAACTCCTCGCAATTTCCATGTTCATGGAAACTAGCTAACGTCATCCCAATATTCAAAAAGAATGATCCTTCAAATCCACAAAATTATCGGCCTATATCACTCTTAAGCTGTATCGGGAAGCTCATGGAACGTTGTATCCATAAGTATCTATATAATTATATAGTTAATAATAATATTCTCACACCATTCCAATCGGGGTTCGTCAAAGGAGACTCAACAGTAAACCAGTTACTATATGTATACAATGATATATGTAAGGCTTTGGATGATGGCAAAGAAGTTCGTGCAGTTTTTTGTGATATATCGAAAGCTTTTGATAGGGTCTGGCACCGTGGCCTTCTTTATAAGCTGTCTTCAGCAGGCATTACTGGCAATTTGCACCGATGGTTTACATCTTATCTATCTTCCAGGCAACAGAGAGTAGTTTACGCAAACTCTTCATCCCACTGGTCCACTATTAATGCCGGCGTTCCTCAAGGGGCTATCCTAGGCCCACTCCTCTTTTTACTTTATATAAATGATATAGTCACGGAAATCAAATCGAATATTAGACTTTTTGCCGATGACACGAGCTTATACATCATAGTCGACGACCCGAACACCTCCGCCATTTCTCTTAACGATGACCTCAAAACAATTAATCAGTGGTCGCGAGACTGGTTGGTCACGTTTAATCCATTAAAAACGGAAACAACGATATTTTCTCGAAAACAAAACAAACCGCAACACCCAGATCTTATCATGAACAATGTAACACTAAACCCCATTAGTGAACATACACACCTAGGTTTAACATTATCAGAAGATGGTAAATGGAAAACACACATTTCCCGCTGCATAAATAAAGCATGGCAACGAATTGGCATCCTACGTTCATTGAAATTCCTCCTAAATAGATCGGGTCTCGAACGTTTATACTTCTCATCCATTCGACCTCTCATAGAATACGGCGATGTCATTTGGGACAATTGCACTTGTGAACTGAAAAATGATTTGGACGCAATTCAAAATGAAGCCGCGCGAATAGTAACAGGAGCCACAAAACTATGCAGTATAGAAAATTTATATCGCGACTTAAAATGGGAAACGCTAAGTACCAGAAGAAGAAAACATAAACTAATACAACTCTTTAAAATGAAAAATAATCTTACACCTAATTATCTACATACTCTTATACCGACTCAAGTACAAAATCGCTACGCCCTTCGCAACGCGGATGATATTCCACATATTCCTTGCCGCACTCAAATGTACAATAACTCATTTCTACCGTCTGCTATACGCGAATGGAACACATTACCTGCAGAAATTAGAAACTCACCTAGCCTATCCATCTTTAAGTATCGAATGAACAAAAATACATCTAAATCAACACAACTTTTTAACATAGGCAACAGGAGAGACCAAATATTGCACGCTCGCCTACGACTAGCTTGTAGCTCGCTCAACTACGACCTATACCGAAAATCAATAGTAGATTCCCCTTTATGTTCTTGTGGATCACAAGAGACTGTAGACCACTACCTAACAGCATGCACAAACTATGAACTACAGCGTCAACAATATTTAACTGGGCTGGATTGTCCAGTCATTGCCGATAATCTTTTAAAACGGAAATGAGCACCTTTCATTAGAGAAAAACAAACACACGTGTTCCTACAGTTCACAAATATATTACAGCAACTATGCGGTTCTAATCGTATTAACTATATTCATCATTATATGTCAGACCAAAATGTATTGCTGGGAGGGGGGAATACTACGCATCGTCTTCATCATAAATCGCGCCGGCAGCCCCGAGTAGTAAGACGCATGGTACAGTCAGTTAACAGAGGTTATCCGATCAGCTCTCACCATCAAAATCACCACTTCTTTCCTCTCTGTTTTATTTCATTATATTATCTTTGTTCCTTCTCTAACACTACGTTTATAAACAATATAATCAGTCAAATTTGTATATTGCAATGCGCACTACATATGATTTGTATGTTACTCTGTCTTATATCTTGTAGGGAGATGAATTCATATAAGCTTCTAGCTTGTTTTCAAATCCTTGTATTTTGTTATGTAACATGTATATTGTACATTTGCCAATAAAATATTGTTTAAACTAAATCCCAGCTTATTGCATTAGCAGCCAGACCAGGCGGTGGATTCGCGTAGTCTGCCCATGGTTTACAATGTTCGCCAATATCTAATTAAAAACATCATAATTACGTCAGCGGACAATGCCAATTCGGCATAGGCTGCTTAAATATTCGGGCTTGATCAGGATATACATTGGACAGAAAGCAAATAAGCCTGGTGTTCTCTGCCGGTTTGGACACCTATCTTGCGTGGGTTACTCGACTTGACACATTCACTCAAATGTTTTTGCTACAAAAAAAAAACATTGTTTTCACAGGCCGCGCCAAACAGGCTATCGTTTTAATAAAGACTATCTGACCGTTACTAATTTCAAATGATGGCGTTAAATTGAGAATAAGAAAGTAAAATACTAATGGTCATGCTAATTAAATCGCTTACATGTAGTTACGACAAGCTATTAAATGGTGCATCAAAGCAAGCTGCGGGATGTATGTACTTATCATGAAGATAATTACTCCCCTTTGTAAATAATTTCCAAAGTGAGGCTGGGTTCAAAAACAATAACAGCAAAATAAGATGAGATAACAAAATAAATTTATTTAACTATTTTTGCCAGTTTTATGCAACTTTTAATTGATAAAAAGCAGATCCACTCCACGATCGTGAAATAGCGAATTGTCAGGTAGAAGTGTATACAGCCAAGACATTTTCTATGCATGCATATAGATTACAATAGAATGCCGGCCGTTGTTCACAGGTTTGACTGTACACACTCATGGGATAAATTTTATATTTTCTACACACTATGGATATATGAGACACACCATGTGACTTTGTACCTTCGGACATCTGCGTAATTTCATTAAATACAATTAAATTAATGAGACACGCCATGTTATTTTGTACCTTCGGACAGATGTACAAAATAGCATGGCGTGTCTCATGTGGCTGTGACTGGAGAAAATGAAGTTTATTTATATTGTTTGTTAGAAGGAAGGCGGGCGTTTCATTGATGGAATAGCCACCAGATCTTGATCAGAATGTGCGGTGTGAAGGCTGATCTGGATCTACATAGGTCTCAAAACCCATAAGCCTAATTTCCGCAGTCACAGCGACAGATACGTACCAGGAGACGTCGCCTCCGGGAATGACGTGGTGTATCATTGATGAAATAGTGAACAGTGCAGATCCTGATCAGACTGTGCGGATGCACAGGCTGATCTGGATCTACACAGGTCACAAAACACATAAGCCTCATTTCTCCAGTCACAGCGATATATACGTACCAGCAAGCGTCGCCTCTGCAAATGAAGCTGTGTATAGTTTGTGTTCAAATGCGGGTGCGTTGTCATTGAGATCGTTCAGCCCGACCCGTATAATGCGCTCTATAGAGTGTGGGCTCGAACCCCGATCAGTGACGGAGATAACGACATCGTAATACTCGCAGCCCCCGGTGGCTGGGTCCCGGTCCAGTGTGGGGCTGATCACAATAAGGTCGCCCGACACGCTGTCCAGGTAAAACAGCCCGCTTATTGTCCCGCAGCTACCTGTAGTATATACAAGCGATATACGAGACAGGCCAAAATTTACGATATTTTCTTCAAAAGACGTCAGAAGTTGACAAAATGTTCGGAACAAATGCGGAATAGGATTCCACAGTTGCTATGAACATTTTGTCAACTTCCGACGTCATTTAAATAATATTATGTTTCAGGAGACGTATTTAACTTGTATAAATAATTAAAAAATATCATGCCTCATTTGTATATGAAAATAGCCCGATACCACCGCGAGTCACTATCAGTAAAATAAATATTCCTAAATGATTATACATGTATCTTTATAGCAGGCACTCAAAATCTTTAGAACTGGTGGAATAGTGACACAATTATACACTTATTTAATTCCTATAAAGAACATTTTGTATCTACTGAGTGGGCATGTACATTTAATCAAAAGGAAAAGAAAATTATGAAAATGATCTCGTCTCGTTGGAGATTTTCAACTAGATGCGAAAATAGTCAATGGTGTGTCCCCACGAAAACATATTGGATATATCTCCAGGTTTCATACTTTTTGCAGGGTCATGTGATGAACAAAATATCACGATCAGTTCCATGCAATACAAAGTTAATGAAACTCGTCAGCAAATTTATTCACTGCGCCAGAAGTGCACTTCTCCAGATCTCACACCAGTTGGAAACTTGTTTGTGGCTGTGGCTTGAGAAATGGGGCTTATGAGTTCTGCGACCAGTGTAGATCCAGATCAGCCTGTGCATCCGCACAGTCTGATCAGGATCTACACTGTCATTCCATCAATGAAGCACGTGTCACACTTCTAACAAGCAGTATTGATTGCTATCATGCTACATGAGTGTGCTATTTGATCAGGTGCTACACTGGTCACACAACCCTCAGTGGCGGATCCAGGATTTCTCAAAGAGTGGGGGGGGGGGGGGGGGTGGGGGGGGGGGGGGGGGGGGGGCCACATGAAACTTGAACGAGGTATGCTCGTTTGTCGACTGAGTGGAGCGAGGGAGTTGGCTAGGTGGGTCCGGGGGGCATGCCCCTCCACAAAATATTTGAATTGAGGAATCAATTTCCTGCATTCTACTGCCTTTTTTTTTCATAACAGTCCATACAATCGTAAAAGAAAAAATAAAAAAAAATAAAAAAAATCGGGATTTCTGAAGGGGGGTGGGCCCAGGCCCCCCCCTGAATCCGCCCCTGACCCTTAAGCCGCATTTCTCCAGTCACAACCACAATTGAGATCCTTTATTAATACATTATGCTGTGAAGTCAACTTTACGGAATAATAAAATATCACTTACTAGCGTCTATAGAACTGATAGCGAACACCAGCGTGCCATCAATTCCTTCGTCATCGTCGGTTGCCACGGCAGTGACAATCGTTGTGCCGACACTTGAGCTCTCATCAATGTTGTAGGGAGTCGTCGCGTCCGTCCAAGCCGGAATGAATGTGTCCCAGACCGGGGTGTGCTCGTTTTCACCCGTGATCTAAATGATAGATCGGGGTTTTACAGCAACCGTTCAACAGCAAGGTCATATGTAGATGGCAATGCACATGGAGGCTGGTATGCAGAGTGCGCAGACACTTTTCAACACCTGTATAGTGGTATTGGCAAAAAGTGTAGATCCAGATGAGCCGGCTCGTGACGAACCATCTCATCAGGACCTGCACTTTTTGCAAGTAATGTTCATAATATTGAGAACAAAAACTTCCCATGTTCATAAATGGACTGGTCTGAAAATCATTTTGTGATGATTGGATTGGTTGCCAAAATTAACATATCAAAATCCATTCCAGTTACTTAGGGGTGAAAGGGTTAATCTGCCGAGATTTGTTTGTGGATGTGCAAAAAAAAAATGTTTGGCCCCCCCCCCCACCCCCCCCCCCCCCCGATAACGCGTAACACTCCCAGGGCTGTACAAATTGATTTTTTAGCCACTTGTCCCGGACAAGTGACTTGACAAAAGTGACTTGCGCGGACTTGTCCCGGAAAATATAATTTTCAGGGCAAGTAATTTTGAAAAAGTGACTTGTCCTCGTAAGATTTCTTATACGAAACTGTCCCAAAACAAAAACTATTATCATAGTTGTTAAATATAATACAATTGAGCACTTAGCACATATACATATTATATTAAATATCTATAATAATAAACATTGTATAGTACATATTTATTATTGTGGTCTTTTGTCACTGTGCCACCGCGGACATAACGTTGCGACAAGTGCATACTCAAAACACATTTATCATTTTGGCTGTGATAATGTAATCAATTCAGTATAATAATTCTGCATACTTCTAATCATCAAATATATGCAGTCGTTAGTTCTATATGAAATAATGCATTTTAGGAAAAATAAATGATTACTCCCTCAAAGTATACTTTGCAATGTTGGCGAAATAGGCTACTGGTCATGATGAATCCCTTCACATACTACCAAACAACCACCCAAAGATACCTATAGTCTGTTTCACGAAAGCTGCCCAAATTTTACGGCTATATAAACAATTCAAAAACAAGATTTCTTTTGATAATATTAAATTAAAGGAAAAATTAAGAATGAGCCTTCTTTTTATTTCGTGAAATTTGGTCAAATATTGATTTTATTACGAAAAATTCAATTCTCTATGGGAATTTAACATGGGGAAAAAGAGGTAGAGGACTTATGGGAGGAGTCCGAAACCTAGCTAGATAGCTTGGAAATGATCTAAGTAAGAAAACAAAAGTTAAATTTTAAAAATCGGTCCAGTATTTCTGAAATACTAAAAAAATTCCCCCATGTTAAATCCCCATAGACATCTTCACTCCGTGAAGATGTCTATGGGGATTTAACATGGGGAGATTTTATTTTCGCAATAAAATCAATATTTGACTAAATTTCACGAAATAAAAAGAAGGCTCATTCTTAAATTTTCCTTTAATTTAATATTATCGAAAAAAATATGGTTTTTGAATTGTTTATATGGCCGTAAAATTTGGGCAGCTTTCGTGAAACAGACTATAGTAATGTAGAACCTTGTGTAAGAAGCAACTGTAAGAATTGAGGGGCTCACAGATACCCTCGCTCGCCACCTGGTCCGCCCAACAAATATCTTTCTAAGTCAGTTGGCCGTGACCATGTGTGGGCTTTACAATGAAAATATCGATCATGATAAAGAAGAATATAAAGTTTCAAGTGTATCCAACTTATGGTTGCAGAGATAATTGGTACTCAAAAACTTTTTACGCAAATCTTAAGGACAGATGAACGTATGGAAATATGAAAACTATCCCTAGACATACTTCAAATGCCGGGGTATAATTTTATTAATGACTTGAACATACGGTAACGTAGACGGTGGCAGTGGAGGACTTGGCGCCGTCCGAGGCTGTGACCTCCAACGTGTACATGAAGTTATAGGCACTAAGGGCGTCATAGTCGAGCTGTGTGCTTGTCGTGCGCACTTCGTTCCCGGTCATCATGAAATTGGAGCTGACGATGCTGTAGGTGACCGTATCTATGGCGTCGCTGTCACTAGCATACACCTGCTTTACGGACACATCTACAAGGTCAGGATCAGTAAGATTTTCGGAGTTGAAAACTGAAATTCAGCATTTTTTGTGCATATCTCAGACAGTGTCCTTAACTCATTGAAGACTATGGATACACTACCAATGAAACGTATCATTGAAAAAAATCTGACTACTTATGCAAAGAATTTGTTTGTTTGTTAGGGTTTAACGGCCTATCAACAGCTAAGGTCATTTAAGGCCGGGTCAATGGGTTTAGTACTAAATCCCATATATTACCTGTACAAGTACATGCACATGTTCAAGCACGTGTACAAATGGGGGGAAATGCCAAAATCAGAACTGAATATTTACAATAAAAAATATATTCAGCCCTGAAATCAGAATAATCCTGATCTGATGCCAGGTCCTCGCCACACCAGAATCACTTGGCCCACTCCCAAAAGCAATAGGATCAGTAATAATCTTATCACTTTTATAATGGGCAATAACCAAATTCAACTCCCAGGTAATAAAAGAGCCACAGATAAAAACGTACCCAAGGGCCAAACCAGGCAAATCCTGATTCCTATATTAAGGAGGAATCCCTACCGTTAATATACGCTGTCGCATTCGCCCGACCACCACCCACACTTTTGCGAAGAGATAAAGAATTTTGAAAATGGCAGAAGAAATTCTCAATCATTTAGAGACAGTGCCTTTAACTTGGTGAAGTCTATGGATACAATATGTTTTATTGAAAAATTCTGATTACTTTCATTTCTAGATAAAATATATATGTTGTTACCACTCATTTCAACCGTCTCGTCGAGACGGTTCAATTGAGTGGTAACAACATATATTTTTGCAAATAAATAAAGAAAATGGCAAAAGAAATTCTCAAACATTTAATATCTGAGACAGTGCCTTTAACGTGTTGAAGTCCATGGATACAATACGTTTTATTGAAAAAAAATCTGATTACTTTTATTTATACATAAAAATATATGTTGTTACCACTCATTTGAACCGTCTCATCCAGACAGTTCAATTGAGTGGTAACACTATATACTTTTGCGACGAAATAAAGAAAAGGGCAAACGGAATTCTCAAACATTTAATATCTGAGACGGTGCCTTTAACTTGTTGAAGATAATGGATACAATAAGTTTTATTGAAAAAGTCTGATTATTTTTATTTCTATATCAAATTTGTATGTTGTTACCACTCATTTGAACCGTCTTGTCGAGACGGTTCAATTGAGTGGTAACAACATATACTTTTGTGAAGAAATAAAGACAAGAAACGAGGCAAAGCCACGAAGGCCAGGTTTTTTCCAAGCATAGACACTTGGATAACATAATTATACCCACTTTTTGTAGACTAGATGGCCGTGGCCTGCATGTCGCGCCTTGGGGCGAGGCATGGACACTAAAAAAATAGATATAGTAGATGGAAAAACTTTAACGAAAAAACTTTAACCGGACACGGACGTATGGACGGAAGGACGGACGTATGCCAAAATGCAAAAAATGCGCTTTCCGCAAGCGGGTGCGACAATGATGATAAACACCCATGTGAAGTATCAAGGTAATGGGTGAAGCAGTTGCAGAGATATAGTACATTTAAAAACTTTAACAAAAAAATTCAAAGTAATTTGACCTTGACATTGTGCACCGGGGCCGCACGGTTGGGGGTTAGAATGAAAATATGGATGATGATAAACACCCATGTGAAGTTTCAAGGTAATGGGCGAAGCAGTTTCAGAGGTATAGTATAACGAAAAAGTTGTAAGCAAAAACTTTAACCAGACGTACGTTAAAAAGTTAACGTTGAAAATGGCTAAGTCAATTACGTAGAAATAATAGGTGAAGGTAAAAAAAATGGTCACATGTTGGATAGTTGTATGTGGTAGGCACCCCTTGGTTATGAAGCTGTGAAAGTTTGGTGGTCCTAGGTGGTACAGTACCAAAGAAATGGACTTAAACACGAAAACTTAACATTGTAAACGCGAAAACTTAACATTGAAAATGGCTAAGTCGACTGCGCGGAAAAACTGGGTAAAGTTAAAAAAAAGTAACATGTTGGATAGTGATATGTGGTGGGCACCCCTTGATTATCAAGCTGTGAAAGTTTGGTGGTCCTAGGTGGTACAGTACCAAAGAAATGGACTTAAACACGAAAACTTAACATTGTAAACGCGAAAACTTAATATTGAAAATGGCTAAGTCGACTACGTGGAAAAAATGGGTCAAGATAAAAAAAAAGTAACATGTTGGATAGTGATATGTGGTGGGCACCCCTTGATTATGAAGCTGTGAAAGTTTGGTGGTCCTAGGTGGTACAGTAACAAAGAAATGGACTCAAACACGAAAACTTAACACTGATTGTGGACGCCGCCCGCCCGCCCGCCGCCCGGCTTTCGCCAATCCAATAGCCTGGATTTTTTTTCAAAAAACCTGGCTAAAAATGGCAAAAGAAATTCTCAAACATTTTATTGAAAAAATCTGATTACTTTCATTTCTAGATAAAATATATATTTTATAGTTAAACTTGCGCAAGCGACCACATGCATTAAGCGACTTTTGTCTTATGCGACCAATTACAATTCTCCCGACCATTTGGCCTATAGAATGACAGTGTATTAAACGACTTTCACTTAACGCGACCACCGGCCACACAATTTGTAACCAACAGCAATGGTCATCTGTACTAAATGACCATTAATTGACAGGATGTCACTTTCTCCAGGTGAAATTAGCCTCAAGCATGTGACAAACAAAGGAAACAAATCCCCTGTCAGTGTCAAAATGTGAATGGTGCATATTGTTTATCTTTACTGACCTGAAACCTTGTTCTGAAAAGCTTGTTTCCTTAGTGATTACTAAGGGAATTAACTCATGGTCGCTCAGCACATGGGAAAACATCTGCGTATTTCACTAATTTTTTTTCTTGTGTACAGAATTTCAAGCATTTTTATTTCACCCAATTCCAATTTTCTTCACGCGTAACGATACTATTATATATACCAAACACTGCGTTAATAAATCATTATTCTATCAGCTGGCTTGGATGTCTGTCAAGGATTGGTAAAAATCACCGGAGCGTAACACGTCTGGTCCGAAGTGATCACTGTCACTACTGCCTATTTGTGATTTCGGCTGGGCGATTTTATTTCGCAATAACATTCGCATTCATTCATCTATTTTGATACAATCATACGGACAGCATGGGAGGTCTTGCAAAGTTACATACCCACAAATAATGGAGAGACAAATGTAATAAACATGTGGAGGGAGATACACTGGTCACAAATTGACACCGCTCACAGCCGTCTTCAAACGTTGTTTGACCATGGCTGTAGCAAGCATGGGAGTGGAACACTATCACCAATCCTGAAAATTTATTTGAGCAGCGGATTGCGCTGCAATTTGCTAGGGAGGTCTGGGGGCATGCCCCCCCCCCCCCCCCACATAATTTTTTTTCAATTCTAGATGCTCTGTGCTTCATTCTGAGGTATATTTAGCATTAAATAGATCACATTTTCCACCGAAAAAATATGCTGTAATTAGGAAAAATTGGCAACATAATCCATTTCAATTTAAAATAATACTTGCAACAAGATGTCAGTACATGTATAACAGGGATTCCGCTGAGGAAAATAAAAGAATCGCCACTTAAAAAAAAAATCATTTTTTCCACCCGAAACTTGTACTTTTTTATCGCCATTCTCAACGGATTTACAAGATTCACAAAAGTGGTCCCTGGGACCTCAAATCCGGATTTCCGGATTAATTCGGAAATTTCCCATGCCTGTGTAGACAATGCTCATACGTAATGCATGTGTCTCATGACATAACTAGAACGCGCCATTATGTCACCAGACAAGTTCGCAATGGTTGCACTGAAATTTTGAAATTGATGCGGCTGCATCACGCGACGTGTACTGCGGCCCCGGAACATGTATGTGTAAATCAGCAGTTTGAATGGAGCAGATTATCAAAGTACCGAATGTACCGCATATATGCTCAAATTGAATAATATTTCCGACGGAAATGTAACAACAATGTTCGACCATGTGCAGCCGTGGGTAAACTTTTACTGTGGCACTCGGGAACTGTTTGAACCTGCAGCCTACGGCCTTGAGGTTCAAACAGTTCCCTCGAGCCACGGCAAACGTTTACCCACGGCTGGACATTGTCGAACCTTATATTTCTCTATTCATAGCCACATACAGCGCTCCAGACAAGGTGCGTATTGGCGTATTTTATGCACTTATTTTAGCAGAATATGCATTGATTATCAAAAGTGGGAGTACAAAATACTCACAGCAATGTGAAAATATGCATTGATTTTCAAATTGAGTATGTTGAGTAGTGAAAATGCTGTAATAAGGTTGAAAATTTACTTAGTTGAGCTGCAAAAAGCAAACAGTGTTTGTTTTTTGCAGCTCTAATAAGTGAATTTTTAAATGTGTTTTTATTTTTTATCATTTGTTCCTTATTTGATAAGGAAGAAAATCAATAACGCATTTGTAAAAGTAAAATACGCATTGAATTGGAAACATGGAGGTATAATACTCTTTAGATACAAAACTTATCTGGAGCTCTGCACATATACACACCTTGTGCCGTGTTTTCAGCCAAAATGGCGTAGTAGGTGGAGGTTGTGAACGTGGGCGTATTGTCATTGATGTCCACCATTGTGATGGTCAGTGTCTCTGTGGCGGAATTGCTTGCAGAGTCTTCCACATGCAGGGTCACCGTGAATGAAGTGGTTGAAGCAGTCTCATAGTCCATTATCTCCCTTGTAGTTACTTCCCCTGTCGCCGAGTTGACATGGAAGTTCGTCACGTCACCTACAATGAATGGATTGCAGAGCTCCAGATAAGGTGCAAATTGACATATTTACACATCTAGTTTAGCAGAATACGCATTGATTATCAAAAGTGGGAGTACAAAATACTGACAGCAATGTGAAAATACGCATTGATTTTTAAACAATTGAGCAGTGGAAATACAATAACAAAGTTAAAAATTTACTTAGTTCAATTGCGAAAAGCAAACAGTGCAAACATTTGTTCCCCATTTAATAAAACAGATAATCAATAATACATTTGTAAAAGTAAAATATGCATTGAATTTGAAATCTGTGGGTATAATATTCTTTAGATACAAAACTTATCTGGAGTCGGTGTATGAAGCTATGAATGGATGGGCGGGCGCATGGGCAGGCGGTAGGGCGTGCTGTCGGGTTTTCAGGTGCGGCGTGCCGCTGATAATGCAGAGAGCATTACACTTTAATTCAGCATGTTTTACTATGTATGCATGCTGGCTACAGTATATGCAATACAGCACAATCATTTTAATATTGGGTAGATATGAATAGATATGTATATATGAAATGCAACATAGCAGCTCTTGAGATTCGGTGAGAAACATTCACGCTACCCTCGATCAACTTAAATTTAAACTTAAACCCATGTAACGCAGTTTTCAACCCAAAAACCTGCTCACATAATGATACGATAATCACTGATTTTGATATGATCACATGTTAGAATGTGTTAACCCTTAGACCGCTACTCACAACAATTGTCGTCTGCTGTTGCTTTTATATCTTGCCTTATTTCTCAATAAAACATGTTTTGACAGCACTTCAGAATCATTTCCAATGGAAATGATTCTGAAATGCTGTCAAAGCATGTTGTAAATTATTCTAAAGTGCTGTCAAAGCATGTTTTTGATGATACAAATGGAGAATAGAAAATAAACAGTAGACAACAAAACATGTTCGTCCATACATAATTCCATAGTTATTACGTGTCTTTCATGATATTTATGGCTAATCATGATTGAGTGTACGTAACAAGTAAGTATATTTCATTACAGTTTGATATGTATATATTGATATGTTCTATAGTTCTACAGCTTGATAAACTTGATATCACCAGACACTACTAAGAACAGGAGTGCCGCAAGTCACAAAATACGCCCGTCGAAGATGGGCCAGACAGCGAAGATGCAGAAATGTGAAGCTGTGACAAAGGCAATTAACATTAATGATAATTTGAAACTCTATAGCATTATTTCTTCATCTCGTTGTGCTAAACATGTATACTAATTTATGCAGAGATATGTAAAGTAGAAATGATATAGAATTGGATAGAAATGTAGAAAAAATGGCTAAGTTAAAAAGGTGAATATTTTTTCGGCATAAAACACCAAGGTGCACATATTCAATATGTATAGAAGATGTGTGTATATTTTCAAATCGATCAACTGAACGGTTTCAGAGGAGTTGTGTACACAAACTCTGTACCCTATATAGAATTGCATAGAAAAATGAAAAAGTTAAAAAAAATGATATTTTTGTTAAAAATATTTTTTCGGCATACAATCATCAAGGTGCACATCTTCAATATGTGTAGAAGGTGTGTGTATAATTTCAGATCGATTGACAGTACGGTTTCGGAGGAGTTGTGTACACAAACTATGTACCCTATATACATTGGAATTGAATACAAAAATGTAGAAAAAATGGCTAAGTTAAAAATGTGATATTTTTGTTAAAAAGTATGTTTTCGGCATAAAAACACCAAGGTGCACATCTTCAATATGTGTAGAAGACGTGTGTATAGTTTCAGAACGATCAATTGAACGGTTTCAGAGGAGTTGTGTACACAAACTACCGGTGTGCACTTTTTCTGTCGGTAAAACATAATGCTATAGCAAATCCATGATTTTAAAAACAGTCATATAAAAACTGTCTGTTTCACAAATCCTGTCCAAATTTTGCGGATATATAAACAATGCAAACAAATTTTTTTTCAATAATATTAAATTAAAGCAAAATTTAAGAATGAGCCTTCTTTTTATTTTGTGGCATTTGGTCAAATATTGATTTTAATGCGCAAAAAGACAATTTCCCCATGTTCCCTATGTTAAATCCCCCTTGACAACGAGTGAAAATGTCTATGGGTATTTAACAGTGAAGATGTCTATGGGTATTTAACAGTGAAGATGTCTATGGGTATTTAACAGTGAAGATGCCTTATGGGGATTTAACATGGGGAAATATTTAGAATTTCAGAAATTCTGGACCGATTTAACTTTTGTTTTCTTAGATAATTTCCAAGCCATTTAGTCAGGTTTCGGAGTCTATGTCCAAATGTTTTTGTTTTTTTTACTCCTTCCACAGCTCCTCCACCTCCTTTTCCCCCATGCTAAATTCCCATAGACAAACTAAATTTTCGTAATAAAATAAATATTTGACCAAATTTCACGAAATAAAAAGTTTGTTTGTTTGTTTGTTGTGGTTTAACGGCCTATAAACAGCTAAGGTCATATAAGGCAGGGTCAATGTGTTTAGTACTAAATCCCATATATTACCTGTACAAGTTCACGAAATAGAAAGATTTAAAATTTAATATTATCGAAAAAAGTATTGTTTTTGCATTGTTTATATGGCCGTAAAATTTGGGGAGGTTTCGTGAAACAGACAGTAGGCTGGTATTCTATTTGTCAGGTAACGTTTTATACTAGCCCAGAGCTCCAGATAAGCTGTGTATTTGCTTAAATACCCAATTAAAATTACCAAAAACCCAATTCAAATCAGAAGTAGCGAGTATCAAAAAGCAATACAAATTACATGGTACCTTTATCATGCTGCAGAAAACAATAAACAGACCACAAATATAGCATAGTTTTCTTATTTTCCATGAAAACACATCTTGGTATTTGCCAAGACATGTTTTCATTTCGAAGCAAACTATTCAATAATTGCTGTCTGTAAACAGTAGTGTGATTTTTGAGCTGTGATAATGTAATACATTCGGTATATTAAACTTAATAAATATATCATTGAATTGAAAATTTCTCCCTCAAAGTGTACTTAATAGCAAGATATGTTTGGTGAAATTAGCTACTGATAAATTGCAGGTTAGTCCAAGTGGCAAACAATTCTGAGAGCTTACGGAACAAGAGTTGTCAGAAGATACTGTGCCAAGTTTCAGTGAAGGCTGCCAACAGTTGGCAGCCTTCACTGAAACTTGGCACAGTTGTATAAAAAACATGAATATTATATAACTTGACCTTGGGTTAAGGGGTGTGCGGTGGACCTTGACATCGAGGTCAGTGGTGGAAGGTGGGTAGTGGATTTGCTATAGCATGCTATAGCATATTAAGATGAATGCATGTATGAAATATCAATGCGCTCACTGAAAACAGAAGTAAAACAAAATTTAACCCAACGCTAAGTTTATGAATGCCCAAAGTTGGTGATTGTCTACAGCATGATATCTATTCACATGAGGAATGCATGTATGAATGTGCTAAGTTTGTGACCTTGACCTTGGGGAAAGGGGTGGGGGTGGGTCATGGATTTGCTGTAGCACAATAGAGGATTATCAGATGAATGCACGTATGAAGTATCAAGGCGTTCCCTGTAAAGAAATGGAAGTTATAAAAAGACATTTACTCCAAAGTTAAGTTTATGATGTTGATCTTGGGGAAAGGGGTGGGGGGTTGGTCATTGATTTGCTGTAGTACAATAGAGGATCATCAGATGAATGCATGTATCAAATATCAAAGCGTTCCCTGTAAAGAAACAGAATTTACACAACATTTACCCCAACGTAAAGTTTATGAACATGCTAAAGTTTGTGACCTTAACGTTGGTGTAACGGTTGGATGGTGGGTTGCGGATTTGCTACAGCATAATAGAGGGTCATCTGAGGAATGCATGTATGAAATATCAAGGTGTTCCATGAAAGGAAACAGATATTATAAGACATTTACCCCAACGTTAAGTTTATGAATGTGCTAAGTTTGTGACCTTGACCATGGAGTAAAGGGTGGGGGTGGGTCATGGATTTGCTACAGCACAATAGAGGATCATCAGATGAATGCATGTATGAAATATCAAAGCGTTCCCTGTAAAGAAACAGAAGTTACACAACATTTATTCAAACGTTAAGTTTATAAACATGCTAAGTTTGTGACCTTGACGTTGGGGTAAGGCTTGGGTGGTGGGTTGTGGATTTGGTACAGCATGATAGAGGGTCATCTGAGGAATGCATGTATGAAATATCAAGGCATTCCATGAAAGGAAACAGATGTTATAAGACATTTACCCCAACGTTAAGTTTATGAATATGCTAAGTTTGAGACCTTGACCTTGGGATAAGGGGTGGGCGGTGGGTCATGGATTTGCGATAGCACGATAGGGTATCATCAGATGAATGCATATGTATGAAATATCAAGGCATTCCATGAAAGGAAACAGATGTTACAAGACATTTACCCCAACGTTAAGTTTATGAATGTGCTAAGTTTGTGACCTTGACCTTGGGAAAAGGGGTGGGTCATGGATTTGCTATAGCATGATAGAGTATCATCAGATGAATGCATGTATGAAATATGAAGGCATTCCCTGTAAATAAACAGAAGTTACACAGCATTTACCCCAACGTTAAGGTTATGAATGTGCTAGGTTTGTGACCTTGACCTTGGGGTAAGGGATGGTTGGTGAGTCGTGAATTTGCTGCAGCATGATAGAGGGTCATCTGAGGAATGCATGTATGAAATATCAAGGCGTTCCATGAAAGGAAACAGATGTTATAAGACATTTACCCCAACGTTAAGTTTATGAATGTGCTAAGTTTGTGACCTTGACCTTTGGGTAAGGGGTGGGCGGTGGGTCATGGATTTGCTACAGCACAATAGAGGATCATCAGATGAATGCATGTATGAAATATCAAAGCGTTCCCTGTAAAGAAACAGAAGTTACACAACATTTATTCAAACGTTAAGTTTATAAACATGCTAAGTTTGTGACCTTGACGTTGGGGTAAGGCTTGGGTGGTGGGTTGTGGATTTGGTACAGCATGATAGAGGGTCATCTGAGGAATGCATGTATGAAATAACAAGGTGTTCCATGAAATGAAACAGAAGTTATAAGACGTTTACCCCAACGTTAAGTTTATGAATGCGCTAAGTTTGTGACCTTGACCTTGGGGTAAGGGTTGGGTGGTGGGTTGTGGATTTGATGCAGCATGATAGAGGGTCATTTGAGGAATGCATGTATGAAATATCAAGGTGTTCCATGTAAGGAAACAGATGTTATAAGACATTTACCCCAACGTTAAGTTTATGAACATGCTAAGTTTGCGACCTTGACCTTGGGGTAAGGTGTGGGAGGTAAGTGGTGGGAGGTTGGTCATGGAATTGCTACAGCATGATAGAGGGTCATCTGAGGAATGCATGTATGAAATAACAAGGTGTTCCATGATAGGAAACAGAAGTTCTAAGAGATTTACTAAACGTTAAGTTTGTGGACGACGCCGACGCCGATGCCGACGCCGACGACGCCGGGGGTATGCCATAAGCTCTTCCGCACTTTGTGCAGACGAGCTAAAAATGATTCACAATCCGAGACCAAAGGGCTTACTACTGTCTGTTCCACATTTTGCTACCGACAAACTTTTGGCTATTACACACATTCAATCTAAAATATATTTAAAAGTACATGTAAGTACTTTTTTATCAATAACAAAAGTCACCCACCTCCCCAAAAAAAATTGATGTTATTGCGAAAAAAATATTTTTCTTTTAAATATTTTTGTTTATTTGTGAACCAATTTTCAAAATCTAACTTTTTTTTTCTTAGTTACATCATTTTCAAGCTATCTCGCCAGGTTTCCAAAATTTTGGATATTGACTCCCCATGTTAAATTCCCATAGGAAAATCTTTTTTTTTTCGCAATAAAATCAATATTTGACGGAAGTTCATCAAATAATTTTTTTTTGGGGAGGGTGACTTTTTTGTTATTGATGAAAAAGTACTTACTTTTAAATATTTTGTAGATTTAATGTGTTTAATGGCCAAATGTTCGTCGGCAGCAAAACGTGGAACTGACTATAGTATATGTGGCTGTGACTGGAGAAATGGACAATATCGGATAAAAAGTGGCCAAATGTTCGTCGGTAGCAAAACGTGGAACTGACTATAGTATATGTGGCTGTGACTGGAGAAATGGACAAAATCGGATTAAAGATCAGTGTAGCTCCTTGTTAAATAGCAGACTCCTGTAGCATGACAATGATCTACATTGCTTGTTAGAAGCAAAACAGATGTTTCATTGATAGAATGTGAACAGTATAAATCATGATCATACTGATTGGCTACAAAGGTTAATCTGGATCTTCACTAGTCAAAAAAAAACATAAGCCCCATATCTACAGTCACAGCCACACGTTCTCTATGTCTGTTGGTTCAATTACATGAAGGCCACAAACCTGTGATAGAGTACGCAAGCGAGGCATCATTAGTATCTACATCAGTGGCGGAGAACGGAAATGTAATCACCGTTCCAATGGTCTGTTCTTCATTCACGGACGCGGTAAACGTGCCGGTTATAACAGGAGGCTCGTCGTCCTCATCGGCAATATTTATGTCCAGGTTTCCATCGGTCGACCCGCCGGAAGAACT
This sequence comes from Conchocele bisecta, assembly GCA_029237695.1. NCBI lineage: Eukaryota > Metazoa > Mollusca > Bivalvia > Lucinida > Thyasiridae > Conchocele > Conchocele bisecta. The sequence goes on from CM055266.1 coordinate 65,760,048, forward strand.
GACTGCCCTGGTGATATGGGAATGGAATGGTGCTTAAAGGCCCATCAACACAAAAGAGTATAATTTAGGGCCAAGAGAGGATATGGGAGATTCCATAGGCCTTTGGCGTGTTTCGGCTTTCATTGGTATAACTATATATATGAACAAGGCTTATAGCTTTGGTCGGACACGACCTCGTATTCCGCGATTTTATTAACGCTAATGTAAATATTTTGGCGGAATGTGCACATGTTCATTTGAGAATTATTGTTATCTTTCTGACATAGCATAATTAGAACTTAATTAATTTATGAAAAGAATATTGAATTACAACTGGTTTTCCTAGGTCGGACACTACCACGTTTCATAACAAATGAAATAATGCGTTTAAGGCTCTAAAATCAATATTGTAGTGGCAAGTTCATATGTTCATTTGAAAATTATTGGTAACCTACAGAAATACATATAATACGGTACATAGAAAATTACAATTTTTAAACATGTTATTTTGTTACAATACGAGCTTGTGTCCGACCAGAAGTTGTATACCTTATAATAAATACCAAAGTAAATCGCGTTATTTAAGCTCAAGGGAAGTAATCATTGTAATGTATAAAGTATTACCAGCGCCGTTCAATTATAGCAGTACCGCCAAAAGCCGAAACACGCCGAATGCCTGTGGGAGATTTAAGCATCAGGGCTCCAGATAAGGAATTAGTAATTGAGTATTTTCACTCCATCATTTCTGATGCAATTGGGTATTTCAAAATTTTAATTGGGTAAAATAAAATCACACTACTGTTTACACATCAACAGACAGCAATTATTGAATAGTTTAATTGCTTCGAAATGAAAACATGTCTTGGCATTTCATTAGAATTGTCTCCTTGGAGACAATTCTAAGGAAATACCAAGATGTGTTTTCATGGAAAATAAGAAGAAATATGCTACATTGTATATTTGTGGTCTGTTTATTATTTTCTGCAGCATGATAAAGGTATCACAAAACTGTTATTGTTTTTTGATACTTGCTACTTCTGATTTCAATGGGTTTTTGGCAATTTTAATTGGGTATTGATTGACTTTATTATTCGCTTTATACATTTTCCCCACCCACTTTTCCTGGAGAAATTTACTTTTGTCCGCCATAATGGCTATGCGAACACCTCGGCTCCCTAATGTTGCATCATGGGAACTTGGGTAGTTATAAAAGCGCCTACATTTCAAACTCTCATCTCAGTCGAATTCTCGCTCACAACGCGTTAGCACTCAATCGTCGCACCACAGATTCACCTCATTTTCACGTATAGCACGACAAGGTAATTATCACCTTAAAAAGGACCTCATAGAACCGCAGCACCTCGTCTCCTTGACATATATACTGATTCCCCGGAACCTCACACAGAACCTCATACAGAACCCCAGCACCTCGACTCCTTGACATATAACTGATTCTCCAGAACCTCAAACAGAACCCCACCGAACCCATATCACATTACAGTGTCATACTCATATAAGACTGGTTCCTCGGAACCTCGTACACATATTCATAGAGCCAGTCTCCCCCTATGGGATACAGAACCTCACCACACGGTACCCCTGTCGGTTTAGCCGGAACCTCACACAGAACCCTAAACCAGTAGTCTATTTCATCAACATTGCAAAGTATACTTTACTAGCAAAGTATAGTTCGAGGGAGTAATCATTTATTTTTCCTGAAATGCATTATTTCATGTAGAACTAACAAATGCATATATTTCATGATTAAAAGTATGCAGAATTATTATACTGAATTTATTACATTATCACAGCCATTAAATGGCTGTGATAATGTAATAAAGTCAGTATAATAAAAATTATTAAACTTAAAAAAAAATTGAAAATTTCTCCCTCAAAGTATACTTTGCTACTAAAGTATACTTTGCAATGTTGATGAAATAGGCTACAGATGCCCACAGATACAGATACACAGTTCTTCTTGACACAGTTTACTATTGTGTTACTCGTGTAACTTTGACCCCATGCAACCCGCTTTTTTTTTATATTAATTCCTGACGACTACCATAATACGTTTCTGATTCCTACCCGTTTGAATTATAATGCCCTATGCAATTTAAATCAATAAATTGCGACACAGTGATTGATATTATCTGTAAAACACATCCCCATTGGCCTGCAGTATTACGCCCGTGTAGCCTTGACCGTACGCCCGATCAAACAGAATTGAGTATACAGCATGTGGTTGTTTATTTTAAACATAGGCTTACCGCTAGCCAGCAAGGTGTCACATTTATTTTCCGCGTAAGCGCGTAATAAACATACATGTAAATACTAATTTATACAATAAGCACAGAACATTTATAGCATACAGAACGCAGTGAAATATTCCAAATATTTATATTAAACACAGGTCCGCGACTTTTTGACATAAATTGATAGGATGTTTTCTGTCTGAGACACACTGCCGGCATCGCCGTCGATTATTTAGTCTCACACATTCTGTCAAATACAGGCATACAGTTTTCATACAGATTTACATGTTTTCACAGACACAGATCTACACCCCCTGACTGACCCATGCTACAGATTCTCACTGACACAGGTTTACAGACACCAACTTACAAAAGCCAACAGACACAAGATTACAGATACACATTTGTAGAACAGTTTTAAAGATACAGCCCGTCACAGACACCCCATACCGAAGGTGGATGAGCCTGAGGGACACCGAACCTGAACAGAAGTGGATGAGCCTGAGGGACACCAAACCTGACTGCAAGTGGACGAGCCCGATGGAATATTCAACCTCCACTGGTCTGACGTAACCGATATCAGACCACCCCGTAATTAGACGAAGCCAACGATTACCATACCGAAGGTGGAGGAGCCTGAGGGATACCAAACCTGGCCGGAAGTGGACGACGCAGACGACTGGCCCCATTTTTAGCTGGAAGTTGACGACGACGACAACATTCGCATTCACATTTTACAGGTCCATTGATTTAATAGGTGTGTCTGAGCAGTTCACCGATAGGGGACAGTTGTTAATACTGCAGTGATTAATGGTGGCAGCATACTTTTACCAAAACCAGTCTCTAAGTTTCTAATCACTGCGTATAGAAACATAGTCCCCCATCGTCGTCACGCTACCCTCACCACACCAGTCACTAAGTCCACCCCATTAAATTAATAAGATTAGTATTAATCCTAGTACTCTACTGGATTCAACTCTCATGTACCCGAGAGCCAAATCAGGGATTTTTATGATTCAGGTAAGGATGAATGTGATCTCCAAATTACCCTTGCTCCCAAAAGCAACCAGCCGCCCCTAAGTAACTGGAATGGATTTTGATGTTAATTTTTCAACCAATCCAATCGTCACAAACTGATTTTCAGACTAGTCCATTTATGAAAAAAGGGGGTGTTTTTGTTCTCAAAATATGAAAAAATTTGCAAAAAGTGCAGATCCTGATGAGACGGCTCGCTACGAGCCGGCTCATCTGGATCTACACTTTTTGCCAATACCACTATACAGGCCTGTCGTGTTGAAAGGATTAAAGTCTACAGTACATTGTAATGTAATGATTCTGTAGGCTGGCCATCACCCTAAACCTTACCTAATTGTGAGTGTGTAACTCTTCGGTTCGACTGAATCATCAAAGTTAAATGTGACGCCCCCTCCTGTGTTGATGTTAGTGCCACTGATAGTGAACGTCCCCGGAGAGGACGGGACCTGGGCCTCTATACTGTATGTAATGGTGCCCGAGTCGGCATCGGTAGCCTCCACGGTGTAGATTGAAGTGGACCCTGCTGTTGTTTCGCCTATCGACACACTGGCACCACCGCCAACATTCGTGAACACTGGTGCCGCACCTGCAAAAGAGGGGAATATAGTAAAAATTGTAGCACTAGTTATGGGCGTCGCCAGCATTGTGACGTCTTAGAATGTTGATGCTTTGTGTGAGGATATGCTACCATAACATTTTATTTCTAGAAGCCAATGTTGAATTAATGTGTCGTTTGGAAACTTTGAATTCAGGACAAACTTGAAGCTTTTTGGGCAAATAATCATTTCCAATGGAAATGATTCTAAAATGCTGTTAAACCATGATATGATTGAGAAAAAAGACCAAATATAAAACAACAGCAGATAGGTGTGGTTCCCGCCTTTTAAGGGTTAGGAATTTGGTTTTCCAGCAAAAACACATATGTATTTCTGGTAAATATGATTATTAATGGCTACAGATGAATGGACATGCCGGAATAATTGCCTACATTTTGCAACTAGCTTAAAAGAGCTCTTCGAGACTGTGATTGAGGTTGTACGGGGTTTTGCATCTATTCAACAGCAAGGTCAAGCACAGATGGTAATACACAAACTCCTTGAACACATCATTTCCAGTAACGTAATGATCCACTTAGAAATTAACCAAAGTTTATATGACTTACAACATGGTTTTAGATCATCCCGCTCTTGCGAAACACAACTAATCTCATTCTTACAAAATATAACCGAATCAAATAACCGGAACATACAAACATCAGGTCCGTAGCCAGGGTGGGGGCGGTCGGAGCGGTCGGACGACCCGCCCGCCCAGCCTCGTGGTCCACTTTTTTAGCCTCGAGGTCCACTTTTTTAGACCCCCTAAATACCTCAGGCCCCTTGGGCCTTCGAAACGACCCCCACCCCCCTTCAAACAGGTCTGGCTACAGGCCTGAACATATGTCATCATTATGGACTTTGCAAAAGATTTGACAAGGTATCCCACTGCCATCTTCTCTACAAACTAAAATATTATGAAATTCACTGTAATGCCCTTTACTGGATCTCTGATTTTCTTAGCAATAGAACCCAGACAGTTGTCCTGGAAAGGGAAACATCAGACATGGTACCTGTCACATCTGGAATACCCCAGGGCACTGTCTGGGACCCATCCTCTTTCTCATCTATATCAACACATTCCAGATTCAGAGCTTAAAATGTGGTACTGACAGTAGTCTTGTTCTGACTTAGGGGAGATAACTCTTGTTTACTAATGGACTTATTATAGTGGAACATTTATTTTTGAAAATAACTTTATAATAAACAGATAAAGAAGGAATAATACTATATAATCTTAATAGTATGTACATTAGTACTCGCTTAAAAGCTGTAGAAATATAATTGTTAACAAATTTAAATGATTTTGTGTTTATAATAATACTCCTTTTTAGGCACCATCTCGTTATTACATTCATACACAACATGAAAACACCAGTAGCAAAATAATTCGATTCGAAACAAATTGGTTTCCCAGTGAAGGAAAGTTTGTATTTTCATTGTTAAATATACAAGGAAGCTCTCACCCACCCCACACATTTTGCTGTTGAACATACATGCAACACCATTGGCAATCCATCAGTCATTATTATGTTCTTATGCTTCCTATTTTGAACAAGCTAGTATAATACCAATCTAAGGGTCTGGTTATTATTTATGAGCCAGGGGGTTGGGGTGGAATGGGGCTGGATAAATTTTGTTAACTCACCTTAGAAAAATATAAGCCCCCACCTTTTCCAACAGATTTTCATTAAATTTTCAAGGCCCCCCATTGAACAATTAATAATGTTCAAACGAGACGGTTCAAATGAGCGGTAACAACACTCCCCCCACCACCCCCATTGAACAATTAATAATGTTCAAGCCCAAAACGAAAACGGAGGTTCAAATGAGTGATATATACGTTTTGTAAGAACTGGTAGCCAAAGCCCATTGTATGTATTAAAGTCTTATTTGCAATAAACTATGTTTATGTTTATACTTTTTCCGATTAAAAACTTAGCCATTTCAGACAACCTTGTGCAATCTGCTATTTCAATCTCACACAAAGTTTCTTTTGTGGCAATGTTATGGCACGCTTATGATGTGCTATCTTGCAAAGTAACGGTTGTGGCAACTTTGTGGCAACCTGCTATTTTCAATCTGGCAACAAGTTTCATTTGTGGCAATGTTCTGGCACGCTTATCATGGGTCATCTTGCAAAGTACCAGTTGTGGCAACTTTGTGGCAACCTGCTATTTAAATCTCGCACAAAGGTTTGTTTGTGGCATGGCTCTGGCACACTTATGATGCACATTTTGTATAAAGTACCCGTTGTGGCAATGTTCTGGCACATAGTACTATTTTGTGGCACACTTGTGGCAATGTGAGACTGGGCAGAAAAAAGGTTGCCACTAGCGGCACGTATCTGCAACCTTGCGGCACCGTCTTCTGGCACACTGATCAGGTTGCCGCAAGGTGGCGGCAACCTTGCGGCAACCTTGCGGCAAGGTTTTCATTTCTGTAAGGGTCCATATCAGTTTTATGTCTAAAGAGTATTATACCCCGAGATTTCAACTTCAATGCGTATTTTACTTCACAAATGTATTATAGATTTTCTTCCGTATTAAATAGGGAACAAATGATAAAAAAAAATTCACTTATTTGAGCTGCAAAACTAAGTAAATTTTAACTTCTTTACAGTATTTTCACTACTCAATTTGAAAATCAATGCGTATTTTCACATTGCTGTTAGTATTTTTGTACTAAAATATGCCAATATACACCTTATCTGGAGCTCCTAGACTATCTAAAAGATAGCACCCTTAGACTATTTGCATAATATACAAAAGAATCTGTAACTGACGATACTAGAAATGTACAAGCTGACATCAAAGCCGCAGGCAGGTGGGAGCAAGATTGGTTAATGCACTTCCACCCTGAAATGTAACATCCTTAGCGTCACTCAAAACAACAGAAGCACAATTAAATTCACATATACACTTCATAACCATCCACTCAAAAAAGTTGAACATGCAAAATATGTAGGCATCACCTTACAAAGTAATCTAAAATGGGACTAAAACATTCTATAACTGGTAAAGCAATCAATCCTTAGGATTCCTTTGTAGAAATTTAAAAACAACAGGCCCAAATAGGCTCACCTGAAATTATTATCCCCATTATAAAGCACCGGTAAATCAGAAACGGCACGGACTGTTGATTATATATATACCAAGTTCCATCAAAATTTGTCTGCAAGTTGATAAAAAGTAATTTGAATAATTGTTCAGGTTGCCTCAAAATATGTACAGTCCATGGGGAGGTTAACAGATCACAGGGAAAATGGGTCAGTTTTGCATTTCAAGCCCCAAAAATGAAAGCATAAGCAATTTATAAACAAGAGGGCCATGATGGCCCTAATTCGCTCACCTGACTCCATGAACACCAGAGGAGAATGTGACATTGAGTTCATGTTTTAAACAAATTGTGCTATTTTTAGATGGCGGTCATCATGGATTAAGCGATGACTCATTTTACCAAATCTGAAAATGCTTCACCCAAGGATCTTAACTTACGATGAAGTTTGGCCAGCATCGGCCATGTGGTTCCTGAGAAAAAGAAATCTCGAATAAATGGACCTTTTGGTGGCCATCATGGATGACATAATCATCAGATTTTGACAAATATTGCACCAGAGCAATCGCCTCATCAATACCTTCAATTTGATATATGACATGACCATATTTGGTCAAAAATAAAATTTGACCCCACGGGCCACGCCCATTTTTGACCCTGGGGTCACCATTTTAACACCTTTGATTAAGCATTCTACGTCGATCATTCCCAAGTTTCGTTGAAATCTGGTTGGCGGTTCATGAGAAAAATATTTTTTAAGAATTTGTGCTATAGACGGCGGCCATCTTGGATTAGCGACGACCTCCGTTTTAACAAATCTGAATAGGCTTCACCCATGGACCATAACTGAAGTTTGACCACCATAGGCCAAGTGGTTCATGTGAAGAAGAATTTTGAAAACTCTAATAAAAGAACGACCTTTTGACCTTTTGGTGGCCATCTTGGATGACATGACAATCCAATTTCGACAAAAAATGTACCAGAGCGATCGCCTCTTTGATACTTTCGATTTGATATAGACATGACCATATTCGGTCAAAAATAAAATTGGACCCCAAATTGACCCCACGGGCCACGCCCATTTTTGACCCCAGGGTCACCATTTTAACAAATTTGAAAGAGCATTGTACATCGATCATTCCTACCAAGTTTCATCGAAATCCGGCTGCCGGTTCATGAGAAGAAGATTTTTTAAGAATTTGTGCTATTTTTAGACGGCGGCCATCTTGGATTAGCGATGACCTCCATTTTAACAAATCTGAAAAGGCTTCACCCATGTACCATCATTGTGAAGTTTTGCCACCATGAGCATAGTGGTTCGTGTGAAAAAGAATCTTGAAATCTATAATAAAAGAACGACCTTTTGACCTTTTGGTGGCCATCTTGGATGACATGACCATCCAATTTCGACAAAAAATGTACCAGAGCGATCGCCTCTTTGATACTTTCAATTTGATACAGACATGACCATATTCGGTCAAAAATAAAATTTGACCCCAATTTGACCCCATGGGCCACACCCATTTTTGACCCCGGGATCACCATTTTAACAACTTTGAAAGAGCATTGTACATCGATCATTCCTACCAAGTTTCATCGAAATCCGGCTGGCGGTTCATGAGAAGAAGATTTTTTAAGAATTTGTGCTATTTTTAGACGGCGGCCACCTTGGATTAGCGACGACCTCCATTTTAACAAGTCTGAAAAGGCTTCACCCATGGACCATAACTGTGAAGTTTGGCCACCATGGGCCAAGTAGTTCGTGTGAAGAAGAATTTTGAAATCTCTAATAAAAGAACAACTTTTTGACCTTTTGGCGGCCATCTTGGATGACATAACCATCCGATTTCGACAAAAAATGCACAAGAGTGATCGCCTCGTTGATACCTTCGATTTGATATATGATATGACCATATTCAGACAAAAATAAAATTTGACCCCAATTTGACCCCACGGGCCACACCCATTTTTGATCCCGGGGTCACCATTTTAACAACTTTGAAAGAGCATTGTACATCGATCATTTCTACCAAGTTTTGTCGAAATCCGGTTGGCGGTTCTTGAGAAGAAGATTTTTGAAGAATTTGTGCTATTTTTAGATGGTGGCCATCTTGGATTATGTAATGATGTCATTTTAACAATTTTGTAATCCCCCTACCTAAGGACCATGACCATGAAGTTTGGTGACTATAGGCCCAATGGTTACCGAGGATAAGACGTTTGAAAATGTTCACGGAAGACGACGACGGACGACGACGGACGACGGACGACGACGGACACATTGCGGTAACAATAGCTCACATGAGCTTCGCTCAGGTGAGCTAAAAATATAATAGCATAAATCATCTACCACCTCTGAAGGCGAATAACACAATATTTTGAAACTAAGAGTTTACTAAAGTGATTTTTTATGGACCTGTTACCTTTTGGTGGCCATCTTGGATGACGTAAACATTCGACTTTGACAAAAAATGCTCCTGAGTGATTGTCTCCTCGATACATTCGAGTTGATATATAACACAATCATATTTGGTGAAATTAAAAAATTTACCTCTAAATGATCACCCGGGCACCGCCTATTTTTTCATTTTAACAAATCTGAAAGAGCATTGACTATTGATCATTCTTGTCAACTTTCGTCGAAATCAGTCAGGTGGTTTATGATAAGATTTTTTTAGTCTGACCTAATTTCCTATGGCGGCCATCTTGGATTAAGCGACGACCGCCATTTTAACGCCATGAAAAGGCTTCACTCACACACCATAACTGTGAAGTTTGACCAGTATTGGCCAAGTGTTTCACAAGAAGAAGACATTTGAAATCTATATTAAAAGGATGACCTTTTGACCTTTGGGTGGCCATCTTCGATGACATAATCATCTAATTTCAACAAAAAGCTCCAGAGCGATCATCTCCTCGATACCTTCGATTTGATATATAACACGACCATAATTGGTCAAACTTAAAAGGTGACCCTTACTTGACCCCCAGGCCCCACCCATTTTTGATCCCGGTGTCATCAGTTTAACAGATCTGAAAGAGCATTGACTATCAATCATTCCTGCCAAGATTCATCGAAATCGGTGTGGCGGTTTGTGAGAAGATTTTTTAAGACTTTAACCCAATTTTCTATGGCGGCCATCTTGGATTATGTGACGACCTCCATCTTAACAAATATAAAAACGCTTCATGCACATACTATAGTCTATAACTGTGAAGTTTGGCCAGCATCGGCCAACCAGTTCACGAGAAGAAGACGTTTGAAATCTATATTAAAGGATGACCTTTTGACCTAAAGGCGGCCATCTTCGATGATGTAATCATCTGATTTCCACACAAAAACGCTCCAGAGTGATTGTCTCCTCGATACCTTTGATTTGATATATAACACAACCATATTTGGTCATATGTGACCGCAACATGGTCATGAACATGTGCTAAAATAAGCATCATAGAAACCATCAGAGAAATAAATGCTTCAAAAATGCAAAAGGTCAAAGTTGAAGAAACTTTTTAACATAAAAAATGGCTAAGTGTTTCCACAAGCATGTGATGGTAAAAAGGTCAAGGTCAAGTTCATGGTGGCATGTGTGTGTTCCAAATGCTCACATGTATCCAGTTTTCAAATATTGAAGCAATCCATAAAGTAAGATTAAATTTACATGATGATGAAGAAACTTGCACAAACATTTTGATGCAAAAAATGGCTAAGTCAGAGTCTGAAAAAATCACTTTTACTAGCAGGTCCGGGACCTAACAAGGAAAAAATGAAAGGTCCGAGGAACATCTTGGAAGATCCAAGAGGTCCGGATAATCTTCTTTTTTTTTCTTTTCATACAGAGGATATTCACCATTGGTTTAATACTAAGTGTATGAATACACATACATGTCTGCTGAGACTTAACTGATACATTGTGTGAGTGTGATGGTCTTTCTTTTGAATAAATTAAAACATGCCATATATGATTACATGCCAATAATCAGAACGGATTTAACTTCGCCACTGAACGATGGTAGCAATTTCAATTTTATCACAGGTCCGGCGGACTTGTTGCTTGCAAAATACAAAGGTCCGATGCTAAAATTCACAGGTCCACGACCTCGGACCAGTGCTATTTTCAGGCCCTGTAAGTGTTTCCGCAACAATATGAAGGTACAAAAGGTCAATGTCATGTTAATGGGGGTAGGAGTGTGTTCCAAATACTCACATGTATCAAGTGTCCAAATATTGAAGCAATATCTGTCAAATAATATTAAAGATATATCATGAAGAAGAAACTTGTACAAACATTTTGATGCAAAAAATGTCTAAGTATTTCCACAAAAATTTGAAGGTAAATAAGGTCAAGGTCATGTTAATGGCGGCACAAGTATGTTCCAAATCCTCACATGTATCGAGTGTCCAATTATAGAAGCAATACGTCAAGTAATATTAAGGTTATATCATCATGAAGAAGCTGGTACAAACTTTTTGACATTGTGTCGCGCCTGCCGAGACATTTGACCGTCAAGGTCATGCTAACAGCAGCACGAGTGTGTTCCAAATGCCTACATGTATAAAGTGTCCAAATATTGAAGCAATCCATCATGTAATATTACAGTAATATGATGATGAAGAAACTTGTACATACTTTTTGACATAACAATAAATGGCTAAGTGTTTCCACAACCATGTGAAGGTCAAGGTCAGGTTAATTGGGGCATAAGTGTGTTCCAGATGCTCACATGTATCAAGTAATATTAAAGGTATTGGATGATGAAGAAACTGGCACAAACATTTTGACATAAAAATGGCTAAGTGTTTCTGTCTACAACAATGTGAAGGTCAAAAATGTCAAGGTCATGTTAAAGGCGGCATGAGTGTGTTCCAAATGCTTACATGCATCAAGTGTCCAAATATTGAAGCAATCCATCAAGTAATTTGAAAGTTATATGATGATGAAGAAACTTGTACAAACTTATTACCGTAATGTAAAAGAAATGGCCAAATGTTTCGATAACTATGTGAAGGTGAAGGTCAAGGTCATGCTAATGGGGGCGTTTCTGCATGTGAAGGTAAAAAATGCCAAGGTCAGTATGAGTGTGTTCAATATGCCCACATGTATCAACTGATCAAATATTGAAGCAATCCATTAAGAAATATTAAAGATATATCAATCATGATGGAGAAACTTGTACACACTTTTTTGACATTGTTGACGCGGACGATGGTGGATAAAGCAGCGACTATAGTAAATCAGACACAGTAGTTGTTGTTGCTGCTGTCCCGTGGTTATTTTTTGCAAAACGCTTTCCACTCTAAATTAATTCATAGGCTAACGTTGAGGACCCAAGACCCCCTCACCCCCATTATTATAATAATCAACAAACTAGAAACGTGGCCTATCGGCATACGAATGCCCCCGCTTGCAGCCAAAGAAAACGAGATACATTTGAAAACAAGGAAACAGAAATTATAAGCCATTTACCCGAGTGTTAAGGTTTCAAATGCACCAAGTCTGTGACCCCTGGGCTTAGCGGGGGCGGGACGAATGTGGATTTGTCGCAGGGCGGTAGAGGACCATTGGAGCAATGCGTGTGTGAAATGTGAAGCAGATCCGAGCGTTAAGGTTTCGGGGCAGACGGATGGACGTACGTCCAGACGCCGATAGCACTATATGCCCCCTCACCATTCGGTGGCGGGGGCATAAATATGACCAAATGGCATATATAAGTATATCATGAATTATATCAATACAAAACATTTTCTGACAACTATTCCATAACGAGAGACGTAGAGAAGAGAAAGGTACATTACTGAAGTCGGAAATACACATTTACATAGCACATTACGTTAAAGCTCATTTTCCGACATATTTTTGGCAACTCGGCATCATTCGACACGGGAATCATGGCCACAGACCACTGCAAGTCAAATTCCATTCAAATGTGCACGGCCGTGGAGTTGGAAACGACAAAGTTCCGAATTTTGCGTATGTAAATGTAGCAGCAAAAAAATATGAATTTAAAACGTAATGTGCTATGTAAATTTTCAGTATATTTCCAATTACAGTAACGTACCTTTCTTTCTCTTAGAACTCTATGTCTCTTGCTATGAAATAGTTTCCCAATGTTGTTCTATTATGAGAAAATGTTTTGTTTCGATAGAATTGACATACTTATGCCATGGTTTAGTCATCTTTTGTTGATTATTATAATAAATACTTAGGGGAGGTGGGGTTGGGGGGGGGTGGGTGGGAGGAGGGCCCGCGGTCCTGGGTGCTCGACGTTAGCCTGTCTTTCTACTACATTTGAAACAAACGGTCATATTCTATAAAGTCAGTTCTTAAGTTAGGTAATATGGTTTGGTCATCTTTTATTGATTCTTATAATAAATACTTAGGGCCTGGGGCGGGTGTGATAGGGGGTGGCGGTCCTGGTTCCAAAACGTCATTAGCCTGTTGATTAATTATTAGTCTATGTGTCATCCACAAACGCATACATGATACTACAAAGAACTTCAGTCCTTTGATTTTTATAAGTTAAGAAAAGCGGTCAATTTTGGCTATTTTCAACCGTCCCATGATGCCTTAGGTCGTTAGGATACTGGAGGTTTCGGTAAATTACCAGATCGGTAAAGATAGCACCTGGTTTGTATAATCAGTCAACACACATTTCAATACTCGTTTTCTACTTGTCGTCGGCGGCGATGATGTCGTTGGCAGCGGTCAAAATATTTACCTTAAAGGTACATGCCCACTCAGTAGGTACAAAATGTTACTTACATCAGACACATCATCTGACACATTTTCTGGTAAAATAAACATTAATTAACCGTTAGTCCACGTATTGATTGGCATTATTATACATTTTATATTAGCTGTAAATGTACACACTGATATCAATGGCGATAATTGTGTTTCCTTAAAATGTTAACGGACATTACTATTTATTCTCTGTATTTATTTTTTGATGTGCAATTATCATACTTGATAATCTGTCGAAAAATATTATTTTTTCAGGTGACACATTTAATTAGTATAAATAATTAAACAAGAGGGCCATGATGGCCCTAATTCGCTCACCTGACTCCATGAACACCAGAGGAGAATGTGACATTGAGTTCATGTGTTTTGAACAAATTATGCTATTTTTAGATGGCGGTCATCTTGGATTAAGCGATGACTGTCATTTTACCAAATCTGAAAATGCTTCACCCAAGGATCTTAACTTCCTATGAAGTTTGGCCAGCATCGGCCATGTGGTTCCTGAGAAAAAGACGTTCAAAATCTTGAATAAATGGACCTTTTGGTGGCCATCATGGATGACATTATCATCCGATTCCGACAAATATTGCACCAGAGCAATCGCCTCATCGATACCTTCAATTTGATATATGGCATGAGCATATTCGGTTAAAAATAAAATTTGACCCCACGGGCCAACCCATTTTTGACCCCGGGGTCACCATTTTCACAACTTTGAAAGAGCATTGTAAATCGATCATTCCTACCAAGTTTAGTTGAAATCCGGCCAGCGGTTCATGAGAAGAAGATTTTTTAAGAATTTATGCTATTTTTAGACGGCGGCCATCTTGGATTAGTGATGACCTCCATTTTAACAAATCTGAAAAGGGTTCACCCATGGACCATAACTGTGAAGTTTGGCTACCATGGGCCAAGCGGTTCATGTGAAGAAGAATTTTGAAATCTCTAATAAAAGAACGACCTTTTGACATTTTGGCGGCCATCTTGGATGACATAACAATCAGATTTCGACAAAAAATGTACCAGAGTGATCGCCTCATTGATACCTTCGATTTGATATATAACATGACCATATTCGGTCAAAAATAAAATTTGACCCCAATTTGACCCCACGGGCCACGCCCATTTTTGACCCCGGGGTCACCATTTTAACAACTTTGAAAGAGCAATGTACATCGATCATTCCTACCAAGTTTAGTCGAAATCCGGCTAGCGGTTCATGAGAGGAAGATTTTCTAAGAATTTATGCTATTTTTAGACGGCGGCCATCTTGGATTAGCGATGACCTCCATTTTAACAAATCTGAAAATGCTTCACCCATGGACCATAACTTTTAAGTTTTGCTACCATGGGCCAAGCGGTTCATGTGAAGAAGAATTTTGAAATCTCTAATAAAAGAACGACCTTTTGACCTTTCGGAGGCCATCTTGGATGACATAACAATCCGATTTCGACAAAAAATGCACCAGAGTGATCGCCTCATTGATACCTTCAATTTGATATATGACATGACCATATTCGGTCAAAAATAAAATTTGACCCCAATTTGACCCCACGGGCCACGCCCATTTTTGACCCCGAGGTCACCATTTTAACAACTTTGAACGAGCAATGTACATCGATCATTCCTACCAAGTGTTGTCGAAATCCGGTTGGCGGTTCTTGAGAAGAAGATTTTTTAAGAATTTGTGCTATTTTTAGACGGCGGCCATCTAGGATTACGTAATGGCGTCATTTTAATCCCCCTACCTAAGGACCATGACCATGAAGTTTGGTGACTATAGACCCAATGGTTACCGAGGAGAAGACGTTTGAAAATGTTCACGGACGACGCCGGACGACGCCGGACGACGCCGGACGACGCCGGACGACGGACACATTGCGGTAACAATAGCTCACATGAGCTTCGCTCAGGTGAGCTAAAAATAGCATGCCTCATTTGCATATGAAAATAGCCTGAGAGCACCGCGACTCACTATCAGTAACTAGATTGGTCAGTAAGCGAGGCTTATGGAATATACCCCCCGCGTGGGCCCAGGTACCCCTAAAATATGTACAAATTTCCAAGTGTGTGGGCTTGTGACCTTGACTCTGGGATTAGCGCGAGCGGCATGAACGTGAATTTGTCACAGGGTGGTAGAGGTCCATTGGAGCAATGAGTGTGTGAAATGTGAAGCAGATCCGAGCAAGGAAATAGAAGTTATAACCGATTTCTCTCATGTTAAGTTTTGTAAAGAGACTACTGTATAACCTCGAAATAACGCCCCCGGAGGCGTTACATTTTTACAAAAGGGGGGGGGGGGTGGTGGGGGGGGCGTTTATTAGCCAGTAAAAGAAAAAAAAAAAGAAAAAAAAAAAAAAAATTACCAAGACCGCCAATTTCAAACACAAATAAGGATTTAAGGATTATTTGTGTTTGAAATTGGCGGTCATTGTAAAATTATTATTATTTTTATTTTTTATTTGGGGGGGGGGGGGGGGGGGGGGGGTGGGGGGGGGGGGGGGGGGGTATTAGCAGTAAAAAAGAAAAAAAGAAAAAAAAAAAAAAAAAAAAAAAAAATTACCAAGGACCGTCAATTTCAAACACTAAGGATTTAAGGATTATTGTGTTTGAAATTGGCGGTCATTGGTAGTAATTATATTATTATTATGGGGGGGGGGGGGGGGGGGGGGGGGGGTGGGGGGGGGAGGGGGTTTATTATTAGCCAGTAAAAAAAAAAAAAAGAAAAAAAAAAAAAAAAAAAAAAAAGAAAAAATTACCAAGGACCACCAATTTCAAAACACAAATAAAGATTTAAAGACTATTTCTGTTTGAAATTGGCGTCCATTGGTAAAAAAAAAAAATAATTATTTGGGGGCGTTTATTATTAGCCATTGAAAAAAAAAAAAAAAAAAAAAATTGTTTTTTACCAAGGACCGCCAATTTCAAACACAAATAAGGATTTTTATTTTTTTTTTATTTGGGGGGGGGGGGGGGGGGGCGTTTATTAGGAGGGGGGCGTTAAGCCAAGGTTATACGGTATGTATGTGACGTTGACCTCGAGATCAGCGGGGATTTGTCACAGCATATGAAATATTAAGTATTTTCCATGAAAGAAATAGAAGTTATAACATATTTCTCTGATGTTAAGTTTTGTAAAGAGACTAAGTATGTGACCTTGACCTTGGGAGCAGCGGGGGTTGGACACTCGTAGATTTGTGACAGCATGATAGTACAACCTTAGAGGAATGCACAAGTGAAATAATAAGAATTTTCTCAATGAAGGAAATAGAAGTTATAACTTATTTCTCTGATGTTAAGTTTTGTAAAGAGTATTTGACCTTGACATTGGGATCAGCGGGGGTTGGACGGTCATGGATTTGCACAGCATGGTAGTAGAGCCTTACAGGAATGCAGTGTGAAATATTAAGCATTTTAGATGAAGGAAATAGAAGTTATAACAATATTTCTCTGATGTTAAGTTTTGTAAAGAGTATTTGACCTTGACATTGGGATCAGCGGGGGTTGGACGGTCATGGATTTTGCACAGCATGGTAGTAGAGCCTTACAAGGAATGCATGTGTGAAATATTAAGCATTTTAGATGAAGGAAATAGAAGTTATAACAATATTTCTCTGATGTTAAGTTTTGTAAAGAGACTAAGTATTTGACCTTGACCTTGGGATCTGCGGGGGTTGGACGGTCGTGGATTTGGCACAGCATGGTAGTAGAGCCTTACAGGAAGGCATGTGTGAAATATTAAGCATTTTAGATGAAGGAAATAGAAGTTATAACAATATTTCTCAGATGTTAAGTTTTGTAAAGAGTATTTGACCTTGACATTGGGATCAGCGGGGGTTGGACGGTCATGGATTTTGCACAGCATGGTAGTAGAGCCTTACAGGAATGCATGTGTGAAATATTAAGCATTTTAGATGAAGGAAATAGAAGTTATAACAATATTTCTCTGATGTTAAGTTTTGTAAAGAGACTAAGTATTTGACCTTGACCTTGGGAATCTGCGGGGGTTGGACGGTCGTGATTTGGCACAGCATGGTAGTAGAGCCTTACAGGAAGGCATGTGTGAAATATTAAGCATTTTAGATGAAGGAAATAGAAGTTATAACAATATTTCTCTGATGTTAAGTTTTGTAAAAGAGACTAAGTATTTGACCTTGACCTTGGGATCTGCGGGGGTTGGACGGTCGTGGATTTGGCACAGCATGGTAGTAGAGCCTTACAGGAATGCATGTGTGAAATATTAAGCATTTTAGATGAAGGAAATAGAAGTTATAAGAATATTTCTCTGATGTTAAGTTTACGGACTAAGTAATTGACCTTGACCTTGGGATCTGCGGGGGTTGGACGGTCGTGGATTTGGCACAGCATGGTAGTAGAGCCTTACAGGAATGCATGTGTGAAATATCAAGCATTTTAGATGAAGGAAATAGAAGTTATAACAATATTTCTCTGATGTTAAGTTTATCCGGACGGACGGACGGACGGACGGACGGACGGACGTCCTTACGGAGACGATCCCTTAGTGATTTTTACTAGGTGATCAAATGAGGAATGACCACCTAAGGAACAATAGGCTTAAGTGGTCAACGGAATAAATCTATTGTATTCTTTTGTCTTAGGCCACGCCTCTAACCACCTAAGACCCTGTATGTGTGCCCGGACGGACGGACGGACGGACAACCCGACTCCAGTATACCCCCCCTCAACTCGTTGCGGGGGGTATAAATAAATATTACTAATTGATTATATCTGTATAGCAGGCACTTGTAATTTTTAGAACTGGTGGAATAGTGAGACAATTATACACTTATTTAATTCCTATAAAGAACAGTTTGTGCCTACTGCGTGGGCATGTACTGGTAGGCGACCCATTTTTCGTCCGTACCCATTTTCCCGGACACTCGTAAACGCTTAATTAATTTTCATACGAGATTTTTGTTCCTGGTCATTCAGGTGGTCCAGTTGTCAGGTGTAAGATTTCCGAGAAAAATGTGTAAAACTATTAAATTGAACTTTTTCCATACCTGCCAACTTCTGTTGACACCTGTATGACGTGGAACTTGATTATCGGAACCGGGCGCTTGTGTTGAAAAGAGGCAAAGCGTACAGAATGAAGGAATTAACAGTATCTTCGAAGTAATTAATTACTTTCATAGCAAGAACCAACAGGAACGATAACTCGTGACGATATGAATTGCGCCTGCGCAAAAACTGGCTCCAGATTTGTGGAATTTAATGGGTGCAAACTCCGTCTAAAAGCTCTTTTCTGATTTGGTTCTGATGCTGGGAATAAGCCAATGAGAGAAGTTAATACATTAATCTGCTAGAACATTCTATTTTTAGTTGATTACACGTGCATTTGCATAAAAATAATATAGTTTGAGAAGTTTGCTTAAGGTAAAACTTTCGTTAGGAGAGGTGTTCTACATCATCGTTTGGTAATATGAACAACCATCCATACCTTTATTAATGTAAATCGGAAAAAATACCGAAAATGGACGTAAAAATGTTGAATTTGGAAGTTAAACAACCCGATGTGACTGTTTCCGAGCGCTGACGGAAATCAACGGAAATTTACGATCGAAATCCAAGATGGCGGCGCCCGTCGCCGATCATTGTTTACAAACTTTTAAACATGTATATCATCACAATACAAGTAATTCTACATGGATTTTTTACAAGTAATGTGGGGAAATATATCATATAATTAATGCCTCCTATATATAGACCTGTAGTATTGAGTAGAAATTGTTGCAAATGTTCAAACATATTTTTGTAACTTCATCCTCAAACCACTTCGTACCCGTTTCATATTATTTTTTATCAAATGTTATTGAGATTTTATAATTGCAAGGTACAAACATCATGTCAACTTCCCCAACCAATTCAGAATACGGTAATGCATGTTTTCCATGTCCATGTTGACAATGATACATCCACTCCGTCACGTCAAACAAACTTTACAAAGATTATTCATAATCTTAGTCTTACCAAGTTGGTTCAGTATTTTGTTTGGTGATACTTGATGGTGTATTTTGTGGGATCTCTTACTGACGCCCTCTCTGTCTATGAAGGAAATAATTTATAGATTTTGTGGTCTATCTATTTGTTACTGGCTTCAGAGGTCCCACAAAAGACACCACATCACCAGCAAAAGTATTTCATGAAAACAAAAGAAAATAATTTTCACAAACATTGGTAACTTATGTAGCACTTACATGAATGCTTTCTTGAATTTTGAAACAGATATTGTGATATTTGTTTGTTACTGCTAAATTAAAAATGTGATGCTTATATTCTGTTTTGCATAGGCCCATTTGTTTTATTCAACAATTTTTTGTCAAAAATTTAAAAGAAATGGCACAATAATTAAGATACGTACGCTATGTATTTAAATATATTAATTCTATACAATAACATGTTACTGTACATCAGTGTCGTATTAAAACAAGTTCATATTTTTTTATTTCAATAGTTTGTGTATTATCATGATTATATATTAATGAATGCATGCAACCAGCATAATTGGGTTATATTTGGGCTGCCGGCTGAGAAAAGGGACCTTATGAAAATGTGTAACATTTGTAGATCATCATCATCATCATCATCATCATCATCATCATCATCATCTCATACTCACACATTTTGATTATGGTTTAATATATTTACTCATGACAGCAACACTACCAAAGTGATTAGGCCATCCATAATTATATCTCCGTTTCCTGTAACCCGACCGACCCTGCTAAAAACGGTGCAACCCGATTTTTTTCATTGAAATTTCGTTTACAATTTTTTTTAAAAAATTTTACAATTTTTTTTTACAATTTTTTTTTTTTTTTTTTTTACAATTTTTTTTTTTTTTTTTTTCAATTTAGTGCTACAATGGGTTAAAAGGGTTAATACAATCTCTGGCCCTAAATAGCATACATGTTCATACAATAACACATACAGCAATTGACATACTTTTATTGCAAGACTTGGAATATTGAATTTAAAAATTATTAATATTAAAAAGGTACAATATTTTAACACTTGCAATGCAAGTGTTAAAATATTGTACCTTTTTAATATTAATAATTTTTAAATTCAATAGTCATGTGACAGAAAAAAAAAGAAATTGCCTACCAACCGACCCACTTCTAAAATTCTGGGTCGGGTTACAGGAAACAAACAATTTTTTAAGGACAGCCTTAACAGCATAGACTATGATCAGACTGCACAGATGTGCAAACTGATCTTGGGTAACACTGGTCTTAAACGTTGTAAGGTACCTTTTCTCAGCAGGTGGCCCAATTGTTATGCCTTGTTCCTTGTTATATTCAGTTGTACAGAAGTTCCATGCTTGTAGTGAATGCAATTCAAAGTTATTGGAATTTATTTCAGTGAATGTTCCAAACAGTAACTTAAACAAAGACAAACAGTGATCAGTTATATTCTATTAGTTACTATTAGTTAAATATTTTAGTTAAATTCATTTAAATATTGAAGTTAATGAATAATCAACAACATAATGAAAGATAACAAATACATACATCATTACTAAACAAAATGAATTTAGTATTTCAGACTGTCTTCACTTTATTGTTTAACTATTGTTTATACAAATGTAATCTGCATGTTGAAGTTTTTTCAAATCTATTGTTGCAGAGAAGCTTCATCGATAATAAAATGCAATACTAAAAATGTTATTTTAAATACACTACATACATTTACATTGAACAATTTGTGTGTTCTACTGATTTGAGAGCTTATAGAAACAGAAAATACAACCCCACAAAGGAAAAGAAAAAGAACAAGTTTACCAAAGATAAGATGTAAATACTCCGTTTCAATGAAAATGGGGACTTTTTGCTTGCATATATGGTTGTAAAACGATACTTAAAACCATTTTAAATTTTGTTTTGTATTATTTATTTTCATTTTCAATCAGATTAAAAGTCATAAAACATGTAACAAGGAAAATAATCACAACTTATTTGGATGATTGCCATGTTACATTCATTATAGTGCTTGATACCGGTTTTTGGGCAGAAAATTCAACTTTGTTTTAAACGCCCATCAACCTGCTGTATAAAAACATTAGTAAAACATTCACTTTTCAATCTTTTTCATTAAAACAAAAAGCATTCATCTTCTAAAACCCACACTATTATGTATGCAAACAATGAGTTTCCTATTTGAATTTTGAAAAAATCATTGGTTCATGCTACTTTCACTGTAATTTGGCAGTTTTAGCTTAACAAAAAGTAAATATCGCGGAAAATCCTAGTGTTCGGAAAAATGGGTCTCCTCCTGTATTTTAATTGGCCTTTTAATTACCCCTTTTCGGGCCCCATTGTCAGCAGTTAATACCTCCCACTATACTAATTAAGTTTATGTTATTCTATGTAAGGCGAGCCTACGTATTTGTTAATGTGAGAAAAATCACGGTCAGATGTAAACGTTTAAAATTATTGCGAAAAAAACGCTATTTTTGGCCGGAAATGGGTCGCCTACCAGTACCTTTGTCCTTTAATTACTCTATTGACAGTATTGACTATTAGCCCATCAGCCCGGGGGGTTGGTCGGTATCAAATCAGGGCAAGAATGCTCATAGCGATTTTTGGGAAGGTATAAACCCCTAGAGTTAGAAAACATGTGATAGCCTTGTGGCGGTTGTAGCTTTATATGAGTTATCTCCCTTTTTCCAAAATGGCCGCCAAAATGCTCATTAAGCTATATATCCTGTTCTAGGACAGTGATTTTGGTGTCTATGCCTAGGTTTGAGGGGTCAGATATATCATTTTTGTCTATATCCAAAATATTGGATGCAGCCTTAATATTAAAATTCAAGATGGCCGCAAAAATGACTGCAGGCACATATTTAAATGACCGCGTTTAAGGTCCCAGAACAGTTGCGACAGTGATTTTGGTGTACATTTCTTCAAATGATCAAATATTTATGAAATTCTCAAACAGTCCGATCTAATCAGAAATGAACTATCTCTGGACACAATTGTCGTAGTCATGGATCAAGCACTCTATGCAAAAGCCGTTGAAATTGCATGGAAGCACAAAGAGCGTTTTTCCCATGTACTGTTGGGGATGGGAACATTCCACACCATCATGAATGCACTGAGTATCATAGCCTATAGGAAAGCGATTATGTGATGGTGGTTTGAAGGACATATGCATAGAAGCCGGGATAGTCGCGGAGGGGTCCATCACTGGGGTCATTGACGGTAAACAGTACAATCGTGCTATCAGGGTCCACAAGTGCATCTATGAAGCTTTGATGAGACTAGCATGGACAGAGTTCACACTGTGGGTAGACAGCAACGAGGAGAAGAGCGCTGTGATCAAATCATGTGTAGACAAGGTGAAAGACATAGCTGATGATCTCAACCAACATACCTTCAGTGGTCTCCTCGACAGTCCACACTTATTAGAGTTGATGATCCTGTGGAGAGACTTTCTGGAACACCTCCGCCACAACAATGGGGAGCTATCGGGATATTGGATGTCATACATAGACATGGTAGAGCACGTGCTACGTGGCCTTCTGCGTGCTTCTCGTGAGGGAAACTGGGATTTTCATATCAATGCCATTAGAACGATGATCCCATGGTGTTTTGCCTACGATAAGGTCAACTATGCCAGGTACATGTCTGCATACTTTGCTCAGATGACAAATCTTCCGGAGAATAATCCTGATGTACACAGAGCCTTCCAGGAAGGTCATTTCTCGGTGCAGATGTCCAGGAATAATCCCTTTGGTCGGATACCTGTAGATCAGACAACTGAGGTTACGGTGATACGATATTGGAGAGCAGAGTTATGCCATTTTCAAGAACAAGAGACTGGAGAACGACCCACCAGCAAAAACATTTCACGATCCGATAAAAGCTAACAAGCTGAAGACATTCACAAATATGTGTAAGAAGAAGGTGGTGAAAACAAGTGGGAAGGAGATCATCTTGAATGCTGACCGGTCTCTGTTTGGTCGCATCATAGTGATGGCACAAGGGCGCAATCTCAAGATGGAGGACATCCTCTCTCACCCCCTGGGACCACTACCCTGGGCTCTCTCTACCCCTGACGGATTACTCAGGAAAACAAACACAGCTTCCCTAGCCACTACTTTGCAGAAGAATGTGACAGTAGCAGACCAACTCCCACAAAATTCGGCTTCTGTGGTCGATGGAATGAACTTAGTTCAAAGAGTAAAGGGTGATCAAGCTACGTTCGGAGACATTGCCACTACAATGGCATTGAGAGAAGGAAGTAAATGTACCCGAATAGATGTTGTGTTCGACACGTATCGAGAGAATTCTATCAAGAACAGTGAGAGATCGGCACGAGGTGAAGAGACCGGACACCAGCTGCAGAATATCACAAGCGCACAGATCGTGAGGCAATGGAGAAGTTTCCTGACAGGAATAGCTAACAAAACCAGTCTTATTAGCTTCATTGTCAGTGAATGGAGGAAGCCAGTGTATAGAGAGAAACTACATGAGAAGATCTCTATGTAACTGTAGATTGACAAATGCTAACAGAATTACATCGCAGGGCAGTGAAGAGGTGCCAGATCTCTAGTGTCAGCAGGAAGAAGCAGATGGGCGCCTACTTTTCCATGCTGTCCATGCTGCTGGAGAGGGCTACCAGGCTGTAGTGATATGCTCAGAGGATACAGATGTCTTCATCATGTGTTTGGCATTCCATGACAAGATAGGAGCCCCATTATTTCAGAAATGTGGAATTAGAACCAGAACTAGATTAGTTGACATCGGGAAAGTCGCTGCCACTGCCGGCATAGATGTCTGCAGAGCCCTTGTTGGTATACATGCATACACTGGATGTGACACTACCAGTGCTTTCACAGGTAAAGGGAAGGCAAGTGCTCTAAAAATTTTGACCAACAACAGGGAAATCAAGAACACATTCACAGAGTTGGGCCAGGAATGGGACATCTCCTCAGAACTGATGAACAAACTAGAGTGTTTCACATGTCTCCTCTATGGTCCCAAAGCATCATTCACCAAGATCAATGATCTCAGGTATCACTTGTTCTGTGTTAAGAAAGGTGAGATAGAGTCATCAGCTTCCACCCTGCAGGGACTGCTTAGTCAAGCATGCGCAAAGGGCAAACTATCAGGCTGGAATATGGAGAAGATGTCTTGAGCAAGACCCAGGTGTACCAAGTCCCATTGGCAGAGGGTTGAAAATTGACATGGATGGAGCTGAGCAATTCATGGTAGTGGATTGGATGGATGGTCAGTCAGCACCCGAGGCTATCTTGGCCCTATGGCCTGCAAATGTACAAGGAAGTGTACACTGCCAAAGTGTGTCTGTCTGGCAAATGGACTTAAGTGCACTGATATGTGCAAACTGTCAGACTGCGAGAATCGGTCATCAGAGGATGTGGAAAGCACGGACGAGGACGAGGATGTGGATGACGATGAACTGGAGAGTAGTGATGAGTATTAGTCATCATGTACAGTTGGAAACTTGTTACAGCCGCCGTTGTGTCCACCATCTTGGATTGCATTATTATATGAAGGCTTCATTGAGTTTAAGGTTAATATAGAAATTGATTCCTTGCCCAGTTGAAACATTAGCTACAAATTACTGTCCTAACTGCTATACGAGCTTGAAACAGCCACTTAAATATGTGTTGGCAGCCATGTTGCTGGCCATCTTGGATTAATATCATAAAAGGTGTTTTGGGTGAAGACAGAAATGAACTAGACATTATGTTTGTAAAACATGGATATGCCCCCGTGGCATACTGTAGTGAGTAAAGATTGTTAAAAAAAAAAAATAATAAAAAAAATAAAATAATAATAATAAAAAAAAATAATGAAAAAAAGAAAAAAAAAATAAATAAATAAAAATTAAAGAATTATAAAAAAAAAAAATGCTGGAGAAGGTCGAACAAACTTTTCGACGCAGATGTACACGGAAGTACGGACGGACAGAACCTCAGGAGCAAAGCAATATGCCCCCCTTGCTATCGCATAGGGGGCATAAATATAGGACTCCTAATACCTGGTCATAGACAGCAAAATCACTGTCCTAGCTGCTCTAGAACATGATATATAGCTTAATGAGCATTTTGGCGGCCATTTTGGGAAAAGGGAGAGAACTCGTATAAAACTACAACCGCCACAAGGCTAACACATGTTTTCTAACTCTAGGGGGTTATACCTTCCCAAAAATCACTATGAGCATTCTTGCCCTGATTTGATACCGGTGACCAGAATTCCGGACCGGGGCTGATGGACTATATTGTATCATTTTAGGCCTACCGAAACCTCCAAACCATTCACACTATAACATATGCCTTACATGTTACTGACATCCGACATCTTGAACGATATATTATGCATTGACGTTTATAGTTCACAAATTCACATTCAACTGATAGTAACATTAATTAATTCTACATTTAAATTGCGCTTTTCGTTGGAAATTGTAAACGTCTTGTAATTTATAAGTCTCCATGATGATATGCGGGAGAGAACTGCTCTGATTGGTCAATGTATTTATAGCGATCCAATCAGTTATTCTGTTACATTTGACTGAGATTAACATGTTCAGGTATATACAACCGCAAAGTTGTCTTAAGAAGCAGGTGGCCGGATTAGCTCAGTTAGTCAGTGGGTAGAGCGTCAGGCTGCGGGTTCGATTCCCACCTCTGCCGCTGCGAATGGTCGATTCGGCGTGTCCTTGGGCAAGACAACTTCGTGCTAGCCTAGTCATATATGGGGACTTAAATAGTCGGTCCTGACATGCAAGGTCATCGAGCCAGTGCCGCCGTTAAATCAAAGCATATTATGAAGAAAAAGGTTGAGTAGGCCAAAACATTCCGTTATTGTAGTAAATTCCAATACCCTCGGAAGGGACGCACATTTAATACACATTATTTTAAAGTCACTCTTTTTTATTAATATTTCGACCACATGGCACATATGGTATTTATCAAATAGAGTAGTATATAGGGAGTCAGTTCGTTACCGCGAAGTGTGGGAGACGAATTGAAAGCAGTGGGTAGCCCCATAGGTACCAAAAATAGTAAAATTTCCTGTTAATTTAAAGCGAAATAAATACAACCCACAGTAAAATAAAATGATACCACCAAAGTTTTTTTTAAAATGTGTCCCCGATTTGCAGCGGTTTCGGCTACCCAACGAAATAGTAAGTCGATTTGCAAGGGTTTCGGCTACCCAACGAAATAGTAAGACGATATACGCGGGAGGTCTCCCATATAGGAATGGCCGCTCTGTAGAATTTGTCTAGCCCATATCGAAAACGGAGCGAGATGGCTTTGGGTAGCGTACGAACTGTGCCCTATTTTATACTGTGGGAATGTTTTAATACACCCTATTGAACACGAGAAAACTAGCAGAAAGCCCCATAGCCCCGACAAAATATGTGTCTTCTATACTGTGGTATGAGGTGTTATAATTAATTAATTGTCAAACATGAAAAAACACCTTATTGAACATAAGCCATACAGGTATTTATATAAAACAATAAATTTCCACGATTAGAAAAATGACAGATATACGTAAAAAAGTTACGAGAGCGCCTCGCCCTAAGTTAACTCGCACAAGGATTAGCGATAAAAGGGGTGTAAATCCATCTAAAAGTTCTTCCCCTAGGATTCGGGAATTAAGGTCAGAATTAATAAGAATGGGTACACCTTTTTCAAACAGGTTAAGGGAAAGGGGGTTAACTACATAATACATAAGGAAAAAAATGATGAATTTATGAAAAGAATGGCTCGTGCAATGTCTCGGGGGTATTTAAGGGGGTGGAAAAAAAAGAATATAGAAAGATAGCACAGAATATAGCTGATGAGGCTTCCCTCAGTCTTAGAAGCAGGAACATCGGCAAACCTCAAAAACGAGTGCAGAAAACGCGTTTATTACAACAGTTAATAGAGGAAGGTAGCGAAATATTAGAAGATTATAAACAAAAAGAAAAAGAAATAGTAAAAGGGCGTAGGATAACTACAATAGCCCTGAAAAGAACACTTCAAATAAATAACAGCAAAAGGATAATGGGCGAGTTAGAGCCTTTGTTAACTGACAGTTTTTACCTAAGATTCTCTTTTTCTTACAAATTAATTCACCAAGAGGAGAGAGACGCAAGAGGAAAGCCGACAACGTTGGTATTTTATAAAAAAATATCCGGAAGTCCGTGGTTTAGGGGTTACGATGAGGTTGAAGAGTGGATTAATAAACAAGAAGAGCATAGATTAAACATAGATAAAATAAATAGGCCAAGCACAAAATGGAGGTTTGTAAGATGGATGGGTGTCAGCGTTAAAATAGTATATGGAACAGCTTTAAAGGAGTATGAAATCCCCAAAGGTGATGCTGGAATGCAATCCGAAAAAGTGGCAGGAGGTCGAATGCCAGAGTGGTTGCGTTATAAGAAAGGGATGAAGCCCCTGGATAGTTTCAATGATGATCTTTGTTTATTTAGATGCTTAGCCTTCCACACTTCGAAGCTTAGGGCCGATAGGTGCTTGACATTGACCAAAGAACTCCAGCAAAAGTATTTGCAGTTTTGTAAAACCCATAAATTACCGAAACCCGAAGGCCCCATACTATTTGGAGATATCAAGAAAATAGAAGAGTGTTTTAAAATAGGTATTGATGCATACGAGCCTACAGAAGAGGGAACATGGTATTTAAGAAAAGTAGCAGCTCATTATGACAAGATTGGTAATAAAAAGATGAAAATAGGCATCTATAACGATCACGCCTTCCTTATT
This sequence comes from Conchocele bisecta, assembly GCA_029237695.1. Lineage (NCBI taxonomy): Eukaryota > Metazoa > Mollusca > Bivalvia > Lucinida > Thyasiridae > Conchocele > Conchocele bisecta. The sequence goes on from CM055266.1 coordinate 65,788,478, forward strand.
ACAGATATGAATAAAGCCGCTGAAAACAATTATTGTTACTTCGACTGCAAACAACGATTTACAAAGGTCAGTAATTTAACCCGGCACGCATTGACTTGTATGAAGGGATTAGCCAAAGTATTGTGTAAAGGGGAAAAAATAGATCGACCAGTATCAGCGTTCGAAAGAGCTTTCTATCCAAAACCACCCCTTGTAGCAAGAAATCAATTAGTTGGATAAAACATTTGCCAGGACCCCACATTCACACTGCAGTATGTGGCCACGTGGAGAAAGAATAATTGCGGGAGCCCCAGTGGATGGTATTGCCCTATGACTGATACGGTTTATCATTTCAATTTCACGGCTGTTATTGGCACGGGTGTCCCAAACATTGTAAAGATTATAAAGATAAGCTTAGAAGATCCAACGAGAGAGACGAAGCAATTGAGGGTAAGTGTAAATTAGTAAACTATTTTTGAATGCGAGTATGATGCAATTTGTAAACCTGAAGGATGTAAAGGAACTCGAAAAGCCTCCTACAGTGATTTTACCCATATCATATAGTATACGATTTTGAGGCATATTTAGACGGAAGTAAAGAAAAGCGTAACCCAACTAAAGATCAGAGTTTATAAACGAACTTGTCCCAATAAGTGTTAGTATAGGAGATACTCTATCCAACAGTATAACTCACATATGTGATACTTCTCCAAAACAATTAGTAACCCTATTTATGGAAGATGTAAAGAGGAGGGGAGATAATATCCGAGAGGCCGTGGGGAGTAGCAATACATATGGGTACCCCTGCAGACATGGAGTATCTTTACACTTCTCAGCAGCGAGAAATCACCCGATGGATTTCCCCAAGTCCCAGTAATTGGGTTCAATTCCGAGTAATTACGATCTTAATTTAATAAAGAAGCATTTAGTTGACTTTTTAACGGATAAAACCTCTAAGGTACTAGTAGGTAAGAAAGCTAATACAAACATTTTTCTATTTACCCCAGAATTTAGGTTTTTAGATGTAAAATTGTATCTTGCCCCTGGTATCGATTACGATAGATGGGTTAAGGCTTATGGATGCGAAGGTGAAAAATCCTTCTTCCCCTATGAATGGTTCGATTCCCCCGATAAACTATCTTATGAGGGGCTACCACCGCTTAAAAATTGGACGAATAAATTAACTCCAAATAAAATGATAACCAGTTGGAAGAGTGCAACAACATTTATAACAGATTAAATATGAAGTTTTTCAAAGACTGGTTAAAATACTATAACAACTTGGATGTTGGCCCCTTTTTAGAAGCTATCGGGAAAATGACAAAATTTTATCAAACAAAAGGTATAGATATGTTTAAAGATGCAGTTACCCGACTAGGAGTTGCTTTACAATACATTCTCAGAGGAACGATAAAAAAACATATAAAACCTTATCAAACCAAAGAGAGTAAGATAGCAGACGCGATATGTCCACCACTGTATGCCCCTGGTGAGGAAATATATGAAATGTTAAAAGGAGCATTAGTTGGAGGTCCGTCAATTGTGTTTACAAGATATGTAGAAGCAGGTGTTACGAGAATTAGGTCAGCCCCAGATGGAAATGGAAAGCTTTGCGAAGCCGTACTTGGTTTGATGCAAACGCCCTATATTTATCAACATTAAGCAAACATATGCCATGTGGCGAAGGGAAACTACACGAGGAAAGCAGCCCTCACGACCCTATTAAAATAAATAAGTTTTCCAAGGCGGTTTTAAATGGTAAGTGGTTTGGCGGTTTTGCTGAAGTAGATATAGAGGTTCCCAGCAGTTTAAAAGAGAAGTTTTCGGAAATGTCCCCAATTTATTTATAAATGGATTGTAGAGGAGGAGGAAGTTCCAGAGAAGATGTTACAGTATTTACAAGAAACTAACCGTGCAAGAGGAGATGGTAGAAAAACTAGTAGGTGCAATGTCTGCTCAAAAAAGTATTACTACTTGCACCCCATTATTAAAATGGTATTTGAAGCATGGTTTAGAGATTACAGGGATTTACAGAGTAATAAATTATACAGCAGGTAAGCCCTTTGAATGGTTTGTTAAAGAAGTTACTTCAGCCAGGAGATCCGGAGATGTTGATAGCTCCAAGTCCCCAATTGCAGATATAATGAAACTATTAGGTAACTCATGTTGCGGGAAAATGATAGAATCCCCCGAAAAAAACACTCAACACAACGTATACAAAAGAAGAAAAATGTGTGGACAAAGCTTTAAGATCAGCGTATTTCGATGATTTAGAGGAAATAGGAGATTCTTACGAAATATCATCAAGAAAAGTAAATGCCAATATGACTCGTCCATTTCACTGTGGGATTGCTGTATACCAATATGCAAAACAAAGAATGTTAGAATTTTATTATGATTTTATGGACAAATACGTAGATAGAGCATATTTTGAACTAGTACAGATGGATACTGATAGTTTGTATATGGGGGTTAGTATGAAGGGTGGAGAGTTGGATGGAATGATAAAACCAGAAATGGTGGAGGATTTTAAAAAACATAAAAAAGAGTGGCTAGCGTGGGATAAATGGAGTAATAGAGAACCAGGCTATTCAAAACAGAGTTCCAAGGAGATCGTGCAATAGCTCTATCCAGTAAATGCAATTTGGTTGAAAAAATTAAAAATAATGAATTAAAACATTCAACAAAGGGGTTATCTGCCAGGCAAAATAGTCTTACATCGAGAAGGTATATGGAGGCCCTACACCAGGTTGGAACGGATAGAGGAACAAACAGAGGGCTTAGAATGAGAAATGGTGTTATGAAAACATATACCCAAAATAAATTAGGACTGTCCGCTTACTATGACAAGAGAAGGGTTTTAGAAAATGGGATACATACAGAACCCCTTTAAACTTTCATTAATTAAAATTATGCAACCTGTTCAATTGTTGAAGGTATCTTACACACCTTAGGTCTTCCAACTTAGCTTTTCACGGGTTTCCGGGGTTTTTGGCCAATTATCTCTAGAAAGTCCCATGATAAATCTAACATTAATTCACAATTGGAAATAAATATGTTTACAAAAGAAGAAGACGTAAAAACAAAATTTGATGAGGCTTGCTATGAGGATATTTTAGGTCTCCAAGACAGAATTATAGAACGTCTAAAAAAGTTACACGAGGAAGAGAGGGAGCTAGAAGCCACTACAAAACGAAAACCTGTAAAGATTCAATGATGAGCCCACTTGTTGAAAGCATTAATAAAACAGTTCGAAAAAAACCTACATGGAAAAGATGGCGAATTAATCCATATCTCCGGCAGAGACATAGTACGGGGGTTAATTCTATCTGGTTGAATTTGAACACAGCACCAAGCAAACCTGCTAGAGTCACAGTCGAATAAATCCAATACATATTTTATATTTTCAACTACCACACCTATATACAATGTAGAAACCGGTGGTGCAGCTACAGATTAATTTTCTTTAAAAAAAAAGGTAGCCGAAACCTTGGTAGCGCTTTCTATAGGTTTTGCCCAATTTTCTAGATAATCCAGTTATAAATTTTGAATGTAACTCAAATCTAACTCAGGGCTAACCTAATATGCCTAGTTGTGTTACTAGTATGCCTAGTTGTGTTACTAGTATGCCTAGTTGTGGTACTAGTATGCCTAGTTGTGGTACTAGTATGCCTAGTTGTGGTACTAGTATGCCTAGTCGTGGTACGAGTAAGCCTAGGCATGGTACGAGTAAGCCTAGGCCTGGTAACGAGTAAGCCTAGTTGTGGAATTAGTATGCCTAGTTGTGGTGCTAGTATGCCTGGTTTTACCTAGGCAAATCATGTTGAACATTGGGCAAACTATATTTGTATGTACATAGCTACTTGCATATTTTGTGCCTACAATATGCCACCAAAGCAAAATTTGTCCGAACAAGATATAGAAGATATCCGTAATCTTCGGGGTATAGAGTCTGCAGACAATACGAAGAAGAAATTTGGAATCGGTACCACTCGCCTTCGAAGAATATGGGACGCCGTCGATGCGGAACGTAGTACAAAACCCGAAGAACAAGAAACCCCAGAACAACAAGAAACCCCTACTCCCGTAGTACACAGGGTGACCGCGCCTGGTTTTGTGGGCCCTACCGAGTTCCCCACGGCTCTACTAGAAGATGCGTGAAACACCAGCTCGTTCGAAGAATCGACGCGCCTGTTCGACATGGAGAGACACCTGGAGAACCGGTTGGACGCGCTGGAACGCAGGCAGTTGGACGCGATTTGCAAACCACTGTTCCCATTCGTGTCTCTAGAGGTCCATAGCCTCTGGAAGAAGAAAACAGACCCCGACGCCCAGTTCGTGCACTCCGCAAAACAGTCCGGTACGCCGAATGGGAAAAACGAAACTAGCGACTCCGTACACCAGCACTCTGGTAGTCGCGACCCGTTCTACATGCAGTAGCCATTTTGGAAAAAAAAGTATCCGAACCCTCCTCTATTGAGAACTTCGATTGGTAGCTAGAACGGCCACCGGACATACCATCTGGATTTCTTCTTGTTGGGTGTAGTGCGAGGCTCCCCCCCCCCCCCCCCCCCCATTCTACACCGAAGCGGATTCTGTAGTTCGCACAGTGGCCTCCCGATGTTGTCCACTTCTCGATTTCCAAAAAACTGCAAAAGTAGCCTAAACCTTGGTAGCCTCGACCAAATCTCCGCTTTCTGTATGGGAGATTTTATTTTACTGTGGGTTGTATTTATTTCGCTTTAAATTAACAGGAAATTTTACTATTTTTGGTACCTATGGGGCTACCCACTGCTTTCAATTCGTCTCCCACACTTCGCGGTAACGAACTGACTCCCTATATACTACTAAAGGCAGTCCTATATGTGACGTCCATATTGTAACACAAATATTTTAATGTTGGATACGCGTGGCAGAATTGTACAGTTGTTTTCATAGTGCCTGTGGTTCAGAAAGTTGTCTGTTTTTCGGTTTCCTTCAAGGAAACACGTAATGATTTTATCGATTGTTTTTTTTATACAAATTAATGTACGGTGGCACAGAGGGGACATGGAAATATGTTTTACTTTCGCGTGAGCACGTGCGCACGCGATAGGTTTTGCGTGCGCACGCGATGGGTTTCATTGGCTAAGCTATCGCGTCTGCGTGCGCACGCGAAAGTAAAAAGTGTGTCCATGTCCCCTCTGTGCCACCGTACAAATGGGCATATTACAAATTATTTTTATAATAAATATGGACGACTTGTGCCCTGACATTTGAAACTAAATAACCATACCGGCATACGACCGGTATTTTTTAGATAACACATCACAAAATCAGTATTATGTAATCATATTGCGAATATTTCTTTTAAACTTTATTTATTATTGTTTATACAACAATTACAAACAAACGCGGGAACAATTGTAGTCGGCGTAGACGGAGGCGTCTGTATGTTTCTATTTTGGGTTGAAACCGGAATCAAGGTGGGGGATCACTTCGTTTCCGAACGGCATGACGTCATGGTTTTTAGATGTGTTTACAGTAGATTTAATTTCCTTCAATATCTTGCTAATGGAATGACATATTTTTATGAAATATACCCTAGCAAATGCGGTGCACGTAATTGCCCTTTATTGTATAGGCGGCTTTAATCTCATAATTATGTCGTTCTGACGAAGAATGGTTACCATAAATGTAAATAAAAACAGTAGCACGTGAATGTAAGCAATAAACGGTACTCGATTCTTTGTGAAATAAGTTAATAAGTTAAATAATATAAGTTAGTGTAAGAACTTTCAGAGCACCCATAAAACACATATGCCATCGTATTTGGTGCGCTACATATCATCAAAATCCGTCCGTTTGAATGGGAAAAGTTTAATGAAAATCTACTGTAAAAATGACTTCACAGACTACGTCACGTCAGAAAATCGGGTTCGGAAACCACGTGATCATACACCTTGGGAAAATAAACTTATCGTGTCTGGCGACCACCGTCAGATATACATGTACTTATAAACTGAGGATCGAACCCGGGGTGCATGTGTGCGCTCTTTACTACTTGTGCAAAACGGTCCTGTTCAGATTACGTGGAAGTGTGCCCGCAAACGTTACTTTTATTAACGAAAATGTAAACAGTTGGCTCATTAACTGGGACACGTATTCTGGATAAAAATGGTCACGCATAGAATTGGGCACAGGGCTTAATTCGTTTAATTTACTGTTTCGCCTGTTGAATGTTTCGAAAATCAACATAATACCATTTGTAAATTTTCAGAAAAATAAGCGTATCATAGATGTAAAATTATGGTTGTGCCAAATATACATGGCTCCTGGCATATCGCATCATGGTGACACTGGGCCAAACATGTTTCAGTATTTAGTGTGTTGGTATTGTGTCACATGCATACTTACTGCGAACATAAGTGTAGCCGCCAGGGACGTAGCCTACTGATTTGTATATGTATCTGCTACCACATACATGTACCTTAAAAATATCACATTGCATCAGCCGTACGATTGCCGTTTGATAACAATGTAAATGTTCTTTAAACTTACCTCTTGTAAATATGGTTATATGAATGAATAGAAATTTTACTAGTATATTTGTAATAATTGCAGACACTGATCAGACTGTACAGATGCACAGGTCTCCAACATTTACACATTTAAGAAGTCATTTACTTACTACATGTACATAGTACTAATGCACGTCTGCGTGATTTGTTTTTATCCGGGCTATTAGCTCATATTTAGTAACTATATGAAAATGCTCAGTCATTGCAGACATGCTAATGAGTTAAGTGGCGGTAGCAGTGTCACTGTTTGCGGGTTTTACTGTAGAAAAACACGCGGTACTACGCCATAAAAAAGTAGCTGAACAACAGTAAAACAGCGAGCTATCTTACCGTTTCATATGGAACGCCAAATCTACATAAACTCAAATAATTAATGCTAGCTTCAAATAATTAGTGCTCTCTCTAATTATATTAGTGCTCTCTCAATTTAAATTAGTGATCTCTCTAATTCAAGTTGTGCTCTCTCTAATTCAATTTGAGCTCTCTCTAATTCAATTTCATTAATATAGAGAGCATGAATTAAATTTGAGAGAGCACTAATTGAATTTGAGATATCACTAATTGAATTTGAGAGACCACAAATTGAATTAGAGAGAGCACTAATTGAATTTAAGAGAGCACTAATTGAATTAGAGAGAGAATTAAATGTATGTGTTTTTGAGCTCTCTGCAAACAATATAGAGCTAGCACGAATTCAATTAATGCTCTCTCTAATTCAACTAGAGATCTCTCTAATTCAATTAATGCTCTCTCTAATTGAATTTGTGTTCTCTCTAATTGAATTTGTGCTTTCTCTAATTCAAATGTGTGCTCTCTATAATTCAATTTGTGCTCTCTCTAATTGAATTTGTGCTATCTCTAATTGAATTTGTGCTCTCTCTAATTGAATTTCAATTTGTGCTCTCTCTAATTGAATTTTTGCTCTAATTGAATTTGTGCTCTCTCTAATTGAATTTGCGCTCTCTCTAATTCAATTTGTGCTCTCTCTATTAATTATCATTACAGCTAGCGCTAATTGAATTAAAGAGACGTCATCTTGTATATCTTGACGGCTATTCTACATAAATGTATCGTCATTTTACCTAAATATATGCATTACATAATGTTTGTAGATTAATAGTATTCGTATATGTTGGTATTTATACTTTCCATTCAAAACTTGATTATAGATTAGTGTTAGGAACAATACAAAATGACTAATATTTGAACTTTGACCTTGAATATGACATTGACCCTGCATCACATGTCATCTTCCTTTCACTTCAAATTTTAGTTCTTATTATAGTATGCATATAATATTGCCATCAAACAGTGAAGCACTGGTTTATAGAGTGTTTTGAACAATTATACAAGTTAATGCTTATTTTCAAAACAACGGCCATCTTGGACGCCATCTTGAATATCTCCATGGTTACTCGACATATTTCCATTTGAACTATATATGTTCATTATATATTGTCTGTAGAGTATTCTGATATGCTGATATGTATACTTTTGTAAAATGTGTAGGGTCCGTACCTCAGACTGACTGGTATTGGAACATACACATACTTTCATTGAAGTTGATCTCTTTGTGCTGAAATATTTTTGATTCCTGTCCTCAAGATGTACAGCAACATGACACATAAGTTGATTTCGTCAAATATTGAAGTTGATTTTTCACCAAAAGTGGAACATACTTTGTACACTCTATCATAGAATAGCCGTCCAGGATGTTGAATATATATTCAATTTATCAATCAGCGAGTGTCCTAAATTTGCAAAACTATGTCAAACCACTGCGAGGAGGAGGAGGCAAATTTCGAACAACAGTATGTACTGTGTAACTGTGTATCCCCTCATATCGTGTAGATACAAAAGTTCTTTCCGTATCTTCACATTGTTCATATTATGACTAGTGTAGAGCCACGTCAGTCTGTGTGGATCATTGGTGACCAGTGTATACACATGCCAGTCTCTCCAATTCAATTAGTGATCTCTTTAATTCAATTTGTGCTCTCTCTAATTGAATTTGTGCTCTCTCTAATTCAATTTGTGCTCTCTCTAATTCAATTTGTGCTCTCACTAATTCAATTAGTGCTCTCTCTAATTGAATTTGTGCTCTCTCTAATTCAATTTGTGCTCTCTCTAATTCAATTTGTGCTCTCTCTATTAATTATCATTACAGCTAGCGCTAATTGAATTAAAGAGAGCACAAATTGAATTTGAGAGAGCACAAATTGAATTAGAGAGAGCATAAATTCAATTAGAGAGAGTACTAATTGAATTAGATAGAGCACAAATTGAATTAGAGAGAGCACAAATTATTTGAAGCTAGCATTAATTATTTGAGTTTATGTAGATTTGGCGTGCCATAGTTTCAGCGTAGTACATGTGTTGTTTGCTTTTTTTGTGCTATATGTGTGTTATTGCAAAAGTTTGTGTATACTTTATAAACTAATAACTGTTATGTATTAATATGAGTTCTTTGTTATGTATGTTGATATTTTGCGCAATGATATAGTAGGGGGCGGGATTTCCCTGTGACGTTTTTCTTGAATGACCAATCAGAATAAAGCTTACATTCTGAACTTACATAGGTCAATGGCTCGATAAAATCCGACATTGGACAGCGAAATGATGATGATTTAAAGCAGAAACATTGTTTTTTGACAGTTACAAACTGTTTTAATCATTTTGAGCCATCGATATTATTAATCAGTGTCCATTTTACTTAAAAAATCAACTAATCTATAATGAATTTAGTAAAACAGTTCGCGCGGAAATCCAAACTTTCCAAAGAGGTGCTAGCAATTTTTTGATAATTACACGTCGTGTGTGTTAGCGCATACGCTGCCGACAGACAGTCTTGCGACTTGACGTTACACAGCATATACAGTACGATACACTTCACAAAGGAAACGTTGTCTTGAGTTGGAATGAGGATAATAATTATCTCTAGATTATTTGTATTATGAATTAAAAAAAGTATATTTAAATAATTAGATATTAATTTAAATAAATATTTCGGTATAATTTACTCAATAAATTAAAATTGAATGTGTAGCTGAAATGAAAGTGAAAGTAGAACGTTTTTGTTATATCCTCCGGGTTACAAATCGCTGAGGATTCAAAGTCAAAGTACTTAGACATTTGTATCTGTACGATTTGCCTTAAAGTTTTCTGCAACCGTAAGTCAGATTGACTTCAAACGTCATATACTTCCTTATCATTATCCATATTTTCATTACATACATGTACCACACCCATGTGGCTTTCATGTCCAAGGCCAAGGTGAAATTACTTTGAACAATCATGTTTGTCAAGATAAATATTGTTTTTGCAGCATTGATAATGTATGCTGATTTGACGAATATATTGATTTTAAATGGAGTATATATGTTTTTTGTGTGAACTATTAAAATGGTTGCCATAACAACCAATATTATTAAACGTTCACATGTTAAGTGTATTGCAAGATGGTAACAGTACTCGGGTGTATTGCATTGATTTTCAAAAAGTAAACACCTTTTCAAAAAAAATACTATTTTTATGTTTTCCAATATTGGTTACCATGGTTACTATGGTAATGCATATATATTTCAGAACTAGTGTATAATAACATATGACAAAGCAATATATCCTGTGAGTATAGACAGTCGGGAAATTATTGAGCAAGTGAAACTTGTATGTAGCTGACCATTTGAATAGTTGCTGTCCCAACTACTGACAAGCCGCAATACATCTATTCCGCAAAGTTCCGCATCCCTCCTGGTGCCAATTCTTAAGACTGCGTACGCACCCCCCCCCCCCCCTCCCCCCCCGCCCCTAAATTCGCCGAGGTCCGCTATACCACACCCTCCCCCCCCCCCCCCCTAAATTCGCCGTGGTCCGCAATTTTTCAAGCACTAATCTCAACAAATCTTGAAATGCATTAATATACAGGTAATTTGCATGAAAATGTCACAATTTACCACTGTTAAAATCCGAATTTAAATGACTTAAAATGCAGGAGAGTGCATGTCAGACCATCTAGGTTTAACAAATTTCAGGGCGAGCATGCCCCCCCCACCCCCCCCCCCCCCACCCCCCCCCCCCCCCCCCCCCCCCCCCCCCCCCCCCCCCCCCCCCCCCCCCCCCCTAGCGTACTCGCTCCACTACGTGGGGCTCGCCCATAACGCACCCCCCAAAAGAAAATCCTGCGTACGGGCCTGTTATAAACTTTAGTAGATATCTAATATATTATATAATATATCTACTAAATAAATAAGATATCTTAATTAAAAAGCACTTATATAAGATATCTACTAAACTTTAGTAGATATCTTATAAACTATAGTAGATATCTTATAAACTATATGAGATATCTCATAAAGTTTATAAGATATCTTATATACTTTAGTAGATATCTTAAATACAATTTCATATCAGATATCTGCTAAAGTATATAAGATATCTCATAAACTTTAGTAGATATCTTATATAATTTAGAAGATATCTTATATAATATATAAGATATCTACTAAAGTTTATAAGATATCTCATATACAATTTTATATAAGATATCTACTAAAATATATAAGATATCTACTAAACTTTAGTAGATATCTTATATATTTTAGTAGATATCTGAGATAGTATATAAGATATATTATATAGTTTAGTAGATATCTACATTAATAATGTAAATAAGATATCTACTAAACTATATAAGATATCTTATATCTCTTTAGGGAAGTTTAATTAAATTAAAAAATAATGCATTCTCCCCAATAATTTAGCGCCGCAGAAATTTTCTACACTGTTCATACATATACCCTTGCTAGGGTCTACACTCACCATTCAGGGTATACGATGGTCGCCTGGGACGACGGTCTGAGCATCCGGTTGATCATGATCTACACTGTTTACTGTTTCCCACCCTCCACCCTCCTTCGCCTTCCATTAATAAACGTATTCCCACCTTATATAAGGGTGGGAAACAGTAAACAGTGTAGATCATGATCAACCGGTGGCGGCGGTGGGCAGCCGAGGAGTGGGGGTCAGCGCAACATTTTCCCATATATCTGCCACCTGCTAGTGCTAGTGCTAGTAATAGTACGGGGTACATGTCCGTCAGTCATATTGGCTACACAGGAAAACGTTTCTCCAGCTTTCTGAGATGTAAATATAATTCCGAGAGTCAGGAATGGAGTCAGGAATGGACAGTCGATTTTTAATTTGTTTAAAAATCCCCGGGGATATCCGACTACCCTCTACTGTAGTCTAGACCCCATCGGGCGCTGTTCAAAGTTCTTGATATGTGCAGCCATACATTAGGCCTATCCAAATTCTATCCAAATTCTGGTCATTCATTTCCACAGAAAACAAATAAAAATTTACAATTTCAAACACCAGGAATGCCGTTTAGTTTTTTGGTCTTTGGTGACGTAATGTGTACATCAATAAATTACGTCACAATTAACTGTAAATGACGTCAATTATATTCTGGCCTAAATTCTGAAATAAGTGCAATGTATCTTTCTGACGACACATGTATACAGTATAGAGAATAGTAGGTTAGTGCCGTGAATGGGAAAAAATATCTGGAGAGGCTTAGGCAACTGGATGGGCGAGGCTTTGCCGAGCCCATCTTGTTTCCTTGCCGAGCCAGATATGTTTTCCCATTCACGGCACTAACCTACTATTCTATTTATCCCGTCAACATTCTAAAACAGCATTTAAATCAACTTAATGTAGTTAATTTAGCCTTCAAATGCGAGATAAGTTAGAACCGAATTGCATCAAACGCTCCCTGAGGCTCAGAACATAGTTCCATAAAGTTGAAAGTCAATTGATCAATCATGTATTGTGTTTTAGACTTTAGGAACTTTACTCATCGAAATTTTACAGATATCCTTATAATTGGTACAACGATTTGTTTTGGAATGTGGCGGCCTTACGATTTAATCATATGTAGAATGGCGACCAACTAAATCCATGCATTACGAATTAACCATTAAAACATGTGTACTTCAGGCAGGTTCAACAGATGAATGTTCTGTTGAAACTTTATATTTTGTCTCCGATACTGTGAAATTACAAGTTTTTTTCAACGAAATATACTCTCAAAATTCACCAGACCCATCCATTTTCATTCGGGGCAGGTCTCTTCAACGATTGCAATCTGTCCAGAATAAGAATCAACAACACAAACAACACTTTTGCTCGTTTATTTCGTTACCTGACTGGAATCAGTGGGAGCAGCCATTTTTATTTTAAATGACGTAGTAGACTTGTTGACGTACTTATACTTATGACGTCAATCGTGTCTGAATGACGCACGGAGCTAAAGAGCAAACTCAATTGGATTGGAAATTGATTTGGCATCCAGAAAATGGCATGAACTTAATTTTAACAATTCTATTTTCCAGCGATATCGTTTTTATTTAATTTAACCCTCATATTGTAAACAGTTCCATTTCCATCCGACTATTCAGTCTACTCAAGAAATATACTGGCAAAATTAGTCACCAAGGCAACACGAATGACGCGTATGAATAGTGACGAGGTCGTATTGACAGGATATCAAATATGTTTCACGGCACCGTGTTTCACGGCACATAGGAACTGTGTTGACGGGATAAATGAATCTTTCTTTCAGTATCAAATCAATTTATTTGGCTTCTTTCTTGTGTCGTGAAAACACTAATATTTTGAGAGAACTAGGCAATTTCCTGATTCATTCATTCGAGAAACGCGGATAAATCTAGTCTCATACATACATTATTGGATTGTATTGCGGTAGACTAGTGATTGTTCACAAGTTTACATTACATGTATTGAAAGTATGAAATTGTTTGCCACTTGAGGGCCTTTAATTGGAAATAAAATCTTGTATCTTGTATTGGCGATGGTGGCAAATTACGAAGCCACAGGTCGGTTTAAAATCGATAGTGGACTGGTGCGTTTGTTTTGTTCATTACATGTGCATATCATAGTTTTATTCTGTTCAATGTTTGATAACATACATACTAACACTTGTAGATACATTTAATGCTGTAGGCTGTTGAGACTTGAGTTGCCTTTTCAATAACGTCATTTTCTCGATGACGTTACGTTTTTTTCGTGCGTGATTCACATGGTGCTACAAAAAGTGAGATAAAACAAAAACTATGAAACATAATTGCATTTTCTTTCTAGAAAATTGTTTTGGAAAATGTAAAAAAGGGAAAATAGAAAATGTTGTCACTAAGGCTGGTTTTCCCAGAGCGCGACCCATATACATACATGTACTGGAAGAATCACACAGTCCATTATCAAACGAACATGTACACACGTGATTGAACCCTATTAAACTTGATGTACAAAATGTGGCTGTGACTGGAGAAATTCGGCGTATGAGTTTTGCGACCAGCGTGTTCATGTTCATCCGCACCTGTTGGCTGATCTGGATCTGTGCTGTTCGGTATTCCATTAATGAAACACGCGTCAAGCTTATAACAGGCAACGTATATATCTCTATCCGGCTACATGAGTGTGTTATATGTACCATATTTGATCAGGAGCTACCCTGACATTATTCACTCACTGTTTGATAATCCGGGCACTTTCGCCACGCCACAGTCTGTGGCTGACATTCAGATAAATAAGTTGCGATCTGCATTTATGAAATTTCCAGCAAACGAAACAATATATTAATTAACTATTTTGCCCCTAAGTAACTGGAATGGATTTTGATATATTACTTTTTCAACCAATCCAATCGTCACAAAACGATTTTCAGATTAATCCATTCATGAGAAGGCTGTGTTTTTGTTCCCAAAAATATGGAAATTACTTGCGGAGAGTGTATATCCTGATGAGACGACTCGTCACGAACCGGCTCATCTGGATATACAAGTTTTGCCAATACCACAATACAGGTACAGGTACATGTATATGGTGTTGAAAGGGTTACACATGTTATTGGCGTTCTCACGTGCTTTCGAATTTCGCTTTCAACGTGAGGGTGTTAACAACAGGATAAACAAACAACAACCAACCCTGGTTTCTTTCTCCTAACTTATGGAGATGGAATACCGTTGGGTGATGTTAGTATACCCATACTAACAAATATATTGTAAATATTTGCTACATGTACCATCTGTCCGCTAGAATTCAATGCCTATTTATCTCAAATTCCCATTTTACCAGTTATATATTTTTCTTTAATATCAAAAGTACTATGTACTTCATTTCTCGCATTACCATGATTATATCAAGATGTTTAATACAACAAAATATGAATATCATCATTTGCAATGCATGCCACCTTTGAATTATAGCAGACACACTGTCGCCTTTTTGCCAAGCTTACATCATGATTATGTACTCATATACCGCATGCTGCGGTCTGAGATCTTGAAAAAATAAAGATATGTTCTGTTCTGTTCTGTTCTGATAAAATATATAATGATTATAAGCCCCATTTATCCAATCTAAGACACAATCTATGCGCCCTGGCTCAATATTATCCACATGAGAGCATACACAGTGGTGATTATTCAAAAACATATCACGTTAAGTAAATATACGAGTAAATAAAGAGTCTTGCTCTGACCGTACCTGTCATTTGTTAGATATATTTCTCGGTTCGATATAGGTTTCATTGGAGAAAATATGTGTGGACATGCGTGTCTACATGGTGTATTGTGTTGTTGCCTGCAGTAGCCGCGTTCATCAAAATTGCAAATTATACTTATCTAACAAAGTAAACTTTGAGGGAGTACTCATTTATTTTCCCCAAAATGCATTATTTCATATAGAACTAACCATTGCATATATTTGATGATTAGACGTATGCAGAAATATTATACTGAATTTATTACATTATCACAGCCAAAATGGCTGTGATAATGTAATAAATTCAGTATAATAAAAATTAATAAATTTCTCCTAAGATTGAAAATTTCTGCCTCAAAGTATATTTTGATAGATAAGTATACTTTGCAATGTTGGTGAAATAGGCTACTTGTAGATGTCATTGATTGACGTTGTCCCGATACTCACCCTGCGAGATATATACCGACTGGCACAGGATGAGGAGTAGGCTTGTTATGTACATCGTTGATCTACTCGCCATGTTGCTGTGTGGTCGTGTTACCTACATGTGACATATGCACTTATTCATATGACATTGTTATATAGAGAGCCACAGAGGGTGGTTCACAAGTGATGAACAGGCGTAGTCGGTCAGGTGTTGAGTTGCTGATGTTGTAACCGGGCGAATCGTGGCGCGTGCTGGTAAATGAGATACACCCGAGATCAGACGGATAAACTACGCCTATTTAAAGGTTTACGAGTCTGTCGCAGGAAGATGCCTCTAATGTTGAATCCAAGTGGTTCAACTCAGTTACACCTTTGCGATCACCAGTCTGATAATTGAAGACCTAAAATAAAAAAAGTCAATAAGCTTTACAATACATGTACATTGAATATTACATGACCACTAGCTAGGTGGACAAAAAGACAAACTGTGTTTATAAATTTGGAATGCCGACCTAACGCACTGAGAAATTACACAAAAAGGTTCAGGAAAAACCATACGTTTGTAATTGATCTAATGCAATGCAATGCCCAAACACGAAAAAAAGCAAGTTTTACAAAATAATTTAGCATAAAAACCTAGCACATACATGTATTTCAAATGAAAATAAACAAAGTCACACGAATTACGTGTTTATAAAAATTCCACGTGTGTTGTGTACAGGCGCGAATCCAGACGGAGGTGTGTTCGGCGCACCACACCGCTAGATTTTGGTCCATTTTTTTTATTTGGAGAGAACTGATATTTTTTCTTATTTCTCACCCCAAGTGTATGTTGTTACCACTAAATTGAGACGGTTCAACCGAGTGGTAACAACATATATTTTTAATGAGATATAAGAGAAAGGCAGAAACATATTGAGAAATTTAGATACATGGACAATTAATTACAGTTAAAAACTGGACAAAAACAACAAAAGTCTAGTATTGTTTTATTACAGTAATTAAAAAGCTGGGGGCCGTTTCACTAAACTTCGTACGACTAAAATGTTCGTAAGTGATGGATTTACATTTATTGAGCATCCTATGCTCAATAAATGTAAATCCAATAATTGTTTACAAGAAAACATTGGCAATGTGAAATTTATCATAATTTTGCACTTACGAACACTTTAGTCGTACGAAGTTTAGTGAAACGCCCCCCTGATTCGGCAAATTTGTAGCTAGGGCCGGAGTGCGCGCACCACAACCATTGGGCCGAAATAACGGAATGTCTGTTTTATTTAAAGTGTCTGTAGACGTTGCATGTACATGTAACATACAGAAACTCGTCAATAGATTTTTTTTAAATATCACAATGTACAAATAATAAAGACAATACATTTACTGAAGGATGAAGTCAATCATTGTTTCGTTTACGCCCATGGAATTATATATGGCTGGTATTCATTGAGAGCGGCCAATATAGAAATACATTATAACATATAATAGGTCGATACACTTACTGCAGACATAACTTGTAGTTTGTCCTATATGAAATATGTGCCAAGATGTCTCATATTTCATACGTACTTTCCTGCTGGATATATATTGATCAAATTAGGGAGATACCTTTTATGCCTCCCCTTTACCACTGACCCCCACTACTGGAAGTTCGATTATGCATAGTATACACTTGATTGCTATCAAATGTGATACATACAATGATTTCTTGGCGCAGGTGGATGCATACGAGTGGTTATTAGTGTGTGCTATAGTGTGTGTGAGATGATAGCTAACTGAACAACGTATACAGGGGCGGATCTAGAGCGGGGTGGGGGTTCCGGGGTTGCACGCCACCCCCCATCCCCAAGTTACGCCACGGAGTTTACATAGATCATAGTTTACCACCAGTTGGAGTCTGAATTTAAATGCCGTAAAACATAGGAAAGTGCATTTCGAAGAGCTAAACAAATAGGAAAACCCCCTAGTTGCGAACGGTAACTTGCAATTACGGGGGGGGGGGGGGGGGGGGGAGTATGGGGGGGGGGGGGGGGTGGGGGGGGGGGAGGAACCTATCTATCATGGACATAAATGATCATGAACATAACTTGCATTGAAACACGTATACAGTCAGTACACTTGGGTTAACTTGGTGACAATGGTAACTGGCACCCTGGTTCACACTATGCAACGTGATACAAGAAACACTAAACTTCATGATTCTAGTCTCATGTTGTATAGGGTTAAATGTATATGCCCACTCAGTAAGCACAACATGTTCTTTATATCAGAGACATCATCTGAGACATTTACTGGCAAAATAAACATTCATTCACCATTATCCCACGTATTGATTGACATTATGTTGCATTTTATATCAGACTGATATCAGGGGTGATAACCGTGTTTCCATAAAATGTTAACGGACATTACTATTTAGTATCTGTATTTACTGTTTGATGTGCACTGGTTATACTTTATTATCTGTCGAAAATATTATTGTTTACAGCTGACGCATTTAATTAGTATAACTAATTAAATCTAGCATGCCTCACTGGCAAATGAAAATAGCCTGATACCACTGTCAATAAAATACAAGTACTAAATGATTATATCTGTATAACGGGCACTCGTAATTTTTAGAACTGGTGGAATAGTGACACAATTATACGCTTATTTATTCCTATAAAGAACATGTTGTGCCTACTGAGTGTACATTTACCTTTAACATAACAGTACCACTGCGTAATGTGTACATGCGGAATGCACCTTTACATATTATTTTTTAATATTTTTATTTTTGTTATTTCTTAATGAACGTATATGTTGTGACCACTATTTTGAACCGTCTCGACAAGACGATTCAAGTAGTGGTCGCGACATATACTTCTGAGCGCATAGAAGGAAACTATTTATGATTGTCCGCACCCCATAATAGCATATCCTCAGCATGAAAAGGGTGAAACAATCAGTTACAATGATAATCGGTAGCCGGTCCACCCTACGTAACCCAATACGAGAAACATGACTATTCCCGTTTCTAGCATCGATGTCTACAGGTCGCGGTCGACATCGATGATCAAATATACTACCATAATAGTGGGTGAGCCAGATCCATGAAAACAGGGTTGTCATTACCACTTGTAGGGGGCGGGGTGGGGGGGGGGGGGGGGGGGGGGGGGGGGGGCAGGGGGGGGGGGGGGGGGGGGGGGGGGAGAAATTGCCACTATATTTTATTGAAAGGTATGTATCTCTAGTTATTATTTCCGCATGATAGCAATCTATAAGTCTTCGTTTAAAGATGTTATGCCCCTATAAATGGTCCCCCCTAACAGCAATATGTTCTGCTAAAGAAATAGCAGGGTTGAGACCATTCAAGTAACAGCAATGCAAACTCGCATTCACATATCGAATAAGCACTGAAAACGTGACAGCCAGTAATTATAATTTATATGAAATCGAAATTGACCATTTTCATCCAAAATGGCGCCAAAATTCAAGATGGCGGCCAAAACCCACCCACCACACTAAATATAACGATACAAATCATGTAGCATCAAAGCAAATTTGCATTTACACATTGTAAAACGGTATTAAAACATGATAATCAATTGTTGAAATTTATAGAACATCGGAACTTGCAGTTTCGTCAAAATCTGCTACCAAACTCTAAGATAGCCGCCACAATTATAACAAATTCGCCCGCCAAGCCAACCCACCGCTAACACAATCAAACTCTAGTTATGTTGCATAAATGGTAGTGTATATAAACTTCATCACCTTGTTCCATTATCTGGACAGTGACACATATTTATGGCTGTAAGATTGATACATATAAGATGGCTGCCAAATGTCAACATTTCTACACTTTACTCCATGCTTGTCCTAAGACATTATATTTGAAGTAATTAACGGCAATCACAAATTGATGAACTAGACACAATAAATTAGTTCGATAGCGTTATCAACACCAGCTTTCATTTGAATATTTAATTGTGATATTTATATAAAAGCAAGATGGCTGCCGAAATTAGTATTCCACCATGTATCGGTTTTTTGTGTGTTAAATTGGTCTCTTCTGAAATAAATGATGTGTTATCGTATGGAAGAAAAACTACCTGAATGTTGGTGTGTCAAAGCCAAACACGTGTGTATATCACTCGACGCGCTGGTCAATTAATCACTATGTATTATGCTTCAATTTTGAATAAAGTCATGCATTTCCGAAACCATTTATATGTACATGCTTACTAACTGTTTAATATGTTCTTAGTGATCTGCGATGCTATTAATTTCAGTATAATGTATCATCTGTTTGCATCCAACTGTATCATTTATTATTGTAATTTCAAGGACATGGTGTACACGTCATACAGCTGTGCTAGTAGTTTAATGAATCTCGGCCATGATATTGGTTTCAGAACGACAGCTAAGTTTAATGATCGGCAACTCCTCGCTACAAGGTCAATAGTTGTTCCTGTGGATTATATAAATACAAATAGTATACCTAAAGGCGAGGATGAAGCTGTAAGCTTCAACGCGCATCAATGTACAATCTAAGACCTAGCAATGTACGACTCACAACGAAATAAACACATACTATGTATTCACTTAGATACTACGTTAATACTGTAAGGGAGTGTTTATTTATTACAGTGTCAACCGTATTGAACGTATCAGCCAGTTGTGACTCATGCGAAACTCCTTGAATGTCATAATTTCATAAATTCCTATATGTTTATTATAGACCACTAATATTTAAGCCTGGGCATGGGAAAAATATAATGTGGCACACACATGATATTTTCACGTTTCATTATTCCATAAACAACATTCTATTAGGATTACAGTCATATATTACCTCCAAGTACATGTATATGCCATTGATAAACACTTCAGAGCGTTTATAGAAAACTGTAGCTACATGACAAATACGTCAATACAATGTTGGCAATATTAACGAATTATGTTACAGGCCCTGATAAATCGGACGTCGTGTAAGTTTTCATATCCTACGTCTTCTTATCTGGTACTTTTATTATTCCAAATCGAACAAATCTCGCAATTCTGAACACGTTTATTTTCAAAAACCGCAGTGTTTAATATTTGTATGTGGCTACCATACGCCTAAGTGTGTATCGGCTGCGTTGGCTCCACGCCATAGAACTTTATTGCGCGTTTACTCCGTGGCATAGCATTTACCAAGCCAATGTTGGAAATGGCATAGACAGGTCCATTTATTCAGAACAGTTCGCATTATATTCTATCAGACAATAGTTTCTACGTGCTCACCAAGCATACATAATTATACAAATCCAAAACATTCTGAAATCCTTGCGACTAGTATTTAACACACACAATAAAATATGCATACTTTTCAAATAGAACCGTATCTGTTTCATAACATACGACATTATGTTATGCGACAATGTCCCTGTCTATTGGTTATGCGTAGCTACATAAACTTTACACCAATCACACAGATGAAACATTGCATCTGGCAAGCGTTGCACTAATTGTCTGGTGTCATACCGATAAACACTTAGTTAACCAGATTAGCATTACAATATGTAATTTCCAATGTAGCGTGGATGAAAATATTTGCCATTTTACACCACCAGCTACACAATGTTGTTGTCAATAATATTTCCTTCATAGTAAATTCAACTGATATTGAAACATTTAATATCCAATTCTACAACATGTCCTGGAAATATTTCAACAGATCACTTCATTTTAGAGGATAATGCATTGTACTAACTTAAAGTTAGTCAACGCCAGACATATAGTCGATGACAATTTCTACCTATGACAATCATTGTATTATATAAACCGAGCGGGGTTTTTCACCTGATGTTCGAATTGGCTAGCATTTACTTACTATCAGGAAATTTACTTTTGTTGGCGCCAACTAGTGCTGAGTGTGGATGCTGTAAAATTCAGCTATGAGTAGTATTTAGCTATATATGTAGTGTTTAAACGCTACTGGTATTATTTTGAAGTACAATGTATCTTTGACGTGCTTGTAATTACATGGCATGTGTAAAAATATGTTGTCCAACAGAGCTCGCGACAGCTTCCACAATGCTACTCAATTTGATCTGATGTCCCCTTCTTTTTTAGCATTTACTTTGTTTCATTGTACTTATGAGTGACCTGTTACACTATAGTGTTGCGGTTTTTCACTGTCAGGGTGTTGCCTTATTGGCCGTTTTAGTTCTTGCTGTATATTTCCTCTATGTTACTGTCTCTGTGCGCCATACTAAGATGTTAAGGCGACCGTGCGGGCGTTGTAACGCCATGCTAGCCAGGTGTATCTGTCTCTTCGAACTATATTGATCACTGAAGGTCCGACAAGGAACGGTTTTCTGCCTCCTTGGACTGTACGTGAGTGGCTTTTTGAAAACATACGCAGTAGATATCCGTGTTTATATATCGTATGTGTGGTTTATCTATATAAATGAATGTCGAAATAGTGTGAAATATGTAGCAGTGATGCCTGTCAATGACGGACCCACACATTAAGCAATACGACGTATATGGATGTTCAACAGATAGGTATCGGAAGATTATAATCGACTGGTGTAAATAAGATCATGACTAGTGATTAAATAACATAGTTATTGCTGTATTAAAATGAGTTTCACAGGCAGCTTATAATGCACATGTAACAGTACAATGCTTTATCATATTCGACAACTGGGTATTGGCATGCGATGCACGTACATGTATGTTGTTAACATGATGTTCGTGAAATCCGCTCAGTGAAAATAGAAAATGGTCTGATGGAGTAGAGTTATTTTAGACTTGATTATATATACTTCGCCGCTAACACTTAAGTGCGTATGAAGCTATGTCTGTAATATGTCTATGTCAGTGGAACAAAACAACGTTTAATGTTCGATTTAATGCAATATACTGGATGTCATATCGCCCAATTTATAGGTTGAAGCTCAGAAATATTAATATGAAGAACATGTAATTGTATAATTTGAAATATTTCACCATCCATGCGTAATATTACTGATTTGGGAATTCAAATATACATATGTTTGTTTCATACAAATGCCGTAATTACTCAGGTGTATTACAATAAGTTCCAAATTATGAATCGTGTCACAACAGAAAAATAAACATTACGATAACTGTGTTGTCCAATAGTATATAACCAATAGTAATACATTGCTTCGGTACAATATGAACGTATGGCGGCCATATTTGGTGAACTGGGCATTTACCCAAGGATGTGATACAATAGTTTTACTGTGTCAATATAATATTGTTTACTTGTTTTAGATGATTAAGTCATCAATATATAACACGATGTAAATTGATGAGAAATCGTGATATTTGGCGGCCATCTTGGATTTTGGTACACAAAACAGTTATCCAAGTAGGTTTTGTTATTGTCATGGCCATTTGCTGTGTACGTATGATCGTAGGTAAGTATGTTTTGAAATGTTAAACAATGATATATAAGTGACACGGTGGCAAATTAACGGAGATTATGATTGTTGGCGGCCATTTTGGATTTATATATATAATTTCTCACGTAATAAATATTTTTCAAGTAGCATAAACTTTTATTTGACTTATAAAATATAATCCAATAACTGGTCATATAAAATAGTTTTATATAATGGTTTCGTGCGGTGGTGTAAGGTAGTGGTGTATTGGCGGCCATCTTGGTTTTGTCGACCATTTTGAATGAAAATGTTCTAGTTCGATTGTATGTAAATGACAAATACCAATTGCAATGTTTTCAGTACGTTTCACAGCGTGTACATGCGATTATGCTGCAGTTGTATGTGAACGTTTGCAAAACATCCCTTTTACGGGCAGAAATGTTGCTCTTAGAGGGGTCCACTTATAGGGGCATAACAACTTTAAACGAAGACTTATTAATTGCTATCAAGCGGAAATGATATGCTTGGATATATACATTTCAAGAAAATATAGTGGCAATTTACCCCCCCCCCCCCCCCCCCCCCCACCCCCCCCCCCCCCCCCCCCACCACCAAGTGGTTATGGTGACCCCCCAGGCTCACCCACTATAACAACATAACGACGTACAGCGATACTCACAAGCTATGTGCACCCTGAGAATAACGTTAAAGGCGCATGCCCACTCAGTTGGCACACACTATATACAGATATAATAATTTCTCGCGGTGATATCAAACTATTTTCATGTGCAAATGAGGCATGAAATTGTTTAATTAGTTATACTAATTAAATGCGTCACCTGAACAAAAGTAATATGTTCGACAGATTATAAAGTATGATGTTGCACATCAAAAACTTAATACAGAGAATAAATAGTAGCGTTCGTTAACATTTTAAGGAAACACGGTTATCGCCCCTAACATCAGTATGGACATTTACGTCTGATATCAAATGTAAAATGATACCAATCAATACTTGGGGTAATGGTGAATGAATGTTGATTTGGCCAAAAAATGTCTCAGATGATGTATCCGATATAAAGAACATTGTGTGCCTACTGAGTGGGCATGTACCTTTAAACTATATTGTAAACTATGAAATGAATGCAGGAATGTGTCACATAATGCAAACGGTAATACATGTCGTAAGTCGTAACGTATTTAAGAAGTTCCCAGGAATTGAAAAACACTTATCCTTGCGATCATGTCCCTCCGATACAAGCAAATACTATAACATAAGACACGAATATTATAGTCACTTTCAACAAAATTGCATACAAAGTATATATAACGCATGGAAGGTAGAAACAAATGGAAACGTAAACAGTGTGAAATCCGAGAAAGGGACGTAATAGAAATGAGGACGGGGAAATAAGGAATGAAGACAGAAGACATCGATATGTGCAATCACTGTTTATTCGGGTACTGACCTGTTACATACCCTGGTTAGAACGAATTGAAATCAAAGTACTGAAAGTACTGAACATAGGGTACTACAAGACATCATCAATTCAAGTATAAATATAGATTCCAGATATCTATGATCATTATAGATATATTGAAAACTGATTGAAGAGCAATAGTTACAAGAATTCCGCCACGGAAGCGGTGTCACGCCTGAAACTGCCTTGTCGGTACAAAACAATGTTGTACATGTAGCAGGATTTTTGTTAAAGTTTCTGCATTGCTCTGACATCGCCATGTTTACTTCTGTTTTGTGAATGAAATAGTTGGCCCCGGATCGAGTATATTAAAACATACAAATGATGTCATTGGGGAAACCGCTGACACAATTTCAATGTATGGAAGCCCAATCTTGTTAGAATATTTAGGTTTGAGGCGGCTTTCAGCTGCGCCGAAAACCTATTGTATTCATTGGTTTTTTTTTTTTTTTTTTATTCAGCCGTTCAGTCTACAGCCCAAACCGCTGGTCGGATCGACTTCAAATTTTGCATGCCGATTCGGATCAAGTGTGAGCAGAGACTCAGAGATTTTCAGAAATCTCTTAATGCCACTTTCCACGAAACCGGAAGTGACGTCATACTTTCTATAACTTCCTTATTTTCAAACCGATTTTAAAAATTCTTTCTGCATTGGAAAGCTGACAAAATTCTCTATCTCGAACTCGCTGACAGTTCTCGGCTATCTGGTCAAATAGGAGAGCTATAGGCATTTGAAGTTGAAAAATGTACATACTTTTCAACGATTTTGCCGATTTTTTGCCGAATTTCGGCTGATAACGGGTGGTCTTTACAAACGTTTTCCAATTTGTACAGTAATGTCAGCAACATAATTTCTTGCCAGTCTGATAGGGGAGTGTCAGGCGCATAAAAGATGATAATTATCAGAGCTCTATCTTGACTACTTCCGGTTCTATTGGATGTCAAAGATGAACGTCTTTTTTTCAAGTTTTCAAAATAGAGCAAACGGATGTGACGTCAGCTTCGTTATTTATCAATATATTTCAAAATTTCTTTGCTGCGGTCGATATTTCAGTCCTTTAGCTAAAACTTTCCCGCTTTGTGCCCGGCCTATGGTGAAAAACAAACGAAAACTTCACTGGCGGAATATTGAACATATGTAATTTCCGTTTTATTAGATGTATTTACAAATGGCGTAAACTGCGATCTAAGGGCGATAACTATCGAAAAATAATCATCCGCTGACTTACGGGCTCCCTCCATCTACAACAAACCGCTGGTCGGATCGACTTCAAATTTTGCATGCCGATTCAGATCAAGTGTGAGCAGAGACTCAGATATTTTCAGATATCTTTATTTTCCAACCGATTTCAAGAATTCATTTTGCATTGGAAAGCTGACAAAATTCTCCATCTCAAACTCGCTAATAGTTTTCGGCTATCTGCTCAAATAAAAGAGCTATATGCATTTGAAGTTGAAAAATGTACATACTTTTCAACGATTTTGCCGAATTTCGGCTGATAACGGGTGGTCTTTACAAACGTTTTCCAATTTGTACAGTACTGTCAGCAAATAGTTTACACCTTGGGCTAAAGCTTAGTTACACATGAAATCAATGTTTGAGGCTCAAACCGTTGATGCAGCTCAAGCTGCTCTAGTCAGGTTTGAGGCGGCTTTCAGCTGCGCCGAAAACCTATTGTATTCGTTGTTTTGTTTTTTTTTATTCAGCCGTTCAGTCTACAGCCCAAACCGCTGACTTACGGGCTCCCTCCATCTACACCAAACCGCTGGTCGGATCGACTTCAAATTTTGCATGCCGATTCGGATCAAGTGTGAGCAGAGACTCAGAGATTTTC
Source organism: Conchocele bisecta (assembly GCA_029237695.1). Classification (NCBI taxonomy): domain Eukaryota; kingdom Metazoa; phylum Mollusca; class Bivalvia; order Lucinida; family Thyasiridae; genus Conchocele; species Conchocele bisecta. The sequence continues at coordinate 65,814,706 of CM055266.1, forward strand.
AGATATCTGTTAATGCTACTTTCCACGAAAACGGAAGTGACGTCATACTTCCTATAACTTCCTTATTTTCCAACCGATTTCAAGAATTCTTTTTGCATCGGAAAGCTGACAAAATTCTCTATGTCAAATTCGCTGATAGTTTTCGGCTATCTGCTCAAATAAAAGAGCTATATGCATTTGAAGTTGAAAAATGTACATACTTTTCAACGATTTTGCCGAATTTCGGCTGATAACGGATGGTCTTTACAAACGTTTTCCAATTTGTACAGTACTGTCAGCAACATAATTTCTTGCCAGGGTGATAGGGGAGTGTCAGCTGCATGAAAGATGATAATTTTCAGAGCTATATCTTGACTACTTACGGCTCTATTCGATATCAAAGATGAACGTATTTTTTCAAGTTTTCAAAATAGAGCAAACGGATGTGACGTCAGCTTTGTTATTTATCATTCAATTTCAATTGTTTTTGCTGTAGTCGATATTTCTGTCCTTTAGCTAAAACTTTGGCTGAGGATCGAACCCGGTATCCCTCGCTCCGAGCCCATCGCTCTACCTCTAAGCTAACCGGCCCCACATCGGTGTGACGATGTGAACACAATAATGTTGGACTGTTCATTCTAAAACTTCAGAAATTCTTTTTGCAACCGATAGTTTACACCTTGGGCTAAAGCTTAGTTACACATGAAATCAATGTTTGAGGCTCAAACCGTTGATGCAGCTCAAGCTGCTCTAGTTTTGTCGTATTTTCAGTACTTGCATTAATATGGGTATTAATCTACGCTTGATGTGTTATACTGTCATTAATGTGTTCCCTGACTGTAATGTATCACTTACTGACTTATTGACACCCTTCATTGAACGTAGAATTGACACTCATGTTGGTGTGTATTGGCGCTGTAAATCCATCTATAGAATGAGGATTAACATCAGTTAGACCCACATGTGCGAGTTTTGTTGTGACACAATCGCGATCATTAACAAAATCTGGGTCAACAGGCATTTTCGCACAGGTGTCGGGTGAGTTTAACCCCTTCCTCCACAGCCAAATGGCTCTATCTGCTGTTGTGTATGCATGTCTGTCAGTGGCTGCTAGCAGTCTGTTATAAATACACAGCAGCTGAGTTTGGCTGCCTGATCTCCATACAGGTAATTAACGAAAATAACTGAATTATAGGGTTATGTTATTCAATCCAAATTTACCAACATTTCTAAACATTGTATACATTTAAAATGATTAAATTGAAGTTATAGAATAAAATTTCCAGGATGCTGATATAAATATTTTTCCTATACGATATATAGTTTTGTCATTATTCCCTCCCAAAAGTAAATTAAAAAAATAAATCTTCAAAAATCATGGTGTCCTTGTCTATAATTATGCCCCTGGTGCGTTATTATTTTTGTGAAACTTTCAAAGCAAATATGGAATTGATGTGTGGCTGTGACTGGAGAAATGGGGCTTATGGGATTTGTTACCAATGATCAAAATAGCATACTGATGTAGCCCGATAGCAATCTATATTTGTTGTTAGAAACACAACAGATTTTTCTTTGATGGTATGGCGAACAGTGCAGATCCTGATCAGATGGATGCACAGGCCGATCTGGATCTACACTGGTCGCACAACCCATAAGCCACATTTCTCCCCAGTCACAGCCACACATCCGTATCTGCACTGAAAATTTTGCCAAATTTTGACAAGATTTGTGAACAATTGAGAAATAATGTTCTCTAAAAATCACATGACATCACAATTAGTCATAATATCCCAGCTTGAATATTATCTAGAGTATGCTAAAAGTATGCTAAATATAAGAAACATGCTTAAACTTACATATATATATTCGTATATGCCGCTGTCCAGAGTAATATTTAATCCGTAATTATGTATTTGGTCAACACACTGACCATTAGGGAGACATTAAAAAATATATTTTAAATTGTATTATCAAACACTTTATATATTTCTCCTGAAACAATTGTAGAGTCTGTACAACTGAATTTATACGAAACACATCTAGACTACAATTATTGTATATACACTATGTACAGAATATGCCACAGATTCAATGTACATGTAGGTTGTCCTTACATAAGTGTACTTGGCACACAGTACACCCATATACAGTCTCGCGCCTGATGGACATATATTTCTGGTGATAACGACAACGTCGCTTTGGTCCATCGAGACGTCCATGTATGTGGCCCTGAATGTTCTCTGCATCAACAAGTCCGATGTCACCGACTTCAACGCCAGATCGTTTCCGCTTGCTATATCCGCCGATAATGTCGCGCACCAATTCCAGACGGAAATCAAGATGGGCGAAGCGCTTTTTCTTTGTTGTGCGACGTGATGTGGCCTTGTAGAGTATGAATGCGTTTACAATCGCACAGTTGATCAGAAACCAGTGTAGATAGCGCCACCACTTCTTAGAGTTTCGCCCGACATCATATTTCATACGGTATTGATCATGAACATCAACACCGCCCATAAATATGTTGTAGCTGGCTACACTCAGTGGTTGCTTCAGTTGTAGCACATTCTGGCCAACCCGCCGTTGTGCATCGGCCACCTCTGTGGACTCACTGAGTGTATATAGTCAGATGGTAGACTAACTTTTTGTCTTTCCACACAGTGGCAGTCAAGTTGGTGTCGCCCTTCTGCATTATTTTGTATTCACCGTGGTTCTTCACGTCTCGCAGCTTCTTCAGTTCCTTCGGGAACTATTTACGATTTGCGCGAATAGTTCCACACGCATACAGTCCATTTCCCAGCAAATTTTCCATTAGTGGCACGCCTGTAAAGTAGTTGTCGAAGTAAACATGCCGGTATGTCTTGTGTAGGTTGTCGGTCAACTTCGTTACAATTTTATAGCCAAGACCATGTTCAGTTTGGTCATTTTGCCGTCCGAGGTATATATATCAAACCGCGGCAGGTAGGCTGTGTTGGCGTCGCAGAGCATCCATATTTTAATTCCCCGCTTTATGGGCTTTGCTGGCATGTATTGGCGAAATCCAAGTCTGCCTGTATACTTCACCATCGCCTCGTCAATGGCAATTTCTCCGGACAGGCTATTTGCTGAAGGAAACGTGCCCTGTACATGTTCAATAATAGGCCGCACCTTGTACAGTTTGTCATATCCTGGCTGACCCTTAGCCGGTTATGTAGCGCGGTCGGAGACGTGAAAATATTGAACAAGTTTCTGATAACGGTTGCAAGTCATAATACTTTGTATTCCCTGATTAGCAATGTACACGTTTTTGGACGGACCAGTACATGTCGGCTTCAGGCAGGCTGGAAATCCCCATTAGTACATTTATGCCGACAAATGAACGGAGTTCCGATGTTTGATGTCTCCGTCCAGTACTTGTCAATTACACCAGACTGCTCTATCTTCCACATAATATTATTTTCAATTAGCGGTTGCGTATGACAGTTAAACGTTGAGTAACACAATGCATTTTGTTGTTATGGTTACTCCAAGATATCACTACCTACCACCGCATCTAGGGGGGTCTGGGGCGTGGCTAACTGTCGGAGGCGATGCCTATACATAGGTATACCCTATGTAAAAATGACATTTCATTGATCGAACGGTGCCACATGACGTTACGAAATGGCGTCAATGTAAGAACGCAATGCAAATTAGTCCACGTTGTTAACGAAAACTATTTTACGTTTTACGTTACCTAATAAATAGAATACCAGTATAGTGTATTTGATATCAAGTTTATTAGGCTCGGCTCGGAAACGGTAGGCGAGCCTCGGAATTCCTGCGCGTTTCCTAGCCTTGCCTGATAACTTGATATCAAATAACACTATTCCGTCTGTTCCACGTTTTTCTGCCGACGAACTTTTGGCTATTAAACACATTAAATCTAAACAATATTTAAAAGTAAGTACTTTTTCATCAATAACAAAAAAGTTACCCTCCCCAATTTTTTTGGTTGATGAAATTCCATCAAATATTGATTTTATTGCGAAAAAATGATTTTCCTGTCAACATTTAACATGGGGAGTCAATTTCCAAAATGTTTCGTTTTTTTATCCTTCAGGATCAAACAACGAAAACTTTTGGAAATTCACTCCGAATCCTGGCGAGATAGCTTGAAAATGTTGTAATTAAGAAAAAAAAAGTCACATTTTGAAAATCGGTCCACAAATAAAAAAATATTTAAAAAAAATATATTTTCAGCCCCCATGTTAAATTCCCATATGAAAATCGTTTTTTCGATTTTTGATGGAATTGATGGAATTTCATCAAATAAATATTTTTGGGGAGGGTGACTTTTTTGTTATTGATAAAAAAGTACTTACTTTACGTACGTACTAAATACTTTTTAGATGTAATGTGTTTAACAGCCAAATGTTTGTCGACAGCAAAACGTGGAACAGACAGTAGTCTGGTATTCTCTGTTTTCACTGCACGGCGAGGGGCGGTGGAACTACATGGTACTGATCTAGACAGCTACCAAATCCCAAAACGACAGGAATAAGACAGCATGGGTGGGTGGGGATATTCGACGTCCACAAGTCAGCCTGTCCTATAAGCGCTATGCGAAAATGCCGTTTCCCACACACCACCACACCACGGGAATTAGCCAGAAATATAATTCCTGGAGGTGACAAGTAGACAGTTGATGTATAATCTGTCGAATTGACGTGGTGTTCTAGCTGCCATAATTAAATCCGCTCTATCCACCCATATCCCAGATATTAATATTTACATTTATATAATACTATAACGGCGATAGTCAGGAGAAGAATTCACATTTATAAGCGTAATTTAAGCTTCTTTTCTAATCCTGTTTCAAACTGTATGTATCACATGTATGTATATCACTCATCTCTCTTGAAATAAATATTGTTTAAACCGACGGCGATTGCCTTTAGACTACCGTTTATTAGTTTATTAGTAAATGGTATGAACACATCGATATGTTAATTCTTCAGTAGCCTATTTCACCAACTAACGACTGCATATATTTGATGATTAAAAGTATTCAGAATTATTATACTGAATTTATTACATTATCACAGCCAAACTGTCTGTGATAATGAAATAAATTCAGTATAATAAAAAATAATAAATGTATTCTTAAATTGAAAATTTTTCCCTCAAAGTGTACTTATGAAGAAAAGTATACTTTGCAATTTTTGGTGAAATATGCTACAGATGAAAGCTGCAAGTAAGTGAGTATTTGAACAGTCTGGCTAATGGATGACTATGTGTGATTTATTACAAAGCATATTACCTGTGTTTTCATCAACTATCTATATAATCCCGAAATTAGAAAATGCCGTGTTTAAACGTTCGACCCACTACTGATCCACAGAAAGTATCACTTTCTTTATTCACAATTGTTAGAAAACATACACGCAAAATCGCATTGTCTTAAAATCGTTTTACAATCGAAACGATTGTCGTCACTAAATAGTTATTCTGACATTATTATTCTTCCAGTTTGCCCTCATAGACTATTCCTTTTGTTCTTGGTAGCTAACCGCAGCGCCCATTGTTCGCCGATTCGCTAATATACCTTTTACTTTCGCATATTAATACGTAAATCATAATTTATATTGGTTTCCCAATTAGAAAACTGGGTTTTGTACAATAAATAGAGATTAACTGGCTAATGTATTTTGATATCATGTTTATCAGACAAAGCTAGGAAAGATTACATATTTCAATGCTGAATTAAGTTTTGTCGTCCACTGTTTATGTATTTTCGTCGATAATTCTCATCAAAAACATGCCTTGGCAACATTTTAGAATCATTTCCAATGGAAATGATTCTAAAATGGTGTCAAAACATGTTTTTATTGAGAAAGAAGGCAAAAGCAACAGCAGACGACACTTTCTGTGCTCATCAATCTAAGGGTTAGATACAGAGAAAATCATCTATTTGAGATATAAAATAGCGGCTGTTATAGAGAGGGTGTTGTTGTAGAGAAGTGGCCGTTCAGGGAGGTTCGACTGTACTTTTATTCACTAGTATCAGATAAACCGACACATTTTTCTTATTTATCATATTAGTTGGAACACCATGGGCCCGTTTCACTAAACGTCTTACGACTAAAATGTTCGTAAGCGCAAATTTAGAATCGTCTGGAAATTTGAATTGATGGATTTACATTTATTGAGCATAGGCTGCATATGCAGCCTATGCTCAATAAATGTAAATCCAACAATTATTTACAAGAAAACAGAGTAAATGTGAAATTTACAGACTATCATAATTTTGCACTTACGAACATTTCAGTCGTAGGAAGTTTAGTGAAACGGGCACCATATGACTATTCACATGTGGTTGTATATGATAAATCAGAACATTTATCAAATAACCAAAGAATTTGATCACATGTCTTCCATGCATGCAGTTCAGTGTGTCCCAATTTCATTTGTGAGCATGTTTAATACTATATCAAGATATAAACATTTGAGACACGCCATGGGATTGTGTAAATTCGGACATCTGCGTAATTTCATAAAATACGTTTACAATATTTTCCGTAAATGACGTCAACAATTGACAAAATTTACAGAGTACATGCGCATGTACTCTTAATATTTTGTCAACTTTTGACTTAATTTATGACAAATATCGTACATTTTGTAAACGTATTTAATGAAATTACGCAGATGTCCGAAGGTACAAAATCACATGACGGGTCTCATATTTAATGTGTTAACACACTGAAGTATTGAGATAATTTGATTTAAAAGCTGTTCAAATCAAATCCGACCAAGCATGCAGACATATCAATGATCAGATATTTCCTTTTGTTTTATAACGCCAGTAACAACTACATTATGTATACATGTACTTTAACCCTTACTACGCTGAATTAAATGTTGTCGTCTGCTGGATGTTTTAATTTCAATATTTCTCGACACAAAACTGGTTTTGACAGCACATGAGAATTAAAGCAAAAATGAAAAACAGCAGACGGCAATTTCCGTCAACAGCGTAGGAAGGGTTAAGAATATTACGTAAGCATAAGCTATTCATGGCATGATATGTGACTAACAAGATGTGCGATATTTCAGGAACTTGAAAAATATTTACAGAAACTGTCATAATTATATTCTGTAAATGACGTTGAAAGTTAACAAAACATTTCATTAACTTTCATTTACGGAAAATATAATGAATGTTGTACAGTGCAACCTCTCTACAACAGCCACTCATGGGAAGACGTAAAACTGGCTGTTGTAGAGAAGTGACAGTTGTAGGGAGGTTAATGATGAATAACATTTTGTCCTCTGCTGTTTATTTATTTTCTTCGATATTTCTCATCAAATACATGCTTTGACAGCATTTTAGAATTATTTACAATGGAAATGATTCTAAAGTGCTGTCGAAACATGTTTTTATTGAGAAAGAATGCAAAAGCTACATTAGACGACAATGTTCGTGCTCAGCATTCTAAGGGTTAGATATAGAGGTAATCATCCATTTGGGATATAAAATAGTGGCTGTTACAGAGAGGGTGTTAATTGTTGTAGAGAGGTGGCCGTTCGGGGAGGTTCGACTGTATATATTTTTCATGAGATATCGGTTATCTTCTTAGGTACAAAATCACATCTCTTGTCCCATATGTCGACCGCTACTTAACCCCGAAGGGGACATGGATTTTTTTTATTAATTCGTTCCCATGAAATAAAAATTCGTTCCCTCAATTTAACGATTCGTTCCCACGATATAACAATTCGTTCTCTCGAATTAATAATTCGTTCCCACGAAATGACAATTCGTTCCATCAATTTAATAATTCGTCCCGGCCTCGAATTAACAATTCGTTCCCACGATACAACAATTCATTCCCACGAATTAACAATTCGTTCCCACGATACAATAATTCATTCCCACGATATAACAATTCATTCTCACGAATTAACGATACAATAATTCGTTCCCACGATATAACAATTCGTTCTCACGAATTAACAATTCGTTCCCATGTGGGAACGAATTGTTATTTCGTGGGAACGAATTGTTAAATTGAGGGAACGAATTGTTAATTCCTGGGAACGAGTTGTTAATTCCTGGGAACATATGTTGTATATATTTTTCATGAGATATCGGTTATCTTCTTAGGTACAAAATCACATCTCTTGTCCCATATGTCGACCACTACCTAGCCCCGCAGGGGACATGGATTTTTTTTATTAATTCATTCCCACGAAATAAAAGTTCCCACGATACAACAATTCTTTCCCACGAATTAGCAATTCGTTCCCACGATACAACAATTCGTTCCCACGATATAAAAAATCGTTCTCACGAATTAACCATTGTTAATTCCTGGGAACGAGTTGTTAATTCGTGGGAGCGAATTGCTAAATTGAGGGAACGAATTGTTATTTTGTGGGAACGAATTAATAAAAAAAAAGAATTCTACGTCCCCTGCGGGGCTCCGTATAACACAGTTTCAGTCTGAGTAAGAATTGGGCATTGTTTAAACGTATCCATTTTTTTTAATTTATGTCTGGAAATTATAGTTGCCGACATGATTTGCATACTATGTCAATGATGTTCTTTCACAAGCTTAACCCTTACACTGCTATATAATTTTTTGTCGTCCGTTGTTTATTTTCTATTTTCCATTTTTATCACCAAAAAATGCTCTGACAGCACTTTAGAATCATTTCCGACATGTTTTGACAGCACTTTATAATCATGAAATGATTCTCACGTGCTGTTAAACCATGTTTGTATTGAGAAATAAGGCTAGATATAAAGCAACAGCAGACGACAATTGTTGTGTGTAGCTGTCTAAGCGTTAATTGTTATGCACAAAAAAAAATCAATCTGGGGCAAATCCAGGATTTATGTCGAGGGGGAGGGAGGCGGGCTGGGTGCGTACATTCTCAATTACAAATGAGGCAAACAGTATCGTCGACTTTCCTAAAATACAAATAAACAAAACAATCTGCATTTTTCTTATTTCTCATCAAAGTTGTATGTTGTTACCACTCAGTTGAATCGTCTAGGCGAGATGGTTCAACTGAGTGGTAATAGCATATACGTTGGGTAAAAAATAAAAAAAAACAGAACATGTGTTCATAGCACACGGATGCCATATATACCACTTTAATAGTAAACGAGACAAAAGGGGGAGATAATCCACATATGAGTGTCATATCAAAAGCTTGCTCATCTACTCATCATACGGAAGCTACGTGCCAAGTTTCAAGTCTGTATATATATAGCTAGTACGGTTTAAACGTTTTACGAGTTACAAGTTGGTGACGGACGAATGGACAAGGGTAACACTAAATGCCCTCTTCACTATTGTGGTGGGGGCATACAACTGGAGCCGCGCCTGTAACTACATGTATTGCCTGACAGCGTACATTTTTAGCAGTGGTGCAACGTAACATATTGACACCTATATATTTGACAATGATATGAATTTATAACTGAAATGGTCGGCCACTACCAATGATATGTTCAATACAACCTAACCATCTATCACACATTTGACTTTCTCTGCTACTTTGCGTTTAGTGTGAATGTTGTGGGACCTATTTTACCATAATCCACACCCATCCTGCTATACGTTAATTAATAAAGATATAGCTAGGTTTAATTAAGAAAGATATTAAATTATTCTGTGATCACCCTGGTGGTGGTCCGAACAGTCAGCGGCTGGAATTGATACTACATCACGTGACAAACAAGTTCAGAATTATTTTTTTAAAAGAAAACAGCAAAAATTATGCTTGAAAATAATATTTTAAACATTAACATAATTGTGATTATTTCATCAATTGACCAGTTTCTGTAAGTGTCTATGACCTCAACATATCTGGATTATTTTCTTTACCGTACTATTTTTGATTGAACGGCACGTACATGACTATATATATCTGCTGATCTAGTATGGTTATAAACCTTTCACCCTTATAATGCAGGACACACTATTTGTAGTAATTATATTCTGTTGTCTTATATTGTGTATTCATTCTCGATAAAAACATGTTTTGGCAGCACTTGAGAATAATTTGGATTGGAAATGATACTAAAGTCCGTCAAACCGTGTTTTTACATATGGAGACAGAGAATCCCATGTGAACTAAGTGTAGCTACCCGGTATTTAATACCAAGTATAGCAGGCAACCATACAGTGGTAATTACAGTGATTTCAACAGGCGCCGGTGGCTGGTGAAATTGCCATAATAAAATCAACACATATGCATATGTGTTGATTTTATTATGACAATTTCACCAGTCACAGAGTGCACACCGGATAATACACCGGTGATTTCTTTATAAATGTAACGAGTGTTTCATAGCATACAAAACGCCAATAACACACCCCTACCACCCACAAACTGGGTCAAAAGACGGGGGGGGGGGGGGGGGGGGTGGGGGGGGAAACATTTCAGATGGTTTCCCAAGGAATGAGTATCCATTTCACAAAAAAATAATACATTTCATAAAAATAATCCAATTCGTATTCTAGTCATTTCTTTCCCGCGCTTTCCGATCACGTGTAGAAGTGACAATAACAACACAATGGCTGTAAGAATGATTTGCAAGTCCTGCTCACATTTGAAGTGAAGGCAACATTACTTAATTGTTGTTTATTATTTTCAACATTTTAGTTTTCTTCAATAATGATATATACAAAATGTCATAAAGCGACTAATCGTTTGCTGGTCAAATCATCTGTTGAGTGGCCTCCTGTCAAACTCGTCCACTTTTCCATTCGTCACGTTTCTGTCGACTAAATATACTCTATTTAATGCATGAAACCAAACCCAAGCTGGACTTGTTTTGTATATATTCTGCCTGCTAATGTAATTTTAGTATTTTAAAATGTACCCTGCTTTCTTTCGTAGATAAATCCTGCCTTCTTTATAATGCTTTCATAGGCGTACCCGGCAGCATACTAAGTTTGTGGCCACAGGTGATCGGCTAGCTACAATATGCGTAGCGGTAATCGGCTATTACCGCTACAATGCTCTATTCATTATTCACGTTAGCAAAATATACTTCCCCATAAACATCGATAAAAGTGACAAAAATAATCTACACATTTATGTATATGTATATAAATAAACAATTTCGCAAAATCAGCCCAAAAATATGTTTATTTGTTGATATATTTGACTTTATTCGCAAAATTATTGTCAGCCGTTTCCATCCGCCGCCATCTTTAGTCACGTGATCTCTCGTGATTACTCTTAAGTTTCCATATATGGTAGCGGCGGCCATATTTGGAATGCTGACATACCGCGCGAAACAATGGCCGCCACAACATGTGTTCATTGTGACAAGCAATTTACAACCAAAGGCAAATGTTTTAGAAGAAAAAGCTTGAATTCAAAATTAAGTGTGATTGACCAAACAATAAAGGAAATTATTGAAGCCGAATTTGACGTATTACTGACACCCGAACAGAAGCAAACGCGCTTACTATTTACTATTTCCGGTGGGTTAATTCGTAGTAAAAGTTGTAGGATGACGTCATGTGTATGTCGCTATAGCCCCGCCCACTAAACACGTGATTAGATCCAGATTTGAATGTTTCACATGCGGGGATATCCGAATGAATCGGGAAATGGAAACAATATGGAGAACACACAGAAAATATGATGGTCGTTTTTAAAACTCGCGTTTAAAAGCACAACATCGCCATACCATGCTGTTTTGATATGCACTGGTCAGAAAATAATGATTTATTGTACTTGTATAGATAATTTCAGGACCGTTTGTATACTAGTTCGATCATAATCGTGTTCCAAAATGCCGCATCTCGAATGGCGTCTTTATAGAGCACCGCTTTCATACTGTAGCGAGAGCGGAAGTATGACTATTCGTTCTAGTGATCGGCATGTTGATGGGATAGTAGTGTATTATACTTTTTTAGACTTGTAGAATTTTTTTTTTTTAATTTTTCATTCTATTGTCAATGTATATAATCAAGGCTTACAACTCACCATTTGTATATGTACTGGTAGGCCAAAAATAGCGGCAGCACGATTTACCCAAATCTTCATTAAAAATAATATTTATGATTATATTATATACGTTTTCAACAATATATAGTATATCATACAATAAGCACATTTTGACCGAAAATGGTAAGAATAAAGCACATAGTTCCGCGGGAAAGCGATCAACATACATGTAGAATTATTATGAAGGGAGACTACCGTGATCGAGACTCATTAATTATATCTCGGTTGTCTAACTTTAAGTTGCCATCGATCATGATTTCATATGGCACGTACACTAGTCAAACTGTCTAACCGGTCACCTCCATAGTATTGCAATATTTATTTCGCTGAGTAATTATATGCCAACATCTTTTTGAAATAGTTAAAAATTAAAAACAAAGTATAATGCATTGAATTAATATTTTTATTAACACAAATTACTTCTGGACATATATAGTTTAGTTATTGAAATTTAATTTAATGAGATACATTTCAAAACTCACACAGGAAGGCATAATGGAGAAATAGAAAATTTTGCAATATATATATATTCTTAATATTCATCTACAATAACAATAATAAACGACTTTGTATTAAGAACATTGATGAAAATGAACCTTAATATGCATGCAACATATATATATTTTTAAATTTGTGTATGGTTTGCTTATCTTGTCAAATAGCTGGAATGTTTTTCACACCTCTATGTGGACAAAGCCCAATATTATATTGTATTGACCAGAACACAGTGTATTTTAGTGGGGTAGCTCGTTATATATAATCGATTATGTACAATAGGAAACTGTAGATCCTGATTATAGATTGTGAATGCATATTTCCCCTACAGGTATAGCCTCAACAAGTAGCTATGCACAAAATGGGGAACCGGGTAGACCCTGATCAGACTGTGATTGCAAATTTCCCCTAGAAGGTATAGCCTCAACAAGTGATTGTTATAAGATGGCTACACGTCCCGGCGGGCGACACGCGGCTTGCTTGTATACGGTATACAGTGATTATGTACAAGATGGAAAACAGTGTAGACCCTGATCAGACTGTGATTGCAAATTTCCGTAGAGGTATAGCCTCAACAAGTAATTATGTACACAGATGGCTACACATCCTGGCGGGCGAAAACGGCTAGTATACTGTCTACACCTTCACACTGTCTCCTTGTGTGTCAACATTAGAGAGGTTCTACAGTTTTTAGCCAGGTTTTTTTTTAAAAAAAATCCAGGCTATTGGATTGGCGAAGGGCGGGCGGGCGGCGGGCGGCGTCCATAATCAATGTTAAGTTTTTGTGTTTACAATGTTAAGTTTTCGTGTTTAAGTCCATTTCTTTGGTACTGTACCACCTAGGACCACCAAACTTTCACAGCTTCATAACCAAGGGGTGCCTACCACATACAACTATCCAACATGTGACCATTTTTTTACCTTCACCTATTATTTCTACGTAATTGACTTAGCCATTTTCAACGTTAACTTTTTAACGTATGTCTGGTTAAATTTTTTGGTTAAAACTTTTTCGTTATACTGTATCTCTGCAACTGCTTCGCCCATTACCTTGAAACTTCACATGGGTGTTTATCATCGTCCATATTTTCATTCTAACCCCCAACCGTGCGGCCCCTGTGATCAATGTCAAGGTCAAATTACTTGAATTTATTTGTTAAAGTTTTTTCGTGTACTATATCTCTGCAACTGCTTCACCCATTACCTTGATACTTCACATGGGTGTTTATCATCATTGTCGCACCCGCTTGCGGAAAGCGCGATATCGTCGGCATTTTGGCATACGTCCGTCCGTACGTCCGAGTGTCCGGTTAAAGTTTTTTCGTTAAAGTTTTTCCATCTACTATATCTATTTTACCCGTTGACCCGTCTGCGTGTAGACTCCCTGTCCATGCCTCACCCCAAGGCGCGACATGCAGGCCACGGCCATCTAGTCTACAAAAAGTGGGTATAATTATGTTATCCAAGTGTCCATGCTTGGAAAAAACCTGGCCTTCGTGGCTTTGCCTCGTTTCTTGTTTATTTGTATTTCAATTAAAAATCATTCCATTTAGCATGTTTAGCCATTATAAAGTGGATTATCTTCCTTGGCTTCCTAGTATACGTTTATCGCGGTACTCTCCCTTTATTTCATATACAAATATTTCCATTTTGCATAAAAACATTAAAATGGGCCCTGGTACAAAATTAATGACATATTTAAGTAGTCCAAACATCGTTATTATGATGTGTATAGCTTTATTTATTAACACATAATATTATAGCAATTATATGAAGATTTGGGTAGATTTGGGTAAACCGTGCCACAATAATTTTAAAAGTTTACATCCGACCGTGATTTTTCTCACATTAACAAATAAGTAGGCTCGCCTTACATAGAATAACATAAAATTCATTAGTATAGTGGGAGGTAACTGCTGACAATGGGGCCCGAAAAGGGGTAATTAAAATACACGAGACCCATTTTTCCGTACACTAGGAGTTTCCGCGATATTTACTCTTTGTTAAGCTAAAACTGCAAAATTACAGTGAAAGTAATTAATACTGTATGATATTGATAATGATAGCAATTATTGCATGTATTACTTCGAAGATACTGTTAATTCCTTTATTCTGTACGCTTTGCCTCTTCAATACAAGCGCCCGGTCCTGATAATCAAGTTCACACACCGTGTACAAACGGCTGCTTGGGAAGCATGGTAAAAACGGCCAGTAAACTGTTCTCAATTAATTTGATAAATACGGCGAGGAGGAAAGCATGTTGCTAAATGATTTAAAATACCGTGAGAATACCCCTTATACGGCTTCGTAAACAGTGTAGATAATAACCAATCTACCGTACAACCAACGGAAATTGGCCGTACCGATTTTGATCATGTTATACCATATCATTCAGTTGAATAAACATGTAGATGTGTTCACAGACTTGTTGTTTGAATATTGAAACTGTGTGACCATGGTCTACACGGTCTACACTGTTCACCATATTATCAATAACTTGATAGACCCGCCCAGACTAAAATTTGTAACAAGTATTCTCTCATCACGTTATGCAACATACTGCATAAAAACATGTATATTTGCCTCAAAATGCATTATTAATACATGTTTGTTTTTGTTCGTTCGTCAATTAGATGTACATGCAGAAACTGAAAAACGCAGGTCTATTCATAGTAGCAAGGACATGTCAGCTATGCGATCGCATTCTTATGGTGGCTCGTTAGGGACAGTTCATGTCTTCATGACGATAATTAAAAGCCTCAAATTTCATTTCCTTGCGAAGGAACACATATTTAGAAGCGTAAATATACGTTCCTTCGCGTTCACAACCTTACATTTCATTTCTATGTCCTGAAAGAATGATGATTAGCGCTCCTGCACGGCTTAGAAGCATGTTTTTTTTTCCGCCGATGATAATTAAATGGTGTTATTCATTCAGTCGATCTATCTCATTTACTGTGCATGCAGCGAACATAATTATACATATATATTGTATTTCTGAGACGCTATGTATGAGGCCCAGTGCCTTTAATCATCGTTTTAATCTAGAGTAGAAACTAAGGAACGAAACTAAACATTAACGTTTTCGCTTCTTCACGTCGATAGTCGAAGGAACAAATATTTAGAGGAATAAATGTACATTCCTTCACGGACTGGAAAGGCAAGTTAAGATTCTTAATTATCGTGTGTACGCGGCGTAGAAACAAAAAAATAAATGTCCCTGCCGAGCGACCATACATACTTAGAATAGCTGCTGACGTAACGGCGACAAAAGTAAAACGGCGTACGTGTCAAATGACATTTACTTACAGCAAGATTTTCACGATGAATTAATAGATTGTTTTTCCTCTCTACCATATATGCAGGGGGCGGCGGACACACATGGGATTTAGAAATACTGCATTTTTATGCCCCCGCCATCGAATGGTGAGAGGGGCATATAGTGTTACCGGCGTCCGTACGTACGGACGTAAGTCCCGAAACCTTAACGCTGAGTAAATGGCTTATAATTTTTGTTTCCTTGCTCGGATCTGCTTCACATTTCACACACGCATTGCTCCAATGGTCCTCTACCGCCCTGTGACAAATCCACATTCGTCCCGCCCCCGCTAAGCCCAGGGTCAAGGTCACAGACTTGCTGCATTCAAAACCTTAACGCTGGGTAAATGGCTTATAATTTTTGTTTCCTTGCTCGGATCTGCTTCACATTTCACACACGTATTGCTCCAATGGTCCTCTACCGCCCTGTGACAAATTCATATTCGTCCCGCCCCCGCTAAGCCCAGGGTCAAGGTCACAGACTTGCTACGTTCAAAACCTTAAAGCTGGGTAAATGGCTTATAATTTCTGTTTCCTTGCTCGGATCTGCTTCACATTTCACACACGCATTGCTCCAATGGTCCTCTGCCACCCTGTGACAAATCAACATTCGTCCCGCCCCCGGCCCCGTGCAGGCACCGGGGCGGGGTCAACTGATCCTCAGAATAGTGCTGCAGTAGCCATTGCTTGTCGTAAAAGGCGACTAAACTGGCTCAGCGATTGGGTTCATACTTTCCGGAACCCACTATACCGGATTTGGCCCTCATGTACATTTTTGGCTTTCTTGTATGTGAGAGTCGAGTCGGGCTATGCCCCATATATAAAAGTAAGATTAGCGCTAATCCTATTACTTTTAGGGGATGGGATAAATGATGCTGGTGTGGCGAGGGCCTGGCACCAGATCAGGTTGTTCTAATTTCAGGACTGAATATATATTTTGATTGTAAATATTGAGTTCTGAAGTTGGGATTTACCCCCCTCGGACAGGTGGATACGGGACCCGTTGACCCGTCTGCGTGTAGACTCCCTGAGGCTTGTACCTCTATGTCAGAAAAGCGGACGTTAAACCCTATTCACTCACTCACTCGTCCCGCCCCCGCTAAGCACAGGGTCAAGGTCACAGACTTGATGCCTTTGAAACCTTAACATTCAGTTGAATGGCTTATAATTTGTATTTCCTTGCTCGGATCTGCTTCACATTTCACACACGCATTGCTACAATGGTCCTCTACCACCCTGTGACAAATCCACATTCGTCCCGCCCCCACTAAGCCCAGGGTCAAGGTCACAGACTTGGTGCGTTCGAAACCTTAACGCTCGGGTAAATGCCTTATAAGTTCTGTTTCCTTGCTCGGCTCTGCTTCACATTTCACACACGCATTGCTCCAATGGTCCTCTACCACCCTGTGACAAATCCACATTCGTCCCGCCCCCGCTAAGCCCAGGGTCAAGGTCACAGACTTGGTGCATACGAAACCTTAACGCTCGGGTAAATGGCTTATAATTTCTCTTTCCTTGTTCGGATCTGCTGCACATTTCACACACGCATTGCTCCAATGGTCCTCTGCCGCCCTGTGACAAATCCACATTCGTCCCGCTCCCGCTAAGCCCAGGGTCAAGGTCACAAACACTCGGGTAAATGGCTTATTATGCCCCCGCAACCGAATGGTGAGTGGGGCATATAGTGTTACCGGCGTCCGTCCGTACTCAGGTAAATGGCTTGTAATCAAATATGCCTCGTTTTCTTTGGCTGCCAGCGGGGGCATTCGTGTGCCGACAGGCCACATTTCTAGTTTTTGTCTAAATCCCACCCATGGAGCACGGAAATTTGTCTATAGGCTAGCCCCAAGTTTGGGAGGTGTTCCAGGCATCAACAATCCCCTATACATTCCTGCCAAGTCTATTTTCCGGGTGGCGGTCTCACTGGGCTTGTCGTGAAGCACCCGTTGTTTAAAGTTCCCTATATGCCCCTACCCCGGTGGGGCAAAACACTGATCACATCCAATGCAACCTGATACCAGAAGACACATTAAACATAGAACATTTCGACAACATGTGACGATTATCATGTGCGTCCAAAACATGTTTCAATAGGAAAGTAAACAAGTGTGAAAAAAGTGGAGACGATTTTCGTGTGCTGCTAAAATATCAAACAAATGTGAAAAAATAGCGTCTTCGGAGACGATTCTCATGTGCTGTCAAAACATGTTTTATGAAGAAAGAATCAATATTTATTATACAAAAACTTATTTGTACAACACATAAGAATTGTCTTGGAGACGATACTCATGTGCTGTCAAAATATGTTTTATTAATTAAAAAATAACATGTCTTCGGAGACGATGCTCGTGTGATGTGAAAACGTGTTTTTATTAAGAAATCAAATGAATATGAAAAACGTCTTCGGAGAGGAATATTATGGGGTGCAGCAACACACTTTATGAAGAAAAGAAGAATCAATTTATTTCTTATACAATAACTTATTTTGACAACACGTGAGAATCGTCTTAGACTCTGGGCGAATGTACTCCAGGCTACAGACATGTACGCCGGGATGAAGTTGTCCTTAGTTGATTGCGCTTTGGACATACACGACTAACGCATTCGTATACGCTCAAAGGTGAGCCGCGTCCATGGTGTATTCCATGCCACAGCGCATTTACCGTGCAACACATCCTACTGGACTGTATCGACTTTGCATATAATCGAGGCAAACACTTCAATGTTACTTCACTTGCTGAGCTATTCCAGGTGGAGAACATTGAAGGTTTGCTTCGCTTTCTCCATGAAACCAACTTGTATCGGAAAATTTAATTTTATCATCGTATACATGATTCTCATTTCTATAATTCTCGATGGACAGGTGCTGGTCGTAATCCATGACATTGTTACAACCCTATGACCTTAGCTGTTGATAGGCCGTTAAACCCCAAAAAACAAACAACCCTGTAGTAGCTGCACGTTTTTCCGCTTTATGAGCAACAGGTTGCTCTATATCGCTACACCACGCTACACAGTAAAAATGTGCATAATAGCATTTACACACGCAGGGCGTAGACGTTCATGCTTCGCTATATTGTTATTGTGTTTGTTTATTGGTGTTTAACTGCCTATCAAAAGCTAAGGTCATGTAAGGCTAAATTGAGAGACAATTCTACAATATGACAAATATATTACCATAAACTTAATAAAGTTTGTATTAGTAAAATTCTTCGGTCACTCCCCACGATGTAGAAAGTAAACAAAAAGCACTTCAAACGCACATTTGGCAGGAGGCCTCCATCATAACTCTTATGTAATGCAGTGTAATGAAATGTATTTAGAGTTATGTACTCTGATCTACACCCCTAGTAATTGTTAATTTATATACATATATAATTTCAGGAAACTTCTTCCGATCCATTCTCAACGGCAACGAGTCCGTCGCGTCCTGCCCGGAGTGGTCGGAGCAACCGCGGTGACCCCCTGACCTCGAGCCCTGGTCGTGATCTGCCCCCGTTCGAAGATGAGTCTGAACTACTGGGGGAGGGGCAGGTGGAGGAGGAGGCGGACGGCGAGGAATTGTTCGGGGACAACCTAGAACGGTGCGTCACTCTCGCACAGACGATTGTATATTAGTCATTTAATATGGGTGGGGGTGGGCAGGGGATGAAAATTCCGCTCTTATTGACGAGCGACATTTCCGGTCAGGCGAGTAGAATATCCATTTTGGTCTAATGACCAAAATGGATATTCTACTCGCCTGACCGGAAATGTTAATTATCTCCCTTAGAATTAGGACAACGATATTTGCTTCAATTTACAGCTTTGGCCAACAAAAATATCCATCTGCCACATAATGTGCTTCAAATAGTCGCAATTGTAAAATTACCAGAATTTATGTGAAGGTATATTTACATTGAAGCAAATGTCGTTGTCGTAATTCTACGGGAAATAATTAAAAGTACTAGCCCTGTGTCTATTCTAACGCCGATGCTGGGACCATTTATTATAAATGCGTGCGGAGACCATGATAAATACTATAACGCATCATTTTTAGCTCGACTATTCGAAGAATAGTTGGAGCTTATGTAGTCACGTCGGCGTCACCGCCTTGGTTAAGGTTTTTAATCAAGCTTGTATATGGAATACTCCTACACCCACCATACTTGGACAACATCATCTCCTAGTAATGTACATCAACAACCCCTGACCTATATTTGATCTTGACCTACATTTAACCTTGAATTACTTAGTTAATTGTATCCCCCGGACTCCGTTGGAGGGGGGGGTAGGGATACTATGGATTTGACAGCGCGCCGCGTCCGCCGCAGACACTTCTTGTCCGGAGCATAACTCGAACACCCTTTGGAATATTTTCATGAAACTTCACACATGCATAGACCACGACCCGAAGGTGTGTCGCTCACAAGAATGACAACTCTTGCATAGCTAATTTTTTGAGTTATCTCCCTTTTTAGCTCACCTGAGCGAAGCTCATGTGAGCTATTGTTACCGCAATGTGTCCGTCGTCGTCCGGCGGCGTCCGTGAACATTTTCAAACGTCTTCTCCTCGGTAACCATTGGGTCTATAGTCACCAAACTTCATGGTCATGGTCCTTAGGTAGGGGGATTAAAATGACACCATTATGTAATCCTAGATGGCCGCCGTCTAAAAATAGCACAAATTCTTAAAAAATCTTCTTCTCAAGAACCGCCAACCGGATTTCGACAACACTTGGTAGGAATGATCGATGTACATTGCTCGTTCAAAGTTGTTAAAATGGTGACCTTGGGGTCAAAAATGGGCGTGGCCCGTGGGGTCAAATTGGGGTCAAATTTTATTTTTGACCGAATATGGTCATGTCATATATCAAATTGAAGGTATCAATGAGGCGATCACTCTGGTGCATTTTTTGTCGAAATCGGATTGTTATGTCATCCAAGATGGCCTCCGAAAGGTCAAAAGGTCGTTCTTTTATTAGAGATTTCAAAATTCTTCTTCACATGAACCGCTTGGCCCATGGTAGCCAAACTTAAAAGTTATGGTCCATGTGTGAAGCCTTTTCAGATTTGTTAAAATGGAGGTCATCGCTAATCCAAGATGGCCGCCGTCTAAAAATAGCATAAATTCTTAAAAAATCTTCTTCTCATGAACCGCTAGCCGGATTTCGACAAAACTTGGTAGGAATGATCGATGTATAATGCTCTTTCAAAGTTGTTAAAATGGTGACCCCGGGGTCAAAAATGGGCGTGGCCCGTGGGGTCAAATTTTATTTTTGACCGAATATGGTCATGTTATATATCAAATCGAAGGTATCAATGCGGTGATCACTCTGGTACATTTTTTGTCCAAATCGGATTGTTATGTCATCCATGATGGCCGCCGAAAGGTCAAAAGGTCGTTCTTTTATTAGAGATTTCAAAATTCTTCTTCACATGAACCACTTGGCCCATGGTAGCCAAACTTAAAAGTTATGGTCCATGGGTGAAGCCTTTTCAGATTTGTTAAAATGGAGGTCATCGCTAATCCAAGGTGGCCACCGTCTAAAAATAGCATAAATTCTTAAAAAATCTTCTTCTCATGAACAGCTTGCTGGATTTCGACGAAACTTGGTAGGAATGATCGATGTACATTGCTCTTTCAAATTGTTAAAATGGTGACCCCGGGGTCAAAAATGGGCGTGGCCAGTGGGGTCAAATTGGGGTCAAATTTTATTTTATTACATGAACCGCTTGGCCCATGGTAGCCAAACTTAAGTTATGGTCCATGGGTGAAGCCTTTTCAGATTTGTTAAAATGGAAGTCATAGCTAATCCAAGATGGCCGCCGTCTAAAAATAGCACAAATTCTTAAAAAAATCTTCTCATGAACCGCTAGCCGGATTTCGACGAAACTTGGTAGGAATGATCGATGTACATTGCTCTTTGAAAGTTGTTAAAATGGTGACCCCGGGGTCAAAAATGGGCGTGGCCCGTGGGGTCAAATTGGGGTCAACTTTTATTTTTGACTGAATATGGTCATGTCATATATCAAATTGAAGGTATCAATGAGGTGATCACTCTGGTGCATTGTCTGTCGAAATCGGATTGTTATGTCATCCAAGATGGCCGCCGAAAGGTCAAAAGGTCGTTCTTTTATTAGAGATTTCAAAATTCTTCTTCACATGAACCGCTTGGCCGATGGTAGGCAAACTTAAAAGATATGGTCCATAGGTGAAGCCTTTTCAGATTTGTTAAAATAGAGGTCATCGCTAATCCAAGATGGCCGCCGTCTAAAAATAGCATAAATTCTTAAAAAATCTTCTTCTCATGAACTGCTTGCCGGATTTCGACGAAACTTGGTAAAAATGATCGATGTACATTGCTCTTTCAAAGTTGTTAAAATGGTGACCCCAGGGTAAAAAATGTGCGTGGCCCGTGGGGTCAAATTGGGGTCAAATTTTATTTTTGACTGAATATGGTCATGTCATATATCAAATTGAAGGTATCAATGAGGCGATCACTCTGGTGCAATATTTGTCGGAATCGGATGATTATGTCATCCATGATGGCCACCAAAAGGTCCATTTATTCAAGATTTTTAACGTCTTTTTCTCAGGAACCACATGGCCGATGCTGGGTGAAGCATTTTCAGATTTTGTAAAATGAGTCATCGCTTAATCTAAGATGACCGCCATCTAAAAATAGCACAATTTTTTTAAAACACATGAACTCAATGTCACATTCTCCTCTGGTGTTCATGGAGTCAGGTGAGCGAATTAGGGCCATCATGACCCTCTTGTTTTTAGCTCGCCTGAGCGAAGCTCATGTGAGCTATTGTTACCGCAATGTGTCCGTCGTCCGTCGTCGTCCGTGAACAAACGTCTTCTCGGTAACCATTCGGCCTATAGTTGCCAAACTTCATGGTCATGGTCCTTAGGTAGGGGGATTACAAAATTGTTAAAATGACATCATTACGTAATCCAAGATGGCCACCATCTAAAAATAGCACAAATTCTTCAAAAATCTTCTTCTCAAGAACCGCTAACCGGATTTCGACAAAACTTGGTAGGAATGATCAATGTACAATGCTCTTTCAAAGTTGTTAAAATGGTGACCCCGGGGTCAAAAATGGGCGTGGCCCGTGGGGTCAAATTGGGGTCAAATTTTATTTTTGACCGAATATGGCCATATCATATATCAAATCAAAGGTATCAATGAGGCGATCACTCTGGTACATTTTTTGTCGTAATCGGATTGTTATGTCATCCAAGGTGGCCGCCGTAATGTCAAAAGGTCGTTCTTTTATTAGAGATTTCAAAATTCTTCTTCACATGAACCGCTTGGCCCATGGTAGCCAAACTTAAAAGTTATGGTCCATGGGTGAAGCCTTTTCAGATTTGTTAAAATGGAGGTCATCGCTAATCCAAGATGGCCGCCGTCTAAAAATAGCATAAATTCTTAAAAAATCTTCTTCTCATGAACCGCTAGCGGGATTTCGATGAAAATTGGTAGGAATGATCAATGTACAATGCTCTTTCAAAGTTGTTAAAATGATGACCCCGGGGTCAAAAATGGGCGTGGCCCGTTGGGTCAATTTGGGGTCAAATTTTATTTTTGACTGAATATGGTCATGTTATATATCAAATCGAAGGTATCAAAGAGTCGATCACCCTGGTACATTTTTTGTCGAAATCGGATTGTTATGTCATCCAAGATGGCCGCCGAAATGTCATAACGTCGTTCTTTTATTAAATTCTTCTTCACATGAACCGTTTGGCCCATGGTAACCACTTAAAATTTATGGTCCAATTAAAATTTGGTCCATGTGAGAAACCTTTTCAGATTTGTTAAAATGGAGGTCATCACTAATCCAAGATGGCCGCCGTCTAGAAATCGCATAAATTCTTAAAAAAATCTTCTTCTCATGAACCGCTAGCCGGATTTCGACGAAACTTGGTAGGAATGATCGATGTACAATGGTCTTTCAAAGTTGTTAAAATGTGACCCCGGGGTCAAAAATGAGCGTGGCTCGTGGGGTCAAATTGGGGTCAAATTTTATTTTTGATCGAATATAGTCATGTTATATATCAAATCGAAGGTATCAATGAGGCGATCACTCTGGTACATTTTTTTGTCGAAATGTCATTTTTTTGCCGAAATGTCAAAAGGTCTTTCTTTTATTAGAGATTTCAAAATTCTTCTTCACATGAACCGCTTGGCCCATGGTAGCCAAACTTAAAAGTTATGGTCCATGGGTGAAGCCTTTTCAGATTTGTTAAAATGGAGGTCATCGCTAATCCAAGGTGGCTGCCGTCTAAAAATAGCATAAATTCTTAAAAAATCTTCTTCTCATGAACCGCTGGCCGGATTTCGACTAAACTTGGTAGAAATGATCGATTTACAATGCTCTTTCAAAGTTGTGAAAATGGTGACCCCGGGGTCAAAAATGGGCGTGGCCCGTAGGGTCAAATTTTATTTTTGTCGGAATCGGATGATTATAACATCCATGATGGCCGCCAAAAGGTCCATTTATTCGAGATTTTGGACGTCTTTTTCTCAGGAACCACATGGCCGATGCTGGCCAAACTTCATAGGAAGTTAAGATCCTTGAGTGAAGCATTTTCAGATTCGGTACAATGAGTCATCGCTTAATCCAAGATGACCGCCATGCACAATTTTTTTTAGAACACATGAACTCAATGTCACATTCTCCTCTGGTGTTCATGGAGTCAGGTGAGCGAATTAGGGCCATCATGTCCCTCTTGTTTACATTCTTTTTCAATTTTTTAACTAGCCACTGACTTATTACAGGTAATTTATACAGGTACATTATTACATTTCCGTAACTAATAACAAAAATTCTGGGCTCCAGTAGCGAGCATTATTATTTTTATTTTTTTTGTATATTACATTTCCGTAAACTGTGTTGAAAATATTGTGGCATTATGTAGACCTGTGCAGATATATGTAGATAAATATAGGACTATTAAAAAAAATTCTGGGCTCCAGCATTATTATTTTTAATTTATTTTTTTTTCAAATTCTTTTTCAATTTTTGTCTAGTAGCATAAGGTCGTAAGTGCTATATACAGACTATTATCATATAATAAAACAATTATTGACTAGTGAGCCATAGAATATAATCTGATATTCTATGGCTCACTAGTCAATAATTGTATAATATATTCGGGCCAGTGAAAATTGCTTTCGGGCCCAGGCTCGAGGTCAAGGCGGGACAAGGCGAGACATCTGATTCCGCGGAATTCTTGTTTACTTATCTCCCTTTGTTGTTTCGTGCTCTGATTTTGTATCCAGAGCATAACTCGAACACCCTTTGGAATATTTTTATGCCCCACCATAGTGGAGGGGGCATTTAGTGTTACCCCCGTCCGTCCGTCCGTCCGTCCGTCCGTCCGTCCGTCCGTCCGCACACACGAATGGGTACTTGTTGTAAGCGTACGGGGATCTTATTGGGTAGGGTTAGGATACTGTTGGGTACTCTTGTTGGGTATTTTTATACAGTAAAAACCCAACAAGTATTCATTCATAGGAACGTGCGTCCCGTCCTCCCGTCCGTCCGTCCGTCACAAAACTTTAACACTCGGGTAAATGTCTCATAATTTCTTCATCCTTCGACCGATCTGCTTCATATTTCATATACACATTGCTCTGATGGTTCATTACCGCCCTGTGCCAAATCCACGTTCGTCCTGCCCCCGGCAAGCCCAGGGTCAAGGTCACATACTTGGTGCTTCAAAAACTTTAACGCTCGGGTTAATATCTTATAATTTCTGTTTTCTTTCACGGATCAGCTTCATATTTCATATACGCATTGCTCTAATGGTCCTCTACCGCCCTGTGCCAAATCCACGTTCGTTCTGCCCCCGCCAAGCCCAGGGTCAAGGTCACATACTTGGTGCTTCAAAAACTTTAACTCTCGGGTAGATATCTTATACTTTCTGTTTTCTTTCATGGATCATCTTCATATTTCATATACGCATTGCTCTAATGGTCCTCTACCGCCCTGTGCCAAATCCTTGTTCGTCCTGCCCCCGCCAAGCCCAGGGTTAACATCACATACTTAGTGCTTCAAAAACTTTAACGCTCAGGTAAATATCTTATAATTTCTGTTTTCTTTCACGGATCAGCTTCATATTTCATATATGCATTGCTCTAATGGTCCTCTACCGCCCTGTGCCAAGTCCACGTTTGTCCTGCCCCCGCCAAAACCCAGGGTCAAGGTCACATACGGTGCTTGCTTCAAAAAACTTTAACTCTCAGGTAAAAGAAAATTTTGACTTGGAATTTGGCCTCATTTATTATCAAAGCGATATGTGGGACATCCGTGTTCTATGAACACATTTTCTAGTTTATTAAACTTCACACATGCATAGAAGACGATCCAAAGGTGTGTCGCACGTAAGAATGACAACTCTTGCGTCGTTAATTTCTTAGTTATCTCCCTTTGTTGTTTCGTGCACTGATTTCGTGTCTGGAGCATAACTCGAACACCCTTTGGAATATTTTCATGAAACTTCATACATGCATAGACCACAACCCTAAAGGTGTGTCACGCAAGAATGACAACTCTTGCATCTCTAATTTTTTAGTTATCTCCCTTTGTTTTTTCCGTCACTGATTTTGTCTCCGGAGCATAACTCGAACACCCTTTTTAGCTCACCTGAGCGAAGCTCATGTGAGCTATTGTTACCGCAATGTGTCCGTCGTCGTCCGTCGTCGTCGTCGTCGTCCGTGAACATTTTCAAACGTCTTCTCCTCGGTAACCATTGGGCCTATGGTCACCAAACTTCATGGTCATGGTCCTTAGGTAGGGGGATTACAAAATTGTTAAAATGACGTCATTACGTAATCCAAGATGGCCGCAGTCTAAAAATAGCACAAATTCTTAAAAAATCTTCTTCTCAAGAACCGCCAACCGAATTTCGACAAAACTTGGTAGGAATGATAGATGTACATTGCTCTTTCAAAGTTGTTAAAATGGTGACCCTGGGGTTAAAAATGGGTGTGGCCCGTGGGGTCAAATTGGGGTCAAATTTTATTTTTGACTGAATATGGTCATTTCATACATCAAATTGAAGGTATCAATGAGGCGATCACTCTGGTGCATTTTTGGTGCATTTTTTGTCGAAATCGGATTGTTATGTCATCCAAGATGGCCGCCGAAAGGTCAAAAGGTCGTTCTTTTATTAGAGATTTCAAAATTCTTCTTCACATGAACCGCTTGGCCCATGGTAGCCAAACTTAGGCATCACGGGACGGTTGAAAATAGCCAAAATTGACTGCTTTTCTGAGGGCGGCGGGTGACTTATAAAAATCCCCGCCTCTCACGATCAGTTAAGGAGGCTCTTGCGCCAAGTATTGTAAAATACTCGCAAATGAAGTACTAATCGCGTGCCACAATAAAAATTCAGTGACCGCATCAGATGTGTTGAATTATTTTTTTACAAAGTTACCCCACCCACCTATTTTTGGCCAAAAGTTTCAACACGACTGAATTTATCGGAATTGTTTTCATGAAAATATGAGGCACAGATACTTTGCTATGTCTTGTTCTATCACTTGTAACACCACACCATTTTCTGAAAATGATTTCAAAGCGGGGTCATAACCAGCTCAAATTTTCGCTACAAATGCCCGAAAAATACCTTAAATTCTGACGCGAAACCGTACCGGCGAGACAGCATAGCAGGCGACATTTTCCAAGATGTCAAAATCAACTGGAGCTAACATTCAGTTTCGTAGAATTATGAAATACTCTAAAAAATACACCTTGTCAAGCCTCCCAAAGTCAAGAAATATTCATAAACCTATTTTTGCTAGACACACTGGTGTAACTTACAGGGTCGGTAGTGAAGTATGTAGAAAATCGTCCACCCCCTTTTCAAAGCTAGCTGCCCACTGTCCCGTGAGACCTTAAAAGTTATTGTCCATGGGTGAAGCCTTTTCAGATTTGTTAAAATGGTGGTCATCGCTAATCCAAGATGGCTGCCGTCTAAAAATAGCATAAATTCTTAAAAAATCTTCTTCTCATGAACCGCTAGCCGGATTTGGACGAAACTTGGTAGGAATGATCCATGTACATTGCTCTTTCAAAGTTGTTAAAATGGTGACCCCGGGGTCAAAAATGGGCGTGGCCCGTGGGGTCAAATTGGAGTTAAATTTTATTTTTGACCGAATATGGTCATGTCATATATCAAATTGAAGGTATCAATGAGGCGATCACTCTGGTGCATTTTCTGTCGAAATCGGATTGTTATGTCATCCAAGATGGCCGCCGAAAGGTCAAAAGGTTGTTCTTTTATTAGAGATTTCAAAATTCTTCTTCACATGAACCGCTTGGCCCATGGTAGCCAAACTTAAAAGTTATGGTCCATGTGTGAAGCCTTTTCAGATTTGTTAAAATGGAGGTCATCGCTAATCCAAGATGGCCGCCATCTAAAAATAGCATAAATTCTTAAAAAATCTTCTCATGAACTGCTAGCCGGATTTCGACGAAACTTGGTAGGAATGATCGATGTACAATGCTCTTTCAAAGTTGTTAAAATGGTGACCCCGGGGTCAAAAATGGGCGTGGCCCGTGGGGTCAAATTTTATTTTTGACTGAATATGGTCATGTTATATATCAAATCGAAGGTATCAATGAGGCGATCACTCTGGTACATTTTTTGTCCAAATCGGATTGTTATGTCATCCAAGATGGCCACCAAAATGTCAAAAGGTCGTTCTTTTATTACCGATTTCAAAATTCTTCTTCACATGGACCGCTTGGCCCATGGTAGCCAAACTTAAAAGTTATGGTCCATGGGTGAAGCCTTTTCAGATTTGTTAAAATGGAGGTCATCGCTAATCCAAGATGGCCACTGTCTAAAAATAGCATAAATTCTTAAAAAATCTTCTTCTCATGAACCGCTAGCCGGATTTCGACGAAACTTGGTAGGAATGATCGATGTACATTGATTGCTCTTTGAAAGTTGTTAAAATGGTGACCCCCGGGTCAAAAATGGGCGTGGCCCGTGGGGTCAAATTGGGGTCAAATTTTATTTTTGACTGAATATGGTCATGTCATATATCAAATTGAAGGTATCAATGAGGCGATCACTCTGGTGCAATATTTGTCGGAATCGGATGATTATGTCATCCATGATGGCCACCAAAAGGTCCATTTATTCAAGATTTTTAACGTCTTTTTCTCAGGAACCACATGACCGATGCTGGGTGAAGCATTTTCAGATTTTGTAAAATGAGTCATCGCTTAATCCAAGATGACCGCCATCTAAAAATAGCACAATTTTTTTAAAACACATGAACTCAATGTCACATTCTCCTCTGGTGTTCATGGAGTCAGGTGAGCGAATTAGGGCCATCATGGCCCTCTTGTTTCAAACTACTTGTGTAACTGGGGAGGGGGATACACATACGCTTGTCGACAAGCGTCCATTTCTAGTTCCCCTTGGTTAAGGTTTTTATTTAACCTTGGTTAAGGTTTTTATACGACCGTTTTTAAAAAACGGTACGTATTATGTTTTACCGCTGGGCGGGCGGGCGGCTGAAAAAGTGCATAGTTTGTGTACACAACTCCTCCGAAACCGTTGGAATACTATTGTGCATACAGACACCATACTTGGACAACCTTTTCTCATAGGGATGTACATCAATAACCCCTGATCTATATTTGACCTTGACCTACATTTCCTCTTGAATTACTTAGTTAATTCCCCTTGGTTAAGGTTTTTAGTCCAGCTTGTAGATGGAATACTCCTGACCCTACACCAACCATACTTGGACAACTTCATCTCCTAGTGATGTACATCAATAATCCCTGACCTATATTTGACCTTGACCTACTTTTACCCTTGGCTTACTTAGTTATTTCCCCTTGGTTAAGGTTTTTAGTCAAGCTTGGATATGGAATACTCATGGGCCTACAGCAACCATACTTGGAAAACTTCATCTCTTAATGATGTAAATCAATAACCCCTGACCTATATCTGACATTGACCTACATTTAACCTTGAATTACTTAGTTAATTTCCCTTGGTTACGGTTTTTAGTCAACCTTGGTTAAGGTTTTTATGCGGGCCGCGGCCACCTTCTTTGTCAAGCTATGTGTACATCGACAACCCTTGTAGTCGTCCTATGCTGTTCTCCTACAGCTCTTGTTTATTATTATTGTCTGACTTTTATTTTGATTTAGTAAAAAATACTGATTATTGCTTTACATATAGTTCGGTGACCGAATTTCCATTGCCCGTCTGGAATACTGGACTCTAACTGGAGAAACTCGTACAAACTTTTTTATGTACATGTACTCAAGACGGACGGACATACAGAACCTGAAGAGCAAGGCAATATGTCTCTCCGGCTATCGCATAGGGGCATAATTAACCCAGGCAGTGTAATCGGTAGATGCAATATATGTTTATTAAACAAATACGATAGAATAATTATGTTGTTACCACTGGTTTGAACCGTCGTGTTTTGAGCTTGAACATTATTAATTGTTCAGTGGGGGAAGGCCTTGACAATTTAATGAAAAGCTGTGGAAGGGGTGGGGGACTTATACTTTTTTTACACAATTTATCCAGCCCCATTCCCACCCCAACCCCCTTGGTGATAAATAATGACCAGTCCCGTAGATTGGTATTATACTTGTTCAAAATATGAAGCATGAGAACATAATAATGACTGATGGATGGCCAATGGTGTTAAATGTATGTTCAACAGTAAAATGTGTGAGGTGGGTGGCTCCCTTGTATATTCAACACTGAAAGTACAAAACTGTTCTTCACTGGGAAACCAATTGGTTCGAATTATTTTGCTGCTGCGTTTTCAGATTGGACAAGAAAATGGAGTCGTGTGTATGAATGTAATAACCAGATAGTGCCAAAAAAGGAGTATTAATATAAAACACAAAATCATTTAAATTTGTTAACAGTTACACTGCTACAGCCTTTAAACGAGTACTAATGTACATACTATTCAGATTATATAGTATTTTTCCTTCTTATCCGTTTATTTTAAAAAATAAATGTTCCACTATATTAAGTACATTAGTAAACAAGAGTTATCTCCCTTAAGTCAGAACACGACTACTGTCACGTACGCACATTTTGGTCTAGAAAGTTTGTTTTTAGTGCAAATTTTTATAACTTCGAACTCCTTGTTTGGTTTGTAGCACCAGAGGAAGACAAAATCAAACAATTTATAGGAACGCCACAGTATATAAGACAGTAATTATGTGCTGGGCTAATGTTAAACCGGTGATCAGTGGTTTTTTTTATGCAAATTCATCTGCTGTCAGCGCGAACGGGGGCACGTGATGGTTCACAATAGAAATCTAAAGGGTGTATGAAAGTTACAGAAATACTTCATAAACAGTTTAAAACCGGTGAATTAAAGAAAATAATTTGAAATTGCTTGAAATTAATAAAATGTTGTTAGTTTCGGAAAATACAGAATTGCCTTTCCCGATGCGTCACTCGCCAAATCGGACTAGTGACAAGAAAATCCTCTCGCCAACATGAAAATTGACTCGCCGAGCGGGGCGAGTGAATTTTTAAGCCCTGCCCCGCATTGTCGGTGTCTCGTTATTTGATAATGTTCGTATCTCTCGTATGATGGACAGTATGAGTATGAAATATTCCGAAAGTTACCAAATATTAATATGTCGGACATAAGAAAATTTTTCCAAGGCGGGGGAGATCGAGAAACGAAAGAGGATACCTCGTTTCGTGAAAAGCGAATACCAACTACAGCTTACAAGTGGGTCGAATTAGAAAATGGGAGAACTTTATTGCAAAATCTATAGAAAATTTCCTGACGAGTGATAGTTGGAGCAGGGCAAGTGGAAACTCTTGTGTGAGAAAATTAAATAATTTCGTCCCCTGTGGGGTGGGGGGAGGGGGGGACACTAATTAGTAGTAGTTTCACTGATTTATATCTACCATTGATCATTTTGCTGAATATACATAATAAAGACAAACCCGTTTTTAATATCTTTTCAAAATCTTTACTACAAAATACTTTCAGCATTGTATACTTCTATATATAGTACATACATGGTTAATGCCTTCGAATTTAAAATATATTCAGTTGAGAGACTTTTTTATCAATTACATGCATCAATGTGAGAACCAAATGTAATATTTCGTAGTCGATAACATTATCGACAGCGAATTCAAGTGTGTCATGTGACTACCAATTGCGAGTGCTATGATTGCTTGGCCCTTGTGTGCGCAGAGCTGCATATAAGTTTACAAATGTATTATTGATTTTCTTCATTATTTAATAGGGAAAAAATTATAAACAAATAAAACAAATTTAAAAATTCACTTATTTGAACACTGTTTGCTTTTTGCAGCTTAACTAAGTAAATTTTCAACTTTATTACAATATTTTCATGACTAAAATTGAAAATCAATGCATATTTTCACATTACTGTGAGTATTTTGTACTCCCACTTGATAATCAATGCGTATTTTGCTAAAATAAGTGCGTAAAATATGCCAATGCACCTTATCTGGAGCTGTGTGTGTGTGCAGGGACTACCGTGTGATCCCGGAGCTGGACGTGTACGACCAGGAGAATCTCGACGACGATGACGATTACTCTGAACTGTCCGAGGGTCAGCGTGCGGCAGCCGACCGCGAGATGAGACAGCGCGATCGCGAGGAGGGAGTGCTCACCGGCCGAATGCGCAGGGGGCTTATGTATGGTAAGGCTGATGCTGTTTACTGAACCCAATTTTACCGGGTATATACCATTATTTCAGTCTCCACGAAACTGCCAAAAATTTACAGGAGATTCAAACATTTATCAGACCAAAATTTTCTTCCAGTAAATTTATTTTGTGTGATATTTAGAGCTTTTTGTCGCGCCCGCTTGCGGAAAGCGCGATATAGTCGGCACTTTGGCATACGTAATACGTACGTGCGCCCGGTTAAAGTTTTTGGTTCAAGTTTTTCGTTCTACTACAATCAAACCTGTGAACAACAACTTCGGCCATGTATTTAGCATTCTGTTGTAATCTATATGCATGCATAGAAAACGTGTTGGCTGTATGCACCTACTTTGCCCATTACCTTGAACCTTCACATGCCTCTTTATCATCATCCATATTTTCATTTTACCCTCCACCTGTGCGGCCCCTGTGCCCATTGTCAAGGTCAAATTACTTTGAAGTTTTTGGTTAATGTTTTTGTCCCGACCGCTTGCGGAAAGCGCGATATAGTCGGCACTTTGTACGTACGTGTGTCCAGTTAAAGTTTTTTGGTTAAAGTTTTTCCGTCTATATCTCTTTTTAGCTCACCTGAGCGAAGCTCATGTGAGCTATTGTTACCGCAATGTGTCCGTCGTCGTCGTCCGTCGTCCGTGAACATTTTCAAACGTCTACTCCTCGGTAACCATTGCGTCTATAGTCACCAAACTTCATGGTCATGGTCCTTAGGTAGGGGGATTACAAAATTGTTAAAATGACGTCATTATGTAATCAAAGATGGCCGCCGTCTAAAAATAGCACAAATTCTTAAAAAATCTTCTTCTCAAGAACCGCCAACCGGATTTCGACAAAACTTGGTAGGAATGATCGATGTACATTGCTCTTTCAAAGTTGTTAAAATGGTGACCCTGGGGTCAAAAATGGGCGTGGCCCGTGGGGTCAAATTGGGGTCAAATTTTATTTTTGACCGAATATGGTCATTTCATATATCAAATTGAAGGTATCAATGAGGCGATCACTCTGGTGCATTTTTTGTCGAAATCGGATTGTTATGTCATCCAAGATGGCCGCCGAAAGGTCAAAAGGTCGTTCTTTTATTAGAGATTTCAAAATTCTTCTTCACATGAACCGCTTGGCCCATGGTAGCCAAACTTAAAAGTTATGGTCCATGGGTGAAGCCTTTTCAGATTTGTTAAAATGGAGGTCATCGCTAATCCAAGATGGCCGCCGTCTAAAAATAGCATAAATTCTTAAAATCAAATTTTATTTTTGACCGAATATGCTCATGTCATATATCAAATTGAAGGTATAAATGAGGTGATTGCTCTGGTGCAATATTTGTCGGAATCGGATGATTATGTCATCCATGATGGCCACCAAAAGGTCCATTTATTCAAGATTTTGAACGTCTTTTTCTCAGGAACCACATGGCCGATGCTGGCCAAACTTCATAGGAAGTTCAGATCCTTGGGTGAAGCATTTTCAGATTTGGTAAAATGAGTCATCGCTTAATCCAAGATGACTGCCATCTAAAAATAGCACAATTTTTTTAAAACATGAACTCAATGTCACATTCTCGTCTGGTGTTCATGGAGTCAGGTGAGCGAATTAGGGCCATCATGGCCCTCTTGTTTAGCTCACCTGATTACAAAATTGTTAAAATGACGTCATTACGTAATCCAAGATAGCGGCCGTCTAAAAATAGCACAAATTCTTTAAAAAATCTTCTTCTCATGAACCGCCAGCCGGATTTCGACGAAACTTGGTAGGAATGATCGATGCTCTTTTGATGCTCTTTCAAAGTTTTTAAAATGGTGACCCTGGGGTCAAAAATGGGCGTGACCCATGGGGTCAAATTGATGTCAAATTTTATTTTTGACCGAATATGGTCATGTCTATATCAAATCGAAGGTATCGAAGAGGCGATCGCTCTGGTACATTTTTTGTCAAAAATTGAATGGTCATGTCATCCAAGATGGCCGCCGAAAGGTCAAAAGGTCGTTCTTTTATTAGAGATTTCAAAATTCTTCTTCACACGAACCGCTTGGCCCATGGTGGCCAAACTTCACAGTTATGGTCCATGGGTGAAGCCTTTTCAGATTTGTTAAAACGGAGGTCGTCGCTAATCCGAGATGGCCGCTGTCTAAATATAGCGCAAATTCTTAAAAAAATCTTCTCATGAACTGCCAGCCGGATTTCGATGAAACTTGGTAGGAATTATCGATGTAGAATGCTCTATCAAAGGTGTTAAAATGGTGACAATGGGGTCAAAAATGGGCGTGGCCCGTGGGGTAAAATTTTATTTTTGACCGTATATGCTCGTGTCATATATCAAATTGAAGGTATCGATAAGGCGATTGCTATGGTGCAATATTTGTCGGAATCAGATGATTATGTCATCCATGATGGCCGCCAAGAGGTCCATTTGTTCGAGATTTTGAACGTATTTTCTCAGGAACCACATGGCCGATGCTGGCCAAACTTCATAGTAAGTTAAGATCCTTGGGTGAAGCATTTCAGATTTGGTAAAATGAGTTGTTGTTTAATCCAAGATGACCGCCATCTAAAAATATCACAATTTTTAGCTCACCTGAGCAAAGCTCATGTGAGCTATTGTTATGGCAAAGTGTCCCGTCGTCCGTCGTCCGTCCGTCCGTGAACATTTTCAATCATCTTCTCCCGAACTGCTGAGCCGATATTGGTTAAACTTCACAGGGATGATATATGGGTGATGCCATTTCAGATTTGTTAAAATGGAGGTCATCGACAATCCAAGATGGCCGCCATGGAAAAGTAGGTCAAATTCTTAAAAAATCTTCTCACGAACCGCCAGGCCGATTTCGACGATACTTGGTATGAATGATCGATAGTTAGCGCTGTTTCAGATTTGTTCATATGGTGGCCCGTGGGTCAAAAATGGGCGTCGCCCGAGGGGTCAAATAAGGGTTAAATTTTATTATTTTTAACCGAATATGGTCGTGTAATATATCAAATCGAAGGTATTGACGAGACAATCACTCTGGAACATTTTTTGTCTAAATCATATGATTACATCATCCAAGATGGCCACCGATAATTCAAATGGTCATTCTTTTACTAAAGATTTCAAACGTCTTTTTCTTGTAAACTGCTTGGCCGATATTGGCCAAACTTAACTGTATTGGTCTGTGGTTGAAGCCTGTTCATTTTTGTTAAAATGGAGGTCATCACCAAATCCAAGATGGCCGCCGTTGAGAAGTAGGTCAAATTCTTAAAAAAATCTTCTTCTCACGAACCGCCAGGCCGATTTCGACGATACTGGGTATGAATGATCGATAGTTAGCGCTGTTTCAGATTTGTTCATATGGTGGCCCCTGGGTCAAAAATGGGCGTCGCCCGAGGGGTCAAATAGGGGTAAATTTTATTTTTAACCAAATATAGTCATATAATATATCAAGTCGAAGGTATTGACGAGACAATCACTCTGGAGAATTTTTTGTCTAAATCAGATGATTACGTCGTCCAAGATGGCCACTGATAGTTCAAAAGGTCATTCTTTTACTAAAGATTTCAAACGTCTTTTTCTTGTGAACTGCTTGGCCGATATTGGCCAAACTTAACTGTAATGGTCTGGGTGAAGCCTGTTCATTTTTGTTAAAATGGAGGTCATCACCAAATCCAAGATGGCCGCCGTTGAGAAGTAGGTCAAATTGTCAAAAAATCTTCTTCTCACAAACCTCCAGGCCAATATCGACGAAACTTGGTAAGAATGATTGATAGTTACTGCTGTTTCAGATTTGTTCATATGGTGGCCCCTGGGTCAAAAATGGGCGTGGCCCGAGGGGTCAAATTGGGGTCAAATTTTATTTTTGACCGAATATGGTCATTTTATATATCAAATCGAAGGTATAGCAGTAAATCACATGCACATTCGCAATATATGTTAGATCAGAAGGTACCAACAAATTCTGTGGAACATTTGAAGTTGTAAGTGAAGAGTCTTTGTGAAATCAAGATGACCACTATGGAGGCTTTTAGGTGAGCGATACAGGCCCATTTGGGCCTCTTGTTTAACACATGAACTCAATGTCACATTCTCCTCTGGTGTTCATGGAGCCAAGCGAATTAGGGCCATCGTGGCCCTCTTGTTTAGTGTCCATGCCTCGCCCCAAGGCGCGACATGCAGGCTGCGGCCATCTAGTTTAAGTATATCAGTCGTATAAATAAAGCTAGCTAGCACCAGAAGGGCATACCAAAGGAAGGTGATTTGGTTTGAAGCTTTAGAATAGAAAATTAAATTATTTTTTTTTATAATTTGGTCCGACGACTTCCGGTTTACAATCGGACTGGCGGCAATTTTAACGAGCGTGTCCGACGGACCGACAACTTTCGCGGAAACTGATATTTATTCTACTGGGCTATGCATTCTGTGGGGATGAAAACGTGGAAAGTTTGATCAAAATATGTTATTTTCACATACAAAAGCAATGTTTTAAATGACTTGTATGTGAAAATAACTTATTTAGAATGAAAATATGAGGTGAGGCTACTATTAGAATAAATACGGTAAGGTTATAACGTCTTCAAGCAAAATTCCTACCCTTGCATGTGATGTTGTACCGATGAATATGTGCAATATCTCGATGAATATGTGCAATATCTCGGGGGGAAAAATATTTACTGAATTTTCGATACTTTCTGTAAATGACGTCAAAAGTTTACAAAATTTACATAACAAATGCGTAATTTCGTCAACTTTCGACGTCATTTACAGAAAATAGAGTTTCTGCCAATATCGCACATGTTCTTGGGTACAAGATCATACGATGTGTCTCTTATAAGCTGAACATTTTTTATGTAAATTTCTAAATACTTTATTTCTCCGAGAGGATGGGAGGGTATGTGTATTATATATTAACCCTTAGAATGCGGGAAACGAAAAGTCGTCTGCTGCTGTGTTTATCAATGCTCTCAGTAAAAACATGGTTTGTTAGCATTTTAGAATCATTTCCATTGGAAATGATTCTCAATTGCTGTCAAACCATGTTTTTTATGTGAAAAATGGAACATAAAAAATAAAACTGCAGACGTCAAATTTTTATTCAGCATTATAAGGATTAATAGTGAATCCAGCCTTAAAGATGTATATTTTTTATAGTGAACATAAAACGAGTGATCCTGTGTGGTTAGGGTGCCTGGCCCTTGTTCAGTTTTTCATTGCTGAAGAGCGGGATGGCTTGATGTGTGACTGGAGAAAGGGGGCTTGTGGGTTTTGCGATCAGTGTACATCCGTATAGTCTGATCAGGATATGCACTGTTCGCCATTCAATCAATGAAACACCCGTCGTGCTTCTAACGGGTAGCATACCTGTATATCAATATCGGGCTATACAAATGTGCTATTTTATCAGGAGCTGCACTGGCTGAAAGTACCTTAAGCCCCATTTCTCCATTCACAGCCACATATAAGTTGTCGGTGTAGGGTAGAGCATTGGACTTCTAAGTACAGAGATCCTGGCAGGTCTCCAGATAAGGAATTAATAATTGAGTATTGTCACTCCATCATTTCTGAAGCAATTGGGTATTTCAAAGTTTTAATTGGGTAAAATAAAATCACACTACTGTTTACACATCAACAGACAGCAATTATTGAATAGTTTGCTTCAAAATGAAAACATGTCTTGGCATTTCATTAGAATTGTCTCCTTGGAGACAATTCTAATGAAATACCAAGATGTGTTTTCATGCAAAAAAAAAAAGAAAATATGCTATATTTGTGGGACTGGTCTTTTGGATGAGATTTGAAACCATTCTGTATATAAAATTAGCTGTTGCTGGGACGTTAAACCTGTTCACATTTCATGTTTTGGACATGTGATTTTGTGCCTCTAAAGGAGATGTCCGTTTAATATGTCGTGAAAAATATTTTCTGTAAATGAAGTCGAAATTTGACGAAATGTTTGGAGCAAATGCATTTTCTCTGTCTGAAAATGTTGTCAACTTTCGACGTCGTGTACAGAAATCACAGTTTGTGTAAATATTCGTCTCATATGTTGTCCAGATGAGTCTGATGATGAAGATGAGCGGCCGAGGAAGCGGAGGATGGCGGAGCGCGCTGCAGAGGGGGACATGGACGATGAAGAGGTAACCAGGCTGTACGATATCCGAGCCATAGATAAGCTAGGTTTCTAAGGAGTATTATACCCCCAGATTTCAATTCAATGTGTATTTTACTTTTACAAATGTATTATTGATTTCCTTCTAAAATAGGGAACAAATGATAGATTTAAATATTCACTTATTTGAGCCGCAAAAAGCAAACCCTGTTTGCATTTTTGCAGCTCAACTAAGTAAATTTTAACTTTATTACAGTATTTTCACATTGCTGCGAGTATTTTGTGCTCCCATTTTTGATAATCAATGCGTATTTTGCAAAAATAAATGCGTAAAATATGCCAATACGCACCTTATCTGGAGCTCGGGATATAGAGACTCGTACCAATATTGTCGTTGATTTCAAGTTTGTCTGGCGAGGAAGCGTATAGTTATTCTGAGGCTTACCAAATAGACTTTGAGCCACCAATAACCCCCCCTCCCCCCCTCGTGGGATTTTTGGTCAGTATGATTTTCGGATTCAGTAACCTATTGTCTATCAAACCTGTTTGTCTGCGCCTACAAAGCCGATGGATGAACAAATGGCGGCCATTTTCCAAAATGGCCACCATACAAAACTGGGTGGTTTTAGTTCAGGCCGATATGTGTCATTTAAATCACGTTCTTCCAAGTTAAGCGATATCATTTTTTCACCAATTGAGTATAAAATGACTTACAATAAGTTTTATATTGGATACCATCCTCAAATTGCCACAATTATCAAAATGGCCGCCAAAATACTTAATTGTTTATGCTTGCAACATTTTTGTTCACCACACGATGAGATACCTACAATTTAATCATGTCAGTAGCAACATATTCATATGGCAGATCCTTTTTCACATCGATTTGCATTATTTCTGGTGTGCTATCAACGGTAATTATTTTAAAAATGGCCGCCAAACAGGTATTATATAATGGCCCTTTCGGGTATTTTTGTCGTTGTGAACAACGACAAGCATATGGCGCAATTCCATTTTGTTAATTGTGAAAATTACATAAAGTTAATATAATTAGGTCCAAGAAAACAACTTAGACCTTCACATAGCATGTCTTTAGAAGATGCGTCCATTGTTCTTCAGCTTTGACCATCCCAACTACGCACGGTATACTACAGTATACTACAGTATATCTGCTGAGTTTGTTAAACTTAGAGCAGCTATATCCTGGGATGGAAGATCTGTTGAGGAACAATGGATTCAGCGTGAACCGATCCAGTGTTCCGTCATCCAGAAATGGCGTGGATATCACAATAGAGCAAACCATCAATCGCCATGCTAAGTCACATGGAGGTATCATAGGTTTCAGCCGCAATTATGCAGCATACTACAGATGGTGTATGACGAGACACTTCCGAGCTAGCTACATGGATGCTACGCTTGAACTGGCTGATATGAACGCGCATGAACAGTCTTCACACAAGGACACACGAACTTCGGAAATATCCAGAAGTGAAATAGACGTCAAGAAAATTAATTATCAATGCAATAGGAAATTTTATAGATCCGTTTGAAGTATCAGATGAATCGCTCTATTGTATATCTTTAGGGGCGCCAGCTCCTAAAGATGTCGTTGACGATCTGCTGTCTGCAGAAATGACAGGAAAACAAAGGTTTGCGTGGTTTGTCCAGGAGCGGTTTGTTGAAAAATCAGTCAGCTTTCATGCACCAATAAAACAGTTGCGCCTGAAAACATTTGCATCACTCGCTAAAGCTGTGAAGCTCACTGGTACGCAGAGAAAGACAAAGGAGTTAGTAGCTGAACGAAATATATTTGGGCAGCTAATTTCACTTGCTCTCAAACACAACATTGATATGGAAAAGGTGCTAGGAAAAGCTACCCATTGGGACCTGTGCCATGGTCGCTCGCCACTGCGGATGGCTCGCCAGCAAAAACTGATGAAGCTAAACTCATGCACCAGCTTGAAGGACAATCACATAGTGCTGATGTACCTCCGACGGGTCAAGTGAGCTATATTATTGACGGCAATGCACTGTTACACATGCAGACCGCTTTGCCAAACACATTCGCGGATCTTGCAGATAGCATATATACAGCTCCCGAAAGTTGAGCGTGTTGACTTTGTGACAGATACATACCAAGACTTGTACCAAGCATCTGAGCGACTACGCAGGTGTACATCAAAGACTTACATTATAAAAGGACCTCTCACAAAAGTTCCACGAGATTGGAAACTGTTCTTGTCAAACAATTCAAACAAAACACAACTAATTAGACTTCTCATGTCTGAATGGATGCAAGATAAATACGCTCCAAAGCTGATCGGCAAGACTATTCAGTTTGTAAGCGGGGAGCAATGTATGCAGCTAACTAGCACTGATGGTAAGACTACACAAACTGTTGAGACAGAGGAGTTGCACTCATCGCAAGAGGAGGCGGATACACGGCTAACTCTGCATTGTGCGTACGATGCACTGCATACACCAGAGAACAGCACCATTATTGTGGAATCCCCAGACACGATGTGTTTGTTTTTGATGTTGAAATTCGACAGAAGCTGAAACAACAACTGCTGTTAGATACCGGAGTTGGGAACAAGAGGCGGCTGGTTGACATACATGGTGTCATTGGAGACATAGGAACTGAACTGTGTTTGGCATTGCCTGCACTCCATGCTTTTACAGGCTGTGATAGCACACGTGATTTCGTTCGGCGTGGTAAAGTTACTCCTTTGAAAACACTGCAGCGGCATGCAGAGTTTATTGAAGCCTTTGTCCAGAAGTTGGAAATGTTGGGAATGCTTGAACACTTTGTATGCATGCTGTACAACAAATCAGACATTACAGATATCAACAAGCTACGAATGGAGCTATTTCTACAAAAGTGTAGCCCCAGGTCTGGCGATCTTCTTTCGACGTACAATGGGGCTGACCTGAGCCTTTTACCACCATGCAGATCGTCACTGAAAATGCATGTAGCAAGAGCCAACTATCAAACGCTCATTTGTAACAATGCTGACCGGCGTGATGCAGACATACCGCCACCAGATGAACATGGATGGGAAGTTAACAATGGCTTGTTAGAATGCAAGTGGACAGAAGGAGATCACCTGTCAAGTGAAATGGTTGATCTGTTTATTAATAGAGGAACGGGATGACGTACCTGATACTGATGAAACAGAAGATCCTGAAGCAGAGAGCCTACTTGTTGCCATGTTTGACACTGATGACGCGTATGACTAGTCTGGATTTATCTTAACCTACTCTCACAATTAGAACTTCACATAACTTGCCTGATGTGAGGATCGCAATTTGAATATTGTAATCCATGATGTATTTTGCCTCTTGAATTGTATTATATGTGGCTGGAACGTTTGTATATTGTGTTTCATCTCGCCTGATGCTATGATGATTGCCTCGCCATACATTAACAACATGTATACTTCTTTTTTTTGTTTTTTTTGCAAGTTGAATGCTGTAAACCATGATATATGTTGCCTCTTGAATTGTATTATATGTGGATCAAGCTGTTGCCTATTGTGTTTCATCTTGCCTGATGCTGTGAGGATTACTTCGCCACATGTGCGATGGTTTGACTTTAACAATATGTAGAATATTTTGTATTGCAAGTTGAATACTGTAAACCATGATGTATGTTGCCTCTTGAATTGTATTATATGTGGATTAAGTTTTTTGTGCCTATGTTGTGTTCATCTAAATCCTGATGCTAGAATGCTTTTTGATTGCCTCGCCACAGGTGCGATGTTTTGACTTGAACAACATGTAGAATATTTTGTATTGCAAGTTGATTACTGTAAACCATGACATGTGTTTCCTCTTGAATTGTATTATATGTGGATTACGTTTTTGCCTATTGTGTTTCATCTTGCCTGATGCTGTGAGGATTGCCTCGCCACATGTACGATGTTTTGACTTGAACAACATGTAGAATATTTTGTATTGCAAGTTGAATACTTTAAACCATGACATGTGTTGCCTCTTGAATTGTATTATAAAATTATGTGGATTAAGTTTTTGCCTATTGTGTT
Source organism: Conchocele bisecta (assembly GCA_029237695.1). Classification (NCBI taxonomy): domain Eukaryota; kingdom Metazoa; phylum Mollusca; class Bivalvia; order Lucinida; family Thyasiridae; genus Conchocele; species Conchocele bisecta. Next base: position 65,857,337 of record CM055266.1, read on the forward strand.
TCATCTTGCCTGATGCTGTGAAGATTGCCTCGCCACATGTGCGATGTTTTGACTTGAACAACATGTAGAATATTTTGTATTGCAACTTGATTACTGTAAACCATGATGTATGTTGCCTCTTGAATTGTATTATATGTGGATTCAGTTTTTGCCTATTGTGTTTCATCTTGCCTGATGCTGTGAGGATTGCCTCGCCCCAGGTGCGATGTTTTGACTTGAACAACATGTAGAATATTTGGTATTGCAAGTTGATTACTGTAAACCATGATGTATGTTGCCTCTTGAATTGTATTATATGTGGATTCAGTTTTTGCCTATTGTGTTTCATCTTGCCTGATGCTGTGAAGATTGTCTCGCCACTATAACGAGGTTATTGATGTTGTAGATCAACTACTGTTGCCGATAATGATCTAGTGCCCCGAAATGTTTGAATATTCGGATATATTTCAAAATCGGTACCGTCAATTTTTATTTGAGAAATGTCCGTACAGACGGACGAAAACACGGACTCGTAGTATATTTAGTAAGTATGGACAATAATGTTACATATTTGAGTTGTTTTCAATCCATAGTAAGCGGTTATAATGTTGTTAAATTGCATAATATTACATACCTGTTAAATTGCCATTGTAAAATGAGTAGGTGGGGAATGGTCGAAAATACGTTATTTTTCACTTTGTATATTTTGTGGTAGACACTAAATAGTCGACGTATATACATTGGATATGTTCAATTGGCCCTACTATCTACTACATTGACATTGATAAAATGAAAAAACGCCAACTTTTCATAAAGTTATTAACATATATATTTTACCATTGAAATTGGGTGGGTGGGGTAATAAAACCTGTAAAATATGACTTCTAGATTGTCAAATGTATTTCAATTGTATATTCTTCTATTCCATGGTGTTCAAAATCTCGGAAAACGTACGAAAATACCATCTTATTCGAACAAAAGGATATAAGTTAGGCAATTTTTATAAAATAATGCGATTTTTCAAGATACTAAAAATACCGAGGGTGACATACTTGAAAATGGCGCCATATGTTCATCCATCGGGTTACAGAGCGCAGACAACGGATTCACACTCATAATTGAATGTAGTTTCAGGAAATATATGTCTGCAAAAATCTCACAGGGGGGGGGGGAAGGGTTTCGGTTATTGGCTCACGGGCTATAAGGAATTCCCACCATTCCCGAGCCGAGTCTGATGATGTGACCGAGAATAAAATATATATTGTGACTGTGATTTGATGTCAGTTTATAAGGCAAGGCTAGTAAATGCAGAATTCTACTGTTTCAGATAAGATCATGATCATTTGATATCAAGTTCAGGGCTCCAGATAAGCTGCGTATTTGCGTAAATATCCAATTAAATTGCAAAAAAACAACAATTGAAATCTGAAGTAGCGAGTATCAAAAAGCAGTAACAAATTTGTAGTACCTTTATCATGCTACAGAAAACAATAAACAGACCACAAATATAGCATATTTTTCTTATTTTCCATTTTCATCTTGGTATTTCATTAGAATTCTCTCCAAGGAGACAATTCTAATGAAATTCCAAGACATGTTTTCATTTTGAAGCAAACTATTCAATAATTGCTGTCTGTTGATGTGTAAACAGTAGTGTGATTTTATTATACTCAAATAAATATTGAAATAACCAATTGCTTCAGATATGACGGAATGAAACTACTGAATTACTAATTCCTTATCTGGAGCCCTGCAAGTTTATCAGGCAAGGCTTGGAAATGTGTAGGAATTCGGAGACTGGCTCGGTTCAAATGATGGTCACGACATACACTGAAGTAAGAAATATAAAGAAAATTGTTAACAATATGATGTATGATCGAAATGCAATTGCTTGTAGATGATAGAAAGTATAGAGAATCTGGAGGACATGAAGGGTCACTCGGTACGTGAGTGGGTCGCTATGCTGGGCCCAAAGACAGAAATCAAGAACCGGTTCAAGAACTTCCTGCGCACATTCGTCGACTCAAAGGGTCATAATGTTTACCGGGAGAAGATTCGACAGATGGTCGAAGGTACGAATATACCAGCCGGCATGACCTTGTGGATAAGGCACCGCATAAGTCCCATTTCTCAAGTCACAGCCATATATGACTGCTGTTGAACGGACATAACACTCCAATCAATTAGTCGCAGCAGGCTCAATGAGACAAGTCTAAAGGACTCGCAACTTGCCATTTTTGATGAAGAAATAACAAAATTTCACCCCAACTTGGTCAAATTACGCACCTTAACTGGAGCTCTTGAGACTGGCATCAAAGCGCCATTTCATGGCTGTATATTCCACTGGTACCTAACAAGGAGGGCTTGATTTCACCGTAATTTATCTAAATGGGGCTTCTGGCATTTGCAACCAGTGTAGTTCCAGACCAACCTGCACATTGGCGCAGTCTGATCAGGGGCTGCACTGTTTGCCATTCAGTCGGCTCCTATAAAGTCGAAGGATGTGACTACGAGGGCCCGGTTGCTCAAAATTTCTTTTAGCTTAACAGACTGTTAAATCTTTAACAATGTTAAGGATTTAACAGTCTGTTAAGCTAACAGAGCTTTTCAGCAACCGGGCCCAGACCACTAGTTTGACTGGACACAAACACTGTACGCTCCATTTCCGCTGTCACAGCCACATATCGGGAGCTAGACTGGCCTCAATCACCATTTCACAGCTGTACATTTCAACCCTTGAAAATGATCAATTGCCTTGAAAAAAATAATAACCCCTTAAAACCCTTGAATATTAACCAGCCCACTTTGGTCAAAACGCCACCACCAAATTCAATTAATTGGTCTAAGCGACACCAGTTGTGGTCAAAACGGCTCGTCTTAAAAATAAAGCTTTGTGTTGGCTCTGGCAAAAATATTGTGTCGTTGTACAAAAAAAGTCCTTAAATTAGAAATTAAATGTCTTGAAAAACCCTTAAAATTTACTATTGAAAGTTTGTATGAACCCCGTTTCATTGACAGCAAACAAGGAGAGCTTGATTTCACGGTAATTTACGTAAATGGGGTTGATGACATTTGCGACCAGTGCAGGACCAGATCAGCCTGTGCATACGCGCAGTCTGATCAGGCCCGACACTGTTTACCTTTCAGTCATGGCCGTGCTTTCCATTGGCAGCTAACAAGGAGAGCCTGATGATCGACTACAACATGCTGGCGTCTGTGGAGCAGGTGCTTGCCTATTTCCTGCCCGAGGCGCCCACGGAGATGCTGCTCAACTTCGACGAGGTACGAGACCCGATGAGGAACAATACCTGGTCACTCCATCCAGCCCACTCGGTGTTGGTGTGGTGAGGACCGGTAGCCGATGGATGTTGTAGCAAATCCACGACTCGCCACCCAACCCTTACCCCAAGGTCAAGGTCACAAACCTAGCACATTCATAAACATAACGCTGGGGTAAATCTGTAATTCTGTTTATTTACAGGGAATACATTCATATTTCATACATGCATTCATCTGAGGATACTCTATCTTACTATAGCAAATCCAGGACACACCTCCCACCCCTTTCCCCAAGGTCAGGGTCACGAACACATTTATAAACTTAACTTTGGGGTAAATGTCTTGTAACATCTGTTTCCTTTCATGTAACGCCTTGATATTTCATACATGCATTCATCTGATGATACTCTATCGTGCTATAGCAAATCCATGACCCAGCGCCCACCCCTTACCACAGGATCAAGGTCACAAACTTGGCACATTCATAAACTTAACGTTGGGGTAAATGTCTTATAACATCTGTTTCCTTTCATGGAACGCCTTGATATTTCATACATGCATTCCTCAGATGACCCTCTATCATGCTGTAGCAAATCCACAACCTACCACCCAACCCTTACCCCAAGGTCAAGGCAAATGTTGTGTAACTTCTGTTTCGTTACAGGGAACGCTTTGATATTTCATACATGCATTCATCTTATGATCCTCTATTGTGCTACAGCAAATCCATGACCCACCCCTCCACCCCTTTCCCCAAGAACAACATCATAAACTTAACGTTGGAGTAAATGTCTTTTTGTCGCGCCTGCTTTAGCAGAGGCGCGACTATAGTCGGCGCTTCTTCCGTCGTCCGCGTCGTCCGGTTTTTGTCTCGCCCGCCAAGCGGAAAGCGAGACATAGGTTTTGCTTTTCCGGCGGCGTCGGTGTCGGCGTCATCATTCAATGTTAAGTTTTTGTGTTACGGTCATTACTTCAACACCTTACCAGCTACAGTCATGAAACTTTATACATACCTTTCAGGGGTTGAAAAAATCCTTTTTTTTCCGTACAAAAAAAAAGTACTTGCCCAGGTCAAAAAGTTTTTTATCCCGCCCGCTTGCGGAAAGCGCGATATAGTCGGCCGTTTGGCGTACGTACGTGTGTCCGGTTAAAAGTTTTTGGTTAAGTTGTTTGGTTAAGCTTTTTGGTTAACGTTTTTGGTTAAGTTCTTTGGTTAAGTTGTTTGGTTAAAGTTTTAGGTTAAGTTTTTTGGTTGAAGTTTTTGGTTAATTTTTTTGGTTAAATTTTTGGTTAAAGTTTTTCGTTATACTATATCTCTGCAACTGCTTTGCCCATTACCTTGAAACTTCATACGGGTGTTTATCATCATCTATATTTTTCATTCTTAACCACCCTCCCTGTGCGGCCCCCTGTGGCCCCCAATGTCAAGGTCAAATTTACTTTGAAGTTTTTGGATTAACGTTTTTTGGTTTAAAGTTTTTATTGGTAGTTTTTTGTTTTATACCTATATCTCTGCAAACTGCTGCATTTGCCCCATTACCTTTGAAACTTCACATGGGTGTTTATCATCATCGATTATTTTCATTCTACCACCTCCCGTTGCTTCCCCTGTGCCCAATGTCAAGGTCAAATTTAACTTTGAAGTTTTTGGTTAAGTTTTTTTGGGTTAAAGTCTTTTGGGTTTAAAGTTTTTTGGGGGCCTTTTGCGTCTCCCGCTGCGGAAAAGCGCGATATAGTCGGCACTTTGGCGTACGTACATACATGTGTCCGGTTAAAGTTTTTGGTTAAGTTGTTTAAGTTATTTTTTGGTTAAGTTAGTTTTTGGTTAGTTAAGTTTTTTGTTAAGTTTTTTGGTTAAGTTTTTAGGTTAAAGTTTTTCGTTATACTACATCTCTGCAACTGCTTTGCTCATTACCTTGAAACTTCACATGGGTGTTTATCATCATCTATATTTTCATTCTACTCCCCTCCCGTGCGGCCCTTGTGCCCAATGTCAAGGTCAAATTACTTTAAAGTTTTTGGTTAAGTTTTTTGGTTAAAGCTTTTGGTTACGTTTTTTAGCTCAACTATTCGAAGAATAAGTAGAGCTTATGTTGTCACCCGGCGTCGGCGTCGGCGTCGGCGTCACAGCCTTGGTTAAGGTTTTTAGTCAAGCTTGTATATGGAATACTACTGGCCCTACACCCACCATACTTGGACAACTTCATCTCCTAGTGATGTACATCAATAACCCCTGATCTATATTTCACCTTGACCTACATTTCCTCTTGAATTACTTGGTTAATTCCCCTTGGTTAAGGTTTTTAGTCAACCTTGGTTAAGGTTTTTTAGTCAAGTTTGTATATGCAATACTACTGGCCCTACACCCACCATACTTGGACAACTTCATCTCCTAGTGATGCACATCAATAACCCCTGATCTATATTTCACCTTGACCTACATTTCCTCTTGAATTACTTACTTAATTCCCCTTGGTTAAGGTTTTTAGTCAACCTTGGTTAAGGTTTTTTTTCAAGCTTGTACATTGAATACTATTGTGCATCCACACACCATACTTCGACAACCTTTTCTCATAGGTATGTACATCAATAACCCCTGATCTATATTTGACCTTGACCTACATTTCCTCTTCAATTACTTACTTAATTCCTTTTGGTTAAGGTTTTGAGTCAACCTTCTATATGGAATACTACTGGCCCTACACCCACCATACTTGGACAACTTATCTTCTAGTGATGTACATCAACAACCCCTGATCTATATTTGACCTTGACCTACATTTCCTCTTGAATTACTTAATTCCCCTTGGTTAACGTTTGTAATCAAGCTTGTACATGGAATACTCCTGGCCCTACACCAACCATACTTGGACAACTTCATCTCCTAGTGATGTACATCAACAACCCCTGACCTATATTTGACCTTGACCTACATTTAACATTGAATTACTTACTTAATTTCCATTGGTTAAGGTTTTTACTCTACCTTGGTTAAGCTTTTTACTCAAGCTTGTACATGGAATACTATTGTGCATACAGACACCATAATTGGACAACCTTTTATCATAGTGATGTACATCAATAACCCCTGATCTATATTTGACCTTGACCTACATTTCCTCTTGAATTACTTACTTAATTCTCTTTGGTTAAGGTTTTTACTCAAGCTTGTACATGGAATACTCATGGCCCTACACCAACCATACTTGGACAACTTCATCTCCTAGTGATGTACATCAACAACCACTGACCTATATTTGACCTTGACCTACATTTAACCTTAAATTATTACTTATTAATTCCCCTTAAGGTTGGTTTTTACTCAACCTTGGTTAAGGTTATTAGTCAAGCTTGTAGATGGAATACTATTGTGCATACATACACCATACTTGGATAACTTTTTCTCATAGGGATGTACATCAATAACCCCTGACCTTTATTTTACCTTCACCTACATTTAACCTTGAATTACTTGGTTAATGTTTATAGTCAAGCTTGTATATGGAATACTTCTGGGCCTACATCAACCATATTTGGACAACTTCATCTCCTAGTGATGTACATCAATAATCCCTGACCTATATTTGACCTTGACCTACTTTTATCCTTGGATTACTTAGTTATCTCCCCTTGGTTACGGTTTTTACTCGAGCTTGTATATGGACTACTCCTGGGCCTACAGCAACCATACTTGGAAAACCACGCACCTACGTCCAAGGTCAAGGTCACTGTTGAAGGTCAAAGGTCAAACCTATTGAAATTCCCTTCCGCTCTATATCTTCTACACCGATGCATGGATTATCAAATGGCTTGGCACAAATGTTTCTCATGATGAGAAGGTGTGTCGCGATCAATAACCACGCACTTACGTCCAAGGTCAAGGTCACAGTTGAAGGTCAAAGGTCAAACTATGAAATTCCCTTCCGCTCTATATCTTCTACACCGATGCATGGATTATCAAATTGCTAACCACGCACCTACGTCCAAGGTCACAGTTGAAGGTCAAAGGTCAAACCTATTGAAATTCCCTTCCGCTCTATATCTTCTACACCGATGCATGGATTATCAAATGGCTTGGCACAAATGTTTCTCATGATGAGAAGGTGTGTCGCGATCAATAACCACGCACCTATGTCCAAGGTCAAGGTCACAGTTGAAGGTTATTGAAATTCCCTTCCGCTCTATATCTTCTACACCGATGCATGGATTATCAAATGCCTTGGCACAAATGTTTCTCAGGATGAGAAGGTGTGTCGCGATCAATAACCACGCACCTACATCCAAGGTCAAGGTCACAGTTGAAGGTCAAAGGTCAAAAATATTGAAATTCCCAAATGGCTTGGCACAAATGTTTCTCACGATGAGGTGTGTCGCGATCAATAACCACGCACCTACGTCCAAGGTCAAGGTCATAGTTGAAGGACAATGGTCAAACCTATTGAAATTCCCTTCCGCTCTATATCTTCTACACCGATGCATGGTTTATCACACTATGCCCAGGGTCAAGGTCACAGACTTGATGCGTTTGAAACCTTAACGCTCGGCTAAATGGCTTATAATCAAAAATGCCTCGTTTTCTTTGGCTGCCAGTGGGGGTATTCGTGTGCCGACAGGCCACATTTCTAGTTTCCCTTGGTTAATGTTTTTAGTCGACCTTGGTTAAGGTTTTTATGTAGGCCGCAGCCACCTTCTTTGTCAAGCTATGTGTACATCGACAACCCTCGTAGTCGAGCTATGCTGTTCTCCTACAGCTCTTGTTGGTTAAAGTTTTTCGTTATACTTTATCTCTGCAACTGCTTTGCCCATTACCTTGAAACTTCACATTGGTGTTTATCATCATCTATATTTTCATTCTACCCCCCTTCCGTGCGGCCCCCCCTATGCCCAATGTCAAGGTCAAATTACTTTGAAGTTTTTGGTTAAGTTTTTTGGTTAAAGTTTTTGGTTAAGTTTTTGTCGCGCCCGCTTGCGGAAAGCGTGATATAGTCGGCACTTTGGCGTACGTACGTACGTATGTATGTCCGGTGTCCGGTTAAAGTTTTTGGTTAAGTTGTTTGGTTAAGTTTTTTGGTTAAAGTTTTTGGTTGAGTTCTTTGGTTAAAGTTTTTGGTTAAGTATTTTGGTTAAAGTTTTTCGTTATACTATATCTCTGCAACTGCTTTTCCCATTACCTTGAAACTTCACATGGGTGTTTATCATCATCTATATTTTCATTCTACCCCCCTCCCGTGCGGCCCCTGTGCCCAATGTCAAGGTCAAATTACTTTGAAGTTTTTGGTTAAGTTTTTTGGTTAAAGTTTTTTGTTATACTATCTTTTTTTTTTAGTGTCCATGCCTCGCCACAAGGCGCGACATGCAGGCCGCGGCCATCTAGTTTTTAAAATAAATTGCTATTTCCAGTATTTGTAATGTTGCATCTTATTTAAAAAAAAACACTTTTACATATGATCATTACCAAAACGTATGAGACATATTCACTATTATTGTTATTTATATTTTAAGTATTAAATGAACATAAACAAACAAATAGCAGCGAATTTGCTCAGAGGCTTGCACACTTCTTATTTTCTATAAGCGTTGAGTGACATAGATTTTGTTTAATTTATAGTGGCTATGTTTGCATGCGCTGCGTGCTGCCTTAATTACTAAATTCAATGGTTTCAGACCCGGCGCCGACCGTTTCGTCCCAAGCCGTTATGTTCGGCGTCTGAAATGCGCGTTAACCCAACTGTATACGAGACGATATATGTGGCTGCGTATACACTAGTCTATACTCGCAGTCATATTATTTGTTAGCCCGGCCGCGTATAGCCAACAAATAATCCGTGAATTAAACTTGCCCGATATGGATCGTGTTCAAAATCGCTAGCGATTCTACCCGTAACCGTGTACATAGACACTGCTTGAATCTTACTTCCCGCAAATTGACGTAAACTGTAAACAACAAAAGGTCGCTGAATTAATACCATTTGTTGGCCGTTATCGATGGAATTAATTGGCAATTTCTTCCAAAAAAAAATCCTGACCAAATCTTTCGCTCGCCAAACTGGGCGAGTGCCTGTAGAAGGTACTCGACCGCCACAAAAAGCACTCGCCATGGCGAGTTGGGCGAGTGAAATTTCAACCCCTGCCTTTACTATGATATGTAGATGAATATAGGACTATTAAAAAAAATTCCGTGCTCCAGGGTCAAGGTCAAACTATTTCTTTCTATGCTACAAACTGAACATTAATGCATGAAGACCCGTTTTCTCGTGCGCTCTGTACACCTTACCTGTAGAGAGAACAATAGCCTTCTCCAGTTGAACACTTCTGCATGTGCAAGCATGTGCAAATTTCCAGCTTGACCACTAAATGTCCAGCTAAATTATTACAGGTAATTTATATAGGTAAATTATTATACCTGGGTTTTTCATTTCCGTAAACTGTGTTGACAATATTGTGGCAATATGTGGACCTGTGCAGATATGATATGTAGATAAATATAGGACTATTTTAAAAATTCTGGGCTCCAGTAGCGAGCATTCTTTTTTTGTTAATTTTTAAACTTTTTTTCCATTTTTAGCCAGGTTTTTATGGGAAAAAAATCCTTTTAAACTTTTTTTTTTTTTAACTTTTTTTCCATTTTTAGCCAGGTTCTTTTGGGAAAGAAAATCCAGGCTATTGGATTGGCGAAAGCCAGGCCGGTGGGCGGCGTCCACAATCAATAAGTTTTCGTGTTTCAGTCCATTTCTTTGTTACTGTAACACATAGGACCAACAAACTTTCACAGCTTCATAACCAAGGGGTGCCCACCACATATCACTATCCAACATGTTACCTTTTTGAACTTGACCCATTTTTTCCGCGCTGTCAATGTTAACTTTTCTCGTTTACAATGTTAAGTTTTCGTGTTTAAGTCCCATTTCTTTGGTACTGTACCACCTAGGACCACCAAACTTTCACAGCTTCATAACCAAGGGGTGCCCACCACATACAACTATCCAACATGTGACCATTTTTTTTTACCTTCACCTATTATTTCTACGTAATTGACTTAGCCATTTTCAACGTTAACTTTTTAACGTACGTCTGGTTAAAGTTTTTTGGTTAAAGTTTTTTGGTTAAAGTTTTTTGTTATACTGTATCTGCAACTGCTTCGCCCATTACCTTGAAACTTTACATGGGTGTTTATCATCATCCATATTTTCATTCTACCCCCCAACCGTGCGGCCCCTGTGCCCAATGTCAAGGTCAAATTACTTTGATTTTTTTGTGTACTATATCTCTGCAACTGCTTCACCCATTGCCTTGATACTTCATATGGGTGTTTATCATCATTGTCGCGCCCGCTTGCGGAAAGCGCGATATAGTCGGCATTTTGGCATATGTCCGTCCGTCCGTGTGTCCGGTTAAAGTTTTTCCATCTACTATATCTCTTTTTTTGCAGGCCACTGCCATTTAGTCTACAAAAAGTGGGTATAATTATATTATCCAAGTGTCTATGCTTGGAAAACACCTGGCCTTCGTGGCTTTGCCTCGTTTCTTGTTGTTTTTTTTTCATATTCTTTTTCCATTTTTGTCTGTAGCTTAAGGTCGTAAGTGCTATATACCGACTATTATCATATACTAAAACAATTATTGACTAGTGAGCCATATGGCTCACTAGTCAATAATTGTATAATATGTTCGGGCCAGTGAAAATTGCTTTCTGGCCAGGCTCGGGGTCAAGGCGGCGGGACAAGGCGAGACATTTGATTCCGCGGAATTCTTGTTTTGTAAGGCAAATGCGTTTAAAGTTATTGTTTTTTCACAATATCTCTTTAACCCCTTGCCAGACATTGATAATATTTCACATCAATGTTATCTAGGGATGATGCTTCATTACGCACACCCCCACATCCAAATTATCATGGTCAAGGTCATTTATTTACTTGTAATGTTCACCGGTTTTGTAACAGAAATGCGTTAAAGTTATTGTTTTTTCACAATATCTCTTTAAAGGTACATGCCCACGCAGTAGGCACAAAATGTTCTTTATAGGAATTAAATAAGTGTATAATTATGTCACTATTTCACCAGTTCTAAAAATTACGAGTGCCCGCTATACAAATATAATCATTTATTTTTTATCAATTTACTGTTAGCGACGCGCGGCGGTAACAGTCTATTTTCATAATGTGCGAGGACGACGACTTTCACATCACGGCTTGCGGTGCGCATGCGCAGTATACTACGCACGCCAGTAGGCTTCCCAATATGTAAACAAGAATATCAACATGTCGAAACGTCCAGGACGGAAATTGTATGAAACGGCGTCGGCCAAAAAAAGGCGAAATGTCTGAGGGACAGGCAGTATAGAGAGAGAGTGGTTAATATTGGCGACCAGATCACCAAATGGAAAGAGTTATGTGGAGATTTAGATTTGGACTCGAACAGAGATTTTTCTTCTCAACTTCCGATACTTCACTGCGCATGTCAAAGATGTGATATGATTGACCGTGTCACGTGACGCGTATTGGTAAAAATAGCACGAGGTCGGAAAATACCCTTTCTGGTTGCGGCATATTAAATGCGATTTAACACCAATTAACACGCGCCGTAATTAAAAATACCTCGTTAGTGGGTAGACAAATGGCTCATATAAGGCATGACAGAAAATGAAAAGTAGTACAGTGTAACCTGCTGCGTGGGCATGTACCTTTAACCCCTTGCCAGACTTTGATAATATTTCACATCACTGTCTAGGAATGATGCTTCATTACGCACACCCCCACATCCAAATTTTGAAGGTCAAGGTTATTTATTTACTTGTAATGTTCACCGGATTTGTAACAGAAATGCGTTAAAAGTTATTGTTTTTTCACAATATCTCTTTAACCCCTTTCCAGACATTGATAATATTTCACATCAATGTTTGTCTACGGATGATGCTTCATTATGCACACCCCCACATTCAAATGCTGAAGGTCAAGGTAATTTATTTACTTGTAATGTTCACGGTCAAATGCCTCGGCAGGCGCGACACCGCTTCCGTGGTGGAATTCTTGTTATAACTGTTTCTTTACAGGGAACGCCTTGCTATTTCATACATGCATTCATCTGATGATACTCTATCGTGCTATAGCAAATCCATGACCCAGCGCCCACCCCTTACCCCAGGGTCAAGGTCACAAACTTAGCACATTCATAAACTTAACGTTGGGGTAAATGTCTTGTACCATCTGTTTCTTTTCATGGAACGCCTTGTTATTTCATACATGCATTCATCTGATGATACTCTATCGTGCTGTAGCAAATCCATAGCCCACCGCCCACCCCTTACCCCAGGGTCAAGGTCACAAACTTAGCACATTCATAAACTTAATGTTGGGGTAAATGTCTTCTAATTTGTTTCCTTTCATGGAACGCCTTGATATTTCATACATGCATTCTTCAGCTGACCCTCTATCATGCTGTAGCAAATCTACAACCCACCACCCAGCCGTTACCCCAAGGTCAAGGTACTTAGCATGTTCATAAACTTAACGTTGGGGTAAATGTTGTGTAACTTCTGTTTCTTTACAGGGAACGCGTTGATATTTCATACATGCATTCATCTTAATATGCTATATTATGCTATAGCAAACCCACTACCCACCTTGCACCACTGACCCCAATTTCAAGGTCCAGCGCACGCCCCTTAACCCAAGGTCAAATTATATAATATTCATATTTTTTTATGCAACTGTGCCAAGTTTGAGTGAAGGCTGCCAACAGGCGAGCTTCGTTGTCTTCTGACAACTCTTGTTATATTTGGCTCTTTACCTGGGAGTTGAATTTGGTTATTGCCCATTATAAAAGTAGTAAGATTATTACTGATACTACTGCTTTTGGGAGGGGTCAAGTGATTCTGGTGTGGCAAGGACCTGGCATCAGATCAGGATTTATTCTGATTTCAGGGCTGAATATATAGTTTTGTTATTGTAAATATTCTGTTCTGATTGTGGGATTTTCGCCCCATTTGTACATGTACTTTAACACATACATGTACTTGTACAGGTAATACATGTATATGATATTTAGTACTAAACCCATTGACCCGGCCTTAAATGACCTTAGCTGTTGGTAGGCCGTTAAACCCCAACAAACAAACAAACAAAACTGTTCATATGTCCAAGCGATGTTTGTGATTGTATAATGATGGCTCGCGTGATAGCTCTAGTTTAAGCAAAACAATGGCTATGAATATGAAATACATACAGTCTATGCATGCTGCATATGTTTAATCAAATATAAACGGACAATTGTTCTGATGCATTTTGGTGCAAACTAATGCACCTATTTTTCTCCATTGGCAGGCAGCTAAGGAGGTCGTGCTGAGCATGTACCCGAACTACGAGAGGATAGCCAAGGAGATCCATGTCCGCATTGCCGAACTGCCGCTCATAGAGGAGCTGCGCTCACTGCGGTAAGCTTGTACTGGTGGCCCATAACTGGAATCTTCCTCTGAATCTGGTGGTTAATGTACTTTTCCTCCACAGAGAACTGGGGCCCGTTTCACTAAACCTATGCTCAATAAATGTAAATCCAATAATTGTTTACAAGAAAACACTGTTAATGTGAAATTTACAGACTATCATAGGTTTTCACTTTCGAACATTTTAGTCGCACAAAGCTTCGTGAAACGGCCCCCAGGGATGGACCGTGGACTGGCATACGGCATTGGACTTCAATATCGGAGGTTGTGAGTTCAATCCTAGCCTAGGCGTGAAAAATACTTGCATTCCACTGGTCTGTTGGATGAGACTTTAAACTGTCTATATATGACCTTTGCTGTTGCAATAAAACCTTTCATTTTTAGCTCACCTGAGCGAAGCTCCTGTGAGCTATTGTTACCGCAATGTGGCCGTCAAATTGGGGTCAAATTTTATTTTTGACTGAATATGGTTATGTCATATATCAAATTAAAGGTATCAATGAGGCGATCAGTCTGGTGCATTTTTTGTCGAAATCGGATTGTTATGTCATCCAAGATGGCCGCCGAAAGGTCAAAAGGTCGTTCTTTTATTAGAGATTTCAAAATTCTTCTTCACATGAACTGCTTGGCACATGGCAGCGCCAAACTTAAAAGTTATGGTCCATGGGTGAAGCCTTTTCAGATTTGTTAAAATGGAGGTCATCGCTAATCCAAGATGGCTGCCGTCTAAAAATAGCATAAATTCTTAAAAAATCTTCTTCTCATGAACCGCTAGCCAGGATTTCGACGAAACTTGGTAGGAATGATCGATGTACATTGCTCTTTCAAAGTTGTTAAAATGGTGACCCCAGGGTCAAAAATGGGCGTGGCCTGTGTGGTCAAATTTTATTTTTGACCGAATATGGTCATGTTATATATCAAATCGAAGGCATCAATGAGGCGATTACTCTGGTACATTTTGTGTCGAAATCGGATTGTTATGTCATCCAAGATGGCCGCCGAAATGTCAAAAGGTCGTTCTTTTATTAGAGATTTCAAAATTCTTCTTCACATGAACCGCTTGGCCCATGGTAGCCAAACTTAAAAGTTATGGTCCATGGGTGAAGCCTTTTCAGATTTGTTAAAATGGAGGTCATCGCTAATCCAAGATGGCTGCCATCTAAAAATAGCATAAATTCTTAAAAAATCTCATGAACCGCCGCTAGCCGGATTTCGACGAAACTTGGTAGGAATGATCGATGTACAATGCTCTTTCAAAGTTGTTAAAATGGTGACCCCGGGGTCAAAAATGGGCGTGGCCCGTGGGGTCAAATTTTATTTTTGACCGAATATGGTCATGTTATATATCAAATCGAAGGTGTCAATCAGGCGATCACTCTGGTACATTTTTTTGTCGAAATTGGATGGTCATGTCATCCAAGATGGCCACCAAAAGGTCAAAAGGTCGTTCTTTTATAAGAGATTTCAAAATTCTTCTTCACACGAACCGTTTGGCCCATGGTGGCCAAACTTCACAGTTATGGTCCATGGGTGAAGCCTTTTCAGATTTGTTAAAACGGAGGTCGTTGCTAATCCAAGATGGCCGCTGTCTGAAAATAGCACAAATTCTTAAAAAATCTTCTCATGAACCGCCAGCCGGATTTCGACGAATCTTGGTAGGAATGATCGATGTACAATGCTCTTTCAAAGTTGTTAAAATGGTGACCCCGGGGTCAAAAATGGGCCGGACCCGTGGTGTCAAATTGGGGTCAAATTTTATTTTTGACCGAATATGGTCATGTCAAATTGAAGGTATCAGAGAGGCGATCACTCTGGTACATTTTTTGTTGAAATTGGATGGTCATGTCATCCAAGATCGCCGCTGAAAGGTCAAAAGTTCGTTTTTTTATTAGAGATTTCAAAATTCTTCTTCACACGAACCGTTCGGCCCACGGTGGCCAAACTTCACAGTTATGGTCCATGGGTGAAGCCTTTTCAGTTGTTAAAATGGAGGTCATCGCTAATCCAAGATGGCCGCCGTCTAAAAATGGCACAATTTTGTTTAAACCACATGATCGTGAGCGAGGTAGGGCCATCATGGCCCTCTTGTTCAATAACTCTGAACCGCTTCACCTATTTTGAGGTCAATGTGACTGAGGACTTAATTTTTGCGGAAAGCGAGACAGTGATCACAATGATGTCTGTGCGTCCGTCCATGCGTCAGTCCGTCCAAAATCTGTGTTAAAAGTTTTTAACTACCTTATATCTCTGCAGTCATAAGTCACATTGACTTGAAACTTCTTATGCTTTTTAGTCATCATCCATATATTCATGCTGTATCCCACTCATGCGGCCCCTGTGCCCAAGGTCAAGGTCAAATGACTTGGAAGTTTGCGTTAAATTTTTGTCAAAATTTATGTTAAGTTTTCAGATACCTACTTCTCTGTAAACGTAAGTCAGATTTGCTTGAAACTTTGTATGCTTATTGGTCATCATCCATATATTCATTCTGTGTCCCACACATGCGGCCCCTGTGCCTCAAGGTCAAATGAGTTTGAAGTTTGTGTTAAAGTTTTTGTCCAAATTTGCGTTCAACTTTTCATATACCTGCTATCTCTGTAACTGTCAGTCAGATTTGCTGGAAACTGTGCTTATTGTGCATCATCCATTTCGTCATTCTGTGTCCCTATTCATGCAGCCCATGTGTCCCAATGTCAAGGTCCAATTACTTTTTTTACATACCTTATATCTCCACCACATTCGTTACTCCAATTTACTTCAAACTTCCAATACTTCTTTTCATCATCCATATTTTCATTCTATTGTAAGTAAGTAAGTAACGTCTTTATTTATAGAAGAAGCTCAGTGGGCATAGCCAATCTTCCCTGAGATCATCTATCTATCTACAAGTACAAGCCTGCCCATGTGGTCCACATGCCCAAGGTCAAATGACTTGTGTTTTTACATACCTTATATCTCCACAACACTTACTCCGGTGGGTGGTAGTCGGGTGCACGCGATAGCGTAAATTAACAGTAGGGGTTCCTCCTTACAGGAATCACGATTTGCCTGGTTTGACCCTCGGGTAAATATTTATCTTTGGCTCTTTTGTTACCTGGGAGTTGATATTTGGTTATTGCCCGTTATAAAATTATTTTACTGATCCTATTGCTTTTGGGGGAGGGGGCTAAATGATTCTGGTGTGGCGAGGACCCGGCATCAGATCGGGATTATTCTGATTTCATGGCTGAATATTTATATATAGAATAATTTTTATTGTAAATATTCAGTTCTGATTTTGGGATTTACCCCTCCCCCCCCCACCCATTTGTACATGTACTTGAACATGTACATGTACTTGTACAGGTAATATATGGGATTTAGTGCTAAACCTATTGACCCCGGCCTTAAATGACCTTAGCTGTTGATAAGCTGTTAAACCCTAACAAACAAACAAAGAAACACTTATTCTGATTTACTTCAAACTTCAAATAATTCTTTAATATCATCCATATTTTCCTTTTATATCCCACATGCCCAAGATCAAGGTCAAATGATTTTAAAATTTGTGTTAAAGCTTTTACATATCTTATATCTTCACAACCCTCGATTCAAACTTCAAATAAATACACTCCGAGACCATCAAATGCCTCGGCTGCTCGACATGCGGGCCGCAGCCATCTGATTTTTTGTCGCGCCCGCTTGCGGAAAGCGCGATATAGTCGGTACTTTGGCGTACGTACGTACGTGTGTCCGGTTAAATTTTTTGGTTAAGTTGTTTGGTTAAGTTTTTTAGTTAAAAGTTTTTTGTTGAGTTCTTTGGTTAAAGTTTTTGGTTAAGTTTTTTGGTTAAAGTTTTTCGTTATACTATATCTCTGCAACTGCTTTGCCCATTACCTTGAAACTTCACATGGGTGTTTATCATCATCTGTATTTTCATTCTACCCCACTCCCGTGCAGCCCCTGTGCCCAATGTCAAGGTCAAATTACTTTGAAGTTTTTGGTTAAGTTTTTTGGTTATAGTTTTTGGTTAAGTTTTTTGGTTAAGTTTTTCGTTATACTATATCTTTTTTTTAGTGTCCATGCCTCGCCACAAGGCGCGACATGCAGGCCGTGACCATCTAGTTATTAAGGCTGCCAGCGAGGGGATTAGCTACGATGCCAGTTCTTGTTGTAATTGCAGGCAGCTGCACTTGAACCAGCTGATCCGTACGAGTGGTGTGGTGACCAGCTGTACGGGCGTGCTGCCGCAGCTGAACGTGATCAAGTATGACTGTAACAAGTGTAACTATATCCTCGGGCCGTACTACCAATCCCAGAGCCAGGAGGTGAAGCCCGGATCCTGCCCCGAGTGCCAGTCCACCGGCCCGTTCGAAATCAACATGGAGCAGGTTGGTACATGTGACACGTCAACAGAGCTCCAGATAAGTTTTGTATCTGAAGAGTATTATACCCCCATATTTCAAATTCAATGCATATTTTACTTTTACACTTGTATTATTAGTTTTTTGTCGCGCCTGCTTTAGCAATTAGTCGCTAATTTTTTCCGTCGTCGTCCAAAATGTCAAAAACTTTGTATCGCTTCGTTATGATGCTATTACTTTAATATAACTTTACGGATTGCTTCAATATTTGGACACTTGATACATGTAAGCATTAGGAACACACTCACCTTTTTGTTGCCGCAATGTGTCCGTCTGTCGTCCGTGAACATTTTCAAACGTCTTCTCCTCGGTAACCATTGGGCCTATAGTCCCCAAACTTTATGGGCATGGTCCTTAGGTAGGGGGAATACAAAATTGTTAAAATGACGTCATTACATAATCCAAGATGGCCGCCATCTAAAAATAGCACAAATTCTTCAAAAATCTTCTCAAGAACCGCCAACCGGATTTCGATAAAACTTGGTAGGAATGATCGATGTACAATGCTCTTTCGAAGTTGTTAAAATTAGGGTCAAAAATAGGCGTCACAGTTATGGTCCATGGGTGAAGCCTTTTCAGATTTGTTAAAACGGAGGTTGTCGCTAATCCAATATGACCGCCACCTAAAAATAGGTGTTAAAATGGTGACCCCGGGGTCAAAAAAGGGCGTAGCCCGTGGGTCAAATTTTATTTTTGACCGAATATGCTGTCATATATCAAATTGAAGGTATCGATGAGGCGATTGCTCTGTTGCAATATTTGTCGGAATCGGATGATTATGTCATCCAAGATGGCAGACGAAAGGTCGAAAGGTCGTTCTTGTATGAGAGATTTTAACCATCGTCGTCTCATGAACCGATTGGCCAATGGTATGGTCTTTAGGTGAAGCGTTGTTGAAATTAAGTTGGCCTGAAATCCAACATAGCACAAATGCTTAAAAAATATTTTTCACGTGAACTGCCAGCAGGATTTCAACGAAACTTGGTAAGAATGATCGATGTACAATGCTCTTGCAAAGTTGTTAAAATGGTGACCCTGGTGACAAAAATGGGCATGACCCGGGGGTCAAATAGGGGTTATGTTTCATTTTTGATAGAATATAGCCATGTCTTGTATCAAATCGAAGATATCGACAAGACGATCGCTCCGGTGAATTTCTTGTCGAAATCGGATAATTATGTCGTCCATGATGGCCGCCAAAAGGTCCATGTTCAAGATTTTGAACGTCTTTCTCAGGAACCACATGCCCGATGCTGGCCAAACTTCATAGTAATAGTCATCGCTTAATCCAAGATGACTGCCATCTAAAAATAGCACAATTTTTTTAAAAAACACATTACTCAATATTCTCCTGTGGTGTTCATGGAGTCAGGTGAGCGAATTAGGGCCATCATGACTCGATTGTATTGATTGTTTGGTACTTAACTACATGTATGTGCATATAAAGCATATGTCAATGGTGATCAATTGTGAAATCTGGAAGCGGACAGTTTTGAAACCTATTCAGGATGCATTCCAGGAATGTTTAAAGTGGGGCTAGTTGAGTTGACCCACCTCATGCACAAAGTTGGGGACATTTGAAAAAGGTATAGGCCATTGTAAATGACAAGACAAAATGTAATTCATGGAACTAACCATCACAGTTTCACGAAACACAGTGCTAAGTCATTTTCAAATCGGCTAACATAGTGATCGTGATGATGCAGGTATGTGTTTGAATGTAATGAGTGTGTCCAACTACTGGTTATGTCGACTACTGGTTATGCAACAATGTAATTTAATAGTTGTATCGTTGGAACGTTTAGCGTTCAAGAAACCAATTGTTTACTTCTGGAAGTGTCTGGAATGCAGCTAACATTCACATCATTACTGAAAACAAGCCAAAAAACGTCAGCAGCAGGCACTTCCGGTTTGAACATTTCGTATTTTTTTTTCAATTTCAAGGTGTCCGATCAATGAATAATGATTCATTAAATGGCAAATTCTAATTTCCACTGATTCCGCCTCCCAGCCCAACAAAACCCAGCCCAACAAAACAAGAAGTTTAAGTGACTTACAATGTTCCATTTCCATATCATTTGAACTAATTTTCACTATGCTCATATCAGGGCACAAGATTTATTAGCGATTTGGATGTTGGTAGAATCATGTGCTCAGCAGCATGCCTCAGCCAATACAAATGATTGTATTACAAGTTGTTGTGACGCATTTGATCCACTGTGTGTGATTGGCCGAGTCACAGGCCGATTACATGATAAGATAATTTTATGATCAATACGTACGGTACAGTACTCACTGTTTGCGTATATATCTGACAGCTTCCAATAAAAAATTGCTATTTGGTGAATGAAGCACCATTAACCAATCGCAGATCGTTCTACTTCTTATGTAAATTAGCTTTACTCCGGACTCGATTGTTATGATTTAGTTTGGTTCATTTATTGGGATCCGGTCAAAATTACTTCAGAATATCACAATGCCGTGCTGTATTGAGGTTTGCATTGTTGATACTAGATTTAAACTGTCCAGCAAAAAATAGAACGAACTAGAGACCTACATCAGTGCAAATTTTAAATTCACTGACTAAATTATCATATTCGATGGTAGCTATGATCCCACTGTTTAAAATGGGTACGTTTTGGTTTGGGTATGAAATACAGAGGCCTACTCCATTAGCATGCCCGAAACCTAGGCAAACAAGTCCGCCTGGAGTTGTAAATAAACTATTTTCGAACTGTCAATCAGCGATCTTTTTTGTAAGTGTTGTTTGTTATTACCAGAAAAATAACAGGTGAACTAGTACTGTTTCATTTCTGACATTTTTGGCAGAGACTTTGGTCAAATTGGAACACGACCAGTTGGGCTACCGACAATGGTATTCCGAGAAAATTGACACGACCGGACCAAATTTTTACTAGACTGTCGGTCGGACATGCCTTAGTGTTGAGCCCTGCACTTTTGATGATCAATGCATATTCTGCTAAACTAGGTGCGTAAAATAGGCCAATACATACCTTATCTGGAGCTCTGCGTCAACTGACATGCTGACAAATAATATTTTGGGATACATATGGTCACCACTCTGAGATTTGCGCTAGATTTTGGCTACCTGCCATCTCTGTTGCTGTAAGTCGGGTTGCCTTGAAACTTCATATACTTACCGTACTTGTCCTCATCCATATTTTCTACAGTGCAATCTCTCTACAACAGCCACCCATGGGAAGACGCAAAACTGGCTGTTGTAGAGAGGTGGCCGTTGTAGGGAGGTTCATGCTGAATTAAATTTTGTCTTCCATATTTTATTTATTTTCTTCGATATTTCTCAGCAAAACATGCTTTGGCAACATTTTAGAATCATTTGAATGGAAATGATTCTAAAATGCTGTCAAATTTGTTTTTATTAAGAAAGAAGGCAGAACCAACAGCAGACGACACTTTGTGTTCAGCAGTCCAAGGGTCAGTTACAGAGAAATCATCCATTTGGGATATAAAATAGCGGCTGTTATAGAGAGGGTGTTGTTGTAGAGAGGTGGCTGTTCGGGGAGGTTCAACTGTATAACCCCATATGACCCCTGTACTCGATGTCAAATGACATCTAAATGTGAGGGGTACATCTTCGTACAAGTAGTGTATTACGGTCGATGGTCGTGTATTGCAGACGCTGTACAAAAACTACCAGAGGATAACGCTGCAGGAGTCGCCGGGCAAGGTTCCGGCCGGCCGACTGCCGCGATCCAAGGACGCCATACTGCTCGACGACCTCGTCGACATGTGTAAACCCGGCGACGAAATCGTGAGTTTACGATGCAATTGTTCACAGTTTACGTTATAACGGACTCGTCATGACAAAACAAGAGTTCCAGATATGTTTTGTATCTAAAGAGTATTATACCCCCATATAGCAAATTCAGTGCATATTTTTATCTTTTACAAAAGTATTATTGATTTTTTTACTCATTAAACAGAGAATAGATGTTAAATAAAACAAATTTAACAATTCACTTATTTAATTCTTGCAGCTCAAGTAAGTAAATTTCAACATTATTACAATATTTTCACTACTCAATTTGAAAATCAATGCATATTTTCACATTGCTGTGAGTATTTTGTACTTCCACTTTTGATAATCCATGCGTATTCTGCTAAAATAAGTGTGTAAAATATGTCGATACACGCCTTATCTGGAGCTCAGACAAAAAGAGCATCTTATGTCTGCGACCAGTGTAGCCCCAGATCAGCCTGCACAGTGTGCAAAGCAGATCTCCAGATAAGCTGCGTATTTGCTTAAATGCCCAATTGAAATTGGAAGTAGCAAGTATCAAAAAGCAATACAATTTTGGGGTACCTTCATCATGCTGCAGAAAACAATAAACATACCACAAATATAGCATATTGTTCTTATTTTCCATGAAAACACATCTTGGTATTTCATTAGAATAGACAATTCTAATGAAATGCCAAGATGTGTTTTCATGTCTAAGCTAACTATTCAATAGTTACTATGTGATTTTATTTAACCCAATTTTGAAATACCCAATTGCTTCAGAAATGATGGGGTGACAATACTCAATTACTAATTCCTTATCTGGAGCCCTGGCGCAAAGTCTTATCTGTTCCTGCGAGAACCATGCATACGGCTGGGCGAGATCTTCATGAACCGCCGGCTGTGTTTGTTCCAACAACGACCCTATAACACTGATCGTGACGAACAGAGCAGCATCCTGTCTGTGACCAGTGTAGCACCAGATCAGCAGGTGCATCCGCATGTGCTGTTTCACATTGAAAACATACCAACTGTTTTCACAATGTGTATACCGTATTCCAATTTATGATGGAAACTTTGATGACTCGCTTGTATTGTATTGGCAGGTTATGATCGGTGCGTTTTACACAAATTACATTAGGATTGTATTGGCAGGTTATATGACTATGACATCATCATAAACGTCTTATTTTTTGCTAGTGTCACCCCAGATCAGCCTGCGCAGTCGCGCAGTCGCACAGTCTGATCAGGGCCTACACTGTTTGCAAAGTCTCCTTGTTGGGAGAATGTTGTGATGATTCTGTTAGTATTGAGGGATGGGTTGTGCAGGGCTCCAGATAAGGAATTAGTAATCGAGTATTGTCACTCCATCATTTTTGAAGCAATTGGGTATTTCAAAATTTTAATTGGGTAAAATAAAATCACACTACTGTTTACACATCAACAGACAGCAATTATTGAATAGTTTGCTTTGAAATGAAAACATGTCTTGGAATTGTCTCCTTGGAAAACCACAAATTTTGTATTGCTTTTTGATACTCGCTACTTCTGATTTCAATTGGGTTTTTGGCAATTTTAATTGGGTATTTAAGCAAATACGCAGCTTATCTGGAGCTCTGGTTGTGGCCTAGATGCTAGGACACTGTACTTACCATACCAGAGGTTCAATACCCTCACTAGGCATGAACAATTATTGCATATATATAGTATTTCTATCCCTCTGGTCCTTCTGATAAGAGACTTGAAACCAACGGATTCCTAACTATCTTGATGTCTACGATCAGTGTTTGATCAGGGACTACACTGTTCACAAGGTCCACTTGTTGGGAACGTATTCTTTATGTCTCTGACCAATGTCGCCCCAGATCAGCCTGTGCATCCACAGTCTGCTCAGGGCTGACACTGTTTCTAAAGTCTACTTATGAGCGTATTGTGACGTGCCTGTAGCCCATTTCACCAACATTGCAAAGTATACTTTTCTAGCAAAGTATACTTTGAGGGAGAAGTTTTCAATTTTAGGATAAATTTATTAATTTTTATTATACTGTATTTATTACATTAATGTAATAAATTCAGTATAATAATTCTGCATACTTTTAATCATGAAATATATGCATTTGTTAGTTCTATATGTAATAATGCATTTCAGGAAAAATAAATGATTACTCCCTCAAAGTATACTTTGCTACATAAGTATACTTTGCAATGTTGGTGAAATAGGCTACTGTTGTATTGGCAGGAGTTGACGGGCGTGTACCACAACAACTACGATGGCTCTCTGAACACCGCGAATGGGTTCCCGGTGTTTGCGACGGTCATCCAGGCAAACTACATCACAAAGAAGGACGACAAGCTGGCCGTGGGCAGCCTCACAGACGAGGACATCAAGACCATCGTCCAGCTGTCCAAGGATGAGCGCGTCGGGGAGAGGGTACGTGGTCGTTCCGCTGAGCATGTTGAAGGTGCCTGTGTAGGCGAGATGCAGTAATATAAAGTTTTCATTCCGTAAATGTTGTTCATAATTCTTTGTATTTTTCCACTAAGTAATGTAACATTCATTCCTTAAATGTTTAAAATAATTAAACAACGTGATGATGCCCCTTATCTAGTTCTAACACCAATGATGCCCAGTAACGAAGCTGAATTTATAAGACCGTCTATCCCTGCAGTTGTTGCAAGGGAAGCTACTCTCCTTTGTGTACGCCCGTTTGTAAAAACGGGACTCATTATGTATTCACCTTGTGCGGGCGGGCGGGCACAGCTTGTCCACGCAATAAGTCCTACTTGACGGATTGTAACCAAATTCGGTA
Source organism: Conchocele bisecta (assembly GCA_029237695.1). Taxonomy (NCBI): domain Eukaryota; kingdom Metazoa; phylum Mollusca; class Bivalvia; order Lucinida; family Thyasiridae; genus Conchocele; species Conchocele bisecta. The sequence continues at coordinate 65,882,009 of CM055266.1, forward strand.
TACATGTTTATCACAGCAAGAAGAAGCCTATTGATTTTCTTTGGCGGCCATTTTTATACAACCGTTTTTAAAAAAACGGTACGTATTATGTTTTACCGCGGGGCGGGTGGACATCGGACAGAAAAAGTGCATTGTTTGTGTACACAACTCCTCTGAAACTATTCACACGTCTTCTACACATATTGAAGATGTGCACCTTCGTGTTTTTATGGCGAAAAAATATTTTTTAACAAACCCCACCACCCATCAATAACAATTTTCGTTGACCCCCAGCAACCATCAATTTAAAATATTACCGAACCCCACCACCCATCATTTAGAAAGAAGAAAAAACCCACCCCCGTCAATAAAAAATAAAAATATGTCGACCCCACCACCCATCAATAAAAATTACTGACCCACCTTATAAAGGAAGGAAAGTAATGCCCATAACGAGCAACCATACGTACTTAGAATAACAGCTGACATAACGCGCGGTAAACTGAAATGGCCTACGTGACAATTGAGATTTACGTCCAAACAAGATTTTCACGGTGTGTAATAGATCATATTTCCTCGCCACCATGTGAAACCCGACTCGAGAAACAGAAATTAAATTGTTGATTTCTGAATTTGTCAATTGTTTGCACGGTCTAAGAAATCAAACATGTGAAAACAATTTTGTTTTTACAAAATATTAGACTCGTCTAAGGAGACGATTCTTATGTGTTGCCAAAACATGTTTTAGTAAGTCATCGGACAAATGTGAAAAGAAAACCTGAATATATTGATATTTCTTTACAAAAACATATTTTGACAAAATATGAATCGTCTTACTTAGAAGACGATTCTCATGTGCTGCCAAACTTGCTTTTATCAAGAAATCAAACAAATGTGAAACTGCACAAGCTAATGCGTCAATTTGATGATGTGAGCGACTAAAGGTCAGTCACACTTTGCACGTGAAAATGGATTACCGTGAAAATTGATTACCGACTGATGATTGTAAACACCATCAGGTGTGCAGCTAGACCGAAAATGATATGTCGCAAATGTGCTAGTTGGGGATGGGTGGGTACGGCGGTATATTTTTGTTTATGTTACAATCTCGTGTAAATGCGATCTCGATCTCGCCTTCCGCTTTTGGAAATACGATTTGCCCATGCATGTGTGGATTTGCGTGTTGGATTTGTGTTCTACATGTACGTTCGCACATATTTATAAAAGCATGCTAGTTCGAATTGCGTTCTACGTACGTACGTGCATGTAATGTATGCGAAAAACTCAATTTCACCCGAAATTTTAGTACAATAAATAGCATTAATAGGAACCTGCCAATCTCTGTATTCTATGTCTCTGATGAGGCGTATGGTAATTACCGATACCACCATTAATATTTTTCAGTTTTACACTGCGAACCCACAATTTCCCGCGCGTATTTTTTCGCTCGAGTGGACAAAAATGCGCGGGACGTGACGTATGGTAATAATTACCGATACCACCATTAATGTTTTGCAGTTTTACACTGCGAACCCACAATTAAATAATTGCCGTGTTTCACTCGATCCCATAATTAAATAATTGCCTGTTTTCACTGGAGCCCATAATTAAATAATTACTGTTATTCACTGGCCCCCACCATGCATCAATTAGAATTTCCTGTGGACCCAACCAACCACCCATACATTTTAATTTCATGCAGACCCACCCCCCCCCACCCCCCCCCCCCCCCCCCCCCCTCATGTTTAATTTTGGAATCGCCCTTAGCCATTTTAAAAATTCTATATAAGGTACAGAGTTTGTGTACACAACTCCTCTGAAACCGTTCAGTCGATCAATCTGAAACTATACACATGTCTTCTACACATATTGAAGATGTGCACCTTGGTGTTTTTATGCTGAAAAAATATCATGTTTTTAACAAAAATATCACGTTTTTAACTTATCCATTTTTTGTACATTTTTTTATCCAATTCTATATAATTTCTACTTTAGACATCTTTGCCTAAATTAGTATACATGTTTAGCACAACGAGATGAAGAAATAATGCTATAGAATTTCAAATTCTCTTCAATGTTTCTTGCATTGGTGACAGCTTCACATTTCTGCATCTTCGCTGTCCGGCCCATATTCGATGGGCGTATTTTGTGACTTACCGTATTTAGTCGTGTATTGCGCGCATTTTTTCAGCCCCATTTTTAATCCAGAAGTCACCCTGCGCGTTATAAGTAGGAACATAAATTTGAAACATTTTTCCAGCCGATTTCTGCGCCAGTTTTAGCCATTTTTTTGATCGAAGAGAAAAAAGTAATGTTTACCGGAAACGGAAACATCGATTTGTGGTCCTAAATTACGCATAGTGTTATACACCACAAAAAGTATGGGTAAGTACAGGTGAGGTAAGTGTAGATTGGTGTTGAACATCGATTTGTGGCCCTAAAATACGCATAGTGTTATACACCACAAAAAGTATGGGTAAGTATGGGTGAGGTAAGTGTAGATCGGTGGCAAATTGAAAGGTTTAGTTCGTGATTTGTTGGTGTAGCCCTGAAAAGGGCTGTTGGTAGCCCTGAGAAGGGCTGTTTGGATGGACTCTACTGTATATCTCCCTCGTCAAAACCCTCAAAGTCGGATCCGTCGCTATCTTCGTCGAACATTTGCTGGACTTCTTCGTCTGTCATCGATCTCGGTGTCTCTTCGTAGTAGTCGCTTGCTGGTGTGTCCTCTGCTTCGGTGGTGGTCTCTGCCTGTTTCGGGTCCTCCCATAGTATGTCGTCTTCGCTGCCGTCCATGTTGTTACTGATGCTGCACTTCTTGAAGGCGTGTTGAATCATCGTCGGGTCGATCTCCTCCCATGCTTCCTTCACCCACTGGCACATATCTAACAGTTCTGGTTTACGCATCTTTCCGCCTGCCGTGAAAGTATGCTGATCGCCGGCGTACCAGTCATTCCACTTCCTGCGTAGTATAACCTTCATTGGCTTGTTGATGCTGACGTCCAGTGGCTGGAGAACGGACGTCATTCCCCCCGGGATAATGGCGAGCGTCGTCCGGTGATCTTCTTTCAATAGCTCCTTGATGTGTTCAGATTTATGACATCTGAAGGCGTCGAGTACGAGTAGTCCCTTCTTCACCATACCGCCTGGTCGCTTTCCCCATACATTTTGGACCCAGTCGCGCATTAACGTGTCGTTCATCCAGCCCTTCTCTTGACATCTGACGAGGACGTTGGTAGGCCATTTGCTTCCTTTCGGCAGCGTCTTTCGTTTGAAGATGATGAATGGCGGTAGCTTGCCCCCGTCAGCCGTGCAGCCCAACATGACGGTGAATCGATTCTTCTCGTTTCCGGTGGAGTTGATCGTTATGTTCTTCGCCCCCTTCGTGTTGACCGTCGTTTCCGCTGGCATGTCGAATGTGAGTGGCGTCTGGTCCGCGTTGCCGATTTGTGAAAGGTCGAAGTCGTGTAGTTTCCTCTGCTTGATGATAAATTTCTGGAATTCTAGTAGTTGGTCTTCGTAGTCCTCTGGAAGTTTCTGGGCGATGTGGGTGCGTCGGCGAATAGATAGGTGGTGGCGGCGTAGAAATCCATATGACCAGCTTGCTGAGCCCTTGAACGCAGGTTGGTGAAGTTTCCTGGCGACGAGCTGAGCCTGTAGTCGAATCTCGACGGTAGAAACAGCAATTCCCTGTTGTCGGCGGTCATGCACCCAGGTCAGCACTTGTCCCTCGATCTCCGGATATTTCTCCAATGTCCCTCTGTTGGCCATCTTGGATTTCGGCATGCTCTCTAATTTGGATTTCATGCGGCGCCAGTCACGGATAGACGATTCCCCGACGGAGTATTGACGACCAGCAGCTCTGTTCCCGTGGGCTTCGGCATACTTGATGATGTTGAGCTTCTCTTTCGCAGAGTATGAGTTTCTGATTCGACCCATCGTGATATATAGATATGGCGAAGTAGCTAAACAAGTGTCAGAGTAACGACGTGTAAAACGTGGTATGAAATTACCAGAGAAATGTGTCGTACTTAAAGGCAAGACTTGAGAACTTCTCAGTTCTCAATGTCTCCTAAAATTAGTTAATGAAGCCATAATTACCAATTAACTGGTATTAAATGTCCGTCTGAAGCCCTTAATTGGGAGATCAATAACTATGTGCGGTGGTAATTATAGCACATTATGGTCAGTCAAAGACGTTGCACCGCTACCGCTAATCAACAAAGAATGTGTGTGAAATTCAAATTAGCAGGTGCAATAGGAAGTAGGACAATGCATATTTTGAAGAGAGTTAAAACCAGTATAAACCAGCATATGCGTGAATCTACACGGGTTGCAATACCATAAGCCCCATTTATCCATACATAGCCACATTTTGGCATTTTCTGTCTCGAAATTAAATTTATCTACGCTGGTGTCTCATATCGGTCAATTGTTGTCAGCTTGTTGTCGGTGGTTGTGAAATTTTCAATGTGACGTCACGCGTCAGCCATTATGTGAATAATTAATGAGGACAGTAGTTGTAAAGCAAATCAACCTTATGACGTGCCGTCAGCCATTATGTGAATAATTAATGAGGACAGTAGTTGTAAAGCAAATCAATCTTATGACGTGTGCGAGTAGCGTAGCATAGACGCAGTCAGATCAGTACAGTATAAGTGGATAACATTCAATCAATAAACATGCTAAGCTGAGGCTATACGCTGTATTCTACAGCGACTTCTATGTCTATTTTTAAACCCGATCAATAAACGGTGAATACACACTACGCGTGTGTACTGTGTCAATATTTGGCTGGGGTACAGGTGTTTCAGTATCGCCTTGGGGAAGCTGTCTGTCTGACACATGGCTGCCACGTGTTGTTGATTATTAAACCTGATTACGGGGCGACACGTGACTTGCTTTGTCGAATGCCAAATGTAGTGGATTAAATAAAAACAAAAATTCTTCGTAAGTAGTTCCAATAAATTCATTACATGCGTCGTAAATTTTTTAATTTTTAATTAGCATATTAATCGGTAAATACCAATAAATGCAACACTAACTGCTTTGAGAAAGCCTACCCGCACACGTTCAGCATTGTGGATGTGAACTCGGAAAGCAATTTTCTTATACTAATGACAAAATTTCGGCTGATTTTTTTCGTGAAAATTGTCTGCGCGCTATTTACTAGAACTCTTTTTTTACCCATTTTTTTGGCCCAAAATAGGGATGCGCGCAATACACCAATGCGCGCAATACACGGCTAAATACGGTACGGCACTCTTGTTAATGTTCGCACTCTATATCCTTGTCCACGCAATAACTTGAGTTTTACTTCACCGATTGTAACCAAATTCGATATACATGTTTATCACGGCAAGACAAAGAAGCCTATTGATTTTGAAAAAAAATCCAATGACTTATCTCCCCTTGGCAGCCATTATTAATTTTTGTACTCTGTATCCTTGTCCACGCAATAAAGTTCTACTTCAACGATCGTAACCAAATTTGGTATACATGTTTATCACGACAAGCCTATTGATTTTGAAAAATTTCGGATAGACTTGTTTCCCCTTGGCGGCCAATTTTATACGCTGTTTTAAAAACGGGACGTATTATGGATTCACCTTGAATTGGCGTGCGGCGGCGTGCGGCGGGCATAACTTGTCCACGCAATATCTAGAGTTCTACTTGACAGATCGTAACCAAATTTGGCATACATGTTTATCACAGCAAGGCGAAGACGCATATTTATGTTCAAACATTTCCGATGACTTATCTCCCCTTGGCGACAATTTTTAATTTTTCCACTCTGTATCCTTGTCCACGCAACTCGAGTTCTACTTGACCGATCATAACCAATTCGTATACATGTTTATCACGACAAGATGAAGAAGCCTATTGCTTTTGAAAATTTTCCGATATGTTATCTCGCCTTGGAGGCCATTTTTTATTTTCGGACATTGTATCTTTGTCCACGCAATAACTCAAGTTCTACTTAACTGATCGTAATTAAATTCAGTGTACATGTTTATCATGTCAAGATGAAGAACCCTTGTTAACTGGCCTTGCCTCGACGGGCATATATTGTGACTATCTGCACTCTTGTCCAAGTTATCTGTTTGCAAGGGAAGCTACTCTCGATTTTCCTGCATGTCCGGTAACCTATTTATAAGCCTGAGGCCCGTTTCACTAAACTTCGTACAAAGAAACTAAGTGCAAATTTAGGATCGTCTTGAAATTTCAATTGATGGATTACATTTATTGAACTCAATGAGCTATGCTCAATAAATGGTAATCCAATAATTGTTGACAAGAAAACATTGTTAATGTGAAACTTTCAGACTATCGTAATTTTGCACTTGCGAACATTTTTGTCATACAAAGTTTAGTGAAACTGCCCCCTGGTGTATCCCTGCAGCTGTTTGCGAGCATGGCTCCGTCCATCTACGGCCACGAGGACATCAAGCGGGCCCTGGCCCTCGCCACGTTCGGGGGTGAGCCCAAGAACCCGGGCGGCAAACACAAGGTACGCGGCGACATCAACGTGCTCGTCTGTGGTGACCCCGGTACCGCGAAGTCCCAGTTCCTGAAGTACTTGGAGAAGACGGCTCCGCGTGTCATCTATACGACCGGTCAGGGGGCTTCAGCCGTCGGCTTGACCGCGTACGTCCAGCGTAACCCCGTGTCCAAGGAGTGGACGCTGGAGGCCGGGGCGCTCGTACTGGCTGACAAGGGGATCTGTTTGATTGACGAGTTTGACAAGGTATGTACAGTGGAACCCGTTAACTGGACACTCAGGAAAATGTGTTTGTTTAACTTGGATGTGTTTCATTGTTTTATATCACTGATTAAAATGACTTAATGATTGCAAAACACTAGAATGTGTGATGAATTGCTAACATGTCTGATTTACAGTGAAACATCTCCAAACCGGACACCCTGGGGACCTCCCAGAGTGTCTGTTTGGAGAGGTTCCACTGTAATGATTTATGTGATGCGAGTCGTTTCTCGCGTTCTTTTTTCTGAAGTCCAAAACCGACATCAAATGCAGAGCTCATGTGGAATTAAATTCTCCATGAGCTCTGAATTTTATGTGGATTTGCTCGTCAGTTAATGAAAATACTAGTTTTTCCGAAATAAATAATACCGGAGCTTGTCCCGTACATGTTGATGGTGTAAATGAGTGTAGACTGTACTTGTGATAAAGTCTGCTTCAATTTACAAAAATCACAAATCAATGAATTTGAAGTCGTGGAAGGAGTACAATACTCTTTAAATGCGTATGTGACTGGAGAAATGGGACTTATGCGTTTTGCGACCAGTGTAGATCCAGATTAGCCTGTGCATCTGATCAGCATCTGCACTGTTCGCCATTCCATTAATGAAACGCACGCCCTGCTTTTGACAAATTATCTAGATCGCTATTACACTGAAAGAGTTTGCTGTTTGACCACGAGCTACACTAGTCGCAAACCCATAAGCCCAATTTCTCCAGTCGCATCCATATATGCAAAGCTCAGAGATCCAGATAAGTTTTGTATTTAGATAATTATACACCCAGATTTCGAATTCAATGCGTATTTTATTTTGACAAATATATTATTGATTTTCTTAAATAGGGAACAAATGATAAAAGTTCAATTATTTGAGCTGCATTTTGCAGCTCAACTAAGTAAATTTTCAATTTAGTACAGTATTCACTACTCGATTTGAAAATCATTGCATATTTTCACACTTTTGCTAATCAATGCGTATTCTGCACTAATAAGTGCATAAAATACGCCAATACGCACCTTATCTGGTGCTCTGAAAGCTAACCTGGAGTCATGCCTGCCGTTGTAGATGAACGACCAAGACCGGACGAGCATCCACGAGGCCATGGAGCAGCAGAGTATCTCCATCTCGAAGGCGGGCATCGTCACATCGTTGCAGGCTCGCTGTGCTGTGCTGGCCGCCGCCAACCCCATCGGGGGCCGATACGACCCCTCGCTCACCTTCGCGGAAAACGTAAGCATGTACTGGACAATTGATCTTTGACATCAGATATAACAACTGGGGGTTCGATACGACCTTTCTGACCTTCACTGAAAACGTAAGCATGTGATTTTACAGTGGAAGATCCTGACCATGAACCTACAAGCAGTCTCATGAGAATATCAGTTTGTGATCAGTTTCTGGATTTTGGACATTTTACATATGGACATTTTACACCGCTCGATAAACATATTTATTGTCGTGCCTGCTTTAGCAGAGGCGCGACTATAGTCGGCGCTTTTTCCGTCGTCGTCCGGTTTTTTTGTAAGGCAAATGCGTTAAAAGTTATTTATTTTTCACAATACATGCATCTCTTTAACCCCTTGCCAGACATTGATAATATTTCACATTAATGTTTGTCTAGGGATGATGCTTCATTACGCACACCCCCACATCCAAATTATCAAGGTCAAGGTCATTTATTTACTTGTAATGTTCACCGGTTTTGTAACAGAAATACGTTAAAGTTATTGTTTTTTCACAATGTCTCTTTAACCCCTTGCCAGCCTTTGATAATATTTCACATCAATGTTTGTCTAGGGGTGATGCTTCATTACGCACACCCCCACATCCAAATTCTCAAGGTTAAGGTCATTTATTTACTTTTTAATGTTCACCGGTTTTGTAACAGAAATGCGTTAAAAGTTATTATTTTTTCACAATATCTCTTTAACCCCTTGCCAGACATTGATAATATTTCATATCAATGTTTGTCTAGGGATGATGCTTCATTACGCACACCCCCACATCCAAAGTCTGAAGGTCAAGATCATTTATTTACTTGTAATGTTCACCGGTTTTGTAACAGAAATGCGTTAAAGTTATTGTTTTTTCACAATATCTCTTTAACCCCTTGCCAGACTTTGATAATATTTCACATCAATGTTTGTCTAGGAATGGTGCTTCGTTACGCACACCCCCACATCCAAATTTTGAAGGTCAAGGTCATTTATTTACTTGTAATGTTCACCGGATTTGTAACAGAAATGCGTTAAAGTTATTGTTTTTTCACAATATCTCTAACCCCTTTCCAGACATTGATAATATTTCACATCTATGTTTGTCTACGGATGATGCTTCATTATGCACACCCCCACATCCAAATTCTGAAGGTCAAGGTAATTTATTTACTTGTAATGTTCACGGTTAAATGCCTCGGCAGGCGCGACACCGCTTCCGTGGCGGAATTCTTGTTATCAATCCAGAATATCTGTGTCTGTGATTGGTCAGATGCTGGTCACGTGATATTTGATATCAATACGGAGAAAGTTGATTCAAAATGTCATATTGACCTGAAGGTGGAATGCGTTGTGGATTGGCTAAAGTCTCTTTGACGTCATTAAAATCCATGACGTTGCTAATGATATCGCACTCTTCACTAGCAACTAACAAGTAATATATATCGTTGTTGGGCTACTTGATCTGGAGCTACACTGGTTACCTGTCATTTCTCAACATGGCCACATATTAGTTCTTCTACTCCTGATGAGTTGACTACCTATAGGTGCATGTGTGGTCCGTTTTGACTTGATTTGTTTTGTATTTGTAGGTGGACTTAACGGAGCCTATCCTGTCTCGGTTTGACATTTTGTGTGTAGTTCGCGACACTGTGGATGCTGTGCAGGTAAATGTGGGGCGGTAGAGAAATCCAGTCTGTTGAAAGTAGTATTCTGCGATATAAACAACCTCAGATTGACAGAATGGCAAACTGTGTCGACCCTGACCAGACTGCACAGCTATGTGGCTACAATGGCTGCACACTTTTGTTGGCCAGCGACCATTTACAGTTTGCTATTCAATGATAAACGTAGATTAGACAAATGTGTTCACCTTAGGATGTGGCCTCGGGGTTAGAACACTGGACTTCCATTCCATCCAGCGGTTGTTGCAGAGCTCCAGATAATATTTGTGTCTAAAGCGTACTATACCCCCTGATTTCAAAATCATTGCGTATTTTACTTTCACAAATGGGTTTTTGATTTTCTTCATTACTAAATAGGGAACACATGATAAAAACAATATAACAAAATGTAAACATTCACTTATTTGAGTTGCAAAAAGCAAACACTGTTTGCTTTTTGCAGCTCAGCTCAGTGAATTCAACTTACTGACAGTATTTTCACTACTCAATTTGAAAATAAATCGATGCGTATTTTCACATTGCTGTGCGTATTTTGTACTCACACTTTTGATAATCAATGCGTATTCAGCTAAAATAGTTACGCCAATACACACCTTATCTGGAGCTCTGTTGTTGGTTCAAACCTTCAAAAAATACTTTTAGTATTTCCATCCCACGGGTCTTGAAACTGCGGACCCATCACTAAAGAACCCTAGCTGTTGTTGGGACGTTAAACTCATTTACTTTCACTTTTTGTCTCCCTTATGCTCCTAGAACGACCAACCATTACTTCTAAAAGTCCTAGCCCTGTTATATTGGGACTTTACATATGTGTTCTGTGTATCTGATCTATGTTTGAATACTTGAATATTATACTTGAATAAATTGTTATGCATTGAATTACAGAAATGATCAATTTCAGGATATATCTGCAGTAAATGGAAAAGATGATTAGTTGTTTTCACTAAGCGCTGTACAGTGGTATCTCTAAACTGTAGCCGGTTTCATCAACATTGCAAAGTATACTTTTCTAGCAAAGTATACTTTGAGGGAGAAATTTTCAATTAAGAATAATTTTTTTTTTTTTATTACATTATCACAGCCATTTTGGATGTGATAATGTAATACATTCATTATAATAATTCAGCATACTTTTAATCATCAAATATATGCAGTTGTTAGTTCTATATGACATAACGCATTTCAGGAAAAATAAATGATTACTCCCTCAAAGTATACTTTGCAATGTTGGTGAAATCGGCTACTGAACACCCTGACAGTCCCCCAGGGTGTCCGCTTTAGAGAGACTGGCCAAGTCCAAATTTGAACAGATATATATTCCAGTGACGAGGCGTCCGTTTCACTAAACTTTGTGCGACTAAGAAGTGTGTAAGTGCTAAACTAAAATGCAAGACGAAGTTAGCAGCCACTTTTGGGAAATATTTAATGGATTTTATCAGATTTAATGACTCGTACCAGAGATTCCGCTGGGGAAAATAAAAAAATCGCCACTTCCAAAAAAAAAAAAGAAAAAAAAAAAGGAATAACTAATAGGATAAAAATAAACAATTGGCGATAAAAAATTACAATTTTCGAAAATTGTAATTTTTTATCGCGTATTGTTTATTTTTAGCTAGGTTTTTTGAAAAAAAATCCAGGCTATTGGATTGGCGAAAGCCGGGCGGGCGGGCGGCGGGCGGCGTCCACAATCGATGTTAAGTTTTTGTGTTCGAGTCCATTTCTTTGTTACTGTACCACCTAGGACCACCAAAACTTTCACATTACAATCCCACCAGACACATTTTTCCGTATTCGATTAGCCATTTTCAATGTTAATTTTTCGCGTTTACAATGTTAAGTTTTCGTAAGTCCATTTCTTTGGTGACCTGGACCACCAAACTTTCACGCTTCATAATCAAGGGGTGCACCACACTATCACTATCCAACCATGTTGCTTTTTTTTTTAACTTAGGGTGAACTTCACCCATTTTTTCCGCGCAGTCGACTTAGCCATTTTCAATGTTAAGTTTTCGCGTTTACAATGTTAAGTTTTCGTGTTTAAGTCCATTTCTTTGGTACTGTACCACCTAGGACCACCAAACTTTCACAGCTTCATAACCAAGGGGTGCCTACCACATACAACTATCCAACATGTGACCATTTTTTTTACCTTCACCTATTATTTCTACGTAATTGACTTAACCATTTTCAACGTTAACTTTTTAACGTACGTCTGGTTAAAGTCTTTTGGTTAAAACTTTTTCGTTATACTATATCTCTGCAACTGCTTCGCCCATTACCTTGAAACTTCACATGGGTGTTTATCATCATCCATATTTTCATTCTAACCCACAACCGTGTGGCCCCTGTGCCCAATGTCAAGGTCAAATTACTTTGAATTTTTTAATTTTTTTTGTTAAAGTTTTTTCGTGTACTATATCTCTGCAACTGCTTCACCCAATACCTTGATACTTCACATGGGTGTTTATCATCATTGTCGCACCTGCTTGCGGAAAGCGCGATCCTGTGCCCAATGTCAAGGTCAAATTACTTTGAATTTTTTTGTTAAAGTTTTTTCGTGTACTATATCTCTGCAACTGCTTCACCCAATACCTTTGATACTTCACATGGGTGTTTATCATCATTGTCGAACCTGCTTGCGGTAAAGCGCGATCCTGTGCCCAATGTCAAGGTCAAATTACTTTGAATTTTTTTGTTAAAGTTTTTGTGTACTATATCTCTGTAACTGCTTCACCCAATACCTTGATACTTCACATGGGTGTTTATCATCATTGTTGCACCTGCTTGCGGAAAGCGCGATCCTGTGCCCAATGTCAAGGTCAAATTACTTTGAATTTTTTTGTTAAAGTTTTTTCGTGTACTATATCTCTGCAACTGCTTCACCCAATACCTTGATACTTCACATGGGTGTTTATCATCATTGTTGCACCTGCTTGCGGAAAGCGCGATCCTGTGCCCAATGTCAAGGTCAAATTACTTTGAATTTTTTTGTTAAGGTTTGTTCGTGTACTATATCTCTGCAACTGCTTCACCCAATACCTTCATACTTCACATGGGTGTTTATCATCATTGTCACACCTGCTTGCGGAAAGTGCGATCCTGTGCCCTATGTCAAGTTCAAATTACTTTAAATTTTTTTGTTAAAGTTTTTTCGTGTACTATATCTCTGCAACTGCTTCACCCAATACCTTGATACTTCACATGGGTGTTTATCATCATTGTCACACCTGCTTGCGGAACGCGCGATATCGTCGGCATTTTGGCATACGTCCGTCCGTTCGTCCGTGTGTCCGGTTAAAGTTTTTTGGTTAAACATTTTCCATCTACTATATCTATTTTTTTAGTGTCCATGCCTCGCCCCAAGGCGCGACATGCAGGCCACGGCCATCTAGTCTACAAAAAGTGGGTATAATTATGTTATCCAAGTGTCTATGCTTGGAAAAAACCTGGCCTTCGTGGCTTTGCCTAGTTTCTTGTTTAATTTTTTATAGCCAATTGTTTATTTTTATCGCCAATTGCGAAAGTGGCACTCGCCAGCGGATTCCCTGCATACATGTAGGTGGAAAACTAGCATTAATGAAGCACGTTAATGTGTGAAGTGAATTTATAGAAATCTACGTACAAACATTTTTATCGTACAAAGTTTTATAGTGAAATGGGACCCAGCTTTGCAAGAGTTCACTGCACCATTGTATCTTGTAATAGAGAATAGTAGGTTAAGTGCCGTGAATGGGAAAAAATATATGGCAAGGCTTAGGAAACTGGATGGGCGAGGACCTGCCGAGCACATCGTGTTTCCGTGCCTCGCCAGATATTTTTTCCCATTCACGGCACTAATCTACTATTCTATTTATCCTGTCAACGCCTACAAATGGCTTTAAAATGCAAAAAAAATAACCCCAGCCACCACACATATTCATACACAGTGATTAGGTTGTATTGACAGGATATCAAAAATGTTTCACTGCACATACGCACTGTGTTGACGGGATGATGCCATTTATTCACAGGACGAGAGACTGGCAAGGTTTGTGACAGGAAGTCACATGAAACATCACCCAAATGCCACGGAGGCAGAACAGGATGAAAATCTGGTAACTTTTCTTGCTATTTGTGGCTGTGACTTGAGAAATGGGGCTTTGCGACCAGTGTAGATCCAGATCAGCCTGTGCATCCGCACAGTTTGATCAGGATCTGCAATGTTCGCCATTCCACTAATGAAACGCCCGTCGCGCTTATAACGAGGGATATTAATCATTATCATGCTACAGGAGTGTACTATTTAACCAGGAGCTACACTGGTCACAAATCCCATAAACCCCACTTCTCCAGTCACAGCAGAACAGATGAAAATCTTGTAACGTTTGTTGCTATTTGTGGCTGTGACTTGAGAAATGGGGCTTATGGGCTTTGCGACCAGTGTAGATCCAGATCAGCCTGTTCGCCATTCCACCAATGAAACCTCATACTTCCAACAAGGAATATTGATTGTTTTCAGGCTACAGGAGTGCTATTTAACCAGGAGCTACACTGGTAACAAATCCCATCAGCCCCATGTCTCCAGTCACAGCGATGGGTTGTGGACTAGGGGTTAGAACACCTGACTTGCAATCCGGAGGTTGTGGGTTCAAATCTCGCCTAAGCCATCAAAAAATACTTTCATAGTACAGTCGAACCTGTGAACAACGACCGGCAAAGGGAAGTGGCCAAAGTGGTCGTTGTTGACAGGTGGTCGTTCCAAGGGTCGAACATTTACCCAGTTTCACAACAAAGTCGGCCATGTCTTTAGCATTCTATTGTAATATATATGCATGCTTTTCATCAATTAAAAATTGCACGAAAATGGCTAAAATAGTCAATTTATTTTGTTTTGTCATCTTGTTGTTAGTGTTCTGAACCCAGCTTCGTTTTGGAAATTATATACAAAGGGGAGTAATTATCTTCACGATTAGTATATCTTGCGGCCCGCTTTGGTGCACCATTTAATAGCTTGTCGTAATTACATGCAAGTGGTTTAATTTAGCATGACCATTAGTATTTCACACCACCAGTTGAAATTAATAACGGTCATACAGTCTGTATTAAAACGATAGCCTATGTGGCGCGGCCTGTGAAAATCGCGAGTTTTTTTGTAACAAAAAATATTTCATTGAATGCGTCAAGTCCAGTCCAAATCAGGAGAGAACACCAGGCTGATTTGCTTTCTGTCCAATGTACTGTATACTATCCTGGTCGAGCCCGAATATTTAAGCAGCCTATGACGAATTGGCAATGTCCGCTGACGTAATTACTGATGTTTTTAATTAGGGATTCGCGAGCACTGTAAAGCATGTAAACCATGGGCAGACTACGCGAATCCACTGCCTGGTCTGGTCGCTAATGCAATAAGCCGGGATTTGTCGGAGATCGAAACCCAATTCATATAAACACGTTTTTCGTGTCACTTTAGACTGGTACCCGGTCGCTAGGAATAACGCTATATATGCTGAGCATCAGACAGGGTACCGGTCTAGTGTGGACTACGTGACTGATGTCATCAACCGCGTGTATTGATCTTTGATATGGCCTTGTGCCCCGATGTGTGAAATTTACACTCGACACGCGCCGTGTGTTTGAAGTCTTAGTTTGTCACTGTAGACGAATCAGCATCGTGTCAACACAGTTTACCAGATAATGATCGAGTTTTATGACTTGCGCAGAATTGCATTATGCCTATTGGAATACACGACACTGAATACATATCGGGAATTATCGTTAATGGAGTTCTGCAATATTTTTCATTGAAAAATGTCGCCAAGTTTTGTGATGAAAGGAAAATCGGCGATTGCGATGTTATTTTTTTTTGCCGACAAAACATGACTTTGTCGCTAATGGTCGCTGTTTGCTGTAAAAAATGCCGCGTGGGAACGAAAATCGCTGGTCGCTGGTCGTTGTTCGGAGGTGGTCGTTATTCCAAGGTATTTTAAGGAACAAATTGGACGGGGGGGTTTTAACTGGCCGTTGTGGACAGGTGGTCGCTACTCACAGGTTAACACAGGTTCGACTGTATTTCCATTGCACTGGTCTGTCAGTTGAGACTTTAAACTGTGGTCCCATCACTATATGACCTTAGCTGTTGCTGGGACATTAAACCCTTTCACTTACTTTTTTTGTGACCCGTCTCATCAGGATCTGCACTTTTGCAAGTAATTTTCATATATTTGAGAACAAAAACACTCCCTTTTCATAAATCAAATTCCATTCCAGTTACATGGGTGTGAAATGGTTAAATTAGTAATTACTCTCTCTTTGTGCATTTAGTAATTAGTTTATTAAAAATTCAATATGTGAACTATAACTTACTTATTGTTTGCCACGTCCCATTGTGTGAACATGTTGTGTTTGAATGGAACCCCTCCCCTTACACGCTTTCAAATCACATGACGTGATTGGCGGTTTTATACCGAATTGATGCGATGCGATGACATGGGTCACATCACAGCAAATTACGTCAACAAGGTGGGGCATCTGTTCTAAATATATATAGAGGATATTCATATTTTTTCAACGAATATGACGTATGTTCATCGAGTGGTGTGAAATGTCAATATTTCACGAGTGCCGTTAGGCTCAAGAGTGCCGTTAGGCACGAGTGAAATATGAACATTTCACACCACGAGATGAACATATATGTCATATTCGTAGCAAAAATATGAATATTCTATTTATTATATACCACTCCATGTAAATTAGCAGTTTTTTAGACCGTATACGGTAATGAATGTGTATTTGCAGCCTATTTGCGCTGTTTTCTTTCTAAATACAGAATATGAATATAGATAGCGGAAGTAGTCGTATTTTCACCGGAAGTTGTTTATTTCATCCGGATGAGAACAAATGACTTTTCTTTACATCGTATAACTATGTATTTCATGGGTAGGTATATAATAAAAATGTGTATTAATTGAGACATTGGGCAACTTGGGCAAACAATAAGGTACATTATATGCATTTAGCAATTGTGATCACTGATTAGTAAAGTAGCAAAGTGTGTAGCGCCATACATTGACTGTTGTATGCAGAGTGAGTTGAATACCGGTGTATATCTGCAGAACGAGTTGAACACCCAGAGCGTGGAGCCGGTGCCCCAGGACCTGCTGAAGAAGTACATCATCTACGCGCGTGAGAAGGTGCACCCCAAGCTCAACAAGATGGACCAGGACAAGGTGGCCAAGATGTACGCCGAACTCCGTCGCGAGTCCATGGTCAGTATCCCTTTATTGCGTACTTGCGCAAACTTCCATTCAGTTGCCTAGTAACATAAGGTCGTAAGTGCTATGCTTTAGCATAGCAGTTACGACCTTATGTTACTAGACCATCGATATGTCGTGCCTCATCCAGTCATATGGAATAAACACAAAATAAACGGTTAAAATATTTTAACGATTTGAAATTTCAACCTTCAGTTGTATTTGCCCCGTTTTCTCAGCAGGTGCTGGGAATATTTCAATCGTGGTGTGTCGCATGACTGATGATACGGATGGCAAAAAAAAAAAAACGCTTTCCAAGTGTTTTAATAGTAACTGTAATATTCCTCATTTTATGTGACTGGCAGGCAGACTGCCAATCACAGTGCGGCACATCGAGTCGATAATCTCCAATCTAACTTGCCTCATTTCCCCCCAGGCGACAGGTAGTATACCAATCACAGTGCGGCACATCGAGTCGATGATCCGGATGGCGGAGAGCCACGCGAAGATGCACCTGCGGGACTACGTGAACGAGGACGACGTGAACATGGCCATCCGCATCATGCTCGAGTCCTTCATCAGCACGCAGAAGTTCAGCGTGATGCGCTCCATGAGAAAGGTCGGCAACCGGTTGCTTGTTTTTGACCCTGTCTGTGGTTTTACCTCATGTTGCGCATCGCCGTTTTTTTATTAACCCAAAAATAATTGGGGTACTAATAGTTGCCATATATAGTTTCCATCTCTGTACGAGATTTGTGGTAGCTACCATCTGTTGCCATAACTCATTGATTCATGCCCCAAGAAAACAAGTGAATAAGAATATTCTAAGAATAGTGTTAATTGAACATTATTTTAAAAAGGTATTTAAAGTTGTTTCCCACGGTTTTCTAAGTTTCAGTTACATACATTTGTGATTTACCACCTATTTTGTGATTTTTGTCGAGCCCGCTTGCGGAAAGCGAGACGTAGTGATCACAATGATGTCCGTGCGTCCGTCCATCTTGCTGTGCATCCGTTTGTCCATCCGAAATCTGCGTTAAAGTTTTTAAAAATACCATCAAATGCCTCTGCGGGCTCAACATGCGGGCCGCGGCCATCTGGTTCTACATACTTCCTTAATCTGAAGAGGGTCTGTTCGCAAATTATGTATAAAATGTGATCTATGTTGATATCTAGGTGAATCTGGACATCACCATATTTAAATTTTATACATCTAGGCAGCAACACTTCTTTATGGTACGAGTGATCAAGGAATGTCACTCAAATGTGCAAGAAATTGTAGGGCACGAATCTGATGAGAAGTTTCAAGATCAATTAGGTGACTTGGGTGGGTTATTTCTAGGGACTCGGACTGGCACAACAATTTTGGTGAATTCCTTATATGCACTCATAGTCGAGTGTTTTAACTTTATGTTGATGTATACATTTTCAGGATTAATCAGAATATAACACACAATATGAATATATGTGCTTAGGGTCACGGATCCATGAGAACTGGGACTACTTGCTGTTTATCATCTATATTTTCATTCTATGATCCATCCATGTGGCCCCTGTGCTCAAGGTAAAATAATTAATTTATGTTAATGTTTTTGAGTTAATGTTGTCCATCAGCGTTACTGATTCTTGTTCTCCGATTTTGATCTAAAAAATATGCAATATTTCTGCAGGGCTCCAGATAAGCTGCGTATTTGCTTAAATACCCAATTAAAATTGCCAAAAACCCAATTGAAATCAGAAGTAGCGAGTATTAAAAAAGCAATACAAATTTTATGGTACCTTTATCATGCTGCAGAAAACAATAAGCAGACCACAACTATAGCATAGTTTTCTTATTTTCCATGAAAACACATATAGTATACAGGACTTCAATACTGAAGGTTGCGAGTTCAATACTCTCCCTAGGGCATGAACAATACTTTTGTAGTTTGTATTTCCATCCCATTGGTCTGTTTGGTGAGATTTATAACTGTGGTCCCTCCCTATATGACCTTCAATATTGCTTGGACGTTAAGCCATGGTCATTTCATTTCAACTTCATTTGCGGGAAATATGTGATCTTTGAATTAATATCTGCGAACTTTCCGTCATTTCCATCAAAATATTTCCATCCTAGTGGTGTTTTGGACAAGAACGAGGTCCTGATTCTATATGACCTTAACTGGGACATTAAACCCTTTCAGTTTTCATGAATAGGCCAGCTGGAAACCCTGAATGTAATTGTGAAAATGTAAACCAGTAGTCCGTGATGATCGGTTGTAGACGTTCAGTCGGTACCTGTCGTTCCGCAAGGACAACAATGAGCTGCTGCTGTTCGTGCTGAAGCAGCTGGCCCAGGACCAGATGTCGTTCCAGCGGAACCGCTATGGTGTCGAGCAGGATCTCATCGAGATCTCCGAGAAGGACCTCGCCGATAAGGTATACAACTCCGTCGTCATAATATAGGAATGAATGGCCTTTTTGTGGAATTTATCTGGGTATAAACTTGGAAAAGTCGCGGGAATACTGGACGAAGGCCTTTAGGCCTTCGTCCAGTATTCCCGCGACTTTTCCAAGTTTATATCCCCGATAAATTCAACAAAAAGGCCATTCATTCCTTATACTTCCAGCATTTGAAATAAATTCATCAAGAAAATGTGTTTATTTTCCGTTTTCTTAAGAATTATTTTAACTGCGCCTCACGGTTACGGAAAGTAGTTCGGCATGGGAGTTTACCGGGATATAAATTTTGGACAGAGACTTGCTACGGCCCAATCAAATGTTAGGGAATTATGTAAATATTTTTTTGTGTGCTGGAATTATCTCGCCGTAATATAAGTTATCTATCGGTCTGTATGCCTCAAAGATTGACATTAAAAGCAGTGTCTCCGTTGATGTCAGATATTCATGTTATGTACAGTAAATCAAAATGTAATACCAATTCACCCTGTGTCTTATCAAATGCCAAATAGCTTAAGTCCATGCGATTTATGTTCCCAACGATAAATTTTGTTTCATTTGTTTGTCGGTCCAGGTGGTGGCCAAGGAATCTATGAGCTCACTTTGCCAATTAGCAATATGATCATGTTCAATTTTCAGGCACGACAAATCAACATTCACAACTTGTCTTCGTTCTACGACAGCGACATCTTCAAAAGTAACCGATTCTCCCTCGACTCCAAGCGGAAGATGATCGTGCAGAATGTTTGATGGCAATGACACGCTGTTGTTGTTTCTTCAATGCTGTGTCACCCATCGCAAGTGGTACTCACAATCTGGGTTCATCTAGAATGTTAATACAGTCAGCCGTATTTGGTCGTTACACCTTTGTGTTCATATAGATACAGCCGCATGTGTTCTCTATCGTTACACCTGTCTGTGTTCAATTTGGATTATGATACCAATCTGTGTTCATTGTGCATGCATGAATCTCGAGAAACGCTCATTATTGCATAAAATTGGCTTGTACAGTGCATTAACACGGTGTATTAAAATTTATAATACACTAGTGTAATAAATATGCACAGGAGACTTCTACAAATTCGAACAGTATAGCTTCCGCATTTGATACTGTGCTTATGCAATAAATAGAATCTTGTGTTTGTGTTGATTTAATACAATATTTATAAAACTTGTTGACGGATTTCATTAGAAACTTGGCATGGCCTCGTTTCTTGTGATGTCGGTACACTTGCTTAATAAATATCCTGTTAAATAACCACTCCTGTATGTCCTCCATTTTTAGCTCGACTATTCGAAGAATAAGTAGAGCTTATGTTGTCACCCCGGCGTCGGCGTCAACGCCTTGGTTAAGGTTTTTAGTCAAGCTTGTATATGGAATACTACGGGCCCTACACCCACCATACTTGGACAACTTCATCTCCTAGTGATGTACATCAATAACCCCTGATCAATATTTGACCTTGACCTACATTTCCTCTTGAATTACTTGGTTAATTCCTCTTGGTTAAGGTTTTTAGTCAACCTTGGTTAAGGTTTTTAGTCAAGTTTGTATATGCAATACTACTGGCCCTACACCCACCATACTTGGACAACTTCATCTCCTAGTGATGCACATCAATAACCCCTGATCTATATTTGACCTTCACCTATATTTCCTCTTGAATTACTTACTTAATTCCCCTTGGTTAAGGTGTTTAGTCAACCTTGGTTAAGGTTTTTTTTCAAGCTTGTACATTGAATACTATTGTGCATCCAGACACCATACTTTGACAACCTTTTCTCATAGGTATGTACATCAATAACCCCTGATCTATATTTGACCTTGACCTACATTTCCTCTTGAATTACTTACTTAATTCTCTTTGGTTGAGGTTTTTAGTCAAGCTTGTAGATGGAATACTCATGGCCCTACACCAACCATACTTGGACAACTTCATCTCGTAGTGATGTACATCAACAACCCCTGACCTATATTTGACCTTGACCTACATTTAACCTTAAATTACTTACTTAATTCCCCTTGGTTAAGGTTTTTACTCAACCTTCGTTAAGGTTATTAGTCAAGCTTGTAGATGGAATACTATTGTGCATGGATACATACACCATACTTGGATAATTTTTCTCATAGGGATGTACATCAATAACCCCTGACCTTTATTTTACCTTCACCTACATTGAACCTTGAATTACTTGGTTAATGTTTATAGTCAAGCTTGTATATGGAATACTTCTGGGCCTACATCAACCATACTTGGACAACTTCATCTCCTAGTGATGTACATCAATAATCCCTGACCTATATTTGACCTTGACCTACTTTTATCCTTGGATTACTTGGTTATCTCCCCTTGGTTACGGTTTTTATAGTCAAGCTTGTATATGGAATACTTCTGGGCCTACATCAACCATACTTGGACAACTTCATCTCCTAGTGATGTACATCAATAATCCTTGACCTATATTTGACATTGACCTACTTTTATCCTTGGATTACTTGGTTATCTCCCCTTGGTTACGGTTTTTACTCGAGCTTGTATATGGAATACTCCTGGGCCTACAGCAACCATACTTGGAAAACCACGCACCTACGTCCAAGGTCACAGTTGAAGGTCAAACCTATTGAAATTCCCTTCCGCTCTATATCTTCTACACCGATGCATGGATTATCAATGGCTTGTCACAAATGTTTCTCATGATGAGAAGGTGTGTCACGATCAATAACCACGCACCTACGTCCAAGGTCAAAGTCACAGTTGAAGGTCAAAGGTCAAACCTATTGAAATTCCCTTCCGCTCTATATCTTCTACACCGATGCATGGATTATCAAATAGCTTGGCGCAAATGTTTCTCATGATGAGAAGGTGTGTCGCAATCAATAACCACGCACCTACGTCCAAGGTCAAGGTCACAGTTGGTCAAAGGTCAAACCTATTGAAATTCCCTTCCGCTCTATATCTTCTACACCGATTCATGGATTATCAAATGCCTTGGCACAAATGTTTCTCAGTATGAGAAGGTGTGTCGCGATCAATAACCACGCACCTACATCCAAGGTCAAGGTCACAGTTGAAGGTCAAATGTCAAAAATATTGAAATTCCCAAATGGCTTGGCACAAATGTTTCTCACAATGAGAAGGTGTGTCGCGATCAATAACCACGCACCTACGTCCGAGGTCAAGGTCACTGTTGAAGGTCAAAGGTCAAACCTATTGAAATTCCCTTCCGCTCTGTCTTCTACACCGATGCATGGATTATCAAATGGCTTGGCACAAATGTTTCTCATGATGAGATGGTGTGTCGCGATCAATAACCACGCACCTACATCTAAGGTCAAGGTCACAGTTGAAGGTCAAAGGTCAAACCTATTGAAATTCCCTTCCGCTCTATATCTTCTACACTGATGCATGGATTATCAAATTGCTAACCACGCACCTACGTCCACGGTCACAGTTGAAGGTCAAAGGTCAAACCTATTGAAATTCCCTTCTGCTCTATATCTTCTACACCGATGCATGGATTATCAAATGGCTTGGCACAAATGTTTCTCATGATGAGAAGGTGTGTCGCAATCAATAACCACGCACCTACGTCCAAGGTCAAGGTAGGTCAAAGGTCAAACCTATTGAAATTCCCTTCCACTCTATATCTTCTACACCGATGCATGGATTATCAAATGCCTTGGCACAAAGTTTCTCGGGATAGAAGGGTTTCTGAGGGGGGGTGTGTCTCGATCAATAACCACGCACCTACGTCCAAGGTCAAGGTCATAGTTGAAGGTCAAAGGTCGAACCTATTGAAATTCCCTTCCGCTCTATATCTTCTACACCGATGCATGGATTATCACACTATGCCCAGGGTCAAGGTCACAGACTTTATGCGTTTGAAACCTTAACGCTCGGCTAAATGGCTTATAATCAAAAATGCCTCGTTTTCTTTGGCTGCCAGTGGGGGTATTCGTGTGCCGACAGGCCACATTTCTAGTTTCCCTTGGTTAATGTTTTTAGTCAACTTTGGTTAAGGTTTTTATGCAGGCCGCAGCCACCTTCTTTGTCAAGCTATGTGTACATCGACAACCCTCGTAGTCGAGCTATGCTGTTCTCCTACAGCTCTTGTTATCAACTTTTGTTTGTAACCCTTTCAACACTAGAGACCTTTCCGAATATTTGCAAACAGTGTAGATCATGACAAGTTGAGTCGTCTTGTCAAGATCTGCATCATTTGTGGATATTTTCAATTTTTACAAAATGACCCCTTTTCTACATAATGGAAATCTCAAACTTGACATGAATTAGTCCAGGTCAGTTACTTGTGGTGTGGGGGGGGGGGGGGGGGGCAAGTGATCACATCTTATGCCCGACCTCAAGGATGGTCATTATTTGCTGGGGGAAAATGACACCGCTTGCTCCTTGAATCTCTAGGGTATCTTGAACTGGTGTAAAGCTACATTCAGTGTATTGGGCATTGATTTGGGCCATGTAATTATTAAAAGAGACTTAAATCAAATGTCATATGGTCCCTGTTGGCGATGAAAACATTCTTGTTGAATGTAGAACCGGAAAAGCTGATGTACGCTTGAGCATATAAATAATGTTGTTGTTTGAAAGGGTTAATGTATATTTTGCTGACCAAATGATAAGAGAGCTAATCTTGGGCTACCCTGACCACAGCTTTTGGCCACAAATTTCGTTCTGTCTAACTCTTACCCATATGAGAAATCATGTTTATATGAAATTACAGTTTTAGAACACATTTTTATACATGTTCAGTACTGTGTATATATAGAAAAATACTGACTTCTAGCCATATGCCACTTGTCAGATGAGTTTATAAAACTTGTATGTATATCAATACATGACCTATTCTATTAAGTTATTGTTTTGAACTATTTACCTCGATTTCGTAGATCATGTGCATTCTGTGAAATAAATGAAGTCTGACAAATGACACTGCGTTGTACATTTAGTTAACCCTCGTATGTCCAGGTTAATCAGTAGCCTATTCCACCAAAATGGCAAAGTATATTTTTCTTGCTGAGTACACTTTGAGGGAGAAATTTTCAATTTAAGGATAAATTTATTAATTTTTATTATACTGAATTTATTACATTATCACAGCCATTTTGGCTGTGATAATGTAATAAATTCAGTATAATATCTGTATACTTTTAATAATCAAATAAA
The DNA here is from genome assembly GCA_029237695.1 of Conchocele bisecta. Taxonomy (NCBI): domain Eukaryota; kingdom Metazoa; phylum Mollusca; class Bivalvia; order Lucinida; family Thyasiridae; genus Conchocele; species Conchocele bisecta. Next base: position 65,906,497 of record CM055266.1, read on the forward strand.
TGCAGTCGTTAGTTTTATATGAAATAATGCATTTTGGGGAAAATAAATGATTACTCCCTCAAAGTATACTTTGCTAGATAAGTATACTTTGCAATGTTGGAGAAATGGGCAACTGGGAAACTGACACATTGCATGTGGGATGTCTTCTGTGTAACTACATTAACGTACAAATAAAATAATTGTAGCTTTGCACTTTGGTTGACTTGAAAACTGTTTTGTTGATGGCAGTTGGCATGTTTCAGCAATTATATGGTGAACAATGTAGCCTCTGATCAGACATCGTGGATGTGCAGGCTGGGCTGTATCGAGGCTACACTGATAGCCCGTTAACCTGGCCGAAAGTGACTTGAGCTCATGATGCCATTAAATAAATAAATTATACACTGGTCGCCAGGGTCCTTTATGCCAGCCAATGACACATTTGTACATGACTACACTTGTGTAACTTATATTTTGGAATTACAAGTTTACTAGGATTAACTGGCTAGGGTGACTGGCATCAGATCAGCACACTAGCCGTCGGGCTGAAAGCATTTATTGCAATCTCGGTGCTGATTGTACACTCTCCCACATACAGGTGCATTCCTGTCTGTATATGTGGCTGTGACTGGATAAATGGGTCTCCTGGGATGTGTGACCAGTGTAGCTCGCGATCAAATGGCACACTCTTGTAGCCTGATAATGATCTATAATGCTTGTTAGAAGCATACCAGGTGTTTCATTGATGGAATGGCGAACGGTGCAGATCCCGGTCAGACTGCGGATGCACAGGCTGATCGGGATCTACACTGGTCGCAAAACCCATAAATCCCATTCCTCCAGTCATGCCACATATGACCTTGCTATTGATTGTATGTAAAACTCCATTAAAATATTCGGTCCAACACTTGTGTATCGGATATGATAGACTGGTTTGTATACGTATTAATGCCCCCTGAATTTGTATTACTATCGGATTAGATTAGATAACCAGTCTGCCATCTATATCTGTGGCTGAAAAATGAGACCATGCATTGATTGCAGCCAGCATAAGTCTAGATCGGCAGTCGCTGCCTGATCAGGTTCTACACTGGGTGGCAGGTGGGAGCATGCAATTGGTAATTTAACGATCGGCGTTCATCCTTACCGGAATTCCGACTGGAGACCTGGTTTGGCCCTCACATATGTCTTTGGTTGGCATTTTGTATGCACAGTTGAATCTGGTTATACCCCTTATGTGAGTATTACGGTTATTCCTAATCCTAATTTATGGAAAGGGGCCAAGTGACTGGTATGGTACGGACCTGACACCCGGTCAGGAACCCCGCTATGTCGGTTTATGCAAAAAGTGCAGATCCAGATGAGCCGGCTCAGTAACGAGCTGTCATCAGGATCTGCACTTTTTGAAAGTAATTTTAATATTTTTGAGAACCAAAAATATCCCCTTTTCATAAATGGACGAATCTGAAAATCATTGTGTGACCATTGGATTGGTCGGAACATTAGCATATCACAGTCCATTCCAGTTCCTTAGGGTTGAAATGGTTAAATCATAAAATGGCGTCTGGGATATTCTGTTAACACTTACTATGCTGGACTACTATGCCATCATGTCCTGTATCACCTGGTTTCGCCTGTACCAGTCCCCGCCATTTTCATGTCATGTGACCTGTTGAGGCGTCTACCATCTGATATATATATATGTGTGTAGCACATCACAAGCAAAATGGATTTAATGAGTTTGCAACCAGCGTAGGCCCTGATCTGTAGCCCATTTCATCAAAATTGCAAAGTATACTTTTCTAGCAAAGTATACTTTGAGGGAGTAATCATTTATTTTTCCTGAAATGCATTATTTCACATAGAACTAACGACTGCATATATTTGATTGTTAAAAGTATGCAGAATTATTATACTGATGTATTACATTATCACAGCCAAAATGGCTGTGATAATGTAATAAATTCAGTATAATAAACATTACTAAATTTATCCTGAACTTGAAAATTTGTCCATCAAAGTATACTTTGCAATGTTGGTGAAATTGGCTACAGGCTGCAGTCTGATCGGGGCATACACTGTTTGCTATTGAGTGCAGAAATGATTTCTAACGCAGCCGGTCCAATGTTAGCTCTATCGGACGGCATATATATGCTAGGCGATCAGTAACTACACTGGTCAAACACTATGTAAGCATCGTTGTGTACATGTCACAAAGCCCAGTGATACATATTGAAGAAATACTTCATTCTTGTATGTGTTCAATGCATTGACGAAATGGAACACATTCATTAACTTTTACTGATGGTAGGGATGGGTTGTGGACTTGGAACACCTGACTTTCAATCCGGAGGTTGTGGGTTCAAACCTTGCTTAGGGCATCGAAAAATACTTTCATAGTATTTCCATTCCACTGGTCTGTCCGATGAGACTTTAACCCTTTCAACCCTAAGGAACTGGAATGGACTGTGATATGTTAATGTTCCGACCAATCCAATGGTCACAAAATGATTTTCAGATTCGTCCATTTATGAAAAGGGGGTGTTTTTGTTCTAAGAAATATTAAAATTACTTTCAAAAAGTACAGATCCTGATGAGACGGCTCGTTACGAGCCGGCTCATCTGGATCTGCACTTTTTGCATAAACCGCTATAGCGGGATTTCGAGTTCAAAGGGTTAAGCTGTGGTTTCTCTCGATATGACCCTAGCTGTTGCTGCGACGTTAAACCCATTCACTTTCACTTTTCGACTGCCAGACCAATACTTTAACGAAATAGTTTTATTCATCTATACAGAAAAAATGGTCAGAATGTAATTATTATTATTAATATTACAAGGTGTATGATCACGTGGTACTAACAACAACAACACGTACTGAAATTTCCAGAATCCATCTGATTCAATGTACGTATTCTTTTATAGTGTCCTTATTACGTAACGGATTTTGATGAAATATGGCGCATCAAACGCGTCTTGTTAAGCTGCATTTGGTGGTCTCTGTATTTTCGACCAAACTTCTATCGTTTTTGCGACACGGAAATCGATTCTTCGCAAACAAGTCTGTGCCAAACTCCCTGGACCACCACATGCAGCTAATGAAGACGCGTTTGCTGGGCCATATTTCATAAAAATCCGTTGAATATTAAGGAAAATATCAAATAATACTTTCAAGATTTCAACACTTCAGTTTCAGCCACTGTTGTTGTTATAACCACGTGATCATGCACCTTGTATTATATAAACATGAACTTTGCATTTCCCATACTGTCGGCTTGAACATGAATTGTCAGTTTTGTTGTTCGTGTCCGCTACATCTCGTTTGATAATAGTATTATAATTATATCAGCCGATGAACACATTTCTGTCTGTCCCGCGAAAGCGGAAAGCGAGACATAGGTTTTGCTTTTCCGGAGTCGTCGGCGGCGGCGGCGGCGGCGACGTCGGCGGCGGCGGCGGCGGCGGCGACGTCGGCGGCGGCGGCGGGGGCGGCGTCGTCATTCAATGTTCGTGTTACGGTCATTACTTCAACACCTTATCAGCTACAGTCATCAAACTTTATACATCCCTTTACTATGATATGTAGATCAATATAGGACTATTCAATTTTTCGGGCCCCAGGGTCAAGGTCAATGCGGAACAAGGCGAGACGTTTGATTCCGCGGAATTCTTGTTAAAACATTTCTGCCATGTTTCTCGTGGGCGACAGGTGGGAGCATGCATGCGATGGTGTTCATTCTTACCGGAGACCTAGTTTGGCCCACGTTCGTCATTGACATTATTGTATGTGACAGTTTAATCTGGTTATACCCCTTAGTGGAAGGTGCGAAGTGACTGGTGTGGTATGGTCCTGACACCAGGTCCGGTTATTCTAATTCCAGGGCTGAATAATATAATTTGTGTATGTCGCCCTCAACCCCCCCCCCCCCCCCCCCCCGCCCCCCCCCCCCCCCCCCCCCCGTCTCGGTAGAGCTGGAGGCATATAGTGTTGGACTGTGTGTCCGACCGTCCGGCATATTAAGAAGTTCGCCGGAGTTTCTCAATGTTATCATAACTTCTATATCCCTTGATGAAATACTTCAATATTTCAATACATCATACTTGTGGACAATTGCCACACAACCATGCTGCCCTTAATATGACCTTGACCTTTTGACCATCACAACTTTGAAAAGTTTCACACATTAAGAAGTTCGCCAGAGTTTCTCAATTTTGTCATAACCTTGGAATCCAGAACGGAGACCTGAGGCCAGTTTCACTAAACTTTGTAGGACTTAAAAGTGAAAAATTATGATATATGACATATGCAGCATATGCTCAATAAATGTGAATCCATCCATTGAAATTTTCAGACTATTCTAAATTGGGATGTTATTGTGACTAGATTTTACACTATAAGGGTCTCCGCTCTCACGGATACAGAAAATATAAAAGACAGATGAAATAGTAAAACACATCCGTAGAGCTGAGATTTTCTAAGCTAACAAGATGCATGCAGTTAAACATACATATTTTTTTGGGAAATGCTCTTCCCATTGATCAATGGTGACGTCTCTCTCAAAAAAGATGACTTCAAATAATTAGGCCATATTTAAAATAATGTATCTATCGAACTGCTTGTGATAATCAGTAACCAAAAATTCATAATATGCATAAATATATTTTCTTTCGAACACTTTATACATGTACATGTATTTGATTCAAATTGGTAAAGTATATGCTGAGCTACATATCTGAGAATAAATATGGAAATACATGTACGTCTATGGTACTTTAACCTTTGGGAAATTACTTCTACCAAACTTCGTACGACTAAAATATGGGTGGGAGCATGCATAGGTAATTTAACGATCGCGATTCAGCCTTGCAACCATTGCGACTGGAGACTTGGTTTGGCCCTCACATACGCCTTTGGCATTTTGTATGTGACAGTTGATTCTGGTTATAACCCTTATGTGAGTATTACGATTATTCGTAATCCTATTTTAGGGAAAGCGGCCAAGTGACTTTGTGTGGTATGGACCTGGCACCAGGTCAGATTATTCTAATTTCAGAGCTGAATATATTTTTTATCAATGTAAATATTCCGTTCTGATTTTGGGACCACCCCGCCCGCGCCGCCCAAAACCAACGAAATCTACCAAAAATCCACCCAAATACCCATATATGACACCAACATAGTGACCATCTGTTCAAATACCTGTGGGTATAACAACAACAGCAATATCAAACGAATTTCGGTTATCTCCGTATGATATCGGTTCGTTATTCAGTTAGCACGGTATCATTAATTGACTGGTTATTCTCCGTAATTGGTGTAATGGAAATTTGACCATTGCTATCTGTCAACCGAATTATTAGTCTCCAGATTGGCGAATTTCGGTTGAAATGCTCCAGCTGTTGTCCTTCAGACAATTCCGGGCCAACGTTTACGATACTGGGTGTATTGTCTATGGAACGACAATTCTACATAAACCCAAATAAGAGCTAGATCTAGCTTTAAACCATTTGAAGAGCTCACTAAATTATTTGGAGCTAGCTCGAATTATTTAATGCTTGCTATTTAGAGCTACTAATAATTATTTGAGTTTATGTATATTTGGCGTTCCTTAATTGTCGCTATAGAAACAACAATCGGTGAGGTGGACCAAATGTGTAATGTTGGACGGTTCCGAAAAAGAGGGGTGCGGGTAGAAAATAAAACCGTTAATTTATTAACTTTTTGCCTACAAAAACATAAACTAATTTAAAAAAAACTATTAAAAACACAAATTTAATGAATATTATATATTAAAAAAAACAACATTTCTGTCAGATGGGAGGCCCAAACTCACAAACTTCCGGTTAACATCACACGTCTCATTGTATGGTATCTTCCCCTAAACTTGGATGTGCCCGTCCCGTGGCGATCTTTGAACATTCAGGCTTTGTTGTCCATCTATAGTGTAGACCCAAACCGGTATCGCCATTCGCTATGTGGCACAAAATATCCGGAATAACGCGGAGTGTTACCAGACTCGTGGCAACCAGAACATTCTCAATGATTGTTCGTCCACTGCGCAAACGCCAGCCAATTCTGGTAAGGAGTGTTCGTCCACTGCGCAAACGTCAGCCAATTCTGGTAAGGAGTGTTCGTCCACGGCCTGCCTTGATCATGTCTTTCTGTGATATCAAATTAGTAGTGCTATTAGCAACTACGGGTGAAGTACCATCCCATCACGAGAGAGATAGGTCTGTAAACAAGGAAATTGGCAGTGCTACGATACAACGTCGGGCTGTATCACAAAATGCATCTTATTGTCTAGCTGCACGTTTTCCGCCTTATATGCAACATGTTGCACTATATTGCTACACCACAGTCAACCGTATACATTTGCGTAATAGCATTTACATTTTGCGTACTAAATATAGAAAAAAACCTACAGCGTGTTGACGTTCCTTCTTCGCTATATTGTTATTGAGAGACAATAGGACACCAACTATTACCACAAACTTACATAATAAAGTGTGTATTAGCAAAATTCGTAGGTCACTCTCCACGAAGTAGAAAGTAAACCAAGAACGCTTGGTTTAAACATATTTTATTTGTATACTATTTACAAGTAAGGCATCAATCGTAGTACAGAATTATACAGAATTATACAAATGGGATTGGATTGAAAGCAAGCTTATATAAATCCTCTCCCTGAGAACGATTCAAACGCACATTTGGAAAGACTACTCCGCCATAACGATTATGTAATGCAATGTAATGTAATGTAATTATAGTTATATACTCGGAACTACTTATTGTCCTGTTAATGCGTCCTCAGAATCAACTGTCTGCTTAATAACTAGCCCATTCAACACCACAAGCACCAGTCGCAGTGTTTGCAAACAGTGTAGATCCAGACGAGCCGGCTCGTAACGAGCCGTCTCGTCAGGATCTGCATTATTTGTGGATTGTTTTCTAGTTATTTTTTAATGGGATTGTCATTGTGAAAAATAATTATTATATGTATGCAGTATTGAAGTTACTGATTATTGTCGCGCCTGCGCATCGTCGTCGTCCAAAATGTCAAAAACTTTGTACAAGCTTCGTCTTCATGCTATAACTTTAATATTACTTTACGGATTGCTTCACTATTTGGACACTTGATACATGTAAGCATTAGGAACACACTCATGCCGCCAATTCACATGACCTTCACATTTGTTATCATCAAATCTTTGCTGAAACACGTAGCCATTTGTTTGCGTTAAAAACTTTGTAGAAGCTTCGTCATCATGCTATAACTTTCATATTACTTGACGCATTCCTTCAAAGTTTGGACACTTGAAACATGTAAGCATTTGGAACACACTAATGCCGCCATTCACATGACCTTGACCGTTTTTACCTTCAAATTTTTGCTGAAACACATTGCCATTTTTTTGCGTCAAAAACATTGTAGAAGCTTCGTCATCATGCTATAATTAACTGTCACATTACTTGACACATTCCTTCAGTTTTTGTACATTTGATACATGTAACCATTAGGAACACACTCATGCCGCCATTCACATGACCTTCACCTTTTTTACCTTCACATTGTTGCGGAAACACTTAGCCATTTTTTATTTCAAAAAAGTTTCTTCAACCATGATATTTTTCTTGTTTTAAGCATGCACTTCTCTGACGGTTTTTGTGAATCTTACTTTAGTACATGCCCATGATCACGTTAGGTCAAATGCCTCGGCGGGCGCGACACCGCTTCCGTGGTGAAATTCTTGTTTATTATTGAGTTTTCAATCTATGTTCTATATACATGTTACATAGCTTATATTTAGTACCAATAACAACTACTTCTAGTTCGCCCTACTTGCTAGGCTAATCTCTGGGCATCATATGTTCCATTTGTTTCACATATTGAGACGTTTAACCCCAACAAGTTATATATTACCCAATATAATGATTAACTGTTCGACAGGAAATGGAAAATCATAACGTGGATGGGACATTGCATTGTACACTTGGCTGAACTATAAGTATGTTATTGTTCACATATTGAATTTTCTGGAACTAAATGCTGCGGTCGCTAGCTCTCACTCGCATTTAATTCCTTAAAAATTCAATATGTGAACATTAACTTCTACAAAGTGAACTGTAACATCTGTATTAACGGTACATGGATATTCTAATTTCAGGGCTGAATATATTTGTTCTCGATGTAAATATTCCGTTCTGATTTTGGGATTTTCCCCCCAATGCAGCAGGTTAAAATGGGGTCGAACCCGTTTGCCCGGCCTTACATGACCTTAGCTGTTGACAGGCCGTTAAACACTAATAAACAAACAAAATTAACGGTACATGCCCACTCGGTAGGAACAACATGTTCTTTATATCAGACATCATCTGAGACAATTTCTGGCAAAATAAACATCCATTCAACATTACCCCACGTATTGATTGACATTATTATACATTTTATACCGGACGTATATTTCCACACTGATATCACGGGCGATAACCGTGTTTCCTTAAAATGTTAACGGACATTACTATTTATTCTCTGTATTTATTTTTTGATGTGCCATGATCATACGAAAATATTATTTTTTCCGGTGACGCATTTAATTAGTATAAATAATTAAAAAATATCATGCCTCATTTGCACATGGTAAATAGCCCGATACCACCGCGCGTCACTATCAGTCAAATACATATTATTAAATTATTATATCTGTATAGCGGGCACTCGTAATATTTAGAACTGGTGGAATAGTGACACAATTATACACTTATTTAATTCCTATAAAGAACATTTTGTGCCTACTGAGTGGGCATGTACCTTTAACTTATACAAAGTGAACTGTATTAACTGTAATTTGATAGTGATGCAATCATATAATTGCCTGGCAGTTGTCCTGTGTCTCGCCTATGAATCACGTAACATACTATCATTATCGAAAAGTAGAACATATTCGTGCATCTGTCAGACGTGAAAATGAGAACGGCTTTCAGAGACGATTCAAAAGAGTTTCCAACATGATGTGATACCACTACAATAACCGACTTGTTGGTCTCATGCTTTCTAGAGCGCAGGGGCCGTTTCACTAAACTCATACGACTAAAGTGTTCGTAAGTGCAAATTTAGGATCGTCTGGAAATTTCAATTAATGAATTTACATTTATTGAGCATAGGCTGCATATGCAGCCTATGTTGAATAAATGTAAATCCAATAATTGTTTACAAGAAAACATTATTAATGCGAAATTTACAGACTATTATAATTGTGCACTTACGAACATTTTAGTCGTACGATGTTTAGTGAAAAGGCCCCCTGTTTTCTCTAGTTGTTTGAATGGCAACCAGCAGATATGATGACTTTTTTAATTTTATATACATGTACTTATATAATATTGTATATTAGTCCCGCTATTTGGTTTCAGGAGATGATCTATAGATGAGACAGTATCAGGGTGTTCATAACATTACATATATCTGATATCCGACCGAGAAAACTTACAATAGGGCGTGTTCAACCAGCATAGCCCGATATCGGCCTATCATGCTGTTCATAACATAGGCCGTAAAACGTACGTTGGTTCTCAGATATCGCCGCGTCAGAAAAATTCTTGCGCGTCTAGCATTTTATTTTATCGTCATGGAGAAATAAAATCATATTGTAAATTCACGACTTCATCAATAAAAATACGAAAATCTTGTGATTTTTCGCTTTTGAAGAGGTTATAGTAGTAACTGTACAGAACAAATATGCTTCTGGCAACTTGAAAAAAGGTCAGAGACGAACATCTGAACAAAAAATATTATTATGTTAAAAAATCCGTCATATATATTTCTGCAAACCTCGTGTCTGAGAACCAGGGGCCCGTTTCACTAAACATCGTACGACTAAAATGTTCGTAAGTGCAAATTTAGGATCGTCTGTAAATTGCAATTGATGGATTTACATTTATTGAGCATAGGCTGCATATGCAGCCTATGCTCAATAAATGTAAATCCAACAATTGTTTATAAGAAACCATTGTTAATGTGAAATGTACAGACTCTCATAATGTTGCACTTACGAACATTTTAGTCGTACGAAGTTTAGTGAAACGGGCCCCTGACCTTTATGGCCTTACATATTGCTGGCCCGCTGCTGATTTGGCCCGCTGCTGATTAAAGATACCCAAATCAACAACCAGCGTAGACCATGATCAGCCTGCGCCGTCCGATCAGAGTCTACTCTGGTTCCCACTCATTAACCCTTAGAACGCGGGAAACGTAAATTGTCGTCTGCTGTCGATGTATGTTTTGTATTTTCTTCTCAATAAAAACATGGTTTGACAACACGTTAGAATCATTTCCATTGGAAATGATTCTAAAGAGTTGTAAAAACATGGTTTTTATGAGAAAGAATGAAAATAAAAATAAACAGCAGACGACAAATTTTAATTCAGCATTGTAAGGGCTAAAGCGAACCTAGTTTTTGGTGTGAAATAGCAGCTTCGATAAATCTCTGTCTGTTTCAGTTCACATGATGATGAGGATGGACAAGGACCATTTTCTCGGATGGCGGCACAATTTTGCATCACGTGACATCATCGTGACCATAGTGTCGCGACAGCCGGTCTCTTATACGTGTATAGTATTACTACTTTATACGCATACCATATTTCCTGTGATATCTATTTAATGATGTGTTGTTGGACACATTTCCTTCAAATGATCCACGTAAATAATTAGGAAATATGAAACCAGTAAGTGTTTCAAGAGCAGGCATTTCCTTTTATGCTTCACCCTCGCTCGTAATACCATACAATCGAGCATAACCGATATTGGCTACTGTTGCTACGTGAAATCAAGGTCGGTCAATGGTTCATAATTATACATTTCATTGTCCGCGAAAAGTACTGGTTAAATGCTAGAATGCTATACTCGGTCGCAGAGTTCAGCTCAATGGGGAAACGGTGTCCACTTTATGTTTGGAACAAACCGTTATTGTATGGAAATTCCCCGAGGAACACGATGGCACCGACCGATGTGTTTTGATGAAAGGTGTCCAAAGTTGTGCCCTGGACACCAGAGGGCCGTTTCACTAAACTTCTTACGACTAAAATGTTCGTAAGTGCAAACTTATGATAGTCTGTAAATTTCACATTAACAATGTGTTCTTGTAAACAATTATTGGATTTACATTTATTGATCATAGTCTGCAGCCTATGCTCAATATATGTAACTTTCCAGACGTTCCTAAGTTTGCACTTTTAGTTTAGTGAAACGGCCCCCTGGACACCAGACTCATACCACACATTGGTGTGGTCAACATAGAGAGGATAGTTACATTCAGGAATAAGGTGTGAACATTGCTGAAGGTGCACTTTGTCTCTGCAGGAGGCGGCCCAAGTTAGTTCCGCCCGCCTGACAGCGTGGGGGAGATTGTGTGTGCGCATGTGCGTGCGCGTGCTTGCGATGGGGTGGTGTTGGTGTGTGTGTGTGGGCGCCGGGGGGGGGGGGGGGGGGGGGGGGGGGGGGGGGGGGGGGATTACAAACGTAACATTAGGCAGATTTTAGAAATCAGTATCGGCGAAATGAGGATGGTAATAATTGACCCTTTATTATTATTGATATGTCACTGGACACCAACCTGACCCTCCGAACAGGACAGGCTCAATTTTAACCTTTAACATGCTTGATTAAATTAAATTGTGTCGTCTGCTGGTTTTTATATTTCCTTCTTTGTCCACAAAAGTTCAGGCTGGTGGTTGGGTGCATGTGAAGTATAAATTTAACAATGGGGTTCGTCATTACCAGAATCCCGACAGCCCTGGTTTTGCCCGCAGGTACATTTTATTTATCAGATTATTCTAATTTCAGGGCTGAATGCTTTTTTCTGTAGATATTCAGTTCTGATTTTGTGATCCTCCCCCACCCAACCCCCACCATCACAACAGGTGACCTATGGGATTCAACCCCATTAACGGTTAACCTGGCCTACAATGACCATATACCTTTTTTCCAGGTTGTTAAATACCATTAAATAATTATATTATCATCAAAAGTATGGTTTGACAACTCTTTAGAATAATTTACATTGGAAATGATTCTAAAGTGATGTCAAAGCATGTGTTATTAAGAAAGAAAGAAGATATAAAACAACAGCAAACGACAAGTTTCGTGTCACCAATGATCAATGGCGGGTTTATCATTAATTTAACATTGGACTGGTTTCCGCTATCTGATAACAATGCAAATCATTGTTGTGTCTATCTCATTGCCCGGTAAAAGTTCATAGTAAACTATATACATGTTTGCTGCAAATGTTTGCACAATGACAAACGTCAGCTCATATGTAACAAGTGACTGTGGTGTGGTATGGACCTGGCGCCAGGTCCGGTTATTCTAAATTCAGGGCTGAACATATTTTATTTTTCGATGTATATACATGTATTCCGTTCTGATTTTGGGATGTTCACCTTAATTCAGCAGGTTTAATATGGGATCGAACCCGCTGGCCCGGCATTAAATGACCATAGCTGTTGATAGGCATTAACCCTTCCTACGCTGTTGACGAAAATTGCCGTCTGATGTTTTTCATTTTTGCTTTAATTCTTAACAAAAAACTGGTTTTGACAGCACATGAGAATCGTCTCCACTGGAGACGATTCTCATGTGCTGTCAAAACCAGGTTTTTGTCGAGAAATATTGAAAATAAAACATTTCCAGCAGACGACAACATTTAATTCAGCGTAGTCACCAACAAACAAACGCACAAACAGCTCATATGTAAATGTTTCCATTGTCACATCGCATTTCGGGCACAAATCCTTACATAATAACTTTTTTGGTAAAGACGGGGAAAATGCATATAGGCGACGGTTCCAAAAGAATGATGCGGGCAAGGGCAAACCTTTTTAACCGTTTCGCCCCTAAAAAGCTGGCATAAACTGGCATAGACTGGTTCATGCTAACTTATGTGACGTCATGTCATTATGATACAATTGGCCCAACTGATTGTAATCCCTGACCAGCCTCCCCATTAGCGCAATCTGATCAGGGCATACACTCTTCGCATTTTAATATCTGGACAGTATTAACCCTTACACCGCTATCTTATTTCTTTATCGTCTGCTGCTTATTTTCTATTTTCCCGTTTTATCATCAAAAACATGCTTTGACAGCACTTTAGAATAATTTACAATATGCTTTGACAGCACTTTAGAATTATTTCAAGTCCATTGGAAATTATTCTGAAGTGCTGTCAAACCATGTTTTTATTGAGAAATAAGGCAAGATATAAAAGCAACAGCAGACGAAAATTGTTGTGAGTAGCGGTCTAAGGGTTAATTCTTATTTGATGTGACATGCATGGCTTTACGAAACCTCAGAAAAAGAAATAGGGTCATGAAGTGGGTTACGTAGAATTCTTTTTTTTATTAATTCGTTTCCACGAATTAACAATTCGTTCCCTCAATTTAACAATTCGTTCTCACGAAATAACAATACGTTCCCACGGGAACGAATTGTTATATCGTGGGAACGAATTGTTATATCGTGGGAACGAATTGTTAATTCGAGGGAACGAATTATTAAATTGAGGGAATGAATTGTCATTTCGTGGGAACGAATTGTTAATTCGAGGGAACGAATTGTTTATTTCGTGGGAACGAATTGTTAATTCGAGGGGACTAATTGTTAAATTGAGGGAAGGAATTGTTATTTCGTGGGTATACGAATTAATAAAAAAAAGTCCATGTCCCCTGCAGGGCTCCGTACGTTTCCACAACTTCAGTTGGACATACCATCAAAATTACGTGACAAAAATACAACAACAGGCACACGTTCATATTTTCTCCATTTAATAGAGCGTTCATAAAACAGTATATATATATTACTAGGAAGACGTGTTTAACCTTTACTACGCTGAATTAAATTTTGTCGTCTGCTGAAAATTTTTTATTTTCAATATTTCTCGACAAAAAACTGTTTTGACAGCGCATGAGAATCGTCTCCACTGGAGACAATTCTCATGCGCTGACAAAACCATTTTTTTTGTTACGAATTAAGGGAAAAATGAAAAACAGCAGACGACAATTTCCGTCTCCAGCGTAGACAATACACGACACAATACGGCGTATTGAGTTTTTGACAAGTGTGGTTTCTAATGGCTTGCTGAAGGCATACGTTATTTGTCAGAAGAAATCACAGGGGGTACGAAGATGTGCTAGGACGAAAGACTTGCGGGAAGTCCGATTTTGTAGAGACGCCCCTGTACTCAATCGTACTTTACCGTAAGTTTTTCCCCAGCCACTTCGTACACACTGTGGCAGAAATGTTTCATTTGCATCATGGCAAACAATGTTTTTCCTGATCAGGCTGCTCGGATGCGTATGTTGAGCTTAACGTATAGAGCTCAGGATATTTGTTTTCTTCAGTGTAAGATTGAATTTTATTTCATCTCGTGGACGAAAAATGTCGGATTTTCACGAGTAGCAAACGCCCCTTTTACCAATTTTCGCATTATTTAATTATTTTATGTTCCCGCTAGATACTTCCAATTTCTATCGTAACCCGTGGGGTGCCTCAAATTCCAATTTCCTCTTTCACACGCCGCATTAGTTATAAAAGAAATACTGGCATTATATGAAATATACCACGTATGGCCTTTCCGCTAAATCACACATATTACTAACCATATAAAAAACAAAAAAATAAATAAAATACATGTTAGTTCCTTTGTTAGACTATTCTGTATATTATTCCTCCAAGGTAGGACTAAAGGTAAAATTATTTGAAATCTAAATAAGAAGCTGGTATCCATGGTACCAATGGCCCTACACTTCTTAACATATTATGAAAATGTATGAACAGACTACTTGGCTTCACATGAACCAAATACACGCCGATTGATAACATCCAGTGGAAGACTCGGACCTGTGACGACTCGGACCTGTGAAACAAAAAACATGCCCATTAAAAAAATTCCATTGCCCCAGCCACTCCCCCCTGGTGGTACAGAATTTGACAGTGCACTAAACAAGTTAAAAATGGACAATATAATCCTGATAATAGGAGATACAACGCGATAACCGTTAGTAGAAATGAAAACGTCAGAGCATCATTTTAGTTATACAGTGAAACTCGAATATAGTAAACTGTTTTCAGAGGTCCCGATGTGTTCGTTGTATCGGAGTTTTAATGTACTACCAAAGCTATACAAGAGGGCATATTTCACAAGAGGTACTAGTATTATGAGAATGCAATTATGTATCTATGTAATATGAATTACGTGTAACTGTTATTTGAATCGGGTCTACACTTATAATATAGTGCAGGGACCAGAGATGGGGCGGATCTGGAGGTGGGGGGGGGGGGGGAGGTGGGGGGGGGGGGGGGGTGGGGTTCTGGGGTTGCACCCCCCCCCCCCCGTTCAGCCACGGAGTTTACATAGATCACAGGTGGAGTCTGAATTTAAAATTTAACTGCCGTAAAACACAGGAAAGTGTATTTCCGGACATCTAGATTTAAAAAAAAATTCAGGGGAGGGTGGGGCATGCCCCCGGACACCCCTAGCATACTCGCTTCAAAATAGGACACCCCCCCCCCCGTTCCCCAAATGCTGGATCCGCCCCTGATGCATGTTAGCAAAGGTTCATGTGCAGTGTAGAAATAAGCACCGCTTTCTAACTGGGCATAAAACAAAGCATCGTGGTGCGGGCAGCCCGACCCTGTCCAGTGATATTCTGACGGCCATATATTTTTAGGTTTTTCTGGAAAAAAAGACAAAAAGGTATCGATTTCGGTCAGTATCGCGATCAAACATGTTTAAACTGGTTTAATAGTTGCGATATCCGTCAATTTATTTTGCAAGCAAAAGGTATGTAGGCCCTACGCAGAGGGGGTACGAAGGGTGCGTACGCACCCACCCCTCCCTTAACCCTTTCAACAACACAAACCTGTATAGTGGTATTGGCAAAAGGTATGTATCCAGATGAGCCGGCTCGTGACGAGCCGTCTCATCAGGATCTGCACTTTTTGCAATTAATTTTCATAATTTTGAGAACAAAAACACCCCAGGTTCATAAATGGGCTGGTCTGAAAATCATTATGTGACGATTGGATTGGTTGCACAATTAACATATTAAAATCCGTTCCAGTTACTCTGCCGAGATCTGTTCATGGATGTGCAAAAAATAAATTTGGCCCTTCGCGTCGTCGATAACGTACGGAGCTCAGCAGGGGACATGGATTTTTGTTATTAATTCGTTCCCACGAATTAACAATTCGTTCCCTCAATTTAACAATTCGTTACATCGAACTAACAATTCGTTCCCATGACATAACAATTCGTTCCCTCGAATTAACAATTCGTTCCCACGATATAACAATTCGTTCCCACGAATTAACAATTCGTTCCCTCAATTTAACAATTCGTTCCCTCTAATTAACAATTTGTTCCCTCAATTTTACAATTCGTTCCCACGAATTAACAATTCGTTCCCTCAATTTAACAATTCGTTCCCTCGAATTAACAATTCGTTCCCACGATATAACAATTCGTTCCCATTAAACCGTCAAATTGATGGAACGAATTGTTAATTCGTGGGAACGAATTGTTAAATTCAGGGAACGAATTGTTATAATTAATAAAAAAAAAAGGATTCTACGTCCCCTGGGAACGCACCATCCTAAATTAATTCCTGCGTACGGGTCTGTGTATGAACTACTGTCTGTTTCACGAAAGCTGCCCAAATTTTACGGCTATATAAACAATTCAAAAACAAGATTTCTTTTGATAATATTAAATTAAAGGAAAAATTAAGAATGAGCCTTCTTTTTATTTCGTGAAATTCGGTCAAATATTGATTTTATTACGAAAAATTGATTTGTCTATGGGAATTTAACATGGGGGAACAAGTGGTAAGGAAGTGTGGGAGGAGTCAAAAAACGAAAAAAATTGGAAATTGACTCCGAAACCTGACTAGATAGCTTGGATATGATCTAACTAAGAAAACAAAAGTTAAATTTTAAAAATCGGTCCAGTATTTCTGAAATTCAAAAAAAGTTCCCCATGTTAAATCCCCATAGACATCTTCACTCCGTGAAGATGTCTATGGGGATTTAACATGGGGAAATTGTTTTTTCGTACTAAAGAAAAAAAGACGATCGATCTATTATATTCTGGACTGTTGCTCACATCACAACTATTTGTTAGGGCCTGGTTTTACTCTTTGGTGTAATATCGGGTGAATAAAAAAATGAACCCCAACTTCAAATAGTCATATCTCAGAACCTATACATCATACCTCAATATAATTAATCACAATTTATCCCGTCAACACAGTACGTATGTGCCGTGAAACACGGTGCCGTGAAACATTTTTGATATTCTGTCAATACGACCTACGTATGAATATGTGCGGTGGCTGGGGTTATTTTTTTTTCATTTTAAAGCCATTTGTATGTGTTGACGGGAGAAATAGAACAGTAGGTTAGTGCCGTAAATGGGAAAACATATCTGGCGCGGCACGGAAACGGGATGTGATCGGCAGAGCCTCGCCCATTCCGTTTCCTAAGCCTTGCCAGATATGTGTTCCCATTCGCGGCACTAACCTACTATTCTCTATATCACGTCATTCAATTGTCTCAGATATCTGAAAGTTTCAACTCAGTATACATGTTAATCAGCCTGCGGTGGTAAATAGAGATATCAAGTTTATCAGGCAAGGCTAGGCAATGCGTAGGAATTCGGAGGCGTGCCGAGGAATTCCTACCGTTTCCGAGCCTAGCCTGATAAACTTGATATCAAAAGACAGCAACAGTAGCCTGGTATTCTATTTATCAGGTAACGTTTTATGCTCGAATATGACCACATATTACGTCATTATCTATGGACAGAACACGGACACTGACGTAATTCGGTAACGTCACGTGACGTCATCCGATCAATGAAACGTCAGTTTTCTCTTCGTTGTAACCCGGATGTTTGTATCAGGCCAATGCCTGATACAAAAATATGTTATCAGTCAAAAATAAGTATGACCCCAAACCTAAAAATGCCGAAGTTAATAGAACGAGGGTTGATCAAAAAGTGTCTGGCCACTTATATGGGCCAATTGCAGTTTGGCTTCATTTCTTGGAGCCATTTACATGTATGCATATTCATTCACGCCAAACTGCAGGTCCATACTTTCAGACGGCTGTGAGGTATATACTTTAGAATATCATAGGGGTCAAAATCGTAAATAAACGATTAAATGTTCGACCACATGGTCTTTATCAAAATAGCGTGAAACTGTGGTCTTTATGAAAATAGTGTGAAACTGTGGTCTTTAATAGTGTGAAACTGTGGTCTTTATCTTTATCAAAATAGTGTGAAACTGTGGTCTTTATGAAAATAGTGTGAAACTGTGGTCTTTAATAGTGTGAAACTGTGGTCTTTATCTTTATCAAAATAGTGTGAAACTGTGGTCTTTATCAAAATAGTGTGAAACTGTGGTCTTTATCAAAATAGTGTGAACTGTGGTCTTTATCAAAATAGTATGAACTGTGGTCTTTATCTTTATCAAAATAGTGTGAACTGTGGTCTATATCAAAATAGTGTGAACTGTGGTCTTTATCAAAATAGTGTGAACTGTGGTCTTTATCAAAATAGTATGAACTGTGGTCTTTATCTTTATCAAAATAGTGTGAACTGTGGTCTTTATCAAAATAGTGTGTTTATCAAAATAGTGTGAACTGTGGTCTTTATCAAAATAGTATGAACTGTGGTCTTTATCTTTATCAAAATAGTGTGAAACTGTATTGACAGTCCTATAGGACTGCCACTGCAGTTTCACACTATTTTGATAAAGACCATGTGGTCGAAAATTTAATAAAAAGAGTTGCTTTAAAACAATGTGTACAATTACAGGAAATGCAAACTATGAATGAATCTACAGCACATACATGTTCTGGTGCTTAAAAAAGATGACACGTCAGTTTACTGTTGTAATATTCAATGAATTCCGGTATTTACTTTTTTTAATCATGATTTTTTTTTATTTCAACGCCATAATTGTAATATTAACCCTTAGACCGCTACTCACAACAATTTTCGTCTGCTGTTGCTTTTATATCTTGCCCTATTTCTCAATAAAAACATGGTTTGACAGCACTTCAGAATCATTTCCAATGGAAATGATTCTGAAGTGCTGTCAAACCATGTTGTAAATTATTCTAAAGTGCTGTCAAAGCATGTTTTTGATGATAAAAATGGAAAATAGAAAATAAACAGCAGACGACAAAACAAATAAGATAGCTGTGTAAGGGTTAAGAGTACACAGTTGAACCTGTTAGATGTCAAAGATAATTGTCTGCATTAATACCCGGTATGAGGCATTAGATGGAGATATACTATAGGAATGTATGGCCTTTTTGTGGAATTTATCGGGGTATAAACTTGAAAAAGTCGCGGGAATACTGGGCGAAGGCCGGAAGGCCTCGTCCAGTATTCCCGCGACTTTTCCAAGTTTATATCCCCGATAAATTCCACAAAAAGGCCATTTTCATTCCTTATAATTCCAGCATTTTAAATAAATTCATCAAGAAAATGTGTTTATTTTCCGTTTTCTTAAGAATTATTTTAACTGCGCCTCACGGTTACGGAAAGTAGTTCGGCATGGAGTTTACTGGGATATAAATTTTGGACGGAGACTTGCAACGGACCAATCAAATGTTAGGAAATTGTGTAAATATTTTTGTGCTGGAATTATTATACTGTATACATAGTGTGCGGGGTATGGGCATTTGGAAGTTGGGGTCATTTTTGTATCCACCCGATATAATTGATATGAGGTTCTGGATTTTGTTTTCAGCCTATTGTTACTGTAATTTCTGTTACAATATTGTCTATGACACATCTTTAGTTTAAAGTACAATATTTTCTAAAGTTATGTAATTTAATTTGACTGTAGCCCGCCAAGTTCCTGCTTCTGAGTCTTATAATGTATATATAATACACTCTTTGTATTATCACATTTTTGATACATACATTTTGTTTCTGTATTAACACCCCTCGTATGTAAGGTATGTACATGCGGATGAGATAAATAAATTAGATCACGTTTGTCCGCATGAACGAGCGATAATCCGTTGCTAAAGCTTGCGGATTATATCTCCGTACATGCGGACGATGCGTTGATCTAACTTATACTTAAAACTACTAATTGTTGATAGCAAAATAAAGAATTGCTTGATATCAAATGATTATGAACTGGTTTTCTTTTATTTTAAGCAAGAAAAAATAAAATTTGACATCCAACATATCGATCTATTTAGCCATATATATATATTCACTGATATTTATGTACTATATCAGGGCTCCAGATAAGAAATTAGTAATTGAGTATTGTCACTCCATCATTTCTGAAGCAATTCGGTATTCCACAATTTTAATTGTGTAAAATAGAATCACACTACTGTTTACACATCAGCAGACCGCACTTATTGAATAGTTTGTTTCTAAATGAAAACACATCTTGGTATTTCATTAGAATTGTCTTGTAGACAATTCTAATGAAATACAAAGATGTGTTTTCATGGAAAAATGAGAAAATATGCTATATTTCTGGTCTGTTTATTGTTTTCTGTAGCATGATAAAGATACCACAAAATTTTCATAGATTTTTGATACTCACTAATTCTGATTTCAATTGGGTTTTTTGGCAATTTTAATTGGGTATTTACGCAAATACGCAGCTTATCTGGAGCTCTGACTATATGTGAATTTCAATAAATCTTAAACCGGCACATGCCATAACTTATACATAGGCATGGCCATGGAATTACACCTTTTATCGCATCGTCGTTTTTCGTCTATATTGATTTGGAGGAAATGTTTAACGGTGTCGAATGTGGACACAAAATTCAGAAAGCTCTGAATTTTGTGTCAATTTTCGACGTCATTTATGGAAAACATGACGGACTTTTTGAAATCAATATTGGCGAAAATCGGCGATGCGATACAGGAGACAATACGAGAGCCGGGATCAATAACAACTGCATAGAATATACTCTGGATGGAATTCACTGTAAACGGTTCTGGATGGAATGCCTCTTTATCTACAAATTTATAGTATGGGTTTTAGAATTCTGTAAGAGTTCCGTGGATGGAATGACTGCGAACGAAACGAATGTGCATGCGCCAGAATGTAGGACAGTCCCTGCGTGGGGTCATGACCCATTCCGTTTTCTGTGAACTTTCAGATGTTTCGATAGATGATCGGACCTTGAAAAACGTTTGTCACAAATCTTACATTGGTACGGTTTAATCCCCGAATGCGAGCGTTTGTGACGTGCGAGTTCATCCGAACGTGAGAAGCGCCACCTACATCCGGGCCACGTGCAGGGAAATGGCTTCTCGCCCGTATGACGTCGAAGGTGTGCCTTCAGGTGTGACGACTTGCTGTACACCTTCGTGCAACCCGCATACGTGCAGTGGAATATTTTCTCCTCCGCGCTGTTTTTCCCACCACAACCACTCGCGCGCGAAACCTGAGTCTTCATCGTCCGCACTTTCACCGAGTTTAGAAGACTCGTTTGGTTTAGTAACGAGTTCGCGTTGGTATATGTATAATTGTAGTTGTTGTAGTTATAATGTTGCTGAGCTAGCGGATTTCTCATCTGCACCATCGCCTGTGTTGCCCGGGGAAACTGGTCTATACTGAGGTCTATTGTATCACTGGGTGCCGGCTGGGGAATGGATTTGGCGGCATATGTGTGCATGAGATTTTGTAACCCGACGCCGAGCACGACAAAGTCTTGATCACGTGACGGGAACGCGTCACAGGTGTCCGAGTCTGAGCCGGAGTCACTGGAGGAGAGATCGGACAACATACTGCTGCAGTAGGAGTTACAGAACGACGCCACCTTCTCGTTGTTCCTATTCACAAACACGGGACTAACGGCACTGGGCTTCTCTATTGAATCCGCCAGGCCTTGCGAGAACAGGTATTCTAAATACATCTCATCGTCCATGGAGTCCAGGTTCCATACGCTGGCCGACGGACCGTGACGGCAGCCGTCCTGAACGCCCGAGTTTATCTCCTCCCCCGCGGAATTGAGGCGCTGCAGCGTAAACTGCTCCCGCTCGAGGCTTGCGCACAGCGGAAGGAAGTCCTCCATTTTCTCCGGCACGGAGAACGCTGGGAAATCATGCGACCGGATCTTCACGGCGCGCATGTGTGTCCTTGAAATAAACAACAAGCGTATGTTAATTTAAATCCAATTAGCTCCCATAAAATGAAATAATTTACACTCGAGCAGTTTCGCTTTGTGATATATTACTATTTTTTGCAAAGCAAGTCATATGCTACGTAAATTAGAACGTTGTAGCAACGCGTATGTGAGATAAATGTATGCACGGTAGATTATTTAACAACACCGACGCGCTGCGGTTGCATTTAAGGTAGATATGAATGAGAGCCCTTATGAGTATACTACATCCACTTATCTCCAGTAGTGGTGCTTGGGGCGCTGATTGGCTGCCGTAATTAGTACAAGCATGTGACTGCGCGGACAAGTGGATCAGAGTACGCTCATTTGCATAATCGGGTCGGTGATATGAACATCGCATGGGTTGTACAGAATCAAACATCAGGTACAATGGTTAGCCGCCACGTCGTTCCCAAACCTGTAGTGTGGCGACGATATATTAAGCCACCATAAAATGAGACAAACCATGTGATTTTATACCTAAGAAGATATATAAATCACATGGTTTATCTCTGCTATATATTACGAAATATATTTAGAAAACTTACGGTATTTTCGTAAACGATGTCGAATGTTTACGAAATATTCAGAATAGAATTCCACATTTGCTATGAAAATGTCATCAACTTTCTACATCATTTACGTGAAGTATTTTTCACGGGATATGGTTTGTCTCAAAATTGAGTTTTTGAGACTGACTAGGAGAGAGCTTAATGTTAATAACATAGTACAGTGGAACCTTGCTAAACCGGACACCTTGGGGACATCCCAGGGTGTCCGGTTTAGAGAGGTCCCGCTGCGAAACTTGCATATAACTACTTCAACACACAGGTTGTAGTAACATACCAAGGCCTATAAATACATTAAATATGATTACAAATATCAATAAGTGAAACAAAAGTAAGTTAAACTTTTCCCACTTATCGATACTTTTAGGTATATTTAATGTATTTACAGACCTTGGTACGTTACTTGTGCTCCAACACACGCGTGGATGATTTGCGATCATGAACATATAATATCCTGGGAGATAATTGGCAACGAAGCATATCCAAATTAAGCACAACTTACTTGTCTCTATGTCCGGTTTACAGGGGTTCGACTGTATACATGTACTGATAATATATCGTGAAGTATGGTGTTGAGACTGGTCTGGATCAGATTACACACGTATTGAAGAGATTGTGCTAGAGGAGATGGCTTAACTATAGTCAATCTACTAGTACAGCTTACTGCCAAACAATTTTAAGAGCAGCCACGCAGTATGACCAAGTACTGTACTTGCCATGTTGCTTGTATCATGCATGGTTGTGCATGGTCAACAACAAACAGTCGGGAACCTTTCTAAGCCGGACACCATGGGAGGTTCGGTTTAGAGATGTTCCGCTGTAAATCAGACATACGACAATGCCAAGGCACGCGACTGTGCTTTGCCAACTTTAATAGGCAGGGTCAGCAATGGCACACATAAAATTAAGTATACAAAGACTGTGTGCGTGTCCGGTTTAGAGAGGTTCTACTGTACGTATTGAAAATGGTTTAATCACACTAAATCATCAGATATTCATGCGCGGTGTAGTACGTTAAAGAAAAAGATTTATTAAGCCATAGACACATTTTGCTTGCAGAAACCAGTCAATTGATATACTAATATACTTCACAGGCATGTTAATGTATCATTTACACCAGTTTCAAGCATATGCTTTGGGATTATTTTGTAAGTCGGAACATGTTTGTCATGTGAGGCGGTTTCAATTCCAAGAAACTCATCAATCATACGATCACAGGTGTTTGCTGGGTGTCCGGTTTAGAGGGGTTCCACTGTAGCTCCTTTTTGCATGATTCTCGTTATGTTTGACGTAACCCATTTCATGCTAAGGATACTCACTTTTGTTTGTGGAAAATCCTAAATAGTTTCTTTATATGAGCTCAAAAATATATGTCGTGACCACCATTTGAACCGTCTCGTCGAGACGGTTCAAATGAGTGGTCACAACATATATTTTCATTGAGAAATAACAAAAATAAAAATAAAACATTAAAAAGAAATCATACCCGTAAATGTGTATTCCGCACATAATGGGTTAAAGGTTTTCACTTGAACGGAAAAGGCGTCGTACGATCGTTTTGCACCTAGGAACCTGCGTCCATACATCTTATGATACGTCATCAAGGTTATATAATCGGACTGCCAGCTGACAAGGTGGACCTTATGCCACTTGCAACAAGTGTAGATCTGTCTCTTCTTGCACAATCACTTAGTGGGATTAGAATCTATGCATATTGCAGATGGCAGGCGGTCTACTTCACGGACTGAATGGCGAAGATCTCGGGACTAAGATCATCGCGAAATGTCTCTTTCATCAGTCGGTGGCCCAGCGTATGTCCATAACGATACATGTACACGTATGCTAGGTTATATGCATCATGCTCTAAACTACATGTATGTGCAACTACACTATCTAATTACGATACGGATGGACACGTGGGTCACCCGCGCAGGCATAATGTGCCTTACGACATTTTGTGACCCCGGATGCATCACTGATATAGTATTATGGCCGACACCGGCGACACGAAAGCGTATCGTTTGGAAATCGGTACCAAGGTATGCCTGCGCCAGTGAGTAGTCCGATATGAAACTAATCCGTATGTTTGAGGCAACAGGCGCAGTATGCTTGTAAATCCTGATCCATTACTGTAAAATTCCAATTAAGAAACATGTATGTTTGGGTGTTTTAACTCCAGTTTTCAGCATAAACGCAGAACGTCCTAGTCACGTGATGTAAACACAAGTGATGTGGCCAAATAATATTTTCAATATTGGGGTTGAATTTTTCATTCTTAAGTGAACCTATTGTTTTATTGGTACAGATCCATTGCAAACATGTTGGGGTCCTGTACAAGTACAGTGGGGTCAGCGTGTAAGTGCACACACGAACGAACACGACAGGTTGGAACCAACCTGTCGTGTTCGTTCGTGTTTGCACTTACACGCTGACCCCACTGTAGGTCCCACATCATACATACTGATAGTGAAACTAGGAGAGGCTGGCCATAAGATACATGTACATAGTAAAACTAATTATCACATCTTTGATACATGTTCCATGTTTGTTTCTGCACGTACACAGCACATGGGCAATGCACGGACATGGGGATGGGGGATGTGATAATACAGTTAGATCACGGTCGTCCAAATGTACGATCGATAATCCACTCGCTAAAGCTCGCGGATTATCTCCTCGTACATGCGGACGGACCGTGATCTAACTTTGGTTGGTGCATAGTTGAGACCCAGCGTCTTTCAAACATCACTCCGCCTTAACCTTACACAGCTATCTTAATTTTTTGTCGTATGTTGTATATGTTCTATTTTCCATTTTTATCATCAAAAACATGCTTTGACAGCAATTTAGAATAATTTACAGCATGCTTTGACAGCACTTCAGAATCATTTCCATTGGAAATGATTCTGAAGTGCTGTCAAACCATGTTTTTATTGAGAAATAAGGCAATGTATAAAAGCAACAGTAGACGACAATTGTTGTGTGTAGCGGTTTAAGGGTTAATACGAACGGGACAGGAGTGTCAGAGGAGTTACGTTTCCACTCGTGATATGCCTCTATGTATAGTATATTCTAACTTGATTACGCAATACACGTGTAGACCACAGCTGCGTTCAAAAGGAGCAGTGCACTATACCATTGGATAGTGTTCGTCCGTCAGTCGGTCCATCGGCATTCTTCAGATAGATGGTCAATAAACTCATATGACAAGCGGCAATTTTTCATTGCCCGCTATCGCCTTGGTTATCTACTCGGGGCAATCAGTAAATCACATCGGAGCTTGCATGTTGCATCGTGTTCATGAAGATAATCAAGTCTGGCCGCGGGGAACCACGTGGGTTTGGATCGTCTACCAGTATTGGGCCCTATTAATTTTCACAAATGTTCAGCTTTGCAGTGACTTAACGTTAAGTTTGACCAGAGGCATTACCAGATTAACTGTAATTTGCTTGACCACCAGTATGGTGAACAGAGCATACCGTGATCTGGGACTACACGGGTGGCCGTTACAAGTTGCGCCTTTTTCCCGCCGATGTCAATTATCTACCACAACTGAATAGAATGTACATGTGACACCCTCATAGTGTGATAGGCTGGGCTGATAACACGGGAGATGCGCCGGGATAGTATGGGAGTCAACACGCCAGAACGTAATTATTTAGAGCTAGCATTACTTATTTGAGTTTATGTAGATTTTGGAGTTCTTGGAACCAAATCTACATAAACTCAAATAATTATTTCTAGCTCTAAATAATTACAGTTGGCATTAAATATTTAGAGCTAGCTCCAAATGATTCAGAGAGCTCTTCAAATGATAAGGAGCTAGCTCTAAATATATAATGCTAGCTGTAATTATTTAGAGCTAGCATTAATTATTCGAGTTTATGTAGATTGGGCGTTCCGTGAGAGCGTGACCAGTTGCGGTTTGACCAACACGTGTAAATAGTATACCCGAAGGAGATATAATAACCCTTGTAAACTACAATGTAATAATTTACGAGCATTTAAAACAGACAAACGTACATCGGAATGCATGTAGTCATCACGACACCGAAGTGAAGACTAGCGTACCGAGAAGAAAAAAGGGAATACACTGAACAATGATAGAAACACGTGATTCGGGTCTAAGATCCAGAAAATGGCACTAAAAAGCTACACTACTACAATACCGATGTATAGTCTATAGGAATGTGCGGGTGAATGACTTCGATCATTATCTTAGATTCTCGGTCCTTGGTGCTTTGACCAGTGCCGCTCCTGGTCCGATTGAGCAATGACGCATCCTGGTAATGATCTAAATTGAAATACTAACCCTTAGACCGCTATCTTAATTTTGTGTCGTCTGCTGTTTATTTTCTGTTTTCCGTTTTTATCATCAAAAACATGCTTTGACAGCACTTTAGAATAGTTCACAACATGCTTTGACAGCACTTTAGAATCATTTCCATTGGAAATGATTCTGAAGTGCCGTCAAAACATGTTTTTATTGAGAAATAAGGCAAGATAAAAAAGCAACAGCAGACGAAAATTGTTGTGAGTAGCGGTCTAAGGGTTAAACTATTCATATTTGCTTGTTTGCTCGCTTCAATTCAGTAGTGTAACCATGTTTCGTAATACTGCAGGCAAATATCGGGATATGACATGAAAACTTGCAAATGGAACCATGTCATTTTCGGATACGTCCGAACGTTCACGACAAATTGAACCATTTCACCCCTAAGTAACTGGAATGGATTTTGATGTGTTAATTTTGCAACCAATCCAACCGTCACAAAATGATTTTCATACTAGTGAATTTATGAAAAGGGGGTACTTTTTGTTCTCAAAAAATAAGAAAATTACTTTTCAAAAAGTGCAGATCCTGATGAGACGGCTCGTTACGAGCCGGCTCATCTGGATCTGCACTGTTTGATTAAAACCGCTATAGCGGGCTTTCGGGTTCAAAGGGTTAATATTGGCACAGACGAGGAAATGTGATAAGGAAGGTTTTATAAGCTATGGGCCACATGATTATACATGACCTCTGTATCAAGATAGGGGGGTGATGTCGGTGCATATATGTGTGTGTAGGAAAGTTTGATTGATATCGCTGTTCAACTGATGATCCCAGCTATTGGTTTCGTGAACTATTGCATTTATATGTTTAAGTACGATTTGTGTAGGATGCGGTCAACGTACAGCGACAGCCAATGAAACACAAATGCAGTTAGACATCTCTAAACTGGACACCCCGTGTGTCCGGTTTAGATATGTTCTACTGTAAATCAGGCATGTGACCATTCTGGGACATAACTATATATTTTGCAATCAGGAACATGCATTACTATCAGAATAGTTTTACCAAAAAACAACATCAAAATGAGATCACATATATTTTCTTGGTGTCAGGTCTAGAGAGGTTCCACTGTATATTTTAGCCCAAATGACCACCGAATGATCTCCCCAGTTCTGTGGTCAAATACATAAGTATTAATACTAGATGGCCGCGGCCTGCATGTCGCGCCTTGGGGCGAGGCATGGACACTAAAAAAAGAGATATAGTAGACGGAAAGACTTTAACCAAAAAACAGTAACCGGACACACGTACGTACGTACGTACGTACGGACGTACACGAAAGTGCCGACTATATCGCGCTTTCCGCAAGCGGGCGCGACAAAAACTTTAACCGAAAACGTTAACCAAACATTTCAAAGTAATTATACCTTGACATTGGGCACAGGGGCCGCACGGGAGGGGGTAGAATGAAAATATAGATGATGATAAACACCCAAGTGAAGTTTCAAGGTAATGGGCAAAGCAGGTGCAGAGATATAGTACATGCAAAACTTTAACCAAACAAAAACTTTAACCAAAAACATCAAAGTAATTTGACCTTGACATTGGGCACAGGGGCCGCACGGGTGGGGGTAGAATGAAAATATGGATGATGATAAACAGGCATGTGAAGGTTCAAGGTATGGACAAAGTAGGTGCATAGATATAGTACATGAAAAACCAAAAACTTTAACCAAAAACTTTAACCAAAAACTTCAAACTAATTTGACCTTGACATTGGGCACAGGGGCCGCACAGGTGGGGGTAGAATGAAAATATGGATGATGATAAACAGGCATGTGAAGGTTCAAGGTAATGGGCAAACAAGGTGCATAGATATAGTACATGAACAAACTTTAACCAAAAACTTTAACCAAAAACTTCAAAGTAATTTGACCTTGACATTGGGCCGCACGGGAGTGTAGAATGAAAATATAGATGATGATACACAGACATGTGAAGTTTCAATGTAATGGGCGAAGCAGTTGCAGAGATATAGTATAACGAAAAACTTTAACCAAAAAATTTTAACCAAAAAACTTTAACCAAATACTTCAAAGTAATTTGACCTTGACATTGGGCACAGGGGCCACGCGGGACGGGGGTAGAATGAAAATATAGATGATGATAAACATCCATGTGAAGTTTCAAGGTAATGGGCAAAGCAGTTGCAGAGATATAGTATAACGAAAAACTTTAACCAAAAAACTTTAACCAAAAACTTTAACCAAAAACTTTAACCGGACACACGTACTTACGCCAAAGTGCCGACTATATCGCGCTTTCCGCAAGTGGGCGCGACAATAAATCAGTGATAGGGTCAAGTTCAGTTATTGGGGATTTAGTTAACGCATTTGTCTTACAAATAATGTGAACATACGTCCTCAGTGACATATACGGTGAAACCTCTCCAAACCGGACACCCTGGGAGGTCCCCAGGGTGTCCGGTTTAGAGAGGTTTCACGGTAAATCGGGCATTTCGTCATTCTGAGCCATAGTTATGTGATATGCGATCACCAACAGACATTATCACCTGAGATAAATGGCCAATCATCAACTCATCAAATATAAGATCACAGTTGGCTTTTTTTGGTGTCCGGGTAAAAACAAGGCGCGTTATGTGACGACGAACTGTCTCTCGGAACAATGATATAATACTTCCTGTAATTTGCCCGCATGGTGTTGTATTTCCCACAACGTAAACGACACATACATGTACTACTGTGTAAGATCCACGACACAACCCAGGGCCCGTTTCACTAAGCTTCAAATAAAGTCCCTTATGGACTTAGAGCCCTTTCTTCTAAAGTCCCCTATGGACTTAGAGCCTTTTCTTCTAAAGTCCCTTATGGACTTAGAGCCCTTTCTTCTAAAGTCCCCTATGGACCCCTTATGGACTTAGAGCCTTTTCTTCTAAAGTCCCTTATGGACTTAGAGCCCTTTCTTCTAAAGTCCCCTATGGACTTAGAGCCTTTTCTTCTCTAAAGTCCCTGATGGACTTTAGAGCCTTTTATTCTAAAGTTACCCTATGGACTTAGGCCTTTTCTTCTACAGTTCCCCTATGGACTTATAGCCCTTTCTTCTAAAGTCCCTATGCGTTCTTAGAGCTTTTCTTACTAATAGTCATTATGGACTTAGAGGCCTTTTCTTCTAAAGTCCCCTATGGACTTAGAGCCTTTTATTCTAAAGTCCACTATGGACTTAGAAGCCCTTATTCTATTGTCCCTCTGGGAATTAGAGCCTTTTCTTCTTATACAGTCCCCTATGGACTTTGAGCTTTTCTTCTTAAAGTCCCCTATGGACTTCTTATGGACTTAGAGCCCCTTTTCTTCTTAAAGTCTAAGGACTTAGAGCCTTTTCTTCTAAGTCCCTTAGGACTTAGAGCCCTTTCTTCTAAAGTCCCCTATGGACTTAGAGCCTTTTCTTCTAAAGTCCCTTATGGACTTAGAGCCCTTTCTTCTAAAGTCCCCTATGGACTTAGAGCCTTTTCTTCTAAAGTCCCCTATGGACTTAGAGCCTTTTCTTCTAAAGTCCCCTATGGACTTAGAGCCTTTTCTTCTAAAGTCCCCTATGGACATAGCCCTTTTCTTATAAAGTCCCCTAGGACTTAGAGCCTTTTCTTCTAAAGTCCCTTATGGACTTAGAGCCCTTTATTCAGTCCCTTTTGTAGTTAGAGCCATTTTCTTCTAAAGTCCCTTATGGACTTAGAGCCCTTTCTTCAGTCCCTTATTGACTTAGAGCCATTTCTTCTAAAGTCCCTTATGGACTTAGAGCCCTTTCTTCTAAAGTCCCTTATGGACTTAGAGCCATTTCTTCTAAAGTCCCTTATGGACTTAGAGCCCTTTCTTCTAAAGTCCCTTATGGACTTAGAGCCCTTTCTTCTAAAGTCCCTTATGGACTTAGAGCCCTTTCTTCTAAAGTCCCTTATGGATTTAGAGCCCTTTCTTCTAAAGTCCCTTATGGATTTAGAGCCCTTTCTTCAGTCCCTTATGGACTTAGAGCCCTTTCTTCTAAAGTCCCTTATGAACTTAGAGCCTTTTCTTCTAAGGTCCCTTATGGACTTACAGCCCTTTCTTCTAAAGTCCCTTATGGATAGCCCTTTTCTTCTAAAGTCCCTTATGGACATATAGCCATTTCTTCAGTCCCTTATGGGACTTAGCGCTCTTTTACTGAACCATCACTTACATAAGCCCCATTTCTCCTGTCACAGCGACAAATACAGATATTATATTTTGATCTAGGATGTCATTTCTGTATGAGTTGCCTTTGCAAACATATGTATAACTTGATCACGGATATGGGTATCAAAAACAATCTCGAATACATGTACAACATTACAAAACTAATATCAAAGTACATTATTTTTCTTATTCACCATTTAAAGGTACATGCCCACTCAGTAGGTTATAATATAGGGAGATAATTCCAGCACAAAAATATTTACACAATTCCATAACATTTGATTGGTCCGTAGCAAGTCTCTGTCCAAAATTTATATCCCAATAAACTCCCATGCCGAACTACTTTCCGTAACCGTGAGGCGCAGTTAAAATAATTCTTAAGAAAACGGAAAATAAACACATTTTCTTGATGAATTTATTTCAAATGCTGGAATTATAAGGAATGAATGGCCTTTTTGTGGAATTTATCGGGGGTATAAACTTGGAAAAGTCGCGGGAATACTGGACGAAGGCCGGAAGGCCTCGTCCAGTATTCCCGCGACTTTTCCAAGTTTATATCCCGATAAATTCCACAAAAAGGCCATTCTTTCCTATAACAGCTAGATTTGTATATTTTGTACACAGCAAAATGTGTCACATATGCAATTCATATGACAATTTTATAAAATTTAAAAGCATTGTACATGGGTCTTCATATGAAATTCATATGTTTTGCATATGAAGTTCATATGATTTATATATGAAATGCATATGAATATTTTGCATATGAATTGCATATCGGCTCATTTTATATCATTTGCATATGAAATTTTCATATGAAATTCATATGAAAAACATTTTGTAGTGTAGGGTTGGCACATGGTTACAATTCCATAATTGTGTTTAGACACCAATAGAGAAATAAAAATAGCCATGAAAAACAATAAAAAATAATAAATAAAGAAATAGGTATTTAGTGGCGGTTGATTTGTTTCCATGGATATTGTTTTTTACTTCTTAGAGAAATAAAAATATCCATGAAAACAGAAAACGCCACTAAATTCCAATTGTCAATACAAAAGGCCTTTAATGGCAACTTCGTGGTTTACATGGAGA
Organism: Conchocele bisecta; assembly: GCA_029237695.1. Lineage (NCBI taxonomy): Eukaryota > Metazoa > Mollusca > Bivalvia > Lucinida > Thyasiridae > Conchocele > Conchocele bisecta. The sequence goes on from CM055266.1 coordinate 65,938,853, forward strand.
GTTTGATTTCCAGGATTTTCTGCTGGTTTCTTAACCCTTACACCGCTATCTTAATTGTTTGTCGGCTGCTGTTTATTTTCTATTTTCCATTTTTTCATCAGAAACATGCTTTGAAAGCACTTTAGAATCATTTCCATGGGAAATGATTCTGAAGTGCTGTCAAAACACGTTTTTATTGAGAAATAAGGCAAGATATAAAAGCAACAGCAGACGACAATAGTTGTGTGTAGCGGTCTAATGGTTAATATAATTACGTGAATTGTTATCACTCTACCATCCCTGCTACGCGTTTTACACCTGTGGGTCCAAATTGATTAGATTACCTCCTTGCTCTGGTCGACAGGTTGCTGGTTCGATCCATCATACCGTGCCAGTCCATATATGTTGTTACTCTACGGCGTAAGTATTAAAACTCCATAAATCATTTTAACAGTCATACTATTAACAATCACAAATGCACTAATCTTGGCACAATATTAATATACTTTTCTCCATACGGTACTTAACTAGCGTATTCATTTATGGATGTTAAATACACGCTTGTGCACAATACACTTGTTTTGTTCGCTTATTACAAACGAAACAAAATACTTGGAAAACATTCTCTATATGAGACATGCCATGCGATTTTGTACCTAAGAACATATGCGGTTTTTCATGAAATATATTTACAGAATATGTGATATATTCTGTAAATGACGGCGAAAGACGACAACATTTCCATGGCAAATGCGGAATAGTATTCCGCATTTGCCATGTAAATTTCGTCATCTTTCGACGTCATTTACGGAAAATATCGTATTTATTTTTCATGAGATACCGCACATGTTCTCAGGTACAAAATCGCATGGCGTGTCTCATGTAGAATGTGACTCATTTGCACAAGCAGATTTTAATATTACATCGTGAAATCGCGCTGCGGCACATGATATTCGGATCGTGTTTGCGTCTAGGAACTCTCAATATCACTAGTACTAGTGTGTGCTTAAAATGACATGTAAATTTGACCTTTTCATTTGTATCTGCAGTGTTTAGGTTGACTATTTGTATAGTTTCATGTTTTATTAAATCAGCACGGGTAATGCAATATTTAGTGCATTATGTTTGGGGTGTCGTTTTTGCTGCCACTTTGGTGCACATTCGAATAGGTGATATCATCTATTCGAATGGGTGCTATCACCTATTCACATCCGAATGCACGATATCGCCAAATAAAAAGGGTGATATCACTTATTCGAATGGGTGATATCATGCATTCAAATGCGTGATATCACCAATTCAAAAGTGAATGGATGATATCACCCATTCGAATATGTGTTATCATCCTTTCAAATAGGTGACATCACCTATTCGAATGGTTAATATCACCTATTTGAATCTAAACGAGTGATGTCACCTATTCGAATGCGTGATATCACAAATTGTTATTAAAGTCCCAAACGGCGTCCCATACAATATGTGACAATAAGTGGTACTGAATACAATACTGCCCGCTATTGATAAACTATACGCATCTCGTACAGGTTCGTTTTACAATATGTGTACATACACACGCAAGTTGGAAGTTCTTTAGAATCGTCTCTTAGAGACGATTCTAAAGATCTCTCAACTTGCATGTGATATCAAAGGATAACGTTTTACAAGACAATAAAATCGGGGCTCTATATGAATTACGTTTATTGCATTAATAGGTTTCCGCAGTGTAAAAAACATAGTATATTAAAACTCGTAACACACTAGTGTAATACATACAATGCATATGAATGAGACGTGTTAGATGATCAGTACTGTTTCAATGTATGAATGTGTGCTTATTCAATTAATCTAATCTAGCATTTGTGTTGAGTTAATATGATATTTATTAAACTCGCTGACTGATTTCATAAAAAATTCGGCATAGCCTCGTTTCTTATGAAATGAGTAAACTCGTTTAATGATTTAATATGATATTTATTAAAGGAGTTTATTGATTTAAGAAGCTAGCATAACATTGTGTCTTACAAACTCGATTAGCTCGTTTAATAAATAGTATATTAACATAGTCGAGTTTGTTATGAAATCAGTAAGCTCGTGCAATAAATATCATATTAAATATTGATTCATTCAGAATCATATTTATACATGTATTGCAACTCAGCGATCAATAGAAAACTCATCCACCCCTACGTCCTTGTGAATATTCAGGTCGTAGTTTAAACGGACGTGTTATTTTAAGGGCACAATACAACCCAAAGCTCTTATATTTCCCACTTCCGTGTTCGTCTAAATATCCTCACCGTAGTAATAGTAAGATATCCCCGGTATAGTCCAGGCCAATTGTAGCATGACCCAAAACAAATTGCAACAAAAGGTTTCTCTTTTTATTTGGACTTATCAAACATTTATATAAAACATACTAAAAGTCTATAAAAATAAAAAATGTACTTTTTATATTTCTTTGAGATTTTAAATAGAGCCTTTTTTTCAAAAGTTGGAAATCGTGAATGTTAATCATATTGCTTCTCTGACATAAACTATTCCACAAATCATGATAAATCCGAGAAAAACAATAATATGAAGATACATATTATTCATTCATAACAAGTTCAGCACATATCTATATTTTTTGGTTTCCAAAATCAACAATAAAGTAGGTGTATAACATAGCATTACCCCACCCACTAAATTTACATGGGATGTCATTATAGTGGCCTCGTTTTTCTTTTTATTATTCATTAATTAATGTGATTTTACATTTCTTGTGAGTAACCAGAAACTATTTACAGTAAATGAAAACTTGGCATACAAAACCAACAACAACAACAAGAACAACAAGAACAACAAAAACAACAATAAAGCAGCACTAACAACGACATAAAACAAGAAAACAATCACATATGGGAGAAAACTAATGTTGTTGAGTCTACGTGAGTAGGCCTCAACATAGTAATCTCACTGATCGTCTCAGTGGACGTCTGTCTGTTCGTGCATGTGTCTGTCTGTCAGTTCGAAATCTAAGTAATATAGCTTTGCTATCACACTACATCGGCCTACTAGACAGGCTTGTGAACATTTTATACCTATACATTGACCTTCTTTTCTCGTTTCCAGGTGACTCTGTGTTGTACAGATATTCAAGAAGCCAGCATGTACAATTGTTCAGAGACCGTATGGAAACATGTGAACCATCGCTTTAAAACTATAAGGAAAGCACAACACACTATACATGATGGACACGTGCATCTTGTGCAGTGACAAATTAGACAATGGCACAGAAACAGTGGAATTGAGAGAGAAAGGTGCCAATAGTATAAATGAAGCCAGCAGTGAACGCGGTAATACAGTAGTTGCTCATCCAGGTCAATTTGTACACAAAGTATGTAGGCGGGACTACACACATGCTACGAATATTGAAACATTTAAGAGAGATTCTGAAGGCAAATGCAAGGATGATAGACATCGTCTACTTCGTTCACAAAGTACTTTCGATTTCCAAACAGATTGTATTTTCTGTGGTAAAAATACACAGCATAAACAGAAACGGTTTACTGATAGATGTAAAATAGAAGTATCAGCAGTGAAAACCTCAACTTTCAAAACGACAATAACTGACATTTGTAAGCAGAGAAATGATTCATGGTGTGATGATGTTATGGCTAGGATTGAATATGCGAATGATCTACATGCAGCCGATACGGTATACCGTAGAAAATGTTGTACAAATTTTAGGACGCTCAAACAGGTGCCTGAAAAATACAGAGACAGTGATAGCAGTACCAAAAGTAAGCGGGGTAGACCTTCAAACACAGGCAGAGAACATGCATTTTTGCTAGTAACACACTATCTGGAGGAACACGATGAAGAACAGACGACAGTATATGATCTTATTGACATAATGAACAACTACCTTAAAGATACCAATGATGAACCATACAGTTTTCCGCACATGAAGAAAAGACTCGTCGACCACTTTAGTGACAGAATAGTAATTGCAGAGATTAATGGCAAACCAAATGTAGTAACATTCAAAACAACTACATCGGTTATACTACACCAGCTTTATAATCAATCGAAAACTGGTGACTCGGATTCAGAAAAAAAGTAGACTAACGGAAATTGCTGCAAAGCTCATAAAGAATGGCATTAAATCATTGACCACTGATTCTCAGAAATATCCATCCAGTGATAAAATAAGGTCTGTTGATGAGAATGTTGACTATCTTCCACAAACATTAAAATTATTTTTGCAGACAATGTTCGTAGGTAAAGATTCAAACAGGAAGATTGCTTCAATTGGCCAAGCAATAGTACAGGCAACGAGACCTCGAGTTATCACATCTCCTCTTCAAATTGGGCTAGGTGTGCAAATGCACAGACGTTATGGTTCACGCTTCCTGATTGATTCCCTCCATAAGCGTGGATTCTGCTCATCATACCCAGAGATACAAAAGTATGAACAAAGTGCAGCAGTACATCTGAGCACCGATATTCCAGGACTTGTACCGGGACAATTTGTTCAGCACATAGCCAATAATGTTGACCACAACATCAGGCCTATTGATGGACACAGTACATTCCATGGTATGGGGATAATTGCATCCGTTACCCCAGGAACTGTAACTCGCAAAGTTGTACCAAAGGTGGCTGTTACAGCAGCTGACATTGCCGCTGTAGGCAAAATCAGTATAACTTTTCATAAGCCAATGGAAACTCGTACGTCATCCTTAAAATATGAAACGCTGCCCAATTTCACATGCCAAGATGACACGCCCAATGTCGACATTTTGTGGCAAACATCTTGGTTACTACGGCCCAAGAGACCGTCTTGGAATGGGTTCATGCAGATGGTGAGCCAAGGATCTCATCCTGGTAAATCATCAATGCTGTTCATGCCAATGATAGATCTCAAATCCAGTGACGAAGTTTGCATCTACTCAACAATGTGTTTTGTCAGTGAGCAGGCCAAACGGTACGACGTTACACCAGTGCTGACATTCGACCAGCCGCTATGGTGGAACTCATATGTAATACAGAACAGTGAATCAAGTAATATTGATGTAAAGAAGATAGTCCTGAGGCTAGGAGGGCTACATACAATGACGAGCTTCTTGGGTAGTGTGGGTCACTTGATGGGTGGGTCGGGTCTGCAAGAATTGCTAGAAGTAATATATGCCGACAATGATGTGAGTCATCTAATGACTGGTAAAGCAATCTCAAGAGCAATCAGGGGTCACCTATTAATAGCGTCAGTTCTAAATTGAATATTAGTGTCCAAGACATATGACCTTCCATTTTCCTGTGAAGATGGTACTACAAACACGAAAGATGCTCCCTTGACAGACATGAATGACCGAGAAACAGTAGAATATTGTCTATCAGACCAACTAGACGAAATCTGCCCACTAGGAGTCGGAGAACACAATGTTGATTGCACAACTAGTACAGCGAGCAAACTTGAGTACGCAGTAAATGAAGTCGTGGAGAAAACTACTGCTGCGAAAACTATAGTAGTAGAAACACAATCAGATGATTCAGTAGTGGAAAATGTCACCACAAATCTAGAAACGTTTGCTGAAACTCAAATAAGTGACAACACTGTATAATGTGAACAATGTGTGACCGATATAGAGATGCCCGAAGAGCAGGACAATGTAGGTGATGAGAGCCAAAGTGACTTGGATAGTATAGCATGTATTATCGACAGATTAGTTGATGGTGAAATTGAGTTGAAAGAAGCATGCAGCAATCCAATATTTGACATGGTAAAACACAATCTAGCTGAAAGCAAGCAAAAACTATGGCTGCAGTATCGAAACTATGGCTACAGTATCTCGAAATGATTGCCAATCTTCGACAGTTTATCAAAGCAGAACGGATAGGCTATTGGGAGCTTCATTTGCACTCACTCTCAGAAATGCTTCCATACTTCGCAGCATCAGTATATACATTGCTTATATACCAAGTGTGTATTATTGTACTTGCAAAACATGGCTAAGTTAGCGACCACACATCCAAGCGTACATGCATTATTCCAAGCAGGTTATCATGTGATCAGAAGGAGCGATAGGTACTGGGCCGGTTTGTCCACTGATTTAGTGATAGAGCAAGTGCTAATGCGAAGTTTGAAAACATCCGGCGGCCTAACACGAGGAAGGGGCATGACCGAGACTCAAAGAACAATTTGGCTACTATCAATGCCGGCTTATGCTGATGTAAGTGAATCAATGGAGGAATTCAGTGGCACTTCATACATCTCCAGTGAACAGCATACAGACTGTAGCCAGGCGAGGATAGCAAAGGACTCTGCTGACATGAACGACATCGCAACATTCCTTGAATCTAGGGACCCATTTGGAGATGATCCATCTTTGCACAGTATATCTACTGGGTTGAATGCTGCTGAAACAGTAAATGTAGACAGTGCAAGGCATGTCTGAGAAAATATTGTCAGATCAATGCAAAGCTGCTTTATCAATGAGTTTGTGTTTAAGAAGAAAGAGCAAACGATCACTCTCAATGATACACATTGCTTGAAAATAGATGATGATGTAGTGACAGTGGATCCCCAGTTACTATTCCAGCGACTTATATCTGCTGTTGATGGGAACTCAAACGATGAATTAGCTGATGCATTTACATTCGAACTTGCTACACATCCCGCGTCACTGTTTGACAGTGATGGTAACATGTGGGCAGCGAATAAACCACAGCTAGCTAATGCCATATGGAATGAGTTTGAACTTCAACCTGCAACAGCCGAAGGACTCTGTCAGTATGTGTTAGATGGTGGTAACTTGCTACATCTACTACCATGGCAACGGGGGTCCTCCTACAAATAAATAATAGACATGTATGTGAAATATGTAAGTCAGAAATATGGCACCGAGTCGATTGTTGTGTTTGATGTTTACAACACAGATCCTTCAACGAAGGATTCAGTTCATCTGCGTCGAAATAGAGGTCAGGCTGGAAGAACAATCACATTTTCAAGTGACATGCCGCTAGATATGAAAAAGGATGTATTTCTTGCAAATCCTGAAAACAAGCAAAAATGCATAAACATGCTGAGGGAAAGCCTGTTAGCGAATGACATAACGGCCCTACATGCAGCAGGCGATGCGGACGTGCTGATAGTTCAAACAGCAGTAGAGAGCTCACGTAAAACAAGAACGGTAGTGGTTGCTGAAGACACCGACTTGTTAGTTCTGCTATGTTACCATGCATCCCTGAATGATAATCATATATACTTTAACCCTGCACAACGGAAAGGTATGAAAACAACTAAAATTGTGGGACATAAATCAAACAAAGTCTGAGCTCGGTGTCGATCTCTGTAAAGACTTGCTGTTTGTACATGCCATCTTAGGTTGCGACACAACCTCTCGTGTATTTGGATTGGGCAAAGGCGTGTCACTTAACAAATACCAACATCATCAACAATTCCGCGAGTATGCAGCTGTTTTCAGGAATGATGCGTGTGTGAGCTCGCATGATGTTGTTCAAGCCGGTGAGAAAGCGCTGACGATGTTATATGGTGGATCCATAAATGACACAATTAACACATTAAGACTGAACACGTTCATGCAGAAGATTGCAGGGCGTGCAACTTTCGTGAAACCCGAAAATCTACCGCCAACCTCAGCAGCTACACGCTATCATTCCCTTCGAGTGTACCATCAGGTTCAGGTATGGAAGGGGAATGATGCTTTACCGCCTGAGAATTGGGGATGGAAAGTTAAGGATGGACAGTTGGTAGCGGTACAAACTGACAAGGAACCTGATCAAAGTAGTTAGATGCAAATGCAAATCTGACTGTCGAACGTCCCGTTGCACGTGCCGAAAACACGGAATAGCATGTTCGCAGATGTGTGCAGAATGTAAATGCGATGGCGATACACTTAGATACATGTGATTCCGATATAGATATAATTGGATGGATATGTCGAAACTAGATGGCCGCGGCCTGCATGTCGCGCCTTGTGACGAGGCATGGACACTAAAAAAAAATATATAGTATAACGAAAAACTTTAACCAAAAAACTTAAGCAAAAATCTTAACCAAAAACTTTAACCAAAAAACTTAACCAAAAACTTCAAAGTAATTTGACCTTGACATTGGGCACAGGGGCCGCACGGGAGGGGGGTAGAATGAAAATATAGATGATGATAAACACCCATGTGAAGTTTCAAGGTAATGGGCAAAGAAGTTGCAGAGATATAGTATAACAAAAAACTTTAACCAAAAAACTTAACCAAAAAACTTAACCAAAAAACTTTAACCAAAAACTAAAACATAACCTTAAAACCAATCTTCAAAGTAATTTGACCTTGACATTGGGCACAGGGGCCGCACGGGAGGGGGGGGGGGGGGTGGGGGGGGGGGGGTAGAATAAAATATAGAATGATGATAAACACCCATATGAAGTTTCAAGGTAATGGGCAAAGCAGTTGCAGAGATATAGATAACGAAAAACTTTAACCAAAAACATTTAACCAAAAAACTTAACCAAAAAACTTAACCAAAAACTTTAACCAAAAAACTTAACCAAAAACTTCAAAGTAATTTGACCTTGACATTGGGCACAGGGGCAGCACGGGAGGGGGGTAGAATGAAAATATAGATGATGATAAACACCCATGTGAAGTTTCAAGGTAATGGGCAAAGCAGTTGCAGAGATATAGTATAACGAAAAACTTTAAAAACTTTAACCAAAAAACTTAACCAAAAACCTTAACCAAAAACTTTAACCAAAAAACTTAACTAAAAAACTTCACCAAAAACTTTAAACAAAGAACTTAACCAAAAACTTCAAAGTAATTTGACCTTGACATTGGGCACAGGAGCCGCACAGGAGGGGGTAGAATGAAAATATAGATGATGATAAACACCCATATGAAGTTTCAAGGTAATGGGCAAAGCAGTTGCAGAGATGTAGTATAACGAAAAACTTTAACCAAAAAACTTAAGCAAAAAACTTAACCAAAAACTTTAACCAAAAAACTTAACCAAAAACTTCAAAGTAATTTGACCTTGACATTGGGCACAGGGGCCGCACGGGAGGTGGGTAGAATCAAAATATAGATGATGATAAACACCCATGTGAAGTTTCAAGGTAATGGGCAAAGCAGTTGCAGAGATATAGTATAACGAAAAACTTTAACCAAAAACTTTAACCAAAAAACTTAACCAAAAAACTTAACCAAAAACTTTAACCAAAGAACTTAACCAAAAACTTTAACCAAAAAACTTAACCAAACAACTTAACCAAAAAACTTAACCAAAAACTTTAACCAAAGAACTTAACCAAACACTTTAACCAAAAAACTTAACCAAACAACTTAACCAAAAACTGTAACCGGACACACGTACGCCAAACGGCCGACTATATCGCGCTTTCCGCAAGCGGGCGCGACAAAAAACAATGGGCATGACTGTGTAGACATATCAAACATCAAACGTGAACTGTCCGCTTGATCTTTTACATAATATGCATACTGTTGTGGTTTTATTGAAATAGCTAGATGTTTGGTGTTGCTTTTGCATATATGCAGTGCTACATGCATATACATATATTCAGGACACGTGTCCAGTACACATAAGTATGATTGTGCGACACATGCTTACATGTAGTTACAACCTTAACGACAATGAAGTTATGCAATAGAAAAAAGGTCAATCGGATGTGTCACATTGAAATGACTATACAAGCCATTGCCTTCAAGTACATGTATGTGTTATCATACATGAACACGTGGTTATGTGTCTAATATCTTTCTTGTGTGAATGCTATATTGTTTGTCATATACTACATTTGTTTATTAATATGAGTCAGCTCTAAATTAACAAGTCCATGTCAGACCATTATTATGCCCCAGCATATGAAGTATGTCGAGGGGTATATAGTTATATCCTTTCCGCCTGGTCGTCCGTCCGTCCTCCGTCCGTAAGTCGAAAACATAACGCCAGGTGAAGGCTAATAACTTCCGTTTCCTTTCACGAAACTTTATACTTCACACATGCATTGCTCTGATGGTCCTCCTCTATCATGCTGTACCAAATCCACCATCGTCTGACCCAGGTTAGACTCAATGTCAATGCCATAGACTTAGAAACTATTTGGTAGTCGGTAGAGGCGGCGGCCAGGGTATCCGTAAGCCCTAGCTCACTTGTTCTAGTTTGCATGTGTCAGGAAGACAGCATACTAGCTACCAGTATATATTTGTTTTGATTTCTTCAATACACTGCCAGTGAAAGAATAATGTTAACATCTAATCGATTTGGAAATGCAGAATTCTGTGTATGTATTACACGTACAGTCAACAGTTGAAATTAGCAGAAATTCCTAATGCAAAAACATGTGGGTGGGGCAATTTTTGTTATATTTTAATTCCAATTTCCATATAATGAATAATTTGTACCTGCTACATGTTTTGATATGCTTTGTAATACAATATATTCTGTAAACATTCCATCAAAACACAAGTAGAAGGTCCAGATACAGTGCAGTGTCGTTTTTGTCGAAATCATATGTAACAAAAAAGTAAAAAATGACATGTATATTGTAAATGCAAAAAAAATATAAAATTACATTTTTTATTTTTGTAGGCTTTTAGTATGTCATTCAGACATGTTTGTATAATACAAAAATGTAAAAAAAACTTTTGTTGCAATTTGTTTTGGGTTTTGCCCTTTATGCTGCTAACTTACATGGACTATTAGTATAGCGTTTTATATGGTATGCGGAAGCAGATCCCATCTGCACAGTGTGTACTTATCTTTGAATATGTGTAATGATGTATATTATACAGTTATTGTCTTTTGAGGAAGTTTACACGATTTAAGGCCGAGGTGCACACCGACTAAAAAGACAATAATTATTTTATTATACTACCCACAGGTGCGGATCTGGAGGAGTTTACATATATCACAGTTTACCACCAGTTGGGAGTCTGAATTTAAATGCCTTAAAACAATAGGAAAGTGAATTTCCGGACATCTAGATTTCAAAATCTTTAAGGGCGGGGGGGGGGGGGGGTGGCGGTTGGGGGCATGCACCCGGACCCCCCCCCCCCCCCCCCCCCCCCCCCCCCCCCCCCCCCCCCCACCCCCCCCCCCCCCACCCCCCCCCCCCCCCCCCCCCCGCTAGCATACTCGTTCCACTGCATGGAGCTCGAAAATAGGACCCCCCCCCCCTCCTCCCCGTTCCCCAAATGCTGGATCCGCCCCTGACCCATATCACAGAACGTATATGATACAATAACGCACGATATGTCTCGTGTTTTGGTTGCGTGATCAGTGACACGCGCATGCTGCTCTACCTGAATATCAGTCTCGGGCTCGTCTCGTTGCGCGAGAAGAGTCCGAGAGTGTTATTCACATTTCGAATAACATTCTCGGACACTTCTCGCGCAACCGAGAGAAGTCAGAGACTGGCATATAGGTTAGACTATACCAAATGGCGCGAAATCGCCCAGGAGGCATAAGTAGTCCGGTATAAAAAAAATAGTGCGTGCGTTTTGAGGTCACAGACACAGTTTGCAAATCTGGATCCATTACTACCCAGTTTCACTTGAGGAACATTTTGGGGTGCTTTTAACACCAGTGTTCAGCATATTTGTGGCATTTAAAAGAAAACAATGAACCTGTTGGTCACGTGATGCAAACAGAGTTTCCGTGGCCAAAAAATGTAAACACTATTGGGTGATATGACGAGGCTGAAGTTTTCTTTCTTAGGAGTAAGTAAACCTATTGTTTAAGTCATGCAGAACCAGTACAGACTGGCTGCAGGTCATGTACAAGTAGGTCCCACCGCATACATACGATTAATGAAAGTAGGAGAGACTGGCCTTATTGGATGGCATTCGGTTAAATGATATAGTAAAACTATTTGGTGTGGTCTAACCTATAAGGTGGGCCTAGGCCCTACGTGAGATATGTTTTTTTTGTAGAATTTGAAGTTGGAAGTTTATGTTTCTTGTAGCTATATCTCTTTGAACACAATTTAAAGTTACTGCGACAAGAGTAATCGATCGAACTCCGCGATGCAACACATTTTGTTCTTTTCGTATCGCAGACGGACAATTATCGCCTTCAAAATCTTCTAAAATCTTTATTTCTCAGCTTTATTTGTCAAATATAATATCCCAGTGTATGTAAATTACCTGTAGGTGATTGGGCTTGGAATGTGACAGTAAAAATCACCAAAAAAGTCATTGTAGTGTGTTTTTCAGTTTGTTTGCATTGATAGTGGGTGCCTGGTCGACAATTAGGAAGTTCGGGAAAGTGGCGTGACATCACGACTCTGTTCCAAAATTTGCCAAAATTAGGCGTAAGTGTATTGTTTTCGCGTATCGGTATAGTACCAATACACTAGCACTCAGAAAACATTGTTTTTCCTTTCCTCCTGTGTCATAAAACAAATGTATTGACTGACCGTTCCAAGCCAGTACCCTTTTGTCTGTCGACCATTCCAGAGTGGCATACATATTGGTATAGTTTGAGTGATGAGTCTTTATATGTAGAATGGTTAGCTATAACACTATTTAGGGTATGTTATGTGATTTTATGGACTGTTGTGCTTTTAATCCATTATCTATTAAAATTCTCCATATTTCTGTAGTAGCGCAATTTAAGGCAGCATGTGGACAGTCACATGGTGGAGTTACACAGCTGCTGTGTGACAACCATTTGAGATATTTGCTCCAAACTTGGTACTGTATCAAGGAATAGCACCTAGTTTTGAATAGTGAACATTGTAGACAGATTTGTAGTGAAACTGGTACACTTATATGTTAGACTATACCAAATGGCGCGAAATCGCATAAGTAGTCCGGTATAAAAAAAATAGTGCGTGCGTTTTGAGGTCACAGACACAGTTTGCTTGCAAATCTTGATACATTACTACCCAGTTTCACTTGAGGAACATTTTGGGGTGCTTTTAACACCAGTTTTCAGCATATTTGTAGCATTTGAAAGAAAACACTGAACCTGTTGGTCACGTGATGTAAACAGAGTTTCCGTGGCCAAAAAAATGTAAACACTATTGGGTGATATGACGAGGCTGGAGTTTTCTTTCTTAGGAGTAAGTAAACCTATTGTTTAATTCATGCAGAACCGGTACAGACTGGCTGCAGGTCACAGCATCCATACGATTAGTGAAAGTAGGAGAGACTGGCCTTATTGGATGGCATTCGGTTAAATTATATAGTAAAGCTATTTGGTGTGGTCTAACCTATGTGTCCGCAATCATGTGACCGGAAATTGAACAATCTCATTGATTTAAATTGTCAGTCATTTAATAATATACAATTGTATTACACTCTTGCAAATTATTTGCACGGGTTTCACTGTGAAAGAAAACCCGTAATCAACTCTTTACAAATAATACGCCGTGAAGGGAACACCCGTGATTGCGCGCCTGTTTTCTTGGAAACCACGAGCTACCATGCAAAATGTTTAAGTTTTATTACAGTCAAAATAAAGTTATTTGCAAATTTGGAAAGGGTCTCGACTAATCTAGAATGTTAATGTGATTGAACACATTCCAAACATGCACTCAAATATATCTGGTTCATAGAAACAGCTGCGTAATTTGGATTTCAAAAAGTTTACATGACGTCACATTTGACGTCACACAACGTAACGTCAAAACGCGGGAAAACACATCATTGTATAACTATTCATGCGCACATCACAATTCATTGAGTATACTGTCACTCAAAAATAGACTAAATGTGCATATATATTCGCCGTAGAAGTGTAATAAATAGGTTATTCCATCGTACATATTTGAATAGCGGAAATAATACACTCGTGTCCGTCGGCGTCCGTGCAAGCAACTCGTTCGCTACGCTCACTCGTTGCTTACCCAGAAGCCGACGCACACTCGTGTATTATTTCCCGCTATTCAAAATGTACGAAATATCCTCTATATTGTCTTTTGAGGAGGTGTACATGAGTTTTACGGACCTGAGAAGTGATGTTCACCGACGCCGAATCACAGGTGGAAGACTCGGACCTATGACACCAAAAAAATGCCTATTAAAAAAATCCCATTACCCCACCCACTTGGTATCGTACATTACCATCTTCTATTTATAGAAGGTGGGTATGAATATGGCTATTATAGAAAGAGCCCTCTATTTTCCGATTCGCACAAACACAATAAACATCGATTAAATGTATGAAATAATGTCTCTGGCAATCGATAAAGGTATTAGGTGTGTGAATATACTCACTTCAAATCGCTGTTTCAAGTATTTATTGAGTTATTCGCGTTTTGATTACCCCATCCAAAGCGAAAGTTGCGTGTACGAAAGAATCTCACACAGAATCGGAGGCCGTCCGGCGTGGCTTATCGGTCATATTTGGCCGATAGCTGATCGCCAGCTCAAACTAAAGTGGTGCACCGTGACCATATACATTAGAAACTCCAACCATACAAAGTTCGTCCAATTGTGATCTTTCACCGATCTAAAAAACACTTTTTTGTCTAATTTCGTTCATTATCTGGAACCGGGTCAATGCACCATCTTCCATAATACAACCGGAAGCGTCTATGTAAAGTACATCTCTGATTGGCTAAATCTAAACTGTAATGACGTCATTCAACCTATTTCGGGATTCCCGAAGACATAATCTGATAGTACGCAAATCATGAATGAAAGTAGAAAAAAGGTGTTTTTTAGATCGGTGAACGATCACAATTGGACGAACTTTGTATGGTTGGAGTTTCTAATGTATATGGTCATGGTGCACGACTTTAGTTTGAGCTGGCGATCAGTTATTGGTCAAATATGACCGATAATCCACGCCGGATGGCCTCCAATTCTGTGTGAGATTCTTTCGTACACGCAAATTTCGCTTTGGATGGGGTATACACAATGCGAATAACTGAATAAATGCTGGAAAGAGCGATTTGAAGTGAATATATTCACACACCTATCGGTGACCTAATACCTTTATCGATTGCCAGCGACATAAATCATACATGTAGTCGATGTGTATTGTGTTTGTGCGAGTCGGAAACGAGAGGGCTCTTTCTATAATGGCCACAATGTTATCCACCTTTCTTTATATAAGATCGTAATGTACGAGACCAAGTGGGTGGGGTATTGTGATTTTTTTTTAATAGGCATTTTTTTGGTGTCATAGGTCCGAGTCTTCCACCTGTGCGCCGATTAAGGCGGAGGTGAACATCACTTTTCAAAATATTTCTGGCCAATATTTTTCCAAATATCCGGCCGAAAAAAAATGTGTTCACCTTTTTTTGTTTCACACAATTTTCAATAATTATTTAAAAAAAATGTTTTTTTTAAATTTTAAAATATTTTTTTCAAAATATCCGGCCGAAAAAATATTTGTTCACTTTTTTTTGGTTTCACACAATTTTCAATAATTATTTAAAAAAAAATGTTTTTTAAATTTTTAAATATATTTTTCAAAATATCGGGCCGAAAAAAATATTTGTTCACTTTTTTTTGGTTTCACACAATTTTCTATAATTATTTTTGAATTTTAGGGTCCCCCAAAATTTTTTACGTATGCGCTCTAAGGAGGTGAACAATAGGTTTGTTTACATGAATAAACACATCTCGGACCGGTCTCGCGGTCCGAGAGTGCTTATTCGTGTAAACAAACCGTTCAGAGGTCTACAATAAATTTGTATATAATCACGTGGTCGTGTTTCGGTCAATGAGAATGACTGAACTACTTAGTCATATAATAATAGCGTATGTTTATTTTATTTTCATTCTACTATCATGGTGGGCAATCACACCATGCACGCCTTCTTCATAGGCCCGTTACCAGCCTACGTTTTCCTAAAATACGGTATTACCACAAACACTATTTCAATAAGTATGCTTCAATATACAATTATTGTCTTTTGATGCGGTGTACATGAGATTTACGGACCTGAGAAAAGTGATGTTCACTGACGCTGAAGGCGGAGGTGAACATCACTTTTCAAAGGTCAGTACATCTCATGTACACCGAAAGACCATACTTGTTTTATTATATGACCATTACTATACCACGAATATTCAGATAATCAGGAATAGTCACTAACAGTGTAAACACAATAACAATTACATGTGTCAGATTTACGCATGCGCTCTAAGGAGGTGAACAATAGGTTTGTTTACATGAATAAACACATCTCGGACTGGTCTCGCGGTCCGAGAGTGCTTATTCGTGTAAACAAACCGTTCAGATGTCTACATTCAATTTGTAGATAATCACGTGGCCGTGTTTCGGCCAATGAGAATGACTGAACTACTTAGTCATATAATAATAAAGCGTTGACACCCCGGGAACATGCGTACGGTACTAGCATCAGCTGATGACCCCCTACTCATAGTTGTAGCAGTTTCGCAGTTATTTCGAGAAAACTTTCTCGAAATAACTTTGAAACTGCTACAGTTGTGAGGACGTTTTCATGTTATGTATGGGGATCTGTGTTTTGTTACATCACCATTTCACCTGTAGTTGAAATGCATGCACAGTGGAACCACTCCAAACCGGACACCCTGGGAAGTCCCAAGGGTGTCCGGTTTGGAGGTGTTCCACTGCACATGAGACACGTGAGCACTTCATGACACATGCTAGTGTTTTGCAATCATGATAATGATAATAAAAGTCATTGTAATCAGAGATACATAACAGCGAAACACATCTAAGTTAAACATCCACATTTCCCAGAGTGTCCGGTTTAGAGGGGTCCCACTGTACTATAGATAGAAGCGGGCACTTAAACCAGGTGTGTGCATGACCTATTTCTGTCGACTGTTATATACGATATTAATAACTGTGACACGTTGTAACAGAAATGTATAGAGCGACTAGGTGCAGATGTAAGCAGCGTATCTACACACCTACTAAACAGGAGATACAGTGTTTGTCATGGTTATCATATTGATTGATCAGTGAAACATGTCTCATTTGATGTAGCGAGTCATACATGGAAGGATAATTTATATGTGGCCGCGAAACTGGTCGCGAAACACATAAGCCCCATTTCTCCAGTCACAGCCACATGTGGCTGTGACTGGAGAAATGGGGCTTATGTGTTTCGCGACCAGTGTAGATCCAGATCAGCCTGTGCATCCGACGCACAGTCTGATCAGGATCTGCACTGTTCGCCATTCCGTCAATGAAACATCGATCATGCTTTTAACAAGAAATATAGATCGCTACCAGACTACAGGAATGTGCTATTTGATCAGGAGCTACACTGATCACAAATCCCATAAGCCCAATACTCCAGCCATAGCCACATATGTTTTGCGATCAGTGTAGATACAGGCCATGTACACAGCAAAGTAAGCCGCATATACAATTCATATGGACAAAATCATATGATGTTCATACGTAAAACATATAAAAACATATGAATTGTATATGAAATTCATATGAAAAGAGCCGATATGAAATTCATATGAAAAACATATGACATTCATATGCCACACATTTTGTAGTGTAACAAGGTTTACTTTCATGAATACAAAAAATAGACATGAATTATTTGAACATATTGATACTGTGTATCTGTGTCTCGCATAAATGAGTTAACCATTTTACCCTTTCAGTAACTGAAATGGATTTTGATATGTTAATTGTACAACCAATCCAACCAACAAAATGGACTAATCCATTTATGAAAAAGAGGGTATTTTTTTTTGTTCTCAAAAATATTAAAATTACTTTCAAAAAATGCAGATCCTGATTAGAGGGCTCGTTACGAGCCGTCTCATCTGGATCTGCACTTTTTGCATAAACCGCTATATCGGGCTTTCAGGTTCAAGGGTAAAGTCGAACAACGCATGACTAACTGTTTTATAATTTTACTGCACACATTCATGTGACTCACTTATGCTATCATTTACCACTTACATGTAGACGTTATTAAATACAACCACTACAAAGTTGCCGAAATCAAATGCTAATACAACGATTGTAACTAAGTCTTGCACTAACTACTGTC
The DNA here is from genome assembly GCA_029237695.1 of Conchocele bisecta. NCBI lineage: Eukaryota > Metazoa > Mollusca > Bivalvia > Lucinida > Thyasiridae > Conchocele > Conchocele bisecta. The sequence continues at coordinate 65,956,816 of CM055266.1, forward strand.
TGTTTCACGAAACCTGCCTAAAATGTTACGGCCATATAAACAATGCAAAAACAATATTTTTTTCCAATAATATTACATTTTATCAAAATTTAAGATCGAGCCTTCTTTTTATTTCGTAAAATGTGGAGAAAAAAAGAAGATTTTATTAAGAAAAATGGATTGTCTATGGGAATTTAACATGGGGGAAAAGGAGGTGAAGGAGATTGGGAAGGAGACAAAAAACGAAAAAAGTTTGTAAATTCACTGAACATTTGGGCATGTTTCGTGAAACAGACAGTAGTCGTGAAACTTGCACATGGGACGCTACGTACGCTGGTCAAACCCCCAAATAAACCCCACTTCGTCGTGACACCCCACATAATGAAATGTTATGACAATAAAATAATGAAACTTACCTCATTACGTGGAGTAGGATCACCATTGCAGCATATGTAACGTGTGTACCCACGGTCGGATATACCTGAAATATGGCGATCACTTCACCTATTTCAACACCGTGTATATTTACGATGGCGCGACCAGGATATAACGTTCCGGAGTCACGTCTATATTGGATAGTTCACAGTCACGGATCGAGAAATAACGCGCATTTCGGTCGTAGACAGGAGAAAAACGGTCATATCGTAACAATTGTTGACTATTTACATTTGCAGTTTGGCTCCGGATTGAGAAAAGTGGCCTTACGGCGTGTTTTGCGATCAGCATAGGCGCAGATCAGCCTGCGCATTCGCGCAGTCTGATTAGCGCCTACGCTGTTCGTCAGTCAGTCGTGAAGAAGATTTACTATCGCCATACGGTGAGACAATAACGTGACTGTGAAATATGATCATGATCTGCTATTGTTGGACATGACGCCAGGTCCGCGTGTTTTCGTCGCAGGCACATTTTCAAGTAACCTCGTGTCCAAACGCATTTGAAGAGGTCAGTCAACGTGTCTACTAAATATGTATCATGTTAACAACACAAATGTCAGATAGTATTATTGCAGAAGCACAGCAACATAAATTGAAACTGTACTAATCACATAGAGCATGTTTTCTATACTGGTCTCACTTGCATATTTATGACACTGCTGTACAGTAGAACCTCTCTAAACCGGACACCATACCATATCATGTTTATGTCTGCTTAATCGTTTGTGTTTGTTGTCAACTCCGTTGATAACGTCTGTTCATGATCGCAAACCACATATACCTATTTTGCGGTGCTCATGTGCATGATTTACAGTGGAGCCTCTCTAAACCGGACACCCTGGGGACCTCCCAGGGTGTCCGGTTTAGAGAGGTTCCACTGTATTATGAGTTTAATACCCTGTGTTATTGCACTACGGTTGTTATTGCACCGCCCGGTTTATGCAATGAATTATGTTTGACGTCTCCGATTGGCTGAATGGCGGTCACGTGATCCGCACAGTCTGATCGGGGAATATGCTGGGCGCTAACTGTGCAAAGTGTCCTTTCTCAGCCGTCGCTCGGATTATTCTACAAACTATTCTAAATAATTTATCCCGTCAACACTGCGTATGTGCAGTGAAACACGGTGCCGTGAAACATTTTTGATATCCTGTCAATACGATTTGGAGATGCGGCTGAGGTTATTTTTTTTGCATTTTAAAGTTATTTGTAATGTTGACGGGATAAATAGAATAGTAGGTTAGTGCCGTGAATGGGCAAATTATCTGGCGCGGCACGGAAACGGGATGTGCTCGGTAGAGCCTCGCCCATCCCGTTTCCTAAGCCTTGCCAGATATTCTCCCCATTCACGGCACTAACCTACTATTGTCTATATACGTAATACATGTACATGTATATGTGTCACGATCTGACATAACCCAGTCTGTTCCAACCCGGCTCTGACAGTACAGTGGGACCTCTCTAAAGCAGACACAAACAAACAACAACTGTGATCTTATTTGTTATGAGTGTCTTTATCATTTATCTCAGGTGATAATGTCTGTTCGTGATCACATAGCACACAAATATGGCTCAGAATGATCAAATGCCTGATTTACAGTGAAACCTCTCTAAACCGGATACCCTGGGGACCTCCCAGGGTGTCCGGTTCAGAGATGTTGCACTGTACATAACTTACAAATGTATATTGCCGATATTGATTTCGAATATATGTCATAATGTCCGTAAATTACGTTGAAAATTGAGGCAAAAGTCAGTCCCAGAGCCCATGCGAATGCCAATCTGGGTTTACACTGGTGGCAAGTTCTCAGACACACTTATTGGGCCCCGTTACACTCATAGTCAGTAATTCGTTAGTCAAATGAGACAAGCCATGTGATTTTGTACCTAAGGACTGGGTCCCAAGATGTGCAATTATTCGTGAAAATATTTACAGAGACCGTAATATTTTCCGTAAATAACCCCGAAAGTTGCCGAGATTTTCATTGCAAATGCGGAATTCCGCATTTGCTATGAACATTTCGTCAACTTTCAACGTCATTTAAGGAACATATCGTAAATTTTGTAAATATTTTTTTCCGAGATATCGCACATCTTAGGTACAAAATCACATGGCTCGTCTCAAACGCGCCTAAATAATGTATGCATGTTTACGTGTCCAATAAACGACTATATCGAGACAGAGAGACAATTCTTACATATGTCCATTAGGCGACCAACAGATAACAAGTTAATTTAATTACAAAGGACAGCATCGGTATCAGTCTGTAAGGTTTATTTACCTTGTGCTCATTGGAATAAATTCAATTTGCAAACAGAATACATGTATTTGGGTGAGTGTTTTGTGTAAGTTGCATATTCGGTAGCGTGTAATAATTCCAGCACAAACATATTTACACAATTCCCTAACATTTGATTGGCCCGTAGCAAGTCTCTGTCCAAAATTTATATCCCAGTAAACTCCCACGCCGAACTACTTTCCGTAACCGTGAGGCGCAGTTAAATAATTCTTAAGAAAACGCAAAATAAACGCATTTTCTTGATGAATTTATTTCAAATGCTGTAATTATAAGGAATGAATGGCCTTTTTGTGGAATTTATCGGGGATATAAGCTTGGAAAATTCGCGGGAATACTGGACGAGGCCTTAAAAAATTACAATTTTCGAAAAAATAATAAAAAAAAAATCTATTTTTGTTTTCGTTTTTTATCGCTTCGTCCAGTATTCCCGCGACTTTTCCAAGTTTATACCCCGATAAATTCCACAAAAAAAAGGCCATTCATTCCTATAATAAGTCTGATTAATGTTACATGCTATTCGCCGACAATGGGTAGCATGGCCGTAGACACCACCACGGCTGCCACTATTTTGGCTCTAGAACGCAGGAAACACCCACCATGTCGAGGTCTAGGTTGATTTATTTCGGGAGGGGGAGGGCCCCAGGGCCGTGGCATTATCTGTTTCGCTGCTACGAGCCTGTGTGGTCCTGGTGCACAGAATTGCCATGGTCAACAGTGATGACAAAGCAATACGTTTATTGATTGCCACAACCAACATGCGGTAATTTAATTTATAGAACAAGTATTATTGTGCATAAAATAAATATGGGCGAAACTTGAAGGGGTCAGTGGAATAACAGGTAAATGACGCGTGGCTGGCATGGTAAAATGGTTATAAGTTTCCTAATTATGTTTGTGTATATAAACCAGTAGAAAGTCAGAGAACTATAATGAAAAGGCCATGTACGACTTCGTACGACTAAAATGTTCGTAAGTGCACATTTAGGATTGTCTGGAAATGTCAATTGATGGATTTACATTTATTGAGCATAGGCTGCATATGCAGCCTATACTCAATAAATGTAAATCCAATACTTGTTTACAAGCAAACATTGTTATAAATGTGAAATTTACAGAATATCATAATTTTGCACTTACGAACATTTTAGTCGCACGAAGTTTAGTGAAACGGCCCCTGGGGTCCGTTTCACTAAACTTCTTACGACAAAAATGTTCGTACGAAGATTTCTAAGAATTTGCTTCCCACAGTAACGTGTTTCTCTAATACTACCAGTTTATACCTACACGTTCATGTCATTAAATGTAGCACATCCACGAAAGATTTTCCAAAATTGAATGTCAGAACCAATGTTATTGTGTGTTTCAATTTTGCACTTACGAACTTCTTAGTCGTACGAAGTTTAGTGAAACGGGCCTCTGGTCGTTATTGGCGGTGTCGGACTTTTTGCTGGTTTCTCAAAATACATGTACTTAGGAAACGGTTTATCATTTTACAATCCCTGCTACGCATTATTCGCATGTGAATCGATTAAGAGGGCTAAATCCGTCTTGGAGTTAGCCCCCTTCTTCCACGGACCCCTTCAATACGTATGATTATGTGACTCAGGATTATTGAGCTTGCTCAATAAATGTAAATCCATCAATTGCAGGGGACATGGATTTTTTTTATTAATTCGTTCCCACGAAATAACAATTCGTTCCCTCAATATAACAATTCGTTCCCACGATATAACAATTTGTTCCCTCGAATTATCAATTCGTTCCCACGAAATGGCAATTCGTTCCCTCAATTTAACAATTCGTTCCCTCGAATTAACACGGGAACGAATTGTTAATTCGTGGGAACGAATTGTTAAATTGAGGGAACGAATTGATAATTAAATTAATAATTCTACGTCCCCTGCGGGGCTCCATATGATCTACACTGGTCTTTGCTGGTCAGGATCTACACTGGTAAAACTATGAATAACACCCAATTTGTCGCGGCGGTCATGAAATGGAAACTGGCACTGCCAACCATGGGCCGGACTCATAAGTTGTTGACGTCAACCGACTCCGTCGAATTTAGGTCAGACGAAATTACGCCGAATGCTTACATCAATTAGTCCCGAGTTAATGAACTTGTGTACGGAGTTGTGGTCGGAATGTTGATTAGGAGCGCGACAGTCACTGTAAGACACGAGAGGGTTGGGATGGGGTCTGCTCGTGGAACGATTTAAATGTCACTGGCGACCAGTGTAACCCCAGATCAGACTGCGCATCGCGCGCAGTCTGATCTGGGGCTACACTGTTCGCTGTTTGAATCACACATGATGATAACAACGAACAGGTGACAGGAGTGGGCTACATGATCTGGATATACAATTGCGAAAACGAACGCAGGAAACGTAAATTGTCATCTGCTGTCGATTTCTGTTTTCTCTTTTTCTCAATAAAAACATGGCTTGACAACACTGAACACTCATTTCCATTGGAAATGATTATAAAGTGTTGTCAAAACATGGTTTTGATGAGAGAACAAATGTAAAATAAAAATAAACAGCAGACGACAAATTATAATTCAGCATTGTTTCGTTCATGATGTGTTAATATGCATACAATTATTAATAGTGTAAATGAAATGGATTTGTTTAGCAAAATAGTTTCGCAAAGGAGTGCCTGTAAGCACCTATCTACTTAATGAACACTAAATTGCCTCTTCGGTGACAAACATGGGAACAAAACCGTCGAGTCTCGTCAGAATCCGAACGGTAGTATAATACATTTAGGTCAGACGAAATTACGCCGAATGCTTACATCAATTAGTCCCGAGTTAATGAACTTTTGTACGGAGTTGTTGTCGGAATGTTGATTAGGAGCGCGACAGTCACCGCAAGACACGGGAGGGTTGGGATGGGGTCTGCTCGTGGAACGATTTCAATGTCACTGGCGACCAGTGTAGCCCCAGATCAGACTGCGCATCGCGCGCAGTCTGATCTGGGGCTACACTGTTCGCTGTTTGAACCTATTGACCAACGACCATCGTAATCTGTCTACACTGACCACTGACTACTGTGACCAATTGGACACAATCTGGGACACGGCTAATCTCGGATCGGCACATGTTCAAGGAACGACGCCCCGTTACAAATCAGGGGCCCGTTTCACTAAACTTCGTACGACTAAAATGTTCGTAAGTGCAAAATTATGATAGTCTGTAAATTTCAAATTAACAATGTTTGCTTGTAAATAATTATTCGATTTACATTTATTGAGCATAGGCTGCATATGCAGCCTATGCTCAATACATGTAAATCCATAAATTGACATTTACAGACGATCTTAAATTTGAACTTACGAACATTTTAGTCGTAAGAAGTTTAGTGAAACGGGCCCCTGATTTGTAACGGGGAGTCGTTCCTTGTACATGTGCCCAGACGTGTTAAAACCAAATACCGATTATCCAATTCATGATCCCAGCTCCAGATAAGGAATTAGTCATTGAGTATTGTCACTCAATCATTTTTGAAGCAATTGGGTATTTCAAAATTTTAATTGGGTAACATAAAACCACACTACTGTTTACACAAAGTCATCAACAGACAGCAATTATTGAATAGTTTGCTTCGAAATGAAAACATGTCTTGGCATTTCATTAGAATTGTCTCCATGTGTTTTCATGGAAACTAAGAAAAATATGAAAAGTATTTAAGCAAATACGCAGCTTATCTGGAGCTCTGATGATCTCAGGTCAGTATCTGCTGGGAGCCTTGTACATGTAGTTCACAAATCGAGGACAAAACTACTAGTATTCGACGGTACTTTCTCGCATTCTGCTACACAATTATGGAATTCGTTAAATCCGAGTATCAGGAATAGTAAAACTGTCAATAAATTTAAAATGTCAACTAAACATTAAATAATTATACAATCCAATGCGAATCCATCGTAGTTTACGCCCCTCGTAGTTAATGTTAGTTAATGCATAGTTATTTTCTAATGCACTCTATAAATATCACGCAATCTGATTGGCTGATGGTCATACATTACAGGTATATCATTGTTGATGAACGGTCGCAAATTATATCGGCATTGTGCAATAGGAGAATGAACTAATTAGGTTAAACTCACCGCCTCATCGTCTCCTTCATTTAATCCACATATTTCGACTGTATGGCATATATTAGTAAATTCGGAAACAAATGGGCCAACGGCCATTGGCCTGATCATTTATGGGCACATGCCCGGGTATGGAAGGTCTCCGAGCCATTTCCCACCCTTAAATATAAGGATACAGTCGCAAATTATACGTGCAAATTATACAGTAAGGATAGGCGGGCAGACAGAATAATCACATGACTTAGATTAGGCCTATCCAAAAAAGTGTTTGTTTAGGGGAACGGGCTAGGTAGTGTAGGTAGGGATCTTATTTTTTTTTTTTTTTTTTTTTTATAAATGATGCTGTAAATCGTTAAATACAACATGTACATTGTTTACTTTACATGCCATTAGCTGTAGTATGAATATTAATTAAGCTCATAATTCATTGTATATTCTGGTGGATATTTTGCATCAAAAGAACACACATAATGCACATGAAACTGTACATCCTGTATGGAATATAATATATTATGTCAAACATTATCAATTGTAGTGTTTAATTCAAACCCAAAAGCCATCTGTAAATGCACATGAACTAGTGCTGAGAATAAATAAGACTTGACCCAAAACTTAATCCATGGTTTAATGCCGAAGACGCTGATGCACAGGTGTTTGTTTGTTTTATGTTGGGGTTTAACGGCCGTTCAACAGATAAGGTCATTTAAGGCCGGGTCAATGAGTTTAGTACTAAATCCCATATATTGCCTGTAGAAATGGGGGGGGGGGGGTGGGGGGGGGGGGGGGGGGCCCAAAATCAGAACTGAATATTTACAATAAGAAAACTATATATTCAGCCCTGAAATCAGAATAATCCTGATGTGATGCCTGATTTCTACACATGAGCACTGCTCGCAATACAATGGTATCATGTCCGCAAACACTGATGAACTAGCTATAGGGAAAATGTCACATGTTCGTCTTTCTGGAGAATGTTGGCATACATCTATGTTTATACGTAACAAGATGCGAGTCCCACTAGACGAAACCCCAGCCATCGTGCCAATTGGCAATTTCTGTTGTTGTTGTTGTTGAGTGTAGGCTTACGGTGCTGTCCGGTGATTTCGCGCAGCTAAGGAAACAATAACGTAACCGATCTATAAATATCGCATATTCAGACCTACAACTTTACATGCATAATAACTCGCAATTTCGCCGTATTTCTACGAAATATCATGCAATAAAACAAAGTGCATCAATGTAAACGGCCGCCATTTGTGAACTCGCGTTGGGTATTCCCCGAAAATCTGGATGTCCGGTGTACTTGCGCAGTGCAATTTTAGTGACGTCAGTTAATTATATTTGTCTATGGTGGCCAATATACGCCAACATGACTGTCATTTCTACGTTCAGGGAAGAGGGTCAATAAGTCAGCATGTGATAAATTACAGTCAGGGAACAAATTATTGACAGTATAACACATCCAGCGTAGATTAATACCCAGGTTAATGCAAGTACTCAAAATACTACAACTAAAAATATTCTAACAAGTTTGGGCTTCCATACATTGAAAGTTTTGTAGTAGTTTCCCCAAATGACGTCATTTGTATGTTTTAATATACTCGATCCGGGGGCCAACTATTTCATTCACAAAACAGAGGTAAACATGGTTTTGACAGACGATGTCTTCTGCAAAATGTGATCTGTTTTTGGCGGGAGACATACTGTCTCCACGCTATTGGGATCGTGATTCTGGCCGTTTGCACGGGTCTACGGAAGTGGCTCTCTGTTCATCGGGGGACGTCTCAATAGGCTCAATTTGCGTTCGCAATTAACAACAGTCAGGTGACATTTAAAGTCAGCGAGTGAACTGAAAGCAAGTTATTAATAGCAACGGCAATGCTCAACATTATGTGTAAAATAGTTGGCATGCCCAACTTTACTTTTGAAGAGAACAATTTGCTGTTATTGAGACGCCCGCCGTATCGTGTACCACGCAGTCGCAATGCGACGTCGAAGGCCATTTCTTTTTCATATTGTGGTTTACGGGCGATTTTGGAAAAATTACCCTCTGGGTGAGCGAAACAAAATTCATGAAAACATTTGGCGTTCATGCAGCATACACGTATGTAGGCCTACGCCCAGTCATAATTTTGAAAAGATTTCACACACCTCCAGAGTTCCTGTTTGGTATGCAATTTGGATTACTCGGTTTGTATCCCTATTCTGCAAAGTGCCGATTGATTTTGGCCAAATAAACATACTAAAAATATGAAAATTTCCCCGTTTTTTTTCTTCACATTACGAAAAACCTATGCTGCCAAAAATATTTTTTGAACGCACAAACATTTTGGCAGAGGGCACCTCTCACCATACCCGTATAAAGGCGTATATCACCATTTCAGTTCTGGGTTCTACCCCAATAAATACGTTTGCAATATACCTCGTAAAACGGTTTATTAGTCGGACATAAAGCACCTTTGCTTCATCAACCTATTTGTGTTTAGAGCAGGCTGTATTTTACAAACACCAGTAACTGATCAAGTTCTCCAAATTTGCAGATTGTACATCCAATAATCAACATCGAATATATTTCTAACAGGTAGCAGGTAGGGTCGGGTGCCCCGAAACAACATTTTTTTTTGATAGGCCTTAGGCAAAAATGGTATAAAGGCAAATCGTTATCCACAGGGCAGCAATATTGATATGGATATAAACTGTAGTCAGTGCGATGAAGACGAAATAGAAGAACTGGACCACTTGTTCCTCTTCTGCTCAACGCATGAATCAGCAAGAAAAGATTTAGCCGCTGTTTGCTTAAAAAATAATATTATATCGTCCCCATACAATTTAATATCACCCCCCCCCCCCCCCCACTAAATAATGTGAAACGGAAATACACTTAGCTGTACTAACATACATTAAGGCGACAGGGTACTGGAATAAAATATAACATAATACCGCTGCTCCAAAAAATATAAAAAATAATGATAATAAATTCTGCACAATTAAATAATATAATGAATCATACTTTAAAATACAATATATGTAAACACGTATACACCGGTACTAAGGGTAGGAACAAAATAAAACTCCGATGGAGTTGTCCTAGCTAAGTTACGTCCGTGACACTCGGCCCCATTGTCTCCATCCCAGATATGAAAACTACTGTAAATATCGTCACTGGTTGTCAATGTTGTAAGATCCATGTACGCAGCTTATGTTATGATGTATATACATGTAGTTAACGTTAACATGTATTAGGTGCGGTGCGATAGCACAACACAATCAGAACCAACTCTCAAAACATAACAACATATAACTAATATAAATATAAGACAAGTGATCCACCAATGGGTCTGTACTCGATCGGAACTGGCCCGAGAAAGTCTCTCTGGTATGGATTGCCTTATCGAGGATTAGTACTGGGAAATTAACGAGACGATATGTACAGGCTCGTGTGGGCTACATGAAGCTAAATTAAATAAATTAACGCAAATCCAATCTCCAAGCATAATATATTATAACTAGTATGACAACCAATCTTTGCGACAATATATATAAATAGATGAACCCTTGTAATAATAAATATACATATCACTGCCCACCCCTCTCTCTGTAACATACACAATTCCAATGACACCATATACATGGACTAGGACAACTTGCAACATCTACCCCCCACTGACCAATAATCGTCTTCCAATACTGACGACCGCACCCTATACTTTTTTTTCAGAGGTTAATGATGGCAGCCAATCGCTTCCTGTTTAACCCTTAAGCATACATGTTCTCTGCTTTTAAAAGATATGTTGTAGAACCAAATGGACATCGTTGCGGTGTGGCCGGGCGCCGGGCACGAGTGAGCGACGTGTGTCGGGAGTATCAGTAGCTGATGCCGTTATTTGGACCGGCAGTAAAGCGCCGGCATTGGTGCCCGGTAGCTGTTCGATCACAGCTCTTCACCTCTACACCGACGTATGTGAAGTTGTCATTACTTGCCGGAGGAGGTGTTTTCCCCGGGTACTCCGGTTTCCCCAACATTCATCTCACGAAGTAATGCAGTTTAGACCGGAATTGGCCGCCCGCATTACTCTGATTAAACAGTATTGACTGTAATCTGCGGCGGGAATTCATATATACGCATCCCAGCAAGCAGTAAGCAGAATGACACATGGCAGAATATGGCATGTAACAATGTGAAATAGCCAATCGAGGTATGCAATATGCAATGTAATAATTCAAGATGGAGTTGTCATTAAGCAGTATTGTATAGCCAATATGCAGGATGACATGTAAAAATGTCAAATAGCCAATCGAGGTATGCAATGTGAAATGTAATAATGCACGATGGAGTTGTCATTAAGCAGTAACTACGGGGCGCCATGCAGGACAGGTTAATTATGTATACAAAATTGAGTTTTGTAACACTAAAAATCACAAAATTCAATTCTGTGTCACAAAATTCAATTCTGTCAATTCTGTGTCACAAAATTCAATTTTGTAAGACAGAATTGAGTTTTGTGAAGAAAATTCAGTTTTGTGGGACAGAATTCATTTTTGTCCACAAAAATTAGTTTGCGTAGGATAGTCTATGTCATCTCTACGTTGATTGGTTGAGATCGGTCTTAGTCCATTTCACTAGATGGTGGAGTACACTTGCAGGTTTAAATATTTCAATGCGAAAATATAACCCAATATATCAATATTATACTTCTTTATGGACAGTTATTTTGGTTATATTATGATTACAAATGAGTGGTCACACCATATAAGCATATATACTTTGAAGGAGAAATAAGAAAAATATTCAGAATTTTCCCTCAATGTAAACAGGGTCAAACATAAAGTAGCCGGGACATAGCTAGACCTGAGAGCATGCCCATATATAGAGAATACCAGGCTAGTGCATTTGGATATCAAGTTTATCAGGCAAGGCTAGGAAACGCGTAGGAATTCCGAGGCTTGCCGAGGAATTCCTACCGTTTCCGAGCCGAGCCTGATAAACTTGATATTAAAATATACTAGCCTGGTATTCTAGTTATCAGGTAACGTTTTATGCTCGAAAATGACATTAGATGACGTCGTATTCTAACAGTAGATCTAACCTTGTGAAACAAATGGTATTGGATCTGTGTCTACTAGTTGCGAAGTTACGTGTTCGCAACTATGTGTCTACATGCATTATTTACAGTATACACCATCTTAGTATCCATGGTATCTACACAAATACTACAAATGGTTTCCTCAAATGGCCCAATACACACATTCTGTTTATAAACACAGACAGCAGTCAGAACACAGGCTACAGAGCGTGTATTATTGATTTAACTGGGGCAGATGTACCTTGCGATACACAATACATGACGTCAGTACTCGCGGGAGATCTACATGTACATGAATTATGTGTACAATTATAACGCAAATTAGTTTAAATACGAATGAGTTTGTCAACGTTTGACTGTTTGGAGATAGTTGAAGCAAAATGGCAGAATGAGAAATGAATCATCGGCAGAATGAGAAATGAATCATCAACATTGAATGTGTAGATCGGCGACCGTGACCCATTTCTCCAGTGCAGTTTCTGACCAATGCTAGTCCTTCTTACATGCGTGTGCAGAATTGACAGAATTGAATTTTGTGACACAGAATTGAATTTTGTGGCACAAAATTGAATTTTGTACAGAATTCAATTCTGTGGCACAGAATTGAATTCTGTGGCACAAATGTGAATTTTGTGACACAGAATTGAATTTTGTGGCACAAAAATGAATTGTGTTGACAAAATTGAGCCATGTCCCACTTGGCGCCCCGCAGTAACGAGTAGCCGCAGTGCAGGATGACGTGTAACAATGGTCGACTGCATTGTCATGAAGCAGTATGCAATGTAGTGGCGGATATCCCCTTCCATAGAAAACATATTACATCATACTTTGCATAACCAAATATCGATCATTCCCTTCCTGATATGTTATGCCCTGACCAACCGTCAAATATCATTATTATATAGGATAACACTGTTATGGCTGAATCTCCATATATCACATGCACTCACACTCAACCTTTTTCACGGTCTTACATACCGGCTTCGTGCGATAGGAGAATGAACTAGCTATGTTCCTTCATGTAATGCACATATTTAGACTGTATGGCAGATATTAGTAAATTCTGAAACAAACGGGCAAACGATCATTGGCCTGCCATTTTTGGGCTCAAATGCCTCGAGCCAATTCCTACCCTTAAATATAAGATAAAACAAAAAAATGTCGCAAATTATTTCAATATGTATTCCTACGCCAATACTATGTTTGAGGTCGGTCAATTTACTCTGCCACATAATGACCGACCAAAACTTGGGGTAATGTAATGCACATATTTAGACTGTATGGCAGATATTAGTAAATTCTGAAACAAACGGGCAAACGATCATTGGCCTGCCATTTTTGGGCTCAAATGCCTCGAGCCAATTCCTACCCTTAAATATAAGATAAAACAAAAAAATGTCGCAAATTATTTCAATATGTATTCCTACGCCAATACTAAGTTTGAGGTCGGTCAATTTACTCTGCCACATAATGACCGACCAAAACTTGGGGTAACTAACATAAAATGTCCCAAGTGGTATTCTGGTATTATTTTCAAAGACACAGCTGGCTTGCATATGAAACGTCCTGGTCCGAAACGTCCTGGTGACCTGGTTCGAAAGTTGCATGGTCCGAAGCGTACGGCGAAAACAAAATACAAATATCTCACCGTTGATCACGTTTCATATGTTTTGGCAGTAATATATCGTCCACACAAAGAGAAAGTATGTATCCTGTGTAATCTTGTATCTCAAATGGTAGTATATCACGAATGATTAGACGAGTTATCACAATATGTATCAACATCAGGGAAGTTTGACAGGTGGCCGCCATTGACATATTGTTGCTAAGAGATCGCACTGGAGTGACATTAACTGCGCAAAGTAGTAAATAAGGCAATTATAATTCTAACGACGAATTTATTGCTTTTATTATTGAAAAATAATGAAATCAGCAACATAAACGTATATACATTCATGCAAAAATCGCTAATATCTTGTAATTGTGTTGGAACTATTTTCTTCGTAGAAAATATTATTTGCGTGATCCGTCCGGTATGACCTAAGTTTGCAACCAGCTTGCAATCCTGTACGATTTTCCAACGAGACTCGATAAAGTTTGCAAAACAGCAAAGGAGTGCATTAGAAATAAGTTAACCGCTTTGTAATTTTGATTGCGGCGTATATCAGAAAATGATAGGTCGGAAAATCTGTTCAATGGCGACGCGTTAGCGTTAATACAGTTAACCCTATAATTTACGTCAAATTCTTACATGTAGTTGTATATAGTAGTATGTGCATATGTTGTTTTTATGTAATTATGTGAGGGCCACAGGGTAAACTGGCATTGGGCAACTGTCACCCTCGTTAAATAATGTATAAATAAAAATAACAAAAAATAAACTTCGTATGACCCGGGTCCTAAGACCTTCGACGACAGCATATTTCGGCTATCCTCTCTGTTTTCAGACCATGTAGTCTGGGGACACAGTCACGACCAAGAAGTCGGTAAGCGCAAACACATTTGTACAGACAGTCGCGATCGGTGTTGGCAAATAGCTGAATAGTGTTTTTTTTCTCATTTTCATAACTTGTACAAGTTCAGAAAAAAAATGTTGGTACGATCTGTTTTATCGTAATAAGTTTAGTAAAAGGGACACCATCAGAAGACAAAACGGACATTATCGATATATATGAGACACGCCATGTGATTTTGTACCTTCGGATATCTGCGTAATTTCATGAAATACGTTTACAAAATTTACAAATATAGAGCGGGGTCGGATCTGACCGGCCGTCGGCACAGTCACTAACCACCTCCTCCCCCCCCCCCCACCCCCACCCCCATCAGTAAACACATGTAAACCTAAGTTGCTATCTTGTATTGCACATGTGCCGACGAAAGTTCATTTCCCAGTAAGTTTTGAAGTTGCGACAAACAGTGCAGAAAGGAAAGAACTGCCATAAAGTATTGTTTTCCATAGAATGACATATGTAAACTAAGACTTTCACAAATATGATGCAAAATGAACGTACCACATTGTGTATGTATATATGGTTTGTCTAATTCCTTGTCAGCTAAACCACTCGAGCAGTGGTCGCAAATACCATAAGCCCATTCTCCAGTCACAGCCACAATGTGTCCAATTTTACTTCAACAATATATTAATATAATTGAAATAAGTATAATACATAGCATGCAGAGTTGATACTCTTGTCGAAACTGTATAATCCGGACACGCATAAACCTTCCATGTCTTTATATGTTTCATTAACCCATTTCATGCCGAGGATATGTCATTTTGTTTCTGATTTTTTTTAATATTTCCTTTATATGTGCTTAGAAGTATATATCGTGACCACCATTTGAACCGTCTCGTCGAGACGGTTCAAATGAGTGGTCACAACATATACTTTTATTCAGAAATAAGAAAAATAACATATTTAAAATATTTCATACCCGTAAAAGGTAATGGGTTAATATCTCTGATGGTATTTCCACTTAGGTGATTTACTCAGACTTGGGAGTTCTCATATACCTGAACGACAGTCGTACCTCTCTAAATCGGACACCTGGGGGCGTCCCAGGGTGTCCGGTTTAAAGAGGGTTCACGGTGACACGTTTATTGGTGATAATGACAATCAATATTAACCGTTAATGATGATTCATATACCGGTACGTATTGCCCCCATCACGTTGATTATGACCACTTAACAGGGCACCACGTGGCGTTAAGTTTTAAAGTGGGCAGTTATATCACGATAGTTTAATAATCGTTCTGTCACGAGAGAAAACATACCTTGTTGCGTGTTTGACCAGGTTATCTTCTGATTATTTGGCAAATTCACGTAGCCTAATTAATTCTCCAGTGGCTCGTTAGGGACATTTCGTCTCTTCATTTTTAAGCAACGTAGCTAGACGAAAATTAACTACTTTAACTTTCGTTTCTTCGATTAATTCTACACCGACTGCGTATCGATACATTTGTGTTTGTTTCTTTGTGTTTAACGGCCTATCAACAGCTAATGTCATGTAAGGCAGGGCAAACGGGTTCTATCCTGTTTTAACCTGCTGCATTGTAGGGGTGAGGGGGGGGGTGATATTTAAATCGAGAACAAATATATTCAGCCCTGAAATTAGAATAACCTGACCTGGTGCCAGGTCCATACCACACCAAAGTCACTTAGCCCCTTCCCCTACAATAGGATTACGAATAATCGTAAAACTCACATAAAGGGTATAACCAGATTCAACTGTCACATACAAAATGCCAAAGACGTATGTGAGGACCAAACCAGTAGCCGATTTCATCAAAATTGCAAAGTATACTTTGAGGTAGTAATTTTTGATTTCCCCCAAAATGCATTATTTAATATAGAACTAACGACTGCATATATTTGATGATTAAAAGTACGCATAATTATTATACTGAATGTATTACATTATCACAGCCAAAATGGCTGTAATAATGTATTAAATTCAGTATAATAAAAATTAGTAAATTTATCCTTAAATTGAAAATTTCTCCCTCAAAGTATACTTTGCCAGATAAGTATACATGGCAATGTTGGTGAAATAGGCTACAGGTCTCCCGTCGGAATTCCGGTAAGGATGAATCCCGATCGTTAAATTACCCATCGTATGCTCCCACCTGCCACATACTCGATAAACGTGAATACATATTGTTTTTCGTTAACGTTTTAAGGAATCTCAGTTGAATGTTTTGTTTATAAAGATTGATTGATTGATTATTGATAGAGAATGCGATTTAACTCTGTATGCTGGGAATCTTGTGTGTTTGTTTGTTTGGGTTTAACGGCCTATCAACAGCTAAGGTCATTTAAGGCCGGGTCAATGGGTTTAGTACTAAATCCCATATATTACCTGTACAAGTACATGTACATGTCATGTTCAAGTACATGTACAAATGGGGGGAAAATCCCAAAATCAGAACTGAATATTTACAATAAAAGAACTATATATTCAGCCCTGAAATCAGAATGATCCTGATCTGATGCCAGGTCCTCGTCACACCAGAATCACTTGGCCCCGTCCCAAAAGCAGTAGGATCAGTATTAATCTTACTACTTTTATAATGGGCAATAACCCAATTCAACACCCAGGTAACAAAAAGAGCCAAAGATAAAAACGTACCCGAGGGCCAAACCAGGCAAATCGTGATTCCTATAAGGAGGAACCCATCGTTAATTTGCACCATGGCGTTCACCCGACCAACCACCCATGCTGGGAATCTTGTGGGCTATAATAGCTAAAAACAATTTTTATTTTTCACTGAAACTATCATAAATATGTCTTGACATTTTGTTAGAATTGAGTCACCCGGGGGACGCAATTCTAATGCCATCACAATACATTTTTGCAGATGGAAATAAGAACTAGATGGCCACGGTACACATGTCGCGCCCGCCGAGGCTTTGATAGTATACCGAAAAATCTTAACCAAACACTTTAACCCGGACGCACGTACGTATGTCAATGTGCCGACTATATCGCGCTGTCCGCAAGCGGGTGCGACAACAATACTTAAAATGTGTCGGCTGTTATTTTCACCCTAGTATTTACAGAGTTAGCCAATAATGGCATACCGTAATTAAATGTTTCCACAAATGATATATAGATAGATAGATAGTTTATTTACGTCTCATTAACTGTACAACATACAATACATATTTCGCCTTTTACTAAAGAGGAAAAAATGCAGGCACATGTACAATTGCCATTCAATAAGAATTACAAGAGATGAATAGAATGATCACGAATATCAATACTCTGTAAATGACCAGTAAAGTTACCCAGTTCATAAAACACTAATAAATTAGCTCACCGTGTTACAAAAGCAATTTTTGCCACACAGCACAAAGATAAATGACGGGCAAATATCTGTAGCCGATTTCACCAACATTGCAAAGTATACTTTACTAGCAAAGTATACTTTGAGGGAGAAATCATTAATTTTCCTGAAATGCATTATTTCATATAGCACTAACGACTGTATATATTTGATGATTAAAAGTATGCAGAATTATTATACTGAATTTATTACATTATCACAGCCAAAATGGCTGTGATAATGTAATAAATTCAGTATAATAAAAATTAATAAATCTATCCTAAAATTGAAAATTTCTCCCTCAAAGTATACTTTGCTAGATAAGTATACTTTGTAATGTTGGTGAAATAGGCTACTGAGATAATCTCGACGGCCAATCTGCATTTCTTTACTACTTCATAGGTTTTTTTTATAATTTCTGTACCGTACGTTATATTAGGATACAGAAAATACAAAAACAAATAACAACAGATAAAGTTGTGAAACGCATCTGTATAAGTAAGTCGAGATTATCTCAGCCACACACCTGATGGACGGTTGAAATGCGTGCTAACAACACATACTTTCAATGAGAAATAAGAAAAACGGAACATATTTCAAAATGTGCATACACCGATACGTGTTTTCAGAATGCAGTGGGTTAAAGTTTGTATAGGCATGCAACTTATTTTTCTAATCACCCTGAGATAACCGCTATCACTATCAATATAGATAGACACCCGACCCACCCATTTGTATAATTTGTGGCTGTGCCCGAATAATTTTGGCTTATGGCGTTTGTGAACAGTGTAGATCCAGACCAGACTGTGCATCCGCACAGTCTGGTCAGGATCTGCACCGATCACCAAACAAAGTCAGTGAAACCTGCTTTTAACAAACGGAATATGTCCTTACCGTACCGACTATGCTAGAAGATCAGAACCAGGAGGCCGTTTCACTAAACTTCGTACGACTAAAATGTCTGTAAATTTCACATTAACATTGTTTGCTTGTAAACAGTTATTGGATTTACATTTATTGAGCATAGGCTGCATATACAGCCTATGCTCAATAAATGTAAATCCAGCAATTGAAATTTCCAGACGGTCCTAAATTTGCACTTACAAACATTTTAGTCGTACGAAGTTTAGTGAAACGGCCCCCAGGACCGGTCATACATCCCATAAGTCGCATTACTCGAGTCACGGCCATATAGTATCCCCGCCTGACAAAAAGGGCGTTATACCGTTAGCTAGTTGTGGACATGTAACACTGAAAATACTCACGTATCGTCCGCGCTGTACGCGAGTATTTGGGGTGTTATGTTTCAGCAGCTACACGTTAGCGGCCGATGTAACTGCAGCTCAACATGTACACCAATGAGGGATTGTAGTTAGTCAGTGATTTCCCTTTGCAAATCTATTTATAGAAATCCGTTCCAATACTGTATTTCAGCGTTTATTTCTTACTGAAAAAAAATCCCGAAAAATAGTTTTGCCAACAGAGTAGACACATATCAGACTGAACATATGTGCAGTATATACTGATTCGGGTAACATTAAAGGTACATGCCCACTCAGTAGGCACAAACTATGCTTTATATCAGACATCATCCGATACATTTTCTGGCAAAATAAACATTCATTCGCCGTTACCGCACATGCTGATTGACATTATTATACATTTTATATCAGAAGTAAATTTCCACACTGATATCAGGGGCGATAACCGTGTTTCCTTAAAATGTTAACGGACATTACTATTTATTCTCTGTATTTATTTTTAAATGTGCAATGATCATACTTTATAATCTGTCGAAAATATTATGTTTCAGGTGACGCATTTAATTAGTATAAATAATTAAAAAATATCATGCCTCATTTGCATATGAAAATAGACTGATACCACCGCGCGTCACTATCAGTAAAATAAATATTACTAAATGATTATATCTGTATAGCGGGCACTCGTAATTTTTAGAACTGGTGGAATAGTGACACAATTATACATTTATTTAAATATGAATCTGGCAACTTATGCATGGGCGGATTCAGGGGGGGGGGGGGGGCGGACCCGGCGCGCGCACCCCACCCCTAAAATTCGCTGAGTAAAGTTTTTTTACAAGTTACAAGGCACGTTTCATGCCAAGTGCCATGTATTCCATGCATTTTTCGGTCGTTGTCTTATTGTTTCAATATTTAAAAGTTTTCAATCAAAAATAAACATACTGTGACAGTGTCAATATTTTTGCTCCAAAATGCGCCAGAACGCAGGAAATGCGATGTAGATTTCAAAAAAAGGTCCGGGGATGCCCGGACTCCCCTAGCGCTATCCGGAGCTCCGCTCGATCGACTATTTTGCAATACTTGACTATATAGTCAAGTATTGTAAAATAGTTACGTCCCCCCTAACCCGAAATCCTGGATCCGCGCATGTTATGTAGTCCCAGATCAGATTGCGTAGATATGTACTTTTGTGATTTGGATCAACATTAGTCGAAATCACCATATTGACTCATTTTCACAACAAATCATGCTACAGTCGCTCTTTTTACAAGCAATAAGGCCCTGTACTACACGATTTGGACCGGCCTTATAAAATATATTCAACGGGAGATAACTAGCTACGATCAGATCACATTCAGATCACGTCATACACCATTCTTCGCTATGGTTAATAAGATATCATTACTATCGTAGTGGATGAAATTGATAAACTTAAATTTGTCGGGTAATTTATGTGGTGCAAAATCGGTTGGTTGGTTTATTGATATTAGCTCTACAACCTTCCATACCCGGTTGGTCCACAATGTCATTACTTAGTTTTTACATAGGGTAAACCTATGTATTGGGATCGCCTCCGACAGTTAGCCGCCACGTTCCAGAACCCCCCCCCCCCCCCCACCCCACCCCCCCCCCCCCAACCCCCCCCCCCCCCCTCCCCCCTCGATGCGATGGTCCGTAGTGATATCTTGGAGTAACCATAACAACAAAATGCATTGTGTTTGTCACAGCACGTCCATTAAGGAGATACTGAAGAGCGGAAGGGTTGGACAATCAGGGATGCTCTGTATCGCTGAGGTCTGGGGAAACTGGAGATGAACGAAAACTAAATTACAAAATGTAATTTATTATTTATCAAAGATACAATATGGCGGCGATGCGCGTACACTGGCGACTATCGAAGAAGTCCTTGAACCGAACTATACTCATATGTAGACCCTAAGCAAAAATACCCAAAAGGATGCATCGGTCATATGCGAACAGTGTAGTCCCAGATCAGACTGCACATTGGTGAAATCTGATCTGTACATTAACTGACGCTCCTGCATGTATGTGACCAGTGTAGTCCCAGATCAGACTGCACATTTGTGGAGTCTGATCAGAACCTACACTGATGCGTCGGAAGTTAAACAAAGGGACACAACGGTATATGTTACCAGTGAAGACACGAATATGGCTGCACATTTGTGCCAGCCAATGAGGGTCCTCACTGATGGTCAAATAGGTGGGAACGCATGAGAATAGCGGTTCTAACCTAACAATGCACCGAAATGTGGCATAAATAACGGTGGGTATGTAAATAAACACAAACCCACGAACATGAAACTGTCCGACATGAACCGTAGATACAATATATGGCTAACGGCCGATATAACTAGAATGAGTAAGGTGCCAATTGATACAGAATATCAATATCTGGCAGGTGCCTGAACATAATATGTCGCAATTCTCATGAAATAGAGTAGATGTATACACAATCGAACATGCATGCCATATATGATATACACAAAGTAATCGGCTCACGAGAAAATAGATGAGTGATAATCGGTGATCAAAATGACAAAGGAGTGTATGAAACGTCCAAAACTCCTTTTACGTCATTATGTGATCATTTCACCGATTAAGCCAAATACAAGCAAGACATATATACATAATTTACAATTACCTGGAGATAAAGTGACGACAGCCGCGCAGTGCGCGCCAAAGCCAACGCCAGAACGAGACTTGAGATTCCGTGCCAAATGACGCACAGCATAAGGCATTAAACTTAGCTGTTGAGCTGTGCTTATGCAACAGTAAGCCATGTCTTAAGATGGACGCTAAAGCGCTCAGAAAAATATACAGGTGTTAACTGTGCATTATAATATATTATATAGGATATGATATAGGAGATATGATATATGGGTATTATAGGATATGATATAGGATATATAGGTTATAGGATATATGGCTATCATAGGATATGATATAGGAGTTTGGATAAAATGACCTTCCGGCTACATGTTACTCAACGTTTAACTGTCATACGCAACCGCTAATTGAAAATAATATTATGAAAAACTACTTTCACTGCACAATATCAACAATGGATGTTCTATGTACAAAAATACATCGGATTATTTTGTTGCGCGTGATTTGTCCCCATTTGCGGCACAAATCGTGCGGTCATCGCTAAATTTAGTAACAGGTTATAATTTTCGGCAGAGTTAACTCCCCTCCGAATACTCCGAAACACGAGACACGTTTAACACACAAACTACATCAAGTTTGACCTTCCGACAGTCTATTTTTAAACTCACCCGACAACTGTGCGAAACATTTACAGCGGATTTTAGTGACATTCCCGAATTCGGCCTGATTGACCTTTGTCTATGGTGGCCAATACACGCCAATATGAGTGTCAATTCTACGTTCAGGGAAGGGGGTCAATAAGTCAGTATTTAAAGTGGTAAATTACAATCAGGGAACAACTTAATGACAGTATAACACATCCAGCGTATATTAATACCCATATTAATGCAAGTACTGAAAATACGACAAAAACAATTCTAACAAGTTTGGGCTTCCATACATTGAACATTTTGTCAGCGGTTTCCCCAATGACGTCATTTGTACGTTTTAATATACTCGATCCGGGGCCAACTATTTCATTCACAAAACAGAAGTAAACATGGCGATGTACCGACAAGGCATTTTCAGGGCGACACCGCTTCCGTGGCGGAATTCTTGTAACTATTGCTCTTCAATCAGTTTTCAATATATCTATAATGATCATAGATATCTGGAATCTGTATAAATACTTGAATTGATGATGTCTTCTATATGTGTTACCCTATCTTTCTGATATTGCTATGCATATTCTGTAATGTTGTTGGATGTTTTGGTACATACTGTAGCAGTGCATACTGTAGTTGTGCCATATCAATAGTTTACCCCCTAACCATTAAAGGTACATGCCCACTCAGTAAGCACACACTGTTCTTTATAGGAATTAAATAAGTGTATAATTGTGTCACAATTCCACCAGTTCTAAAAATTACAAGTGCCCGGAAAACAGATATAATCACTTAGTAATATTTATTTTACTGACAGTGACGCACGTTGGTATCAGGCTATTTTCATATGCAAATGAGGCATGATATTTTTTAATTATTTATACTAATGAAATGCGTCACCCGAAAAAATAATATTTTCGACAGATTATAAAGTATGATCATTGCACATCAAAAAATAAATACAGAGAATAAATAGTAATGTCCGTTAACATTTTAAGGAAACACGGTTATCGCCCCTGATATCAGTGTGAACATTTTCGTCTAAAATAAAATGTATAATAATGCCAATCAATACGTGGGGTAATGGTGAATTAAGGTTTATTTTGCCAGAAAATGTCATACGCACAGAATATACAAAAGTATTTGTATCACTATGTTATAAAATTACTGCGTGGGCATGTACCTTTAAAACGCTGAAAAAGAAAATTGCCGTCTGCTCATTTTGTATATTTTTAATCTCTTTAAAAACCTGTTTTGGCAGTGCAGTAGAATCGTCTCGGTATGTTTTTGAGAAGAAAATATAAAAATATTTAAAACAGCAGACGACAATTGTCGTTTCCAGCGCTTTAAAGGTACATGCCCACTCAGTAAGCCCAACATGTCATTTATAGGAATTAAATAAGTGTATAACTGTGTCACTATTCCACCAGTTATAAACGTTACAAGTGCCCGCTATACAGATATAATCATTTAGTAATATTTATTTTACTGATAGTGACGCGCGGTGGTATCAGGCTATTTTCATATGCAAATGAGGCATGATATTTTTTAATTATTTATACTAAAGAAATGCGTCATCTGAAAAAATAATATTTTCGACAGATTTTAAAGTATGATCATTGCACATCATAAAATAAATACAGAGATTAAATAGTAATGTCCGTTAACATTTTAAGGAAACACGGTTATCGCCCCTGATATCAGTGTGTAAATTTACGTCTGATATAAAATATATAATAATGCCAATCAGTACGTGGGATAATGGCGCATGAATGTTTATTTTGCCAGGAAATGTCTCAGATGATGTCTCTGATGTAAAGAACATTTTGTACCTACTGAGTGGGCATGTACCTTTAAGGGTTAATGAAACTGCAACACCAACACTCAATCAATCAATCAATCAATCTAGTTTAATCTTGTAGTACCCTATGTTCAGTACTTTCAGTACTTTGATTTATATGCAGGCAGCCAATTTGTGGCCCACACGTGACAATACGGAGGCTATTGTAATTGTAATTAAGACAGGTTGGCCCCGTTCGAGCTAGCACCAACAAGTTTTCCTGTAGCCAACTAGGATATAAATTGTTTTATTAGTGGCATCACATAATTATGATTCTCCGACTCTGGCAACCTGTGTAGACACTGATCGCAGTCCATAAATGAGACGCGCCATGTAATTTTGTACCTTCGGACATCTGCATAATTTCATTAAATACGTTTACAAAGGTACAAGATTTTATATTTACGGACAATATTGTAAATTTTATAAACGGAATTGGCCGAAGGTACACAATCACATGGCGTGTCTCAATTAATGTTTAAGTTTTATCACACAACGAGTGATATATAAAATTGACATTGCAACACTTGATGCCATTGTAATTGTACCCATTCCGTCACTCAAGTAGCCGTAGGGCAGTCAGCAAAATAGTTCAATCTTCCTCTCAATGTGTGAATGCGTTAACCCTTTCACCCCTCAGTAACTGGAATGGATTTTGATACGTTAATTTTGCAACCGATCCAATTGTCACAAAATGATTTTCAGAATAGTCCATTTATGAAAAGGGGATGTTTTTGTTCTTAACTATTTGCAAAAAGTGCAGATCCTGATGAGACGGCTCGTTACGAGCCGGCTCATCTGGATCTACACTGTTGCAAATACCACTATACAGGTCACAGGTGGAAGACTCGGACCTAGGACCCAATACTGGGCTCAGTTGGAAAGGGTAAGGTTTTTCAAATGAGCCAAGTATTGGGTCCTAGGTCCGAGCCTTCCACCTGTGATACAGACACAGGTCTGTGGTGTTGAAAGGGTTAAGAGACCAACTGTGTACAATGGTTGCAAATGTCATAAGGACCTTTTCGTCATCCCCTGGCCCAATTATAATCACAGCCACTGTTATCTAGTATATACTTGCTGACAAGGTGTCTAAATTATTTTCATCCAACAATCCTCGACCTCCGTAACCTCTTGCTGTTTGTCTGACCTGTTAATGAATTAATCGAGATTCTAATGCAATTAAAGACACAATTGAATTGATTCATACTGGAGAAGACTGAGGTTAAGTAATTTCATGCTGACGATACACAATTATGTTTGCGGAAAATCCTAGTTTCTTTCTATGTGCTCAGAAGTATGTGTCGCGACCACCATTTGAACCGTCTCGTTGAGACGGTTCAAATGAGTGGTAACAACATATACTTTCATTGAGAAATAACAATAATAAAATATTTTAATATATTTCATACCCGTAAAGGTGTATTCTGAAAGGAATGGGTTAAACATATTAGATGGTTCCCAAGTCGGTGCCAACCACGTCTGTTCTTATAAATAGTAGGGATGGATTGTGGCCTAGGGGTTAGAACACCTGACTTCCAATCCGGAGGTTGTGGGTTCAAACCTCGCCATAGGCATCAAAAATACTTTCATAGTATTTCCATCCCACTGGTCTGTCGTACGAGACTTTAAACTGTGGTCCAGTCTCTGTATGACCCTAGCTGTTGCTATGACGTTAAACCCCAGGGAACAAGGGGGCCACTTTTTCTTATACATATTGGATATATGAGCGGACTTCAATAAGTGACTGTATGTGGCAGTTTGTTTGTTTGTTGGGGTTTAATGGCCTATCAACAGCTATGGAAATTTAAAGCCAGGTCAATGCCAGGTCATTGGCTTTAGTAATAAATCCCATATATTACCTGTACAAGTACATGTACATGTACAAACCAGGCAAATCGTGATTCCTATAAGGAGGAACCCCTACCTTTAATTTACACCTTCACGTTCGCCCGACCAACCACCCACTATATTCAGCCCTGAAATTAGAATATCCTGACCAGTAGCCTATTTCATCAACATTGCAAAGTATACTTTACTAGCAAAGTATACTTTGTGGGAGTAATCATTTATTTTTCCTGAATGCATTATTTCATATAGAACTAACAAATGCATATATTTCATGATTAAAAGTATGCAGAATTATTATACTGAATTTATTACATTATCACAGCCATTAAATGGCTGTGATAATGTAATAAATTCAGTATAATAAAAATTAATAAATTTTTCAAAAAATTGAAAATTTCTCCCTCAAAGTATACTTTGCTACTAAAGTATACTTTGCAATGTTGATGAAATAGGCTACTGGTGCCATACCACCCAACAACATCACTAGACCCCTTCCCCTGACAGTAATACCGGTAGGATTACTCTTATAAGAGGTATAACCAGATTCAACTTTCACATACAAGAAAACCAAAGACGTAGCCAAGGGTCAAACCAGGTCTCTGGTCGGGATTTCGGTATGAATGAATCCTGGGGCCCGTTTCACTAAACTTTGTACGAAAGTGCAAATTTAGGATCGTCTGGAAATTTCAATTGATGGATTTACATTTATTGAGCATAGGCCGCATATAAATGTAAATCCAATAATTGTTTACAAGAAAACATAGCTACCGGTAATGTGAAATTGACAGACTATCATAATTTTGCACTTACAAAACTTTTAGTGGTACAAAGTTTAGTGATCGTTAAATTACCCATTGCATGCCCCCAACCAACCATCACAGAAGGGGTCAGGGAACAAGGGGGCCAAGTTAGCTCCCTTGTTCCACTGCCCCCTTCAAATGAAATGAACATACATGGATTGTATTACAGTAGCCTATTTCACCAACATTGCAAAGTATACTTATCTAGCAAAGTATACTTTTGAGGGAGAAATTTTCAATTTAAGGATCAATTTATTATTTTTTATTATACGGAATTTATTACATTATCACAGCCATTTTGTGATAATGTCATAAATTCAGTATAATAATTCTGCATACTTTTAATCATCAAATATATGCAGTCGTTACTTCTATATGACATAATGCATTTCAGGAAAAATAAATGATTACTCCCTCAAAGTATACTTTGCTAGAAAAGTATACTTTGCAAGGTTGGTGAAATAGGCTACTGGTATCATACATAAGCAAGAAAGTGATGTTCTTCTAAAACATTTAATTCCAAATACACTATTGTATTTCACATACAAAATAATAATTCATGGCATACAGTATTCAATACTGTACATACTTAACCCTTAGACCGCTATATTAATTTTTTTTTCGTTTGTTGTTTATTTTCTATTTTACGTTTTTATCATCAAAAACATGCTTTGACAGCACTTTAGAATAATTTACATGCTTCGAAAGCACTTCAGAATCATTTCCATTGGAAATGATTCTGAAGTGCTGTCAAACCATGTTTTGATTGAGAAATAAGGCAAGATATAAAAGCAGCAGTAGACGACAATTGTTGTGTGTAGCGGTTTAAGGGTTAATGTGACAACTGGGGTATTTTAAGGTTGTGAGATATCATCAAGTGACATCCGGATAAATAATATTTCAGGTTTTAAAAATTTCAAACAAGTTTTCTTGTTGGCGACACTGGCGGTAAATTGTCAATATTACAAACATAGATCGTTTTATAGCATACAGAATACCTGTAAAAGGTCACTGTTGTGCCTAGATCTCAGACACAAGGGGACAATTGCCAGCCCTGCTATATTAAATATGAGAGAGAGAGAATTCAGTGTTCCCACACAGAATCCGATACAAAATTCACTGACTTTTCCCTGACCAAAAGCGTGCATTTACCATTATCAATGACTTTTAAAAAAAAGCCCTTCTTCCCTGACCAAAAAGCACCTAATATTGACAGTTTAAATTAAACGTGTATTTGCTTCCCAATACAGTTTAATACAGTCTTTGTTTTTACTTTTGTCATTAACTGACATGTTGCAAACACATCCTTCGGTATATTTGTTATCAAAATATTCAAAATATTTCTGTTTTTCATATTTCCAAGAAATTAGCAAAAATATACGTGTACAATGTACCAAATCTATGTAAAGTCTGCTTACCACTACAGAATTCTGAATATACTACAAACTATGATTTAAAATGTGGAGAGAAAAAAACGTCAATTTGTATATGAACAATCGATCTATAACGTAACAGGAAAATATTTAGGATTTTCCGCAAACATAATGGCATATCCTCAGCATGAAACGGGTTAAGGTGGGAGAATGACTTCCAGGCTCGCTCTGTTTCAATCAAATTGTATATAATCACACCTGGAGTTTTGTCGGCAAAGTCTAGTAGAAATAAACAAGTCAGTTATGAATACTACATCTGAATTCTCTATAAACACAACCACCCAACACAACAACTAGCATCATTGATATTCACATTATATGGTTGTGACTCGAGAAATGGGGCTTATGGGTTTTGCGACCAGTGTAGATCCAGATCAGCCTGTGCATCCGCACAGTCTGATCAGGATCTGCACTGTTCGCCAGTCCATCAATGAAACACTCGTCACGCAATATAGATCGTTATCCGTCTACAGCAATGTGCTGTGTGATCCTGAGCTACTCTGGTCACAAAACCCATAAGCTCCTTTCTCCAGTCATAGCCACATATTAGTGACATGTTACATAAAGTATCTACACACAGAAAACATAGAACTCTACAGACTGACACAATATATTTCAAATGATTCATGTAACTTTGAGACAAGCGTTTGTTTGTTTTTAATGGTGTTTAACGGCCTATCAACAGCTAAGGTCATTTAATGCCGGGCCAACAGGTTCGATCCTGCATGTAACCAAAATCAAAATGGAATATTTGATCAGGAGCTATGCTGGTCACAAATCCCATAATCCCCATTGGTCACGGCCACATCACAATGAGATGGTCTTAACATTGCGCCGACAGCAGCACAGCTACATTAGCGACTGAACTGCTAACAACAATCTATTTATTGGTGTTTAACGGCCTATCAACAGCTGAGGTAATTTAAAGCCGGACCAACGGGTTTGATCCCGCATATAACCTGCTGCATTGGGGAGAAAATCCCAAAATCAGAATGGAATATTCACATCGAAATAAATATATATTCAGCCCTGAAATTAGAATAACCTGACCTGGTGCCAGAGGCCCTTTTCACTAAACTTATTGAGCATAGGCTGCATATGTACGACTAAAATGTTCGTACATGCAAATTTAGATTCGTCTGGAAAGTTCAATTGATGGATTTACATTTATTGAACACAGGCTTTATATTTGTACGACTAAAATGTTCGTACATGCAAATTTAGGATCGTCTGGAAAGTTCAATTGATGGATTTTACATTTATTGAGCATAGGATGCATATGCAGCCTATGCTCAATAAATGTAAATCCAATAATTGTTTACAAGAAAACTTTGTTAATGTGAAATTTACAGACTACCATAAATTTGCACTTACGAGCACTTTAGTCATACAAAGTTTAGTGAAACGGACCCCAGGTCCATACCACACCAGTCACCTGGCCCCTGCCCCTAAAAGTAATAGGATTAGGAATGGTCCTTTCCCCTAAAAGTAATAGGATTATAAATAATCGTATTACTCATACAAGGGCTATAACCAGATTAAACCCTCACATACAAGAATGCAAATGACATACCCGAGGGCCAAACCACGTCTCCGTTTAGGATACCGATAAGGATGAATCCCTATCGTTAAATTTACTCATCGCATGCTCCCACCTGCCACACACCATTAACCGAGTAGGTTAGCTCCATTCTCTTTTAGTTGAGACCCAGGCTGAAATAATGGACCTTACGATGTGTGCGATCAGTAAAGTCCCGTATCAGACTGCGCATATGATCTGGGTCTATGCTGGTCGCGATTCAGTCAAACTGGTGTTGTTTCTATCCCTGAATGACAGCTTTGATCAAGTGTAACTAATGATCAGGATATAAACTAGTCATACATATAAGACCAGAGCTCCAGATAAGCTGCATATTGGCGTATTTTAGCACTTATTTTAGCACAATACGCATTTACTATCAAAAGTGGAAGTACAAAATCCTCACATCAATGTGAAAATATGCATTGATTTTCAAACTGAGTAGTGAAAATACTATAATAAAGTTGAAATTTATTTAGTTGAGCTGCAAACAGTATTTTTGTTTTCATTTGTTCCCTATTTAATAATGAAGAAAAATCAATAATATATTTGTAAAAGTAAAATACCCATTTAATTTGAAATCTGGGGGTATAACACTCTTTAGATAAAAAAACTTATCTGGAGCTCTGAAAGTACAATGAATGATCAGGATATACACTAGTCATACATGTAAGTATTTTATCCGACGATGGCACAGTTGATTTTATATTCAGCATTATAGTAGCTAGAGCAAGCTAGCCCCAGAAATCCCTGACCGTTTAATTGTGGAACATAGCATACTGGGGGCCATTTCACTAAACTTTGTACGACTAAAATGTTCGTAACTGCAAAATTATGAGAGTGTAAATTTCACATTAAGAATGTTTTCTTGTAAACAATTATTGGATTTACATTTATTGAGCATAGGCTGAATATGCAGCCTGTGCTCAATAAATGTAAATCCATCAATTGAAATTTCCAGACGATCCTAAATTTGCACTTACGAACATTTTATTTGTACAAAGTTTAGTGAAACGGGCCCCTGGTACTCAACAAGAGTGAAGACGCTACATGTATTTCCAGTAAAAGTACACAAACCACAGTATAAGCCACAACGGAATAAATAAATAACAAGGGCATCGTGATCACCAAGCTAATCCCCTCGCTGGCAGCCTTGATAAAAAAATAAAATTACGATTTTGCCTTACAAACAATGTGAACACAAGTCATCATTAACCTTGACCTTGGGTGGTCGGACGTGGGTCGTATACAAAACAAAGCACCATCACTAGACACACAATATATTGTGGCCAAATATTATCAAAATCATTGAAGCGGTTCATAAGTTATTGAAAAATAAAAGATGTTACTAACACACGCACATACTGCATACATGGACTAAAGCTATATCCCCTCTTTTGGCCCTCTTGCCTATTGGCGAGGGGACGATATATACAATGTACATGAACATTCACGTTATCAGTAACAATTGAACCACACACGCGGCACTTGCTGACAAACAATGCTGTAGGTTTATGGCTAGAATATCTGCAGACCAACCTACATTAGGGCACAGGGATTTCATTTGCTTCAGAGTTTTTTGGTATTGCTTGACAACCTACACAAGGGATCCAGTCCGGTCAGACACGACTACTTTGCAACAAATTCAGCATTTTTGTTATCTCTAACATAAAACATTTTGGTGGAAAGTTCACATGTCGTTTTGATAATTATTGTTATCTTGCTGAAATACATAAAACATACGCAAAAATGATTGAGTTACACATGCTTTATGTACAATACAAGGTCGTGTACGACCCGAGCTGGAATCAGTGTATAGTTTAAAGGTACATGCACACTCAGTAGGCACAAAATGTTCTTTATAAGAACTGCCGGTAAATAAGTGTATAATTGTGTCACTATTCCACCAGTTACGAGTGTCTGCTATACAGATATAATCATTTAGTAATATTTATTTTACTGACATTGACTCGTGGTGGTATCAGGCTATTTTCATATGCAAATGAGGCAGATTATAAAGTATGATCATTGCACATAAAAAAATAAATCCAGATAATAAATAGTAATGTCCGTAACATTTTACGGAAACACGGTTATCGCCCCTGATATGAGTGTTGAAATTTACGTCTGATATAAAATGTATAATAATGCCAATCAATACATGGGGTAATGGTGAATGAATGTTTCTTTTTCCAGAAAATGTCTCAGATGATGTCTCCGATATATCTGATGTAAAGAACAATAATTCCAGCACAAAAATATTTACACAATTCCCTAACATTTGATTGGTCCGTAGCAAGTCTCTGTCCAAAATTTATATCCCAGTAAACTCCCACGCCAAACTACTTTCCGTAACCGTGAGGCGCAGATAAAATAATTCTTAAGAAAATGGAAAATAAACACATTTTCTTGATGAATTTATTTCAAATGCTGGAATTATAAGGAATGAATGGCCTTTTTGTGGAATTTATCAGGAATATAAACTTGGAAAAGTCGCGGGAATACTGGACGAGGCCTTCCGGCCTTCGTCCAGTATTCCCGCGACTTTTCCAAGTTTATACCCCGATAAATTCCACAAAAAGGCCATTCATTCCTATATTGTGTGCCTACTGAGTGGGCATGTACCTTTAATACCAATAGCAAAGAAAGACAAATCATTGTCCTGAGGAAATGAATTTTTAGTACATTTGCCAGAGTGACAGAGATCCTGATGCCAATACAATTAACAAACGATGGTCACAGGTGAGAAACATAAACAAGAGGGCCATGATGGGCCTAATTCGCTCACCTGACTCCATGAACACCAGAGGAGAATGTGACATTGAGTTCATGTGTTTTAAAAAAAATTGTAATATTTTTAGATGGCGGTCAACTTGGATTAAGCGATGACTCTCATTTTACCGAATCTGAAAATGCTTCACCCAAGGATCTTAACTTCCTATGAAGTTTGGCCAGCATCGGCCATGTGGTTCCTGAGAAAAAGACGTTCAAAATCTCGAATAAATGGACCTTGTGGTGGCCATCATGGATGTTATAATCATCCGATTCCAACAAATATTGCACCAGAGCAATCGCCTCATTGATACCTTCAATTTGATATATGACATGAGCATATCCGGTCAAAAATAAAATGTGACCCCACGGGCCACGCCCATTTTTGACCCCGGGGTCACCATTTTCACAACTTTGAAAGAGCATTGTAAATCGATCATTTCTACCAAGTTTAGTCGAAATCCGGCCAGCGGTTCATGAGAAGACGATTTTTTAAGAATTTATGCTATTTTTAGATGGCGGCCATCTTGGATTAGCGATGACCTCCATTTTAACAAATCTGAAAAGGCTTCACCCATGGACCATAACTTTTAAGTTTGGCTACCATGGGCCAAGCGGTTCATGTGACATAACAATCCGATTTCGACAAACAATGCACCAGAGTGATCGCCTCATTGATACCTTCTATTTGATATATAACATGACCATATTCGGTCAAAAATAAAATTTGACCCCACGGACCACGCCCATTTTTGACCCCGGGGTCACCATTTTAACAACTTCAAAAGACCATTGTACATCAATCATTCGTACCAAGTTTCGTCGAAATCCGGCTAGCGGTTCACGAGAATATTTTTTAAGAATTTATGCTATTTTTAGACGGCGGCCATCTTGGATTAGCGATGACCTCCATTTTAACAAATCTGAAAAGGTTTCACCCATGGGCCAAGCGGTTCATGTGAAGAAGAATTTTGAAATCTCTAATAAAATAACGACCTTTTGACATTTCGGCGGCCATCTTGGGTGACATAACAATCCGATTTCGACAAAAAATGCACCAGAGTGATCGCCTTGTTGATACCTTCGATTTGATATATGATATGACCATATTCAGTCAAAAATAAAATTTGACCCCAATTTGACCCCACGGGCCACGCCCATGTTTGACCCCGGGGTCACCATTTTAACAACTTTGAAAGAGCATTGTACATCAATCATTCCTACCAAGTTTCGTCGAAATCCGGCCTGCGGTTCATGAGAAGATTTTTTGAGAATTTATGCTATTTTTAGACGGCGGCCATCTTGGATTAGCGATGACCTCCATTTTAACAAATCTGAAAAAGCTTCACCCATGGACCAAAACTTTTAAGTTTGGCTACCATGGGCCAAGCGGTTCATGTGAAGAAGAATTTTGAAATCTCTAATAAAAGAACAACCTTTTGACCTTTCGGCGGCCATCTTGAATGACATAACCATCCGATTTCGACAAAAAATGCACCAGAGTGATCGCCTTGTTGATACCTTCGATTTGATATATGATATGACCATATTCAGTCAAAAATAAAATTTGACCCCAATTTGACCCCACGGGCCACGCCCATGTTTGACCCCGGGGTCACCATTTTAACAACTTTGAAAGAGCATTGTACATTGATCATTCCTACCAAGTTTTGTCGAAATCCGGTTGGCGGTTCTTGAGAAAAAGATTTTTGAAGAATTTGTGCAATTTTTAGACAGCGGCCATCTTGGATTACGTAATAACGTCATTTTAACAATTTTGTAATCCCCCTACCTAAGGACCATGACCATGAAGTTTGGTGACCATAGGCCCAATGGTTACCGAGGAGAAGACGTTTGAAAATGTCCACGGACGACGACGACGACGAACGACGACGACGACGGACGACGGACACATTGCGGTAACAATAGCTCACATGAGCTTCGCTAAAAAATGAACAGTGATTTGAAAACAATATTACACTAAACACCTGTTATCGTACTGGGCCCGGTTGCTCAAAACGTCTGTTAGCTTAAGTCTGTTATTAAGCTAACAGAGGTTATGAGCAACCAGGTCCTGTATGTTACAGTTATTATATATAACCGTAACGTACAGTGCGACAAAAGGTGGGTGGGGTAATGAGATATTATTTGATGGGCACAGGTCAATCTTTCACCTGTGCTTTCATCAGCTGGTGGTCCAAACGCATTTACACCATAGAAGCATAACATTTTCTGACTACTTTTCCTCAATTTTAATAGTTCCGCTTCAAAGTATATATATGGCTGTGACTGGAGAAATGGGGCTTATCTGTACTCTTCACCATTTCATCATTGAAACACCTGTCATGCTTCTAACAAGGAGTATAGATCGTTATAAGGCTACAGGAGTGTGCTATTCGATTAGGAGCTACACTGGTCACAAATTTCATAAGCCCCATTTCTCCAGCAATATTTCACTGGGCAAACACTGTAGATCCAGATCAGCTGGCTTGTAACAAGCCTTCTCATCAGGATCAGCAGTATTTTTTTAGATATTTTAACAATACCCCTTATCTGACTGATGAAACAAGGAATTCGGATATTTAGGGGGTGAAAGGTTCATTCAACATCAAAGCTATATTTATACAGGCGGGAGGCGAAATTAATCCATCATCAAGCACTCAGCAAATTTGTGCCTTTAAACCCCGACTCAGGGAGCCCGGGTATTTGATGGTCGCCCTCCAGAAATACGGGCTCCCCAGCGGGCTCATCGGGCACCAGGCTGATTATTGCCCCGGGGGGAACCTGCAGCTCTTTCAAGGTCGCCGTGTTGTTTGTTAGTAGTGTACCATTAACCGTCAAATTCTGGTCGTACGGCGGTACAGAGAACAGCTTCATTATCTGTAACTTCAAGTCTTTCAGGGTCTGGGTTGACGATATTGTTACTTCCTTCTCTCCGCGAACGCGGCGGTGGCGCTGGCTTTTCCGCATCGTTTTGCTGATTTCGCTCGTTTTCGCGGCCTTTTCCGGTGGTTCGAGTGCGGCCACACTGGAACTGTTGTGTCGCTTACGGCCGGTTGCTGCAGAGTTGTCGAAGTCGGGATCATCTTTACCTGTGTGAAATGTGGCTGTGACTGGAGAAATGGGGCTTATGGGTTTTGCGACCAGTGTAGATCCAGATCAGCCTATGCATCTGCAGTCTGATCAGGATCTGCACTATCTGCCATTCCATCTATGAGACACCCGTCAAGCTATATACATGTAGATCGTTATCAGGCTACAAGAGTGTGCTGTTTGATCAGGAACTATGCCATTAGGCCGTCATTTGGAGCGTCTTGTTCATTTGGCATAACATTAGTGCATAACATGAATATGTAATTAGGGTGATGCGGTTAGCCAATCAAATTCGCTATCTATAGGTGTTATTAAACGTGTGTCATATCACTATAATGAAATGAGTTACAGCATGCCATAAAAGGTTTTCATATGATAAAAATACATATATATATTTAGCCCTGAAATTAGAATACATAACCTGATCTGGTGCCAGGTTCTGACTACACCAGAGTCGCTTATCCCCACCCCATAAAATAGGATTAATGTTCTTATACATGTAATGGGTATAAACAGATTCAACTCTCAAGTAACAAAAAGGCTAACAATATATATTAGGACATAAACAGTTTATATTTTTTATTGGGATTCCGGTAAGGATGAACGCCATCATTAAATTACCCTTTGCATGTTCCAAACCTGCCAGTTAAATTGTATTTTCATACCTGAATCATTTGCGTCCTGATTCTCCTTTGTAGATTTTGCCGCCTTCCGCACATACAAGGTCGCGTCCTTGTAGTCGTACACCTCCTCCTTCTCCACCTTCAGTCGTTCCGCGACACAATGGTCACAAACCTCTGGTATCGTCATCAGTGAACGCTTACCGTTCTCCTCCAGATACAAGATGATAATCTCATTATCCGTCTTGTAAAAGGTCTTTAGCCTCTCCCACTCTGACGCCCAGAGGTATGTGACGTTTTCATCAGATTTCAACAGACTTACATTCTCAGGGGGAAATACATATTTCCTGTGAAGGCAGAGGAGGCTTTCATTTAATAAACTTGTGATGCATTCAGACTTTAATGGATCTTTAATAAACTGTCGCCAATAATCAACAAAGCCTGTAGAAACTGCGTATATTCCATGTTCATCGCACACCGAGGTTGGACGTTTACGATCGTAAAATAGATCCATGAGAGCGGATCTTTGTTCTGCTGCTGCTTGTTTACATTTGTCTTTGTTTTCTTGCTCAGCATTTATAACATGTAGACACTGTTCACAAGATGCTGCTTCGTTTGTGAATTCTGGACACTCAGGAAAGTAAGTTCTAAGTTTGGACCAAATTACTACTGGTACCAGTCTACGATAGGACACGTCCGGGTCTAGGTTAGCATGATCGTCACACAGAATATCCTCATTAAACGATAGTGAATCCTCATTATCCTTCTCACTTTGATCTGTCTTACACTGCTCACTACTAGACACAGACTGCACTGTCTCACCCTCCATTTTCTGATCCTCTGTAGATGTAGAAACTTCCGCATCATTTGTTCTGTCAGTGAAATTTTGTTCCGTTTCAAAATCTTCCTCCAGTTTTTCGAGTGCGAGCCTCCTCCAGCTGCGGAAAGAAGCCTTGCCGACCCAGTAGCATGGCTCGTCCTTGAAGTCGACCTTCATCACGTACCCAAACAGCCGGTCGTCCTCGCTGATCCGCTGTTTGGTCCGAATTACATTGCACTTATTCTTAACACAAACCTCACACAGGGACGTGCTTCCTTTGCATCGTATCTCCCCTCCATACAGATCAAACAACGTCTCCGCACCCGCTAACGCCACACACTTCATCTTCATGGATTTGTCTGGGCGAACCTTGCCATGTGAGCAGAGAAACTCAGAGTTATCTATGGCGGGAGCGGTAGATGGATCATCGAGCCACTTACCAAGCCACTTCAGGGGGATCCACTCAAACTCCCCTTCTCCAGTGTACACCAGGTCCCGGTATACCCCCTTTATTGTCTCCTGCTTCTCACGACCAGACTGCACGTTCTTCGCTTTCATATTCTCCATCTCACCAATCCAGTCTTCAAAAGTTTGGTTGTTTTCCTCCACATAGCTAATGACATGGCTAGGGAGCTCCTTTGTTGTATCTACGGGACTCTTCTTCGTGCCATTGTTTACATTACTGGACAGGTTTCCCATGGAATTTGAGCAATTGGTTTTACTAGTATTTGGTGATACTACAATGTCTGATTTAAACTTTGTTGGATTGTCTGTCGGCGTGTTCCCACTGGATACTGTTACCTTTGATTGACCATTTTCTTTATTGATCTCATCTACACTGTTTCCACTGAGCTTAGTGCCAGAATTAAATGGGTAACTGCAGCAGCTTGTAGATGATGGTAGGTCTTTACTGCCAGAGGTAGTACTAGATGGCAACTTGCTGTCACTGCTAGAGTCCCGAATGGATGATGAAGAAACATGATTTGCAGAGACTTCTTGGTGACATAACCGCTTTGCAGGGCTAGATAAATCTAATGGTTCTTCATCAGAGGGATACATACTCAACTCTGTAGCCGAGCTTACGATCATTTCACCACCTAGTTTATGTTCATCCTCAACTACATGAACTTGTGTAGTAGAAGTGGCAATGGGTGGAAAGGTTCGACTAACGTCAACAGAGTTTGCTACATTCACATTTTCTGACACACAACCTGATGACAATTGTCTGTTATACACGAGCATGTACGCGTTCCTTGACGAGTGATAACCCTTCGGTGTCCGTGGCCCTTTCTTCTGTTTGGCATCAACTATGTCGTCCTCACTGCCAAGCTGAAGGTTACGACCTTTGATCTTCTCAACGTCTTCATCGTTGAATTTGTACC
The DNA here is from genome assembly GCA_029237695.1 of Conchocele bisecta. Taxonomy (NCBI): domain Eukaryota; kingdom Metazoa; phylum Mollusca; class Bivalvia; order Lucinida; family Thyasiridae; genus Conchocele; species Conchocele bisecta. The sequence goes on from CM055266.1 coordinate 65,995,265, forward strand.
AGGCCTGGCTGTCCTTGCCCTTGATGTGAGCGATATAGTGGCCGCTGTACGCCGACGGACCACGGTGGATCAGCACGGCAGTCAGGTCGTACACGGCCCGCTCACCATCTGTAAAGGGAATGATTGATTCATTGATTGGGGATTTACATCTCTTCAATGCCCGGTCTCATGGTACACAAAATCAGGCTGTTCAATTGGCCGAGACGAGCACAGCTCAGCCTGGACCAATGAAACATCCTTATTTTGAGTATGAGACCAGAGTACATACTCGGAAGGTTCGGGCCCAAATCTGCTTATACAATCAGAGATGAATAGTGTTGGTATACATTGTGCAATGTTGGTATACAGTATGCAAACAAAGCACCATCCCATCCCATGACACACATTGTGGCCATATATTGTTAAAATTGGCAAAGTAGTTCATTACTGTCTGTTCCACGTTTTGTTACCAACAAACTTTTGGCTATTAAACACATTAAATCTAAAAAATATCAATAACAAAAAAGTCACCCTCTCCAAAAAATATTATTTGATGAAATTTCATCAAATATTGATTTTATTGCGAAAAAACAATTTTCCTATGGGAATTTAACATGGGGGCTAAAAATACTTTTTTTTAAATATTTTTTTTATTTGTGGACCGATTTTCAAAATCTAACTTTTGTTTTCTTAGTTACATCAATTTCAAGCTATCTCGCCAGGTTTCGGAGTCAATTTCCATCCAAACGTTTTCGTTTTTTTATCTTGAAGGATAAAAAAACGAAAACTTTTGGAAATTGGCTCCCCATGATTGCCATAGGAAAATCATTTTTTCGCAATAAAATCAATATTTGATGGAATTTCATCAAATGATTTTTTTTGGGGAGGGTGACTTTTTTTGTTATTGATGAAAAACTACTTACTTCTAAATATTGCTTAGATTTAATGTGTGTAATGGCCAAATGTTCGTCGGCAGCAAAATGTGGAACAGACAATAGTTATTAAGAAATGAGGTTACTAACGCACATACATGAACTCTTGTAATGCTATATCCCCTCTTGCCTATCATTGAGGGGATAATAAGTTGCATACACAAGTCGACGGCTAACAAAACAGAGCTTTTGGCATTTGAAACAATAATAGTAGAGCCTAATCCTCCTACAATGTTTACATAGTAGGCATAGGATCTACCGTATTTATTCTACTAAACATATTTAGAATGCAAATAAGGCTACTACATGTATTAGAATAAATACGATAACTGCATTGCCTGCAGTAGTAAGTCTATTTCAGTGACAGAATGGCGAATAGTGACAGTGCAGGCCGTCACAGGCAGACAGAGCAATGTATGGTCCTTTTTGTCAGCCAACGGCCCACATGTAAATTGACACCCCCTGGTCAAGGGGCTAGGACCCTCTTGGACCTAGTCCCTTAAACAGAGGTAGAAGGGGGTCAAGTCTGTCTTGGATATAGCCCCTTAAATTGAAGGGGTCAGTGGTAGAAGGTGGCTAAGTCCCTCTTGGATATAAGCTCATCATATAGCCTCTTAAATTGACATGGTCAGTGGAAGAAGGGGGCTAATTCCCTCATGGACATAGCCTCCTTCTTCCATTGATCACTTCAATTACAGTGCAACCTCCCTAAAACGGTCATCCTGGGGAGGTCCCTAAGGTGTCCGGTTTAGAGATGTTTGTTTTATTTTCCAGGGAGAATTATTTGAATTATTGGTGTATAATGGCCTATCAACAGCTAAGGTCATCTAAAGCCGGGTCAACAGGTTCGATCCCGCATGTAACCTGCTACATTGGGAGAAAATGCCAAAATAAAAACAGAATATTTACATCAAAATAAATATATATTCAGCCCTGAAATTAGAATAACACAATGTCGTGCCAGGTCCAAACCACACCAGTTACTTGGCCCCTTCCCCTAAAAGTAATAGGATAAGGAATAATCGTATTACTCATACAAGGAGTATAACCAGATTAAACCCTCATATACACTAATGCCAAAGACGTACCTGAGGGCAAAACCAGTAGCCTATTTCATCAACATTGCAAAGTATACTTTACTAGCAAAGTATACTTTGAGGGAGTAATCATTTATTTTTCCTGAAATGCATTATTTCATATAGAACTAACAAATGCATATATTTCATGATTAAAAGTATGCAGAATTATTATACTGAATTTATTACATTATCACAGCCAAATTGGCTGTGATAATGTAATAAATTCAGTATAATAAAAATTAATAAATTTATCATAAAATTGAAAATTTCTCCCTCAAAGTATACTTTGCTACTAAAGTATACTTTGCAATGTTGATGAAATATGCTACAGGTCTCCTTCCGGGATACCGGTAAGGATGAATCCAGGTCGTGCCACTTGCGACCCACTTTCAGGGAGTAACACTCCAGTGACGGTGCTTACAAAACTCTGAGCTAAATTATTAATAGAAGTCAGACAGCTTGATTGGCAAAGCAGTCCACCCTCACCCAATATAACTTGCTGATTTCGAGTCTGTACGGAGTACATGCTCAGAAAGTTTTATAATCAGTATGTGGCCAATTAGGTGTTAGTGTGCTTTGTAATCAAGAACATACTTTGTCATTTTGGATAAATTTAAGGGGTCCGTGAAAGGGGACCTTATTAGGAGTTAGCCCCTTTCAACAACAGATTACAGGTTTTGATTGAGAGAGGTTCTACACTACCTGGTAGCAGTGGACTAATATCCAGCACATCAGGAAACTGGATTATACTGTTCAGCTTTTTCTTTGCGCCCGTTTTCTTCTCAAACACGAATCTCAGCAGCTGTAGGTTCAACACAGGGGGCAGCGTCTTCAGCTCTATAGCCCGGCTGGCATTCTGTTTCCCATCACATTTTAAACACATGTACTGATTATCCCCCTCCAGCTTCTCTATCGCTAGAAACCCCTTTAGGGCATCTTCAAGTGTTTTGAAGCCTTGGATGGTCAAGTCCAGTTCATAGAAGTCAGACAGCCTTTCGGACTTACTGCCACAGTTACTGCACCGCGTCACATACGCGTAGCTGCCACAGAACTGTTCCTGTATGACGTTTACCGGGTGTGGGACACGGCTCTGCATTATGCTGCCCTCGAGAATGGAGAGGAAGAGCTTCGAGAATTCCTGAGCATCCTGCTGTTCGCCGGTGTCGAGTCCCAGGTACTGTATCAGTCCGCTGGGGTCCACGTACCGCCGGTTAGTCAGCTGGAGTAGGGCAAATATCACCTGTAGGTGCGCACAGACCGACGTCGGCTTCCAGCTGTGATCTTCATCAGTTTTATCCTCCGCAATCGTGTCGCTTGATTGCTTTATGTCTTCCGGATCTCTCCATTGATAGATAGCTTGCTGCACAGTGTCATTATGAAACCAAAGCTGCAGGAACGTGTTAACGTAACATGTGGCGCCAAGGTTTTTGAGACCGGCAAACATTCCTGGCTCTCGACGATCTTCCTCCGGGTTCTCGATATCATGGAATTTTTCATCGTCAATTTTATTGAACCATACTTTCTCCCCGATTGCGGTGATGCAGTATGGGTTTGCTTTGCAGTTGCGGCGGCAGGCACCCATTTTGCATGGTGGTAGATTAAGGCGGTAGGCTGTCAGAATGTTGTCGGTGGTTACGTCCGAAGGTTCGGTGGTTTCTGCCCAGAGCCAGCATAGCTTCTCTGCTGGTGGCTGCTTTGGCGGCATCTTTAACTGCTGTGAAATCTAGAATATACAGTAAACAGGACGAAATTTAGTATTTTCCCACTCAATTAATAGAACAGGAATTGGACACTGGCTGAGAAAAGGCTAGTTGCGAACAGTAACTCTTGCAGTCTACTCCCGTACTGTCCATAGCCAGAGCTACGATTATCACTCATAGGATTTCTCTGCAGAATAGCTAATAAGATTCGCATTTTAGCAGTTAATTCAATTAAATTGTGAGAGATTTTATACAAAATAACATATTCCAATAACATATTCCAATAATTATGACATAAATTTACATATGTACATGTAGATGACCTGATAAATTAAAATTTAAGATAGAATCAACACGTGACATGTAAAACGTATGATGGGGTCCATTTTCTGGAAAGGCAAAACATTAATTTTCTAAGCCTTCTACATTGGTAAAATTTGTTTCAGAATTATTAGTTTGCATTTTATAATACTAATATTTTTTGTCCGATGGAAAATATATGAAATATGTCACAATTAAATGCTAAAGTGCGAATCAGATTTAATTCGCTATTCTGTAGAGGAAGCCTATTAGTGGAATCATAACTACCGTAGCTATGGACAGTACGGTAGTAAATTGCAAGAGTTGCCATTCGCAACTAAGAAAAGACAAGTTAAGATATTTGCTTTTTGTCAATGTGCAGCTGCCCATTAGTGGTAGTGGTAAAAGCTGGATATTTTTTCTCTCAAAAACATGAAAATTACTTTCAAAACGTGCAGATCCTGATGAGACGGCTCATTACGAGACGGTTCATCTGAATCTGCACTGTTTCCATAAACCACGCTTTCGGGTTCAAAGGGTTAAGATATTTGCAACAAATGTATATTTTGGCTTCTTGCACATCTGCTAGCAGCTGATGGTTTTCATACTTGGCCGGGTATTAGTTTATTTCTATGACTGAAAGGCGACCAGCATAGACCCTGATCAGACTGCACAGATAATTGATGTCTACTTGCATATTTTGTGGAGTATCCTCAATGAAATTTAAATTCAGAACATTATTATAGTTACGATAGCATGCATAAGCTTCCTCTGCAAAATACAGAATCAGATCCGATTCACACTTTAGCAGTTAATTGCGACATATTTGATATATCTTGTTTATTCTAGCTTAAATTTACTTTTATCAGGTGCAATATAAATGTATGTCATATTTACAAAAGAAAATGTCCATGATTACTGGAATCAGAGAAATAAATACTAATACAAAGATGGGTAACTTCTTATATAAGGTTAGGTATTAATCTATTACGTTTCCCTGGTGTGCCTTTAAATTCAAGTGAAACACTGGGACAATTATTCACCAGTCAATCACGGCAAAACTTGCACCAGACTTTTTTTTTTTTTTTTTTTTTTCCTATATTTGGATGATTTAAGCAAGAAATATATACATTTTCTGTGTAATATCCTTAATATTGTAGATTATCTCTCAATAACAATATTGCAAATTCAAATGTAAACACCTTGCAGGTATTTTCTATATTTTAGTGCGCGAAGTGTAAATGCTATTATGCATATTTTTACTGCGTAGGGTGGTGTAGCGATATAGTACAACCTGTTTTTGCCTAGTAGCCCCAATTCTCATGGATTTGCGCCTTCTCATTGATTCGTTCCCCTAGAAAACAAGTGAATAAGCATATTCTAAGAATAGTGTTAATTGAACATTATTTTAAAAATGTATTTTAAGTTGTTTCCCACAGTTTTCTAAGTTACAGTTACATTTAATTGTGATTTACCAACCATTTTGTGACTTTTCTACATACTTCCTTAATCTGAAGAGGGTCTGTTCGCAAATGATGCATAAAATGTGATATATGTTGATTTCTAGGTGAATCTGGACTTCACCATATTTAAATTTGATTCATCTAGGCAGCAACACTTCTTTATTGTACGAGTGATTAAGGAATGTCACTCAAATGTGCCAAAAGTTATAGGGCACGAACCTGATGAGAAGTTTCAAGATCAATTAGGCGACTTTGGTGGATTATTTCTAGGGACTCTAAGACTTGCATAAACAACAATTTTGGTGAATTCCTTATGTGCACTCATAGTCAAGTGTTTCAACTTTATGTTGATGTATACATTTTCAGGAATTAATCAGAATATAACACATACTATGAATTAATGTGCTTAGGGGCACGGATCCATGAGAATAGGGACTACAAAGCAGAAAACATGTAGCTAGTGGTGGACCAATTATGCAGTATAGCCGTGCTCCATATATTCTTAAACAGAACCTAGAGAAAAGCATTGCTGACAGAAGGCAAACAAATAGATGTGGATATATACAGAGAGTGCCGTGTTCATAAGAAAAACATACGGTATCCTAAGGTAAAAGTGCGTGTCGGTTATAGGAATTGTCCGAATAAAAGCAAACTCATGAAAATTATGCACAAACTATAATTTCACCAGTAATTAGTAAAATAACGTTTTGCAAATAAAATGGTGACATTAACCTGTGAATGGTGTCAATGTATTGGGTCACACTGAGTGAGAGTTGCAAGTGCATTACAGAGATCTGAATGTTTTTATTATTCTTTTTCTTGATTATTTTTTCAATCGGTCTCACTCGCGTCTTATCGTCAGAATTCCTAGGGCGTATTTCTTCCGCTATATGGAGTACTCCTATCAAATGGTAGTGCTGTAGAATAACACCGGACACTGTTTACAGTTACTCTTATCATCATCATCAGCAGCAGCAGCATCATCATCATCAGCAGCAGCAGCAGCAGCAGCAGCAGCATTGGCTACGCTGACAACCCCGTAAAAATACACTATGTCTGCTTTTATTCTTTTAACCAGATACTAACACCCGTTTCTTCACAATAAGTTGTGCATTTATTTGGTATGATTTAGGTCAAATTGTGACTTGCACATTTTTATCACTTAGATGTGTTCTCCCAGATGGATTAAGTAGCAACATTGTTTTCATTGAACAAGTGCTCCGTCACGTGTAAGTTACGGTACTCTCCTATTAGGCGAGCACGGTCTTGCAACTGCCAGCGGGTGTACTCGCCGGTGATTATGAGCGAGTCCAGTGCTGAGTCTCATGTTTGTAACGCATGGCAACTTAAGTAAGTTAGTTTAAACAATATTTATTCGACAGTATATGGTACAATACAAGGTATACAATGACAGGGATATGAAAACAAGCGTGAAGCTTATATGAATTCGTCTCCCACAAGGTGGATGTAAGACACGAATGTGGTACAAGATAGTTAAGTGTACATACAGGCGAATATACATGTTGAAATAGTCTAAGTGGAATAACTTTGTCTTACAATGGTGTACTTACATAATGAGATTGACAGTGTTTAAACCTTAGATTTATGACATGAGAATGAATGTGGCTGTGCTTCAGAGATGGTCACCAAGCAAATGAGACAGGGACACTGGAGTGGGGGTTACATGGGGAATCGCCCATGCCTTTCCCAACCCTCACAATTTCCCTCTCCCTCTTAAGTAAGTTGACCTGCATTACTGACAGAACATTCGGGTTAGCGAGCACAGTGTTGTAACTGTCAGCGGGTGTACTCGCCGGCGATTATGAGCGAGTAGAATTTAGTGCAAGCATGGCAACACACACTAGTACTCGTACTATGTGAGTTATTGGCGCCAAACAACACTTGATAACTACGATATCCTGAGTGTTGAACTCGTCGCTGGTAGAAAAAGGTGCACATTAATATTTACCAGTCACGTACATGCATGTCTTCGTGTCTGCCTGCATGTCTGACTATGACGCTCAAGCGAAGTTTATTGGACTTGCAGTGACAGTTCTAAAAGCGCTCACACAAGCAAGTGACATTGCGAGTGCATGCGAAACATGTAAAAACCAGACCAGCAACTGTGACTTCTGCCACTGGTGACCTACTGAACGGTTACTAACCCAATAATTTCTACATGGCTCTCAAAGTTAAATACTTATTGATACATCATATTTTCAGTTTTAAGCTCAGTGTCAGGGTAAGCCATTCCGATCTTCAATTTTTCATTAACATCTCGACTATTTATTAGAGAAGTTACACGTATGTATACGTAACAGCAGTCTATGTATTGCTAGCTCACTGGCATCATTTGTATTGTCGTCCAGCAACATTTACATACAGTAATCTACACATGTTTTGAAAAGCACAATTCACGTGTTCTACATTCTACATTTTGGAATACGCACACAGGTAATAATATGTAAACGTCATATATCTGTTACCTGGTCGAATGTATATGTTTTTGGTGCCTGTGTTCTCTAAAATTTAATTAGTATAAATAATTAAAAATATCGTGGCTCATTATGAAAATAGCCTGATACCACTGCGAGCCACTATCAGTAAAATAAATATTACTAAAGATTATATCTATATAGCGGGCACTTGTAATTTTAGAACTGATGGAATAGTAACACTATTATACACTTAATTTAATTCCTATAAGGAACAGAACGTGCCTACAATTAGCATCGATCGTTACGTTTTGAACGACGTCACGAAACACAGTCTTTTGTAAGCAATACGTAAAAAGCGACGTCAATTTGACGTAACGTCGACAGTTGGCAAATTTGAATAATACGCTTGGCAGCGAAAGGGGTAAAGTAATATTAAGGCAGTCATAACATACATAAAGTGTTATTTTTTTGTGAAATCAGGAAGGAACGGAGATTTAGAAAATGTAAAAAACCTAAACCTTCACCCAACTGGTCCCATTTCCCTTGACGGGTCACATACAATTGATGTCTATATATATATTGTTTTCAATGGTTGTTGACGTGTTTATTCTCAAATCATAGCGTCATAATGTAACAGCAGTGTGCGACTCACATTTTGGCGTCGCCAGGGTTGAATGGTGATGAAATTTACATTTATTTGATACTAATGTGTAAACGATCCACTGAACTGGCATTAGCGTCCAATTCGTGGGCAAAAACGTATCATAAGTCGCATATATTCAACATTCTGGGTCTGATAAATATTTTAAGATTCACATGTATAATCTATAATTATTCACTGGTGTGGGACAAGGATATTTCACCCTCGTGATCAGAATGTGTCCTCAGAAACTCGGCAATGCCTCGTTTCTGACGAAATATTCTACACTCGGGTGGAATATCATTTGTCCCACACGAAGCCGAAAAATCAGCGGCTGAAAATAACGTCATACAGCAACAACAACAACAATGGCAGCCCCCACGAGTGAAGTTCAGTTTACAGTTGACAAGTTGCTAAGATCAGTTTTACATAAGCTTTCAATTGAATCTGAGAGATTGGTGTTGCATCGAAGAAGCAAAGACAGCAAATCTGACGATTTGTATTTACCCAAGTCAGAGAAATTGCATTTCAAAGCCGAGGTATGCAATATGGTTCATATTCGGTATGTTCCAATATTCGACATGGCTCATATTCGACAAGCAGAAGATGGTTGCGGGCAGTAACTATGCAAAACTCCTGTACCGTCATCAGCATAGTTGCGATGGCATCCATAGCCTTCCCGTATGCTGGTTGCCGTTATGTGATCTGAACATTGTTTGTGCTCCTGAACAACGAAACAGTTTTGATGAGCACACATGATACCTCTATGATACCTCTATGATGGTTTCTGGGCTCTGAAGTAAGGAGGAATCTCCTTTTTTAGCCCATTTTCTTCAGTCATTCTTCGGATACTATGTATCTTGTATTCTTGCATGGTTTGATTAGAATATTTAGGGTACAGGTTTGTAGTATTTAATGTCACATTTGATAGTATATATATATATGTATGTCTATTAACATATATAACGTGGTTAAAATTGGTATATAGTATCGTGGTTCCAGTACTGGTCGAGTTTCGATTTGAAATCATTCATGTCATTTGAGCTCACAACATACTTTGGGAGTGAGTTCCAATCGTTTATTATCCTCTGTGAAAATTGTTGTAGGCGAAATGATGTTGTACAACGTGGTTTGGCCAGTTTATAATCATGTCCACGAGTCCTCGACTGGCATATTGTAAAGAATCTGTCAGATGGAATGTCTTCTATACCGCGAATAATCTTAAAATGCTCAGGGTCTACACTAGCTTAGACAATCTCAGCTCTACGGATGTGTTTTACTATTTAATCGTCTTTTATGTTTTCTGTATCCGTGAGAGCTGAGACCGTTATAGTGTAAAATTTAGTCACAATAACAGCCCAATTTGTCCTGGTGTTTTGCTATGCAAATGGGAATAAAAGGATAACCAATGTCAAACTATGTATACCTACATGTGTATTATTGGTCTATGAATGTTTTTAACATTACTGTGTAGTGTTCAACTTCTCACTCGTCAGACTGTGTAGCAAAACTCCAGGACAAATTGGGCTGTTATTGTGACTAAAATTTACACTATAATTAGGGTCTCAGCTCTCAGTCTCACGGATACAGAAAATATAAAAGACAGATGAAATAGTAAAACACAACCGTAGGGGTGAGATTTTTCTAAGTTAGGTCTACACTGGCCACAATGTCCTAAGGTCCCTTTTGTGAGCTGGCAGCACACTTGTAGGAATATTCCCATACCTCTCATTTCAGATTCTGAATGGAAAACAGTGTAAGACCTGATCAGATTGTTGATATTCAGGTTGTACTGTGACTATGCAGGTCAATGTTGTATGGGAGGGTATGTGTATCTTAAAAATGAAACCATACTTATAATCCATTGTTTAGAATTCAGGTTTTAGAAGTAGTTGCGAACGGTAACTTGCAATTACTCCTGTACCGTCCATAGCTAGAGTTACGATTCCACTCGTAGGATTCCTCTGCAGAATAGCAAATCAGATCTGATTAGCACTTTAGCACTTCATTGTGACATTTTTTAGATATTTTCCATCTGAAAAAAGTATTAGTAAAAAAATTAATTATTATAGAAGTAATACAAACTAATACTTCTGAAACAATTTTTACCATTGTAGAAGGTTTAGAAAATTCTTTTTTGCCTTTACCGAAAATGGACCGCATTATAACTTTTATATGTTGAATTTAGCTGCCATTGACTGGGTCACTTGTTGATTCTAGCTTAAATTTACTTTATTATCATCTACATATGTAAATTTATGTCGTAATTTCTTGAATATGTTATTTGCATAATATTAACACTCATTTCAGTTAAAAAATATAGAATATCTTTCACAATTAACTGCTAAAGTGTGAATCCGATCTGATTCACTATTCTGCGGAGGAATCCTATGAGTGGAATCGTAACTCTAGCTACGGACGGTACGGGAGTAGATTGCAAGAGTTACCTTCGCAACTAGTCTTAGGGGGTGAATCATACTGAGATTCACACCTGGAACTAAGTAATCTGGTGCAGTAACTTGCCTGGCTGTATGGGTGCATTTCTTTCTGTGAAAATGTTTATTATAGTGTCATCCCTGTTGAAAAGCTCGCGGAGACTGACTGTTAAGGTCATGACAACTTTATATGACCTTGCTCTTGAACAAAATTAAATCCCCAATAAATTAATCAATCAGTTCTTTATATTGTGTACACTTTCAGATTGTGGCTGCAATTAGAATTGCCTTACTGGAAGAGTCCGTCCACTCGGCTGTCCCGATCAGAGATGTAACAACAACAGACATTACAGGACTCTCTATTTATCTGCACCGACCTCGCATATTTGAAAACACCATACTTAAAGTATTGCGAGAACAGAGAGAGTATGGGACAGCCAAGCAGTCAGATGTTGAACACAAAAACGTTGTATTATACACAGGTGAATAACGCTTCACAGGGATGATAAAATATGTACAATACAGGGTTTACAATAATACAGTCAGGGGGCCGTTTCACTAAACTTCGTACGACTAAAATGATTGTAAGTGCAAAATTATGATTTCACATTAACATTGTTTTCTTGTAAATAATTATTGGATTTACATTTATTGAGCTTAGGCTGCATATGCAGCCTATGCTCAATAAATGTAAATCCATAGATTGAAATTTACAGATGATCTTAAAGTTGCACTTACAAACATTTTAGTCGGTAAGAAGTAAGTAGTGAAATTGGCCCCAGATGTTGAACACAAAAACGTTGTATTATACACATGTGAAAAACGCTTTACAGGGATGATAAAATATGTACAATACAAGGTTTACAATAAACTTTGAAACACAGTCTGATCAGGATCTGCACTATTCGCCATTCTATCAATGAAACACCGTAATGCTTCTAACAATCAATATAGACCATTATTATCATTCACAAAATATCCGTGTCTGCAATTGGTCAGATGCTGGTCACGTGATGATCTTCGATATAAATGCATAAGTTTATTCAAAATGTCGCCAAAAAAGCAAGATTAATCGTAATGTTCACAGTGTAAATTAATATTTATGCTATATTATTGAAAAGGGGACACATATGGGAATTTCTCAATTGATAATAAAACAAGAAACGAGGCCAAGCCACGAAGGCCAGGTTTTTTCGAAGCATAGACACTTGGATAACATAATTATACCCACTTTTTGTAGACTAGATGGCCGTGGCCTGCATGTCGCGCCTTGGGGCGAGGCATGGTCACTAAAAAAATAGATATAGTAGATGGGAAAACTTTAACCAAAAAACTTTAACCAGACACACGGACGTACGTATGTCAAAATGCTGACGATATCGCGCTGACAATGATGATAAACACCCATGTGAAGTATCAAGGTAATGGGTGAAGCAGTTGCAGAGATATAGTACACGAAAAAACATTAACAAAAAAATTCAAAGTAATTTGACCTTGACACAGGTGGTACAGTACCAAAGAAATGGACTTAAACACGAAAACTTAACATTGTAAACGCGAAAACTTAACATTGAAAATGGCTAAGTCGACTGCGCGGAAAAAATGGGTCAGGTTCAAAACAAGAAACGAGGCAAAGCCACGAAGGCCAGGTTTTTTCCAAGCATAGACACTTGGATAACATAATTATACCCACTTTTTGTAGACTAGATGGCCGTGGCCTGCATGTCGCGCCTGAGGTGAGGCATGGACACTAAAAAAATAGATATAGTAGATGGAAAAACATTAACCAAAAAACTTTAACCGGACACACGGACGAACGGACGGACGTATGCCAAAATGCCGATTATATCGCGCTTTCCGCAAGCAGGTGTGACAATGATGATAAACACCCATGTGAAGTATCAAGGTATTGGGTGAAGCAGTTGCAGAGATATAGTACACGAAAAATCTTTAACAAAAAAATTCAAAGTAATTTGACCTTGACATTGGGCACAGGATCGCGCTTTCCGCAAGCAGGTGCAACAATGATGATACACACCCATGTGAAGTATCAAGGTATTGGGTGAAGCAGTTGCAGAGATATAGTACACAAAAAAACTTTAACAAAACAATTCAAAGTAATTTGACCTTGACATTGGGCACAGGATCGCGCTTTCCGCAAGCAGGTGCGACAATGATGATAAACACCCATGTGAAGTATCAAGGTATTGGGTAAAGTAGTTGCCGAGATATAGTACACGAAAAAACTTTAACAAAAAAACTCAAAGTAATTTGACCTTGACATTTTTTGTTAAAGTTTTGTTTGTGTACTATATCTCTGCAACTGCTTCACCCATTACCTTGATACTTCGCATGCATGTTTATCATCATTGTCGCGCCCGCTTGCCGAAAGCGTGATATCGTCGGCATTTTGGCATACGTCCGTCTGTCCGTACGTCCGTCCGTGTGTCCGGTTAAAGTTTTTTGGTTAAAGTTTTTCCATCTACAGTACAATATCTATTTTTTTAGTGTCCATGCCTCGCCTGAAGGTGCGACATGCAGGCCACGGCCATCTAGTCTACAAAAAGTGGGTATAATTATGTTATCCAAGTGTCTATGCTTCGAAAAAACCTGGCCTTCGTGGCTTTGCCTCGTTTCTTGTTATTATACTGAATTTATTACATTATTACAGCCATTTTGGCTGTGATAATATAATAAATTCAGTATAATAATTCTGCATACTTTTAATCATCAAATATATGCAGTTGTTAGTTCTATATGAAATAATGCATTTCGGGAAAAATAAATGATTACTCCCTCGAAGTATACTTTGCTAGAAAAGTATACTTTGCAATTTTGATGAAATCGGCTACTGAGCTCCAGATAAGGTGCATATACATGTATGCAAAATATGCATTGATAATCAAATTGAGTAGTGAAAATACTGTAATGAAGTTGAAATTTACTATCTCCAATAAGTGAATTTTTAAATTGTTGTATTTTTGTTATCATTTGTTCCCTATATAATAAGGAAGAAAAATTATATAATATGCATGTATTTGTAAAAGTAAAATACGCATTGAATTTGAAGTCTGGGCGTATAATACTCTTTAGACACACAACTTATCTGGAGCTCTGGCGGTTTCCTTTGCATATTTGTATATTTCTTACAGGAATGTATTATAAATATACCCACAGCATGGCAAAGTATGCTGAGGGCTATATAGTTTTCACATTTCTGTCCGGTCATCCATTTATCCATCCGCTCATCTGTCCGTAACACAAAAACATAACATTTGGGATTTTGTGTTAAAGTTTTGTTTATTTGGTCCAGGTGTAGGTCGGGGATATCTGTGCTCTGTGAAAGCCCATTTTATGTCATAAACATATTTTACCATCATCACTACATGTTTTACCGTAAGACCCCTACATGTTTTTCACCCATGGTATTATACACAGGTTGAAGTAACGGACCGAGGTCTATAAATACATTAAATATGCCTAAAAGCATCAATAAATGAAGAAGAAAAAACGCTAAAAAGCTAAACATTTTTTTGTACTCCCTCCATATAGACTCCATGGAGTAAAAAAATGTTTTTAGATTTTTTTCTTTCTTCATTTATTGATGCTTTTAGGCATATTTAATGTATTTATAGACCTCGGTCCGTTACTTCAACCCGTGGTATTATATTGCCCAGGACTATCTCCGGAGAGGAGTGATACAGACAGGAACACGAGTGTATCAGTGGATATTTTACGGAGTTATCTCCTCGTTCTTCACATGCGGCTGCTGCTGGAGTCACATGGGTGAGTTTATAACAAAAATGATGATTAAGTGAAAGCCGATATTGTTAGCTGCTGGAGTCACATGGGTGAGTTTAAAACAAAAATGATGATTAAGTGAAAGCCGATATTGTTAGCTGCTGGAGTCACATGGGTGAGTTTAAAACAAAAATGATGATTAAGTGAAAGCCGATATTGTTATCAAAGTGATATTTGACAAGCCATGTGATCTTGCACCTAAGAAGATGTACGATATCTCATTAGAAAATATTTACAAAATTGGTACTATTTTCCGTAGATGACGTCTGCAGTTGACAAAATGATCTATAGCCGATTTCACCAACATTGCAAAGTATACTTATCTAGCAAAGTATACTTTGAGGGAGAAATTTTCAATTTTGGGATAAATTATTAATTTTTAGCCAGGTTTTTTGAAAAAAAATCCAGGCTATTGGATTGGCGGAAGCCGGGCAGGCGGGCGGGCGGCGGATGGCGGGCGGCGTCCACAATCAATGTTAAGTTTTCGTGTTTGAGTCCATTTCTTTGTTACTGTACCACCTAGGACCACCAAACTTTCACAGCTTCATAATCAAGGGGTGCCCACCACATATACTATCCAACATGTTACCTTTTTTTGAACTTGACCCATTTTTTCTGCGCAGTCGACTTAGCCATTTT
This sequence comes from Conchocele bisecta, assembly GCA_029237695.1. NCBI lineage: Eukaryota > Metazoa > Mollusca > Bivalvia > Lucinida > Thyasiridae > Conchocele > Conchocele bisecta. The sequence continues at coordinate 66,010,671 of CM055266.1, forward strand.
CAATGTTAAGTTTTCGCGTTTACAATGTTAAGTTTTCGTGTTTAAGTCCATTTCTTTGGTACTGTACCACCTAGGACCACCAAACTTTCACAGCTTCATAACCAAGGGGTGCCTACCACATACAACTATCCAACATGTGACCATTTTTTTTACCTTCACCTATTATTTCTATGTAATGTGCCCAATGTCAAGGTCAAATTACTTTGAATTTTTTTGTTAAAGTTTTTTCGTGTATTATATCTCTGCAACTGCTTCACCCATTACCTTGATACTTCACATGGGTGTTTATCATCATTGTCGCACCCGCTTGCGGAAAGCGCGATATCGTCGGCATTTTGGCATACGTCCGTCCTTCCGTCCGCACGTCTGTGTGTCCGGTTAAAGTTTTTTCGTTAAAGTTTTTCCATCTACTATATCTATTTTTTTTACCGTCCATGCCTCGCCCCAAGGCGCGACATGCAGGCCACGGCCATCTAGTCTACAAAAAGTGGGTATAATTATGTTATCCAAGTGTCTATGCTTGGAAAAAACCTGGCCTTCGTGGCTTTGCCTCGTTTCTTGTTATTATACTGAATTTATTACATTATCACAGCCATTTTGGCTGTGATAATGTAATAAATTCAGTGTAATAATTCTGCATACTTTTAATCATCAAATATATGCAATTGTTAGTTCTGTATGAAATAATGCATTTCGGAAAAATCAATGATTACTCCCTCAAAGTATACTTTGCTAGATAAGTATACTTTGGAATTTTGATGAAATCGGCTACAGGTCAGGTTGTTCTAATTTCAGGGCTGAATATATATTTTTCTCGATGTAAATATTCCGTTCTGATTTTGGGATTTTCCCCCCAATGCAGCAGGTTAAAACGGGATCAAACCCGTTTGCCCGGCCTTACATGACCTTAGCTGTTGATAGGCCGTTAAACACCAATAAACAAACAAACAAAACTTCAATAAGGGATACACAGAGCTAGTGGTCAATGATATCAAGTGTATTGGGCTAGGCTAGGAAACGTGTAGGAATCGCTAAAATATCATTGTTTCTTTGGAAAAGAACTAGAACTCGTTTATACAGTACAATGTAATTTGGTAACGTCATGTTACCAATGAAATGGAAATTGAGACATAGCAGTGGCGGCGTCGTCAATTATCTGGGATGTAAATTTTGGACCATATTGCTAATACCTCTTGATCTGTTGGTCGGATCATTATCAAACTTCATCAACAGCTTACTTACATTGCTAGCTATACATCCAGTGTCATTATAGTGAACTGGACCTTCACCTTCACCTTTGTATCCTTAACCTTTGTGGGACGTAAATTTTAGACATAGTCCAAATTTTGCATATCTCTTGATCTGTTAGTCAGATGATGAGATCATTACCATAGTGGCATCAATAGCTTCCTCACATTGTGTCAATAATTTGGATGTATGTCCAAATTTTGCATATCTCCTGTAGCCTATTTCATCAACATTGCAAAGTATACTTTACTAGCAAAGTATACTTTGAGGGAGTAATCATTTATTTTTCCTGAAATGCATTATTTCATATAGAACTAACAAATGCATATATTTAATGATTAAAAGTATGCAGAATTATTATACTGAATTTATTACATTATCACAGCCAAATTGGCTGTGATAATGTAATAAATTCAGTATAATAAAAATTAAAAATTTATCATAAAATTGAAAATTTCTCCCTCAAAGTATACTTTGCTACTAAAGTATACTTTGCAATGTTGATGAAATAGGCTACTGATCATTAGTTGGATGTCCGCCAAAGTTCATGACTACCTTACATTGATTCCTAACAACCCTGAGTCATTTTCATGACATCACCTACATTTTGTCTGAACCACAATAGTGGAAAGTGAGACATAGCGGTCACAATTCCGGCGTCGGCGGTGGCATCGTCATCGACAATTTGGGACGCGAATTTTGGACTCAGCCAAATTTCCCATATCTAGTCAGATCATTACGGAACTCCATCAATTGCTTCCTCACATTGATAGCTATTCATCCAGTGTCATTCGGGTGACCTTCATGTTCACCTTGGTGACCTTAACCTTTGTTACATTGATAGCTATCCATCCAGTGTCATTCGTGTGACCTTGACCATTCACATTGGTGACCCTAACGTTTGTGTCAATAATTTTATACAAATTGTACATCCAAATGTTGATTACAAAGCTTCATAAATAGCCTTGTCACATGGATGGCTATCCAACCAGTGTCATTCTGGTGACCATGATCAAGACCTTGGTGTCAACAATTTTGGACGTACGTGTACGTCCAAATGTTGAATATCTCCTGATCCACTAGTCGGATCATTATAAATTGTGACCTTGACCTTGTTGACCTTGATCTTCGCGGCGATCACCTTGTTTAGGTAGGTGAGACACTTTTCGGCGATCGCCTTGTTTTATATCTTTGGTCTTAGTTTAAACAATATTTATTTCAAATAATATACATGTATATATATGCATCAAAATACATATAAAGTAACAATGAATAAGGATTAGAAAACAAGCTCACAGAGCTTATGTGAATTCTTCTCCTTGAGTAAAGCATCAGTAAATGGGAATGTGGCAAGAATGCATATAATGTATACATATGTAAGTTTTGTTAGATAATTGAAGGGGGAAAAAAAATCCCAAGCATGCGCCCCGAACCATTGGCAATGAATTCGATTGAACTGTTATAACGATATACGACTAGTATTTGTCCTGCTATTGGCAGTTTACAAGATAATCGTTACAAACCGTTCAGTCGCAGGGGCAGTCTCCAGTCATGCAGTGAAACGTTTAGAGGCAATAATGAATTGTTGAACCTTTGGAAAACAAGGCTGTTTTCATTGTCCATTAAACATTCGCTGCCATAAATTAAGTTATTAAGGATCGGTGGACAAGGAAGAGATGACAAATATAGTTGTCTTTGATTTGTATAAAGTGGACATGAGAGAATGTAGTCATTAGCATTTTCGATTGCGCCACAGGCGCATGTAGCGCTATCAACTATTGATTTCCGGAATAAGTCGTAGTTCAGCGCGCTACACCTTAGCCGGATACGAGTCAGGAGAATTTGGCCTTGTCGATTAGTAGCTGTGTAGTAGTAGGTTGGTGGTTTACGCAAGTTAACATTTAGTACATTCTTAAACAAGTTAAGGGTTGGGCTGTTTCTTGCATTCGAGGATAGGGAATTCCATTCTTTTATGGTAGATGGAAGAAATGAATCTTGATACAGTCTGGTACGTGTGTGTATCAATGGAATGTCTTCGTCGTTTCTTAGCCTGTATCGAGTTTGTGTTTGTTCGGGGATTAAATTACTCAGATAAGTTGGTGTCATATTGTGTTTCATTTTGTAGAATAAAAGTAATTTGTGTTTTCTTCTTCGTTGTTCGAGGCTTTCCCATTGGGTTTCTGTGTAAAGTTTGTCTATACTGCATAGTTTAGTGGCACCAGTAACAATTCGTGCGGATTTGTATGGATTCTATTTCATTTTTCAGTTCTATTGAACAATTGTCCCAAGTACTATCGTTATATTCGAGCAAGGGGCGTATGATGGAGAAGTATGCTTTTTCTAGTGACTTTCTATTTAATGTAAATTTTAAACAGCGAAGCAATCCAATGCGTTGCCAGGCGCGACTAATGACCGATGAAATGTGAGGCTGCCATTTACCAGTATCGGAAAATACGATACCTAGGTGTTTATGAGTTTCAACTTCTTTTATTACGGTATTGTTCATAAGAAGGGGAGGATGAAGTCGTCTATTTTGTTTTCTGGATATCAACATAGCCTCTGTTTTATTTGGGTTAAAGTCTACAAGCCAAACCGTCAACCAGTTATGTATTTTGTCAAGGTCGTCGTTTAATATACGCGAAGCAGTGATTGGTTCCTCAACTATAAAGTAAAGACTTGTGTCGTCCGCGAATAATCGTATGTTGGAATTAATCTCATTAACAATGTCATTAATATAGATGAGAAATAAGAGTGGCCTTAAGATTGAACCTTGTGGTACACCAGCATTAATATTTTTCCACTCAGAATGTGTGTTATGTATTACTACACGCTGCTGTCGTGTGGAAAGATAGGAAGAGAACCATTTATGAAGGGTGCCGATAATACCAATTGATGAGAGTTTCGCTATTAATCCCCGATGTCAAACTCGGTCGAATGCCTTTGAAATGTTGCAGAAAACTACCCGAATTTCTTTACCTTCATCTAAAGCTTTGCAAATATCGTTGCATATGTAACCAAGTTGATTAGTTCTAGAATCACCACGTCTGAAGCCCGATTGGTACTTGGTTAATATGTTGTTGGCAATTAAGTAATTATATAAGTGTTTGTGGATACATTGCTCCATGATTTTACCAATACAACTAAGTACTGATATTGGTCGGTAGTTCGTGGGATCTGCCGGGTTGGATTTCTTATATATCGGAGTAACATTGGCCATTTTCCATGCCAGTGGGAACTGACAAGTAGAAATCAATATATTAGCCTAGTTTGCTAGGGGTGTTGAAAGTTGGTTTACACCTTCTCTCAACAGTCGAGGGCTTATTGCGTCGGGGCCAGATGCCTTTGAGGAGTCCATTTGCAAAATTGCATCTTTTACTTCCCGATTTGATATAACTATAATTGGTAGTGAGTTATTAGTTTGTGTTGCTAAATGCGGTGGATTTTTGTTTTTATAATCTACGTTTGATTGTTTACAAAAACGTTCATTCAACAAGCTTGCTTTGTCTTTTTCTACAGACACGGTTGTGTCTTTCTGAATTAGTATTGGAATCTGATTACCCAAATTAGCACTGGTTATTAAGGATTTAGTCATTTTAAACCAGTTTTTAGCTGTAGTATTGTCTTCATTAATTTTATCTATTATGGATTGTTTATATTCATGTTTGGCTTTTCGTATATGTTTTGTTACTTCATTTCTCTTGTTTCTGAAAGTTTGCCAAGCTTGTTCAGTGTTGAGGTTTTTCGCTTTTTTTGTGAAGTCGTCTTCGTTGTCTGATTTAAGTTTTCTTACATTGCTCTTCATCCATGGTATATCGTTAGGGCGCATGGTTACTATTTTATTAGGTATATACTGTTTTGCTTCGTTTATTATAGTAGAACTAATGTTGCTGACAGACGTGTCTATGTCATTTATTGTTATTTTGCTTTCCCAGTTTGTATTATGCAGTTGCTGTCTATATTTATCAAAGTCACCTTCATCATATTTCCAAATGTGACGTTTGAATGAGGTGGGCTTAGGTTTAGGGAATGTGAGAAATACTACTATAGGCGAGTGGTACATTATAAGATCCGGGACGAACAGATCCGTAACAAAACTCGTGAGAATCTTTGGTCTTATCATGTTACATTATTTGCAATTTGTTATGGTCATAGATAGAAAAAAAGTATAAAATATATATTTTTTGTCTCACCCATGATAGTGGAAGTGAGACTAAGAGTATCCATCATAGACACTGGTGTGGGACAAGGACATTCCACCCGAGTGTCAGAATATGTTGTCAGGAGTGTGGAATATCCTTGTCCCACAAGACTCAACTTTTTATTCGCTGAATTTATGCGACTTTTGATACATCCAACAGGTTCGCCATCTCAACAAAGTTTTCACCCACGAATTGGACGTTAATACCAGTTCAGTGGATCGTTTACAAACTATTATCAGATTAATGTCCAATATCATCAACATTCAGCCCTGGCGACGCCAAAATGTACGTCTCACATTGCTGACATCATCAAACTTAAAACAACATCATGACGCTATGACGTGACAATAAACACGTCAACAACCATTGAAAACAATAGACATCAACCGTATTCATTATTTTATGGGGTAATTGTAAGAATCCTTAGCCATAATGTTTCCCTTTTAGAAAATGTATCATTGTTAGATGTGAGACAAACACTGTAAGACAAGAAAATCTCACATGGGCGTGACTACGGATATCCTTGTCTCGGGGCACCTGGTGGGCGAGAAATAGTGGTCACAATTGGTCAATAGCTTCCTCACATTGATGCCTATCACCCAGTGTCATTCGGGTGACCTTGACCTTGGTGTCAACAATTTTGGACGTACGTCGAAATGTTGAATATCTCTATAGTCGGATCAGGACCAAACTTCATCAATAGCTTCATTACATGCATAGCTATCCATATAGTGTCATTTCGGGTGACATGGACCTTTACGTTGGTGACCTTGACCTTCATGTCAAATAGTTTTGGATGTACTTCCATATGTTGAATATCTCTTCATCCGTTAGTCAGATCATCTCCAAACTTCATCAATAGCTTCTTCACATTAATGGATATCTACCAGTGTAATTTGGCTGACCTTGACCTTGGTGACCTTCACCTTGGTGTCAACAATTGTGGACAAACATTCAACTGTTGAACATCTCCTGATCCGTTAGTTATATCATTACCAAACTTCATAAATAGCTTCCTCACATTGATAGGTATCCATCCCGTGTTATTCCAGTGACCTTAAACAACACCTTGAGTCAATCATTTTGGATGTACTTCCAAATGTTGAATTGTCTTCAATTGCAGGCACAATGTTACATGTGTCTCCACGGCGGACGAGATGTCTCATGTTTGTCGCCATCTAGGACTGAAGGTCATCCCCTGTGACAAGATCAGTTGTGATTCCTCAGAGATTGCTGCCACTGTTTCAAAGGCAAGAACCCATAGCTGTCAGTGCAGTATGACATCACCCACGAAAACCCATGGCACTGCGCAGTCACCTGCTGAAACAGCGGGTACAGCTGTACCAATGTCACACAATGACCAGTTAAACTGTGTAGAAACCAGCGAGGATTGTGCGATTGACTTACAGAAGTATATAACGGCAACGGGATTGCAACAGGGAAGGCTTCACTTTGATAAGAATATACACTTAGCAGAAGGTAACTACATGTATATATAAATACCAGGCTAATCTTTGGATATCATGTTTATCAGCACAGGCTAGTAGGATTCCTACTGTTTCCAAGCGAAGCCTGTAGCCTATTTCATCAACATTGCAAAGTATACTTTTCTAGCAAAGTATACTTTGAGGGAGAAATTTTCAATTTTAGGATAAATTTATTATTTTTTATTATACTGAATTTATTACATTATCACAGCCATTTTGGCTGTGATAATGTAAAAAATTCAGTATAATAATTCTGCATACTTTTAATCATCAAATATATGCAGACGTTAGTTCTATATGAAATAATGCATTTCGGGGAAAATAAATGATTACTCCCTCAAAGTATACTTTGCTAGAAAAGTATACTTTGCAATTTTGATGAAATCGGCTACAGGAAAGGCTAGTAGGATTCCTACTGTTTCCAAGCGAACCCTGATAAACTTGATATTAAAACACACTAGCATGCTGTTATATTGAAAAGAATGCAAACTTGTTTGTGTTACGTTATTACACTCATATTGTTCGATAACATAATGTGATGACCAATTAAATGTCACAGAAAGTAGTTGTGACTCAGATATTTGTATTGTTGATGCAAGGTACAACAATGTGTCATCAGTCGGCATGTATACGGTTTGTATATAGCGAGTTACCTGTAGCCTATTTCATCAAAATTGCAAACTACATTGTATACTTATCTAGCAAAGTATACTTTCAGGGAAAATTTTTCAATTTAAGGATCAATTTATTAAATTTTATCATATTTACATTTACATAAGGACTTTTATGATGTATGTTAATCACTTGTAATATACAACAAATTAGCGTATTTCCAAAATTTGTATTGACAGAGTACAATTTCATTAGAGTTACCTGTAGCCGATTTCACGAACATTTCAGAGTATACTTTTCTAGCAAAGTATACTTTCAGGGAGAAATTTTCAATTTCAGGATAAATTTATTAAATTTGATTATACTGAATTTATTACATTATCACAGCCACAATGGCTGTGATAATGTAATAAATTCAGTATAATAATTCGGCATACTTTTAATCATCAAATATATAGTTCTATATGAAATAATGCATTTCGGGAAAAATAAATGATTACTCCCTGAAAGTATACTTTGCTAGATAAGTATACTTTGCAATGTTGGTGAAATCGGCTATTGATGTGTTTGCCACATCAGCATTAACACTGGCCGCTTATGGAAATCTTCATTAGCATACATCATATTTACATGTACCGGTACATAATTATGGATTTTTGTCATGTAATATACAAAACAATTAGCGTATTTCCAAAATGAGTATTGACAGAGTACAATTTCATTAGAGCGCTATAATGGCTAGTTTATACTGATATCCAGCTTTCTTGTAGCAGATTTCATCAAAATTGCAAAGTATACTTTAATATCTAGCAAAGTATACTTTGAGGGAGTAATCATTTATTTTTCCGAAATGCATTATTTCATACAGAACTAATGATTGCATTTATTACACTCTTGCAAATTATTTGCACTGGTATCGCTGTGAGAGAAAACCCGTAATCAACTCCTTACAAATAATACACCGTGAAGAGAACACCCGTAATTGCGCGAGCTACCATGCAAAATGTTTAATTTTATTACAGTCAAAATAAAGTTATTTGAACATTTGGAAAGGGTCTCGACTAATCTAGAATGTTAATGTGATTGAACACATTCCAAACATGCACTCAAATATATCTGGATCATAGAAACAGCTGCGTAATTTGGATTTCAAAAAGTTTACATGACGTCACATTTGACGTCACACAAAGTAACGTCAAAATGCGGGAAAACACGTCATTGTATAACTAACTATTCATGCGCACATCACAATTAATTGATTATAATCTTAAAAATAGACTAAATGTGCATATATATCCGCCGTGGAAGTGTAATAAATAGGATATTCCATCGTAATTGTTTGAATAGCGGAAATAATACACTCGTGTCCGTTGGCTTCCGTGCAAGCAACTCGTTCGCTACGCTCAATCGTTGTTTACGCGGAAGCCGACGCACACTCGTGTATTATTTCCCGCTATTCAAAATTTGCGATGGAATATCCTCTATGTATTTGATGATTTCAACTATGCAGAATTATTATACTGAATTTATTACATTATCACAGCCAAAATGGCTGTGATAATGTAATAAATTCAGTATAATAAAAATTGATAAATTTATCCTAAAATTGAAAATTTCTCCCTCAAAGTATACTTTGCTAGGAAAGTATACTTTGCAATGTTGATGAAATAGGCCACTGGATTCGTATATTGCTAAACTCTTGTATTACGGGTAACCAAAATTGAGACACACCATGTGATTTTGTATCTTCGGAGTTTCATTACATACATTTACAAGATTCACAATTTTTCTCATAAATAAAGTAAAAAGTTGACAAAAAATTTCAGAGTACATGCGGAAAAATGGAAAATTGAAAATATACAGCAGACGACAAAATTTAATTCAGCATTCTAAGGGTTTTGACCCATTACCATTTCAGTGTCAGGAGATCATCAAATTACAAATTTTTACCTGGTTCCGACATCAAACAATAATTCTTAAAATGCAGGAAACAAAATTGTTGTCTGCTGTTATTTTATATTTTGCCTTCTTTCTAAATAAAAGCATGATTTGACAGCACTTTAGAATCATTTCCATTGGAAATGATTCTAAAGTGCAGTCTAAGCATGTTTTTAATGATAGAAAATGGAAAATAGAAAATTAACTGCAGACGACAATATTTAATTCCGCATTGTATTAAAAGGTTAATCAGGGACAAAATCCCCCCCTACCTTGTCCTACCTTGAATTTTGATGGGGGGGGATTATTTCCTACCTGTGATTTTAGATGCGTGGGGGGGGGGGATGTTTTGTCCGCCTGTGTCAAAAATCATGGGGGGGATTATGTCCGGGGGGATTTTGTCCTACACTCGTGCATTTATACGATCCATTTCCACCAATTTTCACCAAAAATAAAAGTGGTGAGTTTAAAATTTACATTTTTGGTGGCAATTTGATCCAGCTGCAATCCTTGTCATCTTTTCCTATAGTCACAGTTCACGGTCAGCCATCGCCAGTGATAGAACGGGTAGCCGCCATTGACAAATATTTACATGTAAGTGTACAGAATATAAAAGTAATTTCTATATTTTAGTGTGCGAAATGTAGATCCTATTATGCATATTTTTACTGTTGACCGTGATGTAGTGATATAGTGCAACCTGTTGCCTATAAAGTAGAATACTTGCTGCTAAGATCTGAGCTCCAGATAAGCTGCCAAAAACCCAATTGAAATTAGAAGTTGCTAGTATCAAAAAGCAAGTACAAATTTGTGGTACCTTTATCATGCTGCAGAAAACAATAAACAGACCACAAATATAGAATATTTTTCTTATTTTCCATGAAAGCACATTTTTGTATTCTATTAGAATGGTCTCCAAGGAAACAATTCTAATGAAATGCCAAGACTTGTTTTCAATTCGAAGCAAACTTCAATAATTGCTGTTTGTTGATGTGTACACAGTAGTGTGATTTTATTTTACCGAATTAAAATCTTGAAATATCCAAGCTTCAGAAATGATGGAGTGATAATACTCAATTACTAATTGCTTATCTGGAGCGTGTAGGATGTTAGGAGTGTATGCACATCTTAGTGATGACTCATTCCACAACGAAACAATTTAATGTGAGAAGCAAATTCATATAAATCTTTATACAAACATTTTTATTGTACACAGTTTAGTGAAACGGGCCCAAGGTTTATTCCATTGTATATGACCTGGTTGTTGAACAGCCGTAATACCCCAATCAATCCAATAATAAATTAGTAAATAAACCAATCACTAAGTCTGTCGACCAATCAACCAGTCAATCAATCAATACATCAGTCAAATTAATCACCAATCAATAAATGAGACAATCAATCAGCCAGTCAATCAATCAGTCCATCAATCAATTAAGCATCAATCAACCAATCAATCAACCTAATGTCTGTTCCACGTTTTGCTGCCGACGAACTTTTGGCTATTAAACACATTAAATCTAAAAAAATATTTAAAAGTAAGTAATCAAATATTGATTTTATTGCGAAAAAAAGATTTCCTATGGGAATTTGACATGGGGAGTCAATTTCTAAAAAAATTCTTTTTTTGATATAGTAGGGGATCTGATATGCAATAAAGTGGCCTAGAAACACATTTTTGTAGTCCCCCAGAGTGGGCCAAGGTTTTATGGTATCGTTGGAAAGGGTATCATGTGAGCTTCCATTTAAAAGATGTTAGCAAGGAAAAAAAGTGTCCGTTGCTATGGAAACGCACATTAAAGACAACGCCCTAAAATTTTCGATATATCTACAAATTCGTCCCTGCAGTGCTCAGTTATCCTGTAATGTACATTAATGTGCATTATATAAGTACTGTTGTGGGTTATCAAGATCTGTATCACTGATTCATTACCATAGATAGTGAGAAAAGTGTAAAATTTCAGAGTTATTCCCCCTTTTTTGCTATTTTTTGTAATCAGCAATAGCACGTTTTGAAATGTCAATATTTCATGCATGTTGCTAGACAATCAGGTGTTAAACCTACCATATGAACTGGTACTGTACATATATAATTATTCAGGATGTTAGCAAGGTCAATTAATGCTAGTTTCCATAGAAACAGTACTTAAAAACACACTAATATACCGATAATTTGGATTATTTTGCTATTTTGCACATTTAGTTGCTAATGTATCACTCATATAATTAAACTTATATCTGGTGTAGCAACTACTATGGGATAGAGAAAGGTATACAAATATGTATTTAGTATGTTATTAATATCAAATAGATATTTGTTACCATAGAAACAGCCTTAACAACCTTACCCAGCTGTTTTGCAAATTATTGAACAATAATGCTCATTGTGCATGTGAATCACCCCAAATTAGTGACTTTAAGCACAATTACTAAGTTGGTTACACCACAAAGGTTGAAGTTGAATATTCAAACTGGTTCATGTATTCTCATGAATGTATGGCATCTAATATCAACTGTTAATATATCTAGCAAGTGGTGAAAGTTATTCCCCTTAGTTGTAAATTTAGCCATTTGTCTAAATTAAGTTCTGATGCCATTATTATTGATTGTTCCATAAAAAAACAAAAACAATCCTATTCACATCTGAAACACTGAATCTAGTTGGATCCCCCACCAAAAAGTATCATGATTGATGTATATAATGGTATGGTATTACAAATGTATCATTTAAATGAAGGTGTCTGTTTTTAACATAAATGCATTGATCTAAATGCCATTCTTTGATGAAATTATTGGTTAGCAAATTATCATGAGTCAGTCCATGTCAGTTACTTGACATTGACAATATTAAACGGTTTTAATTGTTTTAGCTTATATTTTACGGCAGCACTGGCTCAGTGACCTTGAATGTCGTCTCCCAAGAATGGGAGAAAGAACGGATCTACACTTTTTTTTGTGAGAAGCCGGTAATTCGTATTTACAGAGCAACTACGAATTATCGGTACACATTCACGGCTGAATGAATTGGAACAGTGTGGATAAAGTGTCTTGTCCAGTTTCAATAAGTAGGCACTAGGCAGTACTTTTATACACTGGAGTCGGGTTACTGTTGTCAGTCCAGTTCATACCCGGTTTGGCCATTTCCTATCCATAGGTACGGAACATTTGGTCATTTCGTACCTATAGGTACGAATTTACCAACATGTTGGTCATTTCGTACCCGGTTTGGTCATTTCGTACCCAGTACCTTGCTCAATGGGCCCCTTAGGGTTTATTACTCTATTTTGTATATATGTGTTCGACTAAATATTTAGTATATATCTCCATAGCATTGCCTCAGGTCTTGTTGCATCTGCAGAGGTATCCTCGGACCTTATGGCAGCTGGAAACGAAAGGTAAACTCGCATTCGACGAATTTGTTCAAAACAGGCTTGTGAGTAATGATACATCATTCTACGATCCTTTGAAGAAAATTGGATTAAAGACATTTTCAAGTCTCAACAAAGCCAAATCTGTTAGAATTGGCACCAAAACAGAAGTGTTAAAGGCAGATAGAAACCTTTTCTGCAGAATGATTGTGGTTGCCCAAGCGAGAAGTCTAGATCTGCGCAATGTGTTGCAACATTGTCTCGGTCCAATACCATGGCCACTGGCTGAGGTTGACGGAACCTTTGCTAAAACATCCAAAGCAAAACTGGCAGAATTGATACAGTCTGATGTACCACCTTTTGATTTTGAATGAACAGCCCATTGACGCAGTTTGGATTATTGACCTAATGGCACTGCTACAAAGTATGTTGGATGTACCAAGTACATTTTCAGAGCTTGCTGCTTCAGTTCTGAGATTGTCCATTGCACGTACTAATGACGGTGCCAGTTTTGACATTGTTGCTGACCAGTATCCTTCAATATCCATTAAAAATATTGAAAGGGAGCGAAGGGCTTGTGGTGGTACTTTGCATGTGAAGATCTCTTCTGGTTAGCAACAGGTTCCCAAACAATGGAAAAAGTTCCTTTCCTATGGTCCCAACAAGATTGCTCTAGTTGACTTCTTGTATGAAGAATGGGTAAAATCGACATATGCCGCAATTATCTCCACGAGATCAGTATTCCTTACCAACAAAGAGACCTGTCACAAATACCAGGTCCTTGATAGCTGTGTTGTTCGTGAGGAGATCTCTGAACTCTGCACACATCAAGAAGAAGCTGACTATCGAATGCTGTTGCATGTGAAACATGCCTCTGATGTGGGGTATCAAACAGCGATTATTCGCAGTCCAGATACCGATGTGCAAGTGCTGGCATGCTACTTCCAGCCACAAATGCATAGCTGCCAGATACTTGTGCATTGTGGTACCAAAAACCGATCTCGATTTGTCGATATTATGTCAATATCAATGTCGCTTGGTCCATTCATTTGTGGTTCTTTGCCTGGTCTTCATGCTTTCACTGGCTCAGATTGCAATAGCGCATTTGCTGGCAAAGGCAAGAAAAAAGCATTTGAGCTGGTGAAAGCACGACCTGACTTGTGCCAAAGCATGCAATCTCTTGGCAACCACATTCCTATATCGGAGGAATGCTTGTCAGCTGTGGAGGTATTTGCATGTGCTATGTATGGTGGCGATGGAGACAGTATCGATGAATTACGGTATAGGCACTTCTGCAGCAAAAACCCTCCCAGTAACCGCCTTCCTCCATGTAGGGATGCACTGCAGAAGCATGCTGCACGGTCCAACTACCAGGCATTCATTTGGAAATCAGCTCTGAACGCCACAGAGGAAATTCCCAGCCCTCATGGCAATGGTTGGCAGTTGGAGAACGGCATATTGTCCGTTGATTGGATGGACAAACTACCAGCACCAAGGGCGGTACTGGAACTCATTAAATGTTCATGTAGTGCACAATGTTCCAGTGCTAGATGCAGTTGCTACAAAAACAGAATGGCATGTAGTGAGTGTTGTGGCTGTTCTCAAAATTGTTTGAACAGTATGGGGTTTGATAGCAGTGATTCCGAATCAGATAATGACATATAGATACATGTGATGGCTAAAATATGTTTAGACCTCGCAAACAAACAGTTGTATACATGCAAGTATCATACACATTATATGTACATGTATGTTGTAACACTAAATGTAGATGTGTACTGGATGTGTAGTACAATCATGTAGTAAGTAAAATAACTACAGTAATCATAATATGATCACGATAGTTATTTATGTGTACATAGTGTTTAGTTGATCCGGTTGATAAAACCTTGTGGAGGGGGGGTGGGGGGGGGGGGGGGGGGGGGGTTGTTGTGTTACCATTGTCCATACGTCACGGTAGCTTAACGCGCAGGGAAATTTGTTATAATGTCTGTTTCCCTTGATGGAAAGATTTCCTATTTCACAGATGCATTTGTACTAGCCTCGTGCATCATTTTTCTTTGGGGGGGGGGGGGTTGTGTTACCATTGTCCATACGTCACGGTAGCTTAACGTGCAGGGAAATTTGTTATAATGTCTGTTTCCCTTGATGGAAAGATTTCCTATTTCACAGATGCATTTGTACTAGCCTCGTGCATCATTCTGCAACAAAATGCACACCCACGATTTTATCTGGGTCAAAGCCATGGACTTAAAAAATGTGTTAATTATTATTCACTATCAAGGCTGCCAGTGGGGCATCCGTGATCCATGAACACAATAATTTTCTAGTTCCTTTCCATTCAATTTAATGTGTATATTTGTGCATACAGGTATTGATTTTCATGTAATAACATTTGTCCACCATTGTGAAATATGTCGGCCATCTTGAATTTGTCGGCCATTTTGGTATTCACTTACTTAGCTTATTATTAAGCCATGGAACAGAATATGGTAATAAAAAAACTAAATATCTGCTTCGAGTATGTTGGTCATTACTATGTAGCTACCATCATATTCATGCCAATAATAGCACACAATAGCAAAATCGTCCAAATTATCGGTATATTGGTGTGTTTTTAAGTACTTTTTCTATGGAAACTAACATTAATTGACCTTGCTAACATCTTGAATAATCATCTCTGTACAGTATCAGTTCATATGCTAGGTTTAACACCTAATTTTCTAGCAACATAGGTGATATATTGACATTTCAAAACGTGGTATTGCTGATAACAAAAAAATAGCAAAAAAGGGGCAATAACTCTGAAATTTTACACTTTTCTCACTATCTATGGTAATGAATCAGTGATACAGATCTTGATAACCCACAACAGTACTTATATAATACACATTAATGTACATTACAGGATAACTGAGCACTGCAGGGACGAATTTGTAGATATATCGAAAATTTTAGGGCGTGGTCTTTAATGTGCGTTTCCATAGCAACGGACACTTTTTTTCCTTGCTAACATCTTTTAAATGGAAGCTCACATGATACCCTTTCCAACGATACCATAAAACCTTGGCCCCCTCTGGGGGACTACAAAAATGTTTTTTGAAGGTGTCAGATCCCCTACTAATACTGAAGGATCAAAAAACGAAAAAATTTGGAAATTGACTCCGAAACCTGGCGAGATAGCTTGAAATAACTAAGAAAACAAAAGTTAGATTTTGAAAATCGGTCAACAAATAAAAGAAATATTTAAAAAAAAAACTATTTTTAGTCCCCATGTTAAATTCCCATAGGAAAATCTTTTTTTCGCAATAAAATCAATATTTGATGGAATTTCATCAAATGATATTTTTGGAGAGGGTGTCCTTTTTGTTATTGATGAAAAAGTACCGGTACTTACTTTTAAATATTTTTTAGATTTAATGTGTTTAATTGCCAAATGTTCGTCGGCAACAACACGTGGAACAGACAGCACTGTGCTTACAGAGTGTGGGCATTGTGACCTGTGTGCACGTTGTCCATCAGAGACAGGCGTTCAATCAGCAGAAGCTACAGTTGATGTTACAGGCGCTGGCTCATCCCGACCGGAACATGGAACAGGTATCCCAAGGTGCATGATCACGTGGTTATAACAACAACAACAGTGGCTGAAAGTGTCGAAATCTTGAAAGTATTATTTGATATTTTACTAAATATGAAACGGATTTTGATGAAATATGGCGCAGCAAACGCGTCTTCATGAGCTGCATTTGGTGGTCCAGGGAGTTTGGCACAGACTTATGTCGTTTTTGCGAAGAATCGATTTCCGTGTCGGAGACACGGATATCGATTGTTCGCAAAAACGACAGAAGTTTGGGCGAAAATACAGAGACCACCAAATGCAGCTTAACAAGACGCGTTTAATGCGCCATATTTCATCAAAATCTGTTAGGTAATAAGGACACTATAAAAGAATACGTACTTTGAATCCGATGGATTCTGGAAATTTCAGTACTTGTTGTTGTTGTTGTTAGTACCACTTGATCATACACCTTGTATCATACAGCACCTGTTCTCACATTCTTGGGGTTCATTCTTACCATGATTCCAATGTCCCTGGTTTGGCCCTCTGGTACATGTTTTTAGCTCACCTGAGCGAAGCTCATGTGAGCTATTGTTACCGCAATGTGTCCGTCGTCCGTCGTCGTCGTCCGTCGTCGTCCGTGAACATTTTCAAACGTCTTCTCCTCGGTAACCATTGGGCCTATAGTCACCAAACTTCATGGTCATGGTCCTTAGGTAGGGAGATTAAAAAATTGTTAAAATGACGTCATTACGTAATCCAAGATGGCCGCCGTCTTCACATGAACCGCTTGGCCCATGGTAACCAAACTTAAAAATTTCCATGTGTGAAACCTTTTCAGATTTGTTAAAACGGAGGTCATCGCTAATCCAAGATGGCCGCCGTCTAGAAATCGCATAAATTCTTAAAAAATATTCTCATGAACCTCTAGCCGGATTTCGACGAAACTTGGTAGGAATGATCGATGTACAATGGTCTTTCAAAGTTGTTAAAATGGTGACCCCGGGGTCAAAAATGGGCGTGGCTCGTGGGGTCAAATTGGGGTAAAATTTTATTTTTGACCGAATATGGTCATGTCATATATCAAATCGAAGGTATCAATGAGGCGATCACTCTGGTACATTTTTTGTCGAAATCGGATGGTTATGTCATCCAAGATGGCCGCCGAAAGGTCAAAAGGTCTTTCTTTTATTAGAGATTTCAAAATTCTTCTTCACATGAACCGCTTGGCCCATGGTAGCCAAACTTAAAAGTTATGGTCCATGGGTGAAGCCTTTTCAGATTTGTTAAAATGGAGGTCATCGCTAATCCAAGATGGCCGCCGTCTAAAAATAGCATAAATTCTTAAAAAATCTTCTTCTCATGAACCACTGGCCGGATTTCGACTAAACTTGGTAGAAATGATCGATTTACAATGCTCTTTCAAAGTTGTGAAAATGGTGACCCCGGAGTAAAAAATGGGCGTGGCCCGTGGGGTCAAATTTTATTTTTGTCGGAATCGGATGATTATAACATCCATGATGGCCGCCAAAAGGTTATTCGAGATTTTGAACGTCTTTTTCTCAGGAACCACATGGCCGATGCTGGCCAAACTTCATAGGAAGTTAAGATCCTTGGGTGAAGCATTTTCAGATTTGGTAAAATGAGAGTCATCGCTTAATCCAAGATGACCGCCATTTAAAAATAGCACAATTTTTTTTTCACATGAACTGAATGTCACATTCTCCTCTGGTGTTCATGCAGTCAGGTGAGCGAATTAGGGCCATCATGGCCCTCTTGTTTGATTTTGTTTGTTAAAGGAGTTGAATCATGTTATAACCATTTTAAGAGTAGTAAGATTATTGTCATCATATTACTTTTAGAGGGCAGGGCTAAGTGACTCTGTGAGCAACTCTAATTTCAGGACAGGATAGATACATATACATGTATATCTTTGTGTATGTGCAGGTGTGAAATATGGGATTGATCAGTGGCGGATCCAGGATTTCACCAAGGGGGGGGGGGCCACATGGAACTTGAACGAGGTATGCTCGTTCGTTGACTGAGTGGTGCCCCCCCCCCCCCAACAAGCCATTTCCTGCATTCTACGCTCAATATTTCTTTAAAAAAAAAATCGTGATATGCTGGTTCGTCGACTGAGCGGTGCGAGGGAGTTGGGTAGGGGGATCCGGGGGCATGCCCCAACGGAAAAGTTTTGAATTGAGTAAGCCATTTCCTGCATTCTACGCTCAATATTTCATAAAAAAAAAATCGGGATATGCTGGTTCGTCGACTGAGCGGTGCGAGGGCGGTGTGACGCTGTGGGGGGGGGGGGGTGACGCTGTGGGGGGGGGGGGGTGACGCCGACGTATTTTTTTCTTGTGGTGGTGGGTAAAAAAAATAAAAAAATATGGTGGTTGTGGGTGTATTTCAAGTAAAATTATCTAGGTGGGGGGGATTTTTGGTCCAGTATTTTTTTTGTACCTCCCCCAATCCGCCTGTGACGGCCGACGTTCCTTTGCGTGTGTAGTACACGGTTACAAATTGTGCTAGTCATGTTTTGTCTAGCGATTTAGATTCGGCCGTGTTGACGTTCTAGATATTGACCCGTGTCTTGTAACGGAAGTCGTAAATGATGTTGCATTCTATATCATAGTATCAGCATTTAAATGTTGGCGCACCCTTTTGAAATTGTGATCGTGTGTACCACAGAGTAGGTAAATACAATGGATAGGTAAATATTATTGTATGGGGAGTGGGATTTGGTACTTTTATTCAACAGATTGTGGGTGTATTTCAAATAAAATGATCTAGGTGGGGGCATTTTTGGAGAGTATTCAGTTGGGAAGCTATGCCAGGACCTGCCTGTGTGTGGAACAACGTGATGTCTCCGCTCCGTCACCCTATTTACACACTATTGGACATACTGGGCTGACTAATTCCCGGGTCTGTGGGATATTTTACTATATATATAAGGTTTGATGATAGCCGTGTGCAAACGTTTGCTGTGGCCCTCGGGAACTGTTTGAACCCGCGGCAGCAAATGTTTGCACACGACTGGACATGATCAAACGTTAATTTCATTTCCAACAAAAAACTGATGTAATTTGAGCATTATATTCAGTATTTTTTAGTACTTTTATAAATCGTCCCATTCACGTAGATAATTTTCGGTATTCATATTCCGGGGCCGCGTCATGAACGGCATGAAGTAGTGACGTCATGAAGGCACTTCCGCGTAGTGACGTCATGAAGGCACTTCCATTACGCGCGGCCCCGGAATGAGCATTGCCTAAAGCCATATGCAAACAGCACGCGCTATATACATGTATGTGCAAACAACGGAAACCATGTAACAATGTGTAATTTTCAGGGAAAACATTGATAGGTTCATTAAACATGTTAAACCCTTCGAAAATCGTGGCGCGTACGATTTGACCGAAGTGTGGACGATTTGACTTGTGGGCGAATTGACTATTATATTTCCACAATATATATTATATATATGGGCCGCGCTCTGTGAAAACCAGCCTTAATGACACAATTTTCGATTTGCACTTTTTTACATTTTTGGATGCGGACACCTTTCAAAAACAATATGCTGAAAAGAAATTGCAAATATGTTTCATATTTTTTGTTTTATCTCACTTTTTGTAGCACCATGTGAATCACGCAAGGAAAAAATAGTAATGTCATTGAGAAAATAACGTTATTGAAACGCCGACGTTTTACAATGCAACACAACAGCCTACAGTAGAAATGCGTGTTCGTAGACTCATTGACTGTGCTTGCTGTAAACTGTATTTGCTGATAAGGTACACTAAATGTATCTACAAGTGTTAGTATATGGAACGCCTTTACTGCCTCGTCATATGTCCAGCGGTGATGTCCTGTATTGTCAGCGTGATATTTTAAACAAACATCTATATATTATTTGTCGACTTTGTGTTAGCATTTGCTAACGTCTTTATATTGTGTACGAACGTCTTTGTATTGTTTACAAACGTCTTTATATTATATACACATACCTTTATTTATTTGCCGACGTTGTGTTATTATTTGCTAACGTCTTTATATTGTGTACGAACGCCATTGTATTATGAATGAACGTCTTTATGTTATATGCACACACGTTTATATTATTTGCTCACATTGTGTTATTAGTTGCTAACGTCTTTATATTATGTGCGAACTTCTTTGTATTGTGTACGAACGTCTTTATATTATATAGCCTGCACACACCTTTATATTATTTGCCGACTTTGTGTTATTACTTGCTAACGGCTTTATATTGTGTAGGACCTTCTTTGTATTGTGTACGAACGTCTTTATATTATATACACACACCTTTGTAGTATATGCCGACTTTGCATGCTTTGTGTTATTATTTGCTAACATCTTTATATTGTGTACAAACGTCTTTATGTTGTTTCGTTTCGTTGTTATGTCAATCATCGTTATTATGGGTCATATTCAGCGGGGAGAATTTGTCTGTACACCGGCTACGTCACGGTAAGGAAACACTAAATGGTGCGAAATCGCCCAGCGGGTATAGGTTAGAACACACCAAATAGTTTTTGTCGAGCCCGCTTGCGGAAATCGAGGCATAGTGATCACAATGACGTCCGGGTGTCCGTGCGTCCGTCCGTGCGTCCGTCCGAAAGCTGCGTTGAAGTTTTTAAATACCTTATATCTCTGTTTTGTTTGATTGTTGGGGTTTAACGTGCCTATCAACAGCTAAGGTCATTTAAGGCCGGGACAGTGGGTTTAGTACTAAATCCCATATATTACCTGTACAAGTACATGTACATGTTCAAGTACATATACAAATGGGGGGAAAATCCCAAAATCAGAACTGAATATTTACAATAACAAAACTATATATTCAGCCCTGAAATCAGAATAATCCTGATCTGATGCCAGGTCCTCGCCACACCAGAATCACTTGGCCCCCTCCCAAAAGCAGTATGATCAGTTATAATCTTACTACTTTTATAATGGGCAATAACCGAATTCAACTCCCAGGTAACAAAAGAGCCAACAATAAAAACTTACCTAAGGGCCAAACCAGGCAAATTGTGATTCCTATAAGGAGGAACCCCACCGTTAATTTACACCATCGCGTTCGCCCGACCAACCACCCACCTTATATCTCTGTAACAGTAAGTCAGATTTTCTTGAAACTTCGTATGATTATTGGTCATCATCCATATCTTTATTCTGTGTTCCACTCATGAGGTACCTGTGCCTCAAGGTCAATGTCAAATGACTTAGAAGTTTGCGTTAAAGTCTGTGTCCAAATTTGCGTTAAACTGTTCACATACCTACTATCTCTGTAACCGTAAGTCAGATTTGTTTGAGACTTCGTATGCTTATTTGTCATCATGCGGCCCCTGTGCCCAAGGTCAAGGGTTAGACTTAACATTTTTGTCAAAATTTGCATTAATGTTTTTGTCAAAATTTGCATTAAAGTTTTCAGATACCTACTTTCTCTGTAACCGTAAGTCGGGTTGGCTTGAAACTGTATATGCATGGTTATTAGTCATCATCCATATATTCATTCTCTGTCCCATGCATGCAGCCACTGTGCCCAAGGTCAATGTCAACTGAGTTAGAAGTTCACCTTGTTTGTAAGGCAAACATGATACAAAAAGTTTCCATAACTCATCAACCGCTTCACTGATTGTGATAATATTTGGCCACAATGTGCGTCTATGGAAGGTGCTTTGTTTTGCATACGACTCACGTCCGACCACCCAAGGTCAAGGAGGACTTGATTCTTTTTATTTTTTTATCAAGGCTGTCAGCGAGGGGATTAGCTTCGTTTAACGATGCCAGTTCTTGTTTTTCAATGTATCTGTTGCTACATTATATATATCTTACCCTGATATCACCAGATACCTAGGCGGGCTCGACATGCAGGCCACGGCCATCTGATACTATATAATCTAACAGAATCCCATCCAACTTTCACTATTCGTATGGATGCTGTGGGACCTACTTGCTAATGACCTGCAGCCAGTCTGTACTGGTTCAGCATGAATTAAACAATAGGTTCACTTACTCCTAGAAAGAAAAATCCAACCTCGCCATGTCCCCCAATATTGTTTACATTGTTTGGCCACGGAAACTATGTTTACATCGCGTGACCAACTGTGTATGTGACCTCAAAACACCCGCACTATGTTTTTTTTTATACCAGGCTATTTTTGCATAACCCCTTGCCGATTTCGCACCATTAATATTCTGTAACCGAATACAAAAGTAGTCGGGTATAAAAAAAATAGTTCGGGTATGTTCAGGTCACAGACACAGCTTGCTTGTAAATCGTGAACCATTAATTACTACCCAGTGTCACTTGAGGAACATGTTGGGTTTTCAGCATATTTGTAGCATTTAAAAGAAAACACTGAGCCTGTTGGTCACGTGATGTAAACAGAATTTCCGTGGCGAAATAATGGAAACTAGAAATTATATTTGTAAAACATGGATATGCCCCCTTGGCATAATGGACTCTAACTAGAGAGTGTGTGTAAACAAGAAAAAGTTAAATTTACACAAAATACAAAGTTATTTGAGAAAGTCTTACAAACATTTTGACGTAAAAAATTGCTTTCAGCACCATTTTGAAGGTCACAAGGGTCCAGGTCATGTCATTGGTGGTGTAATTGCATCACTCGTGTTCAGATGAACAAACTGTCAAATATTAAAGTAATCCTTCAAGTTACTCTGAAGATATTACATGATGAAGAAACTCTTACAAAATTTTCGACTTTTGACTTAAATGTACACGGACGGACGGGCGGACGGACGGACCAATATTGGGGTACATGACAAGGTTGGATTATTTATTAGCAGTAAGGGAACCTATAGTTTAATTCATGCAGAACCAGTACATACCAGTTACCGAACTACTTGTGCATACCTCCTTGGCGATTTCGCACCATTTAGTATTCTCTAACCTATAGGAAAAACCAATGGTGGTGGCCCACCTGAAGAAGCCGGTGTACAGACAAATTCTTCCCGCTGAATATAACCCATAATAACGATGACAGACATAACGACGAAACGAAACAACATAAAGACGTTTGTACACAATATAAAGACGTTAGCAAATAATACCACAAAGTCGGCATATAACATAAAGGTGTGTGTATATAATATAAAGACGTTCGTAAACAATACAACTAAGTTCATACACTATATAAAGACGTTAGCAAATAATAACACAATATGAGCAAATAATATAAAGGTGTGTGTATGTAATATAAAGACGTTCGTAAACAATACAAATACGTTCGTACACACTATAAAGACGTTAGCAAATAATAACACAATGTGAGCAAATAATATAAAGGTGTGTGTACATAATATAAAGACGTTAGCAAATAATACCACAAAGTCGGCATATAACATAACGGTGTGTGTATATAATATAAAGACGTTCGTAAACAATACAACTAAGTTCGTACACAATATAAAGACGTTAGCAAATAATAACACAATATGAGCAAATAATATAAAGGTGTGTGTATATAATATAAAGACGTTCATTCATAATACAAATACGTTCGTACACACTATAAAGACGTTAGCAAATAATAGCACAAAGTCGGCAAATAATATAAAGATGTGTGTATAAAATATAACGCTGACAATACAGGACATCACCGCTGGAAGTATGACGAGGCAGTAAAGGCGTTCCATATTAGTATGTATACTATCAAACATTGAACAGAATACAACTATGATATGTAGTGAACAAACCAAACGCACCACTATCGATTTTAAATCTATACTTAGCCGACATGTGACTTCGTAATTTGCTACCATCGCCAACTATGATAGATTATATACATGTACCGTCAGAAAGATACATTGTAATTATTGGAGAATTTAGTTCAGAATCTAATTGAAGTCATTTACGTAACAGTTAATTGTGACAACCTATTTTATGTATCAGTGTAGACCCTGACATTTATTAGTGTACGCCCTTTTTTGGATACGTGTATATTTTATTAAAATGCCCCACAAATATGCCACAAATACACGCTCAAATGTAGACTACCAGTGTGAACATCGGCTTAGCTCTGCAATATGAGCCGCGTCGTGCGAAAAGGTGCCTTATGGCGAAACTGACGTTATCGAGTAAATGAGGTCGGAAACTTCGCTTCCATTTACGCTTTTGACATAGCTTACGTCGTTGTTGACAACTGGTAATGACAGATGATATAAGTGTATTATCGTGTACCATTAACGAAACAAACCAATTATATGTAGACCATTGACTATTTTAATTACCATTTTATGCCAAAATATAAATGTACGTTCTCGGGGTTGTTATGAAAATAAATGATCAGAAACGAGCAATGTTGAGTAGCATGTGAGCTGGTGGTGTCGGCAGCCCAGTTCGCGTATGGACCCGATAAATGTTTTTCTTTTTGTGTTAGTATATCGTTTACCGAGATTGTACATACATTACATACATGTATGTACAGTAGATATGTGATATTATATGGATAAAATGTTATGTAATGCTTGTATGAAAGTTCAAAAACGTACATGTAGTATCTGTTTCTGATTTAATTTCATTTATGTGTGTCAGATTGCATTTAGTGAATACAATTTCGTATTTGGTAAACTCTTGCCTGTATCAGTAACGAGGGAATTGTATTACAAACAATGTGATAACCACCGTGACTCATCAAAACTGTGAACATAATATGTGACGCGCCAAGCGAAAACCTCCTTTATGGGTCAAACATGCGAAATTGAGTTTTCAACCGTGATACTTTGAAAATTTGATCTCTCTCGAACAATATGATATATAAACAATGTTGTATTCAACTGATAAACCATCTTTCTAGACCAACAACGATACATATCTGACGTCACTTTGTCGCATCAACGTTGTTTTGACAATACGTACGTTACGTCGTTGTTATCAATATTTGACCGCACGACCGCACGACCGCACGAGTCATGACGTTTTCGTGCTACAATTGTACTCGCACAGAAACTTCTCTTTGTTTCATCACAATGCACATATTTATGTATATTATTATTAATATATATTTAGCGATATTTCAAAACATTTATATTTAATTTATAAATACTATAAGAAACAATGACAATTCGTTACAACGGCACACGTCGCCGGTAAATGATATTTCCGACGTCATTTAAAGTCCACAGGTGGAAGACTCTGACATAGGACCCAATAAATGGCTCATTTGAAAAACGTTACTCCACCGACCCGTTTCCGGTGTCTATTGTACGGAAATTGTTTGGTGGGGTAACGGTTTACAAATGAACCATTTATCAGGTCCTATGTCCCAGTCTTCCACCTGTGGTAAAGTCTTTGGAGATAGCATATTATGTCACGCAAATTTCTATGGGGGCAGCTATTGTCGTGCTGCGCCTAAACGGCGAGTACGACCAATAAAATAGTGCCCTGTGCCAACTTATCCTATTGTGTTTGGTCCGTCTTGCTTTGTATCTAAAACTCTACATATACTATTCTCTATAGTTTTCACAGTTTTAGGCTCAGTTTATCAGTTACATTTTGGAAAATACGAATCAAGACAGTTCGTGCGCATGAATACAGCAGCTATTATCTTTAGGTCTCACGGGACAGTACATAAGGAGCTAGCTACACAAATTCGCCTCCGATATGTTATCTGCGGCTACAATTTGACACATTCAAAAATGTCAAAATTTAGTTAACTGTATATTTTATACCTTTAAACAAATAATCTTTGATGTAGAGCTAGTAAATTGCCCAAAATAATAGAACAGGGAAATCATTTCCCCATGGAATCCATATTTTCTCTAGTTGTTGTTCAACATTCAATATAACGAAATGAAGCTTTCAAATTCACAAGATGTACATGTAAATGTCTGATAAACACCTTGAGACGGTAAAATAACTAATTTCTGCATGTGTATGTTCTTTATTAATACTTTATTGATACAGCTTTGACAGTTTTATATTGCTAACATATCAAACACGCCAGATAACCGATTGGAAAAATCACTCTTCCATGCGCTACATTAAACAGATGTGGTTAAACGGCCGCACCTGTTGTTACGCCTATGGACATGTATATCTGATGGTGGTCGCCAGACAGGATAAGTTTGTTGTCTTTGAGTATTCTGGTTTCAACCCAAATTATGAAACATGCAGACGCCTCCATCTACACCGACTACAACTGTTCTCACGTTTGTTTGTAATTGTTATATAAATAAAGTTTAAAAGAAATATTAGTATTATGATTACATCATACTGATTTTGTGATGTGTTATCTAAACATACCGGTCATATGGTTACATGTATTTAGTTTCAGATGTCATTTACAAGTTGTCCATATCATATTATAAAAATCATTTGCAATATGCTCATTTGTATAACAATAATCAACAAAATCACTACGTGTTTCCTTGAAGGAAACCGAAAAAACAGACCACTGAACCACTATGAAAACAACTGTAAAATTCTGCCATGCGTATCCAACATTAACACATTTGTGAGCCACAATTAGTAATGCGTACTGCTATACATAGGACAACGTATTGCAATGACACAACGATTTCAAATGTCAAAATCCGACGTGACGTTGGTAAATTTAAGCGTAACTTTGCGACGTCATTTTCAGACTTTCATGACGTTGTCATTAAGGCTGGTTTTCACAGAGCGCGGCCCATATATATTGTGGAAATATAATATATAAAATAAATTAAAATAGGGCTTCTAAAAGTTTCAGTTTGTCGGTTCTGGACCGATTTTTGAACTCTCGGACCGATTGAGATTTGAAAACTAGTCTTTAAAAATCGATCCGAGAAAAATTGCCATTGAATCGGCTGCTATTTCGTTATCAACCTTGTACATTTACTGTTTTTGACACCCAAGTAATGTCCATTTTATGACACATATCCGGGGCATATCCGTATTAAAACAGTGTCGGTAACAAATCACTGTGTATTCAGTTTCTACTAGTATTGATTTTTCTTAACACACGCGTGGTAATTGGGACAGGTGTATGTGTTGATAGCAGCTTAGTGACTTAAATAGTCTGGCTTCAGCGTAAAGATACGAGCTTCCCTAGACTCGCCATTTCTGATGATGTTAAAATAAAATAAAGAAACCATGCACTGTGTTTATCTGTGTTCGTAATATCGCGGACTAAATTGGCTCGGACTGTTCCATATTACATTAGGAACTGTTACATTATGCTGTACTAGGGGTATGTTTTTGTATATAAAATGTACATGTACTACGAATGCCGCAGATCCCGATGAGCCGGCTCACATGATCTACAATTCGCAAACATTTTGATAAATGACAAGGTACGTCTGTTGTGTAAAAGCGGGACTCATTAAGAGAATCGTCTCACGTTTTCTCCATCTCGCCTCCGCTTTTGGAAATATATTTTGCTGTAACCCGAATTATAAAACGCAGGGCGTCTTAGCCTGCGTTACATACAGAACATTCGGGTTAGTTTTGCTCATGCGTGTTGATGCGAGATCGCGAAGCAAAAACGAGAGATCGCGCGGCGAGGTTGCGAAAAAGCAAAATTGAATATGATAGAATCACGTGTTTTCATCACGCAATCTCGCGATCATAATTTGCATTTTCGCGATCAACTTATGCGCTGTATCGCGAGATTGTAACATGTCCCCAACAAGACACGTACAAATAGTCTTAGGAGACGATTCTCATGTGCTGCTGGAACATATTTTTATTAAGAAGTAGAACAAATGTGAACAAACACCAATAATTCATGACAAAAAAAGAACAACATAGCTTGACAAAAACATGATAATCGTCGTCTTAGGAGAAGATTATGATGTGCTACCAAAACATATTTCGATATGTGTTATTTGTTACGGCCTTTTTAGCCTTTGTGGCCTTTGTCAGCCTTTGGGGTGTTTAGGGTGACCGATTTGACTGCATCGCATCACCCGTTTTTTGCCTTACCTTTTTTCGGCGATTTTGCACCTCAGACGTCAAATTTCGACGTCATAAATTTACGGAATAATTATGTGCGAACGATAATTAAAAAACAAAAATATGGAGCGCTTGATAACCGATGAACTTACGAACTGGCTAGTTCGCCAAAATTTAGGCTCCCTCTCTGACACGATTGAAGGTAGCGACTGATGGATAATTGTTTTACGGACCTGTAACGCTCGCCGTGGGCGGGTGAAATGGAAATGTTCCAATCCTCAACCGTACACACGACTGACCCACTACACGTTCTATACCAGTAACCGTGGTATAAGTATACCAGCCTGACATGGCGTTGTTTACATGCTTTGTTTATATAAACATTGGTGTATAATAAATAAACATGGAATTCCTGTAGGTATTTCCCTGTTTATTATGGCGCGTCGATATATTGCGATTGGCAAAACAGTTTCTCATACTGGAGCAGTGGGTAAACTGGCGGTCAACGGTGGCACTTGATTTTAATTTTGCATAGCATGCGTTCGATCCTCACTTTGGCCATTATATATATATATATATATTTTTTTTTTTTAAATATTGTTTTTGTGTTTTCTTTTTCTTTTTAATGCATCTTTATTACATGTAACAACAATTGCCATGGTAATTATGAACCACATGCATCCACGTTTATTTATTTATTATCTGAAGTGAGACGTTTATTTTTCGACATGGTGTTCTCTGTAACATATTTGCATTTGTAGTGAGTCGAGGTGGACTTTCACAATAACACAAATGTGCAGAATGCATTTCACAATTATTAGGTTCAAAGTGAAGTGTTTTATAATGTTGTGTAAAAGTAAATGCACGACTGTTTCGGGATGTGTGCGTTACCTCTGGCGCCAAAATAGTAAAAGCGAGAGAAAAATGTATGCCTTTGGCAGGATTCGAACTCACGACCGTCTGATCACCAAACAGCAGATCTACCCAATAGAGCACTAAAGGATGTTAGTATTATTAGCAATTCTATCGAATGTTAATGCGTTTGCGCTGGTATACAAATACCATGTCTCAACATATGACGTAAACTATTTAAAAATAGCACGTGTTTACAATAATATTTACAATAATAACGCGCCAGCTCAAAGCGGTACACCTCTAGTCGGACAGTAAATCCTGTTCACGTACATTTTTACTCCAGAGACAGAATATTTCATGATCCTCAAAAAATGAATTATGAAATGTGAATTTTTTCTTGTGTATAATCATTTCTATTCTGGTGGTGGGGGGAGTAATGAGAATTAAAATGTTGGCGGTGGTAGGTAAAAAATAATTAAAATTATGGTGGTGGTACTCCAAAAATTCATGGGCGTTCCCCCACATGCATTGGATGAAATTTCTTTTAATTTCTGTTTCCTTTCACACAGCTTCTTGATATTCGTTAAACTAAAATACATGCCAGGCGCGCTTCGTTGTCTTCTGACAACTCTTGTTATTGAAGAGAAAAATAGTACATGTAATTTATAAAACAAAACAAGCAGGGCCCGGTTGTTCAAAACACCAGTTTGCTTAACGGACTGTTAAATCCTTAACTGAATGGTTAAAATCTCTGTTAAAACAGAGATTTTAACCATTCAGTTAAGGATTTAACTACATGCCAGGCGCGCTTCGTTGTCTTCTGACAACTCTTGTTATTGAAGAGAAAAATAGTACATGTAATTTATAAAAGAAAACAAGCAGGGCCCGGTTGTTCAAAACACCAGTTTGCTTAACGGACTGTTAAATCCTTAACTGAATGGTTAAAATCTCTGTTAAAACAGAGATTTTAACCATTCAGTTAAGGATTTAACTACATGCCAGGCGCGCTTCGTTGTCTTCTGACAACTCTTGTTATTGAAGAGAAAAATAGTACATGTAATTTATAAAAGAAAACAAGCAGGGCGGTTGTTCAAAACACAGTTTGCTTAACGGACTGTTAAATCCTTAACTGAATGGTTAAAATCTCTGTTAAAACAGAGATTTTAACCATTCAGTTAAGGATTTAACTACATGCCAGGCGCGCTTCGTTGTCTTCTGACAACTCTTGTTATTGAAGAGAAAAATAGTACATGTAATTTATAAAAGAAAACAAGCAGGGCCCGGTTGTTCAAAACACCAGTTTGCTTCTCTGTTAAAACAGAGATTTTAACCATTCAGTTAAGGATTTAACAGTCCGTTAAGCTAACGGATGTTTTGAACAACCGGGCCCAGACAACACAATTTAATTCGGCCTTTAATTCAGTTCCAGTTTGTCTACGGAGCAATAACGGCCAGAAAGTCGACTGGCTCAGGAGACCAGCTTACCGCAGACAGCTACTACAGGTGAGTGGGCTCATATTGGACAAGCCATGTACTGTGTACTTAGTTGGCACAGAGTGTTCTTTATAGGAATTCAATAAGTGTATAATTGTGTCTCTATTCCACCAGTTCTAAAAATTACAAGTGCCCGCTATTCAGATATAATCATTTGGTAATATTTATTCAAAATGTATGCGGGAATATGTGTTGTATACAATGTCCATATTTCCCTCTACAGATGCCGCTATAACCAGATGAAGCAGGCGTCTGTAATGAAGTATGGCCACACAGTCCACGGTATGTTACTATAGATACAGTGAAACCTCTCTAAACCAGACAAGAAACATGTGATCATAATTTTGAATTTCTTGGTCATGTATCTCAGGTGATAATGCCTGTTCATGATCGCATAGCATGCACTTAGGGCTCAGAATGAT
Source organism: Conchocele bisecta (assembly GCA_029237695.1). Classification (NCBI taxonomy): domain Eukaryota; kingdom Metazoa; phylum Mollusca; class Bivalvia; order Lucinida; family Thyasiridae; genus Conchocele; species Conchocele bisecta. Next base: position 66,041,779 of record CM055266.1, read on the forward strand.
CAAATGCCTAATTTACAGTGAAACCTCTCTAAACCGGACACCATGGGGACCTCTGCCCAGGGTGTCTGGTTTAGAGAGGTTTCACTGTACGCCCTAGCGTATAAAAGTATTAAAGTTTGCAATCGCAAGACTCTAAGTTATTGAAACATTAGCACTGATAGGTAATACTGGCAAATGCTTTTTAAATTTGTTCACATTTAATGACACACCTTGAGAAACAAATGTATAAAAGGTTTGTACAAACCTCTTCATCCTAATATGTCTTGTGAATCGACCCCCTGATCTTCCTACACATTCATATAATTGGATTGGCATCTAATCCTTTTGCAAGCGATGCTAAGGCAACTGCAGTGCATGAATCGTGGCGATTCCACAACCCTCGGTCCCCCTCTATTAACAAGGTCAAGGTCGCAGTCATTGCATTCTGAAAACTTAACATTGGGGGTAAATTTGTCATAATTTATTCTTGTCACAAGCCCCATTTCTCCAGTCACAGCCATGTTTTGCGATTGCTGTAGGCGATGGCTGGGATGACGTGATCAGCAATCTCACCGACGCATGTATCAAGTTTGATCTGTTGTCCTCTGTGGCACGGAATGGGGTAAGTCTTAGTCATAGAATGGGGTATGTCTTAGTCACAGAATGGGGTAAGTCTTAGTCACAGTCACGGAATGGGGTAAGTCTTAGTCACGGAATGGGGTACGTCTTAGTCATGAATGGGGTACGTCTTATTCACAGAATGTCAAGTTTGATCTGTTGTCCTCTGTGGCACGGAATGGGGGAAGTCTTAGTCACAGAATGGGGTAAGTCACAGTCACGGAATGGGGTAAGTCTTAGTCATGGAATGGGGTAAGTCTTAGTCCCAGAATGGGGTATGTCTTAGTCAGAGAATGGGGTAAGCTTAGTCACGGAATGGGGTAAGTCTTAGTCACGGAATGGGGTAAGTCTTAGTCAGAGAATGGGGTAATCTTGTCAGAGAATGTAACTTAGTCAGAATGGGGTAAATCTTAGTTCCAGAATGGGGTAAATCTTAGTCAGAGAATGGGGTAAGCTTAGTCACGGAATGGGGTAAATCTTAGTCCCAGAATGGGGTATGTCTTAGTCAGAGAATGGGGTAAGCTTAGTCATGGAATGGGGTAAGTCTTAGTTCCAGAATGGGGTAAGTCTTAGTCAGAGAATGGGGTACGTCTTGGTCACAGAATGGGGTAAGTCTCAGGGGTAAGTCTTAGTTACAGAATGGGATATGTCTTAGTCACAGAATTGGGTTAGTCGTAGTCTCGTAATGGGGTAAGTCTTAGTCTCGGAATGGGGTAAGTCTTAGTCTCGGAATGGGGTAAGTCTTAGTCACAGAATGGGGTAAGTCTTAGTCACGGAATAGGGTAAGTCTTAGTCACAGAATGAGGTAAGAATTAACCTTGCCCTAGACATGCAACAAACCTTTCATAGTGTTTCCATCCCACTGGTCTTTAACCCTTTCGACACCACCGGCCTGCATAGTGGTATTGGCAAAAAGTGTAGATCCAGATGAGGAGGCTCGTGATGGACCGTCTCATCAGGCTCTGCACTTTTTGCAAGTAATTTTCATATTTTTTTAGAAGAAAAACACCCCCTTTTCATAAATGGACAAGTCTGAAAATCAAGTTGTGACAATTGGATTGGTTGCAAAATTAACATATCAAAATCCATTCCAGTTATTGAGGGGTGAAATGGTTAATATGAGACTTGAAACTGAGGCCACATCTCTTTATGTGGCTGTGACTGGAGAAATGGGACTTATCGGAATTGCGTTCAGTGTAGATCGAGATCAGCCTGTCCATCCACATAGTCTGATCAGGATCGGTACTGTTTGCCATTTCATCAATGAGATACCTGTCATGTTAACAAGCACTATGGATCGTTATCAGGCTACAGGAGTGTACTATTTGATCAGGCGCTACACTGGCCACAAATCCCATAAGCCCCATTTCGCCAGTCACAGCCACATATGATCTTAGCTGTTGCTGGGACATTAAATCCTTCAGGTTAGAGTGGACATGGGTGAGACACATGAAGACGGCACGGCGTCACAGCGGAACACGGGCGACGGGGCATTTGTCATGTACAATTGTGCCCGACTCGCCTCCTTATTCTCCCAGTTCCAACAACATGTACACACAGGTAGGATTCAGAGATCCAGTTAAGGTGCGTAATTTGACCAACTTGGGGTCAAATTTTGTTATTTCTTCATCAAAAATTGCAAGTTGAGTTGGGAATCCTTTAGAATCGTCTCATTGAGACGATTCTAAAGCACTCCCAACTTGCCATTTTTGATGGAGAAATAAGAAATTTACCTCCAAATTACGCACCTTAACTGGAGCTCTGACTGGATTGTCTAACCGTTTCCTAGGCTCACCTGGGGCCCGTTTCACAAAGCTTCATATGACTAAAATGTTCATGGATTTACATTTATTGAGCATATAAATGCTCAATAAATGTAAGTCCAATAATTGTTTACAAGAAAACATTGTTAAATTTACCGACTATCATAATTTTGCACTTACACACATTTTAATCCTACGAAGTTCAATGAAACGGCCCCCAGATATACTCGATATATGTGGCTGTGCAGATCATTCATAGTATTCCCAAACCACTTGAAACTTGGGCCTCATGTCTATAATTGGCTGTGACTGGAGAAATTGAGACTTATGTGTTGTGTGACCAGTGTAGATCCAGATCAGGCGGTGCATCCGCCATTCCATCAATGAATCACCCGCCATGCTTCTAACGAGCAATGTCGATCATTATCAGGCTACAGGAGTGTGCTATTTGATCAGGAGAGGCTACACTGGTCACAAATCCCAGAAACTCTACGTCTCCAGTGACAGCCACGAATGACCCGTGTTTTACAGGTCTGTACCCAGAGCTGCCCTCTCCGTCCCAGGTGGACTTTTCCCTGCTAAAGGAAGAGGTACTGTATGAATTGGGTGTAGTTTTTATTGTGCCCGCTGCTGTGCGTGTGATGTAGTCGGCCAGAGCTCAAGATAAGTTTTGTATCTATTGAGTGTTATACCCCCCCCCCCCCCAACCCGGATTTAAAATTCAATGCGTAGTTACTTTTACAAATTATTTTACAAATGTTGTTGACTTTCATCCTTGTTAAATAGGGAAAAAATAATTAAAACAAATTTAAAAATTCATTTATTTGTGTGAGTGTTTGCTTTTTGCAGCTCAACTAAGGTAAATTTCTGTAACTGTTACAAACCGTCTCATCATGATCTACACTGTTTACAAATATTACGAAGTTGAAATCGTCAAACTAAGCAATGTGACCAGGAAATACCGCCACGGAAGTAGATCTGAGGAAAATTGCTCAAAATATTCTGAGGTCGGCAACCTATTTATTAGACTGGTCGATGCAATCGGGGCCGTTGCTTATAAAACTTTTTGATCACATACTCTGTTCTCAGGAACTTGATATGTTGAGACTGAGATATGCTCAGTCTCTGCCGATCACACTGCCTGGTTTGGAATACAAATTCCGAGAACATGTTCATGTACAGACCCTGTTACCGTGATAATTTCTGGAGAAAATGTGTCCGTGAATAATATCTGAGGTAACATGGGGGGGATTATGTCCGGGGGGGATTGTGTCCGTATCCCATGCCAAACTGCCAATGTATGATTCTACAGAATATGGTGATAATATAAAGTAATTATGACATGCCACCCACTGATTTACCTGGATTCTGGAGGGATCTACATGTATTTCCTTGAAGGGAATATTTTCCTGCTGTCAGGTTTTGACATCATTTCCGGCAAAGAAACAATTCATACGCTAAAGTCAAAATTGTCAAAATAATTGTCTAAGATTAAATTTCACAGTTTTCGAAGAGCATATAATATACAATTTATTCCACTACCCTTTTGAAATACCGGATTTATTTCCCTTGACATCTGTAAATCGATTTAGAAACTCATGCTCCGCACTCATTTCTTTATCGGATTTCCAGGTGTCTCGGTAAATAAATCCTATATTTATACCCCCCCACAACTCGTACTGGAGTCAGGTTGTCCGTCCGTCCGTGCGTCCGTCCGTGCGTCCATCCGTGCGTCCGTGCATCCGTGCGTCCGTCCGTCCGTCCGTGTGTCCGTAAACTTAACATCAGAGAAATATTGTTATAACTTCTATTTCCTTCATCTAAAATGCTTCATATTTCACACATGCATTCATGTAAGGCTCTACTACCATGCTGTGCCAAATCCACGACCGTCCAACCCCCGCAGATCCCAAGGTCAAGGTCAAATACTTAGTCCGTAAACTTAACATCAGAGAAATATTGTTATAACTTCTATTTCCTTCATCTAAAGTGCTTAATATTTCACACATGCATTCCTGTAAGGCTCTACTACCATGCTGTGCCAAATCCACGACCGTCCAACAACCGCAGATCCCAAGGTCAAGGTCAAATACTTAGTCTCTTTACAATCCTTAAATCCTTATTTGTGTTTGAAATTGGCGGTCCTTGGTAAATTTTTTTCTTTTCTTTTTTTTTACTGGCTAATAAACGCCCCCCCCCCCTTTTGTAAAATGTAACGCCTCCGGGGGCGTTAATTCCAGGTTATACGGTAGTCTCTTTACAAAACTTAAAATCAGAGAAATCGGTTATAACTTCTATTTCCTTGCTCGGATCTGCTTCACATTTCACACACTCATTGCTCCAATGGACCTCTACCACCCTGTGACAAATTCACGTTCATGCCGCTCGCGCTAATCCCAGAGTCAAGGTCACAAGCCCACACACTTGAAAATTTGTACATATTTTAGGGGTACCTGGGCCCACGCGGGGGGTATTCCGTAAGCCTCGCTTACTGACCAATCTAGTTTTTGTCTGCTGTTTATTTTCTATTTTCCATCTTTATTATCAAAAAGACAGCACTTTAGAATAATTTACAACATGCTTTGACAGCACATCAGAATCAAGGCCAAATACTTAGTCTCTTTACAAAACTTAACATCAGAGAAATATTGTTATAACTTCTATTTCCTTCATCTAAAATGCTTAATATTTCACACATGCATTCCTGTAAGGCTCTACTACCATGCTGTGCCAAATCCATGACCATCCAACCCCCGCTGATCCCAAGGTCAAGGCCAAATACTTAGTCTCTTTACAAAACTTAACTTCAGAGAAATACGTTACAACTTCTATTTCCTTCATCTAAAATGCTTAATATTTCACACATGCATTCATGTAAGGCTCTACTACCATGCTGTGCCAAATCCATGACCATCCAACCCCCGCTGATCACAAGGTCAAGGCCAAATACTTAGTCTCTTTACAAAACTTAACATCAGAGAAATACGTTACAACTTCTATTTCCTTCATCTAAAATGCTTAATATTTCACTCATACATTCATGTAAGGCTCTACTACCATGCTGTGCCAAATCCACGACTGTCCAACCCCCGCTGATCCCAAGGTCAAGGCCAAATACTTAGTCTCTTTACAAAACTTAACATCAGAGAAATACGTTACAACTTCTATTTCCTTCATCTAAAATGCTTAATATTTCACTCATACATTCATGTAAGGCTCTAATACCATGCTGTGCCAAATCCACGACTGTCCAACCCCCGCTGATCCCAAGGTCAAGGTTAAATACTTAGTCTCTTTACAAAACTTAACATCAGAGAAATATCTTATAACTTCTATTTCCTTCATCTAAAATGCTTAATATTTCACACATGCATTCCTGTAAATCTACTACCATGCTGTGCCAACTCCACGTCCGTCCAACCCCCGCTGATCCCAAGGTCAAGGTCAAATACTTGGTCTTTTTACAAAACTTAACATCAGAGAAATACGTTATAACTTCTATTTCTTTCGTTGAAAATTCTTAATATTTCACTCGTGCATTCCTCTAAGGCTCTACTTATGTTCATGCTGTGACAAATCCCCGCTGATCTCGAGGTCAAGGTCACATACTGAGTCTCTTTACAAAACTTAACATCAAAGAAATCGATTACCGTCACCTATTATTTCTACGTAATTGACTTAGCCATTTTCAACGTTAACTTTTTAACGTACGTCTGGTTAAATGTTTTGGTTAAAACTTTTTCGTTATACTATATCTCTTCAACTGCTTCGCCCATTACCTTGAAACTTCACATGGGTGTTTATCATCATCCATATTTTAATTCTAACCCCCAACCGTGCGGCCCCTGTGCGCAATGTCAAGGTCAAATTACTTTGAATTTATTTGTTAAAGTTTTTTCGTGTACTATATCTCTGCAACTGCTTCACCCATTACCTTGATACTTCACATGGGTGTTTATCATCATTGTCGCACCCCCTTGCGGAAAGCGCGATATCGTCGGCATTTTGGCATACGTCCATCCGTCTGTACGTCCGTGTGTCCGGTTAAAGTTTTTTCGTTAAAGTTTTTCCATCTACTATATCTATTTTTTTAGTGTCCATGCCTCGCCCCAAGGCGCGACATGCAGGCCACGGCCATCTAGTCTACAAAAAGTGGGTATAATTATGTTATCCAAGTGTCCATGCTTGGAAAAAACCTGGCCTTCGTGGCTTTGCCTCGTTTCTTGTTTTTACATATTTAGGGGTACCTGGGCCCACGCGGGGGGTATTCCGTAAGCCTCGCTTACTGACCAATCTAGTTCAAAATGGTAGTTGAATAAACTCTATATATCTTAGTTATTGCATTTGTCACTGGTGTAGATATTGATCAGCTCGGGGACAGCTAGATATCATTCCACATCATTATTGTGTTAACCCATTTCATGCTGAGGATACGCAATTTGCTTGTGGAAACTCCTAAATACTTTTCTTTATACTGTATGTGCTTAGTACTACAGTGGAACCTCTCTAAACCGGACACCAAGAAAACACATGTCATCTTATTTTTGATGAGTTTCTCAGGTGATAATATCTGTTCGTGATCACATACCACACAACTATGCAGGCTCAGACTGATCAAATGTCTGATTTACAGTGAAACCTCTTTAAGCCGGGGTGTCCGGTTTAGAGAGGTTTCACTGTATATGTCGTGGCCGCCATATGTGAACCATATTGTTGACTGGAAATGTCATATACCAGTACTTATTTTGTCACCTAAACTGCCAGTCGGGATTATTGGAGTGAGGAATGTGACATATCACGTGATCGGCTTCATAGGTTACTATCTGTTGCAGTGATCGGTTGGCTTTTTCAATGACGGAAGTTTTGTAAACGTTAAAATCAATAAAAATACGGAAATTATTATAACCAGACAGTGTTGGATATAATTCTGAGTATGTTGGCGATTTTAAATTCGTCTGACATTTTCGAGTTCGCGTGTGAAGTGATTTTTGTAATGATCTTCGTACACTGGGAACATTATGAAGGGGTTATAATTATCATAATTGTGCACGGATTTAATACAGGAGTGTTCGGAACACTTGAGGAATTCGCGTTCAACCGTGGAACAAAAGTCCTTCTTACCCTGTGGGGAATGAAGGCATTTGTGTGAAGAAGTTTAAGTCATTCTTACCCTGAGGGGACTGGAGGCAATTTTGAAGAATTATAAGACCTTCTTACCCTGAGGGGACTGAGGGCAACTGTTTTTGTTATAACTGTTATGTTATACTAAACTTTGTGACTGTTGGCCGTCTCTGGTCCTTTAGATCATATTCTGATGACAGTCAATTAGCCGAGTTCGTATAAGGCGGAAAATTATGGAGTCAGTGCAAGGCTCCTCGTGTTCGACAGGAGGTCACCGCTGAGCCGGTGCCAGTTATGTCAACAATGCCTAGTCAGCAAATCGTCGACGCTCCCAGCCGCATGGATGACATTATGATTATACTCTGTTTCACGAAAGCTGCCCAAATTTTATGGCCATATAAACAATTCAAAAAGAATATTTTTTTCGATAATATTAAATTAAAGGAAAATTTAAGAATGAGCCTTCTTTTTATTTCGTGAAATTCTGTCAAATATTACCTGACCATATGGTGGTCCTACTTGACCATAGCTACGTGGGCCGACTTGACTTCTGTTCGTGGGCCGACTTGACTTCTATTCGTGGGCCGACATGAAAAATGTGGTCCGACTTGGCATGGTCCGGTCCATGGTCTGACTCGTCCATATACCACTCTATTATGCTTCGTTATTTTCTAAATCCGACGGGTACAGTAATCGACAAATATTCCAAAATCACAAGATGCAATGGCTCGAAAGATGCGATCACTCGAACAAAATATGCAGGCCTGTGACATTTCGAGCCAATTTCACTGTAATCAGATTTTTTTCCGATAAAAAATATTTCCCCCATATACGTCAATGGGTTAAAGGTACATGCTCACTCAGTAGGTTATACTATAGGGAGACGGATAGTTTGTATTTTCTGTCGAGATTTTCTAGCAAAATAAACATTCATTCATTAATATAAATAATTAAAAAAATATCATGCATCATATGCATATGTAAATAGCCTGATACCACCGCGAGACACTATCAGTAAAATAAATATTACTAAATTAGTATATCTGTATAGTGGGCACTTGTAATTTTTATAACTGGTGGAATAGTAACACAATTATACACTTATTTAATTCCTATAATGAACATGTGCCTACTGAGTGAGCATGTACCTTTAATCTCAAACACTGCCCCATATATATTTCCCAGGAGGAGTGGTGGCTTGTGTACAATTATGTATCCATGTACCCAGAAATTGTGGAACAGGCCGTACAACCATTTAATGGGCATGACACGATTCATGCAAAGATTCTCACACACAAGGTAAGGAAGATACAGAGTTTATCAGGTAACCTGCCCTGTATTGACCGAATACGTAGTAACTGATAACATATTGTTCTATCCGGCATTGACCTGATACATGCATCCGGGTTACAACGAAGTGAAAACTGACATTCCATTGGTCGGATGACTTCACGTAACGTTACCGAATGACGTCAGTGTAATGACGCATCGTAAACAAGCCCGCGCTCTGTCCATATATATTGACATCATCTGTGGCCAATTTTCGAGCATAAAACGTTACCTGATAAATAGAATGCCAGGCTAGTGTCTTTTGATATCAAGTTTATCAGGCTGGGCCCGGAAACGGTAGGAATTCCTACACGTTTCCTAGCCTTGCCAGATAAACTTGATATCAAAATACACTAGCCTGGTATTCTCTATATACAGTGTTGCTATACGCAATTTCGTCTATATATATAACCTCCTAACCTCCATTTGTGATACACCCCATGTATGGAAGGTGTTCGAGCCATTTCCCACTCTTAAATATAAGCCAACACAAAAAATGTGATACAAAATTGTGGTTGTTACAGAGAGGGGGTTGTAGAGTGGTGGCCGTTCAGGGAAGTTTGACTTGGTGTGCACTGAGGTTGTTAAAACGACCATGCAACCCTTTAAAGGCTGTCTCAGATATTCAATATGTGGTTGTTCGCTTCATCCACTGCAAATGACCTATATCAACCAATCACAACATTGCATTTGCTCAAATTCCAAAATGTTTGTGTTATATTCATATACATATATACTATCTGAAATTGTGGTAAGCAGGGGAGTTAGTTTGGTTTTGCATTTTAGCTATACAATTGTAACCGGATAGGGGAAATGCAACGGAAAAAATGTGCACCGACCGGGGATCGAACCCGGGACCTTCCCAATACCAGCGGGACGCGCTAACCAACTGCGCTACCGTAGCACGATGCTCTCGATCGGTATATTTATATCCACATTCAACTCATGATTACCATTTCCGTTACACAATTATCAATAAGGATAGTTTGAGAAATACAATTATATTTTATTTTGAAATGGGCTGTGGCAGGATAAATGGGGCTTATGGTTTCTGCGACCATTGTAGATCCAGATCAGCCTGTGCATCCGCACAGTCTGATCATGATCTGCAATGTTCACCATTCCATCAAAGAAAGACCTGTCTTGCTTTTAACAAGCAATGTAGATCGGTATCGGGCTACAGGAGTGTGCTATTTGATCAGAAGTCACACGGATCACAAATGCCATAAGCCCCATTTCTTCAGTCACAACCACAAATGATCACACAATACCACATGTAGAAAGTTTCCTTAAAGACCCTTGTTTAAGTATTAAATTTAAATGCAATAAATAACATCAAATTAGTAACCATCAGTTGCAGAAAAGCAAGCGTTTTGTGTTTATCACTCCGTGTTTGTGGTATCTTGTTTGTCTGTTTCAGATATGCCATTTTCTATCCAGCCTCAGTCGGTGTATTAGCTCATACTACAGTCGAGTCCATGTGTTAGGGGTGCGTGAAATAAGTACCATAGTGGACAGCATTTTGTTAGCGTTAGTCCATGTACGTACGTGCGTACATGTGTACGTACGTGCATTAGTAACACCTTTAATTTTGCAATAACTAATGAACCGCTTCACCGATTCTGATAATATTTGACCACAATGTGTGTCTAGGGATGCTGCTTTGTTTTGAATACGACCCACGTCCGACCGCCCAAGATGAAGGTCACTGAGGAATTGTGTTCAACTTATTTGTAAGGCAAATGCGTTGACAAAAAATTGTTGGTTATTCAATTACTTACGAACCGCTTCACCGCTTTTGATAATATTTGGCCACAGTGTTGTGTCTAGGGATGGTGCTTTGTTTTGCATACAACCCACGCCCATGGTCAATGTCGCTGAGGATTTAGCTTCGTTTAACGATGCCAGTTGTATATTTCTTTCATAGTGTATTTAAAGTCATAATACACTAGTGTAATACATATATGCAAATGAGGCCACTGCAGAAATTGTGTTTGGTAATCAATACAGTTTCCATGTATGATACAATGATACTGCTGATGCAATAAATAGAACCATATATTTGTGTTGCTTTAATTTATTTTTTAAACTCGTTGACTGATTTCATGACATAGCCTTGTTTCTTTATATGAAATTAGTAAATTCTTTCAAAATATATCATTAATGTCATGTCACATTTTCTGACATGTAAATATGAAACACTAAAACCAGAATAGGACATTGCCTGACTTCATATTGAGTGCCGTAAATGGTGGATACAGTTGTTTTGTGAATACTTTCATTCATAAAGAGTGGCTTTATCTAGAATATTGACTGGGCTTCTGCCGAATATAAATTATTTCTTCGAAATATATTCCAGAAGATTATACATTTCATTTATCCAAAAGGTTCGGAAATGGTTGATGTTTCAAAATAGGTGGTTTGATGCAACATATTTTTTCAGGAGAATCGACCGTACCTATTGCCGACGATGTTTGCCAGACTTTACCTACTACATAGTGTACACCATGTGTTGGTGAATGGACTCGCTCTACTGGGCATTGCTGCGCCGACACAACTGTAGCCAGGGTTGTAAACGAAATGTTCAGGGGTGCATTGTTATGCTGTTCTCCTGCTTAAAGCTGTGCCCAGTCTCTGCCAATCATACTACCTGATTTACAGTATGAATTTCGACAATGTTTGCCAGATTTTACCTGCTCCAGACTGTACACCACGTGATAGCGAATGGATTTGTTCTACTGGGCATTGCTGCTCTGACACAACTGTAGCCAGTGGCAGCCGTGGTGTTGTAAACACAAATTCCAGGAGTGCTTGATTATGCTGTTCTCATGCTTAAAATCAGCAAGTTTGATTGGCGCTGTGCTCAATCTCTGCCAATCCTACCGCCTGATTTAGAGTATGCATTTCAACGATGTTTAGCTATGAAAATTTCATCATCTTTCGACGTCATGTACGTAGATCATCCGAGTTTCTGCCACACCTGGGGCCCGTTTCATTAAGCTTTGTACAACTAAAATGTTCGTAAGTGCAAATTTAGGATCATCTGGAAATCTCAATTGATTGATTTACATTTATTGAGCATAGGCTGCATTTGCAGCCTATGCTCAATAAATGTAAATCCAATCATTGTTTACAAGAAAACATTGTTAATGTGAAATTTACAGACTATCGTAATTTTGCACTTACGAACATTTTAGTCGTACGAAGCTTAGTGAAACAGGTCTCAGCTTAGTGTCTATGCTGTTATCCATTCAATCACTATGGAACGCAAAATGTACATAGACCCAAATACGTATTGCTAGCTCATTAATTATTTGAGTTGTGTAGATTTGGCGTTCCATAAATCACAGGTGTGATGTTGCTGCTTTTGACACAACATATTTGTGACAGTGACTGGAGAAATAGGGTTTATTGCATGTGTGACCTGTGTAGCTGCTGATTAAATAGCATACACGTGTAGTCTGGTATTAAACGATCTTGTTTCCTTATTATACAAGCATGATGAGTGTTTCATTGATGGAATGACGAATAGTGCAGATACTGATCAGATAGTGCGGAAATAACCGACAGGAACACCAAGGGGACGTGAAAGGGCCCATGGAATGCAGTTGTATTTAATATGCTCCTAATAGTCCTTGACAATCTAACATAAATGGTGAAAACTACTAATTTACTAGCTTACCGTGAGGTTACAGCTCATTTACACCAGTGTTGATAGATTTACAAGGACTTTGCTGTGCATGTTAACCATTTCACCCATAAGTAACTGGAATGGATTTTAATTTTGCAACCAATCTAACCGTCACAAAATTATTTTTAGACCAGTCCATTTATGAACAGAAGTGTTTTTTCTCCCAACATTATGAAAATTACTTGCAAAAAGTGCAGATCCTGATGAGACGGCTCGTCACGAGCCGGCTCATCTGGATATACACTGTTTGCCAATGCCACAATACATGCCTGTGGTGTTGAAAGGGTTGAACACAACTACACCCAGAGTCATATGGAGATGGCTTCACCAACTGGTTGCCAGCTGTGTTGGGTAATTGGGATCCTGTTACCAGATATGGGAAAATAGAAATAAAACAGGAGTTAATGTTTCGTTAATTGAGAATTTTATTTGATGACGAATAATTATTACATAATGTATTATCATATCGATTTAATCTTCCGGCTGCCGGTTCAGTCGCGTATTTAGTATCTCGCCAATTGTACACTCAGAACTGAGAACAACATCGTTTAACTTTACAACCGTTTGTCCAATGGTTTTATTACGCAGCAAGCCGTGTCGCTTTATTTTCACCTTGAGTATCATATCGAATGTCTTGTGTAAGGAGATACCAACAAAGTTGACTGCGCGTTTGCTGGTTTCCTTCTTCCCCACACAATTGACGGACCGTTTGTCAATCAAATGTCCGTCCCAACCATGCGACAGATATATATTGGCATGTATGGTCCCTTTGTAATTTTTCACTGTGATGGGCGTCTGTACTGTCTACACTGCCCGTGACACACACACGTAAACCGCTTGACGTATCTTCACATTTCACCGGGGTACAGCGTGTTTCCAGTCTCCCAGTATGAAATCTCGAGTTGCTGTAAGATTCCCGAACCTTGGCTCTTCTCTCAGGTAGGGAGTATCGGAAGCTTGAAGATAATCTCGGTCCAGCCGTCTTCGCCTCGATGGAGTAAATTGTTCACACTCGTTTGACTGTAGTCCGACACCTGTCAGAGTGTTTGGTATTGAACGCACCTGCTGTATCCCGCTGCTAAGTGTCTCGCTCAGATTATGGACGCAGTCCTGAAATTGCTCGTAACATCTTCGAGTCACCCCCCACATCATGCCCATGCTCGATGTAGACATTCTCACAACAGTAGTGCTTCACCTTTATAACAATGTTCCAACTGTGTTCAGTGATGTAGTAAAGTTGAATAAATACAATGAGTAAACGATTATTATTCAACAACTCCAGTGAATTATTATCAACTGTAGAAAGTCGAGAAATGTAAACTTTGTCTCTGGACCTGTTTCAAAGATCTGAGTAGCACATGGACATATATTGCTTTATATAGGAGGACACATGCAATGTGTATCGCAGGGGCGGATCTGGAGGTGGGGGGGGGTGTTCCGGGGTTGCAACCCCCCCCCCCCTCCCGTTCAGCCAGAGTTTACATAGATCACAGTTTACCACCAGTTGAAGACTGAATTTAAATGCTGTAAAACACAGGAAAGTGCATTTCGAAGAGTTCAAAAATAGGACAACCCCCTAGTTGCGAACGGTAACTTGCAATTACCGTACTCCCATACCGGAGTAGATTGCAAGTTACTTTCGCAACTGGACACCCCCCTCTTCGTTTCCCAAATGCTGGATCCGCGCCCCTGTATCGTTACCAGGCTACAGGAGTGTTTTATTTGATTAGGAGCTATCGTGGTCATACATCCCATAAGCCCCCCAACATATGAGACACGCCATGTGAATTGTAGCTTCGAAAATCTGCGTAATTTCATGAAATACGTTTACAAAAATTACAATATTTTCCGCATGTACTCTTGATATTTTGTCGACTTTTAACTTTATTTATGAAAAATGTTGTAAATTACATTACACGACGGGAAATAGCACAAATGAGACACAAAATAATTCCGCATGTACTCTGAAAATTGTGTCAACTGTTGACGCCATTTATGCAAAATATTGTAAATTTTGTAAACGTATTTAATGAAATTACGCAGATGTCCGAAGGTACAAAATCACATGGCGTGTCTCAATTATGGCGTTGGGACCAGTGTAGTCTCAGATTGGAAATAACTGCTGTCAAACAAACATCTTAGCTATAGTACCGGTTGTGTGTGAATCACGTGCCTAATGGATCAGGCTCTACAAACATTGCAAACGCCAGTTTGTGGTCCGACATCACATATGTGGGCGTGCCTGGAGAAAAAGGACCTTATGGTCTTTGGGGCCACACGGTAAATTATGGCTGTGATGGGAGAAATGGGGCTTCTGGGTTTTGCGACCAGTGTAGATCCAGATCAGCTTGTGCATCCGCACAGTCTGAACAGGATCTACACTGTTCGCCATTGAATCAATAAACATTTGTCATGCTTTTGACAAGCAATATGGATAATCATCAGGCTACAGGAGAGTGCTATTTGATCAGGATCTATACTGGTCACAAATCCGATAAGCCCCATTTCTCCAGTCAGAGCCACACATATCGGAGCACCTTACCTGTTCTAAACCCCATATATTGACTATAAAATGTCGTTTAAAGCTTTCTCCAGCGTGTCATATTACAGTGAAACCTCTCTAAACCGGACACCCTGGGAGGTCATCATGGTGTCCGGTTTAAAGAGGTTTCACTGTCAATCAGGCATTTGATCATTATGAGCCATAGTTGTGTGCTATGCGATCATGAACAGGCATTATCACCTGAGATAGTAGCAAGATTCTCATCAAAATAAGATGACAGATGTCTTCTTGGTGTCCGGTTTAGAGAGGTTCTACTGTAATCATGTGCCGTCTTCAAGTTTGGGCAGTTTTAAAGCGCCCGTCTCTGTAAATCCTTACAGCGACCAATAACAACAACAGCAACAACAATTACAATGGCAACAACGCGATAGAGTACATGGTATCACATGCACTTTGTGGTATGAACGAGAAAAGCCTCTTTAAATCATACTCAATTTTACTCCGATATTAAAGGTACATGCCCACTCAATAGGCACAAACTGTTCTTTATAGGAATTAAATAAGTGTATAATTGTGTCACTATTCCACCAGTTCTAAAAATTACAGATATACAGATATAATCATTTAGTAATATTTATTTTACTGATAGTGACTCGCGGTGGTATCCGGCTATTTTCATAGGCCTGGCATTTTTTAATTAAATGCGTCATCCAAAAAAAATACTGTTTTCGACAGATTATAAAATATGATCATTGCACACCAAAACATAAATACAGAGAATAAATGTCCGTTTTAAGAAAATACGGTTCTGGCCCCTGATATCAGTGTAGAAATTATCGTCTGATATAAAATGTATATTAATGCAAATCAATACTGGGGTAATGGTGAATGAATGTTTCTTGTGCCAGAAAATGTCATATCTACAGAATATACAAAACTATATGTCTCCCTATAGTATAATCTACTGAGGGGGCATGTACCTTTAAATATCTAGAAGGTATGACACTCGCCATCTTTTCAATCAATGGAAGTGGAGTATTTACCTTGGGCCCGGCTCGCTACTGAATTAGAGAGCCGAGCCCAAGGTACACTAGATCCACTTCCATTGGTTGAAAATATGGCGATTGTTGTTGATACCACAAAGTGCCTATGCTCGGTACGTTGATCTTTGTTCTTTGTTGAAATTTAATTAACATACTGGATCTCGGATATGCGTAGAAAGAGATAAAGCAGATTTTAAATTAGTCCAACATGTGTTAATTTTAGAGTTGTATGTTATTGCAGAACACAATTACAAGTAGGAGTCGCCTGGGAAAAAACAGTTTTAAATGTATTCGCGATTCATATTGACTAGTTCTGTGTACACAATTAATTACATTTCATTGCACTGCATCACATAAATAATTCTGACGGAGTAGTCTTTCCAAATGTGCATTTGAAGTGTTCTTTGTTTACTTTCTACTTCGTGGATAGTGCCCTAATAATTTTGCTAATAAACACGTTATTAGGTAAGTTTATGGTAATATTTTGTGTCATATTGTAGAATTGTCTCTCAATAACAATATAGCGAAGTATGAACGTCAACGCCCTGTAGTTTTTTGCTATATTTTAGTGCGCGAAGTGTAAATGCTATTACGCACATTTTTACTGTGCAGCGTGGTGTAGCGATATAGTGCAACCTGTTGCATATAGGGCGGAAAACGTGCAGTTAATTGAAGGATTTACAGCTAGCTGATTTAATGTGTGAAATTGTCAAAAGTCTCCTGGTGATGACGTAATTTCTGGCGATCTCGTAAATCTGGCAAGATGGCCAACATTTTTGACAGATTTGCCCGACGCCCGAGGATCATGATTGGTCAAATGGTGTCATGTGGTACAGTTTCAGGACCTGTAAATACAACCCAATTGGCTAGGATCAAATGGTTCAGCTCATAAGGGCAAAACACAACATCTATGTGGCATATTTTCGCCAATGACCAGTAGTCGTCATCTTAATGTAACCAGTACCCGTCATAGTTTTGTTGCAGAATATTATAGCAATCAAATAATAAATTGAATACCTGACTAAATATATTCTATTGTTTGTTTGTTGTGGTTTAACGGCCTATCATCAGGTAACGTCATTTAAGGCCGGTCAATGGGTTTAGTACTAAATCCCATATATTACCTGTACAAGTGCATGTACATTTTCAAGTACATGTACAAATGGGGGGAAATCACAAAATCAGAACTGAATATTTACAATAACAAAACTATATATTCATCCCTGAAATCAGAATAATCCTGATCTGATGCCAGGTCCTCGCCACACCAGAATCACTTGGCCTCTCCCAAAAGCAGTAGGATCAGTAATAATCTTACTACTTCCGGACAATAATTTTTTCCAGCCGTCACTGCATGACTAACTTCCCCTTATCTTGCTTACCACAGTTAGTTCCCTTTGCGGTCACGTGTGTATATGACGTATCAGCAGAACTTCCGAAATGTATGCATAATACGATTATTACACGTAATAGTTCAACAGACTACTTAGAACTTCAGTTTATTAGACCGCTGATATAAATATATGGGACTGTACTGTACTGTAAAAATATAAGAATGACCTAGTCACAAACTACATACTGAAATGAGATAGTGGGTGACAAAATGGACATACTGTGCAATTTTCAACATATGTAGGCTACCAGTCTGTATATACATTTATTTATATTTACAACGTCAGGTTACGATCTATGTTATACCCGATAGTACTTATATATAATGTTAAATCAGACGGGCATCAGAGTAGACACTTATCAGAGCTGTCAGGTGCATAGATGGATCTGGTGCTATACTGGTCAAAGCCCGGGGTGACAGCAGTGGGAAAATTAATTGCCACGGGGGGGGGGGGGGGGGGGGGGGGGGTGGGGTGTTGTTTGAAGATTGTGTCAACATCCGCTGTACACTGGGATTGAGAAGGTACAATAAGCCAAACACAACACGGGGCTTATAGGGCGTTTGCGACCAGTGTAGATCCAGTTCAGTCTGTACATTCGCACAGTCTGAACAGGATATGCACGTTTCCGCATTCCTTCAATAAAACACACTAACATGCAATCTAGATCGTAGTTAGACTACAGGAGTGTTATATTTGATTAGGACATACACTAGTCACAAATCACACAAACCCCATTTCTCCAGTCACAGCCACATATAGGACCAAGCTTCGACGTAACCCCCATTTGACAAAACAACGATTTTCTTCTGGAAAACATCTTTAGTTTTTAACATAAAGTCCAAACATTTTCTGTTTATTTGAAACAAGTCAGTAGGAAAATAGATTAGAAATAGTTAAGAATTTACTGTAAATGTGAAAATTGAATATATACTTTTAATTATTTTTATCTGTCAACGAACAAAATATGTGATTTAGTTATATTTTAAGGGATATGGACATTTGCCCCCCGGACATTTGCCCCCCAGTCCAAAAATGGCAGGGTGGACATTTGCCCCCCAGTATTTACGGAAAAATAAGCGAGTGGACATTCAAGTTACACAATTTTAGTCCTGCAATATAACATTCATCCATTTATAAAAACAAACACATCAATATTGGATTTTCGGAACTGTAGAAACCACCCTGATGTGCACAGTGTATCTATTCTACCACGTCTGTCAAATTGGACTCAACGAATCAGCATGGCATATATGTGGCCTCGCGGATTCAATATACACCTGCCGCATTATTGTTGACATCCGTTTGAACGTAGCTTCACACGTCTGTCACCGACTAGGACAGATAAACAAAATGGATTCAACCAATCAGCACAGAATAGGTGCATGTGGCTTCATTGAATTCAGAATACACCTGTCCCAAGATCCACTTCCCTATGTGCCTGCGGTCAAATCATCGGATAAGTTGTTTGCTATGTTTGACATCCGGCGGCATCCGATTGAACATAGCTACACATGCGTGTCACTGATTATTTCAATTCGAAATTGTCAAAGCTCAAGTATGCGGAAGTAACATCAATTTACGAAATGTCGGAGATTAGCATTTTGTAAAAAAAAATTAAAAATATATAACATTTAATTTCACATTTTTTTCTGATTCTGGCTCTGCTGTCTGTTAGACCGTGAATTACAACCGACTTCCGCACAGATAGTCGTCGCCGACGATTATAACCAACGTATACATAATCCAAGTATAACTAGGCTTAGGAAAACATAACGATTATAACGTATATATTAAACGACAAAACCGAAGAAATTATGCAACAAATACATGATGTCCGTAAATCCAAACGATATTATATAAGAAACCTTCATCCACCAATCAGGTAAGATGTTCTACTGCTACGTCATAGCGGTTATTTTTACAGCGCCACCTCGCGGCAGTAGGTCGCAGTAACAGTAGAGATAAGCGATGACCAATTCATTGTATGGCTCTGTATGGGTGTCAGATAAGGCGCGATATGAGAAATCTCAATATCACGAAAAATACAAACGAACCGGAAATCGGTTATTAGGATCGCCTTTGTTGTTTTTAGAGCAATTTGAAGAAAATAAGTGATAGTTTGTAATGTGATCTTTAAGAACCCACTCCCCCTGCTAAACATAAATATTGTATCCACCGATGTTACAGAGTCTCGTACAGTGCAACCTCTCTAAACCGAACACCAATACAACACCTATGATCTTATTTTTGATAAGTGTTTTGGTCATTTATCTCAGGTGATAATGTCTGTTCGTGATCGCATAGCACACAACTATGACTCAGAATTATCAAATGCCTGATTTACAGTGAAAGCTCTCTGAGCCGGACACCCTGAGGACCTCATAGGGTGTCCGGTTTAGAGAGCTTTCACTGTATTATGCTTCCCGTAAACACGCCATGAAATAGGTCACGCATGACATAAGTGGACAGGAAGTATACTAGACTTTTTAATTTGTAACTGTTTTACCATGAATAACTGTTGGTACATATTCTCAAAATGTGGACACAATGCTATATTTGATGAACTAGCCATATCAAACGACACCGTGCATGCCTCGTGATTCAATTATGTCTTCAATTAGCTGCACGTTTTCCGCCTTATAGGCAACAGGTTGCACTATATCGCTACACCACACTACACAGTAAAAATGTGCGTAATAGCATTTACACTTCGCGCACTAAAATATAGCAAGGAAGAGTTGTCAGAAGACAACGAAGCTCGCCTGTTGGCAGCCTTCACTCAAACTTGGCACAGTTGCATACAAAAACATGAATATTATATAACTTGACCTTGGGTTAAGGGGCGTGCGGTAGACCTTGACATTGGGGTCAGTGGTGCAAGGTTGGTCGTGGGTTTGCTATAGCATAATATAGCATATTAAGATGAATGCATGTATGAAATATCAATACGCTTCCTGAAAACAGAAGTAAAACAAAATTTAACCCAACATTAAGTTTATAAACGCACTAAGTTGGTGATTTTCTACAGCATGATAACTATTCACATATTGAATGCATGTATGAATGTGCTAAGTTTGTGACCCTGCCCTGGGGGAAATGGGTGGGGGGTTGGGTCATGGATTTGCTGTAGCACATTAGAGGATCATCAGATGAATGCATGTATGAAATATCAAAGCGTTCCCTGTAAAGAAACAGAAGTTACACAACATTTACCCCAACGTTAAGTTTATGAACATGCTAATTTTGTGACCTTGACCTTGGGGTAAGGGTTGGGTGGTGGGTTTGCTACAGCATGATAGAGGGTCATCTGAGGAATGCATGTATGAAATATCCAGGCATTCCATGAAAGGAAACGGATGTTATAAGACATTTACCCCAACGTTAAGTTTATGAATGTACTAAGTTTGTGACCTTGACTCTGGGGTAAAGGGTGGGCGGTGGGTCATGCATTTGCTATAGCACGATAGAGTATCATCAAATGAATGCATGTATGAAATATCAAGGCGTTCCATGAAAGGAAACAGATGTTATAAGACATTTACACCAACGTTAAGTTCATGAATGTGCTAAGTTTGTGATCTTGACCTTGGGGAAAGGGGTGGGGGTGGGTCATGGATTTGCTATAGCACGATAGAGTATCATCAGATGAATGCATGTATGAAATATCAAGGCGTTCCCTGTAAAGAAACAGAAGTTATAAAAAGACATTTACTCCAACGTTAAGTTTATGATGTTGATCTTGGGGAAAGGGGTGGGTGGGGGGGGGGGGGGGGGTTCATGGATTTGCTGTAGCATAATAGAGGATTATCAGATGAATGCATGTATGAAATATCAAAGCGTTCCCTGTAAAGAAACAGAAGTTACACAACATTTACCCCAACGTTAAGTTTATGAACATGCTAAGTTTGTGACCTTGACCTTGAATTTACCCCAAAGTTAAGTTTATGAATGTGCTAAGTTTGTGACCTTGACCCTGGGGTAAGGGTTGGGTGGTGGGTCAAGGATTTGCTACAGCATGATAGAGGGTCATCTGAGGAATGCATGTATGATATAAGGAAGCGGAAGTTATAAGACATTTACCCAACGTTAAGTTTGTGGACGACGCCGACGCCGACGACGCCGACGACGCCGGGGGTATGTCATAAGCTCTTCTGTACTTCGTGCAGGCGAGCTAAAAACTACAGGGCGTTGACGTTCATACTTCGCTATATTGTTATTGAGGGACACTTCTACAATATGACACAAAATATTACCATAAACGTACCTAATAACGTGTTTATTAGCAAACTTCTTAGGGCACTATCCACGAAGTAGAAAGTAAACAAAGAACACTTCAAATGCACATTTGGAACGACTACTCCGTCGTCAGAACTCTTATGTAATGCAGTGCAATGGAATGGAATTAGTTGTGTACACAGAACTAGTCAATATGAATCGCGAATACATTTCAAACTGTTTTTCCCAGGCGACTCCTACTTGTAATTGTGTTCTGCAATAATATACAACTCTAAAATTAACACATGTTTGACTAATTAATCTGCTTGATCTCTTTCTGCGCATATCCGAGATCCAATGTCGTTAATTAAATTTCAACAAAGAACAAAGATATGCGTACCGAGCATAGGCACTTTGTGATATCAACAACAATCGCCATATTTTCAACCAACGGAAGTGGATCTAGTGTATCTTGGGTCCGCCTCTCTAATTCAGTAATTGTAACGCGCACGAAGGCCGGGACCAGCAGGGTCCCGGCCTTCGTGCGGGTTACAATTACTGAATTAGCAAGCCGGGCCCAAGGTAAATACTCCACTTCCATTGATTGAAAAGATGGCGAGTGTCATACCTTCTAGATATTTAAAAGTACATGCCGACTCAATAGGTTATACTATAGGGAGACATTTAGTTTTGTATATTCTGTAGATATGACATTTTCTGGTAAATGAAACATTCATTCACCATTACCCCACGTATTGATTGGCATTAATATACATTTTATATCAGACGTACATTTCTACACTGATATCAGGGGCCAGAACCGTGTTTCCTTAAAACGGACATTATTATTTATTCTCTGTATTTATGTTTTGGTGTGCAATGATCATACTTTATAATCTGTCGAAAATAGTATTTTTTTCGATGACGCATTTAATTAAAACATGCCATGCCTATGAAAATAGCCTGATACCACCACGAGTCGCTAACAGTAAAATAAATATTACTAAATGATTATATCTGTATATCTGTAATTTTTATAACTGGTTGAATAGTGACACAATTATACACTTATTTAATTCCTATAAAGAACAGTTTGTGCCTACTGAGTGCGCATGACCTTTAATATCGGAGTAAAATTGAGTATGATTTAAAGAGGCTTTTCTCGTTCATACCACAAAGTGCATGTGATACCATATACTCTATCGCGTTGTTACCATTGTAGTTGTTGTTGCTGTTGTTGTTGTTGGTCGCTGTAAGGATTTACAGAGACGGGCGCTTTAAAACTGCCCAAACTTGAAGACGGCACAGGATTACAGTAGAACCTCTCTAAACCGGACACCAAGAAGACATCTGTCATCTTATTTTGATGAGAATCTTGCTACTATCTCAGGTGATAATGTCTGTTCATGATCGCATAGCACACAACTATGGCTCATAATGATCAAATGCCTGATTGACAGTGAAACCTCTTTAAACCGGACACCATGGTGACCTTCCAGGGTGTCCGGTTTAGAGAGGTTTCACTGTAATATGACATGCTGGAGAAAGCTTTAAACGACGTTTTATAGTCAATATATGGGGTTAGAACAGGTAAGGAGCTCCGATATGTGTGGCTCTGACTGGAGAAATGGGGCTTATCGGATTTGTGACCAGTATAGATCCTGATCAAATAGCACTCTCCTGTAGCCTAATGATTATCCATATTGCTTGTCAAAAGCATGACAAGTGTTTATTGATGGAATGGCGAACAGTGTAGATCCTGATCAGACTGTGCGGATGCACAGGCTGATCTGGATCTACACTGATCGCAAAACCCATAAGCCCCATTTCTTCCGTCACAGCCATAATTTACCGTGTGGTCCCAAAGACCCTAAGGTCCTTTTTCTCCAGGCACGCCCACATATGTGATGTCGGACCACAAACTGGCGTTTGCAATGTTTGTAGAGCCTGATCCATTAGGCACGTGATTCACACACAACCGGTACTATAGCTAAGATGTTTGTTTGACAGCAGTTATTTCCAACCTGAGACTACGCTGGTCCCAACGCCATAATTGAGACACGCCATGTGATTTTGTACCTTCGGACATCTGCGTAATTTCATTAAATACGTTACAAAATTTACAACATTTTTCATAAATAAAATCAAAAGTTGACAAAATATCAAGAGTACATGCGGAGTTGACGCCATTTACGGAAAATATTGTAAATTTTGTAAACGTATTTCATGAAATTACGCAGATTTCCGAAGGTACAATTCACATGGCGTGTCTCATGTGTTGGGGGCTTATGGGATACGTGTTAGATGCACAACGGGGGCTTTATTAATGGAATAGCGAACTGTGCAGGTCCTGATCATAGTATGCGGATTCACAGTCTGGTCAGGATCTACAGTGGTCACAAAAGCCGTAAGCCGCGAGATAGCATATTATATCACGCAAATTTCTATGGGGGCAGCCATATTGTCGTGCTACGCATAAAGGTCGAGTACGACCAAGAAAATAGTGCCCTGTGCAACTTATCTTATAGCATTTTGATCTCTCTTGCCTTGTATCTAAAACTCTACATATACTATTCTCTATAGTTTTCACAGTTTTGGGCTCAGTTTATCAGTTAAATTCTATGAAAATACGAAACAAGATATTTCGTGCTTATGAATACAGCAGCTATTATCTTATATTTAGCCGCCAGTTTCGTACAATGCATTCTGGGAGTTTCAAACAGTATTTTATTCTAGAGAAAACGTATGAATGGGAATGGGGTTGCACCATCACAATACACATTTGCCTCTGGATGATGATTGAGAAAATAGGCAACTTTCAGTCTCTAGTTCCTCCAGTGATCAGTTTTTGTGGAGATAACATATTTCAGTGCTTTCAGTACTTTGATTATTAGTCGGGGTCCATATGGCGTAAAGTATTTTCCACAAGTCGGTATACTAGTTAGCGCATCTAACTCTTGACCAATCACCGCATTGTTTGACATTTCTTGGGCTGCATGGTATGGAGGAAACAATTAACACAATCGTAGAACGCCTGTGTCCTCCTATATAAACCAATATATGTCCGTGTGCTACTCAGATCTTTGAAACAGGTCCAGTGACAAAGTTTACATTTCTCGACTTTCTACAGTTGATAATAATTCACTGGAGTTGTTGAATAATAATCGTTTACTCATTGTATTTATTCAACTTTACTACATCACTGAACACAGTTGGAACATTGTTATAAAGGTGAAACACTACTGTTGTGATAATGCCTACATCGAGCACGGGCATGATGTGGGGGGTGACTCAAAGATGTTACGAGCAATTTCAGGACTGCGTCCATAATCTGAGCGAGACACTTAGCAGCGGGATACAGCAGGTGCGTTCAATACCAGACACTCTGACAGGTCTTGGACTACAGTCAAACGAGTGTGAACAATTTACTTCATCGAGGAGAAGACGACTGGCCCAGAAGAGTTTATCGTCAAGCTTCCGATACTCCCTACCTGAGAGAAGAGCCAAGGTTCGGGAATTTTACAGCAACTCGAGATTGCATACTGGGAGACTGGAAACACGCTGTACCCCGGTGAAATGTGAAGATACGTCAAGCGGTTTACGCGTGTGTGTCACGGCCAGTGCAGACAGTACAGACGGACAGGGTCCCGGTACAAGCGGTGTAGTGCAACATAGTGACGAGATACAGGCGATGGGCCCGCGGGAGGTGGAAGGCATGAGACGACGCAGTATATCACAACAGGATAGTTTAGTCGCGGTCAGAAAGTACAACTATTCAAACCAGAAACGTACACGCGATTCATCTCCAAATACACCAGAGGTGGCTCGGTCTAGCCCTGCTTCAACAGGAGTAGTTAAATCACTAATAGAACGAACAGACTATTCCACAAACGGCTGGACTCCAGAACTATTGCAAAACCTGAACAAACGACAGCGAGTCTATAGTTCTCCCATCCAACAGAGGAATGATATACTGAAGTTTCGAGAGATGAAAGCCTGTAACAATACAGAAGATGAAAACGGAGCGGCAACTAACGACATTGTGGAGAAGGATAGCTTATCAGCTTCTCGAGCAGCCACGACGGCGACATCCACTGAAACATTGCCCGAGGACAGTTCTATGGGGGAGCTATCATGGTTCCAATTCTCGCTGCAGTATACAGACTCAACCAAAACGATCACCGTCTCGCCCATCACAGTGAAAAATGTCAAAGGGACCATACATGCCAATATATATCTGTCTCATGGTTGGGACGGACATTTGATTGACAAACAGTCCGTCAATTGTGTGGGTCGCAACGGGAAGAAGGAAACCAGCAAACGCGCAGTCAACTTTGTTGGTATCTCCTTACACAAGACATTCGATATGATACTCAGGGTGAAACTAAAGCGACACGGCTTGCTGCGTAATAAAACCATTGGAGAAACGGTTGTAAAGTTAAACGATGTTCTCAGTTCTGAGTGTACAATTGGCGAGATACTAAATACGCGACTGAACCGGCAGCCGGAAGATTAAATCGATATGATAATACATAATGTAATAATTATTTGTCATCAAATAAAATTCTCAATTAACGGAACATTAACTCCCGTTTTATTTCTATTTTCCCATATCTGGTAACAGGATCCCAATTACCCAACACAGCTGACAACCAGTTGATGAAGCCATCTCCGTATGACTCTGTGTGTAGTTGTGTTTAACCCTTTCAACACCACATGCATGTATTGTGGCATTTGGAAACAGTGTATATCCAGATGAGCCGGCTCGTGACGAGCCGTCTAATCAGGATCTGCACTTTTTGAAAGTAATTTTCATAATGTTGAGAGAAACACTTCTGTTCATAAATGGACTGGTCTAAAAATCATTTTGTGACGGTTAGATTGGTTGCAAAATTAGCATATCAAAATCCATTCCAGTTACTTATGGGTGAAATGGTTAACATGCACAGTAAAGTCCTTGTCAATCTATCAACACTGGTGTAAATTAGCTGTAACCTCACGGTAAGCTAGTAAATTAGTAGTTTTCACCATTTATGTTAGATTGTCAAGGACTATTATGAGCATATTAAATACAACTGCATTCCATGGGCCCTTTCACGTCCCCTTGGTGTTCCTGTCGGTTATTTCCTGATCAGTATCTGCATTATTCGTCATTCCATCAATGACACACTCATCATGCTTGTATAATAAGGAAACTAGATCGTTACCAGACTACACGTGTATGCTAATTGATCAGCAGCTACACAGGTCACACATGCAATAAACCTTATTTCTCCGGTCACTGTCACACATATGTTGTGTCAAAAGCAGCAACACCACACCTGTGATTTATGGAACGCCAAATCTACATAAACTCAAATAATTAATGAGCTAGCAATACGTATTTGAGTTTATGTAGATTTGGCGTTCCATAGTGATTGAATGGATAACAGCATAGCCACTAATCTGGGGCCCGTTTCACTAAGCTTCGTAGGACTAAAATGTTCGTAAGTGCAAAATTACGATAGTCTGTAAATTTCACATTAACAATGTTTTCTTGTAAACAATGATTGGAGTTACATTTATTGAGCATAGGCTGCAAATGCAGCCTATGCTCAATACATGTAAACCAATCAATTGAGATTTCCAGACAATCCTAAATTTGCACTTACGAACATTGTAGTTGTACAAAGTTTAGTGAAACGGGCCCCAGGTGTGGCGGATGCGCATGTTGATCTGATTCTATGCTGGTAAAATGTGGCGTACGTTATGAGACAAGTTATATGATTTTTTTTACATAATAAGATGTGAGATTGTTCATCAAAAATATTTGCCGGCTCATCTGAATCTGCAATGTTTGCATAAACCGCTATAGCGGGCTTTCGGGTTTAAATGGTTAATACCATTTTGTGATATCACATATTCGAATGGGTGATATCGTCCATTTGAATGTGAATGAGCGATATCACATATTCGAATGTGTGATATTGTTACGCGCCGGTAGTGGTGCGTAGATATGACCCCGTTCGGACCCTGCCTATGCTGTATGGGTCGTTAAAAGTCGCTGTACCAAACCAACTGTTTGCTGTACCATTGGCCATTGGACTAAACCCTTGCTATGCGTGTACCACTGTATACCCCAGTATCATCAAACACGCGTTATGGGCTAGGGGTGACTGCTTGACTGACAAATGTGGTAGCGTTTGCCTGGAATAGTTGTTAATCAGTCTCCGTGTAGTCTGTAGCCTGTGTCTCCCAGATCTGGTTTAGCGGCTACTCATCTGTCGGGACGGGAACACGGGTACTGATGCAGGCTGACAGTCCAGGGAACGTATTTATAACAGATCGGATAAACTTTCAACTATTTATTTAGCTTTTAATTACTAAAACAACAAATGTCCACGAGATGGTTCAAGTGAGTGGCACAAGTAACGTACTTTTGGAAATACACTGTAGACTAACTATAATATCCGCGGTGTTTCTTAAAACCCGCAATGAACAGTAATGCGATTAATGTATGCAAGTCCTAATTGTCTAGCGTAATATATATATATATGAGTTGGTCATCTAATACCAGTCAAAGTATTGCCGTGAAGACAGATGTGCATGAACAAACTAGTTATTCATCAGTGTGTATGACAGGAGGTCCATGTGACTCGCAATAGTGCAATTATTGCATAAAACGTTATATCTATTTAAATATAGAATAATGTCCAAAAGTGACTCTGGCTAGACATGACCATTAGTCTAAGTATTAAACGGTTCTTTCTATGAGAACTAGAATTTAAATCAGATTACTGCTATGTTTTTGTGCATTTTTCACGGAAATTAGCGTGGAGACGTTGTCTTGAGATTTAACTTTGCCAGAGTGAGGAATGGTGAAAAATCCAGTCCTTTTATACTAAAATGGGATGGGCAAGCCCGATAACTGGGTCTGAGCCCGAAAATGGGACTTACGTCCCGTTTTGGGGGATATGAGTCCCCATTCTAGGGGCCAATGCCCAAAAAGCGGCATAATCCCATAAATGGGGCCTGAGCCCGAAAACGGGGACAACCGAACATGGGACGTGAGCCCGAGAATTGGGCCTGGACCCAAGAATTGGTCACGCGCGTGCCGGAAGTTACGTCAGATTATTACTGACGATGAATTTGAGCGTGCTACCTTAACAACGTCAAGGAGCACTGAAATTGGCAAAACAATGGCATATTCTCACTCTGATACATAATCAGTGTTAAACAATATTGTATGCAATATGTACCATAAGTCTGCCATTGTACATTCGTTTCATCTTTAGCGCTTGCTGAACTTCTCTTCGCTGTGTTGCTACGGTTAGCTCCCAGAGTTCATACCAAAAATGGCCGACAGCAGGGTAAAAGTTTTAGGTTCAGTGTGAAATAGTTACATTTTCGAAGATATGCTAGTATGCAGTTATTATTTAACCAAGTCACACAGCGAAAAGGAACCGATACGAGCTTATAAAGTGAGCGTCCGTGTGTTCACACGTAAATATATTGAATTAAAAGTGCCCTTTTGTTGGATTGTGGAACTGACAGGTGCGCGAATGAAAACGAACATTTAGAGGGGTGACACGAAATACCCAAATATACCCAAATACTGCCCAAATATACCCAAATATAGTATATAATAGCATCTAATGTAGTTGTTTTATGAAAATAACATAAAATAATACATACTACTTGTATTTAGTATATGAAATAGTCATATTATATCCATTAGAATATGCTATTTGTGCAAAAAACAACACCTGAGATGGCCAATGTGAAACTGTGCCAAGGGAGGTTACTCAGATTACTGTTATTTGAAGCAAGTGAAATCTGGGCCTATAATACATACTACTTGTATTTAGTATATGAAATAGTCATATATATCCATTAGAATATGCTATTTGTGCAAAAAACAACACCTGAGATGGCCAATGTGAAACTGTGCCAAGGGAGATTACTCAGATTACTGTTATTTGAAGCAAGTGAAATCGGGGCCATGTCAACTCGGCCCAGGTATAAAACGTTGTATACGCCCGTGAAATGGGACGTATTATGGTATGGAGTTGTCTGTCTGTCTGTCTGTCTGTCTGTCTGTCTGTCTGTCTGTCTGTCTGTCTGTCCGTCCGTCCGTCCGTCCGTCCGTCCGTTAACTTTTTAGGACCATTAACTTTGTGTAATAAACTCCTCCCACAGTTTTCATACATATGCATCCTTAAACATATTGAAGATGCGCACCTCCCCTTCTCATACCGACAAATGTATTTTTAACTTAGTCATCTATCCACCCTGTTTTTGTATATTGGAGTCCCAAATTTGTGTAATCAACTCCTCCCACAGTTTTCAACCATTCATTCTGGAACTTTACATATGCATTCTAAACATACTCGACGGGCATATATTGTGACGTCAGGCACTGTTGTTATTACTTATTATTATTCAGTCTCACCTATACGAGTCAGGGTCACTGCTCACGCAATAATTGTCAAAATTAATGTTCAGATATACCTAAGTATTGTGTTTAGCAGCGTTTGATGTGTGTTATAATAGTGAAATTTGCATGAAATAATACGGGACTGAATGTAAATGTACCACATGTCACACATCGCAGTGACTGTGCGTACGTACTACCGAGATTGATCCTGACATACATGTTAAATTACCACATGTCCCTTGGCACACAGTGACCTGCGTACACCAGAATTTCCGATTTACGTGTATATGTGCCATATCGATTGTCTAGTATTATATGGTCATAACTGCTATGCTTTATTGTAATAGTTACAACCTCATTATACTAGACCACTAATATGTATTCCCGAGTTCTAGACATACATGTATCACATGTCACAGCGTAGTGACGGGACGTATTCCCGACATACATGTACATGTACCACATGTCACACATCGTGGTTACGGGACGTATTCCCGACTTCCAGGCATGCATGTACATGTACTACATGCCACAACGTAGCACTTCACGGGACAAACTACCGAGTTCTCGACATACGTGTACATGCACCACATGTCACACAGCGTAGTGACGGGATGTATTCCCGAGGTCCAAACATGCATGTACATGTACCACATGTCACAACGTAGTGAATGGACGTACTACCGAGTTATCGACATACGTGTACATGCACCACATACTACCGAGTTCTCGACATACGTGTACATGCACCACATGTCACACAGCGTAGTGACGGGACGTATTCCCGAGTTCCAGACATACATGTATCACATGTCACACAGCGTGGTGACGCGACGTACTATCGGGTTCCCGACATACGTGTAGATGTACCATATGTCTTACAGAGTAGTGACCTGACATCCCGTCGTTTTTCTGTGTGACATGTGCTACATGTATGTCGGGAACTCGGGCGTACGTCCCGTCACTACGCTGTGTGACATGTGGTACATGTACATGTATGTCTGGAACTCGGGAGTAGGTCCCATCACTACGCTGTGTGACATGTGGTACATGTACATGCAAGTCTGGAACTTGGGAATATGTGATACATGTACATGTATGTCTGGAAATTGGGAATACGTCCCGTCACTACGTTGTGACATGTGGTACATGTACGTGTATGTCTTGAACTCGGGAATAGGTCCCGTCACTACGCTGTGTGACATGTGGTACATGTACATGTATGTCGGGCACTGTGGCGTACGTCCCTTCATTTCTCCGTGTGCCATGTGGTACATGTACATCTATTTCGGGAACTCTGGTGTACGTCCTACCACTACTCTGTGTGACATGTATATTTGAGCATATTTTGAGTACGTTCTCGCGAGATCCCGACATACGTGTTCATGTTCCACATGTCACACAGCGTAATGATCGGGCGCACTGCCGAGTTCTCGACATACATGTATATGTACCACATGTCACAATTCATACCCACATGTTTATCATCTACTGCTGCATATACTGCTGCATTATGTGTCATTTAATGCTAGCATTATAATCACAAACAGATACTGGAAACATGGATATGAATAATATGCGTGCATGTACGTGTATGTGTTTTCGTTCCATTTCAATTGGTGTGGGAACGTCAGCTTGGTTGAATTGGCGGTCATCGCATAACCCAACAAAACATTTGGGTTCATAATTGGGTATATAATTCAAGTTCTTAATTCGACGTCACAAAATCAATCAACTTTTGATATCAATACACCCAGTCATTCTTGATATAAATAACTAATTATTGATATGAAAAGTTACTGAAAAACTAGTGAAACGTCGCCACATACCTGTTAAGCTAGTTGTTCCCTTATTGGAGCCCCATGGAAAGTCTTTGGACGTCAAGCGAGAGATACAACTCGAAAAAGCCTACAGTTAACTACACAAATAGTCAATGACCACATGTTCAGCATCTGCGTGTGACTATACTGCTAGCAGTAAAACGAATCGTATTGCAAAACTTTGTTAATAATAAACACAATTCGATGACTAAATATGTATATTCACGTGTCTACACAGGTTTGTAGAATGAAAATATACATGTAAACAGCTAAATGTGCATATTATTTCCTAATTACAGCATACTGTGTAATTTCCATACTAGCAGGATAAGCACCAATGTATAACACAATTGTGAATATGGATTATTTTTGTAAGTAACGTTTTTTTGTTAGCTTTTTCGTTTCCATTGACTGTACATGCGGCTCCAATAAGGAACAACTATCTCAATATTGGTTACTGCATATGCATTCGTTTGCGGGGGCAATTTTATACAATACTAAAACGTTTTGGGTTTTCATGTTTATTATTCACCATATATTATATACCATAATGTCATAAAGTATCTAATAAATTACATCATAGTGTGACAATAATACATGTAGTAGTAGTGTATTTACTATTGTATACAGCATTGCGATTGTGGGATATTGCTATTGAACACTACCAGCACATATCGCACATTTTACAACATTCTTTCAGATTTGCATATCATGGTGTGTGTTAAAATATGTGGATTTGCTAAACAATTTTCACATGTAATGCAGGATGTTATTCAAGTTTATATCAGCTGATGTATGAACATAGAACTTTCTATAGAACTGCCAACTGTCAGGTGAATGTTACGTATAGTTGTATCAACTCGTGTGACGTCAGCGACGTGGATGACGTTAACGTTGTGTATTGTTGTTATTTACGCGCTCCGAGCAAGACGACGTCTGGCTTCCAGTGGACAATTTGCAACAACAGCAGGATATCTCATCAACTTATCAGTATCAGTCGGGACAAAATTGGCATTTCTATAGAGAACATAATCCGATGTAAATTTCCACAATTCCCTGCCGTAAATATGAAGATGATTTGGAAAGTCCACATCTTTCTTGAACACACATGGTACGTAATTTATATTGTAGTTCTGAACTGTTTCTGACCGTAGCCACGTGTACGGATACTCGATATGAATACAATATGGATGACACTATGTTGATATCATTTACATGTTGACTGGTATTTTTATTATCGTTGCCATTGACTTGACAATGACTTCTCAATAACAATAATGTACATACGTGTAGATAAATTGTATATGATCCCCGAATGTAAAACTTCCTGAAAACATCTAAAATGTGTCATTCAACAGAAGAATTTGCAGCTCAGAAAGGTTTATACTCGCTGACCAATATTGACAGGAAATATGCAGCCGCACAGTTGGTCATGCACTACAATGATCACTAATCGGTTAGATTTTCGTTCGATGTAATATATCTATAATACACGAGAGCATAACGATATGCAGTTAAAACTGAACATGCATTTAATGTAATGTGGTTCAAATACATGTAGTCATGTTCCGAGACATAGAAATTAGACGTCATGCCAATGTATATACAAACATTATAGTTAAAACAATCTAACAATACACTGTTAAACACCATTACCAACCGAAATGAGGAAATAGGCGAACAATGGTACAAAACGTAACCTTCCTATTGAAATGAAACCATATTCACAAACCGTCATTGGAAATTCATTAGTTGACCGTTCATGCACAATAAATTGAATAATCAGCTGGTTGACAAAACTTACCATATGCCATTTTATCATAGCATTAGCATATCGCAATATGAACTTGTCAGTCAGGGACTACACAGTTTGCAAATAATCACGCATTTATGTTCGCCTTTTTATTGGAAGCAAAGTTACTGAAGCTAAACGACAACAGCTGACCAGGATCTACACTGGGACTGAACGGCCCGATGTCTTTATCATTATGTATCAATTAGTGGTACATATGTTACTGATTATCTCACTAGTATGTAATGATTATCCCACTTGCCACACTAAGCATGGACAAACCTGCCAGCTGCGTAATAAACTGGACCAGTGTACATATAAAGTAATAATGCTTCCGGATTACTCTAGTTACCACAGTGTATGTATTTATATAAATGGCCCGTCTGTATACTAATGAATGAATGACAACGAACAATGTTGCCGCTGGTGGACTGTGTCGATTCACTACTTGCTCTGGGCTACACTGGTCGCAGATTCACTTGGATCATTTTCTCACAGCACGTCACGTGTGTATCAGCGGATTAAGTACAATTCCGTGTCCCGACAAGGTGGGCCTTGGTACCAGTTTATCTAGTGTGGGTACGAACTTGTGATTGCCCCCACTGCTGCAACTGTAATTAAAATCCACATAGTGTCGTCTTGTACAAACAAACAACAAGCGTTTCGCTATGCTTACATGTATCTATCAGGATCTACATTAGATCTGATTTGATGAAATGATAGGATTAAATAATCAATGCCCGGCACCCTATAGCGCAAACTAGAGGGTGGTCAGTTCTGACCGCGTTAAAAAATGTATGATGGGATTAATTAATTCCGATTAACACCCTGTGTATTCAGTGACCATCACGTGGTGGCCGATAATTAGATTAATGACATATTGTAGCTGGTGTCTAACATATGACACACAATTGCATGTTATATGTGTCTAAATACATATATACTAAACACGTTTTCTCGACTCAACAAAAATATGACATACTTTTCCAAAATACACATATGAAATGCAGTGAATATTGGTGTTATATTTGGATCGGGTTTTAGGCACCAGGGTCTATACAACATGTACTTAACCACTAGACGGTGGTCAGTTGCTGTGCATGCAGTTTATAACTGTTTCACACGTCGTCCGCCCTGTTCAATAGTTTATGATACGTATTGAATTGCTGACCATGGGTAAGCAATTCAATACGTACAGAGATAAATGACAATGAACCCGATTAAAATTAAGCAGAACTAACTTTTATCTGTGTCCGGTTTAGAGGGGTTCGACTGTATCATAAACTATTGAACAGGGCGGACGACGTGTGAAACATAATTATAAACTGGGTGTAGTCCCGATTGTCCCACATTTGTTAAATCTGGTTATTTCCATGTGGACAATCAGGATTTTTTTTTATTTTTTTTAGCTTATATTTAACGGCGGCACTGGCTCTAGGACCTTGCATGCCGTCTCCCAAGAATGGGAGAAAGAACAGAGGTAGAGATTTTTGAGAGAAGCCGGTAATTCGTATTTACAGAGCAACTACGAATTATCGGTACCCATTTACAGCTGGGTGAACTGGAGCAGTGTGGATAAAGTGTCTTGCTGAAGGACACAACGCACGCCGCTAGTCAGGCTCGAACCCACGACCCTTGGATCAGTAGTCCGACACACTAACCATTACGCTCCGATCAGGATTTTGTTACAGGTAATATCATAGCCCTAGGGTTATTT
Organism: Conchocele bisecta; assembly: GCA_029237695.1. NCBI lineage: Eukaryota > Metazoa > Mollusca > Bivalvia > Lucinida > Thyasiridae > Conchocele > Conchocele bisecta. Next base: position 66,077,180 of record CM055266.1, read on the forward strand.
GGAGTATGCTCTGTTTCCACTTTCAAGTTGGAGATACAGGATTAAAATGAAAAACAGAAGTTGATAAGAAACTTTTAATAAAGCTATTCCAGTTATATATATACTGAGCAAAACTAGAAACGTCCCTCCATGTTTAAGGAAAGATTCATCAAAAACCAAAAGGGTTACTTTTAAAAATCAAAATGGAAAAACAAGTTCATTCATTTCTGTATCAAAGCCAATAAATTGCATTTGGATATCTTGTTAAATATTCGAGAGATAACCGGCCAAGGGCGGTAGGGGTCAAAATCAAAAATCACAAAAACTCAGAAATGTGTTACTTAATGTTTAGAGATGGAATTTCAATAAGTAATGTGGCAAATTCAGTAAATTTCGTTAGTACCGAGTGTGGCCACCATTTGCATGAATGCATGCAATGATCCTACGCCGCATCGACGTGACGTAACGCAATACCAGTGCGTTGGGCAAATTCCTCCATTCCCGTTGTAACGCCCGTGTAAGATCGCGAACATTGTCAATCTGATGGTTAGCTCGTGCTTTGCGGCCCAGCTCATCCCATATGTGCTCAATGGGATTGAGATCCGGGGAGACCGCGGGCCATGGCATGACGTCGACGTTGTTTTGCTGTAAGTATTGAGTGGTGACCCTGGCTACGTGAGGGCGGGCATTGTCGTGCATCAATGTCACACCAGGACCATGCTGACGGATAAATGGTAAGGCATGTGCATTTAGCACATCTGCAACATAACGTTGTGCATTGATGTTGCCCTGTACAACAACCAAATCTGTCTTCCGGTTTCCCATGATCCCACCCCAGACCATTACGCTCCCTCCCCCCAAACCTGTTCTTCTCAACAATGCAACAATCGGTGAATCTTTCATTTTTACGCCTGTATACCCGTAATCTTCCGTCAGCATGACTAACTGTGAACCGAGATTCATCGGTGAACAAAACTCGGTTCCAGTCAGCCCTTCTCCAGTTCAGATGACGTCGCGCCCATAACAGTCTGGCAGCACGGTGACGTTGTTGGGTCATTATCTGACCAGTGTACGGGCGGCGTGCCCGGATTGGTTGGGCGTTACGACGTAACCGGTTGCGAATGGTCTGCCCTGAGACACCGTATCGCCTAGCAGTGACTGTGGCTGCCAATCGACGTTGACGTAAGTGCGTCAACGTAATGTAACGATCGGCTCTAGCCGTCGTTACACGAGGCCTACCAGGTCGCTGCCGGTCGTGAACAGCCCCAGTCTGCTGGTACCGGGCTGCAAGACGATCAATCGTCTTCCGACAGCAACCAAACCGAGGCGCGACCGCCCTGGCGGCCATACCACCCACAAGCATCCCAATTGCTAGTTATATGTGATAGAACGGCTGCAAATCTATTTTTGTAATCTGTTGTTCTCTTTATTTGCACACCACAACACACACACAGTTGCTGAGATTTTGTCACACAGAACTACCCAATTGCCTGATTTCGCTCATTTTCGGAAAGCCGTGGCATATCGAAAACAGTGAAAAATTAAAAAAGTTTTTTAATTTTCCGAATAGCCCCTATCGCATGAATGGTACGACATGAACTGAATCACCTTATCGATGACAAGTATAGCGTGCACGTGCAAAAAGTGGAAATCAACGTTCCGGTCACTGGCCTTTGGCCAGTCACTGACATGTACTTTGAACATGTGGTACATACATAGACAGAGCTACACCGGCTATAAAACAGGGACGTTTCTAGTTTTGTTGAGTATATGTGGTAGGGACGGGGTGTGGCTCCATGTCGGGAATGTACTTCGCGTTGTTGTTTAAGTTGGTATCCGTTATGTATCCCTACCCTAGGCACGTGATCGTTCCCAGGTTCTGATTTTGGGATGTATTGTCGGGACTAGGGATGTTGTGGTCTGTTGTGAAGGATGGCTGGAGTGGGACTGGGGGACTGTACTGTGACTGAATGGGACTGAGAAAATTATAGGTGACTCTCGGCCGTAATTGCAACTATCAGTCAGGATTGTCCTAGGTATGGGGGCAATCCGGCTTGATTTATTTACGCCAGAGGGCCAGAGTATTTAAAAGGGAAAAGCAAATCAATTCTATTTCAATATTTTATCATTTGTACTGTTCGGACCCGACAAAAAAGTGAATTCTACCACATATATAAGAAAATACAAGAAAATAGACCTGTTTTGTCAGTACATTATAATCGTCTCGATTGTTTAATAAATCCAATTCCAGTTATATTTAAAACTAGTTTCACATATAGTACATAGTATGCATATATATCAGTCTATGACGTCTATATATGGAGCAGGTTTGATGCGGCGTCAGCGTACTCCATCAACGTCAGTTCGCCAGTCTGCAGACGCATCTTCAAGTTGCAGAGTCCCTGCTCGATCTGATATTTTATTTATATTTACATATATACAAGTATAACTGGCATACAATGTTACTTTATTGAAAAAGACTATAGTCTGAAATCTGCAAAATCCAGTTACCTGTAAAAACCAAATGTGGGACAATCAGGACTACAGGACACTCAAATGTGGGTTATTCATAATTAAACCACCCATGTATACACTGACCGGATGCATAGGCTGCGCTCTTCGCAAATATCATAATGTCCCTCTTCCCATGGACTGTACAACATGTCCTTAAAAATAAACTGGACGGTGGTCAGTTGCCATGCATTTTATATATTTCACACGTCGTCCGCCTTATTTCATGATACTGCGTATTGAATTGCTTACCCATGTATACGCTGACCTGATGCGTAGGCTGATCTGGGACTGGGCTATCATAATTTCCATCAACATGTGTTTTTACCTAATTTGACGGCATCTATCTTTAATTTACGAATGTAGGACAAAACCCCATTAGACATAACCTCCTTCGTGTGAAACAAACAACTATTCATATATTGGCTAATGAAAACATTCAAGTAACAGTTTGGGCAACTTTATTTTTTCAACATGTATAGAAAAGAACAGTACAGGGCATATAGTAATACCAGTAGCCTATTTCATCAACATTGCAAAGTATACGTTACTAGCAAAGTATACTTTGAGGGAGAAATTTTCAATTTTATGATAAATTTATTAATTTTTATTATACTGAATTTATTACATTATCACAGCCAAGTTGGCTGTGATAATGTAATAAATTCAGTATAATAATTCTGCATACTTTTAATCATGAAATATATGCATTTGTTAGTTCTATATGAAATAATGCATTTCAGGAAAAATAAATGATTACTCCCTCAAAGTATTCTTTGCTAGTAAAGTATACTTTGCAATGTTGGTGAAATCGGCTACAGATTGGGTACCTTCGGCCATCTGCGTAATTTCATGAAATATGTTTACAACTTTACAATATTTTTCGTAGATGACGTCAGAAGTTGACACAAATTTCAGAGTACATGTGGAATTCTATTGCGCATGTACTCTAAACTGTGTGTCAACTTCTGATGCTATGCTACGGAAATTATCACATCTTCTGTAAATACATTTCATAAAATCACGCAGATGCTCGAAGGTACTAAAATCACATGGCGTGTCTCAAATGATAAATAGAGCGGCATTCAATATGATACTTTTAGTTGACACAATGCTTTTTAACTTCACATATATTGCTTTTATTTATGGCATTACATGTTCACGTTTATTATATGAGGAATCAATAAATAATGAAACAAATTTGACCACTGTCACGATATTTGCCATTTTCTATATGACCACCAGTCGTAAAATGAGACACGCCATATAATTTTTTACCTTCGTGCGCCGTGGCGTAATGGTTAGTGTGTCGGACTACTGATCCAAGGGTCGTGGGTTCGAGCCTGCCTAGCGGCGTGCGTTGTGTCCTTGAGCAAGACACTTTATCCACACTGTTCCAGTTCACCCAGCTGTAAATGGGTACCGATAATTCGTAGTTGCTCTGTAAATACGAATTACCGGCTTCTCTCAAAAAATCTCTACCTCCGTTCTTTCTCCCATTCTTGGGAGACGGCATGCAAGGTCCTAAAGCCAGTGCCGCCGTTAAATATAAGCAAAAAAAACAAAACCTTCGTGCATCTGCGTAATTTGACAATATCGTCCGTATATGATGTCAAAAGTTGACACAAATTTCACATTACATGCGCAATATAATTCCGCATATACTGACATTTTTGTCAATTTTGGAGTTTTTTATGAGAAATATTGTGAATTTTATAAACGTATTTCATGAAATTACACAGATGTTTGTAGGTACAAAATCACATGGCGTATCTCAAAAGTCTATGACTGAATGGCGAATTGTGTAGATTCTGATCTGATACCGTGATGCTATACACATGGGACTACACTGTTTACATTAGCAACGAATAGGCGATATACTAAAACTACATTTCGCCAAACCTATCGACAGTCTCCATTTCGTCATAGCACAACCATATATTCCTTCTTATATTTAAGACTTCAAATAATTTAATTCATTAGCAAAGCATATACTATAAAAAAAAACTCCATTTTGCCAGACAGACTCCAACTTATAGGCCATATAAATTTACGTCCATCTCGCCCTGCCATCTACATTTCGCCGGATATATTCTGAGTACACAACTGTATAATAGATATAATAAGAACAATAATATTTTCATATTTTAATTAGCAAATTATAGGCGATATACAACTCCATTTCGCCCGACAATCTCCATTTCGCCTAGTTTGGCCGACATAATATTATAAAAACAAATTATGTAAGAAAATACCCAATTTTTTCCAACTATATATTATACATATACAACTATATATTATACATATACAACTATATATTATACATATACAACTGTATAATATATATAAAAAGAAAAAAATAATAATTTCATGTATTAATTAGCAAGTTATAGGCGATATAAAACTCCATTTCGCCCGACAATCTCCATTTCGCCCTTTTCGCCCATTTCGTACATCAGTCATACCCGATTTTACTTGCGTCATATAGCAGTAATCTCCCTTGCCTTCGCCACTTTTCACATAGGCCATTTTTTGGTATTTTTCACTAATACCATCTTCACAATACAGATATACGACTATATCCTGGAATACATACAACTAGCATGTATTATTTTATGTTATGTCCATAAAACAACCACATTGGATGCTATTATATACTATATTTGGGTATATTTGGGCATTTCGTGTCATCGCATTTAGAGCTGGAGATTCACAGACGGGTCGTGATTTCAAATATGCGTGTCTGGTCTGTGTATAAATCCAAATCATACCATGTATGTTTGCATTTTCACGGTCTGTCAAAGCATCACGAATTTTCAACGTACAGTCGTATGGCAGACTTAGAGTTAAAGGACAAATCCGTGTCTTTGCCTAAATGAAAATTAATGTAAATGATTTTGCCTATGCCGGGGCACAGGTGGAAGACTCGGATCTATGACACCAAAAAAAATGCCTATTAAAAAAATCCCATTACCCCACCCACTTGGTCTCGTACAGTACCATATGCTAATATAAAGGTGAGCATAAATAGCGCTATTATAGAAAGAGCCCTCTCTTTTCCGGCTCGCACAAACACAATAAACATCGATTAAATGTATGAAATATGTCTCTGGCAATCGATAAAGGTATTAGGTGTGTGAATATACTCACTTCAAATCGCTGTTTCAAGTATTTATTGAGTTATTCGCGTTTTGATTACCCCATCCAAAGCGAAAGTTGCGTGTACGAAAGAATCTCACACAGAATCGGAGGCCGTCCGGCTGGATTATCGGTCATATTTGGCCGATAGCTGATCGCCAGCTCAAACTAAAGTCGTGCACCATGATCATATACATTAGAGACTCCAACCATACAAAGTTCGTCCAATTGTGATCGTTCGCCGATCTAAAAAACACTTTTTTCTATAATTTCGTTCATTATCTGGAACTGGGTCAATGCACTATCTTCCATAATACAACCACCGAAGCGTCTATGTAAGAACATCTCTGATTGGTTAAACCTAAAAATAGACGTGAGGACTTTCCCTTTTCAGGGTTTCCGGAAGACATAATCTGATAGTACGCGAATCATGAATGAAAGTGAAAGTCAATAAAATTAGATTTTTTTTTTTTTTAGATCGGCCAACGATCACAATTGGACGAACTTTGTATGGTTGGAGTCTCTAATGTATATGATCATGGTGCACGACTTTAGTTTGAGCTGGCGATCAGCTATCGGCCAAATATAACCGATAATCCAGCCGGACGGCCTCCGATGCTGTGTGAGATTCTTTCGTACACGCAAATTTCGCTTTGGATGGGGTATACAAAATGCGAATAACTGAATAAATGCTGGAAACAGCGATTTGAAGTGAGTATATTCACACACCTAATACCTTTATCGATTGCCAGAGACAGAAGTCATACATTTAATCGATGTTTATTGTGTTTGTGCGAGCCGGAAAAGAGAGGGCTTTTTCTGTAATGGCCCTATTTATACTCACCTTTATATAGCATATGGTACTGTACGAGACCAAGTGGGTGGGGTAATGGGATTTTTTTTAATAGGCATTTTTTTTGTGTCATAGGTCCGAGTCTTCCACCTGTGTGCCGGGGCATATCAATATCACCCATTTGAATGGGCGATATCTCTCATTGAAATAGGTAATATCACCCTTTCAATTTGAATCAATGATATATCACCCCATCCCATTCAAATGAGTGATATCACCTATTCGAGCAAGGGCATCGTTATGACTAAGCTAATCCCCTCGCTGGCAATAAATAATAATACAAAACACCATCCCTAGACACACATTGTGGCCAAATATTATCAAACTTGTGAAGCAGTTATTGAATAAACAAAACAATCTTTAACGCATTTGCCTTACAAACAAGGTGAACATAAATCCTTAGTGACCTTGACATTGGGCGGTCGGACGTGGGTCGTATGCAAAACAAAGCACCATCCATAGACACAGATTGTAGCCAAATATTATCAAACTCAGTGAAGCGGTTCATCATAATTTATTGAAAAATGAAAGGTGTTACTAACGCACGCACGCACGTACACATGTACACTGCATATGTAGCATATGCTCAGTAAATGTAAATTCAATAATCGTTTACAAGAAAACATTGTTAATGTGAGATTTACAGACTATCATAAGTTTGCACTTACGAACATTTTAGTCGTACGAAGTTTAGTGAAACGGCCTCTTGGTCTTGATAATTATCAATTTGATTGGTGGAACAATATAGAGAAAATCAGTCAACTGTGATTTTAAGTCGGCTCTCATACTGACTACCTGTCAAGTAATTGTGACTATAGGCACACTGCCATATTGACGATATTCGGTGATGATGTATTGCGCTAGTTTCTTCTTTGCGTGGGGCATTGGGTCTCCTTTGCGTAACGTGTTCTCTATTTTACGTACAAGAACAAACTACGAGTTCAAAGAAAACTGTAAATTGCGTTCATAGTGGACAGTTATTTTATGAAACAACACCAATGACAAATAATGTTGTATATTTATGTTGTATATTCAGTATATATATATATGAATTACTACTGTAACTGGTAGATGTACATGCCGTTGTACGTATATAACAATGTAACGTTCCTTGTCATTCAGCGTTCCTTGTCAGTCAGCGCTCTCCTCGGCGCTCAGCTCTCCATGCGCGCGCTGCAGTATAGTCCTGTTGTTCATCTTGTACACTTCTGGTAGGTCCAACAGCGAGAAGGTGATTGCGCGCGTCATCGACAACTTCGACGTTTTCTCCGATTTGATTGGTTGTTTCGCTGGTTTCCGGCTCCCGATATCCAGCTTGCCGACTGTGATGCTTCCACGGAGTGCTTCTCGGCTGTCCGAGTTGATATGCGAGTTCATCCGCACTTTACGACCATATGAGGAGCGAAGGTAAATCTTCCGAAACACCAAGTCCGGCGATGATTGGTTCTCGAACGCCACGTGTTTTCCCCGCAATCCCGGGACTGTCGTACTTGATTGTACTTTGTTCTTCTTGCGCAGGGCTTGATCCACTCGTGCAGAGGTCTATATTGATATAATGACAAGAGTGTATAATTACTGTCTGTTCCACGTTTTGCTGCAGGCGAACTTTTGGCTATTAAACACATTAAATCTAAAACATATTTAAAAGTAAGTACTTTTTTATCAATAACAAAAAAGTCACCCTCCCCAAAAAAATGTATTTGATGAAATTCCATCAAATATTGATTTTATTGCCAAAAGAAAATAGAGTTTTTTTAAATATTTTTTCATTTGTGGACCGATTTTCAAAATCTAGCTTTTGTTTTCTTAGTTACATCATTTTCAAGCTATATCGCCAGATTTCGGAGTCAATTTCCAATTTTTTTCGTTTCAGGATAAAAAAACGAAATGTTTTGGAAATTGATTCCCCATGTTAAATTCCCATAGGAAAATCGTTTTTTTCGCAATAAAATCAATATTTCATATTACGTACATAATGTTCATTCCAATAGGGAGTGGGGTTTATTACGTATTTATAACTGCAACTTCAACGTACATGTACACAACAGTGTGGAAATCTGTATTGCCGCAGACATGCAGACGCAGCTGTCAAGATGTCGCTAATTAGCACTCTGGACGCCGTGTTCGCCATTATGAAGCCATTGATACCTGAGGGGGTAAATGCCAAGCCGTTGTATCGCATTCATCACAGATACTCGACATTTACCCTTGAGGTCAATTGGAGTTTGAAGCCACAGGAGCCTACCACCGCTGCTGTGAAAAAACCTAAGCGACCTCGTCATCGTTCGAGGAAAGTTGCTGGGATTGAGAAGGTTCCCCGGGAGCTCATCCGGCAATGGCCCTTCTCAGGGCCCCTCGACACCACTCACGGTCACCGTCGAGCCAGCACCCATGCCGCCGACGCCGACCACTCCACCACGCCGAGAGGAACATAGTCCGGAACCAGGCATTACAACAATCGCCGTCACATCGAACGACAGATTTACATACGGCCATGACTACAACGGCCCCGAGATCCTGAAAATTGAGCTGCCGCCATCTCCTGCCAGGAAACAGCACTACATCATAGGAAATGCGCCGACGGCACCCGTACTTGCCGTCATTCATCCAACAACCGTCACGGATGTCAACGGATATCTCCACAAGGGATATCTGACATGCACCTTCAGTGACGGAAATCTCCAGGGAGAGCGAGTTTACGAGCATCACATCCAAGGTGCATGATCACGTGGTTACAACAACAACAACGTCGCCCACTCCAAAGTAAGTATTATTTGATAGTTACCTTAATATGCAACGAATTTTGATGAAATATGGCGCAGCAAACGCGTCTTCATGAGTTGCATTTGGTGGTCTATTGAGTTTGGCACAAACGTATGTCGTTTTTGCGAAGAATCGGTTTCCGTGTCGGAGACGAAGACACGGAAATCAATTCTTCGCAAAAACGACAGAAGTTTGGGCGAAAATACAGACACCAAATGCAGCTTAACAAGACGCGTTTGATGTGCCATATTTAATCAAAATCCGTTAGTAATAAGGACACTATAAAAGAATACGTACTTTGAATCGGTACTTGTTGTTGTTGTTAGTACCACGTGATCATACACCTTGACATCACCAACGAGAATGTCAGAGAAGTCAGACGACAAATAAACACTACCGCAACGCGTCGGCGGAATTCCAGTGATGCGGAAACCTGGGCAGAAGAGGGGCGGCATAGATCTCGGGGCCAGAATAGCCATGGAACGACCACCCATAACCACGGTGTTCTAGGCGGCTTATTGCAGGCAGCAATCTACAACTACGGTGGCCGTGCACCGGATTACTGCGCGAAATTAGGTCACCAAATTGGTGGCCGCCAGCAGTAATCCAATTTGCACATTTGTCTTTGGGGCCCTAAGCCCACGAACTGGTTCTACCCAGATTGCACAGATTCAAAATTCAAAATTCCCATTCGGCCCAAGCTTTTGCGGACGGCGTGCAAGTCCATAGAGACAGTGCGGCCGTTAAACGTAAGTAAGCAATCAAGGTTGAATGCCTCCCGTGCAGTGCGTGGGATAGTACGGTGGCGACGCAGAATGGATCGGACAAGTTGGATTCTTCCAGATACCCCAGTTTACTACAACATTAGCAATTACCAATACACCCCACATGCGCCTACGAAAATATGGAACACCAAATCTACATAAACGCAAATAATTAATTCTAGCTCTAAATAATTAGGGCTAGCATTAAATATTTAGAGCTAGCATTAATTATTTGAGACTATGTAGATTTGGCGTTTATTTCTTGCTCTAAATAATTAGAGCTAGCATTAAATATTTAGAGCTAGCTCCAAATGATTTAGAGAGCTCTTCAAATGATTTGGAATTGGCTTTAAATATTAAATGCTAGATCTAATTATTTGAGTTTATGTAGATTTGGTGTTCCATACGAAAACACTTTTATAAGCGCTCTCGCTCTAAAGTCTAAGCGTTGTAAAATAATAAAGTTTGTGTTATTAATAAACTGACGGTTAGGAAACTGCTACTTACGGTCTGTTTCCGCGCCGTTTTATTCACTAATGTAAGGTCCACGTACGTCTTCTTGGTTGACTTCGCACCTGAAATAATACACGTCACCGTGCATGATTATAGTATGTATAGAGGCAGGGATTCCGCTGGGGAAAATAAAAAAAATCGCCACTTCAAAAAACAAAAAACAATTGGCGATAAAAAATTACAATTTTCGAAAAAAAAAATGATTTCTTTTATTCTTTTTATTTTGTTTCGAAAATTGTAATTTTTTATCGCCAATTGTTTATTTGTATCGCCAATTGCAAAAGTGGCGATCGCCAGCGGAATCCCTGAGAGGATCTAACATGAATAATAATTTCATATAATAGTTGTGGCTGTGACTGAATAAATCGGGCTTATGGGATTTGTGACCAGTGTTGCTCCGGATCAAATATCATTTTCTTGTAGCCTGATATCTATGTTACTTGTATGAAGCATGATGTATGTTTCAATATAAGGTTTGATCATGTCCAGCCGTGTGCAAACGTTTGCTGTGGCCCGAGGGAACTGTTTGAATCCCAAGGCCGCAGGCCGCGGGTTCAAACAGTTCCCTCGGGCCACAGCAAACGTTTGCACACGGCTGGACATGATCAAACGTTATTGTTACATTTCCAACAAAAAACTGATGTAATTTGAGCATTATATTCAGTATTTTCAGTACTTTTATAAAATCGTCCCATTCACGTAGATAATTTTCGGTAAGCATATTCCGGGGCCGCGTCATGCACGTCATGAAGTAGTGACGTCATGAAGGCACTTCCGCGTAGTGACGTCATGAAGGCACTTCCATTACGCGCGGCCTCGGAATGAGCATTGCCTAATGCCATGTGCAAACAGCACGCGCTATTTGTTTGCACATATGTGCAAACAACGGAAACAATGTAACAATGATGGAATGACGAACAGGTGCAATCTCCAGCGGAATCTCTCTAAACCGAACAACCTTGCGGCATCGATGTTTTAAATTATGATCTCACTGTCAATATTGCTGATGTTGATCAGTATTCGTGATTGCAATGCACAGGGGCATGTGTTTCAGTGCTCTTACATCGGAATTACAGTGAAACTTCTCTAAACCGGACACCCTGGGGACCTCACAGGCACAGGTGGAAGACTCTGACCTATGACACAAACAAAATGCCTATTAAAACAATCCCATTACCCCACCCACTTGGTCTCGTACAGTACCATCTTCTATATATAGAAAGGTGGTAAAGAATATGGCTATTATAGAAAGAGCCCTCTCTTTTCCGATTCGCACAAACACAATAAACATCGATTAAATGTATGACTTATGTCTCTGGCAATCGATAAAGGTATTAGGCTATGGGCTACCAGGACCCCCGTGCACCCCCCACACAACATTTGTACGCCATGTTTTTTTTGTTCCTTGGGGTATACTAAATACTTTAAAAAATGTTAACATAAAAAATCTTGGGTCCCACATCTATTTTTAGCCAAATATGCAAATTAGGTGCCGCCATTTTTTGGAAAATTAATTTTGCACATATCTTTCTTATTAAAAGTGCTAGAAGAACACTTAAGGTGTCTACATATATGTTTTAATAGTCAAGGAGTTCATTAAACACAATACCGATTTGATTGGATAATTTCCTAAGTGATGAATATGCAAATTAGGCGTAAAAAGATAAAAAAAATACATTTTCATTTATAAACTTTGTACTAAATATTTCTAAAAGCTTATATTAATCATTTTTTTAGAACTGAAGCAGTCTAAGTTATTACACTACATGTCTGCTTTATAATAGAAACATTATATCATGTATTGTGACCTCATATTGCTATGCAAATGAGATTACGGCCATTGCAAAAAATTCTCATTTCCTGCCATTTTTGAGAAAAAAAATATGTTTCCACATATCTTTCTTATTAATCAAGCTAGAAGAACATTTAAGGTGCCTAGATATATGTTTTCATGGTCAAGGAGTTCATTAAACATAATACCAATTTGATTGGATACCTTCCAAAGTCATGAATATGCAAATTAGGCATACAATTTTCATTGTATCTTAAACAATTAAACATATTTCTGTATCATGTTTATTTACAAACAAATCTTTGTTTACTCTATATAGTTGGCTCTATTGCCATGAGGTTTTGTTCATTAAATCACACTGCCTAATCACTGTCGTCTGCATCCTCGTCAGAATATACAGGCCCCATCTCACCAGATTCTTCTTCATCTGATGTGTCACAATCCTATATATTCTTGATAATGTCTATGAGTCGTTGGGGTAGAATTGGATCGTTCGTCCACAATGGCTCGATATGTCCATCAGTTTGTATCCAGCCATGGCCATTAGTAGGGTTTGGAATCTCAGGAGTTGCAATGTGTGCCCTCTTCCATATTGCAACTTGATAATTGACCCTCCGTACATGCTGTACCAAGCTGCCTTTACATGGGGGTAGTGACGCAATATCTACATTGTTTGATATGGTTAGCTTTTCAGATGAACCACATTTTGCTTTCAACATGAACACTCTGAGTTCATCAACCTTTGTACATCTGGAATTGCCATACACGGCACAGGTGAAAGCTTCTAATTCATCAATAGTCTCTTCAGCCATCTCCCAATCATCTCCGACATGAGACAGAACTGGGACGTACTTTGGCATTTTCTGCATTGTTTTTATGGCCTTAACCTTCCCCAGCCCCTTGAATGCACTAGTACTGTCACATCCTGTATACGCAAGCAGTGTCAATAACGCGGTGCAGTATTCCTGTGTGTACCCACGAGCTATTTCGCTCATGTTGATTAATCTTTTTTTGTTTCCAGTTCCTGTGTTGAACAGAAGAATGACATTCTCTAGATGCAGAGCATAATGCAATAGTATGAAAAAAATATCACTATCTGGACTCTTTACCAGTATGTACGGTAGTCATATCCATGTTCATTGCCATACATCGCATACAGTATTATCCTCGTATCTGTCTCTTCCTGTGTATATTTCAGACTTTCTAGATCTGTTGAGTCAACATGTCCAGCTTCACACTTCAGTTGATATGCTGTTCCATCGCATATTAATGTGACATTGCGGTTGTTAATTTTGGAAGCAAATACATCTGTGTTCCAAACCTTTAACATGACCTGAACTAACTGCTGTTTGTTTTCATCATTTGCAAGAAATATTTTCCAGTTTTCTGGTTTCTTCGTGCTTTCACCTTTAATTATGAGCTTTTCTCCGCTCCCCCTTCTTGTTCTTTCCATTGATTTAACAGAGTCTGCTTTATACATGTCAGTACTGAATATTACATCGGATTTTCTCGACATCATATCAAAAACCTTTTCACTGATTTGTTTGAAATTTCCTGGAACAGTCTTTAAATAATGGAAGCACGCATTACCGTCTTCAATATCCAGTGTTGTTTGGCTCGATGGAACTGGCATATCGTCAACTTCTTTTGTCAGGTAGTGTAAACCTTTAGACTTATCTGTCTTAGCGAGGAATCCATCTGCTGTCCCAATAGCATACGGAACAGGAGTTAACTGGTATGTCATTAGGTGTTTTAGATCGATCTGAATGCCTTCTTCTTGTGATTTCTTGCAAATGATGAAAACAAACAGCAGTTAGTTCAGGTCATGTTAAAGGTTTGGAACACAGATGTATTTGCTTCCAAAATTAACAACCACAATGTCACATTAATATGCGATGGAACAGCATATCAACTGAAGTGTGAAGCTGGACATGTTAACTCAACAGAGATAGAAAGTCTGAAATCTACACAGGAAGAGACAGATACGAGGATAATACTGTATGCGATGTATGGCAATGAACATGGATATGACTACCGTACATACGGGTAAAGAGTCCAGATAGTGATATCTTTTTCATACTATTGCATTATGCTCTGCATCTAGAGAACGTCACTCTTCTGTTCGACACAGGAACTGGAAACAAACAAAGATTAATAAACATGAGCGAAATAGCTCGTGGGTACACACAGGAATACTGCACCGCGTTATTGACACTGCATGCGTATACAGGATGCGACAGTACTAGTGCATTCAAGGGGCTGGGGAAGGTTAAGGCCATAAAAACAATGCAGAAAATGCCAAAGTACGTCCCAGTTCTGTCTCATGTCGGAGATGATTGGGAGATGGCTGAAAAGACTATTGATGAATTAGAAGCTTTCACCTGTGCCGTGTATGGCAATTCCAGATGTACAAAGGTTGATGAACTCAGAGTGTTCATGTTGAAAGCAAAATGTGGTACATCTGAAAAGCTAACCATATCAAACAATGTAGATATTGCGTCACTAACCCCATGTAAAGGCAGCTTGGTACAGCATGTACGGAGGGTCAATTATCAAGTTGCAATATGGAAGAGGGCACACATTGCAACTCCTGAGATTCCAAACCCTACTAATGGCCATGGCTGGATACAAACTGATGGACATATCGAGCCATTGTGGACGAACGATCCAATTCTACCCCAACGACTCATAGACATCATCGAGAATATACAGGATTGTGACACATCAGATGAAGAAGAATCTGGTGAGATGGGGCCTGTATATTCTGACGAGGATGCAGACGACAGTGATTAGGCAGTGTGACTTAATGAACAAAAACTCATGGCAATAGAGCCAACTATATAGAGTAAACAAAGACTTGTTTGTAAATAAACATGATACAGAAATATGTTTTATTTTTTAAGATACAATGTAAATTGTATGCCTAATTTGCATATTCATGACTTTGGAAGGTATCCAATCAAATTGGTATTATGTTTAATGAACTCCTTGACCATGAAAACATATATCTAGGCACCTTAAATGTTCTTCTAGCTTGATTAATAAGAAAGATATGTGGAAACATATTTATTTTTTTATTAAAAATGGTGGGAAATGAGAAATTTTTGCAATGGCCGTAATCTCATTTGCATAGCAATATGAGGTCACAATACATGATATAATGTTTCTATTATAAAGCAGACATGTAGTTTAATAACTTAGACTGCTTCAGTTCTAAAAATATGATTAATATAAGCTTTAGAAATATTAAGTACAAAGTTTATAAATGAAAATGTATTTTTTTATCTTTTTACGCCTAATTTGCATATTCATGACTTAGGAAATTATCCAATCAAATCGGTATTGTGTTTAATGAACTCCTTGACCATTAAAACATATATGTAGACACCTTAAGTGTTCTTCTAGCACTTTTAATAAGAAAGATATGTGCAAAATTAATTTTCCAAAAAATGGCGGCACCTAATTTGCATATTTGGCTAAAAATAGATGTGGGACCCAAGATTTTTGATGTTAACATTTATTTTTTAAAGTATTTAGTATACCCCAAGGAACAAAAAAACATGGCGTACAAATGTTGTGGGGGGGGGGGGGGTGCACGGGGGGTCCTGGTAGCCCATAGCCTATATTAGGTGTGTGAATATACTCACTTCAAATCGCTGTTTCCAGCATTTATTCAGTTATTCGTATTTTGATTACCCCATCCAAAGCGAAATTTGCGTCACAGCCACATTTATTACACGAGATAACTGATTTCAGAAATCAGTCGGTAAGTTTAATAAATATCATATTAAATTAGAACAACTGTTACATTTTATTCCTCTTATCACATAAACGTGTGTTTGGCTGACTGCGATAACGAATTCAAAACTGACGCTTATGCGACAGAATAAACGTCTAGGAGAAAAATGTGTATGTGCTTGTTTTCTCGTCCTGAACAATTTACATTGTACATACTAATACATATTGTCTAAACTAAAATGGACATTTAATTGTTCGAACGGCGTCATATGATGTCACTGAATGAGGTAAACTAGTTTTCAAACTAGTAATTTCAAAGAAGACCACGTCATATTTGCTCAGCATGTAATAGTTATAGTTCACATAATGACTTTTTAAAAATTAATTTCGAGCGAACGCTAGCGAGCAAATATTACTTCATGAAAATTCAATATGTGAACTATAACATATACTTATTGGTTGCCCCGCCTACTTTGCGTACGCATGCCTCCTTCAATGCAAATACCGCCCATAGTTACGCTCTTTCTACTTGCAATACTATTACGTTATTGGCTGTTTTGACTTGCATTTCTGACAACAAGCCGTAATGTCTGAACCTAAATATAACGTTCTACGTATTGGAACATTTAACGAATAAATCAGTGGATATTGAAGACTAGTCACAATATGTGATTAATTGAGACGAGATGCTATGCTTTCATTGGTAGAGAAACTAAGGCAAACAATAAGTATCATAACACGTTACCAGGGGGGCGTTTCGCTAAACTTCATACGACTAAAATGTTCGTAAGTGCAAAATTATGATAGCCTGTAAATTACACATTGACAATGTTTTCTTATTGTATTTACATTTATTGATGTAAATCCATCAATTGAAATTTCCAGACGATCCTAAATTTGCACTTACGGATATTTTAGTCATACGATGTTTGGTGAAACGGGCCCCTCATGACTAGAGTACCAAGTCGGTTGATATCAAATTCATCAGGCTTGGCTCGGGACCGACATGCAGTCCTCGGCGAGCCTCGTAATTCCTGGCCTTCTAACAAGCATTATATGCTGATCAGGATCTGCACTGTTCGCCATTCCATCAATGAAACACCCGTCCTGCTTCTAACAATCACTACATGTGGCTGTGACTGGGGAAATGGGGATTATGGGTTTTGCGATCAGTGTATATCCAGATCAGCATGTGCATCCGCACAGTCCAATCAGGATCTGCACTGTTCGCTATTATATCAATGAAACACCCGTCTTGCTTCTAACAAGCACTACATGTGGCTGTGACTGGGGAAATGGGGCTTATTGGTTTTGTAACCAGTGTAGATCCAGATCAGCCTGTGAATCCGCACAGTCCAATCAGGATCTGCACTGTTCGCCATTATATCAATGAAACACCCGTCTTGCTTCTAACAAGAACGATAGATCGCTATTAGGCTACAGGCTGCTATTAGATCAGGGGATACACAGGTCACAATACCCATAAGTCCCATTTCTTCAGCCACATATAGATAACTGCCTGTCGAAGCAGCTTACACACAAGCGGCAAATAACGTACATTATCCCGTCAACACAGTGCATATGTGCCGTGAAACACGTTGCCGTGAAACATTTTTGATATCCTGTCAATACGACCTAATCACTGCGTATGAATATGTGCGGTGACTGGGGTTATATTTTCAAAATGGTGATATCACTGATATACGCACGTACGTACATGTGTACGTGCGTGCGTGCGTCAGTAACACCTTTGATTTTTCAATAACTTATGAAGCGCTTCACTGAGTTTGATAATATTTGGCTACAATGTGTGTCTATGGATGATGCTTTGTTTTGCATACGACCCACGTCCGACCGCCCAATGTCAAGGTCACTAAGGATTTATGTTCACCTTGTTTGTAAGGCAAATGCGTTAAATATTGTTTTGTTTATTCAATAACTGCTTCACTGGTTTGATAATATTTGGCCACAATGTGTGTTTAGGGATGGTGTTTTTTATTATTGTTTATTATTATCAAGGCTGCCAGCGAGGGGATTAGCTTAGTGATAACGATGCCCTTGTTCGAATAGGTGATATCACTCATTTGAATGGGATGGGGTGATATCATTGATTCAAAATGAAAGGGTGATATTACCTATTTCAATGAGTGTTATGGCCCATTTAAATGGGTGATATCACACATACGAATATGTGATATCGCTCATTCACATTCAACTGGGCGATATCACCCATTCGAATAGGTGATATCACAAAATGGTATTAACCATTTGAACCCGAAAGCCCGCTATAGCGGTTTATGCAAACATTGCAGATCCAGATGAGCCGGCTCGTAATGAGCCGTCTCATCAGGATCTGCACTTTTTGAAAGTAATTTTCCTATTTGTGCGAACTAAAACACCCCTTTTTCATAAATGGACTAGTCTGAAAACCATTTTGTGACGGTCGGATTGGTTGCAAAATTAACATATCCATTCCAGTTACTTCGGGGTAAAAGGGCTAAAGTCCAAAACGGCACTCCATACCTGTCAGTTGACGCAGTTTATCCGTAGTCTCCGTGGATCTGATAGGTTGTAGCGCCGCCTTAAAGGTCGTGGACGATAACCCGGGAACGGACGATTCGCTGATCCCGCCCACGGAAATCATGCCTATGGATTTGGGTTTGATGGGCTTGATGGGCTGGCGGTCAGTGTCTTCCCGTGGTTTGCTGGATATACGAATATATAAATCAATGTATTAGTCAAGGTGCATGATCACGTGGTTACAACAACAACAACAATGGCTGAAAGTGTTGAAAGCGCGCTCACTCCAAAGTAAGTATTATTTTATATTTTCCTTAATAGGCAACATATTTTGATGAAATATAGCGGAGCAAACGCGTCTTCGTGAGCTGCATTTGGTGGTCTCCTGAGTTCGGTACGTACTTATGTCGTTTTTGCAAAGAATCGAGTTTTCGCAAAAATGACAGAAGTTTGGGCCAAAGTACCGAGACCACCAAAATGCAGCTTAACAAGACGCGTTTCATGCGCCACATTTCATCAAAATCCGTTACATAATAAGAACAAAATAAAAGAATACGTACTTTGAATTGGAGGGCTTCTGGAAGTTTCAGTACTTGTTGTTGTTGTAACCACGTGATCATACACCTTGTTAGTACATGTACGTGTATATGCAAGGTATTCGACATCATCCGTTCATATTAGTCTAAATCACAGGTGTTTGAACAGATGGTCAGTATGTTGGTGTCATATGAGTATTTGGGTGGATTTTGTGTAGATTTGGGTGGATTTCGTTGCTTTTGGGTAATTTACATAGTTTTGTGCAACTACTAGTGCTCAATCAATACACACGACAGGTATCCTCAATTATCTACACATTCACCGTTCCAAACTTTTCGGCCCCTTTTATACTGCTAAAAGACTTCTAGTTATAAATCTAATTCGCGGGAGGTGACGTGAATTGTATGTTGGTAACAATGCACCCTTACCACCAGATATATCGAAATAACCCATAAAACACCGGAATATAAACCGTTCTTCAAGAACCTGTGGTCTAAATACGTTCAATACAACATGTAACAGAAATGTTATTTTGCTTGTATTGCTCCAACATAGTGCCTCAATTTAACAATTCGTTCCCACGAATTAACAATTCGTTCCCGTGGGAACGAATTGTTAAATTGAGGCAACGAATTGTTAATTCGTGTTAATTCGTGGGAACGAATTGTTAAATTGAGGAAACAAATTGTCATTTCGTGGGAACGAATTGTTATACGGAATACGGAGCCCCGCAGGGGACGTATAATTTTTTTTGTATTAATTCGTTCCCACGAAATAACAATTCGTTCCCTCAATTTAACAATTCGTTCCCACGAAATAACATTTCGTTCCCACGGGAACTAATTGTTAATTCGTGGGAACGAATTGTTAATTCGAGGGAACGAATTGTTAAATGGAGGGAACGAATTGTCATTTCGTGGGAACGAATTGTTAATTCGAGGGAACGAATTGTTATATCGTGGGAACGAATTGTTAATTCGAGGGAACGAATTGTTAAATTGAGTGAACGAATTGTTATTTCGTGGGAACGAATTAATAAAAAAAAATCATTTTCCCTGCGGGGTTCCGTAGAGTCTTGCATGGTACGCATACAAAATATATGACTACATATTTATTAGCCGATCTATTTATAGATCGGCTATATATTGGTTATCCATTGGTTTGTGAAAAAGTAACCACCCTTTTCTCCTATATTCGGTAATCTACAAACGCGAAATGTGTTGTATCACTTCCAAATTACATCAACCGAATACTTTTTCATTTTTGGCCATTATCTCTGTTGAAAACTTTAAATATAGCGAAATAACAGTTTAACTGTAAACTAAAGTTAGGCGGTTTGCAATTTGGCTATAAATAAACACTAAAGTTAGGCGGTTTGCCTTCTAGTCCAAGGGAAATTGTAGGTATATATATATAAGATTCCGGCACCTCGTGTTAATTTATGGCACCCGGTGTTTTTTATAAACTTGAATGTATAAGGTTTCCAAGAAATCCGGGTGCCATTTTTTAAACCAAGTTTGAAGGTCATTTCAAGGTCATTGAACTTTATGCTTGATGGAAGTCGAAAATTGCCAATATATAGTTTAAACATAGTTTATTGCATATGAATACAATAGGCTCGGGCTACAAGTTCTCTCAACATTAGTTACAGCCCTCACCTAAATATATGAGCCAATAGGTCATGGTCCTTAACTTGGAAATTGGTGTAAGTTGTTAAAAAACATTTCTGATGGATATATTAAAGAATACACTAATATTCAGTATATAATTATCATATTTTCAAGATGGCCGCCAAAAATAGGGTATTTATGAGATTTCGGTTGACTTGATACATATTTGTGTAATGCTAAGCGCCTTCACCTATATTCAAAGGTTAATTCTTTCAACTGGAATAATATTGTTTAATATTGACTACCATAAGTATTGCTATGATCAGATATTAATGATAGCTAAATATAACTGGGAGAATTTGGTTGGGGAGGAAATCAACACTTCTCTCATTTTCCCCTGAGATTCCGTAACTACTAAAATGTGGACATATATTGAACCCTGATTTGATCGGCTAATAACATCATGCTCTGCATGACTTTTCATTCTTGATGTTGTTTCTCTACATATAGCAAATCCAACCATGTTTCACTCCTGGCCATTATGTCACAAATATATATCTGTGACTGGAGAAATGGGGCTTATGGGACTTGTGACCAGTGTAGTTCATGTTCAATAGCACGCAGATGTAACCAGTAGCCGATTTCATCAACATTGCAAAGTATTCTTTTCTAGCAAAGTATACTTTGAGGGAGAATTTTTCAATTTTAGGATAAATATTAAAGGATGCAATGGCAGTGTATATCCTGATCAGACTGTGCGGATGCACAGGCTGATCTGGAGCTACACTGACCGCAAAAATCCATAAGCCCCATTTCCCCAGTCACAGTCTAATATGAGCATTGACGTACGACTTCATATTACTACCAAGTTTCATCAAACCTGCCAGACTGAACGTCGAAGAAATTGACCTACTGTTCAACAGCTGTCATCTTGGGCCACATCAATTTCAACACATCTGGATAGCTTGGCACATATGTCAAGTTTGTGACGTTTAAACCACAACTACTGTGTACAGCAGTTCATGTATAACGTTAGTAAAATAATTACGATCATTAATGAGAACGTCATGCGATTTTGTACCTTCTGACCACCGCGTTATTTTATGAAATACATTTATATAAGTTGACAACAACACTGCGTTATTTCAAGAAATACATTTACTTCAAAAGTTGACAACAATTTCAGAGTACGTTCGGAATAATATTCCGCATGTACTCTGAAATGTGTGTCAACTTCTGAAGTCATTTACGGAAAATATCCCATTTTCTGTCAATATATTTCATGAAATATCGCAGATGTCCGCAGGTACAGAAATGCCTGCATCAAAGCAATCGTCTAATCAGTATTCCCGATCTGATATTTTGCATGCTCACTTTTGTCCAAAAATAAAAGTGTGTGCTTTCGACCTGTGGCTAACGTTGGGTTCTACGTAATGTGAAATGCCGCATTGCATATCGATCATTTGTAGCACGTCCTGTTAAAATATCTGCTACGTGAAGTATTTGACATACGTTTCAATGGAGGACATCTTTACGGAGCCCCACAGGGGACTTGATTTTTTTATTAATTCGTTCCCACGAAATAACAACTCGTTCCCTCAATTTAACAATTCGTTCCCTCGAATTAACAATTCGTTCCCAATATATAACAATTCGTTCCCTCGAATTAACAATTCGTTCCCTCCATTTAACAATTCGTTCCCACGATGTAACAATTCGTTCCCACGAATTAACAATTCGTTCCCACGAATTAACAATTAGTTCCCCATGTTAAATCCCCTTACACATCTTCACATCATAATTTTGCACTTACGAACATCTTAGTCGAACGAAGTGTAGTGAAACGGTCCCCTGCACTGGTCACAAATGCCATAAGCCCCACTATTCCAGTCAGAGCCATATATACAAAAAGCCGGCCTGGTCAGGATTTGCGCCATTTGTCATTCGGTCAAAGAACCATTACTCTGTCTGTTTCACGAAAGCTGCCCAAATTTTACGGCTATATAAACAATGCAAACACGATATTTTTTTCGATAATATTATATCATAACAAAATTTAAGAATTAGCCATCTTTTCATTTTGTGAAATTTTGTCTAATATTGATTTTATCACGAAAAAATGATTTGTCTATGTGAATTTAACATAGGGGAAAAGGAGGCAGAGTATAAGGGGGAGGAGTCTAAAAACAAAAGATTTTGGCAATTGACGCAGAAACCCGGCCAGATAGCTAATCTAACTAAGAAAACAAAAGTTAAATTTTGAAAATCGGTCCACTATTTCTGAAATTAGAAGAAAATCCCCATGTTAAATCCCCATGCACATCTTCACCAGAGTGAAGGTGTCTATGGGAATTTAACATGGGGAAATTGTTTTTTAACAATAAAATCAATATTTAACCAAATTTCACGAACTAAAAAGAAGGCTCATTCTGAAATTTTACTTTAATTTAATATTATCTTGTTTTTGCATTGTTAACCCTTTCAACCCTAAGGAACTAGAATGGACTGTGATATACTAATGTTCCGACCAATCCAATGTTCACAAAATGATTTTCAGATTCGTCCATTTATGAAAAGGGGGTGTTTTTTTTCTAAGAAATATGAAAATTACTTGCAAAAAGTGCAGATCCTGATGAGACGGCTCGTTACGAGCCGGCTCATCTGGATCTGCACTGTTTGCATAAACCGCTATAGCGGGCTTTCGGGTTAAAAGGGTTAATATAGCCGTACAATTTGGGCAGCTTTCGTGAAACAGACTGTGGTATAACTTACTCCTCAACCTACCTGCTAGTGCCCTGTCCAACGGCCCGTTTCCTGGACCATTTTTGGTAGAGCTGTTTGCCCTTGGACGAGTCTATCCGCACCTTAATCACCGGTCTGTCCGTCGGCGTCGTTTCGTCGTTTCCGGTGGCGGCACTGGCGCTACTGGAGTGTCGGCTCTGCAGGAGCTAGGCGTGTGGAGATTTGATTTATTCATGTTTAACGGCATATCAACAGCTACGGTCATTTAAGACCGGGCCAACGGGTTCGACCCCGTATTTACATGTAATTTACATGTAATCTGTTCAATTGGGGTGGGGTGGGGGATCCAAAAAGAATATCGAAAAAAAAAAGGTATTTTCATCCCTGAAATTAGAGTAAGTTACCGATTTTAACTTTGAGGGAGTAATCATTTATTTTTCCCGAAATGCATTATGTTATATAGAACTAACGACTGCATATATTTGATGATTAAAAGTATTCAGAATTATTATAATGAATTTATTACATTATCGATCACAGCCAAAATGGCTGTGATAATGTAATAAATTCAGTATAATAAAAATGAATACATTTATCCTTAAATTCAAAATTTCTCCCTCAAAGTATACTTTGCTAGATAAGTATACTTTGCAATGCTGATGAAATAGGCTACAGGTCCATACCGCACCAAGTCATACAAGTCACTTGATCCTTTCCCCTAAAGGTAATAGGATTAGGAATAATCGTAATCCTCATATAAAGGGTATAGCCAGATTCAACTCTCATATACAAGGATGCCAAGACATGATGGCAAAACAAGGCCTCCGGTAGTATTCCGGTAAGGATGAATTAACCCATTAAAGACGCGATACATTTATAGTAGCAGGACACTTTTTTGTGGGAACATCCTATTTTATCCCGTCAACACGGTGCGTATGTGCCGTGAAACACGGTGCCGTGAAACATTTTTGATATCCAGTCAATACTATTTTTGCATTTTACAGCCATTTGTAGGTGTTGACGGATAAATAGAATAGTAGGTTAGTGCCGTGAATGGGAAAACATATCTGGCGCGGCACAGAAACGGGATGTGCTCGGCAGAGCCTCGCCCATCCCGTTTCCTGAGCCTTGCCAGATATGTTGTCCCATTCACGGCACTAACCTACTATTCTCTATTTATCCCGCCAACACAGTGCGTATGTGCCGTGAAACACGGTGCCGTGAAACATTCTTGATATCCTGTCAATACGACCTATTCACTGCGTATGAATATGTGCGGTGGCTGGGGTTATATTTTTTTGCATTTTACAGCCATTTGTAGGTGTTGACGGGAGAAATATAATAAATGTAGTAGGTTAATGCCGTGAATGGGAAAAATATCTGGCGCGGCACGGAAACCGAGCCTCGCCCATCCCGTTTCCTGAGCCTTGCCAGATATTTTACCCATTCACGGCACTAACCTATTATTCTACTACTATTTCATCTCGAGTATATGTTGTAACAATATATACCTTTGAAGAGTAATAAACATAATAATGAGATTTTTTTCGACAAAAAATATCGTATCATTCGACTGAAATGCGTTAAATTAAATTACCCATCGCATGCTCCCAACCAACCAACCACCACTCAAGGGTGTGGAGAAATAGGACAACCAACCAACCACCACTCAAGGGTGTGGAGAAATAGGACAACCAACCAACCACCACTCAAGGGTGTGGAGAAATAGGAGACACAACTGTTAACCACGTCACTCCTGCATCATTCCTTATCATTATGTGGCTGTGACTGGAGAAATGGGGCTTATGGGATTTGTGACCAGTCCAGTAGCCGATTTCACCAACATTGCAAAGTATACTTTTAAAGCAAAGTATACTTTGAGGGAGTAATCATTTATTTTTCCGGAAATGCATTATTTCATACAAAACTAGCGACTGCATATACATGTATTTGATGATTAAAAGTACATGTATGCAGAATTATTATACTGAATTTATTACATTATCACAGCCATTTTGGCTGTGATAATGTAATAAATTCAGTATAATAAAAATTAATAAATTTATCCTTAAATTGAGAATTTCTCTCTCCAAGTATACTTTGCTAGAAAAGTATACTTTGCAATGTTGGTGAAATAGGCTACAGCTCTTGATCAACTGACACATTCCTGTAGTCTAACAACGATTTATATTGATTGTTAGAAGCATGACGGATATTTTCTTGATGGAATGGCGAACAGTGCACATCCTGAACAGATTGTGCGGATGCACATGCTGATCTACATCTACACTTGTCGCAAACCCACAGCTCCATTTCCACAATCACAGCTACACATATAAGATACGCCATGTAAGTGTATACCTTAGAACAGGTTTTTGTGTGTTTGTTTGTTGGGGTTTAACGGCCTATCAACAGCTAAGGTCATTTAAGGCCGGGTCAATGGGTTTAGTACTAAATCCCATATATTACCTGTACAAGTACATGTACATGTTCAAGTACATGTACAAATGGGGGGAAAATCCCAAAATCAGGACTGAATATTTACAATAACAAAAATATATATTCAGCCCTGAAATCAGAATAATCCTGATCTGATGCCAGGTCCTCGCCACCCCAGAATCACTTGGCCCCTCCCAAAAGCAGTAGGATCAGTACTAATCGTACTACTTTTATAATGGACAATAACCCAATTCAACTCCCAGGTAACTAAAGAGCCAAAGATAAAAACGTACCCGAGGGCCAAACCAGGCAAATCGTGATTCCTATAAGGAGGAACCCATACCGTTAATTTATGCCTTCTCATTCGCCCGACCACCACCCACCTTAGAACAGGTGCGATGTGAATGTTTGTTACAAAATTTATGATATTTTCCGTAAATGATGTCGAAATGTGTCGAACGTTTCACAGCAAATGCGGAATTCTATTCCACATATGCTTTGAACATTTTGTCATCGTTCGACATCATAGACAGAAAATATCACCGTTTCTGTAAATATATTTAATATATATGGGCCACGGGCTGAGAAAAAAAAGCTACTACGACGTTTGCGATCAAAGTAGCACCGGATCAGGGGCCCGTTTCACTAAACTTCGTACGATTAAAATGTTCGTAAGTGCAACTTTAGGATCGTGTGGAAATTTCAATTGATGGATTTACATTTATTAAACATGCAGCCTATGCTCAATAAATGTAAATCCAATAATTGTTTACCAGAAAACATTGTTAATGTAAAATTTAGAGACTATCATAATTTTGCACTTACGAACAGTTTAGTCGTGCGAAGTTTCGTGAAACGGCCCCCTGCCTTCTTCCCATATTGTTAAATCGTGCACTACTGTAGGCTAGTAATGGTATACATGTATATTTCATTTATTGTCCGGTCGGTGCACTCTTTGACTATGTCTCAAAGAGCGCACCGAACGGACAATACGTGAAATAAAATAGTTTGCCATCTACTTGGTGCCAGTTTTATCGACGTACGACGTGTAGCCCCAGATCAACCTGTGCATATTGTATGCTAACTCGAATTTTCTGTTTGTAACACTCCCAGTGTACCCCCGGATCAAGTATCACACTCCTGTAGCCTGATTACGATATGTATTCCTTATTGGAAGCATGACGGTTGTTTCATTGATGGCATGGCGAACAATGCAGATCCTGATCAGACTGTGCGTATGCACAGGCTGATCTGGATCTACATTGGGCGCAAAACCTTCAACATTTCATTTCTCCAGACACACTCACATAGATACTGCGGAACCTCTCTAAGCAGGTACACAGAGACGGCCCCCAATGCGTTTACTTGTGATGCGTAATGTTAACTTTTGTTAAATTGTTTTGTTCCTGCCCACATCTGTTTGAACAGATGGTCAGTTTGCTGGTGTCATATGAGTATTCTGTTGAATTTTGGGCAGATTTGGGTGGATTTCGCTGCTTTTTGGTAATTTACATAGTTTTTTGCAACTACTAGTGCTCAATCATTATACACAACACATAAGTCGTCAATTATCTACACATTCACAGTTCCGAACTTTCGGAATCATTTTATACTGTCAACCGTACTTATACGTGCAACTCGCGGGAGGTGACGTGAATTGTATGTTGGTAACAATGCACACAACCCACCAGATATACCGAAATAACCCATAAAACACCGAAATATTAACTGTTCTTCAAGAACCTGTGTTCCTGACTGCAGCACACACAAACGTGTTTTTGGAGTGTTCATGCAGCTGATTTACAGTGCAACATCTAAACCGGACACCCCAGGGTGTCCGGCTTAGAGAGGTGGCACTGTAATACCTGTATATCTACTCCCTCGTCAAGTGGTGAGGTGGACCGTTTTGTACAGCTATCGAAGCTTCTCGTGTCTTGCTGTTCGCTTCTACTCGCTGGGCGACTCGGAATTTTGGGCAACCAGTCTCGCTGACTTAGCTCATCCAGTTGGTCTAGAAGGTTAGAGAATTACCAAATGGTGCGAAATCGCCAAGGGCATGGGCGGATTCAGGGGGGGGGGGGGGGCGGGGCGGACCCGGCGCGCGCCCGCCCCTAAAATTCGCCGAGTAAAGATTTTTTACAAGTTACAAGGCACGTTTCATGCCAAGTGCCATGTATTCCATGCATTTTTCGGTCGTTGTCTTATTGTTTCAAAATTGAAACGTTTTCAATCAAAAATCATGTCTAAACATACCGTGACAGTGTCAATATTTTTGCTCCAAAATGCGCCAGAACGCAGGAAATGCTATGCAGATTTCAAAAAAAAATCCGGGGGGAAATGCCCCCGGACACCCTTAGCGCTATCATGAGCTCTGCTCGGTCGACTATTTTGCAATACTTATTGCAAATGTTGCAAACTAGTTACGCACCCCCCCCCCCCCTAACCCGAAATCCTGGATCCGCGTTGTAAAGGTTATACTATCGTGAAGATAGCCACGAAGACGAACCAGAAAGGAAGTTGTCATTGTCAGAGTCCTAGCCGATCATTTTATCTGATCGACCATCTCTTTGGTTCTGGAGCCACCACGCGTTCTACACACGTATTGAGGTACATGTATAGCATTGCAATATTTTATCAGGTAACTGGCTTTGTATTGGCCGCATACATACTGACTGATAACATAATAGTGTATCAGATATTGACGTGATATGAATATCCGGGTTATTACACATTGAAAACGAAAACAACGCCATAATTGCTCATTATGTTGCGTAAAACGTTACCTGGTAAATAGAATAGCATGCTAGTGTAGTTTGATATCAAGTTTATCAGGCTCGGCTCGGAAACAGTACGAATTCCTACGCGTTTCATAGCCTTGCCTGATAAACTTGATATCGAAAGACACTAACATCGTAATATGTATATACATGATATAACTACCTGGGGACGTGGCCTGAATGCGCTTTATTATCTCGACTTTATAATGTTCCATGAACGGCCATCTGCAGAGATCGTCCACTTTCGATGGGCTCTGACTTCGGACCAGCGTATCGTCTGCTGTCGCCAAGGTATCCGTAAGCGACGCGATGTGAACGGCGGGTGTATCGGGACGCTTCCTATTGGTGAGATCGCTGTACGATGCAGGCTTGATATCTAGGCGGCCAATACCGACGCCGGAGTTTGAACTGAGCTGGGAAGGGTCCTTGTCGGACGATGTCCACTCAGAGCTGGCGTCATAGTGGTCAGCCGTGGAACTGGTTTCACCTTGTTTGTTCGTCGACGATTTTGTATTTTCTGTGTCGTCTGCGTGTTCTCGACGGCGACGGCTATTGCGCATGCGCGGAGTGTCACGTGATCCGTTTGGCGTTTCCGGCGGCATGCCGTGCATCTCTTCGTACATGTGGTCAATGATGAGCTCCATGGCTGAGCGTCTGAAACAGTCAATAGGTATATAGGTGGTGCCAAAACATGACTAGCACACTCGTGATACGGGCTGAATAGTATACTAAAAGCAACAGGAAATATTCGCTGATTTGCCAGAAATAAGCGAAATGTCTGGCACTAATCCACGCTGTCTGATTCGTGGTTACACTGGTCGCAATTCATTAAACCTTTGCCAAGCTTATCACAGATGCACAAGCACCCCGGGTGCTGCATGGGACCTGGGTAATTCTAGTCTGAACAGTTTCATAGCTATGTAGTGCCAATCAGGAGCGACGAAGTCCAAAACCCGAACCCCGCAGGGGACATGGATTTTTTATATTAATTCGTTCCCACGAAATAACAATTCGTTCCCTCAATTTAACAATTCGTTCGCTCAAGTTAACCATTCGTTCCCACGATATAGTAATTCGTTCCCCCGAATTAATAATTCGTTCCCACGAAATGACAATTTGTTCCCTGAATTAACAATTCGTTTCCACGATATAACAATTCGTTCCCACGAAAGAACAATTCGTTCCCACAGGAACGAATTGTTAATTCGTGGGAACGAATTATTAAAAAAAAAGAAGTACACGTCCCCTGCTACGTCCCCTACGTCCCTTCCGTATGTTGGCACTAGCTGGTAGAATGTTCCCGCCGAAACGAATACATCTACAGTGGAACCTCTCTAAACCGGACACTAAGAAAACACATGTGATCTTATTTTTTGATGAGTTTCTTGGTCATTTATCTCAGGTGATAATATCTGTTCACGGTGTATCAATTCCTTCATCTACCGGTGATTGGGGGCAACCCCTGGGATTTAGATGAATCGACAGTATATAGGAATGATGCTGCAGCCCGCCATACATCACCTTAGGCCCGTACGTAGAGGGTGCGACGGGTGGGTGCGTACGCACACCCCCCCCCCCTTAACCATTTAAACACCACCGGTCTGTATAGTGGTATTGGCAAACAGTGTAGATCCAGATGAGCCGGCTCGTGACGAGCCGTCTCATCTGGATCTGCACTTTTTGCAAGTATTTTATATAATTTTCAGAACAAAAACACCCCATGTGAAAATCATTTGTGATGATTGGATTGTGTTGCAAAATTAACATATCAAAATCCATTCCAGTTACTTAGGGATGAAATGGTTAATCTGCCGAGATCTGTCAGTGGATGTGCAAAAAATGTGTTTAGTCCTTTGCGCCGTCGATAACGCACCCCCCTAAATTAATTTCTGCGTACGGGCCTGCACCCTAACATACTGTACCATAGTATTTCCGGATACCACCACGGGTGTTGAATTGGCGAAATAGTTCATTATGACACACTTTGAGACACGCCATGGATTTTGTACCTTCGGAGTCATCTGCGTTATTTCACGAAAACCGTTTACAAACTTTACAATATTTTCCGTAAATGGCGTAAAAGTTGACAAATTTTCACATAGTACATGCGGAATTATGCATGTATAAAATTTGTCATCTTATGACTTTATTCATGAAACATATTGTAAATTGTGTAATCGTATTTAATGAAATTACGCATATGTCCGAAGGCACAAAATCGCATGGCGCGTCTCAAATAGTTTCGTTTGCTTCAGAAAACTACCCGATAATTACAAATGCGCAATCAAGTCACCAGGACAGACTTCTGGGGCCCGTTTCACTAAACTTCGTAAGACTAAAATGTTCGTAAGTGCAAATTTAGGATCGTCTGGCAATTCCAATTAATGGATTTACATGTATTGAACATAGGCTGCACATGCAGCCTATGCTCAATACATGTAAATCCAATAATTGTTTACAAGAAAACATTGTTAATGTGAAATTTAAAGACTATCATAATTTGGCACTTAAGAACATTTTAGTCTACAGCGTTTAGTGAAACGGCCCCCAGGTCCGTAAATTACAACTGCGTAATCAGGTATGTGTCAAAGACATATCGAATACACAGGAACTGCCCGGAAAATCGCATGCTTATAATCAGTTCACCAAGTCAAATAATTGTTTACTCAGTTCAGTATTATGCTTGTTTATTGACCTCGTTTTATAACCCGATAATGAAAAGCATGAACTGTCGTCATTGACGAGTATAATGCACACAATCCTGAAGAATAACTGACTGTTTGTCGGTGGAAGCAAGCTGAAATATCGTCATTCATAAACAGTATTGTGGTGCGGCCAACCCAACCTACCTAATGATCTGGGGGCCGTTTCACTAAACTTCGTACGACTAAAATGTTCGTAAGTGCAAACTTATGATAGTCTGCAATTTTCACATTAACAATGTTTTCTTGTAAACAAGTATTGTATTTACATTTATTGAGCAAAGGCTGCATATGCAGCCTATGCTCAATACATGTAAATCCATCAATTGAAATTTCCAGATGATTCCAAATTTGCACTTACGAACATTTTAGTCGTACGAAGTTTAGTGAAACGGGCCCCTGCTGTCGACCCTACATAGTTGAGACGTTTCTGGAAAAAAAAACATAAAGGAAGAAAAACTCGCAAATGTGGTCACTTTCGCCATGAAACCATATTTAAACTTGATTTACTATTTGTTATGTCCCTCAACTCAAATGGTCTAGCAGGAATTATGCCATATTGACAGGTACAGCAGATGTCTACCTAATAGTGCATGTAGTAGAAAAAAGCCGACCTTGCTTTGCATATTATGGACTGCTGCCCGTACTACAGCTAGGCATATGAACGGTATTGACGTGGTATCTCACACGGATCGGTATACCAAGGGCAAACAAGGATACACAATTGACGTGTCCGACCAAACCTAGTATTTCAGACCAAATACAAGATGGGGATCACGTGGTTTCCGAACGGCATGACGTCATGTTTTTTAGATGTGTTTACAGTAGATTTTCTTTAATATCTTGCTAATGGAATGACATATTTTTATGAAATATACCGCAGCAAATACGGTACACGTTGCCCTTTATTGTATAGGCGGCTTTAACATTGTTTAATCTCATAATTGTGTCGTTTTGACGAAGAATCGGTTACCGTAAATGTAAATAAAAGCTAGAGCACGTGAATGTAAGAAATAAACGGTACTCGATTCTTTGTGAAATTTATAAGTTATTGTAAATAACTTTCAGAGCACCCATAAAACACATATGCCATCGTATTTGGTGCGCTACATATCATCAAAATCCGTCCGTTTGTTAGATCTACTGTAAAAATGACGTCACAGATTACGTCACGTCGGAAAATCGGGTTCGGAAACCACGTGATCACACACCTTGAAATATAACGCATGGAGAAACCCTAACAACGACAATATCGACTCGATCGGTGAACAGATGAACAGCCAACTGCGAACTCGACACATCGGTGTGGACTCAATGTACGGAAACGCGACAATACCTTCAACAAGATTACAGGACAACGTCAAGGATCCATGATAAACGTCGAACACGAAAACTAGAAAACAAATACGCCATTACTATATTTGAATATGAGTGTAGGACAAACAACAACTTCATAACAGTTGAGCGCATGTACGTGTGACCGCCAAATCTCCAGATAAGCTGCGTATTTGCTTAAATATCCAATTAAAATTGCCAAAAAAATACCAATTGAAATCAGACGTAGCGAGTATCAAAAAGCAATAACAATTGTGTGGTACCTTTTATCATGCTGCAGAAAACAATAAACATACCACAAATATAGCATATTTTCCATGAAAACACATCTTGGTATTTCATTAGAATTGTCTCCAAGGAGAAAATTCTAATGAAATGCCAAGACATGTTTTCATTTTGGAGCAAACTATTCAATGCTATATAGTAAATCGAGCCACTACAGCTAGCGCAACCTCTCCCAAACAGGCGGAAACATCGCACTGCTATGACTTGACCCTGTCAATAGTAACCGAACCTTTCTCCGATTTCATCATCATCGGAGCTGTCACTACTATGTGGCGCTCTGGACCGGTGGTACTGTGTCTCTTTCCGGTTCCGGCGGCGCCGTTTCCAGCGATTGTAGCGCTTGTCGACCATCGCTTCGAAACAAAACTGGTTGCCGGTAGGCACAGGAGTGTCTGCAATAAAGAACAACTGATTACGTCACATATTTTGAAAAGTGAAATGGTGTCACATGGTGATTTTAATTTCATCAGACAAAGCTATCAGATCAGGCGTGGATGTCGTCTGCTGTTGTTTTCTAAAAAATTGAGACACGCCATGCGATTTTGTACCTTCGGACATCTGCATAATTTCAATAAATACGTTTACAAAATTTACAAGATTTTTCATAAAACGTCAAAAGTTGACAAAATTGTACATGCGGAACATAACATGTACTCTGAAAATGTTGTCAACTTTTGACGCCATTTACAGAAAATATGTAAATTTTGTAAACGCATTTCATGAAATTACGCAGATTCATGGCGTGTCACATTGGATGTTATGGACAGGTGTATGCAACGTAGATATAACCTATATACATGCATAACCAAAAGGTTGTTACATAGAGGGGTCGTTTTTTTCAGCTTATATTTAACGGCGGCACTGGCTCTATGACCTTGCATGCCGTCTCCCAAGAATGGGAGAAAGAACGGAGGTAGAGATTTTTGAGAGAAGCGGGTAATTCGTATTTACAGAGCAACTACGAATTATCGGTACTCATTTACAGCTGGGTGAACTGGAGCAGTGTGGATAAAGCGTCTTGCTCAAGGACACAACGCACGCCGCTAGTCAGGCTCGAACCCACGACCTTTGGATCAGTAGTCCGACACACTAACTATTATGCCACGGTGCTCCACGGGTCGCCACCTCCCCCCGGAGGTGTGGCCCTAACCCAAATATCTCGTGCAGGTTCTGCCCTGCTCTCATTTTCTGGGGTCTTTGAATCGGTATGAGACACGCCATGTGATTTTGTACCTTCGGACATCTGCGTAATTTCATGAAATATGTTTACAAAATTTACAATATTTTCCGTAAATGGCGTCATATGTTGACAACATTTTCAGAGTACATGCGGAAATTGTGTCAATTTTTGTCTTTATTTATGAAAAATATTGTAAATTTTGTAAACATATTTTATGAAATTACCCAGATGTCCGACAGTAGACGATCACATGGCGTGTCTCATATGAGAGACGTTTGTTAGCAGGCAGAATCAGTAGCCACTTGGCGCGCTCAAGGTGTGTGAAGACATGCAGATACGATTAGCTTGGAGTGCCCGACAAGGACAGCGAGTCTCTTCCGTGGTCCGGATGGGCCGGAGCAACTGAAACGTGTTGCCGCAGCGCGCCAAACTACCACACGCTTTTCTGACACCTACTATTGGTAGCTGACATCTACAACCGTCTTTAAGAATCATTTCGATTACTGGCAGCTACATTTCAAAAACTATTTCGAAATTGTACTGAATGCACATATGCTTGTAAGGTCATCGAGCCAGTGCAGCCCTTACATCGAAGCAGATAGGTGCAGATAAGTTAGGTTCGACTGCAGTTTTCACCCAAATCGCGTTATGTCGGGGCATGATATTCGTCTCCAATGGTTTCACCTCTCTTGTGTTGTGAAGACATTTTATTATCACATTGCACATCACATCATTGATACATTTTCCAGTTTCTGCATTTACACAGCACATGGGCAATTTACGGACATGGGAATGTGATTATAGGAATGAATGGCATTTTTGTGGAATTTATCGGGGTATAAACTTGGAAAAGTCGCGGGAATACTGGACAGTATTCCCGCGACTTTTCCAAGTTTATATCCCCGATAAATTCAACAAAAAGGCGATTCATTCCTTACAATTCCAGCATTTGAAATAAATTCATCAAGAAAATGTGTTTATTTTCCGCTTTCTTAAGAATTATTTTAACTGCCCTTTATCATAAATAGACCATTTTATGATTATTGGATTGGTCGTTGATACAGTTTCGAGTTTCTGCATTTACACAGCACATGGGCATGTACGGACATGGCGATG
Organism: Conchocele bisecta; assembly: GCA_029237695.1. Taxonomy (NCBI): domain Eukaryota; kingdom Metazoa; phylum Mollusca; class Bivalvia; order Lucinida; family Thyasiridae; genus Conchocele; species Conchocele bisecta. The sequence continues at coordinate 66,112,474 of CM055266.1, forward strand.
TGATAACACAGTTATATCACGTACATCCGTATGTACGATCCATAATCCACTCGCTAAAGCTAGCGGATTATCTCCTCGTACATGCGGACGAACCGTGATCTAACTGTGGCTTAACACAGCAGATATATAATGGACGCGTACATGCTCGGGCTGGCGTGCATACTGGTCCACTGTAACCGGTGTATTTACGGAAAACAGCACACGACAATACTACCGTCAACATAAGTTGATAATATGCGTCCATTCTGGCCACAGTCGTCTTTTCGCGTCTTATGGCGAAAAAAATGATTCCGAGTGAATACACGTCGTGCAAATTGTGATTGATCCGCTGTAACCGTTTCAAGGTGTATGCTCACGTGGTACTAACAACAACAACAACACATACTGAAACTTCCAGAATCCATCTGATTCAAAGTACGTATTGTTTGATATTGTCCTTATTACGTAACGGATTTTGATGAAATATGGCGCATCAAACGCGTCTTGTTAAGCTGCATGTGGTGGTCTCTGTATTTTCGCCCAAACTTCTGTCGTTTTTGCGAAGAATCTATTTCCGTGTCTACCGACACAGAAATCGATTCTTCGCAAGAACGACATAAGTCTGTACCGAACTTCATGGACCACCAAATCTAGCAAAGTATACTTTCAGAGAGAAATTGTCTAATTAAGAATTATTATGTTTTATTATACTGAATGTAGTACATTATCACAGCCAAAATGGCTGTGATAATGTAATAAATTCAGTATAATAATTCTGCATACTTTTAATCATCAAATATATGCAGTTGTTAGTTCTATATGAAATAATGCATTTCGGGGAAAATAAATGATTACTCACCCAAAGTATACTTTGCAAAGATAAGTATACTTTGCAATGTTGATGAAATCGGCTACATGTTTGTACCTTGGGGCATGGCAGCAGACGACAATCTTATTCGTTTGCCGCAGTTTGAGAGGTTCGTTTGCCGCAGTTCGAAAGTACTCCCCCCTCCCCCGATGGTACTGACCTGAGCTGGCATAACTCTTGGTCCGTTGTATACGTTTCAGGAAGGTGTCGCAGTTGGCGTCGACGGGCGGGCTGTTGTTAAGCACGGGCTCCTGGTCGGCGTTGAATGAGACCCACTGGGTACAGGAGCGCCTCGCCGGGGGCACCAACAACGTCACCGCCATTGTGCTGAAATGGACGCGAGAAGCACGTCGTTGGTACACGTTGAATGTGTACAGCCTTATTCACGCTCAAGCCGAAAACAGTATTATTTACCACTATTCAAAATGTAACTATGGCTGTGACTGGAATGAATGCTTGTATATATACCCTGCTACATGAGTCCGTTGATCAGGAGCTACACTGATCACAAATCGCAATAAACCCCATTTCGCCAGTCACAGCAACATCGAGACTTGTCTAAAGTGCCAGAGGATCTGATAAACTTACACCATTACCCCACGTATTGATTGACATTATTATACATTTTATATGAGACGTAAATTTCCACACTGATATGAGGGGCGATAACCGTGTTTCCTTAAAATATTAACGGACATTACTATTTATTCTCTGTATTTATTTTTGCTGTGAAATGATCATACTTTATAATCTGTCGAAAATATTATTTTTTTCTGGTGACGCATTTAATTAGTATATATAATTAAAAGGTATTATGCCTCATTTGCATATGAAAATAACTATTTTTCTCTGTGGAGATTTTCAACTAGATGCGAAAATAGTCATTTTCGTCTGCTCACTGTAATGACATCTCCAATTTGATACGACATGATTTATTAAACTCCTCAGCAATGAATGCACATCGACAGAGGCTAGGTGCATAATTGTGCGCGACTTGTTTCATTAATATAGGAAGGCCTCGTCCAGTATTCCCGCGACTTTTCCAAGTTTATATCCCCGATAAATTCCACAAACAGGCCATTTATTCCTTATAATTCTAGCATTTGAAATAAATTCATCAAGAAAATGTGTTTATTTTCCGTTTTCTTAAGAATTATTTTAACTGCGCCTCACGGTTACGGAAAGTAGTTCGCGTGGGAGTTTACTGGGATATAAATGCTGGACAGAGACTTGCTACGGGCCAATCGAATGTTAGGGAATTGTGTAAATATTTTTGTGCTGGAATTATAAATCTTATATCAAACGGAAACTCGTTTGAGATCCTTTATTTATATTTGAAGCAAACGAAACTTTGGAAATTAAATTTATCGAAAGATTATTCGTTCCATGTTCATGCGCATACACGTCTGCCAGTTTTTCTTACCGGAAGTGAATATCTATATCATTTTATCTCAGCTATTGAAGAGCTCGTCACGTTAAATAACTAACAGCTTACAACGAACTGGAATACACGTTGCCTCCTTCATTTAAATGTAATGCACATATTTCCACTGTATGGCAGCAGAGTATTTTGTTGTGCTCGAATGCCCGGGTTTGGAAGGTCATCGAGCCAATTCCTACCCTTAAATATAAGATAAAACAACTGGCATATACTTACTTGATTATGTTGACATCTGGGGCAACGGCTATCTGTTTATTACAAATCATATTTCCGACTCGGTCTACCTAATATTCAGTCATATCTGGCTTTATTCAATAACCAGTGTTAAGGTAACACACTAAATCAGTAAAGTATGTTGTCTTTACACTAATGCACTAACTGTCGTCCTTGTTCAGTGAAATATTCCCCCTCTAACAAGGATAATTTGCAAACCAGGGCCCGGTTGTTCAAAACATCAGTTAGCTTAACGGACTGTTAAACCCTTAACTGAATGGTTAAAATCTCTGTTAAAACAGAGATTTTAACCATTCAGTTAAGGATTTAACAGTCCGTTAAGCTAACGGATGTTTTGAGCAACCGGGCCCAGTTCAGTAAATCTATACTAAATCAAATTAATGTTCAGTTACTTTTCACGTCCATATAATTCCTTTTACTGTCTCGCGTTCTTTTGTTGTCATTTAATATATGTCTATCTCATTGAACGAACCATAACGCAGCCACGTGACAAAAATGGAACTTATATTATAAGTGACTGGAGATATTGAGTACATATATTTGGAACCAGTGGAGACCCAGATCAGCCTGAGCATCCGCGTAGTCTGATCAGGATCTGCACCGTTCGTCATGCAGTCAGTGAAACAGTTGTCAGTGTAACAAACAGTGTTGATCCTCACCAGGATTACAAAGTGTTCTAGGAGAGAGTCTGGCCACAGATGCCATAAAGCACGTGTCTCCGATAGCATAAAAATGTTTTGAACTGTGCACACTTATGTGGGACACGCCATGTGATTATGTACCAACATGTGCGATTTTTCATGAAATATATTTACATACAATGTGATATTTTCTGTATATGACGTCGAAAGATGACGAACTTTTCATAGCAAATGCGGAATAGATAGTATATATATATTTCATGAAAAATCGGTACAAAATCGCATGGCGTGTCTCATATCTCATGATTAGCGATGCGCAAAATCCTGCATACGGAATAAATAACTGTGAACTTAATTACTTAATTGACTAATTTAAATAATGAACGGTGTAGAACATGATCCAACGATGTAAATGCATACGGACGGGTCTGGAGATGTAATGGCCATGGATGAACATGACGCATTTTCTTATGGCTTAAACTGTATTAATGATTGGTATAAAAATACACACAATAGCCCAGCTCATTTCGTATGAATGGATAACATAAATATTGCATTTTACGAATTGAAAGGCAATTTGAGCTGAACAATCGGGGCTTCCTGTATCGTCCCAGAGTTGTATTACACCCAACGTCGACTGAATGCATTCAAAAAACTATTATAATATAAACTGGTCGATTAAATGTCAAACTAATTTACAGTGTGGCCGTTCCTGTTTGAATAACGCTTGCAACAGAGATTGTGTCTTCTACAAGGGGCATTCGTCGACTGAATGCATTCATAAAACTACATGTATTATAATAGAAACTGGTCGATTACATGTCAAACTAATCTACAGTGTGGCCGTTCCTGTTTGAATGATGCTTGCAACAGAGATTGTCTTCTACAAGGGGCATTCGTTTAATGTTGACACAATCTGTATGTCGTCGGTAAATATCATCAACATCACATTCCTGTAACAGACACCAGGGGCCCGTTTCACTAAGCTTCGTACGACCAAAATGTTCGTAAGTGCAAAATGATGTTAGTCTGTAAATTTCACATTAACAATGTCTTCTTGTAAACAATTATTGGATTTACATTTATTGATCATAGGCTGCATATGCATGCAGCCTATGCTCAATAAGTGTAAATCCATCAATTGAAATTTCCAGACGATCCTAAATTTGGACAGAAGTTTAGTGAAAGGGGCCCCAGGACGTTTCAATCGATTACAGACTGTACTGTACGCAAATTCGTAGTCATATACATGTATGTTATAATAGGGGTAGTGGATAAAGGGGTGATGGGGCGCCTGTCATAGGTTAAAGCTGTTATTGGCATTTTATTTCTTTGTTAACTGTTAGTTTTGACAAAAGATTTATTATTAACTATCATTTGCACGCTGTTATCACTATATATAATAAAACATGTTAACTTTTTATGCCACCGGGTTTCGAAGAAACGGGTGACATATAGTGTTTGGACCGTCCGTCTGTCCGTCCGTCCGTCCGTCACACATTTCGGTTAACCACTTTGTCACAGTTTCTCAAATATGCTGCAGGTGGCATCCGCGTTCGACAGACGCAGTTCTTTTTTTTTTCTGTTACAGAGCTGCAGATAAGTTGTGTATGTAAACAGTAGTATACCCGTATATTTCAGATTCAACGCGAATTTTACTTTTACAAGTGTAGTATTGATTTTATTATAGGAATGAATGGCCTTTTTGTGGAATTTATCGGGGTATAAACTTGGAAAAGTCGCGGGAATACTGGACGAAGGCCGGAAGGCCTCGTCCAGTATTCCCGCGACTTTTCCAAGTTTATATCCCCGATAAATTCCACAAAAAGGCAATTCATTCCTTATAATTCCATAATTTGAAATAAATTCATCAAGAAAATGTGTTTATTTTCCGTTTTCTTAAGAATTATTTTAACTGCGCCTCACGGTTATGGAAAGTAGTTCGGCGTGGGAGTTTACTGGGATATAAATTTTGGACAGAGACTTGCTACGGGCCAATCAAATGTTAGGGAATTGTGTAAATATTTTTGTGCTGGAATTATTCCTTATTAAAAAGGAAACAACCATATAAAAATTAAATAAATTTAAAAATTCACTTATTTGAACTGCAAAAAAGCTTTAACTTTATTACAGTATTTTCACTATTCAATTTGAAAATCAATGCGTATTTTCACATTGCTGTGAGTATTTATAACTCCCAATCAATGCGTATTCTGCTAAATTAAGTGCGTAAAACAGGTCAATACTCACCTTATCTGGAGCGCGGTATATGTGGCTGTGACTGGAGAAATGGGGCTTATGGCAGTTCTTACTCACGCTCGGAGTTAGCCACTTTCTCCCAATGATCATTTCATTTGTGCATTCAAAATAAACACTTAATTAAAAGCCACTTACTTCGTGTCTGTGATGTTTGTCGGCTGTTTGACAGTGTGCTCAGCATTATTTGACAACGGCATTGAAAAGAACGGCGTCATTCGGCTCTCGTTCTTAGCAGGCGTCGTGTCGTTTGACAGGACGTCTTCAGTTTCATCCGTTCCCCTGACAACCGCGGTGTCTCCGTCTGGGAGTGGCCAGATATCGCTCCAGCATTGCCTATCTTGACACTTCTCCAACATATGACAAGAGCTGATGCTGTGCATTGTGCGTCGTAATGGCGAACAGGTTTTCACGGTTTCGTCCCCTTGGACTGTGTTGGCGACGGACTTGTCGCCAACTCTACACAGCGTCTGTATACGGCTTTCTCGGGAGTCGCCGTCCGTCGTGTCGTTAAGAGTGTTTGCTGTGTCGTCTGCGATGGTTTTGTTGGAATATGTTGTTGCGTGCGTGGCTGCAGATACAACAAGAGTTGTCAGAATACAACGAAGCTCGTCTGTTGGCAGCCGTCACTCAAACTTGGCACAGTTGCATAAAAACATGAATATTATATAACTTGACCTTGGGTTAAGGGGCGTGCGGTGGACCTTGACATTGGGGTCAATGATGCAAGGTGGGTCTGGGTTTGCTATAGCATAATATAGCATATTAAGATGAATGCATGTATGAAATATCAATGCGCTCCCTGAAAACAGAAGTAAAACAAAATTTAACCCAACGTTAAGTTTATGTGCGCACTAAGTTGGTGATTTTCTACAGCATGATAGCTATTGACATGAGGAATGCATGTATGCATGTGCTAAGTTTGTGACCTTGACCTTGATGAAAAGGGGTGGGGGTGTGGGTCATGGATTTGCTGTAGCACAATAGAGGATCATCAGATGAATGTATGTATGAAATATCAAAGCGTTCCCTGTAAAGAAACAGAAGTTACACAACATTTACCCTGACGTTAAGTTTATGAACATGCTAAGTTGGTGACCTTGACCTTGGGGTAAGGATTGTGTGGTGGGTTGTGGATTTACTACATCATGATAGAGGGTCATCTGAGGAATGCAAGTATGCAATATCAAGGCGTTCCATGAAAGGAAACAGGGTTTATAAGACAATTACCCAAACGTTAAGTTTATGAATGTGCTAAGTTTGTGACCTTGACCTTGTGGTAAGAGGTGGGCGGTGGGTCATCGATTTGCGATAGCACGATATGATACAATCAGATGAATGCATGTATGAAATATCAAGGTGTTCCATGAAAGGAAACAGATGTTATAAGACATTTACCCCAACGTTAAGTTTATGAATATGCTAAGTTTGTGACCTTGACCTTGGGGTAAGGGATGGGTCATGGATTTGCTATACCACAATAGAGTATCATCAGATGAATGCATGTATGAAATATCAAGGCGTTCCATAAAAGTAAACAGATGTTATAAGACATTTACCCCAACGTTAAGTTTATGAATGTGCTAAGTTTGTGACCTTGACCTTGGGGAAAGGGGTGGGAGGTGCGTCATGTATTTGCTATAGTACGATAGAGTATCATCAGATAAATGTATGTATGAACTATGAAGGTTTTCACTGTAAATAAACAGAAGTTACACAACATTTAACCCAACGTTAAGTTTACGAACATGCTAGGTCTGTGACCTTGGCCTTGGGGTAAAGGTTGGATGGTGGGTCGTGGATTTGCTACAACATGATAGAGGGTCACCTGAGGAATGCATGTATGAAATATCAAGGTGTTCCATGAAAGGAAACATATGTTATAAGACATTTACCCCAACGTTAAGTTTATGAATGTGCTAAGTTTGTGTCCTTGACCTTGGGGTAAGGGTTGGGTGGTGGGTCATGGATTTGATACAGCATGATAGAGGGTCATCTGAGGAATGCATGTATGAAATATCAAGGCGTTCCATGAAAGGAAACAGATGTTATAATAAATTTACCCAACGTTAAGTTTATGAATGTGTTAAGTTTGTGTCCTTGACCTTGGGGTAAGGGTTGGGTGGTGGGTCATGGATTTGCTACCGCATGATAGAGGGTCATCTGAGGAATGCATGTATGAAATAACAAGGTGATCCATGAAAGGAAACAGAAGTTATAAGACATTTACCCCCAACGTTAAGTTTATGAATGTGCTAAGTTTGTGACCTTGACCTTGTGGTAAGGGTTGGGTGGTGGGTCATGGATTTGCTACAGCATGATAGAGGGTCATCTGAGGAATGTATGCATGAAATAACAAGGTGATCCATGAAAGGAAACAGAAGTTATAAGACATTTACCCCAACGTTAAGTTTATGACGTTTTTAGGTCATGAGTTTCACAGTGGTTTGCATCACTGGCTCATGATAGTGTGCCCTTATGATGGATGTAAGCATAATGGTATAGAAGATACGAGCTGAAACAAAAACTTTAACCAATGAAACTAACTACAGTCGAACCTCCCCGAACTGCCACCTCTCTACAACAACACCCTCTCTATAACAGCAGTTATTTAATATCCCAAATGGATGATTTCCTCTGTATCTAACCCTTAGACTGCTGAGCACGAAAATGGTCGCCTTTTGCCTTCTTTTTCAATAAAAAACATGTTTTGACAGCATTTTAAAATCCTTTCCATGGAAACGATTCTAAAATGTTGCCAAAGCATTTTTTGATGAAAATATCGAAGAAAACAAATAAACAGCGGACGACACAATTTAATTCAGCATTGACCTCCTACAACAGCCACCTCTCTACAACAGCCAGTTTTGCGTCTTCCCATGGGTGACTGTTGTAGAGAGGTTGCACTGTATGTAAATATTGTAATTGTAGATGAAGGTCACATGGAGGTCATATGTTTCATAGTGGTTTGCGGTGCACTTCATTGGCTCATAATAGTGTGCAAGTATGGTGGCTGTATGCATAATAGTGTTGAAAATACAAGGTCAAACAAATCTTTAACCAAGGGAAATATCTATGTAAATAGTGAACTTGTATATCAATGTCACACCAAGGTCATTTGATTCACAGTGGGTCAGTGGGTTGCGGTGCTGGCTCTTGATATTGTGCAACTATGGTGGCTGTATGACGACTACTATTGAACATAAAATCTCAATCAAACATTTTAACGGACGGACGGACTGGGACGGACTGACATGGATGGACGGACAAGGGTATCACTAAATTCCCCATCCACTAGTGTGGTGGGGCATACACATAGAATCAATATACATGTACTATAGAGACGGGCGATTTTTCAAGAAATATTTACAAAATTTACCATATATTTCCGTCAGAGCAAATGCGTACACAGGGCTCCAGATAAGGAATTAGTAATTGAGTATTTTCACTCCATCATATCTGAAGCAATTGGATATTTCAATATTTTAATTGGGTAAAATAAAATCGCACTACTGTTTACACATTAACAGGCAGCAATTATTGAATAGTTTGCTTCGAAATGAAAACATGTCTTGGCATTTCATTAGAATTGTCTCCTTGGAAATACCAAGATGTATTTTCATGGAAACTTAGAAAAATATGCTATATTTGTGGTCTGTTTATTGTTTTCTATAGCATGATAAAGGTACCACAATTTTTTTTATTGCTTTTTGATACTCGCTACTTCTGATTTCAATTGTTTTTTTTTTGCAATTTTAATTGGATATTTATGCAAATACGCAGCTTATCTGCCCGGTACATGTTTGCACAAACCTACCTCGCAGTCGATTTGGGTCACAAACACGTACTCCGCTGCCGAAGCTGAATTCTGCTTGTTTGTGACTTTTCTTCTCTCTTATTTCCGACTTTTTCTCTTCTATTCGTTTTGAACGTTCCAGTATTTTCATTGCTTCCTGTTTCTTTCTCTCTTGCTTCTTTAGATTGTGCTTCTTGTCTCTTTCTACCTTTTGTCGCTTCTTTTCCGAGAACACCTCTACGAAGGTGCGCATATAGTCTTCTGACGACGAGTGGGCGTGGTCCGCATGATAGGTAGGCGTGGCCAGTGACGACTTGATGCCGATTTGACACTCGCTATGTCGGTATGGAGAGGCGCGGCTGTTGACGTAAGAACTGTGGCTGAAAGTGAATTTGTTGCATACAATGTGATGTTTCAGTGTAATAATATATACTTTATTTATTGATTTATTATTAATTGGCTCTAGTACCTTGTTTAACGAAGATCACACAGTTGGCCACAGTTGGCCAGCGCCAGTCTTTTGCTCGGTCTCACCCACACATCAGTTCCCACTCAAAACAATCAACTTTTCATGTGTAGAACATGCAAATAATAGTATAAAGTGTTTGCCACAGACATAGAGAATAGTAGGTTAGTGCCGTGCATGGGTAAAAATATATGGTAAGGCTCAGGAAACGGGATGGGTCAGGCTCTGCCGAGCACATCCCGTTTCCGTGTCGCGCCAGATATTTGTTCCCATTTACGGCACTAACATACTAGTATAAGTTAGATCACGGTTCGTCCGCATGTACGAGGAGATAATCCGCGAGCTTTAGTGGGCGGATTATCGCTCGTACATGCAGACAAACGTGATCTAACCTATTTATCACATCCTCATGCACATACCTTACACATGAGCTGTGTTAATACAGAAACAACACCCGGAAATGTATCAAATATGTGATAATTCTATTTGTATCATAGCCCAAAGACCTTCAGCATTATACACGCACCTGCTATAATTTCCAATACCAAGTTGTTGTTCTGTGTATCTAAAGGGGTGGAGCTTAGAATGTGGTGTAACTAAAGGGGTGGAGCCTAATTTAATGAAATGCCGTGCAATAATTGCCGTGCGTGTATCTGAAACGTATGACTGACTGTATGTTGAAGAAATATTCCAAAATGCAATGTGCATGTATCATCGAAATTGGTCAAGGGAAACTATTAGAAATTATCGCAAATTGAAAACGAGTACAAACGGGCGGAAATGTATTGTAGTAGACCTACTTTCAGATGATACCCCGAGGTGAAAGCTGGAATAAAATTTAAATGGTCATAGGAAGAAGGGGACGGGGGGGGGAGGGGTAACTCCCTCTCGGAGTTAGCCACTTTATCCCAATGATCATTTCATTTGTGCATTCAACACTTAATTAAAAGCCACTTACTTCGTGTCTGTGATGCTTGTCGGCTGCTTGGACTCTGTTGATTCAATCTCGTCTTCTTTCGCTGTGACCAGTTCGGCGTTCCCATCTGTCGAACTAACGACCTGGTTTCCGGTAAGTGGAGTCATAGATTCTATTGACTTTGATGTAAACGCCTGTTTGACAGTGTGCTCAGTGTTATTTGACAAAGGCATTGGAGAGAACGGTGTGATTCTGCTCTTGTTTTTAGCAGGCGTCGTGTCGTTTGACAGGACGTCTTCCGTTTCATCCGTTCGCCTGACAACCGCGGTGTCTCCGTCTGGGAGCGGCCAGATATCGCTCCAGCAGCTTCTAACTTGACACTTCTCTAGCATATGACACGAGCTGATGCTGTGCATTGTGGGTCGTTCTGGCGAACAGGTTTTCATGGTTTCGTCGCCTTGGACTGTGTTGGCGACGGACATGTCGCCAACTCTACACATCGTCTGTATTCGGCTTTTTCGGGAGTCGCCGTCCGTCGTGTCGTTAAGAGTGATTGCTGTGTCGTCTGCGATGGTTTTGTGGGAATATGTTGTTGCGTGCGTGGCTGCAGATACAAAGAACCGTCGATGTATATGCTGTGTGTGTTCGTTTAATTTTGCACCACTTTTGGATCGTTTTGGAATGAACTGAACAGAACATTTCTCTCAGTTTAAATAAATTTACAAACCACAGTTATTTTAAAATATATGCAATTTGTACAGCTATAGGAACGTGATACACTGAAACCTCTTTAAACCGGACACCCTGGGAGGCCCCAAGGGTGTCCGGCTTAAAGAGGTTTCAATCAGACATTTGATCATTTTGAGCCATAGTTGTGTGCTATGCGATCACGAACAGAGATACATTACCAAGAAATTTATCAAAAATAAGATCAGAGATGCTTTATTGGTGTCCGGTTTAGAGAGGTTCCACTGTATTAATATGCGGTGTTCGAGTTGGTGGTTTAGCATACTTCAAACTTGAATCTAGTACGATAAATTATCTGCAGCTGAACAATAAAATAAATAAATACATGCAGCATGTTGGTGGCATCACCGGTAAATGACACGGATTATGTATAGTAAAATGGTAGAAAGTCATGTTATGTTTATAAACCAGCAACACATGAAATTTACCATGAAAACTCAAAATCGACACTAAGTGCCTTTATTGTGCCTTTAATGGCCGTTTTGTGGTTTTCATTGCATTGTTTTCTGACTTTGCTGGTTTCTAAACAAACTTAGAGAACATTTAGCCATTTTACCATTCCTGCTACACGTCAGGGGCGGATCTGGAGGGGTAGGGGTGGGGGGGGGTCGGGATTGCACCCCCACCCCCCCCCCACCCCCCCCCCACCCCCACTGAGGGACAAACCAGACAAATCGTGATTCCTATAAGGAGGGACCCCTACCGTTAATTTACGCCGTCACATTCGCCCGACCACCACCCTTGCAAGGGTGTTTCAGGGATCAAATGGCGAACAGTGCAGATCCTGATCAGACTATGCGGTTGCGCAGGCTGATCTGAATCTACACTGGTCGCAAAACCCATAAGCCCCATTTCTCCAATCACAGCCACATATTTGTCTGACATGGTTCTTATGCATAATAAAATCAGAACGAGAAAATGTGTTCATAGAACACGGATGCCCCATTGCAAAATTCCAAAAAATACAAGCTGAAAAAACCTTAAGTAAGGGAAGTAACTATGTAAATATGGCAAGTGTACGTCAATGTCACATAGAGGTCATGAGTTTCACAGTGGTTTGCGGTAAACATCACTGGCTCATGATAGTGTGCCCTTATGATGTATGTATGCCTAATAGTATAGAGAAGATACGAGCTGAAACAAACACTTTAACCAACGAAAATAACTATGTAAATATTGTAATTGTAGATGAAGGTCACATGGAGGTCATGTGTTTCATAGTGGTTTGCGGTGCACTTCATTGGCTCATAATAGTGTGCAAGTATGGTGGCTGTATGCATAATAGTGTTGAAAATACAAGGTCAAACAAATCTTTAACCAAGGGAAATATCTACGTAAATAGTAAACTTGTAGGTCAATGTCACACAAAGGTCATTTGATTCACAGTGGGTCAGTGGGTTGCGGTGCACAACGCTGGCTCTTGACATTGTGCAACTATGGTGGCTGTATGACGACTACTATTGAACATAAAATCTCAATAAAAAATTTTAATGGACGGACGGACTGGGACGGACGGACGGACGGACGGACTGACACGGATGGACGGACAATGGTATCACTAAATGCCCCATTCACTAGTGTGGTGGGACGTACACAGAGAAAGCAATATACATGTACTATAGAGACGAGCGATTTTTCAAGAAATATTTACAAAATTTATCATATATTTCCGTAAATGACATCATCAAAGCAAATGCGTACACAGGGCTCCAGATCAGGAATTAGTAATTGAGTATTTTCACTCCATCACATCTGAAACAATTGGGCATTTCAATATTTTAATTGGGTAACATAAAATCACACTACTGTTTACACATTAACAGGCAGCAATTATTGAATAGTTTGCTTCGAAATGAAAACATGTCTTGGCATTTCATTAGAAGTGTCTCCTTGGAGACAATTCTAATGAAATACCAAGATGAGTTTTCATGGAAAATAAAAAACATATGCTATATTTGTGGTCTGTTTATAGCATGATAAAGGTACCACAATTTTTGTATTGCTTTTTGATACTCACTACTTCTGATTTCAATTGGGTTTTTGGCAATTTTAATTGGGTATTTACGCAAATACGCAGCTTATCTGAAGCTCTGCTACATGTTTGCACAAACTTACCTCGCAGTCGATTGGAAGCTGCTTGTTTGCGACTTTTCTTCTCTCTTATTTCCGACCTTTTCTCTTCTATTCGTTTTGAACGTTCCAGCATTTTCATTGCTTCCTCTTTCTTTCTCTCCTGCTTCTTTAGATTTTGCGTCTCGTCTCTTTCTACCTTTTGTCGCTTCTTTTCCGAGATCAGCTCTACGAAGGTGCGCATATAGTCTTCTGACGACCAGTGGGCGTGGTCCGCATTACAGACGTACGTGCTGGTAGGCGAGGCCAGTGACGACTTGATGCCGATTTGACACTCGCTATGTCGGTATGGAGAGGCGCGGCTGTTGACGTACGTGCTGTGGTTGAAAGTGAATTTGTTGCATAAAATGTGATGTTTCAGTGTAATAATACATAATTTATATTGATTGATTTATTATTAATTGACTGTAGGACCTTGTTAACGAAGGTCACACAGTTGGCCAGCGCCAGTCGTTTGATCAGTCTCACCCACACATCAGTTCCCACTAAAATAAATCAACCTTCATGTGTAGAACATGCAAATAATATTATAAAGTGTTTGCCACAGACATAGAGAATAGTAGGTTAGTGCCGTGAATGGGTAAACATATATGGCAAGGCTCAGGAAATGGGATGGGCGAGGCTCTGCCACCAATATAACCCCAACCACCGCACATATTCATACGCAGTGATTAGACGGACGGACGGACGGACGGGCGGGCGGGCGGGCGGGCGGACGGACGGACGGACGGACGGACGGACGGACGGACCGGACGGACCGGACGGACGACCGGACGCACGGACGGACGGACGGAAGCAGGCAGGCCAGCCAGACAGCCAAACAGCCAGACAGCCAAACAGCCAGACAGCCAAACAGCCAAACAGCCAGACAGACAGACAGACAGACAGACAGACAGACAGACAGTTGATCGGTCTCACCCACACATCAGTTCCCACTCAAAACAATCAACCTTCATGTGTAGAACATGCAAATAATATTATAAAATATCTGGCAAGGCTCAGGAAACGGGATGGGCGAGGCTCTGCCGAGCACATCCCGTTTCCATGTCGCGCCAGATATTTTTTCCCATTCACGGCACTAACCTACTATTCTCTATATCCATTCCTTGATTGATTCCGAAATACCCGATGAGACTGCATTTGCAATCCCTGTGATAGTTCATTAGCGGAATGGGAGACCATCAACATTAAATGAGACACGCCATGTGATTTTGAACCTTCGGACATCTGCGTAATTTCATGAAATACGTTTACAAAATTTACAATATTTTTCATAAATGGCGTCAACAGTTGACAAAATGCGGTATATGCGGAATTATTTTGTGTCTCATTTGTGCTATTTCCCGTCGCGTAATGTCACCACCCACTTACCGTCGTAGTAGTACATTTTGTGACTTTTCCTGTTCTACTACTTTCTCTGCACACGTGTCACAGTAATATAGAGGCTGCTTCACAAACCCAGGATTGAAGTCCCGGCACTGCAAATAACAAGGTGAATATGTATAAGTTATTGTTCACCTATTGGATTTTTAAGGAATTAAATGCGAGGGAGCGCTAGCGACCGCAGAATTTAGTTCCTGAAAAATCTAATATGTGAACAATCACATGAAATCCTTGTTATGGCGTGTTTTAACCCATTTCATAAATGTGCTATGACACACGTGTAATAACACCTGGAGCGAATTTGATTGGCTGGCCGCCTCACTCTAATTACGTATTCGTATTATGCGCCAACGTTATGTCAAATGAATCAAATAGAGAGTTCCAAATGACATTCGTAATGGCGCGATTAAAATTACTGTAATTCTCTGACTGAGCTCCCATTCGGTAGTATGAAGTCTTTACAAAGAACAGGAACCTGTTATATGGCATATTTATAATAATTTTGTTGTTAGAATTAAAACATTTTTTTCTCCGTGGATATTTTAAAATATATGCGAAACTAGTCAATGGCGTCTGCTCACTGAAACGTATTGGCTATCTCCAAGTTTGAGATCCTCTATTTTTGTATAATAATATGGAACACGCTATGCGATTTTGTACCTGCGGACATCTGCGATACTTTATTAAATATATTTACAGAAAATGGGATATTTTCCGTAAATGACTTCAGAAGTTGATACAAATTTCAGAGTGCATGCATATACAAATGTATATAATTCCGCATGTACTCTGAAAATCTGTGTTGGTAATTTATCTCACGTGATACTGTCTGTTTGTGATCACATAGCACATAACTATGTCTCAGAATGATCAAATGCCTGATTTACAGTGAAACGTATCAAAAACCGGACACACTGGGTTTAGAGAAACGATTAACTCACCGATAGCGGTTTGATACTTCGTACTTTCAGCTAAAGAAAATCGCTGGTAGCGGTTTTGGTGTGTCGTACTTGCATCTAAAGTAACTCATCGATAGAAGTTTTGGTGTATCGTACTTGCAGCTAATGTAACTCACGGATATAGGTTTTGGTGTGTCATACTTGCAGCTAATGTAACTCACCGATAGAGGTTTTGGTTTGTCTTAATTGCAGCTAATGTAACTCACCGAAAGAGGTTTTGGTGTGTCTTACTTGCAGCTAATGTAACTCACCAATAGAGGTTTCGGTGTGTCGTACTTGCAGATAATGTAACTCACCGATATAGGTTTTGGTGTGTCTTACTTGTAGCTAATGTAACTCACCGATAGAGGTTTTGGTGTGTCGTACTTGCAGCTAATGTAACTCACCGATATAGGTTTTGGTGTGTCTTACTTGCAGCTAATGTATCTCACCGATAGAGGTTTTGGTGTGTCGTACTTGCAGCTAATGTAACTCACCGATATAGGTTTTGGTGTGTCGTACTTGCAGCTAATGTAACTCACCAATAGAGATTTTCGTGTGTCATACTTGCAGCTAATGTAACTCACCGATGGAGGTTTTGGTGTGTCGTACTTGCAGCTAATGTAACTCACCGATATAGGCTTTGGTGTGTTGTACTTGCAGCTAATGTAGCTCCCATATAGAGGTTTTGGTGAGTCGAACTTGCAGCTAATGTAACTCAACGATAGAGGTTTTGCTGTGTCGTACTTTCAGCTAATATAACTCTCAGATAGAGGTTTTGGTGTGTCTTAATTTCAGCTAATGTAACTCAACGATAGAGGTTTTGGTGTGTCTTAATTGCAAATAATGTAACTCACCGATAGAGGCGTTGGTGAGTCTTACTTACAGCTAATGTGACTCACCGAAAGAGGTTTGTGTATGTCGTACTTGCAGCTAATGTAACCCACATATAGAGGTTTTGGTGTGTCTTCTTTGCAGCTAATGTAACTCACCGATAGAGGTTTTGGTGTGTCATACTTGCAGCTAATGTAGCTCACCGATAGAGGTTTTGGTGTGTCGTACTTGCAGCTAATGTAACTCAATGATAGAGGCTTTGGTGTCTCGTACTTGCAGCTAATATAGCTCATCGATATAGGTTTTGGTGTGTCGTACTTGCAGCTAATGTAACTCACCGATAGAGGCTTTGGTGTGTTGTACTTGCAAGCTAATGCTCGCTCCCTGATCCCAGAGAATGTAATAAGTCGTAATGCAGCTAATGTAATTTTTATTAACTGATAGTTTTGGTATTTTGTTTTGTTTTTTATATTTGCAGAAGCTCATGTAACTCACCCGATAGAGGTTTTGCGTTGTGAGTCCCTTACTTGTAGCTAAAAGCAACTCACAGATAGAGTTTGTGTATGTCGTACTTGCAGCTATGTAACTCACTGATAGAGGTTTTGTGTGTCATACGTGCAGCTGATGTAACTCACGATAGAGCCGTTTGGTGAGTCTATACTTGTTCTAAATGTAAACTCACATATATAGGCTTTTGGTGGGTGGCTTACTTGCAGGTAATGTAACTCACCGAAAGAGGTTTGTGTATGTCGTACTTGCAGATAATGTAACTCACCGATATAGGTGTTGGTGTGTCTTACTGCAGCTAATGTAATCACCGAAAGTTTGTGTAATGTCTACTTGCAGCAATGTAACTCACCGTATAGGTTTGGTATGTCTTATTTGCAGCTAATAACTGACCGATAGAGGTTTTGGGGTGCTACTTGCAGCTAATGTAACTCACCGATATAGGTGGTGTCATACTTGCAGCTAATGTAACTCACCGATAGAGGTTTTGGTGTTTTGTCATACTGCACTAATAACTCACTGATGGAGGTTTTTGGTGCTGTCGTAACTTGCAGCTAATACTCACCGATAGATTTTGGTGTGTCGTACTTACAGCTAATGTAACACCGATGCTTTGGTGTGTTTACTTGCAGCTAATGTATCTCGAACTTGCAGTAATGTAAGATAGTTTTTGGTGTGTCTTGCAGCTTACTGAGTTTTGGTGTGCACTTCAGTAAGCCACCGATAGAGGTTGGTGTGTCTTAAGTGTGATAGTTTTTTCGTCGTATTGCACTGCAAAGCTTATTGTAACTCACCTGATGAGTGTGTGTCGAAACTTGCAGCTAATGTAACTCACAGATAGAGGTTTTTGGTGTAATGTCATAATTGCAGCTAATGTAAGCTCAGTAATAACGATAGAGGTTTTGGTGTGATCGAACTTGCAGCTAATGTAACTCAACGATAGAGGTTTTGCTGTGTCGTACTTGCAGCTAATATAACTCCCAGATAGAGGTTTTGGTGTGTCGTACTTGCGGCTAATGTAACTGACTGATAGAGGTTTTGGTGAGTCTTACTGACAGCTAATGTAACTCACCGATAGAGGTTTTGGTGTGTCGTACTTGCAGCTAATGTAACTCACCGATAGAGGTGTCTCCTCTATCGGTGAGTCGTACTTCCAGCTAATGTAACTCACCGATAGAGGTTTTGATGTATCTTACTTGCAGCTAATGTAACTCACCGATAGAGGTTTTGGTGTGTCTTAATTGCAGCTAATTAACTCACCGATAGAGGTTTTGGTGTGTCGTACTTGCAGCTAATGTAACTCCCAGATAGAGGTTTTGGTGTGTCTTAATTTCAGCTAATGTAACTCACCGATAGAGGTCTTTGTGTGTCTTACTTGCAGATAATGTAACTCACAGATAGAGGCGTTGGTGTGTATTAATTGAAGCTAATGTAACTCACCGAAAGATGTTTGTGTATTTCGTACTTGCAGCTAATGTAACTCACCGATAGAGGTTTTGGTATGTCGTAATGCAGCTAATGTAATTTACTGATAGAGGTTTTGGTTTGTTATATTTGCAGCTAATGTAACTCACCGATAGAGGCGTTGGTGAGTCTTACTTGTAGCTAAAGTAACTCACAGATAGAGGTTTGTGTATGTCGTACTTGCAGCTAATGTAACTCACTGATAGAGGTTTTGGTGTGTCATACGTGCAGCTGATGTAACTCACCGATAGAGGCGTTGGTGAGTCTTACTTGTTGCTAATGTAACTCACATATATAGGCTTTGGTGTGTCTTACTTGCAGGTAATGTAACTCACCGAAAGAGGTTTGTGTATGTCGTACTTGCAGATAATGTAACTCACCGATATAGGTGTTGGTGTGTCTTACTTGCAGCTAATGTAATTCACCGAAAGAAGTTTGTGTATGTCGTACTTGCAGCTAATGTAACTCACCGATATAGGTTTTGGTATGTCTTATTTGCAGCTAATGTAACTGACCGATAGAGGTTTTGGTGTGTCGTACTTGCAGCTAATGTAACTCACCGATAGAGGTTTTGGTGTGTCATACTTGCAGCTAATGTAACTCACCGATAGAGGTTTTGGTGTGTCATACTTGCAGCTAATGTAAACTCACTGATGGAGTTTTGGTGTTGTCGTACTTGCAGCTAATGTTACTACACCGATATAGGTTTTGTATGTCTTATTTGCAGCTAATGTAACTGACCGATTAGAGTTTTGGTGTGTCGTACTTGCAGCTAATGTAACTCACCGATAGAGGTTTTGGTGTGTCATACTTGCAGCTAATGTAACTCACCGATAGAGGTTTTGGTGTTTGTGTCATACTTGCAGCTAATGTAACTCACTGATGGAGGTTTTGGTGTGTCGTACTTGCAGCTAATGTTACTCACCGATATAGATTTTGGTGTGTCGTACTTACAGCTAATGTAACTCACCGATAGAGGCTTTGGTGTGTTGTACTTGCAGCTAATGTAGCTCCCAGATAGAGGTTTTGGTGAGTCGAACTTGCAGCTAATGTAACTCACCGATAGAGGTTTTGGTGTATCGTGCTTGCAGCTAATGTAACTCACCGATAGAGGTTTTGGTGTGTCTTACTTGCAGCTAATGCAACTCACCGATAGAGGCGTTGGTGTGTCTTAATTGCAGCTAATGTAACTCACCGATAGAGTTTTTGCTGTGTCGTACTTGCAGCTAATGTAACTCCCAAATAGAGGTTTTGGTGTGTCTTACTTGCAGATAATGTAACTCACCGATAGAGGCGTTGGTGAGTCTTACTTGCAGCTAATGTGACTCACCGAAAGAGATTTGTGTATGTCGTACTTGCAGCTAATGTAACTCACAGATAGAGGTTTTGGTGTGTCTTATTTGCAGCTAATGTAACTAACCGATAGAGGTTTTGGTGTGTCCTACTAGCAGCTAATGTAGCTCACCGATAGAGGTTTTGGTGTGTCATACTTGCAGCTAATGTAACTCACCGATATAGGTTTTGGTGTGTCGTAGTTGCAGCTAATGTAGCTCACCGATAGAGGTTTTGGTGTGTCATACTTGCAGCTAATGTAACTCACCGATAGAGGTTTTGGTGTGTCGTAGTTGCAGCTAATGTAACTCACCGATAGAGGTTTTGGTGTTTTGGTGAGTCTTAATGGCAGCTAATGTATCTCACCGATAGAGATTTTGGTGCGTCGTACTTGCAGCTAATGTAACTCACCGATAGAGGTTTCGGTGAGTCGTACTTGCAGCTAATGTAACTGACCGATAGAGGTTTTGATGTATCTTACTTGCAGCTAATGTAACTGACCGATAGAGGTTTTGGTGTGTCGTACTTGCAGCTAATGTAACTCCGAGATAGAGGTTTTGGTGTGTCTTAATTTCAGATAATGTAACTCACCGATAGAGGTATTGGTGTGTCTTACTTGCAGATAATGTAACTCACCGATAGGGGCGTTGGTGTGTATTAATTTAAGCTAATGTAACTCACCGAAAGATGTTTGTGTATTTCGTACTTGCAGCTAATGTAACTCACCGATAGAGGTTTTGGTATGTCGTACTTGCAGCTAATCTAATTTACTGATAGAGGATTTGGTATGTCGTACTTGCAGCTAATGTAACTCACTGATATATGTTTTGGTGTGTCATACGTGCAGCTGATGTAACTCACCGATAGAGGCGTTGGTGAGTCTTACTTGTTGCTAATGTAACTCACATATATAGGCTTTGGTGTGTCTTACTTGCAGGTAATGTAACTCACCGAAAGAGGTTTGTGTATGTCGTACTTGCAGATAATGTAACTCACCGATATAGGTGTTGGTGTGTCTTACTTGCAGCTAATGTAATTCACCGAAAGAGGTTTGAGTATGTCGTACTTGCAGCTAATGTAACTCACCGATATAGGTTTTGTTGCGTCTTATTTGCAGCTAATGTAACCAACCGATAGAGGTTTTGGTGTGTCGTACTTGCAGCTAATGTAACTCACCGATAGAGGTTTTGGTGTGTCATACCTGCAGCTAATGTAACTCACCGATAGAGGTTTTGTTGTTTTGTACTTGCAGCTAATGTAATTCACCGATAGAGGTTTTGGTTTGTCATACTTGCAGCTAATGTAACTCACCGATAGAGGTTTTGGTGTGTCGTACTTGCAGCTAATGTAACTCACCGATAGAGGTTTTAGTCAGTCTTACTTGCAGCTAATGTAACTCACCGATAGAGGTTTTGGTGTGTCGTATTTGCAGCTAATGTAACTAACCGATAGAGGTTTTGGTGAGTCGTACTTGCAGCTAATGTAACTCACCAATAGAGGTTTTGGTGTGTCATACTTGCAGCTAATGTAACTCACCGATAGAGGTTTTGGTGTGTCTTACTTGCAGCTAATGCAACTCGCCGACAGAGGCATTGGTGTGTCTTAATTGCAGCTAATGTAACACACCGATAGAGGTTTTGGTGTGTCGTACTTGCAGCTAATGTAACTCCCAGATACAGGTTTTGGTGTGTCTTAATGTCAGCTAATGTAACTCACCGATAGAGGTTTTGTTGTGTTGTACTTGCAGCTAATGTAGCTCCCAGATAGAGGTTTTGGTGCGTCGTACTTGAAGCTAATGTAACTCACCAATAGAGGTTTTGGTGTATCGTACTTGCAGCTAATGTAACTCACCAATAGAGGTTTTGGTGTGTCTTACTTGCAGCTAATGTAACTCACAGATAGAGGCTTTGGTATGTCTTACTTGCAGCTGATGTAACTCACCGATAGCGGTTTTGGTGTACCGTATTTGCAGGTAATGTAACTCACCGATATAGATTTTGGTTTATCGTACTTGCAGCTAATGTAACTCACCGATAGAGGTTTTGTTGTGTCTTACTTGCAGCTAATGTAACTCACCGATAGAGATTTTGGTGAGATTTACTTGCAGCTAATGTAACTCCCAGATAGAGGTTTTGGTGTGTCTTAATTTCAGCTAATGTAACTCACCGATAGAGGTTTTGGAGTGTCTTACTTGCAGATAATGTAACTCACCGATAGAGGCGTTGGTGTGTTTTAATTGCAGCTATTTTAACTCACCGAAAGAGGTTTGTGTATGTCGTACTTGCAGCTAATGTAACTCACCGATAGAAGTTTTGGTCAGTCTTACTTGCAGCTAATGTAACTCACCGATAATAGGTTTTGGTATGTCGTACTTGTAGCTAATGTAACTTACTGATATAGGTTTTGGTGTGTCATATTTGCAGCTAATGTAACTCACCGATAGAGGCGTTGGTGAGTCTTACTTGTAGCTAATGTAACTCACAGATAGAGGCTTTGGTATGTCTTACTTGCAGCTAATGTAACTCACCGATAGAGCTTTTGGTGTGTCGTACTTGCAGCTAATGTAACTCACCGATAGAGGTTTTAGTCAGTCTTACTTGCAGCTAATGTAACTCACCGATAGAGGTTTTGGTGTGTCGTATTTGCAGCTAATGTAACTAACCGATAGAGGTTTCGGTGAGTCGTACTTGCAGCTAAATGTAACTCACCGATAGAGGTTTTGGTGTATCGTACTTGCAGCTAATGTAACTCACAGATAGAGGCTTTGGTATGTCTTACTTGCAGCTAATGTAACCCACCGATATAGGTTTTGGTGTACCGTACTTGCAGGTAATGTAACTCACCGATATAGATTTTGGTTTATCGTACTTGCAGCTAATGTAACTCACTGATAGAGGTCTTGGTGAGTCGTACTTGCAGCTAATGTAACTCACCGATAACGGTTTTGGTGTGTCGTACTTGCAGCTAATGTAACTCACCGAAAAGAGGCTTCGGTGTGTTGTACTTGCAACTAATGTAACTCACTGATAGAGGTCTTGGTGAGTCGTACTTGCAACTAATGTAACTCACTGATTGAGGTCTTGGTGAGTCGTACTTGCAGCTAATGTAACTCATCGATAAAGGTTTTGGTGTGTCGTACTTGCAGCTAATGTAACACTCACCGATAGAGGCTTTGGTGTGTTGTACTTGCAACTAATGTAACTCACTGATAGAGGTATTGGTGAGTCGTACTTGCAGCTAATGCAACTCACAGATAGAGGTCTTGGTGAGTCGTACTTGCAGCTAATGCAACTCACATATAGAGGTTTTGGTGAGTCGTACATGCAGCTAATGTAACTCACCGATAGAGGTTTTGTTGTGTCGTACTTGCAGCTGATTTAACTCACTGATAGAGGTTTTGGTGTGTCATACTTGCAGCTAATGTAGTTCACCGATAGAGGCGTTGGTGTGTCTTAATTGCAGCTAATGTAACTCACCGAAAGAGGTTTGTGTATGTCGTACTTGCAGCTAATGTAACTCACTGATAGAGGTTTTGGTGAGTCTTACATGCAGCTAATGTAACTCACCAATAGAGGTTTGGTGAGTCTCACTTCCAGTTAATGTAACTCACCGATAGAGGTTTTGGTGTGTCGTACTTGCAGCTAATGTAACTCACCGATAGAGGTTTTGGTGTATCGTACTTGCAGCTAATGTAACTCACCAATAGAGGTTTTGGTGTGTCTTACTTGCAGCTAATGCAACTCACCGACAGAGGCGTTGGTGTATCTTAATTGCAGCTAATGTAACTCAACGATAGAGGTTTTGGTGTGTCGTACTTGCAGCTAATGTAACTCCCATATAGAGGTTTTGGTGTGTCTTAATTTCAGCTAATGTAACTCACCGATAGAGGTTTTGGTGTGTCTTACTTGCTGATAATGTAACTCACCGATAGAGGCGTTGGTGTATCTTGATTGCAGCTAATTTAACTCGCCGAAAGAGGTTTGTGTATGTCGCACTTGCAGCTAATGTAACTCACCGATAGAAGTTTTGGTGAGGCTTACTTGCAGCTAATGTAACTCACCGATATAGGTTTTGGTATGTCGTACTTGTAGCTAATGTAACTTACTGATAGAGGTTTTGGTGTGTCATATTTGCAGCTAATGTAACTCACCGATGGAGGCGTTGGTGAGTCTTACTTGTAGCTAATGTAACTCACAGATAGAGGCTTTGGTATTTCTTACTTGCAGCTGATGTAACTCACCGATAGCGGTTTTGGTGTACCGTATTTGCAGGTAATGTAACTCACCGATATAGATTTTGGTTTATCGTACTTGCAGCTAATGTAACTCACCGATAGAGGCTTTGGTGTGTTGTACTTGCAACTAATGCAACTCACAGATAGAGGTCTTGGTGAGTCGTACTTGCAGCTAATGCAACTCACATATAGAGGTTTTGGTGAGTCGTACATGCAGCTAATGTAACTCACCGATAGAGGTTTTGTTGTGTCGTACTTGCAGCTGATGTAACTCACTGATAGAGGTTTTGGTGTGTCATACTTGCAGCTAATGTAGCTCACCGATAGAGGCGTTGGTGTGTCTTAATTGCAGCTAATGTAACTCACCGAAAGAGGTTTGTGTATGTCGTACTTGCAGCTAATGTAACTCACCGATAGAGGTTTTGGTGAGTCTTACATGCAGCTAATGTAACTCACCGATAGAGGTTTTGGTGAGTCTCACTTCCAGCTAATGTAACTCACCGATAGAGGTTTTGTTGTGTCGTACTTGAAGCTGATGTAACTCACTGATAGAGGTTTTGGTGTGTCATACTTGCAGCTAATGTAGCTCACCGATAGAGGCGTTTGTGTGTCTTAATTGCAGCTAATGTAACTCACCGAAAGAGGTTTGTGTATGTCGTACTTGCAGCTAATGTAACTCACCGATAGAGGTTTTGGTGAGTCTTACATGCAGCTAATGTAACTCACCGATAGAGGTTTTGGTATGTCGTACTTGCAGTTAATGTAACTCACCGAAAGAGGTTTGTGTATGTCATACTTGCAGCTAATGTAACTAACTCACCGATAGAGGTTTTGGTGTGTCATAATTGCAGCTAATGTAACTCACCGATAGAGGTTTTGGTGTGTCATACTTGCAGCTAATGTAACTAACCGATAGTTGTTTTGGTGTGTCGTAATTGCAGCTAATGTAACTCATCGATATAGATTTTGATTTGTCGTACTTGCAGCTAACGTAACTCACCGATAGATGTTTTGGTGAATCTTACTTGCGGCTAATGTAACTCAACAATACATGTTTTGGTGTGTCGTAATTGCAGCTAATGTAACTCACCGATAGAGGTTTTGGTGTGACATACTTGCAGCTAATGTAACTAACCGATAGCGGTTTTGGTGTGTCGTACTTGCAGCTAATGTAATTCATCGATATAGGTTTTGGTGTGTCGTACTTGCAGCTAATGTAACTCATCGATATAGGTTTTGGTGTGTCGTACTTGCAGCTAATGTAACTCACCGATAGAGGTTTCGGTGAATCTTACTTGCAGCTAATGTAACTCACCGATAGAGGTTTTGGTGTGTCGTACTTGCAGCTAATGTAACTCACAGATGGAAGTGTTGGTGTGTCGTACTTACAGCTAATGTAACTCACAGATAGAGGTTTTGGTGTGTAGTACTTGCAGCTAATGTAACCCACAGATAGTTTTTGGTTTTGGCATGTTGTCGTTCTTGCAGGCTAATGTAAACTCACCGTTAGAGGTTTTGGTGTGTCCGTACTTGAGCTAATGTAACTCACGGATAGTTTTGGTGTGTCGTACTTGCAGCTAATGTAACTACATATAGAGGTTAGGTGTGGTTGAACTTCAGCTAATGAAACTCACCAGATATTTTTGAGGCTTGTGGTGTAAGTTTCGAACTTGCAGCTAATTGTAAACTCACCGAATAAGAGGAATTTGTGTGTCCGCGGTGGATTTCGTCCTCTCTGGACAGCTAATGTGTCGTTCTCCCACCCCAACCTCGTCCAGGCTGGGTCGGAAATTGATGGGGCTCGGTGGCGGGTTTTCGGGACTAGTGCAGCCCCTAACCATCTCGCTATCCATGTCAACAGATTTCCCGCCATCATCGGACTGGTGGAACGTTAACGAATATCTCGCCTTGAAATCGCACTGCTAAAGAAACATACAACAACACGTGAACAACAGGGGCCCGTTTCACTAAACTTCGTACAACTAGGATGTTATTAAGTGCAAATTTAGGATCGTCTGGAAATTTCAATTGATGTATTTACATTTATTGAGTCTATGCTCAACACATATACATCCAATAATTGTTACAAGAAAACATTGCTGATGTGAAATTTACAGACTATCATAAGTTTGCACTTACGAACATTTTAGTCGTGCGAAATCTATTGAAACGATTAACTCACCGATAACGGCTTGATACTTCGTACTTTCAGCTAATAAAAATCGCTGGTAGCGGTTTTGGTGTGTCTTACTTGCAGCTAATGTGACTCACCGATAGAGGCATTGGTGTGTCTTAATTGCAGCTAATATAACTCACCGAAACAGTTTTGGTGTGTCTTACTTGCAGCTAATGTAACTCACCGATAAACGTTTTGGTGTGTCTTACTTGCAGCTAATGTAACTCACCGATAGAGGTTTTGGTGAATCTTACTTGCAGCTAATGTAACTCACCGATAGAGGTTTTTGTGTGTCGTACTTGTAGCTAATGTATCTCACCAACAGAGGTTTCGGTGTGTCGTACTTGCAGCTAATGTAACTCCCAGATAGAGGTTTTGGTGTGTCTTAATTTCAGCTAATGTAACTCACCGATAGAGGTTTTAGTGTGTCTTACTTGCAGATAATGTAACTCACCGATACATGTTTTGGTGTGTCGTAATTGCAGCTAATGTAACTCACCGATAGAGGTTTTGGTGTGACATACTTGCAGCTAATGTAACTAACCGATAGCGGTTTTGGTGTGTCGTACTTGCAGCTAATGTAATTCATCGATATAGGTTTTGGTGTGTCGTACTTGCAGCTAATGTAACTCATCGATATAGGTTTTGTTGTGTCGTACTTGCAGCTAATGTAACTCACCGATAGAGGTCTTGGTGAATCTTAATTGCAGCTAATGTAACTCACAGATAGAGGTTTTTGTGTGTCGTACTTGTAGCTAATGTATCTCACCGACAGAGGTTTCGGTGTGTCGTACTTGCAGCTAATGTAACTCCCAGATAGAGGTCTTGGTGTGTCTTAATTTCAGCTAATGTAACTCACCGATAGAGGTTTTGGTGTGTCTTACTTGCAGATAATGTAACTCACCGATAGAGGCGTCGGTGTGTCTTAATTGCAGCTAATGTAACTCACCGATAGAGGTTTTGGTGTGTCGTACTTGCAGCTAATGTAACTCCCAGATAGAGATTTTGGTGTGTCTTAATTTCAGCTAATGTAACTTATCGATAGAGGTTTTGGTGTGTCTTACTTGCAGATAATGTACCTCACCGATAGAGGCGTTGGTGTGTCTTAATTACAGCTAATGCAACTCACCGAAAGAGGTTTGTGTATGTCGTACTTACAGCTAATGTAACTCACCGATAGAGGTTTTGGTGAGTCTTACTTGCAGCTAATGTAACTCACCGATAGAGGTTTTGGTATGTCGTACTTCCAGCTAATGTAACTTACTGATGGAGGTTTTGGTCTGTCATATTTGCAGCTAATGTAACTCACCGATAGAGACGTTGGTGAGTCTTACTTGTAGCCAATGTAACTCACAGAAAGAGGGCTTTGGGTGTCTTATTGCGGTAATGTAATCACCGTTAGAGGTTTTGGTGTGTTCTTACCTGCAGCTAATTGTAATCACCGATAGAGGTTTTGGTGTGTTCGTACTTGAGCTAATGTAATCAAGATGGGGTGTTGGTGTGTCTTACTTGCAGCTAATGTAACTCACGTAGAGGTTTTGGTGTGTTCTTTGTACTTGCGCTAATGTAACTCACTTGGGAAGATTTTTGGAATGTTGGTTGGTGTTCGTACTTGCAGCTCGTAACTCACAGATAGTGGTTTTGGTTTTGGTGTCGTACTTGCAGTAATTGTAATCAACCGATAGAGGGTTTTGGTGTGTCGTTACTGCAGCTAATGTAACTCACCGGATAGAGGTTTTGGTTTGTCGTACTTGCAGCTAATTGTTAACTCACATATAGAGGTTTTGGTTGTGTTGTACTTGCAGCTAATTGTAATCACAGATGGGAGTGGATTTGTGTCGTACATGAAGCTAATGTAATCTCACGATAGGGTTTTTGGTGTGTCGTACTTGCAGCTAATGTAACTCACGGATAGAGGTTTTGGTTTGTCGTACTTGCAGCTAATGTAACTCACATATAGAGGTTTTGGTGTGTTGTACTTGCAGCTAATGTAACTCACAGATATAGGCTTTGGTGTGTCGAACTTGCAGCTAATGTAACTCACCGATAGAGGAATTTGTGTGTCAGCGGTGGATTTCGTCCTCTCTGGACAGCTAATGTGTCGTTCTCCCACCACAACCTCGTCCAGGCTGGGTCGGAAATTGATGGGGCACGGTGGCGGGTTTTCGGGGCTAGTGCAGCCCCTAACCATCTCGTTATCCATCTCAACAGATTTCCCGCCATCATCGGACTGGTGGAACGTTAACGAATATCTCGCCTTGCAATCGCACTGCTAAAGAAACATACAACAACACGTGAACAACAGGGGCCCGTTTCACTAAACTTCGTACAACTAGGATGTTATTAAGTGCAAATTTAGGATCGTCTGGAAATTTCAATTGATGTATTTACATTTATTGAGTCTATGCTCAACACATATACATCCAATAATTGTTACAAGAAAAAATTGCTAATGTGAAATTTACATACTATCATAAGTTTGCACTTACGAACATTTTAGTCGTGCGAAGTCTATTGAAACGATTAACTCACCGATAGCGGTTTGATACTTCGTACTTTCAGCTAATCAAAATCGCTGGTAGCGGTTTTAGTGCGTCTTACTTGCAGCTAATGTGACTCACCGATAGAGGCATTGGTGTGTCTTAATTGCAGCTAATATATCTCACCGAAACAGTTTTGGTGTGTCTTACTTGCAGCTAATGTAACTCACCGATAAACGTTTTGGTGTGTCTTACTTGCAGCTAATGTAACACACCGATAGAGGTTTTGGTGTGCCGTACTTGCAGGTAATGTAACTCACCGATATAGCTTTTGGTTTATCGTACTTGCAGCTAATGTAACTCACCGATAGAGGTGGTTTCGTTGTGTCTTACTTACAGCTAATGTAACTCACCGATAAAGGTTTTGGTGTGTCGAACTTGCAGCTAATGTAACTCACCGATAGAGGCTTTGGTGTGTTGTACTTGCAACTAATGTAACTCACTGATAGAGGTCGTGGTG
Organism: Conchocele bisecta; assembly: GCA_029237695.1. Classification (NCBI taxonomy): domain Eukaryota; kingdom Metazoa; phylum Mollusca; class Bivalvia; order Lucinida; family Thyasiridae; genus Conchocele; species Conchocele bisecta. Next base: position 66,141,816 of record CM055266.1, read on the forward strand.
AGTCGTACTTGCAGCTAATGTAACTCACAGATAGAGGTTTTGGTGAGTCGTACATGCAGATAATGTAACTCACCGATAGAGGTTTTGGTGTATCGTACTTGCAGCTGATGTAACTCACTGACAGAGGTTTTGGTGTGTCATACTTGCAGCTAATGTAACTCACCGATAGAGGCGTTGGTGTGTCTTAATTGCAGCTGATGTAACTCACCGAAAGAGGTTTGTGTATGTCGTACTTGCAGCTAATGTAACTCACCGATAGAGGTTTTGGTGAGTCTTACATGCAGCTAATGTAACTCACCGATAGAGTTTTTGGTATGTCGTACTTGCAGTTAATGTAACTCACTGATAGAGGTTTTGGTGTGTCATACTTGCAGCTAATGTAACTCACCGATAGAGGCGTTGGTGAGTCTTACTTGTAGCTAATGTAACTCACAGATAGAGGCTTTGGTGTGTCTTACTTGCAGCTAATGTAACTCACCGAAAGGGGTTTGTGTATGTCGTACTTGCAGCTAATGTAACTCACCGATATAGGTTTTGGTGTGTCTTACTTGCATCTAATGTAACTAATCGATAGAGGTTTTGGTGTGTCGTACTTGCAGCTAATGTAACTCACCAATAGATGTTTTGGTGTGTCATACTTGCAGCTAATGTAACTCACCGATACATGTTTTGGTGTGTCGTAATTGCAGCTAATGTAACTCACCGATAGAGGTTTTGGTGTGACATACTTGCAGCTAATGTAACTAACCAATAGCGGTTTTGGTGTGTCGCACTTGCAGCTAATGTAATTCATCAATATAGGTTTTGGTGTGTCGTACTTGCAGCTAATATAACTCACCGATAGAGGTTTTGGTGAATCATACTTGCAGCTAATGTAACTCACCGATAGAGGTTTTTGTGTGTTGTACTTGTAGCTAATGTAACTCACCGATAGAGGTTTTGGTGTGTCGTACTTGTAGCTAATGTAACTCAACGATAAAGGTTTTGGTGTGTCTTACTTGCAGATAATGTAACTCACCGATAGAGGCGTTGGTGTGTCTTAATTGCAGCTAATGTAACTCACCGATAGAGGTTTTGGTGTGTCGTACTTGCAGCTAATGTAACTCACCGATAAAGGTTTTGGTGTGTCGTACTTGCAGCTAATGTACCTCACCGATAGCGGTTTTGGTGTGTCGTACTTGCAGCTAATGTAACTCATCGATATAGGTTTTGGTGTGTCGTACTTGCAGCTAATGTAGCTCACCGATAGAGGTTTTGGTGAATCTTACTTGCAGCTAATGTAACTCACCGATAGAGGTTTTTGTGTGTCGTACTTGTAGCTAATGTAACTCACCGAATAGAGGTTTGGGTGTGTCGTACTTGCAGCTAATGTAACTCCCAGATAGTGGTTTTGGTGTGTCTTAATTTCAGCTCATGTAACTCACCGATAAAGGTTTTGGTGTGTCTTACTTGCAGATAATGTAACTCACCGATAGAGGCGTGTGTGTTTTTCTATTGACTATGTACTTCACGAAAATAGAGTCTTGTGTGAATCTTAATTGCAGCTAATGTAACTCACCGATAGAGGTCTTGGTGTGTCGTACTTGCAGCTAATGTAACGCACCAATAGATGTTTTGGTTTATCGTACTTGCAGTTAATGTAACTCACAGATAGAGGCTTTGGTGTGTCGAACTTGCAGCTAATGTAACTCACCGATAAAGGTTTTGGTGTGTCGTACTTGCAGCTAATGTAACTCACCGATAGAGGCTTTGGTGTGTTGTACTTGCAACTAATGTAACTCGCTGATAGAGGTCTTGGTGTGTCGTACTTGCAGCTAATGTAACTCACCGATAGAGGTTTTTGTGAGTCGTACATGCAGCTAATGTAACTCACCGATAGAGGTTTCGGTGTGTCGTACTTGCAGTTGATGTAACTCACTGATAGAGGTTTTGGTGTGTCTTAATTGCAGCTAATGTAACTCACCGAAAGAGGTTTGTGTATGTCGTACTTGCATGTAACTCGCTGATAGAGGTTTTGGTGTGTCTTAATTGCAGCTGATGTAACTCACCGAAAGAGGTTTGTGTATGTCGTACTTGCAGCTAATGTAACTCACTGATAGAGGTTTTGGTGGGTCTTACATGCAGCTAATGTAACTCACCGATAGAGGTTTTGGTATGTCGTACTTGCAGCTAATGTAACTCACTGATAGAGGTTTTGGTTTGTTATACTTGCAGCTAATGTAACTCACCGATAGAGGCGTTGGTGAGTTTTACTTGTAGCTATTGTAACTCACAGATAGAGGCTTTGGTGTGTCTTACTTGTAGCTAATGTAACTCATCGAAAGATGTTTGTGTATGTCGTCCTTGCATCTAATGTAACTCACCGATACAGGTTTTGGTGTCTCATACTTGCAGCTAATGTAACTCACCGATAGAGTCTTTGGTGTGTCTTACTTGCAGCTAATGTAACTCGCCGATAGAGGCATTGGTGTGTCTTAATTGCAGCTAATATAACTCACCGAAAGATTTATGGTGTGTCTTACTTGCAGCTAATGTAACTCACTGATAAATGTTTTGGTGTGTCTTACTTGCAGCTAATGTAACTCACCGATAGAGGTTTAGGTGTATCGTACTTGCAGCTAATGTAACTGTAACTGACGGATCGAGGTTTTGGTGTGTCGTACTTGGAGCTAATGTAGCTCACCGATAGAGGTTTCGGTGTGTCGTACTTGCAGCTAATGCAACTCACCGATAGAGGTTTTGGTGTGTCGTACTTGCAGCTAATGTAACTCACCGATAGAGGTTTTGGTGTGTCGTACTTGCAACTAATGTAACTCACGGATAGAGGTTTTGGTGTGTCGTACTTGCAGCTAATGTAACTCACATATAGAGGTTTTGGTGTGTTGTACTTGCAGCTGATGTAACTCACAGATAGAGGCTTTGGTGTGTCGAACTTGCAGCTAATGTAACTCACCGATAGAGGCATTTGTGTGTCCGCGGTGGATTTCGTCCTCTCTGGACAGCTAATGTGTCGTTCTCCCACCACACCCTCGTCCAGGCTGGGTCGGATATTGATGGGGCTCGGTGGCGGGTTTTCGGGGCTAGTGCAGCCCCTAACCATCTCGTTATCCATGTCAACAGATTTCCCGCCATCATCGGACTGGTAGAACGTTAACGAATATCTCGCCTTGCAATCGCACTGCTAAAGAAACATACAACAACACGTGAACAACAGGGGCCCGCTTCACTAAACTTCGTACAACTAGGATGTTATTAAGTGCAAATTTAGGATCGTCTGGAAATTTCAATTGATGTATTTACATTTGTTGAGTCTATGCTCAACACATATACATCCAATAATTGTTACAAGAAAACATTGCTAATGTGAAATTTACAGACTATCATAAGTTTGCACTTACGAACATTTTAGTCGTGCGAAGTTTATTGAAACGATTAACTGACCGATTGCGGTTTGATACTTCGTACTTTCAGCTAATCAAAATCGCTGGTAGCGGTTTTGGTGTGTTTTACTTGCAGCTAATGTAACTCACCGATAAATGTTTTGGTGTGTCTTAATTGCAGCTAATGTAACTCACCGATAGAGGTTTTAGTGTGTCGTACTTTCAGCTAATGTAACTCACTGATAGAGGTCTTGGTGTGTCGTACTTGCAGCTAATGTAACGCACCGATAGATGTTTTGGTTTATCGTACTTGCAGCTAATGTAACTCACCGATAGAGTCTTTGGTGTGTCTTACTTGCAGCTAATGTAACTCGCCGATAGAGGCATTGGTGTGTCTTAATTGCAGCTAATATAACTCACCGAAAGATTTATGGTGTGTCTTACTTGCAGCTAATGTAACTCACTGATAAATGTTTTGGTGTGTCTTACTTGCAGCTAATGTAACTCACCGATAGAGGTTTAGGTGTATCGTACTTGCAGCTAATGTAACTGACGGATCGAGGTTTTGGTGTGTCGTACTTGGAGCTAATGTAGCTCACCGATAGAGGTTTCGGTGTGTCGTACTTGCAGCTAATGCAACTCACCGATAGAGGTTTTGGTGTGTCGTACTTGCAGCTAATGTAACTCACCGATAGAGGTTTTGGTGTGTCGTACTTGCAACTAATGTAACTCACGGATAGAGGTTTTGGTGTGTCGTACTTGCAGCTAATGTAACTCACATATAGAGGTTTTGGTGTGTTGTACTTGCAGCTGATGTAACTCACAGATAGAGGCTTTGGTGTGTCGAACTTGCAGCTAATGTAACTCACCGATAGAGGCATTTGTGTGTCCGCGGTGGATTTCGTCCTCTCTGGACAGCTAATGTGTCGTTCTCCCACCACATCCTCGTCCAGGCTGGGTCGGATATTGATGGGGCTCGGTGGCGGGTTTTCGGGGCTAGTGCAGCCCCTAACCATCTCGTTATCCATGTCAACAGATTTCCCGCCATCATCGGACTGGTAGAACGTTAACGAATATCTCGCCTTGCAATCGCACTGCTAAAGAAACATACAACAACACGTGAACAACAGGGGCCCCGCGTTCACTAAACTTCGTACAACTAGGATGTTATTAAGTGAAAATTTAGGATCGTCTGGAAATTTCAATTGATGTATTTACATTTGTTGAGTCTATGCTCAACACATATACATCCAATAATTGTTACAAGAAAACATTGCTAATGTGAAATTTTACAGACTATCATAAGTTTGCACTTACGAACATTTTAGTCGTGCGAAGTTTATTGAAACGATTAACTGACCGATTGCGGTTTGATACTTCGTACTTTCAGCTAATCAAAATCGCTGGTAGCGGTTTTGGTGTGTTTTACTTGCAGCTAATGTAACTCACCGAAAAATGTTTTGGTGTGTCTTAATTGCAGCTAATGTAACTCACCGATAGAGGTTTTAGTGTGTCGTACTTTCAGCTAATGTAACTCACTGATAGAGGTCTTGGTGTGTCGTACTTGCAGCTAATGTAACGCACCGATAGATGTTTTGGTTTATCGTACTTGCAGCTAATGTAACTCACAGATAGAGGCTTTGGTGTGTCGAACTTGCAGCTAATGTAACTCACCGATAAATGTTTTGGTGTGTCGTACTTGCAGCTAATGTAACTCACCGATAGAGGCTTTGGTGTGTTGTACTTGCAACTAATGTAACTCACTGATAGAGGCCTTGGTGTGTCGTACTTGCAGCTAATGTAACTCACCGATAGAGGTTTTTGTGAGTCGTACATGCAGCTAATGTAACTCACCGATAGAGGTTTCGGTGTGTCGTACTTGCAGTTGATGTAACTCACTGATAGAGGTTTTGGTGTGTCTTAATTGCAGCTAATGTAACTCACCGAAAGAGGTTTGTGTATGTCGTACTTGCATGTAACTCGCTTATAGAGGTTTTGGTGTGTCTTAATTGCAGCTGATGTAACTCACCGAAAGAGGTTTGTGTATGTCGTACTTGCAACTAATGTAACTCACCGATAGAGGTTTTGGTGGGTCTTACATGCAGCTAATGTAACTCACCGATAGAGGTTTTGGTATGTCGTACTTGCAGCTAATGTAACTCACTGATAGAGGTTTTGGTGTGTTATACTTGCAGCTAATGTAACTCACCGATAGAGGCGTTGGTGAGTTTTACTTGTAGCTATTGTAACTCACAGATAGAGGCTTTGGTGTGTCTTACTTGTAGCTAATGTAACTCATCGAAAGATGTTTGTGTATGTCGTGCTTGCAACTAATGTAACTCACCGATACAGGTTTTGGTGTCTCATACTTGCAGCTAATGTAACTCACCGATAGAGGCTTTGGTGTGTCTTACTTGCAGCTAATGTAACTCGCCGATAGAGGCATTGATGTGTCTTAATTGCAGCTAATATAACTCACCGAAAGATTTATGGTGTGTCTTACTTGCAGCTAATGTAACTCACTGATAAATGTTTTGGTGTGTCTTACTTGCAGCTAATGTAACTCACCGATAGAGGTTTTGGTGTGTCGTACTTTCAGCTAATGTAACTCACCGATATAGGTTTTGGTGTGTCGTACTTGCAGCTAATGTAACTCACCGATAGAGGTTTAGGTGTATCGTACTTGCAGCTAATGTAACTGACGGATAGAGGTTTTGGTGTGTCGTACTTGGAGCTAATGAAGCTCACCGATAGAGGTTTCTGTGTGTCGTACTTGCAGCTAATGCAACTCAGCGATAGAGGTTTTGGTGTGTCGAACTTGCAGCTAATGTAACTCCCAGATAGAGATTTTGGTGTGTCTTATTTTCAGCTAATGTAACTCACCGATAGAGGTTTTGGTGTGTCTTACTTTCAGATAATGTACCTCACCGATAGAGGCGTTGGTGTGTCTTAATTGCAGCTAATGTAACTCACCGAAAGAGGTTTGTGTATGTCGTACTTGCTGCTAATGTAACTCACCGATAGAGGTTTTGGTGAGTCTTACTTGCAGCTAATGTAACTCACCGATAGAGGATTTGGAATGTCGTACTTGCAGCTAATGTAACTTACTGATGGAGGTTTTGCTGTGTCATACTTGCAGCTAATGTAACTCACGATATAGGCATTGGTGAGTCTTACTCGTAGCCAATGTAACTCACAGATAGAGGCTTTGGAATGTCGTACTTGCAGCTAATGTAACTCACCGATAGAGGTTTTGGTGTGTCGTACTTGCAGTTAATGTAACTCACCGATATAGCTTTTGGTTTATCGTACTTGCAGCTAATGTAACTCACCAATAGAGGTTTTGTTGTGTCTTACTTGCAGCTAATGTAACTCATCGATAGAGGTTTTGGTAAGACTTACTTGCAGCTAATGTAACGCACCGATAGATGTTTTGGTTTGTCGTACTTGCAGCTAATGTAACTCACAGATAGAGGCTTTGGTGTGTCGAACTTGCAGCTAATGTAACTCACAGATAATGGTTTTGGTGTGTCGTACTTGCAGCTAATGTAACTCACCGATAGAGGCTTTGGTGTGTTGTACTTGCAACTAATGTAACTCACTGATAGAGGTTTTTGTGAGTCGTACATGCAGCTAATGTAACTCACCGATAGAGGTGTCGGTGTGTCGTACTTGCAGTTGATGTAACTCACTGATAGAGGTCTTGGTGTGTCTTAATTGCAGCTAATGTAACTCACCGAAAGAGGTTTGTGTATGTCGTACTTGCAGCTAATGTAACTCACCGATAGAGGTTTTGGTGAGTCTTACATGCAGCTAATGTAACTCACCGATAGAGGTTTTGGTATGTCGTACTTGCAGCTAATGTAACTCACTGATAGAGGTTTTGGTTTGTCATACTTGCAGCTTATGTAACTCACCGATAGAGGCGTTGGTGAGTCTTACTTGTAGCTATTGTAACTCACAGATAGAGGCTTTGGTGTGTGTTACTTGCAGCTAATGTAACTCATCGAAAGAGGTTTGTGTATGTCGTGCTTGCAGCTAATGTAACTCACCGATATAGGTTTTGGTGTCTCATACTTGCAGCTAATGTAACTCACCGATAGAGGCTTTGGTGTGTCTTACTTGCAGCTAATGTAACTCACTGATAGAGGTTTTGGTGTGTCTTACATGCAGCTAATGTAGCTCCCAGATAGAGGTTTTGGCGAGTCTTACTTGCAGCTAATGTAACTCACTGATAGCGGTTTTGGTGTGTCTTACATGCAGCTAATGTAGCTCCCAGATATAGGTTTTGGTGGAGTCTTACTTGCAGCTAATGTAACTCACTGATAGAGGCGTTGGTGAGTCTTACTTGTAGCTAATGTAACTCACAGATAGAGGCTTTGGCGTGTCATACTTGCAGCTAATGTAACTCACAGATAGAGGCTTTGGTGTGTCTTACTTGTAGCTAATGTAACTCACAGATAGAGGCTTTGGCGTGTCTTACTTGCAGCTAATGTAACTCACAGATAGAGGCTTTGGTGTGTCTTACTTGCAGCTAATGTAACACACCGATAGAGGTTTTAGTATATGTCATGCTCGCCGCTAATGTAACTCACCGATAGAGGTTTCGGTGTCTCATACTTGCAGCTAATGTAACTCACCGATATATGCTTTGGTGTGTCTTACTTGCAGCTAGTGTAACTCACCGATAGAGGCTTTGGTGTGTCTTACTTGCAGCTAATATAACTCACCGATAGAGGCTTTGGTGTGTCTTACTTGCAGCTAATGTAACTCACCGATAGAGGCTTTGGTGTGTCTTACTTGCAGCTAATGTAACTCACCGATAGATGCTTTGGTGTGTCTTACTTGCAGCTAATGTAACTCACCGATAGATGCTTTGGTGTGTCTTACTTGCAGATAATGTAACTCACAGATAGATGCTTTGGTGTGTCTTACTTGCAGCTAATGTAACACACCGATAGAGGTTTTGGTGTGTCTTACTTGCAGCTAATGTAACACACCGATAGAGGTTTTTGTATGTCATGCTCGCCGCTAATGTAACTCACCGATATAGGTTTTGGTGTCTCATACTTGCAGCTAATGTAACTCACCTATAGAGGCTTTGGTGTGTCTTACTTGCAGCTAATGTAACTCACCGATAGATGCTTTGGTGTGTCTTACTTGCAGCTAATGTAACTCACCAATATATGCTTCGGTTTGTCTTACTTGCAGCTAATGTAACTCACCGATAGAGGTTTTGGTGTGTCGTACTTGCAGCTAATGTAACTCACCGATAGAGGTGCTGGTGTGTTATACTTGCAGCTAATGTAACTCACCGATAGAGGCTTTGGTGTGTCGTACTTGCAGCTAATGTAACTCACCGATATAGGTCTTGGTGTGTCGTACTTACAGCTAATGTAACTCACCGATATAGGTTTTGGTGTTTCGTACTTGCAGCTAATGTAACTCATAGATAGAGGCTTTGGTGTCTCATACTTGCAGCTAATGTAACTCACCGATAGATGTTTTGGTGTGTCGTACTTGTAGCTAATGTAACTCACCGATAGAGGTTTGGGTGTGTCGTATTTGCAGCTAATGTAACTCACAGATAGATGCTTTGGTGTGTCTTACTTGCAGCTAATGTAACTCATTGATAGAGGTTTTGGTGTGTCTTACATGCAGCTAATGTAGCTCCCAGATAGAGGTTTTGGTGTGTCGAACTTGCAGCTAATGTAACTCACCGATAGAGGCTTTGGTGTGTCTTACTTGCAGCTAATGTAACTCACTGACAGAGGTTTTGTGTGTCTTACATGCAGCTAATGTAGCTCCCGGATAGAGGTTTTGGCGAGTCTTACTTGCAGCTAATGTAACTCACTGACAGAGGTTTTGTGTGTCTTACATGCAGCTAATGTAGCTCCCGGATAGAGGTTTTGGCGAGTCTTACTTGCAGCTAATGTAACTCACTGATAGAGGTTTTGGTGTGTCTTACTTGCAGCTACTGTAACTCACCGATAGAGGTTTTGGTGTGTTGTACTTGCAGCTAATGTAACTCACAGATAGAGGTTTTGGTGTGTCATACTTGCAGCCAATGTAACTCACTGATATAGGTTTTGGTGTGTCTTACTTGCAGCTAATGTAACTGACCGATAGAGGTTTTGGTGTTTCTTACTTGCAGCTAATGTAACTCATCGATAGAGGTTTTGGTGTCACTTACTTGTAGCTAATGTAACTCACTGGTAGATGTTTTGGTGTGTCGTACTTGCAGCTAATGAGTTGTTTAGTGCCGACGATGAGCAGTCGATCATGTGTTTCCGGGGCGCAGCTGTCGGCGGTACCACAACATAACTCGTTAATGTCCTCGTTACTGAACTCGTCCGACGACGGCGTTGTACAAAACTGAATATACGACATGTTTTGGTCAGGATGTGACAAGAGCAGAGTGTGACTGGAGAAATGGGTATTGTGGCAGTTGTGACCAGTGTAGCTCCTGATTAAATACAAGTAGCACACCCATGTAGCTGGATAACGATCTATATGGCTCGTTAGAAACATGACGGTGTTTCATTGATGAAATGGTGAACATTGCATATTCTGATCAGATTTTGCGGATGCACATGCTGATTTGGATCGGCACCGGTCGCAAAATAAGCCCCATTCTCCAGTCACAGCATGGGGGAAATTTGAATGACTAATTTTCAGTACAAAAGCTCATGTGATAAGGGGTGATAATATCTTCTGAATCGGCTATCGATACTATCTGGATATTGATATACTCTTATTTGATAGTTCTACTATTTTGTTTACAGAATCAGACAGCTTCTCAATTACGAAAAAAATGGCATCCTGAAATGGGGCCCGGGCGACTGTGGCGGGTGGGTGGTTCGCGACCACGCCCCACTGTAGCAAAAGCGTAAGAGGTACTTTGTAATTAGAGTGGTACCTCAATTATAATGTATGTGTACATATATGTATTTTATATAATAAATCGACGGCTGACTATTTCAATATCATGAAACCCCTTATCCAAAAAAATGGCCACCGAAACAAGAAATAAAGGCGACATAAAGTGCTAGAAAATATATTTAAACGACGCATGGCTCTATCAATAGCATGCACCCTCCTATACAAAAGGGCAAATGAAACAAAGAATAGAGGCGACATATATCGTTAAGAAATATATTTAAACTGTTTATGAGAAATCGATATATGAACCATTGAATATCACCCACTCTTTCGTGCAAAATGGCCACAGAAACAAGAAATATAGACGACGTATAGCGCTAGTAAATATGTTTAGTTGTAGCGAAATCATTTACTCTTTCATCCAAAATGGCCGCTCAAACAAGTAATATAGACTGAATATAGTGCTAATACAGTGAAACTTATCTAAACCTGACACCCTGGGAGGTCCCCATGGTGTCTGGTTTAGAGATTTTCCACTGTAAATCAGACACATGACCTTGCCAAAGCATGCTGGTGTGCTTTGCGAACTTGGGCAGGCATTATTATCAGAGACAGATGAAAATGACATCAGTAAAATTATGGACACAAAGACTACCCGTGTGTCCGGTTTAGAGGTCCTACTGTACATATATTTGATTTATATGAGAAATCGATGTATGGTCCTATGAATATCACCCACTCCCTCGTGCAATATGCATGGCCGCTAAAACAAGAAACGTCCGCTACATATGTTTCGTTTGTATGAGAAATCGATTGCTGGCCTTATGAATATAAAGCACTCTGTCATCCAAAAAGGCCGCCGAAACAGAGACTACATACAGCGCTAGTATATATACTTAGTTCAAATTGAGAATCAGGAATATATGTATCAAAAATGGCCGCGGAAACTGGAAATAAAAACTACATACAGTGCTAGCAAAGATGTTTTGGTTTGTTGAGAAACCTAACATCACTCACCCCTTCGTGTTGCCATCGGGGTATGGGGCTGTTGACTGTCAGGCTGTCTCCGTCCGTGTCACCTAAGCCCAGATCCAGCTGTTTATGGGGCGAGATGCTCACGCCACACAGGTTCGGTATCCGAGCCTTGTTATGCGCCTTCTGATGGACAGGTTTATCCGGCGACTGAAACGAGACAGGAACTACAGGGGGCCGTTTCACTGAACTTCGTACGACTAAAATGTTCGTAAGTGCAAAATTATGATAATCTGTAAATTTCACATTAAGAATGTTTACTTGTAACAAATTATTGGATTTACATTTATTGAGCATATGCTGGCTATGCAGCCTATTCTCAATAAATTGAAATCCATCAATTGAAACTTCCAGACGATGGTAAATTTGCACTTACGAACATTTTAGTCGTACGAAGAATAGTGAAAAGGCCCCCTAGGTGAATAACGCGTGGCAGGGATGGTGCCAAGGTCATGTTAATGGCGGCGTGAGAGTGTTCCAAATGCTCACATGTATCAAGTGTCCAAATATTGAAGCAAATCGTCACGTAATATTAAAGTTATATTATGATGAAGAAACTTGTACAAACTTTTCGATAAAAAAATAGCTAAGTGTTTCGCAACAATGTGAAAGTAAAACAAAGACCAAGCTCGTGTTAATGGCGGCATGGGAGTGCTCCAAATGCTCACATGTATCAAGTGTCTACATATTGAAGCAATCCGGCAAGTCATATTAAAGTTACATGTATAACACTCTTTTTTTTGCCAGTTTTAAGTTTTTATTTCCATACATAGTCATATACAAACAATACATGAGTTACAAGCAGTTTAACAACATGCATGTATAGGTTACACTCCTTGCTTACAATCAACTATGAGTACATGTATTGTAAATAATTATAGAATATAACGTATTGTTCATACATGGTTAGGTTGGATTTATTTAAGAACTTTATGTAGATGAGAGAATAGAGTTGCAAATGCGATATGGTGAAGTAGGTTTAGTGAATAATAATTGAGCAACACAACACGATACAATACTATTACGGTATATGCTGTTATACCTGACCTCACGCCGCCATTAACATGACCTTGGCACCATCCCTGCCACGCGTTATTCACCTGGGAGGCCTTTTCATGTATCTCTAAATGAGTGTTAGTATGAGTGGATAACATTCCATTTTCGTTCATGAACTGAGCTTATTTCTATTCATTGCAATTTCGTTGTTTTGTGTTGCCTTTAGGTAAGACATAAACTCTGGAAATTTAAGTTTCGTGTTTCGTAATTTACATGTATGTATAAAGTATTTTCCTAGTACATGTATGATACAAACGTTGAAAAACTGGTTGTCTTGCTCATATTGCCCGAAGCAAACAGTGTGCTAATCAAGATTACATACAATAGTATTATTGTTTAAAAAGGTATTCAGCTGTGACCAAAACTGTTGGCTTATAGTGCATTCCCAAAAAAGGTGCTTATTTGTTTCTGGAGCCATGGCGCAAAAATCACACAAATTGAAGCTCACAATGTTACACTTATGTAAATAATCGTTTGTAACGACAATTATCATCAACAATTTGTACTGAAAATTTCTAAGTTTAGTACTTATAGTGTTTGTAAAATGATTTGTGTAGACTATTTATATTTTTATCTGCGAGTTCGTCATCCCATTTTGTCTTGGCTTTTAGCACAACCGGTTTCTGTTGATTAAGAAACATGTTATATAGCTTCTTATTACATTCGGTCGTGGTTTTTATTTGTTTCATTAATAGTATATCTTTGTATTAATAGTGTTTATTATTTCATGTTTAATTCGTGTTCTCCAGTCTTGAGGAATGCACGAAGTATTTTAGGTAATCGTTATTACTAACATTAAATAGTTCTTTTATTTCTGTAAAATTAAAGAATGGTGTAGTTCTATAATCGTATAGTTGTTCTATATATTTAATCCCCTTATTAGCCCATTCCTTGTAGTAAAACATTCTTCCATTACCTTTTTTTTTTCGAATTGTTCCATAAAATTTGCTTTGATATTGTTTCTGCATTATCGCAGAAATTTAGCTTGCACCATGATTTAAGAACATCTGTCAACAACTTATTTTGTATCAACTGTTTTACGTCTGTTTGGTTTACATTTCCTTCAAATATATGTACACCACCAAAAGGCTTCAAATAGTTTAAATATAGTACTTTCCATTTTCCGTGATTTTCAGTTTGTGCACGTCTTTTGACACATGTAGCCTTTAGTGCATCAATATACGATTCTAATTCTATCATTTTTAGCCCGCCTTGATCGAACGTTTTAACAATATTTTTTCCACTAATTTTATCAGGCTTTGAATCCCAGAGAAAATCAAACGTAATGCGTATAATTTGCTTTATAGTCTCCTGCTCCGGATTGTCTAGAACTGTTAAAGGGAATATTAATTTTGGAAATGCAAAACTTTTAATGACAGTTATTTTACCTAGTATGGTGAGCTTTCTTTTTTTCCATTTGCCTAAACATTGCTGAAATTCGTTTATTTTAGGATCTGTGTTTTAAACTATGCACTTTATTTTTATCATTACAAAAATATATCCCTAAAGTTTTGGCCACATGTGCAGTCCATGAAAATGGTTTATCATCACAGTACGTAGTTGTAGAGTTCTTAGTCGAACCTGTTCTAAACAGTATTTACTTAAAATAGTTTAAACGTAAACCTGAAAATAATGTTTCCAAAATTATCTATTGTACTAATTAATATTTCGAGAGATTGTCTGGACCCATCCATGCAAAATGTAGCACCATCCGCGAACATACTGTTTTTTATTTCTTCACTATTTATAGTTATTCCTTTTATTAATTGATTTTTTCGGACACTGTGCGAGAGTATTTCTATTGCGATTATGAATAATTAAGGAGATAATGGACATCCTGGTCTTACTCCTCTTCCCAAGCCAAAACAATCTGAAAGATAGCCATTATTTGTTACACAACTAGATATATTATGATAAAATATTTCAATCCATTTGATTAAGGTGGGTCCGAAGTTTAGAAAGTTTAATACCTTAATTATATACGCATGGCTTATACTATCAAATGCTTTTTCAAAATCGGCGAAAAATAAGATTCCTGGTATATTTTTATCATTTGTGTGTTCAATTACTTCGGATAAGAGCCTTATATTTTCTACAATGTATCTACCTTTAATACATCCTGTTTGTGAAGAATCTATTAAATTATTTAATACCTTTTTTATTCTATTTGCGATGGCATTTGTTGCTATTTTGTAGTCGATATTTAGCAAACTTATTGGTCTCCAGTTGGCGAGGTGTGTTGTATCTTTACCTGTTTTTGGAATTAAATTTATAACACTTTGTTTGTGTAGTGTTGTTAGTTCGCCTTGCTCCATTGAAAAGTTTATTTATTTTACCAAATGGCTTTTTATGTCATTCCAAAACATTTTGAAAAATTGTACAGTTATTCCATCCGACCCAGGGCTCTTATTGATTTTTCATTTCTTTTAAGGCATTGTAACATTCAGCTTCTGTCAATATACCTTCACATTTACGTTTCTCCTCATCAATTAAATTATTATTACAATCATTTGGGAACAAATTAATTCTTTTTTCTTATATAATTTTTCATAATAATGTTTTTCTTCTAGTACAATTTGTTCCTTGTCTGTAACAAGTTTTCCATTTACACTTAGCTGTGCAATAATTTTTCTTTCAAATTTTCTTTTTTGAAGCTCCGCAAAAAACATTTGTATTCTTTTCTCCAGCCTCCACCCAATTTATTTTCGATCGAAAAATAATACTTTCTGCTCGTCTTAATAGATCAATTTGCTCCTGTAGTTTATTATCGTCTGTTTTATCTTTTCTAATACGTTTTGTACTATATTTGATAGTTTCATTTCTGATTGTTCCTTTAATTAACTCCCATAAAGTGTTAGGGTTTGCTTCATGGTTAATGTTGGCAATTTCCGCTATATTGTTTTTAATAATTGTTTTATAATAATTTTCGAAAATAATTGAATTATTCAATTTAAAATAGCCTGGGCCTCAATCTAGGCTGATCATTGTTATTTATCATGATTTGTACCAATGAATGATCTGTTTTTATACTACATTTTGTTTCACTTTTAGAAACTGTATTCACCCAATTGTCCGATAGTAAAAAATAATCTAGTCTACATAGGATAGGTGGTCTAGAATTAGAATGCCATGTATTTTTTTTGTTCCGTGTTTTTGCCTCCATATATCAGTAAAATCATATTTTTCTATAATATTTAACATCATTTCTCTGTTCTGTTTGTTTGTACTGTGTAACCCACCTCTTTTATCCAAATCAAAGTTTAGGACAACATTGAAATCCCCACCTATAATAATTCGCGAATTTTCATTTTCAGTCAGTTTCCCACTCCTTTTCTATTCTTATTACTGAATGAGTTTCCTGCAAAAAACATATCGCGTAATTGTTATCCTTGAGCCACTGGTATTTGAGTCCCGCCGTTTTTACTTAGATCCTATCGTCCTCGGACGTTTAAAGTGCATATGTTAGTTGCCATGGAGAGCTAGTGTGAAATGATACATACATGTATACCCTGTACGTAGCTGATAAAATGTCTACTGATGTTGCATCGTGTTGCTCAAAAGAAGGAGGATGGAGGTAAGACCAGAGATAGGTGATTGGAACAAAGTAAGTTAAGGTTATCATAAATACCCTTATTTTACAGGGAGATGTTGCGATTCTACTTGATTATATGAAGTATGGAGTACAGGGTTAAACATGCAGAGAGTGTTTATCATGTAAGATATTTGTCCACAATGAAGGAAGAAAATCTTATAAAAATGGGTATATGGTGGACAATGCTTACCACAATATGGCTGTGCGAACGGTGACTCCTGTAATCCACTACCGCACCGTCCGTGGCAATGGATGGAACGGGAGTAGACCCCAAGAGTCACTGCCCGCAACCACTCGAGATCTTCCATGTAAGCATACAATTATTGAATCAGATAATATTCTTCCATGCACAATTATCATATGCGAAAATGTTAAACTATTTATCTATTGTGTACCATGCATGTTTTACCATATGTAATATTATATATTCATCAGAGAAATATACATTTTCATATGCCCTCTCTCAGTTTCGACACATGTATAAGTAGATCACAAAGTACATTCAATGCGAACAGTGAGATCCGTGTGCAGCCAGCGAACAGTGAGATCCATGTGCAGACAGCGCAGATATAAAATAAAAACAATTTTTACCGTAAGTGTTCCGGCTTGAATAAAACACACAAAACAGCATGAACACACAATACCAACATATAGGTATAGGCATATAGTTTCTTTATTGTGCAACCTGTTACATATATACATATTACAAGAAGTTACAACTGATTATAACAGCCAGCCTACAGAAGCTCATGATGCACTAGCATATACATATTCATTGTTTCGTAATAATGTTGATATCCAATACTTCACGTTCTAAAGTAATGGTTTTGGTGTTCATTTAGAATATAACGTAATATAAAAGAAAGGAAGATAGCACAATGGAGCATACAACGACCTCATACGCAGTGAGAATGTGATCGTGCTTGATCCGAAAACCAGAAACGATCAATTGTCAGTGCGACACACAGTAGCATTCAATATTGATTGAAAACAAGACTTTATTATGCAAACTGATTTGACAACGTGTTAAATATCAGATTGACAAGCGACACTGTTTGATCCGGAAACCAATCACCATCACTTGACAATGCGATACTGAACATACAATACTCGATTAACACCTGAATACACATTAACCGATTGAATATACCATTTACATTATATTAACGGATGCATTATTTACTGTTCAGTATAGCACTGGCAAGCGACAATGATTGATCCTGACCCCAATAACCATAACCTGACAGCGCCATACTGAATACCCAATAACATATTGAATATTACCACTTACATTACAATAACTGATGCATTATTTACTGTTTAGTATAGCACTGGCAAACGACATTGATTGATCCGGAAACCAATCACCATCACTTGACAATACTATACTGAACACACAATACTCGATTAACACCTCAATACACATTAACCGATTGAATTTACCACTTACATTATAATAAGGGATGCATT
Source organism: Conchocele bisecta (assembly GCA_029237695.1). Lineage (NCBI taxonomy): Eukaryota > Metazoa > Mollusca > Bivalvia > Lucinida > Thyasiridae > Conchocele > Conchocele bisecta. Next base: position 66,159,228 of record CM055266.1, read on the forward strand.
ATTTACTGTTCAGTATAGCACTGGCAAGCGACATAGATTGATCCGGAAAGCAATCACCATAACTTGACAGCGCGATACTGAATACACATTAACATATTGAATTTACCACTTACATTATAATAACAGATGCCTTATTTACTGTCCAGTATAGCACTGGCAAGCGACATAGATTGATCCGGAAAGCAACCACCATAACTTGACAGCGCGATACTGAATACACATTAACATATTGAATTTACCACTTACATTATAATAACAGATGCCTTATTTACTGTCCAGTATAGCACTGGCAAGCGACATTGATTGATCCGGAAACCAATCACCATCACTTGACAGCGCGATATTGAATGCACATTAACATATTGAATTTACCTCTTACATTATAATAACGGATGCATTATTTACTGTTCAGTTTAGCACTGGCAATTGACATTGATTGACCCGGAAACCAATCACCATCACTTGACAGTGCGACACTGAATACACACTGAATATACCACTCACATGTAATATACCACTGAATACATATTGAATATACCACTCACATTATAATAATGGATGCATTATTTACAGTTCAGTATAACACTGGCAAGCGACATTGATTGACCCGGAAACCAATCACCATCACTTGACAGTGCGATACTGAATACACATTGAATATACCACTCACATTGAATATACCACTGAATAAATATTAAATATACCACTCACATTATAATAATGGATGCATTATTTACTGTTCAGTATAGCACTGGCAAGCGACATTGATTGATCCGGAAACCAATCACCATCACTTGACAGCGCGATACTGAATACACATTGAATATACCACTCACATTGAATATACCACTGAATACATCATGTACATATTGAATATACCACTTACATTATAATAATGGATGCATTATTTATTGTTCAGTATAGCACTGGCAAGCGACATTGATTGATCCGGAAACCAACCACCATCCCTTGACAGTGCGATACTGAATACACATTAATATATTAAATATAACAGTTACATTCTAATAACGGATGCATTGTTTACTGTTCAGTATAACACTGTCAAGCGGACATTATCTGCTCCGGGAACCAGTCCTCATCGCTTGACAGTGCGATACTGAACCCACCTTGACAGACACTTTCGACTGAATAGTTCACTGACATTGTAAACATCGATTATAAACATCTTTACTGGATAGATTATGTTCTCCCAACCCGACGTGCGGATATGTACGGATGCATTGCTTACTGTTCAATATAGCACTGACAAGCCACCTTGATTTACCAGGAAACCAATCACTATCACTTGACAGCACGAGAATGAACACCCTATAACTACGGGGCGCCATGCAGGACAGGTTAATTATGTGTACAAAACCAATTTTATCCAGACAAAATTGATTTTTGTAACACTAAATATCACAAATTCCAATTATGTAAAATTCTGATACAAAAACCAATTTTGTCCAGACAAAATTGAGTTTTGTAACACAAAAAATCACAAAATCCAATTATGTAAAATTCTGATATACAAAATTCATTTTTGTTATATTTTGTAAACTTATTGGTCTCAATTTTGTAAGACAGAATTGAGTTTTGTGAACAAAATTCAGTTTTGTGGGACAGAATTCAGTTTTGTCCACAAAAGTCAGTTTTGTCCACAAACATTAGTTTGCGTAGGATAGTCTATGTCATCTCTACGTTGATTGGTTGAGATCGGTCTTAGTCCATTTTACTAGATGGTGGAGTACACTTGCAGGTTTAAATATTTCAAAGCGAAAATATAACCCAATATATCAATATTATACTTCTTTATGGACAGTTATTTTGGTTATATTATGATTACAAATGAGTTGTCACACCATATAAGCATATATACTTTGAAGGAGAAATAAGAAAAATATTCAGAATTTTCCCTCAATTATGTAAACAGGGTCAAACATAAAGTAGCCGGGACATAGCTAGACCTGAGAGCATGCCCATATATAGAGAATACCAGGCTAGTGTATTTTGATATCAAGTTTATCAGGCCAGGCTAGGAAACGCGTAGGAATTCCGAGGCTTGCCGAGGAATTCCTACCGTTTCCGAGCAGAGCCTGATAAACTTGATATTAAAATACACTAGCCTGGTATTCTATTTATCAGGTAACGTTTTATGCTCGAAAATGACATTAGATGACGTCGTATTCTAACAGTAGATCTAACCTGTGAAACAAATGGTATTGGATCTGTGTCTACTAGTTGCGAAGTTACGTGTTCGCAACTATGTGTCTACATGCATTATTTACAGTATACACCATCTTAGTATCCATGGTATCTACACAAATACTACAAATGGTTTCCTCAAATGGCCCAATACACACATTCTGTTTATAAACATAGACAGCAGTCAGAACACAGGTCACAGCGCGTGTATTATTGATTTAACTGGGGCAGATGTACCTTGCGGGAGATCTACATGTACATGAATTATGTGTACAATTATAACGCAAATGAGTTTAAATACGAATGGATTTGTCAACGTTTGACTGTTTGGAGATAGTTGAAGCAAAATGGTAGAATGAGAAATGAATCATCGGCAGAATGAGAAACGAATCATCGACATTCAATGTGTAGATCGGCGACCGTGACCTATGTCACAAAATTCAATTCTGTGTCACAAAATTCAATTCTGCATACGTTTCGTATACAAAATTCATTTTTGTTATAAAGGATTCAATTTTGTAAGACAGAATTGAGCTCTGTGAACAAAATTCAGTTTTGTGGGACAGAATTCATTTTTGTCCACAAAAAATAGTTTGCGTAGGATAGTCTATGTCATCTCTACGCCCAATACACACATTCTGTTTATAAACACAGACAGCAGTCAGAACACAGGCCACAGCGCGTGTATTATTGATTTAACTGGGGCAGATGTACCTTGCGATACACAATAAATGACGTCAGTACTCGCGGGAGATCTACATGTACATGAATTATGTGTACACTTATAACGCAAATGAGTTGAAATACGAATGGATTTGTCAACGTTTGACTGTTTGGAGATAGTTGAAGCAAAATGGCAGAATGAGAAATGAATCATCGGCAGAATGAGAAATGAATCATCGACATTGAATGTGTAGTTCGGCGACCGTGACCCATTTCTCCAGTGCAGTTTCTGATCAATGGTAGTCCTTCTTACATGCGTGTGCAGAATTGAATTTTGTGACACAGAATTGAATTTTGTTAAATAGAATTGACAGAATTGAATTTTGTGACACAGAATTGAATTTTGTAACACAGAATTGAATTTTGTGACACAGAATTGAATTTTGAATTAACCAAAATAACTGTCCATAAAGAAGTATAATATTGATATATTGGGTTATATTTTCGCTTTGAAATAATTAAACCTGCAAGTGTACTCCACCATCTAGTAAAATGGACTAAGACCGATCTCAACCAATCAACGTAGAGATGACATAGACTATCCTACGCAAACTAATGTTTGTGGACAAAACTGACTTTTGTGGACAAAACTGAATTCTGTCCCACAAAACTGAATTTTGTTCACAAAACTCAATTCTGTCTTACAAAATTGAATCCTTTATAACAAAAATGAATTTTGTATATCAGAATTTTACATAATTGGATTTTGTGATTTTTAGTGTTACAAAACTCAATTTTGTCTGGACAAAATTGGTTTTTGTATCAGAATTTTACATAATTGGAATTTGTGATTTTTAGTGTTACAAAACTCAATTTTGTCTGGACAAAATTGGTTTTGTACACATAATTAACCTGTCCTGCATGGCGCCCCGTACTTGGCGCCCCGTAATAACAGACACCCTCGATTTAAATAATTCAACTAATAAAGTCGTCTTCAACCTACGTTATAAGCATTGATTAATTATTTACTATTCAGTATAGCACTGGCAAGCGACATGGTTTGATCCAGAAACCAATCCCTGTCGATTGACAGTGCGATACTGAACCCACCTTCACAGACACTATCGATTGAATATTGCACTGACATTGTAAACATCGATTATAAACATCGGTACTGGATCGATTATGTTCGCCCAACCCGACGTGTGGAGATTTGCGTGTTACGTACGTAGTTCATATGCGTCTAAAATGAAGTTCACCACTTTTCTACAGTCAATGTTTGACATGATCGCGTAATACTGTTCTGCAGTGTCTACACTTTGATCTATGTATCCAAGGTGTTTTCGTCTGAGCTCTGAGTAAGCTTCACATTGTACCAAAAAAAAGTGTTGTTCATCTTCGACTGGTTTACTGTCACAGACCTGGCATACTCTGTCCTCCAAGGGCGTAACTGGTCGTCGGTATCGCCCTAGTTCCACAGCCAACGGGAACGAACTGCATCTAAACCGTGCAATATGTGACCTTTGTCGGATTGTCATGTCATCTAGATAATATTCGATTTTAAGTTCACTTTTATGAGTACGATATGTCCTCAGTTTTGCAGATGCTTGAATATCGTTGTACCATTGGTTTTTGCGACTATCTACAAGTTGAGCTTTCACCAATTCTACCAGATGTGCCGCTGAGATGGTTTGTGTTAAACCAGTATTATAGAAGTTCAATATTCCACATTGTTCAAATATGTGTTTCACATCCCCACACCAAGTATTACGGTATCGCAGTGTTAGTTGCATATCCCATAATAATACACGATGTGTCAACCGCCATTCGTCCATGTTGGCCAACCTATGCCAGAGTCGAATTATCTCGCATGTCCTTCGCGATTTTGGTGTTAGCCAGCCGGTGTCACCCTCTATGGCAAGTAGGCATGTCGATTTACCTACCCCTAGAAATGATATAGAGCTCTATATACTGAAGCTTGTCAAATTTATCAAACGCCTTATAGACCCAGACAGCGGCTGCGATAGTCAGTAATCGGGACAACGGTACTGTGGTGCAATTTATCATATGTTGTGAAGTCCAGTCATTTATTGGCGTAATACTTTGCAGTCAATGTTCCTATAATGATCGACTACCAGCGTCATAAAGTACCTATACACTGTCACTGTGGTTCATCGTCTCATTAATCTCAAAACCAAGATATTTGTAGCTTTTTAATAATATGCGTTATTGTTGTATTGTGTAAATACTGGTAAACATCGTCTATTGTCCGATGCCCCGCTGTGGATTCCATGTCCGCCATTGTTTTTTGTATTTTACCGGCGTACCCGGTTCAGAATCCGAGGAACTTTGTCTTCCACGACGAACTGATTGTCTCACACGATCAAACATCAAGTAGCCACAACATTTACATTGCACTAACTATTAGCATCCTTATATACTCCTTTAAAAATATACTTCCATTTTATTCTGATCCGCGTTTGAAAACTGCCGCCATTACCAAGATCCATAACTCATAACATATATATACATGTATATATACATGTATATATATATATATATACATACATATACACACATATACGAGAGTGTAATAAACTGAAACATAAATGATCAGTCGCATAACGAGAAAATAAATTCGCATAATCTTTCGAGGTCTGTCAGTATTACACATTTCAAATTAGATCACAAAGTAAGTTCAGTGCGAACAGTGAGATCCTGGTGCAAACAGCGCAGTTATGAAAGAAAAGCCACAACAATAACGCATATTATTAACAAGTTGTCTGCTGGAGACGGGACAAACGTAATCTATGTTGAACAATTCGCAGCCACAATGTGTCCTACACTCTTACAGGGAAAACGAAATTCGAAATTATAAGAGTGTAGTAGACACAAACCTAAAATAGCACCCGCATACTAGTAACGAGGAAACTTGTACAAACGTTTTGAGGGGGGAAAATGCAAAAATGTGAAGGTACAAAAGATCAAGGTGATGTTAATCTGGGAAATGCGTGTGTCACAAATGCTCGCATGTAGCAAGTGTCCAAATATTGAAGTCATCGGTCAAATAATATTAAAGTTTAAATTTATATCATAGTGAAGAAACGTGTACCGTACAAACTTTTTGACGCAAAATAATAGCTATAAGTATTTCGGCAAAAATGTTGATGTTAAAAAGGTCAATTTGAATGTTAATGGCGGCATTAGTGTGTTCAAAATTCTCACATGTATCAAGTGTCCAAATATTGGAGCATTCCGTTAAGCAGTTTTATCATGATAAAGAAATGTGTACAAACTTGTTGACGCAAAAAAAATGGCTAAGTGTGTCCGCAAAAATACTTAACTTAATATATCTGTTGTATATATGTTGTATATCTGTTGAGGTTTTGATAGATATGTATGCTAACGAGTGGAAGAATATACAGCGTCAAAGATTCGGTGGTACATAATCTGGCATTTTGGCTGTGACAATGTAATAAATTCAGTATAATAAGTCTGCATACTATTAATCATCAAATATAAGCAGTGGTTAGTTCTATATGATATAATGCACTTCGGGAAAAATAAATGATTACTCCCTCAAAGTATATATAGAAAAGTATATTTTTCAATGTTGGTGAAATAGGCTACTGGGATTGGTATTGCTATAAGGGAATACGTAATCTTAGAAAACACATATAATTAAGGCGTTGGTCGATGCGGAGGTCAAGTTGTCGCCATTCCGAGGAAGAAAGCATGTTTGTGACACTAGAGGTAATATTGTAGTAGTGTTTGGCCCAGCTAGCTGCTCGTCTCTGGATACTCTCAGTTTGAGCAATTGATGACTATCCATACAGTTCACACAGTGGTGTGGTAGAGACCGGATATAAGCATTTGCTTATATAAACTTCGCCAGTCTCTTCGGCCCTTTTCGTAGTGTTTTCTCTGATTTATAATTGTTTTGCAACGTTGTACAGGATCATATTTTATTCATAAGTACATGCATAGGCGTAGGAGCGTTTCAATTATTGGGGGGGGGGGGGGGGGAGGGGGGGGGGGCAAACTATTTTGCTACATGTAAAATTATATATGTTCGGTATGTCTTTGCTTAATATGCTACAGTACACTGTCCTGTATTACATGCATGTATATATAGGAAAGATATACATACTGTAGTGATGCAATTCAATATACCGCATGATTCTGTTAGTTTTATGTTATGCCCTTATAATAGCGTAACATGTAACCAGAAACACAGAGTACAATTTTACATAACCCATTACACGTAATAAGATAAGGCGTAACAATGGTCAGCTTACACTTACACTCTTAAAAATACATAGAATGTAAGCTTTTTTATTTTGTAAAATACCGATGATGTTATACGCATTATCAGTTACATACATACACTGATTGTAATTCCCTCTAACGGTACATTATTGGATGAATAAACGTTTGCAGGCCAATAAACATTGGTCAATGTATGACATACCGAGAGGGTACGTTGTAATGAATTGGTGCCCGAGTGAAATGTTTTGTGACAATGATACGTTATTCTATTTTTATTAGCGTTTGAGCAGCAATCCTGCTAGAAAAACCTGCCAAATGGATAGGTACAAAACCTTAAGGACCCGTTCTATACATGATCATCGTTTGATTCAAAGATAATTGCTTCGTAAATATGATAGAATATATGTGAATACTGCCTCGTTACTGTATCCTATACGGCACATGCAGTGGCCACATCGGCCATATTTGTGTGTTCCAGCCATCAGCCAGTTTCACCTGTTCTGCCGTTTGACAAAGAACTCAAAATGTGAAGTAGAACATATTATATAAAGTAGCTAATCACATGTAGAAAAGCCAGGAGAACGGACTTCTATCAATTATATTATACCAAACTGTAAAATATGTCAGTTTTCTGGACAGGTTTGTGTCTGTGTTTTTTTACAGCATGAACCACCATTATAAATAACTCATACACAGAAAATCGCACAGTGTATCATTTTTACCTGGCAAACCACACAACACATACCATATATACCCACTACTGTACTCTGTTATTAGCTATCAAATCCAGTGACATGTAGGCAGTTACCTGAGTGTATTGTCCCTGGTGTCTACTCACCTACTATGCAAGTAAATATGGCTTTACCTATGGTAGTATGTACAATAACATAGACGGCGCATCAGATTGAGAAGTTTACACATCAGCATTTATTTTGATATTGATGGGAGAAATGCTCAGATATATCGTCTTTTGTATAATTTGCTGGCATAATATGTATTTCTTGCCGTTGTCATATGTGTCTATTATGCATTGCACCAATATGAATATAACATATGTGAATATTGTCTTGTTACTGTAGACTATATGGAGCATTGAGTTGCCATCTCCGCCATCTTTGTATGTACAAGCCATCGTAAAGTTTCACCACTTTGTGCGTTTGACACATACAGCAAATAATATGACAGTAAACCAAATACAATCTGACGCAATACATAATAGACAGATGTGACAACGACAAGCTATAAATATAATGCCTGTACAAAAGACGAGATATCTGAGCATTTCTCTCATCAATCTCAAAATAAATTTTGATGCGTAAACGTTTCAATCTGATGCACAGCCTATTGTTAGTGTACACATTATACATAGGTAAAGCCATATCTACTCGCAAAGTAGGTGAATAGACACCAGGGACAAAACACTCTGCTTACATATCACTGGATTTGATACCTAATAACAGAGTACAGTAGTAGGTACATGTATATATGGTGTGTGTTTTGTGGTTGGCCAGCCAGGTAAAAGTGATACACTGTGCGATTTTCTGTGTATCAGGGTATTTATAATATTGGTTCATGTTTTTAAAAAACACAGGTTCAAACCTGTCCAGAAAACTGACATATTTTACAGTTTGGTGTAATATAATTGATAGGAGTCTGTTCTCATGACTTTTCTACATGTGATTAGCTACATTATACCATATGTTCTACTTCACAGTTTGAGTTCTTTGTCAAACGGCAGAACAGGTGAAACTGGCTGATGGCTAGAACACACAAAGATGGCCGGCCGATTTGGCCATTCATTCCATGTGTCGTATAGGATACAGTAACCAAGGCAGTATTCACATATGTGACGCGCCAAGCGAAAACCTCCCTTATCGGAAAACGTGACGTAACGAGTTATAACGTTACAAAGATTGAGTAATTTCCGCGCGGTTTTGACAAATAGTCCGTCTTGCTATGTATTTTCGTCGGATTTTCTTGGGGATTTGTTGCTCTATACATTTTATAAATGGAAATTGAATGAGGAATCAGAAAATCGATGTTGCGATTTGCGGAAATAAAGTCGTCTACCTCCATTTTTAAATTCAAAATGGCCACCATATTTTGCCTAGTTTAGCTATATATCCACACTTGAGTAACATATACGATTGGTTTAAATGTGAAAATTGCATACGTGTAGTGATTAATACTTTATCAGGAAGTCAAATATAATATAAGAGAGAGAAGTTTGTAAAATAGCCGCGATTTTCAAGATGGCCGCCACGTTATACATATACGTTTAGTGTGGGCATATCAGTTGAACTATGGTTGAGGAATTTGATTATATGTTTGTACAATGTACATAGCCATTGTAACTACAACATAATATACGTGTATTTATTATACAAATATACATACTGTGAAATGTATAATCGCACATATACGTATACAATAAGTATATACATGTATGCACGTGAAGAAAACGTGTCCCTTAGAAGGTAACACATGGACAATGATATACTATCTTCAATTACCCTTGGTATGTGATGTTTTAGGATGCATATGTACCTCACATAACATGTACAACTGGTTATATCATTTATTAGCTATATTGTTAAATGCTCACAACAGCATGTATGAATGTAGACTATATTGACAATCAAATAATACATCGGTTGTTCAAGTGTTCCGATAATGTCTTTTCTAATACATCAGTTGCTCAAGTTTTCCGATAATATCTCTTCAGGTGCATATTTAACATTACATACAAATGTATGCACTGTAAACGTTACTGTCACAGTCGCTTATGTTGTTCGGCAATGGTTCTTTCATAAGAATCACCGTCAACATCACATGGAATGGCATTCTCAAGATGAGTATCTTCATCGTTCTTCGTTCTGTACTACACTTACAAAGATATGTGCATGCTAACGCGGCGTGACTGTCATCTGACCATTTTAATAATTACTATATGTACTGGGGAAACGTCCGATGTGTGTGGATGTATGCAAACATCAATGTCCGGATAATAAACATGTCCAACACGAGCAATGTGTACCTGCTGAGCAAATGTAGCTTGTCCTCATATTCCGGTCTGCTCGGGTATGAGGGTAAAGTATGATACCCTTTGGAAGATAGGCCCGGAAAACAAATTCAGCCAACGTGTCGAATGTTAGATCTGAGACGGAATCACAGTCGAGCAACATCTGGAAGGCATCTACGACACCTCTCCATGTTACGTAGTGTCTGCATCAGAGAAAGCATGTAACGCTGACAATGCCTTTTGCTTCCGTTCCGTCCATAAGGCCGCATGTCACCAACATCCGATACCATTGAAATTGATGTACCACTGCGTAACAGGCTGTACTTTCATGTTAACAGAACTAGTGCGTCAGTATCCGGGGAGTATTTCATTAATTTGACATTAGTTTGATTCCCAACGTTAGCCAATATTGCATGGTGAATTATCAAAGTGTATTCTTCCTCCTGGTTATCGCTTTCAAACAGTATTTCACAGTAACACATTGTCTTTCCATTTGCAGAGACGATCGTGACTTTCTCTGTTTCGGACATGTGCGCTATGAGTCTTATTTGCAAAGCAGGTTGTTATGTCTTCTTTCGTCTTACAATGGGACAGGACTCGTTTCATGGAGATGTGCTTAAGTTGTGTGCCATCCTTAACCTGGTACTGTACATGTGGATGTCCTTTGTTCCTAATGTCTATGGTTGCAGTCTTCATGTAATATTCCTTGTATATACATGTATACTAGTTTACCTAGTCTTGCATTAGTCTATTGATGAAACGTTTGCTGAGATCTTCGACTGTCTGTATGTTTGCCGATTACTTTTCCAGCTTTTTTCCAGTTATCATTCCATCGGAAATGGCAATTTTACGTTAGTTGGCATCTCTTGAGGTGCGCATATCAACTTCTAGTTGCCATTGTATGTGCGTACTGATCCACTTGGAGTGACCTTGGAGTCAGTGTAAACACATACTCTCCAATAGCCTTCCTCATATAAACATCCCTGCTAGACTGTGTTAGTATCATTAGCCGTCCATGCATATATTGTGTCCTTTAATCAATCGATTTAAATACATATAGTCTGTTTCCTATTTCCAGATGTGAACATCTTCAATATTTGGGGTACTTATTCTTGAGGGACATACGTATGATGGTCAGGTGATAGAGAGAATTTCCTTGAACTTTCAAGAGTTGTCTTGTAGTTGCTGGTCCATACACATCTGCTTATAGACATGCATTATCGAGTCCAGAGTTTTAAATTGAAGATTCTGCGCCATAACGACGTGCAACTCTCCCAGCCGTGGCATAACCTGTTTCTGTATATTGGATGTTCGAATCAATGATCTTCACTATCTTTTCGACAGGGCCATATCACATGAGACCACAGATGGATGATATTTTCCAACAACTAATTTGTTCATTAGAGTTGATCAGTCGTATGCTAATTCCGGCAAAATAGGCATGATCCCAATTCGTGTCAATTATCGAGCTCCAGAGAATGATAAAAAGTATCCTGCTCAGCCAGGCACCAGACCAGGTGCGCATTCGTTACTCACATGAGTCGAAATTATATGTAAGAGATAAGCCAATGAAACTTTTTTGGTGTCATCAATACCAGCAGCACTGACTTTGAACAAAGTATGTCAGCCTCTGGTGACGACGGCGACTGTCACGGTGGTTTATGCTTACTACACGGTACGATCGGTGTGTGGTACGGGGTTACCGTTATGCTACTTTCATCCTGTATATACACAGGTAGCGTGATCGGATCCCCTGATCACTGTCTTTCTGAAATATCACGGTACTTGTATCATGTGTAGTTCTTTTACCACCAAATGTGTCTTCCGGAAAGTCAGCAAAACACACAAAACTGCAAAACACACACATATACCTTTCTTAATAAACGGTGGTATATACAGTCCACCAAGCTGGTTTATGTTATCAACCACAGCCTTTGCAAGTGATGTTTCAAGACTGAGTACCCGACCGTGCGGTATACAGCCGTTATCTGCATGTAGAATATCGATACCCTTGCTCCTGGTTTTATGTCAGACAGCCAATCCTAATCCAAGAACGTGTGGACTTTTGCGCCCGCTACCTCTCTGGAACGCAATCATTTGTTAGTTTATGATGTAGCTGCCTATCAGTTTTAATACCATACATAATGCTTTGGCGTGTTGGGAGCACAGTTATGTCAACCATATGTGTCCGTGCTACATTTTCCAATTCAGTGATCAGTGAATGAAGTTCAACAGGCACGTCGTCAGTGGTGCTGGTTCTAGGAATACTTTGATCAACAATTCTGCTTATGAATCTAGACATACGTTCGCCTTGCATAGAATAGAAAACGGCAGACTTCCGTCTGTGATTTTGGAGTACACATTAAAATGGGGCAACCCACGCATAACTATCTATTTGAGCCATTTTATGTTGTATTTAGGACATTGCTTCTCCACTTGTTCGACACCTAATGAGTTCAAGTAAGTGATTTCAATGTCTGCCATCGATAGTATCTCCTTCTCTGTCAATTAAATTCAGCTTCCCTTAGGATGTAGTAAAAATTACAGCATTGCTTGTGATATCTTACATAGGTAGCACGTGCATCGCACGCGAGTCGTTGGTTGATATGTGCAAAATTTTTGTCTTGGAAATGTTCCTGTATGGCATCAAGCATACGTTTATAAGTCTCAACATATGGTCGAACAACCAACGGTCAAACATATACTGAAATATACACAGTACTGGAGGGTTAGTCGATATAGCAACTAATATTAATTGAAATACACTTCGATATGTTAATTTCTTGCCGCGTCATAAGGTGGCACATGAAGGTAAAGTTCCCACCATACGGATATTGAGCGGCATGTATTTAACAACGCTAACGTCGTAACGCGAAACTTTGTACTGTCAATCAATAACCAAGTATTGTAATAACAACGCGAGTTCAATCATAATGGGTGCATTTAGGGTTTATACGACCTATATCAGCATGTACGCACACACAGATTGATTTGGGTCTGCAATGATCGCAGTATATCTAGTGCATAATTAGCAGCTGCATATTCAGTTTACAAGCAAATTTATTGAACGGGGACTGCCAAACCTTATACAATTAGGATTCTATACGGGTAGGTAATGTCATAAATTGTATGTATCAATTTAAAAATATATTAATCTGATATAGAGTGATTAAAAATCTTAAATTCGCAATTTATTTTCAGAAAATATCTCGTATAAAAGAGACATAATGAGAAAAATTATTTGTTTATGGCGGCCATTTTAAAATTCAAAATCGAGCTGTAGAAAGTTATTTCCGCAAATCGCAACATCGATTTTCGAATTCCTCGTCCAATTTCCATTTCAAAAATATATAGTTTACCTAATCCCCAAAACAATCCGACGAACGAATTATATTTAACATACTACAACGGACTAAAAGTAAACGTCACATTTAGCGTCATTGTCGCGTCTATGTTAGTATGTATTTATTTCCATAAATACGCCTACTTACTGTGTTCTTTTATTTTATTTCGAAGAAAGCGGGTACTACAGTAAATGTTTCTGACAATAAAAAGATACCTCACGATGTATGAAAATCTACCTGTGTTTAATAAATCGGCAACAAAGAACGTAGTTTCTTTTTTTTGCCTTTTTTTACCACTGGTCACGTTATCTCCATTGGACAACTTCTCACGTCGTTCTCAAGACAATTCGTACATAAAACAACATGCAGGTGTGCCCATCTGGGCGGTAGGATAGAATTGGACTACGGCGGCGGAAAACTTACGGGTAATTAGATAAAAGTTAAATAATCCCACCTCTCTATTTAGTCTAATTCTCCGTGTATGATCGACCCTACCTCATAAAGGTGTATGTGTATTGCAATCATGCGGACATGACAACCCAGGTCTGGGAAAACACATTTAAATATCACATAGTTTATTGTCCCGTTTACATCGACAGTTGATTCAAAATTATACGAAACTGTAATTGTTAAACGTGTGTATAACTCCGTTGGATAAAACATGTCCTACATGCGTTTCTTTTATATGTTGGCTAGTTTTGTTCTCTAAGTCTCAGTATTGAATACATTCAAATGTAGACCGTGTATTGAGCATGCTGCCAGCCGCGAACGAAGGGCACACCGGTACCGAAACATAGTCAATACAAGCGACGTATGCGTGTTTGGCATGTTTTCAACTTCTGACAAACAGATATTACTGCTGTGTTACACGCGACGACCCCTCTTTAAGAAAGTTGATACATGTGCACGCAACGGTCGTCATAAACGATATTCATCTTTATTCATAATTGATGATTTAAAATTAGAATCATTGTGTTGACATAATTTAAGGTCGCGTATTGCAGATATTGGAAATAATTTCCTTTGAAATCTTCAGACAATCTAAAGCCTCATACATTTGCAATGATTATCACAAGGACGGGGTTCGTTTATAGATATAATTATAGTACTTATAGGTTATTATGTTTTCTATATGTGGATATATATGCACGAGCTATACGTAGCATGCGATAGTGTGCGACTTTAGACGGAACGAGTGGCAATTATATCCACATACAAATCAAATAACATTGTTATAATATATGTAAATCACTCACAACTAAGATGCGCCTAAAATATACAAACTATCAATGAAGTAAACAAATTACTGATGATTTAGAAGGAACTATTATACAATGTGAAAAGTAATTCTGGCACTGATCAATATGGTAAAATATTGACAATTTATTTTCCATTGTGTTTCAATGTCAAACAAATGTACATATATAATAAGCATATATGTTTTGATTCTCGGATAAAATATCAAGATTATTTGTATTCATTTCATGTGCTGGACGTACGGACGCCGGTAACACTATATGCCCGCCTCACCATTCGGTGGCGGGGGCATAACAATAAAAAAACTATATATTCAACCCTGAAATCAGAATAATCCTGATCTGGTGCCAGGTCCTTGCAACACCAGAATCACTTGGCCCCCTCCAAAAAGCAGTAGGATCAGTAATAATCTTACTACTTTTATAATGGGCAATAACCCAATTCAACTCCCAGGTAACAAAAGAGCCAAAGATAAAAACGTACCTGAGACTTTGTTTGTTACATTGACCTTGGGGTAAGGGTTGAGTGCTGGGACATGGATTTGCTACAGCACGATGGATGGCCATCTGAGGAATGCATGTATGAAATAGCAAAGTGCTCCATGAAAGAAAACAGAAGTTATAAGACATTTACCCCTACGTTAAGTTTGTGTACGCCGACGCCGACGACGCCGGGGGTATGCCATAAGCTCTTCCTCACTTCGTGCAGGCGAGCTAAAAACAGGTCGTTGAAAATATTCATCCGAATCTCCACAAAAAGTAGTCCTTCGATCTGGTTCACACGAACGAAACTATAACACAGGCTGTAAACATCCTATGTAAAAAGAAACAAATGGACATAACTCCAAAAGAGAAAACTCATATCTTTGACACGATATCTATGAATGTGTGAAGTTTTTTTTTTTATAATTCCATACGATATTCAACGTATGCTCTGGACAAGAAATAAAAAAAATAAAAGAAAAAAGAGCAATAACTAAAAAAATAACGATGAAATTATCCAAATTAGCGATGTTAGAATAGTCATTCTTGCGTACGACACACCTTTGACTCTGAAATATATTGTATGCGTGTGTGAAGTTTTATTAAAAGATTGCACACGCTATTCAACTTAACCCTTACACCGCTATCTTAATTGTTTGTCGTCTGTTGTTTATTTTCCAGTTTTATCACCATGCTTTAACAGCACTTTATAATAATTTACAACATCATGAAAAGTGCTGTCAAAACATGTCTTTACTGAGAAATAAGGCAAGATATAAAAGTAACAGCGGACGACAATTTTTGTGCGTAGCGGTCTAAGGGTTAAGATGGTCCAGACTAGAAAATGTCTCCAGACGTGACTGCTTGACCACGTCAAATTCATAATATTTACACTGTCCTTAAAGTCATAATGGAAACGCCCATTCAACGCACAGGTGGAAGACTCGGACCTATGACACCAAAAAAATGCCTATTACAAAAAATCCCATTACCCCACCCACTTGGTCTCGTACAGTACATAACGTCAATTCAAGGTGAGCATAAATAGCGCTATTATAGAAAGAGCCCTCTTTTTTCCGGCTCGCACAAACACAATAAACATCGATTAAATGTATGAAATATGTATCTGGCAATCGATAAAGGTATTAGGTGTGTGAATATACTCACTTCAAATCGCTGTTTCAAGTATTTATTGAGTTATTTTCGCGTTTTGATTACCCCATCCAAAGCGAAAGTTGCGTGTACGAAAGAATCTCACACAGAATCGGAGGCCGTCCGGCTGGATTATCGGTTATATTTGGCCGATAGCTGATCGCCAGCTCAAACTAAAGTCGTGCACCATGATCATATACATTAGAGACTCCAACCATACAAAGTTCGTCCAATTGTGATCGTTCGCCAATCTAAAAAACACTTTTTTCTATAATTTCGTTCATTATCTGGAACTGGGTCAATGCACTATCTTCCATAATACAACCACCGAAGCGTCTATGTAAGAACATCTCTGATTGGTTAAACCTAAAAATAGACGCGAGGACTTTCCCTTTTCATGGTTTCCAGAAGACATCATCTGATAGTACGCGAATCATGAAAGAAAGTCAATAAAATTAGAAAAAAGTGTTTTTTAGATCGGCGAACGATCACAATTGGACGAACTTTGTATGGGGTAATGGGATTTTTTTTAATAAGCATTTTTTTGGTGTCATAGGTCCGAGTCTTCCACCTGTGATTCAACGTATTGCGTTTATATCCCAGTTAATTACATTATCCCCACGTGACGTCGCATCCGTGTTCTATGAACACATTTTCAAGTTTACTATTATTGTTATAAAGCTGACAGATAAGCATTGTCTTATGTTATCTTGCATGCAAATAGTCTAAGTAATTACTTACTACAAATTTGGCTGAAACTAAGATTCAGGCGCGGATACAGAAATTTTTAAATGCCAGATCGCCGCATAGATGCAATTTCCTGACACCTAGGCCACGAATTCACACTTTAAAATCATGTCCCCTTTTTTTTTTGCCGGGAGCAGGGGTGGGGGGTGGGGCTCCTGGACACCCCCCCCCCCCCCCCCCCCCACCCCCCCCCCCCCCCCCCTGTATCCGCGCCTGAGATTGTAAAAAGCATAGGCCTAAATTTGCAGAAACTTTTTTGTTGTTGTTGTTGTTGTAGAGATCTACATGTCTGTGTAAAACCCGCACTTATTTTTCGCGGAACCAACATACTTCCAGTAAACGCTTGCTCTCTTGTGTCAGTCTCTGCATGATAAAAAGAACTGTCGCACGAACTTAGGGTGAAATTATTAACACACTCTAGCTTGACATTGTCTCATATATATATGGACAGTATAAATGACGATACATACACACAATTTCGTGCAATTATTGGAGGGGGCCAAAACATACTCTGCCCCTCCCCCCCCCCCCCCCCCCCCCCCCCCCCCCCCCCCCCCCCCCCCCCATACTCTCAATATTGGGGGTGAGGGCCTGGCCTGGAAGTGGTGACTCCAAGGTACTTGGCAGAATTAAGGACAGCCTCAAGTTTGGTATTGTGAATGAAGTAGGAAGTGTCTTACGTTTTGTGATAAAGAGTACCTGACATGTTCATAGGTTAACCCTTACAATGCTGAAATACATTTTGTCGTCTGCTGTTTGTTTTTTATTTTCCATTTTTCTCATCAAAAACATTCGTTAACAGCACTTTAGAATCATTTCCAATGAAAATTATTCTAAAGTACTGTCAGAAAATGTTTTCATTAAGAAAGAAGACAACATACAAAAAAAAGCAGACGATAATTTACGTTTCCAGCTTTCTAATGGTTAAAACTCATGCCCCATAGTGTCTCCCATTATTCGAGCGCATGGGGTCCTGTTGGATAAGTTCTGAAACGGCCACACAGGTGAAAGAAAGATAGACTTAGTATACGTGTCAATGGGGGTTAGCCCCCGCCACCATGGAGTTGCCCCCACCCCCCCCCCCCCCACCCCGTCTTCTACTGACCCATTCATATACACTACAGCACTACGTCCCTGACTGAACGGCTTACCTTTAGCTGTCTCCGTTTCTGTAACAAGGGGCCGATTGATGAGCCACACGTGCGAAGCGACACGGAAGCGATATACTCGTGGGACGAAATCGTCGTCATTGCGTCCGCTCCTCACGACACGCGTAGTTTACGGCGTCCATTGGTTAGTCTATCCCATTTTGGTGAGGATCGTTGAACAATTTCAAGCGTGAAAAAACTGGCGTATTTCCCGTGTCGCAATAGCGGCGAGCTGCGTTAGGTAACGTTGACGTTAAGCCATGGATACGGTATACGTAGATACACAAACTGTGGTAACGTCACGATTTGTGTATGAGCTAGAACCATAAAATAGGGTCAGCATAACCACTTGGGGTGGGGGGGGGGGGGGGGGCGGGAATTGCCTCTATATTTTATTGAAAGGTAGACTTAACTCTAGCTTGTAGAATTAAGCTCATTTGTTAACTTCATGTCAGACATCATGCCGGTACTCGTATGGGCTACTCCATCGTAGTAGTAATCCAATTGTAGTATGCTACATATATATAGACAAGACTGGATTCGCTTCTCTTACTAAAACCGTCCAAGTGATTATTTTTCCCGGTTTGTTGAAGAATAGCTCGTATTATATATGCGACCGATCTTCAATCTCCAATCTTCTAAGGCTCCAGTCTCAGTCTGTAGTTGACATACATGTAGTATTGATTGGTTTATCTTCTTTCTTATATACTTGTCACTCATCATACATGAGAATACTTACTTGTAGGTTTATGAGGATGCGCATTATCATACATGTATAAATACATTTAACTATCCTTAATTACTAATGTTTTGTTTTCTTACTTCGGAACCAAACATAGTCAAGTACTCCATCTTCAGTAACAGTTTGCAGGGGCGGCGGAAGCGGGGGTAAATTTTTGATTTTTTATTCTAATATATTTGTGTAATCATGAGTACTGGGAACTTTGCTGAGAACTTTGCTGAGATAGCAGGAAATGGCGTTTCACACCACTTGGATTTAAAAAATGTCCGTGGGGGGGCATGCCCCCGGACCCCCCTAGCGCTATCGGAATCTTCGGGCCCTCAACATTGCCCCCCCCCCCCCAATAATGTTCGGCTTCCGCCGCCTATGGTTTGCATATTATATATATTACATATTATATCGATCGAATAAGAGACTAAAATCAACGGAAATGCATTTTCCGTTCCATTCGCTTAATTTGAATACATTCCGGTTAATATATCTGTAAAGTCCGAAGTATTCCGATTTTGTTTACAAACACCTGGCGACAGAATTTCTTTTAGTTTTCAGAATTAATTTCAATAAATTAACTAAATTGTGCTATTTCATTGAGATTGTTGAATGGCAAACGTAAAATATAGATCTATATTCAGTTATAAATGATGACACACAGTGAAAATGACAATTTCTATGTACAGTTCGACATGATCGCAGTTCAATGAGTTTTACAGTGGGTTTCGGTCGGGCCCTTGCTATTTCGGACCAAGAATGGCCCGGTCTCACTAAAAAGTGACAAGAACAATATAAGCGACAAGAAGCGTCAAGAAGCGTCAAGAAGATAAAAAAGGCAATACATGTAAAATTAATCACTATTTAATATAAACATATGTAATATACAGTGGATATACGTAGGTTCTGGATAATAAGCCTTCGTTGGCCAGTTACTAGAGCTATAAGCATACAAAAACAATTATTCAAAACTTTTTAAAACAATAAACTTATCGTAAAAGTGCTGTGAAACCAGATTTATCTAAAAGTCCTGCTTGTTTCCATGTCGTCCATTTTGTTAACGTATCATCCAGGCGCTTGTAGAAAATAGACTGTGACCTTAGACTCTGGATTTTTGTTGTTGGGTTATTCTCATCCTGTAGTGTGGCGCACCATCGGATCAGAGTAAAAAATGGTTATCTAAATTTTCAGAGGAGTGTATATAGTAAACAATTTCCCACCATTTCCTTTCCCAGTCATAAATGACAATAATATTATCACAAGGCTAATAATCATAATGCAAGATGGTTTCAGATGGATTCGGGAGGTTCCGTCAACTGGCGGTTTCGTCAATTAGGCAAAATAGAGTGAAAAGTCGAGTGGTTCCGTCAACTGGTTACCGGTTCGTCAATTAGGCGATTATAGTTGAATGGTATTTATCACACCTCGGCTAATTGACTATCGCACTTTCATTAAGTAGTTGACCTTTGAACGTTTAGTAATTATTACCGTCAAATGACCGATCAGTTAAAGGCACAATTTTCCGATTTTTTCAAACACAAGAACATGTTTGGCAACTGATTTAGTACACAAAACTAACATACACTGCCTAATCGATACATCTCAAGTCTTGAGATTGACATCTTAAAGGTACATGCCCACGCAGTAGGCACAAACTGTTCTTTATAGGAATTAAATAAGTGTATAATTATGTCACTATTCCACCAGTTCTAAAAATTACGAGTGCCCGCTATACAAATATAATCATTTATTAATTATCAATTTACTGTTAGCGACGCGCGGCGGTAACAGTCTATTTTAATAATGTGCGGGGACGACGCATTTCACATCACGGCTTGCAGTACGCATGCGCAGTATACTGTGCACGCCAGTAGGCTTCCCAATATGTAAACAAGAATATCAACATGTCGAAACGTCCAGGATGGAAATTGTATGAAACGGCGTCGGCCAAAAAAAGGCGAAATGTCTGAGGGGCAGGCAGTATGCAGAGAGAGAGTGGTTAATATTGGCAACCAGATCACCAAATGGAAAGAGTTACATGGAGATTTCGATTTGGGCTCGAACAGAGATTTTTCTTCTCAACTTCCGATACTTCACTGCGCATGTCAAAGATGTGATATGATTGACCGTGTCACGTGACGTGTATTGGTAAAAATAGCACAAGGTCGGAAAATGCCCTTTCTGGTCACGGCATATAAAATGCGATTTAACACCAATTAACACGCGCCGTAATTAAAAATAATTCGTTAGTGGGTAGACAAATGGCTCATATAAGGCATGACAGAAAATGAAAAGTAGTAGTACAGTGTAACCTGCTGCGTGGGCATGTACCTTTAATCGCAATATGAAGACAACAAAAACTTGTTTCGTGTACCACTCAGTGCAAAATGTCAATATTGACAATTTCATTTCCGTAACCCAACGGCTTCTGCTCGGAAGCGAGTCGATGAACTCCGGCTATCGGAATTCAACAACAACTGATATTTTCATCGACTACAAACTCATTTTTGTACCAAAATGAATGCAAACAGTTTCAAAGTGTGTGTAAATAGAAACCTGTTGGATTTATGTGTGGGAAAACCCAATAGGAGGCCAAATTCGACAACTATGATGATTACATAGTTAATGTAGTTTTATTTCCAATTCCAGGCAGGCCCAACATGCCTCAATACACACATTGTTCTTGCTGACGAAAATATGCTAACGTATGTCTTCTGTTCAACTGATTGTGTATCTGGTGATGGCTGACAAATGATGGCTGACAAATGCTGCAGAAGCGGGTGATTATACAAATACACAAAATATACACCTAAAGATACTTCAACATGTTATTAAAATATATGCCATTAAATGTCCATATACAACAAATGTCTGCCATTAAATACCCAAATACAACTAAACATACTTTGAAATATCAACAAATATTTGCAAATATTTGCCATTAAATGCCCATATACAACTAAACCTACTTTAAAATAGCAACAAATATCTGTCATTAATGTCTGATCAATTGTATGGCACGTGCCGGTCATTATCAAGTTTTACTCTTAATTGCATAATTGACGAACCGGACGCCGAGTTGACGAAACCTCCAGTTGACGGAACCTCTAACACCCGTTTCAGATCACGTTTAATTTTCATTTGTGGTACATGCTATTTTACAATATTCATTATGGTGCACACTACAGGCAGGATTTATACCAACAACAAGATAATAACAATCTACAAACTGTAGACTATTATTCTGAGCATTTTTATAATCAACAGAACAATAAATTCTATTAAAAACACAGAGTTTATATCTACATCTGTGTAATCAAATATAATTATGTGTTAGTTTTTTATTGTTTTTCATATAAGACCCCCCAGTATAATGAGAAGCTCTATTCTGGTAATTTGACAGCTACCAGTCTGTGTTTACATGACCTTGACTTCTCAAAATGGCGAAAGAATCCAGTGATGCAGACTGACAGAACCATGCTTTGTAAATCTTTTTCAATAATGATGTTTATGAGTGGACAAAAGTGGGAATAGCTGAAATACAAAATTTTGAAGGTATTCTAACAATTATGATTAAAACCTTACATGACCAAGGGAGATGTGGAATATTTTTCTCCATTTGACAAGATAGGTGTCTTCTGCAAAAAATGTCCAGGAAACTGACCGTGAAAGTTTCCGTGATTAGGGACAAATGCGGTTTACAAAAATTCCCGACGCGGGGGTAATCCCGACAAATGGTTACGCTACTGTAGTAATGTAATGAACCTAACAGAATGATATTTATTGAAAAGATGCAGTAATTCAATGATATATAGCAAATAGTTTCGAAGACAGATATCCTGCCCGAGCGTCAAGAAACTGAGCGAAGACCACATGTGGACAATATTTATAAGACGATAATTACTATTCAAAATACAATCAAATTATCAATAGTAGTAAAATCTTAACTTTGGTCACCAACTAATCCTTGTAATCCTTTTTATATTTGTTATTATATAATAACAAATTTAATATCCATCACATTAATACACTATTTAATAGTGGTGCAACGATATACCGGTATACCGGTATATTGCGATATGTCATCCTGACGATACGTATCGCGGTACGGTTTTCGCGTATCGCGATATTTACGCCATATTCTCGGCCGCCATCTTGTGTTAAAATAATAGTGTAAAATTACTGGCGCACGATTCACCCAAATCCTCCCCAAATCCTCATTTTCTCCCAAATCCTCCCCAAATCCTCATGTAATGAATAAGTTATCCACTTAATATGTCTCAAAACCTTTTAATATCGTTCTTAAGAAGTTATTGAACCTGATTTGAATACGTTTTTATGGTAAAAAGAGTCTTATTTCGATGTTTTAATTTAATTTAGGCATTCTAGCAGCCAAGGGAGATCATCCAAAATAAATTATGAGATAAATGCAAGGGAGATAAATGTTGTTTGACCCATTTTGGTCAATTGAAACATGCAAGTTATTTACCATTCCAAATGTTTGTTCATCTGTTTTGTTATGTCAATCAATAAAATTCAGCACATATAGCTTGAAAATATGACCACGTCCGTAAATTGTCAAGTGTCTATGCAGAATGCGCCCGATACAGGGCCGGATCCAGTGGGGGGCGTACGCCCCCCCTATTTTTGACGAAGCAATGATTTTTAGCTCACCTAAGCGAAGCTCATGTGAGCTATTGTTACCGCAATGTGTCCGTCGTCCGTGAACATTTTCAAACGTCTTTTCCTCTGTAACCATTGGGTCTATAGTCACCAAACTTCATGGTCATGGTCCTTAGGTAGGGGGATTACAAAATTGTTAAAATGACGTCATTACGTAATCCAAGATGGCTGCCGTCTAAAAATAGCACAAATTCTTAAAAAATCTTCTTCTCAAGAACCGCCAACTGGATTTCGACAAAACTTGGTAGGAATGATCGATGTACATTGCTCTTTCAAAGTTGTTAAAATGGTGACCCGGGGTCAAAAATGGGCGTGGCCCGTGGGGTCAAATTGTGGTCAAAATTTATTTTTGACTGAATATGGTCATGTCATATATCAAATTGAAGGTATCAATGAGGAGATCACTCTGGTGCATTTTTGTCGAAATCGGATTGTTATGTCATCCAAGATGGCCGCCGAAAGGTCAAAAGGTCGTTCTTTTATTAGAGATTTCAAAATTCTTCTTCACATGAACCGCTTGGCCCATGGTAGCCAAACTTAAAAGTTATGGTCCATGGGTGAACCCTTTTCAGATTTGTTAAAATGGAGGTCATCGCTAATCCAAGATGGCCGCCGTCTAAAAATAGCATAAATTCTTAAAAAATCTTCTTCTCATGAACTGCTGGCCGGATTTCGACTAAACCTGGTAGGAATGATCGATTGACAATGCTCTTTCAAAGTTGTTAAAATGGTGACCCCGGGGTCAAAAATGGGCATGGCCCGTGGGGTCAAATTGGGGTCAAATTTTATTTTTGACCGAATATGCTCATGCCATATATTAATTGAAGGTATCGATGAAGCGATTGCTCTGGTGCAATATTTGTCGCAATCGGATGATTATGTCATCCATGATGGCCACCAAAAGGTCCATTTATTCAAGATTTTGAACGTCTTTTTCTCAGGAACAACATGGCCGATGCTGGCCAAACTTCATAGGAAGTTAAGATCCTTGGGTGAAGCATTTTCAGATTTTGTAAAATGAGAGTCATCGCTTAATCCAAGATGACCGCCATCTAAAAATAGCACAATTTTTTTAAAACACATGAACTCAATGTCACATTCTCCTCTGGTGTTCATGGAGTCAGGTGAGCGAATTAGGGCCATCATGGCCCTCTTGTTTTACTCAGATTAGAAAAGGCTATCAGTAACATTTATGATTACATGAACTGTACAGTGAGTGTAAATATATAATTGTTAAAGTCTACGTAACAAATCCTACTATATACATGTATATCCATCACCACTTTAAAATAATACACAACAAAAAAATCTACAACTTAAAATAAATTAAGAATTTAGAAACTACCCAGATTATCATGGGGTGCGATGTATAACGGAGGGAAACTAACCAACAACAACATTACAAGTTACATGGCATCAAAACGTTTAAACCAGGCACCTCTGATTGCCTTCTTTTCACCTAAAATAAGTAAGTATTAGTTGTCGATGTCTTTCCCAATTCTTTAATATTTCTAGATTGTCAGACCATAAATCGA
Source organism: Conchocele bisecta (assembly GCA_029237695.1). Taxonomy (NCBI): domain Eukaryota; kingdom Metazoa; phylum Mollusca; class Bivalvia; order Lucinida; family Thyasiridae; genus Conchocele; species Conchocele bisecta. The sequence goes on from CM055266.1 coordinate 66,184,465, forward strand.
TCAAGCCATTTTTTAAAATTTACTTTAGATCCCTCTTTTCCCTTGCAATTATGGTGAATGATCCAGTAACCGGTGCATACCAGTAACCGGTGTAGTCAGTATAAGTTACACAGTAACTAGTTGGTTGATAACTTGGTGTTTGTTAACAAATATCGTTATAAAATGTTGCCTTATCATAAGGCAAATCTCAATGTGCCAAAGTAATGAGCAATTGGATCGTTGACAAATTTTCTAAACTAACTAAGTCGAGCGATCCTTGGTGACCGATGAACACAATGGTCAAGGTTATTGCAAACCACGTAAAAAATGTTTTTAGACCAAAAATATTATGTGTCAAACTTTGACAGATATTCTGTAATCGTTGGGAATATTTTTCATTAAATCGCCAAAACGTCAGGGCCGTCTTGAGATATACATGAAGGATAACATTCCAGAAAAAGAGTTCAACACCATGAAGAAAAAAATCAAACCATTGTGTGAAACGCGGTGGGTAGAGCGCCATAGTGCCTTTGAAGATCTGGAGGGCCTTTACAAGTTTGTCCTTCCATTCCTTGACAAGCTTTCAAACAATGAGGATCGCATTTGGAACCCAAAGTCTGTGACTGAAAGCAATGGACTTCACAAACAGCTGACTGAGGCTAAATTCTATGTGGCCTTTCAAGTGTGCAGACATCTTTTTGGCTTCACCAAGTCCCTTTCATTGCAGCTACAAGGCACAAACATGGAAATCTGCCGGGCTTACGAGAAAGTCGCATTGATCAAGGAGGAACTTCAATCCATTCGAACTAATGCAGATGGAGAATTCCACGAATTGTTCAAACGAGCATCAGACATGGCTGAAACAGCTGAAAAAGCCCCATTAGATGTTCCCCGGAGAGCAGCACGCCAGACTCTGAGATCAAATGTTGAAGCAGACACACCTGAGCAATACTGGCGGAGAACCATCTTTTTCCCATTTATAGACTGTTTGACCAGCCAACTTGATGACAGGTTTCAGGCTAGGAATGCCTCAGCAGTCAAAGCGATCATGCTTCTGCCAAACTATGTGGACAAACTGACCACAGCAGATGAGAATGACATCATGGAGCATTTTGGAGATGACCTACCCAGCCAGTCAACATTCCCTCAGGAGGTCAGATTGTGGAAACGTCACTGGTCCAACGAAATGTCAAAGCCAACAAAAATCGCAGACACGCTTGAAAGGATGGCCACAGATGGGCTGGAAAAGCTGTTTCCAAATGTGCTAGTAATACTACGCATCCTTCTTATCATACCTGCAACAAGCGCAACAGTAGAAAGAGCCAATTCTGCCCTTAGGTACGTGAAAAATGTGTACAGAAGTTCAATGAGTGAGCCACGTCTGAATGCCCTAATCCTGATGTGCGTTCACAGGGACATAAAATTAGACTTCGATAAGATAATTAATATGTATGCCTCACGGCACCCTCGGCAGATGCTCTTCATTAACCCCTTAGGAGACAAGTAGAGACCGTTCTAATCACTTTAGATGTCTAGACTGGACTGTTTGTACACCTTATTTTATGTGATGACTTTGTAAAAGGCTATCAGTAAAATTACAGGCACACTTTCTCTAGTTTCTATGTATATTTCCAGCTTTGTTAACCCTGCTATTCAGATATAGCAGCCTGTTTGGGTGATTTTATCTGCAAAAAGTTGTATTTTTGCTTGGGTAAATGTGAGTATTTTGTTCTCAAATGCCAGGAAAATGCATCTGAGGCACAATTTTCTGGGGGAGGACCCCCAGACACCCCTCACCTACGCCCCCCCCCCCCCTTTATTCAAATCCTGGATCCGGCCCTGCGATATGCAGCAAATCATCCCAAAATCTTCCCCAAATCCTCTTAATTACTCACTTTGTGATGTAAATACCAGCTTAAATTGTTACTAATCATTAAATAATACTATTTTCAGGTACCTAGCTGATGCAAGGAGTTTGGCTAAGAACGTGATATTATGCCAGGTCCATACCGCACCAGAGTCATTTAGCTCCAGCCCCTAAAGCAATATGATCTGTACAGATCTTATTCTTCTTAATGGAGCATCATAGGATTTAGCTCTCAACTACCAGGGAGTCAAAACGGTACATGAGGGCCAAACCATGTAGGTCGGCATTCCGGTAAGGATGAACGCCGATCGTTAAATTACCCTTCGCTGGCTCCCAACCACCACCCAAATAAATGGGCTAGAACTTGCTGCATATCGGGCCCCACAGGTACTGCATAGACACTTCACATTTACGGACGTGTTCATATTGTAAAGCTATATATGTGCTGAGGTTCGTTGATTGATTGATTGATTGAGATAAAAAACAGATGAATAGTATTATACACATTTGGAATGGTAAATAACTTGGGGATTTAACATGGGGAAATTTTGTTTTTGCAATAAAATCAATATTTGACCAAATTTCACGAAATAAAAAGAAGGCTCATTCTTAAATTTTCCTTTAATTTAATATTATCAAAAAAAATATTGTTCTTGAATTGTTTATATGGCCGTAAAATTTGGGCAGCTTTCGTGAAACAGACTATAAGTATCCGCCGACAATTAAGAGCTACATGATTGTTCCACCATGGATATATCGAAAATGAAACAAGAAGCAAAGTTACATTTTGCGCCGGTTGGTAAAGAAGTGTGTAACATATATTTATTTTGTGTATATGCGGAAAGCGCGATATAGTCGGCACTTTGGCGTACGTACGTACGTACGTACGTGTGTCCGGTTAAAGTTTTTGGTTAAGTTGTTTGGTTACGTTTTTTGGTTAAAGTTTTTGGTCGAGTTCTTTGGTTAAAGTTTTTGGTTAAGTTTTTTGGTTAAAAGTTTTTTGTTATGCTATATCTCTGCAACTGCTTTGCCCATTACCTTGAAACTTCACATGGGTGTTTATCATCATCTATATTTTCATTCTACCGCACTCCCGTGCGGCCCCTGTGCACAATGTCAAGGTCAAATTACTTTGAATTTTTTGGTTAAGTTTTTTGGTTAAGTTTTTTGGTTAAAGTTTTTGGTTAAGTTTTTTGGTTAAGTTTTTCGTTATACTACATATATCTGTATATCTTCTTTTTTTTTTTAGTGTCCATGCCTCGCCACAAGGCGCGACATGCAGGCCGCGGCCATCTAGTTTAACACCATGCCTATACATTTTATATTTACTTGAAACAAGTCATTAGGCAAATAGATTAGAAATAGTAAAGCATTTGTCCATTAATGTTAACTGTCCAGTAAAGTATTTCCTTTAGCTATCACAGATAAATAAAACAATGAAATTGGTGCAACAAATCAATGATGTCATTTAAAACCACACGTTATTCTATAAGAAATCGACAATGATGGAAATCGACAATGAGGGAAACTGTACTACTGCTACGTCATAGATATAGAGAATAGTAGGTTAGTGCCGTGAATGGGAAAAAATATCCGACAAGGCTCAATAATTTCTTTATTTGTGATCAGAAGTATATGTTGTGACCACTCATTTGAACCGTCTCGCCGAGACGGTTCAAATGAGTGGTCACAACATATACTTTGGTTCAGAAATAAGGAAAATAGATAGAAAATAGTAGGTTAGTGCCGTGAATGGGAAAAAATATCTGGCAAGGCTCAAAACGGGATGGGCGAGGCTCTGCTGAGCACATCCCGTTTCTGTGCCGCGCCAGATATTTTTTTCCATTCACGGCACTAACCTACTATTCTATTTATCCTGTCAACACCTTCAAATGGCTGTAAAATGCAAAAATTGTATTGACTGGATATCAAAAATGTTTCACGGCACCGTGTTTCACGGCACATACGCACTGTGTTGACGGGATAAATTATTTTTACAGCACCACCTCGAGCCAGTAGGTCACATAAACAGGAGAGATAAGCGATAATTAATGCATTGCATGGCTCGGCATAGCTGTCCGATACGGTGCGATATAAGAAATCTCAATATCATGAAAAATACAAACGAACCGGAAATCGGTTGTTAGGATCGCTTTTATTGTTTTTAGAGGATTTGCAAGGAAATAAGTGATAATCTGATGAGTGGTAACAACATAAATTTTCGAGAGGAAAAAAAGAAAAGATGTGGAATATGAGCAGAGCAATTTGGAACAATGCATGGTTCATGGGGATATGTCATTGGCCAAAAAAATCTATACTCTCTAATGAAACATCTAATCTCACTAATGAAAACAGTTTGTTTGTTTGTAGCTTGTGTATGGTGCTACAATTAGACAGAATATAGTTTGCATACTGTTTGTCTCACATTTGTCTGCTGACTTTTTGCATTTGATAAGTGAACATATAGCAATGACACTGGGTCAGTAGCCTATTTCATCAACATTGCAAAGTATACTTTAGTAGCAAAGTATACTTTGAGGGAGAAATTTTCAATTTTATGATAAATTTATTAATTTTTATTATACTGAATTTATTACATTATCACAGCCAATTTGGCTGTGATAATGTAATAAATTCAGTATAATAATTCTGCATACTTTTAATCATGAAATATATGCATTTGTTAGTTCTATATGAAATAATGTATTTCAGGAAAAATAAATGATTACTCCCTCAAAGTATACTTTGCTAGTAAAGTATACTTTGCAATGTTGATGAAATAGGCTACTGACCCAGTGCCAATTGCTATATGTTCACTTATCAAATGACCCAGTGGGTCTCATATATGCCTACTGTCTGTTCCATGTTTTTCTGCCGACAAAGTTTTGGCTATTAACCCTTTCCCTGTTTTGCGATATTTCGACTCATCCAAATCCAAAACATCTGAATAAAAGAATCAAATGCTGGGTCAAATGATGGTTAGATTATCTGATAGAGTAGAAAACATTGTGGGAAAAGGAGAAATTGCTTGTTTCAAACAGAGGCGTGAAAAGTCGTCTCTATCAGGGAAAGGGTTAAACCTATTAAATATAACAAATATTTCAATGTAAGTAGTTTTTCACCAATAACAAAAAAGTCACCTCCCCAAATATTTTTGTTTCATGAAATTCCATCAAATATTGAAGGGAAACGAGGTAGAACAGGTGGAGGAGGAGTCAAAATAAAGGAAATTAACTCCGAAACACTTGGCTAGATAGCTTGGAATGTATGTAAATAAGAAAACAAAAATCGGTCCACAATTAAAAAAATATTTTTAAAAAATCTATTTTAGCCCTCCTGTTACATTCCCATCGCAATAAAATCAATATTTGATGGAATTTCTTCAAATATTATTTTTTTGGGAACTGTGACTTTTTTGTTATTGATGAAAAAGTACTTACATTTAAATATTTTTAAGATTTAATGTGTTTAATGGCCAAAGGTTCGTCAGCAGCAAAACGTGGAACAGACAGTCGAAAGTGAAACAGAATAGCAAAACAGTAGTTTTATGGTACATTTGTATTGTATTTCTGAACCTAATTGTTCATATAAGTCACCTGTAAACAATGGGGATTGGGTAAAAAAATCTGTATAATACTGAAAAATAACTAGCGTTTGTAACCATGGTAACGCTAGTTATTTTTCAGTATTATACACATGTTTTTCAATCAACGGTTACTTCATTATTTTATCTAAATTATTTACGCTAGAGTCTATTATGGAAATGTCTTTCTAAATGTGGAAGGGATGTATTGTGGCCTAGGGATTAGAACACCACAGGTTGTGGGTTCAAACCTTCAAACTAGGGCATCAAAAATACTTTCATAGTATTTCCATCCCACTGGTCTGTTGGATTGTTGGATGAGACTAGAAACTGTTGTCTCGTCTCTATATGACCTGGTGGGATGTAAAACCCTTTCACTTTTTTCTAAATGTGGTATTATATTATCTCAACAAAAAATAAAGAAATTTCACGTTTTTCTTTTGTACATGTGTAGCGAAAATGTCAAATTATGCCAAGCCAACTTCTCTCCCTGCTTGTCATATTTTCTGATAGCATGTACTTGAATATAACGCATGTTTTTTTTAATGTCACCAAATAAAATGGTGCGATTGGTGCAACAACGCCAAACCGTATGCCCTGTTTCATAAATAATAAAGCAGTAACAGTCTCTAAAATATTTTATTGCATGGAATTCCTCCAAATATTGATTTAATTGTTGAAAAAATTTAATTGTCATATGTGAATTTATCAGAGCTGGAGGATGCTAAACAAAATTCTGGCGAGATAGCTTGGAAATTATCTCATTAAGAAAGCAAAAATTAGATTTTAAAAATTGTCAACATATGTAATTTTGAAACTTTCTTAAATATTTTGTTTTTAATTCTCGTGTTAACCCTTTCAACACTACATGCCTGTATAGCGGTATTGGCAAAACACTACATGCCTGTATAGCGGTATTGGCAAAACGTGTTGATCCAGATGAGCCGGCTTGTGACGAGCCGTCTTTTCAGGATCTGCACTGTTTGCAAATAATTTTCATATTTTTAGAACAAAAACACCCCCTTTTCATAAATGGACTAGTCTGAAAATGATTTTGTGCCGGTTGGATTGGTTGCAAAATTAACATATCAATATCCATTCCAGTTACTTAGGGGTGACAATTTCTTGTTTTTTACTGTTTTCCTGCTGACACTGCAAACATCATAGCCACTTTGATGTGTTTTCCCTGGGACTCTGGCCGTCTCTGGACAGACTGATGTAGTTTCTACCTCGGTGTTTTGGCTGTAACAGCCAAAACACCGAGGCAGAAACTACATCAGTCTGTTTGCTAGATCCCCCCCCCCCCTCCCCAGTAGGGGCCAGTAGGAATGGCGTGATAGTCCAGTACACAGAGCATCAGACTGAAGGTTGTGAGTTCAATCCTGTCGTAGTTTGGTTTCAACATATTTTATTTGTATATAATTTACAAGTAAGGCATCAATAGTAGTATATACAGAATTATACAAATGGGATTGGATTGAAAGCAAGCTTATATGTATATAAATCCTCTCCCGCCTTAGTTTCAATTAATACGCGAATGCATGATCACACACGATGATCAAGATTTCACTGGCCACAAATGCTTTATGATCCCTTTTTCTCAGCTAGCGACCCAAATGTAATAATCCCAATTTCTCCAGTCATGTCCACAGTTTTGTTGATTTCAGCCTGCGTGCCAGTGCTGGATATAGACTGACATGGAACAGTACACCATCCTCGGACGGATAGGGGAAGGTGCCCACGGAATTGTACTTAAGGCTAAGCATATTGAGGTATACTTTTATATCACCTGCTACTACTTAACCCTTTCAACACCACAGTCATGTCTAGTGGTATTGGCAAATAGTGTAGATCAAGATGAGCCGGCTCGTAACGAGCTGTCTCATCAGGATCTGCACTTTTTGTCGCGCCCGCTTGCGAAAGCGCGATATAGTCGGCACTTTGGTGTACGTGTGTGTCCGGTTAAATTTTTTTCGTTAAGTTTTTTCGATGGTGCTTTGTTTCGCACACACCCATCTGTACACCCATGGTCAAGGTCACTGAGGACTTGCGTTCATTTTTGTCCGATTAAAGTTTTTGGTTAAGTTTTTAGGTTAAGTTTTTTGGTTAAAATTTTTGGTTAAGTTTTTTGGTTAAAGTTTTTGGTTAAGTTTTTAGGTTAAGTTTTTTGGTTAAAGTTTTTGGTTAATTTTTTTGGTTAAAGTTTTTGGTTAAGTTTTTTGGTTAAGTTTTTTGGTTAAAGTTTTTGGTTAAGTTTTTTGGTGAAAGTTTTTCGTTATACTATATCTCTGCAACTGCTTTGCCCATTACCTTGAAACTTCACATGGGTGTTTATCATCATCTATATTTTCATTCTACCGCCCTCCCGTGCGGCCCCTGTGCCCAATGTCAAGGTCAAATTACTTTGAAGATTTTGGTTAAGTTTTTTGGTTAAAGTTTTTGGTTAAAGTTTTTTGGTTACGTTTTTTTGGTTAAAGTTTTTGGTTAAGTTTTTATGCCACCGATCTCGAAGAGCCGGGTGGCATATTTTTTTTGGACCGTCCGTCTGTCTGTCCGTCTGTCTGTCCGTCCATCCGTCACACTTTTCGGTTAACCACTTGGTCACAGTTTCTCAAATATGCTGCAGGTGGCATCCGCGTTCGACAGACGCATTTCTTGTTTGGTTAAGTTTTTGTCGCGCCCGCTTGCGGAAAGCGCGATATAGTCGGCACTTTGGCGGTGTACGTACGTGTGTGTCCGGTTAAAGTTTTTGGTTAAAGTTTTTGGTTAAGCTTTTTGGTTAAGCTTTTTGGTTAAAGTTTTTGGTTAAGTTTTTTGGTTAAGTTGTTTGGTTAATAAAGTTTTTGGTTAAGTTATACTATATCTCTGCAACTGCTTTGCCCATTACCTTGAAATTTCACATGGGTGTTTATCATCATCTATATTTTCATTCTATCTCCATCCCGTGCGGCCCCTGTGCCCAATGTCAAGGTCAAATTACTTTGAAGTTTTTGGTTAAAGTTTTTGTCGCGCCCGCTTGCGGTAAGTGCGATATAGTCGGCACTTTGGCGTACATACGTACGTACGTACGTACGTGTGTCCGGTTAAGTTTTTTGGTTAAGTTTTTTGGTTAAAGTTTTTCGTTATACTATATCTCTTTTTTTAGTGTCCATGCCTCGCCACAAGGCGCGACATGCAGGCCGCGGCCATCTAGTTATAAGTAATTGTCACATTTTTATAACAAAAACACCCCCTTTTCATAAATGGACTAGTCTGCAAATCCTTTTGTGATAATTGGATCGGTCCAAAAATTACATATAACAATCCATTCCAGGTACTTAGGGGTGGAAGGGTCAATGTATCCTTTAACAGTCTAACAATACTGGCTGAAGGCCCTCTGCACTTCCGGCCTTCATCTAGTATTGATGGCCTTTTTAACTCACCTGAGACGAACTCAAGTGAGCTATTGTTACTGCTTTTCATCGTTCCGTCTCTTGTTCGTCCGTTCCAACATCTTCTTCTTCTGAACCGCTTGGTTGATGTTGACCAAACTTCACGGGGATGGTCTATGTGTTACTCCTTTTCGGGTTTGTTAAAATGGACGTCGTCATTTATCCAAGATGGCCACCGTAGGAAAGTAGTCAAATTCTTAAAAAATCTTATTCTCACGAACCGCCAGACCGATGTCGATGAAACTTGGCAGGAATTATCTATAGTCAATGCTCTTTCAGGTTTGTTAAAATGATGATCCCGCGTAAAATGCAAAACTGACCCGTTTTTCCCTGTGATCCGTTAATCCCCTATGAACTGTACATATTTTGCGAGAACCTGAATAATTATTCAAATTATATTTTATGGACCGTCAGACAAATTTTGATGGAACAATCAGCAGTCTGTGCCGTTTTTTATTAGCCAGGTTGTTTTTTTTTGAAAAAAATCCAGGCTATTGGATTGGCGAAAGCCGGGCGGGAGGGCGGCGGGCGGCCCCCACCGCGGGCGGCGGGCGGCCCCCACCGCGGGCGGCGTCCACAGTCAATGTTAAGTTTTTGTGTTTGAGTCCATTTCTTTGTTACTGTACCACATAGGACCAACAAACTTTCACAGCTTCATAACCAAGGGGTGCCCACCACATATCACTATCCAACATGTTACCTTTTTTTTAACTTGACCCATTTTTTCCGCGCAGTCGACTTAGCCATTTTCAATGTTAACTTTTCGCGTTTACAATGTTAAGTTTTCGTGTTTAAGTCCATTTCTTTGGTACGGTACCACCTAGGACCACCAAACTTTCACAGCTTCATAACCAAGGGGTGCCCACCACATACAACTATCCAACATGTGACCATTTTCTTTACCATCACCTATTATGTCTACGTAATTGACTTTAATCAACGTTAACTTTTTAACGTACGTCTGGTTAAAGTTTTTTGGTTAAAGTTTTTCGTTATACTATATCTCTGCAACTGCTTCGCCCATTACCTTGAAACTTCACATGGGTGTTTATCATCATCCATATTTTCATTCTACCCCTCAACCGTGCGGCCCCTGTGCCCAATGTCAAGGTCAAATTACTTTGTTAAAGTTTTTTTGTGTACTATATCTCTGCAACTGCTTCACCCATTACCTTGATACTTCACATGGGTGTTTATCATCATTGTCGCGCCCGCTTGCGGAAAGCGCGATATAGTCGGCATTTTGGCATACGTCCATGTGTCCGGTTAAAGTTTTTTGGTTAAACTTTTTCCATCTACTATATCTTTTTTTTTTTGTGTCCGTGCCTCGCCCCAAGGCGCGACATGCAGCCACGGCCATCTAGTCTACAAAAAGTGGGTATAATTATGTTATACAAGTGTCTATGCTTGGAAAAAACCTGGCCTTCGTGGCTTTGCCTCTTTTCTTGTATATTCTATTTTGCTACAAGAATTATGACGTGTATGTTGTGTCAGGGCTCTGATATGATTTAGTGACTTCATGTGACAGTATTCTGACTAACAAACATTGATGAAAGTATTTTTCCCTCCATTTTGTCAGTGATACATTATATGTGGCTGTAACTGGAGAAATGGGGCTTATGGGTTTTGCGACCAGTGTAGATCCAGAACAGCCTGTGCATGCGCACAGTCTGATCAGGATCTGCCATGTTCGCCATTCCATCAATGAAGCGCTCATCATGCTACTAACAGCCAATATAGATCGCTATCAGGCTACAGGAGTGTGTGCTTTGATCAGGAGCTACCATGGTCATAAATGGCATAAGCCTCATTTCTTCACAGCCACATTATGCATATCCGCACCATTTCATCAGTTTGTTATCAACCAACTTGTATTTGATCAATGCACAGCTGATTACCCAGACAGACATGTGTACAATTGCAGTCATTGTCTTGTTTTATCCACAGAGTGGGGAGGTGGTTGCTTTGAAGAAAATACTCTTGCGGAAGTTGGAAGATGGAATTCCGAACACATCGCTCAGGTACTGTATTATTATTTTTTTCTCGTCAATCATTATCTCCACACGATTATCAAGAGGGGATATAGCGTTCGTTAGTCCATGTATTTTTGGCAAAGTGTGTTAAAAAATAGGTTTCTGATTAACTGATTAATCCCTTCACCGATGTTAATAATATTTGATACTTTGTTTTGCATGCACCCATGTTCAAACACCACAATGGCAAGGTCACTGAGGACTTATGTTGTACTTGTTAATAACTTTAATATCAAATTTCTCAGCGAGGGGATTAGATTAGTGATGCCAATGCCCTTGCTCCATATCTTTCATTCTCTTTATACGCCATACGCGCACACAGAGGCTTGGTATGTAGAGCAGCTCTAGATTTATCTCCTTTGTCGTGTTACTGTCATTGTTCTGGGAATTGACACAAAATTCAATTCCGCATGAGCTCTGTAGCTGATTTCACAAAAATTGCAAAGTATACTTGTCTTGCTAAGTACACTTTGAGGGAGAAATTGTTAATTTAAGAATAAATTTATGAATTTTACTTTTTAATGAAATAAAATATTTTCTGACCAAATTATTATTCTGAATTTATTACATTATCACAGCCATTTTGGCTGTGATAATGAAATAAATTCAGTTTAATAATTCTGCATACTTTTAATCATCAAATATATGCAGTTGTTAGTTCTATATGAAATAATGCATTTCGGAAAAAATAAATGATTTCTCCCTCAAAGTATACTTAGCTAGATAAGTATGCTTTAATAGCAATTTTGGTGAAATCGGCTACTGATCAACTGGCGGTGCCATTGGTGGAAACCATTTTCTAAATTAAGGAAGGTCATACCAGTAGTGTGTATCACATACCACCATGAAAGACATGACCTTCAGATGACCTTCCCATACTTTTTCTGCTTCACAAACTTAAGGCCCTGATTGGGCGTATATTCTGACATTGACACAGGCACAGTCGCGTTTGTAAATGACCTTGACATACTTTTTTCTACTTCACAAACCTAACCCTTTGAACCCGAAATCCCGCTATAGCGGTTTATGCAAACACTGCAGATCCAGATGAGAGGGTCTCATCAGTATCTGCACTTTTTGCAAGCAATTTTCATATTTCTGATAAAAAAAACCCACACCATTTTCATAAATGGACTAGTCTGAAAATAATTTTGTTACGGTTGGATTGGTTGCAAAATTAACATATCAACATCCATTCTACTAAAAAAAAAAGCTGCCCAAATTTTACGGCCATATAAACAATTCAAAAACAATATTATTTTCGATAATATTAAATTAAAGAAAAATTTAAGAATGAGCCTTCTTTTTATTTCGTGAAATTTGGTCAAATATTGGTTTTATTACGAAAAATTGATTTGTCTATGGGAATTTAACATGGGGGAAAAAGGTAGAGGAGTTGTGGGAGGAGTCAAAAAACGAAACAATTTGGAAATTGACTCCGAAACCTAGCTAGATAGCTTGGAAATGATCTAACTAAGAAAACAAAAGTTAAATTTTAAAAATCTGTCCAGTATTTCTGAAATTCTAAAAAATTTCCCCATGTTAAATCCCCATAGACATCTTCACGGAGTGAAGATGTCTATGGGGATTTAACACGGGGAAATGTCTTGCCTTGATTGGGCAATAAAATCAATATTTGACCAAATTTCACGAAATAAAAAGAAGGCTCATTCTTAAATTTTTCTTTAATTTAATATTATCGAAAATAATATTGTTTTTGAATTGTCTATAGAGCCGTAAAATTTGGGCAGCTTTCGTGAAACAGACTATAGTTACTTAGGGGTGAAAGGGTTAATGCCTTGATTGGGCATATATTGTGACATTGTCACAGGTACAGCCACGTTTGTATATGACCTTGCTGTTAAATGGGCATAAAACCACTTTCAATCAATTGACCAATCAATCAATCAATTTCAGGGAGATCAAAGCCTTACAGGAAATTGAAGACAACCCATATGTAAGTGTGTATGTAAGTGTGTATGTAAGTGTGTATGTAAGTGTGTATGTAAGTGTGTATGTAAGTGTGTATGTAAGTAAGTAAGTGTGTATGTAATGTAATGTAGTTGTATGTAAGAATGTGTATGTAAGTAATGTGTGTATGAAAGTAATGTAAATGTGTGTATGTAGGTGTGTAGTATGTGTAGTAGTGTGTAGTAAGTAATGTAAGTATGTGATGTAAGTAATGTAAGTGTGTAGTAAGTAAGTAATGTGTATGTAAGTGTGTAGTAAGTGTGTATGTAGGTGTGTATGTAGTGTGTATGTAAGAAGTAGTGTGTTTGTAAGTAAAGTAAGTGTATGTAACGTGTAGTAAGTAAGTAATGTGTTTGTGAAGTAGGTGTGTTTTGAAGTATTAAGTGTGTTTGAGTAATGTAAGTGTGTTTAATAAGTAAGTGTGTTTAATAATGTAAGTGTATGTATAATGTAAGGTGTCGTAAGGTAATGTAAGTGTATGTCGTAATGTAAGTGTGTTTGTAAGTAATGTAGGTTGTTTGAAGTAAGTAAGTGTAGTAAGTAATGTAAGTGTATGTAGTGTGTATGTAAGTAAGAAGTGTGATGTAAGTGTGTAAGTAAGAATGTAGGTGTGTGTATTGTAAGTAATGTAAGTGTGTGTGTAAGTAATGTAAGTGTGTAAGTAATGTAAGTGTGTTTTTGTAAGTAATAAAGTGTAAGTGTGTATGTAATAATGTAAGTGTGTAGTAAGTAATGTAAGTTTTGTAAGTAAGTAGTGTGTTATGTAGTAATGTAAGTGTGTATGTAAGTAATGAGTAAGTGTGTAATGTAATAATGTAAGTGTGTATGTAAGTAATGTAAGTGTGAATATGTAAGTGTGTTTATGTAAGTGTTTGTTTAAGTAATGTAAGTGTGTATGTAAGTAATGTAAGTGTGTATGTCAGTAATGTAAGTGTGTATGTAAGTGTTTTAAGTAAAAGTAAGTGTGATGTAGTAAGTAAGTGTGTGTGTAAGTAATGTAAGTAATTTAGTGTGTAGTAAGTAATGTAAGTGTGTAGTAAGTAAGTGTAAGTGTAAGTGTATGAATAATGTAAGTGTGTATGTAAGTAATGTGTGTTTGAAGTAATGTGTAAGTAAGTAAGTAAGTATGTAGTGTGTTGTAGTAAGTGTAAGTAAGTGTGTATGTCAGTAATGTAAGTGTGTTTGTAGTAATGTAAGTGTGTTTGTAAGTAATGTAAGTGTGTAATGTAAGTATTGTGTAAAGTAAGTATGTAAGTAATCGTAAGTGTAATGTAAGTGTGAGTAAGTAATGTAGTGTGTTTGTAGTATGTAAGTGTGGTAATAATAAGTGTGTTTGTAAGTAAGTGTAAGTAAGTGTGTAATGTAAGTATGTAAGTGAAGTAATGTAAGTAATGTGTGTTAAGAATGTAAGTGTAGTGTAAGTAAGTTAAGTGTAGTAAGTAATGTAAGTGTATGAAGTAAGTAAGTAAGTGTATGTAATAATGTAAGTGTGTGTGAAGTAATGTAGTGTAAGTAATGTAAGTGTGTATGTAACAGTGAATGTAGTGTGTAAGAAGTAATGTAAGTGTGTAGTAATAATAGTGTGAAGATGTAATGTTTCAGTAATGTAAGGTGTGTTTGTAATGATGTAAGTGTGTATGAAAATGAGGGTGTTGTAATATGTAAGTGTGTATGAAGTATAATGAGTTTGTAGTAAGTAATGTAAGTGTGTATGTAAGTAATGTAGTGGTAAGTAAGTGTGTGAAAGTAATGTAAGTGTGTAATGTAAGTGTGTATGTAATATTGTGTGTTGTAAGTAAGTAGTAGTAAGTAAGTGTAGTAAGTGTGTAAGTAAGAAGTGTGTATGTAAGTGTGTAAGTAGTGTGATGTAAGTAATGAAAGTATGTGTGTAGAAGGTGTTAAAGTAATGTGTTGATGTAAGTGTGATGTTGTAATGTGTAAAATGTAAGTGTGTAATTTGAATGTTAATGTAGTGTATGTAATGTATGAATGTATGTGTATGTATGTGTAAGTAATGTGGTGTGTGTGAAGTGGTTAATGTAGTGTGTGTAAGTAATGTTTAATGTAAGTAATGTAAGTGTGTATGTCGTATGAAGGTGTAAGTAATGTAAGATGTAAGTAAGTGTGTGTAGTAATGTGTGTTTAATAAGATGTAAGTGTGTCTGTAAGTAAATGTAAGTAAGTAAGTGTTTGTGAATGTAAGTGTGTATGTCATAAAAGTAATGTATAAATGTGTGTGTAAGTAAATGTAATGTGTGTGTAAGTATGTGTATGTAAGTGTGTAAGTAATGTAAGTGTGTATAAGTAAGTAAGTGTGTAGTGTAACGTGTATGTAAGTGTGTGTAAGTATGATGAAGTAGTGTGTAGAATGTAAGTTGTATGTAAGTGGTGTGTGTATGTAATGTAAGTAAGTAATGTAATGTAGTAATGTAAGTATGTGTATGTAAGTGTTAATGTAAGTATGTGTAGTGTGTATGTAAGTGTGATGTAAGTAATGTAAAGGTGGTGTATTTGTAAGTAATTGTAAGGTGTGTTTGTAAGTATTGGTAAAGTGGTGTTTATCGTAAGCTAATGTAAGGTGTTTTGTTTGTAAGTAATTTGTAAAGTTGTTTGGTTTGTAAGTAACTGTAAGATGTGTTTGTAATGTAATGTAAGTGTGTTTTATGGTAAGTGGTAATTGTAAGTGTGTAGTGTGTAATGTAAGTGTGTAAGTGTTATGGTGTTTGTAAGTAATGTAAGTGTGTTTGTAAGTAAGTAAGGTGTGTTTGTAACGTGTGTAAGTGTGTAAGTAATGTAAGGTAATGTAGGTGTGTCTGTAGGTATGTAAGTGGTATGTTAAGGTTTATATGTCAAGTGTGTAATGTAAGTGTTGTTTTTTGTAAGTAATGTAAGTGTGTTTTATGTAAGTAATGTTAAGTTGTTTGTTTAAGTAATTAATGTAAGTGTGTTGTCAAGTTAATGTAAGGTGTGTTTGTAAGTAATGTAATAGGTGTGTAAACTGTCAAGTAATGTAGGTGTGTTTCTGTAAGGTATTAAGTAAGTGTTATGTCAAGTAATGTAAGTTGTTTTTGTTTGGTTTTTTATAGTAATGTAGTTTTGTTTGTAAGTAATGTAAGGTGTGTTTATGTAAGTAATTGTAAGTGTGTATGTCTGGTGTGTATGTAAGTTAATGTAAGGTGTTTTTGTATGTAAGTGTTGTAGGTAAGTATGTAGGTGTGGTTTGTAAGTAATGTAAGGTGTTTAGTTAAGTAAGTAATGTAGGTGTGTTTGTAAGTAATTGTAAGTGTGGTGTTGTAAGTAAATGTAAGGTGTGTTTCGTAAGTAAATTGTAAGTGTGTTTGTAAGGTATGTAAGTGTGTTTGTAAGTAATGTAATGTGTGTTTGTAAGAGTTAATGTAAGTGTTGTATGTAAAGTAATGTAAGTGTCGTATGTAAGGTGTGTATGTTAAGTAATGGTAAGGTGTGTAGGTAAGTGTGTAATGTAAGGTAATGTATGAAAGTTGTAATTGTTCAAGTAATGTTAAGTGTGTTTGTAAGTAATGTAATAAAGTGTGTTTGTAAGTAATGGTAAGTGTTGGTTTTTTTGTAATATAGTAATGTAGTGTGGTTTGGTAAGTAATTGTAAGTGTGTTATGTCAAAGTAATGTGGTGTGGTTTGTAGTTATTGTAAGTTGGGTGTATGTCAAGGTAAATGTATGGTGTGTTTGTAAGTAATTGTAAGTGTGTAAATGTCAGTATGTAGGTTGTGTTTGTAAGTAATTGTAAGGTGTGGTTGTTAGGTAATGTAGGTTGTGTTTGTAAGTATTGTAAGTGTGTATGTCAAGTAATGTAGGTGTGTTTTGTAAGTAAATTGTAAGTGTGTTTGTAATGAATAAGTAATGTAAGGTGTGTTTGTAAGTAATGTAAGTGTGTTTGTTAAGTTAAAATGTAAGTTGTGTTTGTAAGTAATGTAAGTGGTGTAAGGTGTGGTCAATGTAGGTGTGTCTGTAAAGTAATGTAATGTTGTGTATGTAAGTGTGTATGGATAAGTTAATGTAAGTGTGTATGTAAAGTGTGTAAGTTAAGTAATGTTAAGTTGTGTAATGTAAGTAATGTAAGTGTGTATGTAAGTAATGTAAGTGTGTATGTAAAGTTAATGTAGTGTGTCTGATAAGTAATGGTAAGTTGTGTATGTAGTGTTTGTTTGAAAGTAATGTAAGTGGTAGTGTAAGTGTGAATAGGTGTAAGTTAATGTAAGGTGTGTTTATGTAAGTAATTGTAAGTGTGTATTGTCAAGTAATGTAGGTGTCGTTTGTCAATGTATTTTTGTAAGTGTGTATGTAAAGTAATTGTAGGTGTGTTTTGTAAGTAATGTAACAGTGTGTTTGTAAGTAAATGTAAGTGTGGTTTGTTTGAAGTAATTGTAAGTGTGTATGTAAAGTAATTGATAGGTGTGTCTTTGTAAGTAATGTAAGTGTGTATGTAATGTGGTTTGTATGAAAGTAATGTAAGTGTGTATTGTAAGTGGTGTATGTAAGTAATGTAAATGTGTGTATGTAAGCAATGTAACGTGTATAATGTAATAATGTAAGTGTGTATGTAAGTAATGTAAGTGTGTATGTAAGTAATGTAGGTGTGTCTGTAAGTAATGTAAGTGTGTATGTAAGTGTGTATGAAAGTAATGTAAGTGTGTATGTAAGTGTGTATGTAAGTAATGTAAGTGTGTATGTAAGTAATGTAAGTGTGTATGTAAGTAATGTAAGTGTGTATGTAAGTAATGTAAGTGTGTTTGTAAGTAATGTAGTTGTGTTTGTAAGTATTGTAAGTGTGTATGTCAGTAATGTAGGTGTGTTTGTAAGTAATGTAAGTGTGTTTGTAAGAAATGTAAGTGTGTTTTGTAAGTAATGTAAGTGTGTACTGTAAGTAATGTAGGTGTTTCTGTAAGTATTGTAAAGTGGTATGTAAGTGTGTAAAGGTCTATAATGTAGTTGTTTGTAAGTAATATAGTGTGTTTGTAAGTTAATGTAAGTGTGTAATGTAAAGTGTGTTATGTCTATAAATGAAGTGTGATTTGTAAGTAATATAGGTGTGTATTGTAAGTAATGTAAGTGTGTATGTAAGTGATGTAGTGTGTAATGTAGGTGTGTATGTAAGTAATGACTAAGTGTCGTATGTAAGTGTGTAGTAGTAATGTAATGTGTATGTAGCTAATGTAAGTGTGTATGTAAGTAATTAAGTGTGTATGTAAGTAATGTTAGGTATGTAGGTGTGGTATGTAAGTAATGTAATGGTGTATGTAAGCTAATGTAAGTGTGTAATGTAAGTAATGTAAAGTGTTATGTAGTGTGTATGTAAGTAGTGTAAAGTGGTGTAGTAAGTAATGTAAGTTTGTATGTATGTAATTGTAGGTGTGTTTTGTAAGTAATGTAATAAGTGTGTATGTAAGTGTGTAGTAAGTAATGTAGGTGTGTTTGTAAGTAATGTAGGTGTGTATGTAAGGTAATGCAAGTGTGTATGAAATAATGTAAGTGTGTAATGTAGGTGGTATGTAATAAATGTAAGTGTGGATGTAGGTGTGTATGTTAAGCTAATGTAAGTGTGTATGTAAAGTATGTAGGTGTGTTTGTACTATGTAATGTGTATGTAAGTAATTAGGTGTGTTTGTAAGTAATGTAAGTGTGTTGTAAGTAATGTAAGTGTGTATGGTAAGTAATGTAGGTGTGTTTGTTAAGTAAAGTGTAGTTGTATGTAAGTAATGTAGTGTGTATGTAATAATAAGTGTTATGTAGGATGTGTATTATGTAATGTAAGTGTGTAGTAAGTAATGGTAAGTGTGTATGTAAGTAATGTAGGTGGGTTTTTTTTTTTTTTGTTTTGTAAGTAAATGTAATGTGTAATTAAGTTAATGTAAGTGTTATGTAATAATGTAAGTGTGTATGTAAGTAATGTAAGTGTGTATGTAGGTGTGTATGTAAGTAATGTAAGTGTGTATGTAAGTAATGTAAGTGTGTATGTAAGTAATGTAAGTGTGTATGTAGGTGTGTATGTAAGTAATGTAAGGGTGTATGTAAGTAATGTAAGTGTGTATGTAAGTTTGTAAGGTGTGTTTGTTAAGTACTGTAAGTGTGTATGTAAGTGTGTTATGAAGGAATGTAGGTGGATTGTAAGTAATGTAGGTGTGTATGTAAGTAATGTAAGTGTGTATGTAAGTAATGTAAGTGTGTATGTAGGTGTGTATGTAAGTAATGTAAGTGTGTATGTAGGTGTGTATGTAAGTAATGTAAGTGTGTATGTAAGTAATGTAGGTGTGTTTGTAAGTAATGTAAGTGTGTATGTAAGTAATGTAGGTGTGTTTGTAAGTAATGTAAGTGTGTTTGTAAGTAATGTAAGTGTGTATGTAAGTAATGTAGGGTGTTTGTAAGTAATGTAGGTGTGTATGTAAGTAATGTAAGTGTGTATGTAAGTAATGTAAGTGTGTATGTAAGTAATGTAAGTGTGTATGTAGGTGTGTATGTAAGTAATGTAAGTGGTGTATGTAAGTAATGTAAGTGTAGTATGTAGTAATGTAGGTGTGTTTGTAAGTAAGGTAAGTGTGTATAATAAGTAATGTAGGTGTGTTTTAAGTAATGTAAGTGTGTTTTGTAAGTAATGTTAAGTGTGTATGTAAGTTATGTACAGTGTGTATGTATGGGGAGTAATGTATGGTGTGTTTGTAAGTAATGTAAGTGTATGTAAGTAATGTAGGTGTGTTTGTAAGTAATGTAAGTGTGTATGTAAGTATGTATGTAAGTAATGTAAGTGTGTATGTAAGTAATGTAGGTGTGTTTGTAAGTAATGTAGGTGTGTATGTAAGTAATGTAAGTGTGTATGTAAGTAATGTAAGTGTGTATGTAGGTGTGTATGTAAGTAATGTAAGTGTGTAAATAAGTAATGTATGGTGGTTTGTAAGTAATGTAGTGTGTTTGTAAGTAATGTAAGTGTGTATGTAAGTAATTTAAGTGGTGTATTTTAGTAATGTAGGTGTGTTTTTGATAAGTAATGGAAGTGTATGTAAGTATGTAGTGTGTTTGGTAAGTAATGTAAGTGGTGAATGTAAGTAGTAATGAAAGTAATGAAAGTGTGTATGTAAGTAATGTAGGTGTGTTTGTAAGTAATGTAGGTGTGTATGTAAGTAATGTAAGTGTGTATGTAAGTAATGTAAGTGTGTATGTAGGTGTGTATGTAAGTAATGTAAGTGTGTATGTAAGTAATGTAAGTGTGTATGTAAGTAATGTAGGTGTGTTTGTAAGTAATGTAAGTGTGTTTGTAAGTAATGTAAGTGTGTATTAAGTAATGTAGGTGTGTTTTGTAAGTAATGTATGTAGTGTGTATGTAATTAATGTAAGTGTGTATTAAGTAATGTAAATGTGTATGAGGTGTGTATGTAAGTAAGTAGGTGTGAATGTAAGTAATGTAATGTGTAAGTAAAGTAATGTTAAAGTGTGTATGTAGTGTGTAGTAATAATGTTAGTGTGTATGTAAGTAATGTAAGTGTGTATAAAGTTAATGTAAGTGTGGTATGATGGTGTGGTAATGTAAGTAATGAAAGTGTGGTATGTAAGTTAATGTAAGTGTGTATGTAAGTAATTTAAGTGTGTATGTAGGTGTATGTAAGTATTGTAAGTTGTGTATGTAATTAATGTAAGTGTGTATGTCAGTAATGTAAAGTGTGTATGTAAGTAATGTAGGTGTGTTTGTAGGTAATAGTAAGTGTGTATTAATAATGTATGTTGTATGTGCGGTGTATGTAAGTGTGTATGTAAGTTGTGTAATGTAAGTGTGTATGAAAGTGTGTATGTAAGTATGGTAAGTGGAAGTTTGTAAGTAATGTAAGATGGGTGTTGTAATGGGTGGGGGGGTGGGTTGGTTGTATTTTATTTTTAATATTATTTGAATTTAAGTAAAGTAGGTGTTTTAGTAAGTAATTGTAAAGTGTGAATGAAAGTAATGAAAGTGTGTTTGTAAGTAATGTAATTGTTTGTAAAGTAATGTACGTGGGTTTGTAAGTAATGTAAGTGTTGTAATTGTAAGTAATTTAGGTTGAAATGTAAGTGTAGGTACGTTACATATCGTCGTTATCCTTCCGCGGAAGCGTCGGTTCATTTTTTGTGCGTCCGCAGGTGCGCGTTATGTGTGTTGGATGTGTCCTTATACCGGTCGATAACATTGGATTACGTTTTCTGTTGTATCGGCGAATTTGATTGGTTGAAGTAGAGGGATTTCTTCTGGTCAGTCTCGTTTTCAGAATTTTCGTTTCCGCCAAGACTTCCCCGATTGTGGCGAATTCAATATTAATGTCTGGAGAAACGATCGAAATATTCGTCAAGGTAAGTATCAACCCAACTAAAACTGTTTTAAAATCAATTAATCAATCATTAATCTTGATGATGTTTTAAGTTTCATGATAATCTATCGATGCGAATATGTTTTAAACGACCCGGTTTCGCTACCCCCGATTATTGGTTTGAACCCAATTTTTTTTTTATAAACGTCCAACAAAAGTTCACGAATATGTGGCGAACATTCGCGGTGGATATAACGAATATATCTATAAATTACATTCAGGTATCTCCTAATATCAAAAATTAAACATTGATCTGCATTATTGTTTGACATTTGTAAAGGAAATGTTGACCTTTTATGCTGAGGATATTTGATCATATTATATTGAATATACGCACTCACATTCCATCTGTTAGTGTAAATGTTCAACATTCCGATTTGATCTATTTGACACATTTTAATAATAAATAATGTTGACAATGGTCTTGAAATGGTGAATATTGTTCATTTATTACAATGCCTAGTGTCGTAGTGATTAGAATGATAACTATCTAGTAGAAAGTGGCGGTAATCCATTGAACTGAGGTTCATAATTTAAGAATGGAATACCCCACCCACCACTTTCTTTCTGTCTTCATTCCCCCACTTACACAGGCCTGGGAAAATGGTGTGGAAAAAATATCAAATGTGGCCCCGCCCAGAGACGGGTCATGGCCATATTTTTTTTTGGGTTTCAGACTCCGACATTTTCGCAGCAACGACGAAGCCACTGACTTACGACTGTATTCAAATATGGTGATGGTTCAATTGATTGGACCACCCGTCGTGCCTCTCAGAATGACGGAAAGAAGCCAATCGTATTTGTTCATTCCGTCACTTTGTGGGCTTCCGACGGGCCTGGTCGATCAATTGACACCATCAACCAAATTATTATTATAAGTCGTACCCGGCCTTAACGCACGGCCCCTCACAAATCCACATAGCTCCATTAAGGTGCGTAATATGGAGGTAAATTTGTATTTCTCCATCAAAATGGGCAATTGGGAGTGCTTTAGAATCATACAGCCATGTTAGTCATTATTCAGAACCAGAAAAATCACTACTTGCAAGACAACCCCTGGCCCAAAAATTTTAATTATCTGCAAGTTTTCGATAGTCTTCTTTAGTATCAGATTTGTGTAATTACTGGCAAGCAGATTGTAATCCAGATGAGACACTCTACTTATATTTTATTGTTGCAGTGTACATGTAGTGGTGGAGTACACGACTTCGAGCTTACTAGGACAGGGCATGCACATAAATTCCTTTGTAATAAATTATTGACCAAGCAGTGTGTAATACAGCCCACCCTTTGTTTCAGATGCAGTAAGAAACAAAAACTTCAAGTTCCACCAAAACCATCGAAGCCCGTGTGTTAAAACAGTACCTGACAGATAAATTTGGCGATGTACCGGTTGATTCTGAAGCAACTCCAAACATGGCCATATACTATACATTTTCCACATCCAGCGAACGCAGTGTTTCAAAAACTGTAGCAGGTGTGGGCGCAAAAATTTGGAACAAGTGTTAAGGCTTATGAAGTCCAGAAAATATGTAAACAGTTTTTCGAACATTTAAAAGGCCATCAGATCCCGCTGAATTTAAAAACGTTTTGAATCTGTATGTCATACATGTGTTGAAACAAAAACAATCTTAGATGAATGGGGTGAATCATCCTCTAGTCAACATGGTAAGTTGTTGCCTGACTTCTCTAGTGTTTTAAAGCCTAATGTGTCCACGCAAGTTGTCGGAGAAATGTAGGGGAGAATTGTGAGATTTTGAAAAACGGCGATTAAAGATTTTCACAAGAGCACACAGACATTAGAAGAAAACATTTAAAGACAATGAAAAAAATGCTCAGAGAGATAAATTAAAACAAAAATCATTTAAACGATTAAATCAAACGTATCAAGCGAAAGAGCATCAGCATTATTTTTTTAACACAAGAAGCTAAAGAAAATAAATGTTCGAGTCGATAATGTTCTGAGTCATTTTGAAATCGTGCTAGACTGACAATACAGAAATTAAAGTGACAAAGCACTAAAACGTAACCTTATCAGGCTAAAAAATAGTTCATCATCATGTGCATGTACACCACCTATGTAAGTTGATATACACAATAAAATAAAGGTTCAATGTGAAAGAATAGAGGAACTAGAAAAATTACAACTAATATTAGAAGAAAGAAATATAAACCTCACCTTTTAGTAAAGACAGTAAACAATTAACTGTACCACAAACGCAATGTTTTAATTATGATGCAATAGTTAAATCATTGCCCACCAAAAACATTCCAACTCTGTTACAGAAATTTTCTCTTAGATCAGGATTACATACGACAGTGTTCCTCATCCGTATAACCACTGAGTTGGATGGCCAGGGAACTTGGAGTAATTATCTAACTTGCAGGTGGCGGAGCACACTAATGGACAATAACAATGTAACAATTGGCTTTGATGCCACAACGCAAGAAGGCGTCCACATTAATAGTGTACATTTTACAACAGATGACCGCTGTGCAGTGATGGCTATTGATCAGCTACCAGGTGGGGTGGGACTGCCATTGATTATCACCAGCATATTATTGAATCCATTGATCATCTCTGTTCTGTTTATGCGGAATTTTATAGTGCCAACTATCAGGACACTCGCGCAACAATGCTCAGTAAACATCTCAAATACAATGACGGACAGAGCAAGTGTAAATCACGCCACAATTGAACTCTTAAATGAATCGTTGAATAAAAATTTGAATGAGCTGAATTGCCATCTCCACCCCTCTTGACACAATAGCTACCTCTTGCCGCACACACTAAAGTCTTTAGAGACAGAGTCTGGAAAAAATATTTGGTCATGACTGTTTTGCGGCTAACATCATCATTCAAATGAATAAGATGCGCTATAAGGTCGGCAAGGGTGTGTATCCTAAAGGTTTTTTTTGTGACATTTCTTGATAAAGAACACCTACCTCGCGGGTTGATTAACGCGTTACCGCGCAACCGCCTGCACGTGTTGTTTCACTTGGCGGGAATATATTATGTGTACCACGACACGTTCCTCAGTTTCTTGACAAATGGCACAGTTTCATGCGGTGGATTACAAGGTAGCTTGCGTGCAGACTTTTCAAACTATTGTAGCAAAATCTGAATTGCACGTCCTTGGACTGATTGGAAAACTGTTCACAGGACCATGGATGCAGACCTTTTATAGGTCAGCTGGGACACAGATTGACCATCTTGACGGAATCAACATCGCCAGAACGAGTGATTGGTGTACTGGAGACATTCGCTGCAGAACCTATGAGTACTCTATCATGCTCGACTGACTTCCTCGGAGGGGAGTTAAATTTATCTGACTCTGTTCTTCCAGACACAAACAAAACAGTGCCCAAGGACCATATACTTTGTGTCCTCAGATCTCCACCATCAAATCCGGATATGTTCTGTAAACAAAATGACGGCGTGTCTAACCAGCTGTATTACTGTGCTTCAGAGACAGTACAAGCGATACTTTAATGTTCAAATAACCGATGAGCTGCACTTGCAAACAAAATCTGCTCGTACTCATAACATTGATGCGGAAGAGATTATGGGTTATGTACAGTGCAGCCCCAGAAGCGCGCTCCCAATGCGACACTGGACTACTTATCGTCACGTATACGAGCTCAGAAAAACTCTGTCATGGACTACATTGACCATTGTGATGATGTTAAACAAGAAAAACTAATTCGCTTCGCGATTCCCCTTGCAAGAAAATTAAAGATCCAAAAGACTGAAGAGGCACAATGAAATGAGATTGGAGTTGATTAAAAGAGAAAACCGTAAATTGGGCCAGAAAGAAGAGTCCAACGAAAAAAAATTGAAAAGAAAGTGAAAACATTGAATCGAAACAATTTAGACACTGAGTTCCCCGAACTTGATGATGGAAGCAAACAAAATATTTGGACATTTTAGATGGTTAAAGTTATTGGTCGAAACATCTGCCACACTTGGTTGCGATAGTGACACTCATGAGAAAAACTGTCTACAGTGCAAGATTGAAAAGTGATGAGAGGAGAAACAGTCCATTTGTATGTTGTTGCGTACTGGCCGTCCGACAGTGACTACAACCAGGCGATAGACTACGACATCTCTAAGTTCGAGTTGGTGACGATTACATTGTGACGATCTGGTGTTGTCATAGAAATCGTGTCACAGACCTGAGCGAGCGGTCCAATTGTGTCACTGGTAAGGTACTAACCGTGCTTTATTATGCCCCCTATGCGATAGCAATAGGGGCATATTGCTTTGCTCCTGAAGTTCCTGTCTGTACTTCTGTCCGTCCGCACCGTCTGTGTACATTTGCGTCGAAAATTTTTGTCCCACCTTCATCAACATGTCATATCTTCAACATTACTTTATTCATTCCTTCAATACTTACACACATGCTTTCCTTGAGCATCTGTGACACACTCCGCCACCAGTAGCAAGACCTGGACCTTTGTGACACAAATTATCCGTTGGGTAACTACTAGTCATTTTGTGAATTGGAAAAATCACAAATTAATGACTACTAATTAGCTAATTAATGACTACTAATTAGCTAATTAATGATCCAGCCATTTGTTTTGAACAATATATGCCATGTTAAAGAAGTTTAATAAGTGCTCTTTAGTGAATATTGGATTGTATTTTTAATATTAAATTGTTGGTCTTGCAGAAATTGCTTCAGTTTCTGTGATTTTAAGTGCTGCGGTCAGTCGAGCGGCTAACATAATTATAATTAATTTATGCAGTTGATTATATTCCCTTTTAGCTACATAACTGTTCAGATACTTGCATGTATTATGGCTTATTTTAAAGAGCAGATAGTTATGCTATATTGGTGTAAAATTTCAGCTTCCTATATATAAAAATGAAAAAGTTAATCACATTTTAAGTTGAAAAATCATCGAAATTTTCCGCGATTTCGGTCACGCGATTTTCTTTGTTATAATGTAAAACAAGGTGTCAAAAGCAAAAAAAAAAGAAAAAAAGGTGTCAACGACACGACTTCAAAGTACCATAACTTTTGTAATACTTGTCCTAGAACAATGGTCCAAATACCATTGTAATGGTATTTTCATGCTCTTTCCAATGAGTGTAAGGGCATTGCAATTAAATGAATTTCTTTTTTTTTTGTAACGTACCTAGTAAGTGTGTATGTAAGTGTGTATGTATGTGTGTATGTAAGTAATGTAAGTGTGTATGTAAGTAATGTAGGTGTGTCTGTAAGTAATGTAAGTGTGTTTGTAATTAATGTATGTGTGTTTGTAAGTAATGTAAGTGTGTTTGTAAGTAATGTAAGTGTGTTTGTAAGTAATGTAGGTGTGTTTGTAAGTAATGTAAGTGTGTTTGTAAGTAATGTAAGTGTGTATGTAAGTGTGTATGTAAGTGTGTATGTAAGTAATGTAGGTGTGTCTGTAAGTAATGTAAGTGTGTTTGTAAGTAATGTAGGTGTGTATGTAAGTAATGTAAGTGTGTATGTAAGTAATGTAGGTGTGTCTGTAAGTAATGTAAGTGTGTTTGTAAGTAATGTAGGTGTGTTTGTAAGTAATGTAAGTGTGTTTGTAAGTAATGTAAGTGTGTATGTAAGTGTGTATGTAAGTGTGTATGTAAGTGTGTATGTATGTGCCACAGCTGACAAATTGGACAATACCTCTACAATTGTGAATTAATGTTCTTGTTTGCTGATTTATTTTCTCCGATTTTTGTCGCGCCCACTTTCAGACAGCACGATATAGTCAGGACAATGTTTTTTTTGATAATATTTTAAATTAAAGGAAAATTTAAGAATGAGCCTTCTTTTTATTTCGTGAAATTTGGTCCAATATTGATTTTATGACGAAAATACAATTTCCCTATGTGAAGATGTCTATGTGTATTTAACATTGGGAAATGTTTCTAATTTCAGAAATTGTGGGGTGATTTTCAAAATTTTACTTTTGTTTTCTTAGTTAAATCATTTCCAAGCTGTCTAGCCAGGTTTTGGAAGCAATTTCCAAAAAATGTATGTTAAATTCCCATAGATAAATAAGTTTTTGTAATAAAATCAATATTTGACCAAATTTCACGAAATAAAAAGAAGGCTCATTCTTAAATTTTGATAAAATTTAATATTATCTAAAAAAAAAAGAGTTTTTGCATTATTTATATGGCCATAAAATTTGGACAGGTTTCGTGAAACAGACAGTAGTAGTGCATGTCTATCTCTGTTTCCCTCGTCTTGTTCCATACTGTTTTTGCATTGTTTATATAGTCACCACCCTGTCTGTCTGTACGTCTACTTATCTGTTCAGCTGTCTGTCCCAGTAGTATATTTCACCAACATTGCAAAGTATACTTATCAAGCAAAGTATACTTTGAGGGAGAAATTTTCAATTTTAGGATAAATTTATTAATTTTTATTATACTGAATTTATTACATTATCACAGCCATTTTGGCTGTGATAATGTAATAAATTCAGTATAATAATTCTGCATACTTTTAATCATCAAATATATGCAGTCGTTAGTTCTATATGAAATAATGCATTTCAGGAAAAATAAATGATTACTCCCTCAAAGTATACTTTGCTAGAAAAGTATACTTTGCAATGTTGGTGAAATCGGCTACAGGCCTAGATACATTCCATCAAATTTCCGATGTGACAAAGCCTTTAACTCTTTGCATGCTAGCAGTGAAAATATCCGCCAAACGAATTGGGAGTATATGTTTTATTTCTCTCTGTAAATATGTCTTGAAATTTCATTAGAATTGTGTCCTCCGGGCGTTTGATGGGATTATGAGATGGGTATATTAACAATGGTGTTAAATCCTTACCAGAATCTCAATATCCCTGGTTTGGTTCAGTATATTTTTGGCTTTCTCATACCTTACAGTTAAATCCAGTTATACCCATTATAAAAGTAATAGGATTAGTACTAATCCTATTTCTTTTAATGAATGGGACTAAGTGACTGGTATGGTGAATTCAGGGCTGAATACATGTACATGTGTATATATATTTTCGGTAAATATTCAGTTTTGATTTTGGTATTTTCCCCCCATCCATACCATTGAATTGTCGGATTCAACCCTGTTAACCCAGCCTAAAATGACTTTTGCTGTTGACAGGTGCATTAAACACCATTAAATAAATAAATATAAGTCCCCGAGTCTTTCCCCTGTGGTATTTCCAGGTGGTGAAGCTGCGCGAGGTGTTTCCTCACGGGAGCTCGCTGGTCCTCGAGTTTGAGTATATGCTCTCCGATTTGTCCGAGGTGATCCGCAACTCGGGCAAAGCTCTGTCTGAGGCCCAGGTGAAGTCATACATGCTCATGTTGCTGAAGGGCGTCGCCTTCTGTCACCAAAACAACATCATGCACAGGGTAAGTGGACACACAGGCACATGGGATTCCTTCGGCTGTCCTTTGTATTGCTCAAGGATTTAGGGTTACCAGGATATGAAACATTGCGTTTTCCCGGAAAACCCGGTGTGCCTATCACATGTTATGATTACTTGGGAGGATTAAGTTGGCATACATGTATGCACGGCTTATTACCTTAAACATTGAATACCAATTGACGCATGCTTGTCTCGCTACCTTGCACGATTAAGCGATGTTATACCAGCAAGCGAATGCGCGCCTATACGAAAATGGCTAAAATGCATTATTAATGATGTATTAATATTGAGGATATGAAACAGAAAATGTGCATATTCCATCCTATCAGAAAATGGTTAATCTTGTCATTACAGAAGAAATCACCTAAATATAGCCAGAAATAAAAACCGGTTGTGTGAGAATTCTGGCGCAAGTTTAACAACGGCTGGCTATTTGTTCAGCGAAAACAGCTAAAATACAATATTAATGGTGTTATAGCTTATAATATTAAGGATATGACACTGAAAATGTATATGTGTCTTGCTTAAAATGTAGCAAGAAATAAAAAAACTAATAGTGTGCAAGTTTTGCCATGTTTGGCTGATGAACAATTGTCCAGTGTCTTGCTTGAATTTAAAGGCACACCAGGTAAATGTAATTGATTAATACCTTATATAACGAGTTTCCCGTCTCTGTAATATATCTCTGTATTGCTATATAATCAAGACGGACATGAGCTCGTTTTGTATATAAAACATGATTGTGGCTGTGACTGGAGAAATTGGGCTTACATGTTTTGCGACAAGTGTAGATCCAGATCAGCCTGTGCATCCGCACAGTCTGATCAGGATCTGCACTATTCGCCATTACATCACTGAAACACCCGTTGTGTTTCTAACAAGCAATATGGGTCATTATCAGGCTACAGGGGTGTGCTATTTGTTCGGAGAGCTACACTGGACACAAATCCCATAAGCCCCATTTCTCCAGTCACAGCTGTATTTAACTGCGAACATTTTTAGCCAGGTTTTTTGAAAAAAAATCCAGGCTATTGGATTGGCGAAAGCCGGGCGGCGGCGGGCGGGCGGGCGGGCGGGCGGCGGGCGGCGTCCACAATCAATGTTAAGTTTTCGTGTTTGAGTCCATTTCTTTGTTACTGTACCACCTAGGACCACCAAACTTTCACAGCTTCATAATCAAGGGGTGCCCACCACATATCACTATCCAACATGTTACTTTTTAGCCAGGTTTTTTGAAAAAAAATCCAGGCTATTGGATTGGCGAAAGCCGGGCGGGCGAGCGGCCGCGGGGCGAGCGGGGCGGGGCGGCGTCCACAATCAATGTTAAGTTTTCGTGTTTGAGTCCATTTCTTTGTTACTGTACCACCTAGGACCACCAAACTTTCACAGCTTCATAATCAAGAGGTGCCCACCACATATCACTATCCAACATGTTACTTTTTTTTTAACTTCACCCATTTTTTCCGCGTAGTCGACTTAGCCATTTTCAATGTTAAGTTTTCGCGTTTACAATGTTAAGTTTTCGTGTTTAAGTCCATTTCTTTGGTACTGTACCACCTAGACCACCAAACTTTCACAGCTTCATAACCAAGGGGTGCCTACCACATACAACTATCCAACATGTGACCATTTTTTTATTTTTTTACCTTCACCTATTATTTCTACGTAACTGACTTAGCCATTTTAAACATTAATTTTTAACGTTCGTTGGTTAGAGTTTTTGGTTAAACTTTTTCGTTATAACTATATCTCGGCAACTGCTTCAACCCAATACCTTGATACTTTCACATGGAGTGTTATCATCATTGTCGCACCTGCTTGCGGAAAGCGCGATCCTGTGCCCAATGTCAAGGTCAAATTACTTTGAATTTTTTTGTTAAAGTTTTTTGGTGTACTATACTCTGCAACTGCTTCACCCAATACCTTGATACTTCACATGGGTGTTTATTATCATTGTCGCACTGCTTGCGGAAAGCGCAATCCTGTGCCCAATGTCAAGGTCAAATTACTTTGAATTTTTTGTTAAAGTTTTTTCGTGTACTATATCTCTGCCAAAACTACTTCACCCAATACCTTGACTACTTCACATGGGTGTTTATCATCATTGTCGCACCTGCTTGCGGAAAGCGCGATCCCTGTGCCCATGTCAAGGTCAAATTACGTTGAATTTTTTTGTTAAAGTTTTTTCGTTTGTTACTATATCTCTGCAACTACTTCACCCAATACCTTGATACTTACATGGGTGTTTATCATCATTGTCGCACCTGCTTGCGGAAAGCGCGATCCTGTGCCCAATGTCAAGGTCAAATTACTTTGAATTTTTTTGTTAAAGTTTTTTCGTGTACTATATCTCTGCAACTGCTTCACCCATTACCTTGATACTTCACATGGGTGTTTATCATCATTGTCGCACCCGCTTGCGGAAAGCACGATATCGTCGGCATTTTGGCATACGTCCGTCCTTCCGTCCGTATGTCCGTGTCCGGTTAAAGTTTTTTCGTTAAAGTTGTTCCATCTACTATATCTATTTTTTTAGCGTCCATGCCTCGCAGGCGCGACATGCAGGCCACGGCCATCTAGTCTACAAAAAATGGGTATAATTATGTTATCCAAGTGTCTATGCTTGGAAAAAACCTGGCCTTCGTGGCTTTGCCTCGTTTCTTGTAGAACATGTTTTATGTATTTCAACAAAATGGACATGTGAACGTTCCACCAAAATATTCATGTTAGCGTTATTAAAAGTGTTTAATTTGTTGCGATACAAGGCCCTTGTGCTGTTCATTACAGAAACGTAACTCTGATTTATTCTCCGACCATAGTGATACCACTTTTTCGAATGGTATGGGAATATATATATAGAATACCAGGTTAGTGTCTTTTGAGTTTTGACATCAAGTTAATCGGGCAAGGCATGGGAATTCCGAGGCTTGCTGAGTGATTCCTATCGTTTTCGAGCTGATCCTGATAAACTTGGTATCAAAATACACTAGCCTTGTATTCTATTTATCAGGTAACATTTTATGCTACAGTATGAGCAATTATGATGTGGCTTTCGTTGAAAAGAATATGGTCTTGACTGAGGAAACGTCAGTTTTCATTTCATTTTAACCCGGATATTCGTATCGGGTCAATGCCTGATACGACGTTATGTTATCAGTTTCCTCAACTATAAGTATGTACACATTATTGTGCCATTTATTTTCAGGACCTGAAACCAGCCAATTTGTTGATCAGTTCCACGGGTCATTTGAAGATTGCCGACTTTGGTTTGGCGCGAGTGTTCCAGAACAAAGGCAACCGACTATATAGCCACCAAGTAGCCACCAGGTATGGTTGTGATCACTGTGTTGATGAAAACAGCACGTTTGGTCATATGTGGCTGTGACTGGAGAAATGGGGCTGATGGGATTTGTGACCAGTGTAGCTCCTGATCAAATAACACACTCCTGTAGCCTGATAACAATCTATATTCCTTGTTAGAAGCATGATGGGCGTTTCATTGATGGAATGGGGAACATTGCAGATCCTGATGCACAGGCTGATCTGGATCTACACTGGTCGCAAAACCCATAAGCCACATTTCTCCAGTCACCGTCACATATGGGGAGTGTTCAAAATGTTGTTTGTTTGCAATAATATATATAATCAACCGTCTTTCTCACAAAATCTATGTCACAACACCCAAATTGAGGACTTTTGTTTTCACGGACGATCAACTTCCATATTATGAACTGAAGATGGGATTAAACCCTTTCAATATTTTTAACCACCATATAAAACACGAATACAGTATCATGCTGCCATTAACATAACCTTGAACTTGTTCGTGTTTAAAGCATGCACTTCTCTGAAGGTTTTTATTATGCTTACTTTAGCACATGCCCATGATCATGTTATGGTTAATGCCTCGGCGGGTGCGACACCGCTTGTGTGGTGGATTCTTGCTAGCGGGTGCATTTATATGCTGACAGGCCACATTTCTAGTTTATGTAAACCCCTACCCCTGTTTGCAGAGCTCCAGTTAAGGTGCGTAATTGGACCAAATTTTCCGGGTATTTTTCTTATTTCTTCACGAAAAATGGCAAGTTGGGATTGCTTTAGAATCGTCTCATCAAGACGATTCTAAAGCACTCCCAACTTGCCAATTCTGGCGAAGAAATAACGAAATTATCCCCAATGTTGATCAAATTACTCACCTTAACTGGAGCTCTGCATTTGTACCTGTGAAATATGGGATTCAACCCCATTAACCCAACCTAAAATGGCTTTAGCTGTTGACAGGCTGTTCAACACCATTAAAGGGGTATATCAGGATTTTTAACATAATGATGATACTAGGACCGCTGGGTTTAAATTTTCACCGACATCGGTACATCAGTAGCAGATTTTCTATCTTGTTGAACGCAACAAGATAGGAAATCCTATATGTATGTACCTATATAGGTGAAAATAGAAACAACCCAGTGATGCTAGTATCGTCATAAGGTTCAATTAAACCACTTTACACAGTGCCATGATGAAAACATGTTTTTATTTTTTATGGTATTTTTAAAAAAAAAAATCCTGATATGCCTCTTTAAATAAAATATAAAATGAAACGAAAATAGCCTGATATACTGTCTCCTTCTGCAGGTGGTACAGAGCACCAGAGTTATTATATGGAGCGCGGAAATATGATGAGGGTGTCGACTTATGGTATGTCAGTGTTACCCTTATAACCCTCTCAATCCGACATAATATGAATCCAATGGTTGCAAACACTGTAGATCCTGATGAGACGGCTCGTTACGATCTCATCAGGATCGGCAGTGTTTGTTAGTATTTTTTTAAGATTTTGAAAGAATCTTCTTCTTTTTTTGCGTTTTGTTATATTTGTTGTGGGAGGGATCTAACTACTGTCTGTTCCACGTTTTACTGCCGACAAACTTTTGGCCATTAAGCACATTAAATCTTAAAAATATTTAAATCTAAGTACTTTTTCATCAATAACAAAAAAGTTACCCTCTGAAAAAAATAATTATTTGGTGGGCGGGCGGGCGGGCGGGCGGCCGGCGGGCGGGCAGCGTCCACAATCAATGTTAAGTTTTCGTGTTTGAGTCCATTTCTTTGTTACTGTACCACCTAGGACCACCAAACTTTCACAGCTTCATAATCAAGGGGTGCCCACCACATATCACTATCCAACATGTTACTTTTTTAGCCAGGTTTTTTTAAAAAAAATCCAGGCTATTGGATTGGCGAAAGCCGGGCGGGCGGGCGGGCGGGCGGGCGGCGTCCACAATCAATGTTAAGTTTTCGTGTTTGAGTCCATTTCTTTGTTACTGTACCACCTAGGACTACCAAACTTTCACAGCTTCATAATCAAGGGGTGCCCACCACATATCACTATCCAACATGTTATTATTTTTTTTAACTTGACCCATTGTTTCCGCGCAATCGACTTAGCCATTTTCAATGTTAAGTTTTCGCGTTTTCAATGTTAAGTTTTCGTGTTTAAGTCCATTTCTTTGGTACTGTACCACCTAGGACCACCAAACTTTCACAGCTTCATAATCAAGGGGTGCCCACCACATATCACTATCCAACATGTTCCCTTTTTTTTAACTTGACCCATTGTTTCCGCGCAATCGACTTAGCCATTTTCAATGTTAAGTTTTCGCGTTTTCAATGTTAAGTTTTCGTGTTTAAGTCCATTTCTTTGGTACTGTACCACCTAGGACCACCAAACTTTCACAGCTTCATAATCAAGGGGTGCCCACCACATATCACTATCCAACATGTTACTTTTTAGCCAGGTTTTTTGAAAAAAAATCCAGGCTATTGGATTGGCGAAAGCCGGCGGGCAGGCTGGCGACGGCGGGTCGGCGTCCACAATCAATGTTAATTAAGTCGTGTTTGAGTCCATTTCTTTGTTACTGTACCACCTAGGACCACCAAACTTTCACAGCTTCATAATCAAGGGGTGCCCACCACATATCACTATCCAACATGTTACTTTTTTTTTAACTTCACCCATTTTTTCCGCGTAGTCGACTTAGCCATTTTCAATGTTAAGTTTTCGCGTTTACAATGTTAAGTTTTCGTGTTTAAGTCCATTTCTTTGGTACTGTACCACCTAGGACCACCAAACTTTCACAGCTTCATAACCAAGGGGTGCCTACCACATACAACTATCCAACATGTGACCATTTTTTCACCTTCACCTATTATTTCTACGTAACTGACTTTTTCGTTATACTATATCTCTGCAACTGCTTCGCCCATTACCTTGAAACTACACATGGGTGTTTATCATCATCCATATTTTCATTCTAACCCCCAACCGTGCGGCCCCTGTGCCCAATGTCAAGGTCAAATTACTTTGAATTTTTTTTTTAAAGTTTTTTCGTGTACTATATCTCTGCAACTGCTTCGCCAATACCTTGATACTTCACATGGGTGTTTATCATCATTGTTGCACCCGCTTGCGGAAAGCGCGATCCTGTGCCCAATGTCAAGGTCAAATTACTTTGAATTTTTTTGTTAAAGTTTTTTCGTGTAATATATTTCTGCAACTGCTTCACCCAATATCTTGATACTTCACATGGGTGTTTATCATCATTGTCGCACCTGCTTGCGGAAAGCGCGATCCTGTGCCCAATGTCAAGGTCAAATTACTTTGAATTTTTTTGTTAAAGTTTTTTCGTTTTTTGTACTATATCTCTGCACTGCTTCACCCACCTTGATACTTCACGGGGTGTTTACATCAATGTCGCACCTGCTTGCAGAAAGCGCGATCCTGTGCCCAATGTCAAGGTCAAATTACTTTGAATTTTTTTGTTAAAGTTTTTTCGTGTACTATATCTCTGCAACTGCTTCACCCAATACCTTGATACTTCACATAGGTGTTTATCATCATTGTCGCACCTGCTTGCGGAAAGCGCGATCCTGTGCCCAATGTCAAGGTCAAATTACTTTGAATTTTTTTGTTAAATTTTTTTGGTGTACTATATCTCTGCAACTGCTTCACCCAATACCTTGATACTTCACATGGGTGTTTATCATCATTGTCGCACCTGCTTGCAGAAAGCTCGATCCTGTGCCCTATGTCAAGTTCAAATTACTTTGAATTTTTTTGTTAAAGTTTTTTCGTGTACTATATCTCTGCAACTGCTTCACCCAATACCTTGATACTTCACATGGGTGTTTATCATCATTGTCACACCTGCTTGCGGAAAGCGCGATATCGTCGGCATTTTGGCATACGTCCGTCCGTTCGTCCGTGTGTCCAGTTAAAGTTTTTTGGTTAAAGTTTTTCCATCTACTATATCTATTTTTTTTAGTGTCCATGCCTCGCCCCAAGGCGCGACATGCAGGCCACGGCCATCTAGTCTACAAAAAGTGGGTATAATTATGTTATCCAAGTGTCTATGCTTGGAAAAAACCTGGCCTTCGTGGCTTTGCCTCGTTTCTTGTTTTTAACTTGACCCATTTTTTCCGCGCAGTCGACTTAGCCATTTTCAATGTTAAGTTTTCTTGTTTACAATGTTAAGTTTTCGTGTTTAAGTCCATTTCTTTGGTACTGTACCACCTAGGACCACCAAACTTTCACAGCTTCATAACCAAGGGGTGCCTACCACATACAACTATCCAACATGTGACCATTTTTTTACCTTCACCTATTATTTCTACGTAATTGACGCCATTTTCAACGTTCACTTTTTAACGTACGTCTGGTTAAATTTTTTGGTTACTTAAAAAAGTTATAACTATATCTCTGCAACTGCTTCACCCATTACCTTGAAACTTCACATGGGTGTTTATCATCGTCCATATTTTCACTCTAACACCCAACCGTGCGGCCCCTGTGCGCAATGTCAAGGTCAAATTACTTTGAATTTATTTGTTAAAGTTTTTTCGTGTACTATATCTCTGCAACTGCTTCACCCATTACCTTGATACTTCACATGGGTGTTTATCATCATTGTCGCACCCGCTTGTGGAAAGCGCGATATCGTCGCCATTTTGGCATACGTCCGTCCGTCCGTACGTCCGTGTGTCCGGTTAAAGTTTTTTCGTTAAAGTTTTTCCATCTACTATATCTATTTTTTTAGTGTCCATGCCTCGCCCCAAGGCGCGACATGCATGCCACGGCCATCTAGTCTACAAAAATTGGGTATAATTATGTTATCCAAGTGTCTATGCTTGGAAAAAACCTGGCCTTCGTGGCTTTGCCTCGTTTCTTGTTTTACCTTCACCTATTATATCTACGTAATTGACTTAGCCATTTTCAACGTTAACTTTTTAACGTACGTCTGGTTAAAGTTTTTTGGTTAAAACTTTTTTGTTATACTATATCTCTGCAACTGCTTCGCCCATTACCTTGAAACTTCACATGGGTGTTTATCATCATCCATATTTTCATTCTAACCCCCAACCGTGCCGCCCCTGTGCCCAATGTCAAGGTCAAATTACTTTGAATTTTTTTGTTGAAAGTTTTCCCCCAGCGCTTTTTCCATTTTTCTCCCCATGTTAAATTCCCATG
Organism: Conchocele bisecta; assembly: GCA_029237695.1. NCBI lineage: Eukaryota > Metazoa > Mollusca > Bivalvia > Lucinida > Thyasiridae > Conchocele > Conchocele bisecta. Next base: position 66,221,598 of record CM055266.1, read on the forward strand.
ACTTTTGAGGGTGACTTTTGTTATTGGTGAAAAAGTACTTACATTTAAATATGTTTTAGATTTAATATGTTTAATGGCCAAAAGTTTGTCGGCAGAAAAACGTGGAACGGACAAATCCATGATCGCCGTGCCCCTGCTAAGCCCAGAGTCAAGGTCACATACTTGGTCTATTTGAAACCTTAACGCTCAGGTAAATGTCATATAATTTCTTTTCCTTGCACATTCTGCTTGATATTTCACACATGCATTGCTCTAATGGTCCTCTACCGCCCTATGAAGATCCACGATTGTCCCACCCCTGGTAAGTCCAGGGTTAAGGTCACATACTTGGTGTGTTCGAAACTCTGGTAAATGTCTTATAATTTCATTTCTGTTTCTTTGCATGGATCTGCTTGATGCATTGCTCTGATGGTCTGCTTTCATGCTGTGACAAATCCACGCTTCTCTGGCCCTCTGTGTTTTCAAATGTGCCTCGTTTTCTTTGCCTGCCATTGGGGTCATTCATGTGCCGACAGGCCACACATTTCTATTATTTGTTTTCTAAAAATATGAAAACAAATATGAAAAATACTTGCAAAATTGCAGATCCTAGTGAGACGGCTCCTCACGAGCCGGCTCATCGGGATCTACACTGTTTGCAAACACCACTATAGAGGTCTGTAGTGTTGAAACAGTTAATGATGAATCTTACTGGCATTCACACCCGTGTCCATGCGAACTGGTACAGTTAGATGCCTGGCACCAGATAAGGAATCTGTATTTCTGTGCTGAACGCTTTATTGTAACTTTAACTCTTTCAACCACAGGCATGTATAGTGGTATTGGCAAACAGTGTAAATCCAGATGAGCCAGCTCGTGACGAGCCGTCTCATCAGGATCTGCACTTTTTGCAAGTAATTTTCATTTTTTTAGAACAAAAACACACCATTTTCATAAATGGACTAGTCTGAAAATCATTTTCTGACTGTTGGATTGGTTGCAAAATTAGCATATCAAAATCAATTCCAGTTACTTAGGGGTGAAATGGTTAATTATGAACTTACAGTGCTCCCCCTCATACAGGTACATTCCCATCTGTATATGACTGCTGTTGAACGGACATAAAACCCGAATCAATCAATCGCTTGTGATTTTATCCACAGGGCGGTGGGCTGTATATTTGGCGACCTGTTGAACAACTCCCCTCTCTTCCCGGTAAGTATCTTGCACGGCTCCAGATGTGGGTGGTGGTCGGGCGAACGAGACGGCGTAAATTAACGGTAGGGGTTCCTCCTTATAGGAATCACGATTTGCCTGGTTTGGCCCTCAGGTACGTTGTCATCTTTTTTGTTACCTAGGAGTTGAATTGGGTTATTTCCCATTATAAAAGTAGTAAGATTATTACTGATCCTACTGCTTTTGGGGGGGACCAAGTGATTCTGGTGTGGCGAGGACCTGGCATCAGGTCAGGATTATTCTGATTTCAGGGCTGAATATATAGTTTTGTTCTGATTTTGGGATTCCCCCCCCCCCCCCCCGCATTTGTACATGTACTTGAACATGTGCATGTACTTGTACAGGTAATATATGGGATTTAGTACTAAACCCATTGACTCGGCCTTAAATGACCTTAGCTGTTGATAGGCCATTAAACCCCAACAAACAAACAAACAGGGCTCCAGATAAGCTCTGTGTCTAAAAGGTATTGTACTCCATGATTTTGTCCGTCCGTAACACATAAACTGAACATTTCAAAATTTTCGTTGCAGTTTTTAGCTTACCTGCACGAAGTGCAGAAGAGCTTATGTCATACCCCCGGCGTCGGCGTCAGCGTCGTCCACAAACTTAACGTTGGGTAAATGTCTTATAACTTCTGTTTCCTTTCACGGAACACCTTGTTATTTCATACATGCATTCCTCAGATGACCCTCTATCATGCTGTAGCAAATCCATGACCCACCACCACCCTTACCCTTACCCCAAGGGTCAAGGTCACAAACTTGGCACATTCATAAACTTAACGTTGGGTAAATGTCTTATAACTTCTGTTTCCTTTCATGGAACACCTTGTTATTTCATACATGCATTCCTCAGATGACCCTCTATCATGCTGTAGCAAATCCATGACCCACCACTCAGCCCTTACCCCAAGGTCAAGGTCACAAACTTGGCACATTCATAAACTTAACGTTGGGTAAATGTCTTATAACTTCTGTTTCCTTTCATGGAACACCTTATTATTTCATACATGCATTCCTCAGATGACCCTCTATCATGCTCTAGCAAATCCATGACCCACCACTCAGCCCTTACCCCAAGGTCAAGGTCACAAACTTGGCACATTCATAAACTTAACGTTGGGTAAAGTCTTTATACTTCTGATTTCCTTTCATGGAACACCTTATTATTTCATACATGCATTCCTCAGATGACCCTCTATCATGCTTGTAAGCAAATCCATGACCCACACCCAGCCTTACCCCAAGTTCAAGGTCACAAACTTGGCACATTCATAAACTTAACGTTTGGGTAAAATGTCTTATAACTTCTGTTTCCTTTCATGGAACACCTTGTTATTTCATACATGCATTCCTCAGATGACCCTCTATCATGTTGTAGCAAATTCATGACCCAACACCCAGCCTTTACCCCAAGGTCAAGGTCACAAACTTGGCACATTCATAAACTTAACGTTGGGTAAATGTCTTATAACTTCTGTTTCCTTTCATGGAACACCTTGTTATTTCATACATGCATTACTCAGATGACCCTTTATCATGTTGTAGCAAATCCATGACCCACCACCCAGCCCTTACCCCAAGGTCAAGGTTACAAACTTGGTACATTCATAAACTTAACGTTGGGGTAAATGTCTTATAACTTCTGTTTCCTTTCATGGAACACCTTGTTATTTCATACATGCATTCCTCAGATGACCCTGTATCATGCTGTAGCAAATCCATGACCCACCACCCAGCCCTTACCGCAAGGTCAAGGTCACAAACTTAGCACATTTATAATCTTAACGTTGGGGTAAATGTCTTATAACATCTGTTTCCTTTCATGGAACGCCTTGATATTTCATACATGCATTCATCTGATGATACTTTATCGTGCTATAGCAAATCCATGACCCACCGCCCACCCAATCGTTACCCCAAGGTCAAGGTCACCTCTTAGCATGTTCATAAACTTAACGTTGTGGATACTCTATCATGCTATAGCAAATTCATGACTCACCACCCACCCCTTTCCCCAAGGTCAAGGTCACAATATTAGCACATTCATAAACTTAATGTTGGGGTAAATGTATTATAACATCCGTTTCCTTTCATGGAACGCCTTGCTATTTCATACATTCCTCAGATGACCCTCTATCATGCTGTAGCAAATCCACAACCCACCACCCAACCCTTACCCAAAAGTCAAGGTCACAAACATAGCATGTTCATAAACTTAACGTTGGGGTAAATGTTGTGTAACTTCTGTTTCTTTACACTTTGAACACCTTGATATTTCATACATGCATTCATCTGATGATACTCTATCATGCTATAGCAAATCCATGACCAACCCACACCCCTTTCCCCAAGGTCACGGTCACAAACTTAGCACATTCATAAACTTAACATTGGGGTAAATGTCTTATAACATCTGTTTCCTTTGATGGAATGCCTGAATACCTATTGGAATATTTCATACATACATTCCTCAGATGACCCTCTATCATACTGTAGCAAATCCAACAACCCACCAACCCACCACCCTTACCCCACCCCAAGGTCAAGGTCACAAACTTAGCATGTTCATAAACTTTACATGGGGTAAATGTTGTGTAACGTCTGTTTCTTTACACTTTGAACGCTTGGATATTTCATACATGCATTCATCCGATGATCCTCTATTGTGCTACAGCAAATCCATGACCCACCCCCCCCCCCCACCACCTCTTTTGCCAAGGCCAAGGTCACAAACTTAGCACATTTATACATGCATTCCTCTGTGAATAGCTATCATGCTGTAGAAAATCACCAACTTAGTGTGTTCAGAAACTTAACGCTGGGTTAAATTTTGTTTTCCTTCTCATTTCAGGGAGCGCATTGATATTTCATACATGCATTCATCATAATATGCTATATCATGCTATATCAAATCCACGATCCACCTTCCACCACTGACCTCAATGTCAAGGTCCACCGCACACCCCTTATCCCAAGGTCAAGTTATATAACATTCATGTTTTTTATACAACTGTGACAAGTTTGAATGAAGGCTGCCAACAGGCGAGCTTCGTTGTCTTCTGACAACTCTTGTTGTTTGTCGGTCCAGGCGACAGCCAGGTATATTAGCGAGCCCCGGCTTACTTGCTCCAGTTGTTAACTGTACAGTTTGAATAAAAATATACATTGTGTATTGTGTATCTTTATGCCCCACCACGATAGTGGAGGGGGCATTTAGTGTTACCCTTGTCCGTCCGTCACAAAACTTTAACGCTCGGGTAAATGTCTCATAATTTCTTCATCCTTCGACCGATCTGCTTCATATTTCATATACACATTGCTCTGATGGTCCTCTACCACCCTGTACCAAATCCTGTACCGTTCGTCCTGCCCCCGCCAAGCCCAGGGTCAAGGTCACATACTTAGTGCTTCAAAATCTTTAACGCTCCGGTTAATATCTTATAATTTCTGTTTTCTTTCACGGATCAGCTTCATATTTCATATACGCATTGCTCTAATGGTCCTCTACCGCCCTGTGCCAAATCCACGTTCGTCCTGCCCCCGCCAAGCCCAGGGTCAAGGTCACATACTTGGTGCTTCAAAAACTTTAACGCTCGGGTAAATATCTCATAATTTCTTCATCCTTTGACCGATCTGCTTCATATTACATATACACATTGCTCTAATGGTCCTCTACCGCCATGTGTCAAATCCACGTTCGTCCTGCCCCCGCCAAGCCCAGGGTCAAGGTCACATACTTGGTACTTCAAAAACTTTAACGCTCAGGTAAATATCTTATAATTTCTGTTTTCTTTCACGGATCAGCTTCATATTTCATATACGCATTGCTCTAATGGTCCTCTACTGCCCTGTGCCAAATCCACGTTCGTCCTGCCCCCGCCAAGCCCTGGGTCAAGGTCACATACTTGGTGCTTCAAAAACTTTAACGCTTGGGTAAATGTCTCATAATTATACCCCCCCGCAACGAAGTTGTGGGGGGGTATACTGGAGTCAGCTTGTCCGTCCGTCTGTCCATCCGTCCGTCCGTCCGTTTTTGTTTTTCAGTCTTTCCGTCTTTCCGTCATTCACAAAATTTAACAATTGTAAATTTCCTTTTAACTTCTCTTTCCCTTTGCGGAAATCTTTCATATTTTACCCGCCCCTTCTCTGACACTCATACATCATTATGCAACAAACCTATGACCCCCATTTATGCCAGGGGTCAAGGTCACGGACTTAGAAACTTAGAAAAAAACAAAAACTTAACAATTGTAAATTTCCTTTTTACTTCTCTTTCCCTTTGCGGAAATCTTTCATATTTTACCCACCCCTTCTCTGACACTCATACATCATTCTGCAACAAACCTACGACCCCAATTTATGCCAGGGCTCAAGGTCACGGACTTATAAACTTAGAAAAAAAATAAAACTTAACAAATGTAAATTTCCTTATAACTTCTCTTTCCCTTTGCGGAATGCAGTGATATTTTACCCGGCCCTTCTCTGACACTCATACATCATTCTGCAACAAACCTACAACCCCCATTTATGCCAGGGGTCAAGGTCACGGACTTAGAATGTCTAGTTTGCTTTTTTCAACTGGAACCACCATCGCACTCTCCATATGTGCTGACATAGTCTTTTATCTGAAAATGATAGTATGCAAGCTGGAATTCATTTTAGGTCAGGGCTGACGCTGGGGGGGGAGGTGGGGGTATTCCATAAGCCCCCGCTTACTGACAAATCTAGTTTCTTCATCCTTCAACCGATCTGCTTCATATTACATATACACATTGCTCTAATGGTCCTCTATCGCCCTGTGCCAAATCCGCGTTCGTCCTGCCCCCGCCAAGCCCAGGGTCAAGGTCACATACTTGGTACTTCAAAAACTTTAACGCTCAGGTAAATATCTTATAATTTCTGTTTTCTTTCACGGATCAGCTTCATATTTCGTATACGCATTGCTCTAATGGTCCTCTACCGCCCTGTGCCAAATCCACGTTCGTCCTGCCCACGTCAAGCCCTGGGTCAAGGTCACATACTTTGTGCTTCAAAAACTTTAATGCTCGGGTAAATGTCTCATAATTTCTTCATCCTTCGACCGATGTGCTTCATATTTCATATACACATTGCTCTAATGGTTCTCTACCGCCCTGTGCCAAATCCTGTACCGTTCGTCCTTGGTGCTTTAAAAACTTTAATGCTGAGGTAAAAACAAAATTTGACTTGGAATTTGGCCTCATTTATTATCAAAGCGATATGTGGGGCATCCGTGTTCTATGAACACATTTTCTAGTTTATTCATTTTTTTTATTTTTTTTCTTCGGCTCAAATATGTGAATTTACAATTTTTTACAACCTTTTTGAAATGTTTATGAGTATTTTATCCTCCCACACATGAAAACCAATGCCAGCATATTCTGCTAAATTGTAGCCCCATATGAGCCTGGCTCTGGAATTATCTCCCTTTTTCATTGCCGATATTGATTTAGAAAATTCATGTTTTCTGTACATGACATAAACAATTGACAACAATATTCAGAGCTCATGCGGAATTGTCAAACATGTGGGCAGTACCCGTATACCTGGGGCCGTTTCACTAAACTTTGTATGAATAAAATGTTCGTAAGTGCAAAATTATGATAGTCTGTAAATATCACATTAACTATGTTATTGGATTTACATTTATTGAGCATAGGCTGCATATGCAGCCTATGCTCAATAAATGTAAATCCATCAATTGAAATTTCCAGACCACCCTAAATTGGCGCTTACGAACATTTTAGACGTACAAAGTTTGGTGAAACGGGCCCCTGAATTGCAGCAGAGATTCAATTTTATCAACTGTTCATGACGATGTTGAATGGATGTAAAACTCCATATAATCCTTCAGTCAATCAACCAATTAATTGATCAATCACTACTACTAACACACAAAAACGTGTATTGCCGTGGAATACTCGGAATTGTCTGGGTTAGTGAGATATATTCCACTGTATCAATCAATCACTCAATCAATCACACAGTCAATCAATCAAGCACTCAATCAACCAATCACTCAATCAAGCACTCAATTAAACAATCAGTCACCCAATCAGTCACTCAAACAATCGCCCAGTCAACCAATCAATCACTAATACATACACGTTGTATTGCAGGGCGAGAACGACATCAAGCAGCTCTGCTGTGTACAGAAGGTCCTTGGCACGCCAACTGAGAAGATCTGGCCCGTATGTACCCAGGACGAAACCTCACATTCACAAAACCTTATTTGAGACACACCATGGGATTTTAAACCTTCGGAATTTTTGCGTAATTTCATAAAATATATTTACAAAAATTTACAATATTTTCCGTAAATGGCGTCAAAAGTTGACAAACATTTCACAGTACATGCAGAATTATATTTTTGTCAACTGTTGACTTCATTTATGGATTTTTTTTTAAATTTTGTAAACATATTTAATGAAATTACGCAGATGTCCGGTACAAAATCACATGACATGTCTCATTTGATATTGAAGTATTGCACATCTACTTGAAAATTAAATAAAAAGCGAATAGCAATGAAAATATTACTGTTTTCAAGGTGAGATGTTTACAGTAGGAGCTATCGAATACGGCACTCTGCACCACTGGACACCAATTTGTGTCATTTCTGTTCTGTACAAGTTCAATAATTATTGTCGCACCTGCCATAGCAGAAGTCGCAACTATTATATAGTCGCTGCTTTTTCCGTTGTTGTCCACGTCGTCGTAAAAAATGTCAAAAAGTTTGTATAAGCTTCGTCATCATGGTACATGTATAACTTTAATATTACTTGACGGATTGCTTCAATATTTGGACACTTGATACATGTTATCATTCGAAACATCCTCATGCCGCCATTGACATGACCTTGACCTTTTTTATCTTCACATGTTTGCGGAAACACTTAGCCATTTTATTTTATGCAATCGCTATACAGTCGGTATCATTTCATAGGAATATATGGGTGTTATGTCGTGTCTGAACACCCAAGGTCACTGAGGGCTTCTGTTCACCTTGCAAATGTGTTTTTTCATCAATAGCTGCTTAACTCCTTCACTGATGTTAACAGTATTTGGCCACAATGTGTGTCTAACCTTAGTGCTTTGCATTCACCACATGTCTGAACACCAAAGGTCAAGGTCACTGAGGACGTATGTTCACCTTCTTTGTAAGGCAAATGCGTTTTGTCACCTAACCCCCTGATCTTAATAGTAGTTGGCCAAACTGTGTGTCTAAGGATGGTGCTTTGTTTCGCACACACCCATCTGTACACCCATGGTCAAGGTCACTGAGGACTTGCGTTCATTTTTGTCCGATTAAAGTTTTTGGTTAAGTTTTTTGGTTAAAGTTTTTGGTTAAGTTTTTTGGTTAAAGTTTTTTGTTATACTATATCTCTGCACTGCTTTGCTCATTACCTTGAAACATCACATGGGTGTTTATCATCATCTATATTTTCATTCTACCCCCCTCCCGTGCGGCCCCTGTGCCCAATGTCAAGGTCAAATTACTTTGACGTTTTTGGTTAAGTTTTTGTCGCGCCCGCTTTATGAAAGTGCCGACTATGGGCATACGTACTACATGTGTCCGGTTAAAGTTTTTGGTTAATTTTTTTGGTTAAAGTTTTTGGTTAAGTTTTTTGGTTAAAGTTTTTGGTTAAGTTTTTGGTTAAGTTTTTGGGTTAAAGTTTTTTGTTATACTATATCTCTGCAACTGCTTTAAGCTTCACATGGGTGTTTATCATCATCTATATTTTCATTCTACCCCCCTCCCGTGCGGCCCCTGTGCCCAATGTCAAGGTCAAATTACTTTGACGTTTTTGGTTAATGTTTTTGGTTAAAGTTTTTTGGTTAAAGTTTTTCGTTATACTATATCTCTGCAACTGCTTTGCCCATTACCTTGAAACTTCACATGGGTGTTTATCATCATCCATATTTTCATTCTACCCCCACCCGTGCGGCCCCTGTGCCCAATGTCAAGGACAAATTACTTTGAAGTTTTTTGTTAAAGTTTTTGGTTAAAGTTTGTTCATGTACTATATCTCTGCACCTGCTTTGCCCATTACCTTGAAACTTCACATGGGTGATTTAACATCATCATCTTATTATTTTATTTTCATTCTAAACCCCCCTCCCGTGCGGTACCCCTGTGCCCAATGTCAAGGTCTAATTACTTTGAATTTTTTGTTTAAAGTTTTTTGTTTGTAAGTCCTGGCACTTGGGCGTTCCAATAACGATTCCGTCCGCCGTACGTACGTATGTCCGATTAAAGTTTTTTGGTTTAAGTTTTTGTCGCGCCTGCTTGCAGACGGTGCGATATAGTCGGCACTTTGGCGTACGCACGTGTGTCCGGTTAAAGTTTTTTTTTGGTTAAGTTTTTTGGTTAAAGTTTTTCGTTATACTATATCTCTTTTGTTAGTGTCCATGCCTCGCCACAAGGCGCGACATGCAGGCCGCGGCCATCTAGTATTATCAGGCTGCCAGCTAAGGGATTAGCTGTGTTATATCGATGCCCTTGTACTTTCTACATTGTATTCCCATACAGGGGATGCATGATTTGCCTGACTACAACAAGATAACGTTCCCAGAGAACCCGCCAATCCCGTTTGAGGAGGTCGTGCCCGACGCGTCCCCTGAGGCTTTGGACCTCCTGAAACGTTTCCTTGTGTACCCATCGCAACAGAGGATCTCAGCTAAGGAGGTAATTTAATGAACATCCCAGGTCATGGTTGTTACTTCTATAAACGGTTTAATGCAGTGGAACCCTGCAGTGGTCCCCAGGGTGTCTGGTTTAGATAACTGAGCGAAACTGAGCCACAACTGAGCGCAGCTCAGCCTCAACTAATCAAACTTATTTTAAGTACAAGAACTAAGTGTATTTAGTAAATTTTATACTCTCATGCCCTGGGTTACAAAACTTGATCAGAATTTGTACTCAAAATCAGGAAGTCTGATTGGCCGAGACTGAGTCAAACTTCCTTATTTTGGGCATGAGAATAGAGTACATGCTGAGAAATGACTGTTGATAGGACACTCAAAGAAAAACCCATCCAGCTGCATTGCATTTGCATGACACTGCAATAGACGCCATTAACTCATACGGGACTACATGTATTTCCATTATTGTAGGCGCTACTGCACCCCTACTTCTTCACGGAGCCCCTGCCCGCCCACCACTCCGAACTGCCTATCCCACAGAGGCGGGGCCATCGTCGGCAGACCGCCCACCAGTACAACACAGACACGCCCCTCGACAAGTCTCTCATTGACCCAGAACTGCTCGCGCCACACGTCGTGAAAATCAAATGACAGATCTTGCAAATGACTCGAATGTTTGTATCAAGGGATGGGACATTACTGCATTTTGCAATTGTACATCCTGATCCGACATCGGGTAGTTATAACTGTGCTATCATAGCGAGATATGTTGTTCGATGGCATCAAAGGAAGTGCTTTTCATTGAAGGAATTTCAGGCCATGGTAGACATGTGTGTGCGAGGTGCCTACTGTCTGTTCCACGTTTTGCTGCCGACGAACAGTAAATCTAAAAAATATTTAAAAGTAAGTACTTTTTCATCAATAAAAGTCACCATCCCCAAAAAAGATTATTTGATGAAATTCCATCAAATATTTATTTTAAAAACGATTTTCCTGTGGGAATTTAACATGGGGAGTCAATTTCCAAAACTTTACCTGGCGAGATAGCTTGAAAATGATGTAACTAAGAAAACAAGTTAGATTTTGAAAATCGTTCCACAAATAAAAAATATATTTAAAAAAAAATATATTTTTGGCCCCCATGTTAAATACCCATAGGAAAAGCGTTTTTTCGCAATAAAATCAATATTTATTTCATTAAATAATTTTTTTTGGGAGGGTGACTTATTGATAAAAAAGTACTTACTTTTAAATATTTTTTTACATTTAGTGTCTTTAATAGCCAAAAGTTCGTCGGTAGCAAAACGTGGGTCAGACAGTAGGTAAATGAGCTTTGTGTTGGCGGAATACGTACTGACTGATAACATGATGCCGTATCAGGTATTGACCTGATACGAATATCCAGGTTACAACGAAATGAAAACTTTCATCGGCCGAACGGTATCACATCATGTTATTGAATGCAATGACGCAATGTGAACAAAAACTAATTTATATTTGACCATCAGCAAGCATAACACGTTTCCTGATAAATATAATACCAGCCTAATGTCTGTTGGTATCACATTTATCAGGTGAGGCTTGTGAATAGTTTATCAGGCAAGCCTCGGAATTCCTACGCACTTCCTAGCCTTGCCTGATAAACTTTATATCAAAAGACACTAGACTGGTACCGTATTAACCCTAAGTATTCGGACACAATTTGCTTTGGGAAACCCCTATTAAATAGGGGTTTCCCAAAACAAATTGTATCCAAATACATTGTTAGTCTCATTAAACCAGTACTGCCATACTAACCCTAAGTATTGGTAGACTCACTGTTGTGGGGAAACCATAATTTGTATGCATTTCCGCAAATAAACGGTGTCCAAATATTTAGCATTGTTACGGTATTTTCTATTTATTACACTCAACTCGAGTTTTAGAAGCTCAGGAAATTAACATAGTATACATTCCAGGTTAGTCCATGTTGAGCACAGTTCTGATTTGTGGCTGTGACTGGAGAAATGGGGCTGAAGGGATTTGCTCCTGATCAAATATCACACACCTGTAGCCTGATAACGATCTATATTACTTGTCAGAAGTATGACAGGTGTTTTATTGATGGAATGGCGAACAGTGTAGAACCTGATCAGACTGTGCAGATGCACAGGCTGATCTGGATCTACACTGGTCGCAAAACCCATAAGCCATATTTCTCCATTCACAGCCACATTCAAGTAAGGAAAAAAGAATTATAACCTCTGACAGTAGACACAGATGTGGCTATGACTGGAGAAATGGGGCTTACAGCCTTTGTGGCCAGTGTAGCTCCTGATCAAATAGCCCACTCATGTAGCCTGATAAGGATATTGCTTGTTTGTAGCATGACAGCTTTTTCATTGATGGAATGAAGAACAGTGCAGATCCTGGTCAGACTGTGCAGGTGCACAGGCTGATCTTGATCTACACTGGTCGAAAAGTCCAAAAGCCCCATTTCTCCAGTCATAGCCACAGATGAGCAAACTGGATCCAAACCAACATGTCTCTCCTGACACCGTGTTTCATGATGAAGCAATATGTGTATTTATGCCCCACCACGATAGTGGAGGGGGCATTTAGTGTTCCCCTTGTCCGTCCGTCCGTCCCGCCCGTCCTGTCCTGTCCGTCTGTCCTTCACCAACCTTATAACTCGTGAAACCTTTAAACATACTAGCTACAGACCTGGTATGTAGCTTCCTGATAATAAGTAGATGTACAAAGTTTATTTTGATTCGACCCACGGTTATGGATTACTTAGAATTTCCCAATTTGCCTTGTAACTCATAAAACTTTTAAACCGTAATAGCTACAGGCCTAAAACTTGTTATGTAGCTTCCTTATGATGAGTAGATACGCAAAGTTTGTTTCCGTTTCTATTCGACCCCGGGTCATAAACTATCTCTCCATTTTGGACTTGGAAGTTTGCCTTGTTTACTATTAAAGCAATATGTGGGGCATTCTATGAACACATTTTCTAATTCTAATTTATTTATACTCCCCACAAGTTGTGGAGGTCGGGATATATTGTCAATCCACACAGCACACAATTTAACCCTTACAATGCTGAATTAAGTTTTATCGTGTTCTGTTCTGTTTTTAATCTCCATTTTTATACGCCCGTTATAAAAAAATGGGACGTATTATGTATTCATCTTGTACGGGCGGGCGGGCGGATTGTAACCAATTGTTTATCACGGTAAGACGTAGAAGCCTACTGATTTTCAAACATTTCTGATGACTTATCTCCCCTTGGCGGCCATTTTTATTTTTTGCACTCTGTATCCTTGTCCACGCAATAACTCAAGTTCTACTTGACGGATCGTGACCAAATACAATATACATGTTTATCACGGCCAGAACCCTATTAATTTTTAGTGAGTTATCTCCCCTTGTTAACTGGCCTTGTCTCAACGGCAAAATATGAAACAGCAGCAGACGTCAATTTTTGTTTCCCACATTCCACTGGGGAAAAATTGTTATGCTATCTGCTATCTCCCTTTCTTCTTCACCACATGCATTCCTCATTGGACCAAATTTAACGAAATGAAAAGAAGGCTCATTCTTAAATTTTGATAAAATTTAGTATTACGGTATTGAACAAAAATATTGTTTTTGCATTGTTTATATCCGTAAAATTTGGGCAGGTTTCGTGAAACAGACAGTAGTGTAAGCTCAGCAACGTGACATCATAGTGACAAATTCTGCCAATTCTAACGTCGACGATGCCCCGGAAGTTGTTCTAAGTGAAGTGACGGGTGATTTTCCATGTTCAGTAACATATTTTTTAGGCCGGTCAATGGAGACGACTCTCATTATGAAAAGTGGGCAACAACTCTGTTTTCTGTTTGCATGCTACGGAGCCCAGCCCTCAATTGAACAATTCGTTCCCATGAATTAACAATTTGTTCCCTCAATTTAACAATTCGTGCCCACGAAATAACAATTTGCTCCCACGGGAATGAATTGTTAATTCGTGGGAACGAATTTTGATATCGCGGGAACAAATTGTTAATTCGAGGGAACGAATTGTTCAATTGAAGGAACGAATTGTCATTTCGAGGGAACAAATTGTTAAATTGAGGTAACAAATTGTTAAATTGAGGTAACAAATTGTTAAATTGAGGTAACAAATTGTTATTTTGTGGGAACGAATTAATAAAAAAAATCCATGTTCCCTGCGGGGCTCTGTAGCATGCTCCCAACCTGTTGCTCCAGCGAGTGTATTTTTTGTGCTAGCGCAATTTCATGTGCAGAACAGAGGCAGCATAAAGTATGATTATGTTGTATTGTTGAACTGGGGCCCGTTTCACTAAACTTTGTACGATACAAATGTTCGTAAGAAGATTTGTATGAATGTGCGTCTCACAATAACGTGTTTCAACAACCATTTTGTACCTCCGTGTTCATGTCATTAAATGTAGCACATCCACGAAAGATTTTAAAAAATCGACTGTCCGATCAAATGTTATTGTGGATTTCAATTTTGCACTTACAAACTTCTTAGTCATACAAACTTTGTACTACAAACTTCTTAGTCATACAAACTTTGTACTACAAACTTCTTAGTCATACAAACTTTGTACTACAAACTTCTTAGTCATACAAACTTTGTACTACAAACTTTAGTGAAACGGGCCCCTCACTGGTAGGAAAAAAATGTGTAAATTAATATCATCAGCCATGTATCGGTGATAATCAAATACCGTCGGAGCTCCTTGTTAGTGCTTGCAGAAATAACAAACTGTTAAACACTCCAAAGTACAACGACAGTGTGCTAGTTTGTTTATGACACTTGTACAATCACGGGTACTGTCTGTTCCACATTTTGCTGCCGACGAATATTTGGCTATTAAACATATTAAATCACCCCCCACCCCTCCAAAAAAATATAAATAAGTTGATTAAATTCCATCAAATATTGATTTTATTGCACACAAAAAAAGTATTTCTATAACTGGTTGGAATGTGTGGATTGAATTTTAAACATTTTGCATGGAGACCTTTTTATTATTGATGAAAAAGTACTTGCATTTAAATATTTATTTAAATTTAAAGTACATGCCCACTTAGTAGGCACAAACTTTTTTTTATAGGAATTAAATAAGTGTATAATTCTGTTACTATTCCACCAGATGCAAATGAGGCATGATATTTTTAGCTCACCTGAGCGAAGCTCGTGTGAGCTATTGTTACCGCAATGTGTCCGTCGTCCGTCGTCGTCCGTGAACATTTTCAAACGTCTTCTCCTCAGTAACCATTGGGCCTATAGTCACCAAATTTCATGATCATGGTCCTTAGGTAGGGGGATTACAAAATTGTTAAAATGACGTCATTACATAATCCAAGATAGCCGCCGTCTAAAAATAGCACAAATTCTTCAAAAATCTTCTTCTCAAGAACCGCCAACCGGATTTCGACAAAACTTGGTAGGAATGATCGATGTACAATGCTCTTTCAAAGTTGTTAAAATGGTGACCCTGGGGTCAAAACTGGGCGTGGCCCATGGGGTCAAATTGTGGTCAAATTTTATTTTTGACCGAATATGGTCATGTCATATATCGAATTGAAGGTATCAAAGAGGCGATCACTCTGGTGCATTTTTTTTTTCGAATCTGATGGTTATGTCATCCAAGATGGGCGCGAGAAAGGTCAAAAGGTCGTTCTTTTATTAGAGATTTCAAAATTCTTCTTCACATGAATGGCTTGGCCCATGGTAGCCAAACTTAAATGTTATGGTCCATGGGTGAAGCCTTTTCAGATTTGTTAAAATGGAGGTCATCGCTAATCCAAGATGGCCGCCGTCTAAAAATAGCATAAATTCTTAAAAAATCTTCTTCTCATGAACCGCTAGCCGGATTTCGACGAAACTTGGTAGGAATGATCAATGCACAATGCTCTTTCAAAGTTGTTAAAATAGTGACCCCTTGGTAAAAAATGGGCGTGGCCTGTGGGGTCAAATTTTATTTTTGACCGAATATGGTCAAGTCATATATCGAATTGAAGGTATCAAAGAGGCGATCACTCTGGTGCATTTTTTGTCGAAATCTGATGGTTATGTCATCCAAGATGGCCGCCAAAAGGTCAAAAGGTTGTTCTTTTATTAGAGATTTCAAAATTCTTCTTCACATGAACCGCTTGGCCCATGGTAGCCAAACTTAAAAGTTATGGTCCATGGGTGAAGCCTTTTCAGATTTATTAAAATGGAGGTCATCGCTAATCCAAGATGGCCGCCGTCTAAAAATAGCATAAATTCTTAAAAAATCTTCTTCTCATGAACCGCCAGCCGGATTTCGACGAAACTTGGTAGTAATGATCAATGTACAATGCTCTTTCAAAATTGTTAAAATGGTGACCCCGGGGTCAAAAATGGGCGTGGCCCGTGGGGTCAAATTGGGGTCAAATTTTATTTGTGACCGAATATGGTCATGTTATATATCAAATCGAAGGTATCAATGAGGTGATCACTCTGGTGAATGTTTTGTCGAAATCTGATGGTTATGTCATCCAAGATAGCCGCCGAAAGGTCAAAAGGTCGTTCTTATTAGGGATTTAAAAATTCTACTTCACATGATCCGCTTGGCCCATGGTAGCCAAACTTCACAGTTATGGTCCATGGGTGAAGCCTTTTCAGATTTGTTATAATGGAGGTCATCGCTAATCCAAGATGGACGCCGTCTAAAAATAGCACAAATTCTTAAAAAATCTTTTTCTCATGAACCACTGGCCGGATTTCGACGAAACTTGGTAGGAATGATCGATGTACAATGCTCTTTTAAAGTTGTGAAAATGGTGACCCCGGGGTCAAAAATGGGCGTGGCCCGTGGGGTCAAATTTTATTTTTGACCGAATATGCTCATGTCATATATCAAATTGAAGGTATCGATGAGGCGATTGCTCTGGCGCAATATTTGTCGGGATCGGATGATTATGTCATCCATGATGGCCGCCAAAAGGTCCATTTATTTGAGATTTTGAAAGTCTTTTTCTCAGGAACCACATGACTGATGCTGGCCAAACTTCATAGGAAGTTCCGATCCTTGGGTGAAGCATTTTCAGATTTGGTAAAATGAGAGTCCTCGCTTAATCCAAGATGACCGCCGTCTAAAAATAGCACACTTTTTTTAAAACACATTAACATTCAATGTCACATTCTCCTCTGGTCTTCATGGAGTCAGGTGAGCGAATTAGGGCCATCATGGCCCTCTTGTTTAATTATTTATACTAATTAAATGTGTCACCTGAAAAAAATAATATGTTCGACAGTTTATAAAATATAATCATTGTACATCAAAAAATAAATACAGAGAATAAAATTTATTTATTAATAGTAATGTCCGTTAACATTTTAAGGAAACACGGTTATCGCCCCTGATATAAGTGGAAATTTACGTCTGATATAAAATGTAAAATAATGCCAATCAATATGTGAGGCAATGGCGAATGAATGTTTATTTTGCCAGAAAATGTCACATCTACAGATATACAAAACTATCTGTCTCTCTATATATTACAACCTACTGAGTGGGCCCACACTGTTTGCCATATATATAAATGATATAGCACAGGAAAGTAATAATCTAGAATGAGGAATTTAAATACTGGTAGACTCAAACACGATGGTTTCCATATTGATGTATGCAGACATTGTCTTGCTGTCTGACTGCGCGACTGGTTTACAAACACAAATTGACACAAATAATGAATGGAAATTGACATGGAAAATAAAAGCAAATGCAGACAACACGAAGGTAATACACATTCATGCAGACTCCACCAGATATGTAGCCTCAGGGAGACGCCGTTGGAATTATCGGCACTGCTACCTTGGTTTCCAAATCAATGAGACAATTGATTATACATATGCTGTTGGAATTAAGTAGTGGCAGCAGTAGGCTCCAGAGGTCCCTGGGGCCCGTTTCACTAAACGTTGTACGAATGTTTGTAAGTGCAAATTTAGGATTGATGGATTTACTTTTATACAGACTATCATAATTTTGCACTTACAAACATTTTAGTGTACAAAGTTTAGTGAAACAGCCCCCTGGTATCTAAGCACATTAACCCATTTCAGTCTTAGGATAGGATAATTTTTGTTAAAAGAATCTCATTATTTTGTTTATTTCTACAGAAAGATATATGTTGTTACCACTCATTTGAACCGTCTCAACGAGACGGTTCAAATGAGTGGTAACAACATATATTTTCCAGATGAAATAAAAAAAAATAGGATTTTTTTCCCCTAAAAGGTTTCATACTACATGTACTATAATTGTATCCAGTATTTAATGGGTTAACATGTAGGGCATAAACTATGACTCGTACACACAAATATAGGAAACCGGTGTCACTGCTTTAACCCTTACACTGCTGAATTAAATTTGTTGTCTGCTGACTTTTTTTTAATTTCCATTTTTATCAAGAAAATGGAAATGATTCTCAAGTGCTGCCAAACCATGTTTTTATTGAGATTAAAGACAAACTATTAAACAGCAGCAGGCGACACTTCTTTCCCAGCACTCACAGACGGGATACAGTACCATTAAAGTGGTACCCCGTATGACATTTTCTAAAAAAATCCCTATTTTCCTCATTTCTTCTCGAGAGTATACAGTGTCTCAACTCATTTGAACAATCTCACAGAGGCGGTCAAATGAGTTGTAACAACATATACTTTTATTGAGAAATAAACTTGAAAATCAGATTTGTTTTCAACAGAAGTTATTGTATGCTTTGACTTCAATGGGTTAACCCTTAGACCCTTATTTCTTTTTGTCGTCTGCTGTTTATTTCCTATTTTCCATTTTTATCATCAAAAACATGAGTAGTATATAGGGAGTCAAAATGATACCACCTAACGGTGGCATCATTTTCACTCCTATATACTACCACCACCCCCGATAAAACACCGTTTCGTCCAATAGCACAAACTGGTCACCAACACAAAAAAACGTGACAATTGGTGTCCATAATACATCACGTATTTTTCACTTGGACTGAATTTCAAAAAAGTAGTAAAAAATAGCAAAAGCCTCCACTCGTGTACACAACCCCAGCGACTGGGCAGATTTCTAGCCGGCACCCAGCCACTGGGGGTGTTGGGACCTTTCTTAAGCCCACTCATCTGTTGGCTCACAGTCTCATTTTACGGGTCGCCTTGAACCCCATTGCCAATTCCTCAATTCAGAGAAACCAGCGAAGTAAGGTGAGCCTATGTGTGAATTTGGTTTCCGAAATT